>RCTD01000015.1:0-1489941 GCA_014898415.1 Stromatinia cepivora | reverse complement strand
TGGTTTTAAATGCTTTTCTTCTTCTAAACAAGCATTCTATAATTTCAATTGTAGCTTCTAAATTGAAATCTTCTTCGGTATCCCGATATTCTTTGAATTCTTTTGTTTTTTTTGTATTATCTCGATTTTATTAAGATTATCGATACAAGTATCGATATATATATTATTCTAGAAAAGGAAAAGGGCGATGAGCATTTGAAATTCGAATAATTATTGGATGTAGTAGGACTGGTGTATCCGGAAGGAGTATTTCGGAATGGAAATGGTTTCGGGAATATAAAGGTTCCAAAATTGGAACTATTAAAACTCCGAAAGGATTGTAAGGGGTTCATAATAATTATTGGTTTGCAAATAGCTATAAAAACTTCTCGATCAATACAATATCGATTTCGTTTTATAATGAAACTTCGTTTTGATTATTTTAATAAATATATTCATAAATTCTTCTATAATCTTGTAATTCTTAATAAGTATTATTACTACTTACAAAGAAAATCGGAAATCTTCTATTCAAGATTTCTAAATAGGATTTTATTATTAATAATCTTTATTTGAGTAATAAGTAATCTAAACTTTCTATATTATTTTAGGAAATTGTTATATCGAATTGTATTAAGTATAATCTATATCTCGTATTAAGAATGAGTATCATCAACTTCAACCAGATTCCGATAGATCACTACAAACTATTCAATCAATTCGAATATTATAAATCGGGGTATTTATATATAAAAAGTATAACAATATATTTGTATTTCCGATTCGATTTAATCGATTATGTATATACAATGTTGTATTTCATTTTTAAATGATATAATATACAGTTCGAATCGTTCTATAACCAATAATTACTACAAATTAGTTTTAGATTCAATATCATCATTAAATTTAGTAGTAAGATTTATAGGTTTAAATATATATACATCTTATTACAAATTGTGATTAATACAGGAATACGATCTTAACCAATTAGATCGGTTTCTTGAATAAAAGAACCCCTGATTATTAAATAGATTATCATTTCCTGAAAGAGAAAAAGAATCCTTGAAGAGCCTGGATAATCAAATCGTTTGATTAAAGTTTTCTTTCTTTGATTTAAGATCTTCGGATTTGTTTAGATAAAGATCCTTAGATTTCGATTGAAGGAATAAAGGGAATTTTAAGTACTACTATTGATCTGAATGCTTATATAAGCATCATTTGGGACTCAAAAGGAGATTGTATTATTGTAAAGCTTATTATCATTATAATTTTCAATTATCGATTCTCCTTTTTCAAACTTATAATTATTGTATAGAGATTTGTAATTATAATAATGGTTCGGAAGAAGCAATTGAATCGTTGGGAGTATTAACTTTATATATTGGAATCTTCTCTTTACCAATCTTCTTCTTTTAATAATAATGTTATCTAATCCTATATCATATTTTCTTTGAAAAATTGTTGAAATAATTGAGGAGAAGAAAAAGATTCCTTAGAATATACTTTCGAAAATTCGGAGTATATAAAAGGAGGAGTTCGTTGTATGTGAAAATAATGATATACTTTTAAAAATGTTTATATCTTCGTCGATTAGATCGGAATAGATCTTTTTTCTTTGGGTATAATATTATAAAAGTTCACCTAAAAAGGTATTATTAAAATAAAATATTATTTGAAAGATTATCAGATAATCGAACGCTTGTAAATGAAATTGTAGATAATATGATGCACAAAAGTCGTAGTAGAGTTGAATAAACAGGATCAATTATATTCTTTAGAATCTATAACTGAAGAATTATGGCTCGTAAGGAGCGATTAGATATATATATACAAATACCCATTTGTGGGTTGTAGGATTGTACATATACATTATTAGGGTTACCATTTTACTATACTAAATCGTATGATTCGTAACGCATACACACGGATGATCAGTTTATAAATTGATATGGGAGATAAGAGGTATCACGTGGTTAGCCTCCTGTGGTTCACGATTCGTGACAAAGAGAATATGAAATATTTTAAAGTTCTTTATCTTTCTCATTGTACTCTTACTCTGATTTATTAAATCAATCAAAATCGTTCTTAATCTTTTCAATAACCTCAATTCTTCAATTCAATCTTAAATCCTTCAATTAATTATTATTCTATAATCATCGATCGCAAAATAATAAAAATTATATTATTAAAAAGCTTTCAATTGATTAAATATTTTTCTTCCTTCAATTTTATTTTATATATTATTTATAATATTTTTAATCTTTAATAAATTCAATTCATTTCTTTTCAATTTTATATTCTTATATAGATCTTATATACTTTCTAAACCAATAAGAATCGTATCACGGGATAGTATGATTACAGAGCACTTTCAGGGATCGGGGAATAGGTGGTACACGTGATTGGTAGAGTAAAAGAATTGAATGACTTGCCCTTGATTATATGAATCAAGAGCTGTATATATAGAACAAATGAATGGTTATCTAGCCGATATACACCTTAATTAGGCTAGATCTTTGTTTATTAGTATATCAGGATCACCTTATCAATTGGTAGATTGGTAAGGGCTAGAAGATCCTTCATTCCGATTGGAAAGCATACGCTTTGATCCTTCGTAGGATACAGGGGATCACAGGGCTTTCCGTGACAAGTCGAATTATGAAAGGTGTTTTAAAATATATACATTAGAATAGAAATACTCTTAATAAATTAAAAAACTTTATAAAAATTCTTTATTATAAAACTATATCGATTCAATAATATTCGTCATCCCTTTAATATTTTTTTATAAGATTATAAAAAGAAAAAATTCTTATACAATTAAAAGAATAATGAAAAGTTTTAATATTATTTTATAACTAATTGATTCTTTACTATAAGTAATCTTAAGGAATAATGTTTTCGTATAACGTGGTTTATCAGCGAGCGGGCCATATCACTGAGCGGGCCACTTTTACTTCAATTTATCATTTTAAATCTATATTATTTAACAATAATTAAATCAATTCATTGAAATTATCAAGAATCTAATAATTTAGGATCTATTATATTATTCTGACAAATTCTTGAATTATGATCAGTTTTTCTATACTTATTATAGTATCGATTAGTAGATGATTCTTTATTAGAATTTCTTTCATTTTGATGTTCGTTGTATTGGATTTGATTATTAATTTTTTGTTGTGATAATATATCTTCAGTTTTTTGTTTAATAAGTATTTCTTCATTATATAATTGAATTTTTTTAGTGTATCGATTTATTTAATGTTTTATTTGTTCTTCGAAGTATACGATTCTCAGTATTTAAAAGTATAATTTTATATGTTAGTTTTTTTGTATTTTTCATTAAAGTTTATATAGTCTTAAATATAAGTATAGGAGAATTTGATTGATGATAAGTTATTCGAGTTTTTATTAAAGTTGATTGTAAGAGAGTTTTAATTAGATTATAAGGGGTTTGAAAGATTCAGAAATTGGTAAGTTCCAAGAAAGTAAATGGAGAAATAGAAGTACGAATTCTAATATCTAATTTTGAGTGTATAAATTGAGAATCGAATAATATTAAATCTGTTCTTGGAAAATTAGCTTTTATATTCTGAATAGTAAATGATTGTAAATATATAGCTTTGAAGATTATAAAGAATTCAATTTTGGTGATATAAGCTTGATAAATCCTTTAATTTGATAATTATATAAATGTTTGAATATATCAAAACATTTAAGATCGAATAGTTGAATTAAATGATTTGAATATGATAGTAATTTGAAGTATATAATATTATTTGATTTGTAATATGATTAAAAAGTATTGATTTATAACTTTCATATTCATTCAATATTAATATTCGATATTTGTTTTTTTTTTGACAAATAATATATTTATTGAAATACTTTAATTATTTTAATCTTATCTTATTATTTATTCATTCATTGAAAGTAGATTTAATAATCCAATCCATAAGAAAATCGATTTCGATATATCAATTAGAAAAATAAACTTATCTTTGAACTATCAGAAATAGAGATATAATTTCATCCTTTCTATTGCTATATATAATTGCCATAACTCACTTTCGATTATCTGATTGTATTACCTTGCTTCTATTATTTCGCTCAATATTAATTACAATCATTCCAAAGTATATTATATTCATCATAAAACCGATTTTATCGAAATTATAGAAATCACAATCTTGAATACCATATTTCATCTTTATATTCGATACCAATCGAAACCACTCTTCAATAAATTTAGGATTTTCGTAAAAAGCTCTTTGGAAATTATAAATATAATTAAAATGTATCTTTAATTTTGAATATCGTTTAATAAAACAATAAACCCAAAACTTTCCAACTTTCTTTACATCTCGCAATTCGAAAATATAATTCGCTATATCTTTTATATCATTTAATTTAAATACAAATCCTCTTTCATCTATATCAATTATATACTAGATAAATATCTTCTCTTCTAATTTGATCAAATTATAATCATTTATTCGAGATTCGATATAAAGGATAGAACCATTCATTCTACACTAAATCTTTGTATACAGGATATTATATAATTTAACAATTTTCCGAATACTTAATTTTTAATCTTTATTGATAACTTCAATAACTAAAAATATTCGACCTTCTTGATTATTCAATTCCATAATATATTATTAATAAATCACATATTGAAGTTGAAAGATATAAATTGAGATAAAAATGACTCACTCGGTGATATGGCCCGCTCGCTGATAAACCACGTTATATATAATTATATTATTCCTTCCTTTCTGTCACGGGTTCACTACCCGTTCCTAGCTAGTCTGCATGGATGCCTCAAGCATCCATTCCCCATATAATCAGCGTTCCTTTTAGTATCTTCTTTTTTTCTATATAGAAAATTATTGTATTACTTAAGATCTTTTTTTATATTATAATAGTATATTCTATTTTTCAAAAGATTTTATCGTTTAGAAGACAATTCAGTTTTGTTTCGAAAAAAGAAAACGATTCGAAGAATGATTCAAAAATTCGATAATAATATTTAGATTCATTACAAATTAGATCAAGATTCAGATTTTGATATATTACAAATCAGATATTTTGCAAAATATAAGATTCGATATAATCTAGATCCGATTTATATTTAGATTTAGAATTCGTTAAATAATAAAAACAATTGATTCAGGAAATATATTTCGATTTTTAAGATATATTTTAAAAACACAATTATTATATTAGATATTCCAGGATCAATTATTTCTATTGGGTAAAAGATAGTATTAGAGATTAAAGATTATATTCAGGAAATCTTTAATTAATAATAGTAGTTTATATATGAGTTTTCTATTGTTAATAATATAAAGTTTATAAATCTTATATTTGTTTTCCAAATATTTATTAATAATCTGAATCCAAAAGTTTCGAATTATTTAATATATTTATACAATTTTATAAACGAAGTTTTTATATAAATAAAGACTTTTTGTAAAAAGATTTATGATTTAAATGAAAGTTTATAATTAATTAATTTATTTAAGATACGATTATTTGTTCAAAATATATAATATCAGGAATAATTGATTGTAACAAATATTGATACAATTGTTCTTCTGTATTTCTATTAATCTCGATAAATTACAAAAAATTCTGATTTATTCAAAGGAGATAAAATAGATGGATTAATTCGATAAAATGAATATCTGGATTGAAAATTAGATTTATAAATTTATTAGAAAAATAATGTTATATTTTTTAATATAAAACAAAAGAAATTGTTCTATATGATCTTTTTATTAAAAGGAATAATATAATAAAAAAGATAAAAAAATATAGAGAATATTATATAGAATATATCGGAATTTGTTATAATAGATATCTTTTTAAAAAAAGTTTCATAATCTCTATATACCGATTGATATCGAATAAGAAATTATAATAAAATTCGACAAACTCAAAATATAAGACAAAATATTATTCATTTTCTTTTATACGAAAGTGAAATATTTAGAAGCTTTTAATAATAAAATTCTTCACAAAATAATTTCAACAATAAAACAAAAGATTATAAATGAATTAAAAATATTAATAAAAGATGATTCAAATTCTTATAACATTATTAATATAAAAGAATAAAAAAAGAAGTTTCAGATCTAAAATCAAAATTATCAAAATAATAAATACTATAATATAAATTTATCGAAATCTACTCTGATTTATAATTATCATTATATATTATTAAGATTATATATTCGAAATAATCTTATAAATCTTAATATAATTAGAATCTAGAAATAAATATAAAAAGAATGAAAATATTTTCAAAGCTTTTATTATTTCTGTAAATAATATAATTATAAGATTTAGGAATATAAAGCGAAAAAATAAATAAATACTTTAAAAAAACAAATAGATACAAAATAATCCCTTGTAATATTACTTACTAATACAATAATCATTAATTATAATAATATTAAATCAATAATTTATTTATACAAAACAATTATCAATATAACAATTGTTTAATACAATATCAATGGAATCATTTATTCAATTTGATTGATTATAACAATTATTAATAAAACGATTTCCAAAATAATAATAATTAATATCTCAATATATTCTATAATTTTATTGAAAACGGATTTTTGATATTATTTGATAATATTTCGAATATACTGTTTGATAATACAATATCTCTATTATCAACCTCGAATTTCAAGTATTAAAAAAAAGTCTAACTTCTACAATAAGTTATTTATAAAGATCATCGAAGGATATAAAATGAATATAATATACAATAAATAATAAAGAGTTTTTATAACTCAATTTTATAAATAGCAAATTCTTATTCGTTCAGATTATTATATATCACGGGATAGTATAACTACAGAGCACTTTCAGGGATCGGGGAATAGGTGGTATATATGATTGGTAGAGTAAAATAGAATTGAAATGATTTGTCTTTGATTATATGAATTAAGGATTATATATATAAAACAAATGAATAATTATTTAATTGATATGTATTTTAATTAGATTAGATCTTTGTTTATCAGTATATCAGGATTATTTTATTAATTGAAGAAATTGATAAGAATTAAAAGATCTTTCATTTCGATTAGAAAATATACTTTTGATTTTTTATAGAATATAAAGAATCGTAAAGCTTTTTATAATATATTCCTTAAATCGAAGGATAATTTGAAATAAATGGAAAGATATAAAAAATAACAATTTATTTGATTTGTAAAGGAATATATAAAGCGATTATAAATAAATATTAATAAAGGAATAATATAATATATAAATCTGAAATGATTTTGGTATTTTTGGAATAAAAGAGAATTTGATTATATAAAATCACAAGTATCTTTTGGTTTTTGGTTTGCTATTTATGATATTTTTCGAAATTAAGATTTTGAATAATAAAAAGAAAGTTTTCTATTGAAAAAGTATAAAAGAATAATCGATTTTATAATATAACAATTGAGAATGTTTGTAATTATTAGATTATGATATATTGATTACAACAACGAAATAAAATAAATGAATCTCCAAAAATACATAAATCTCCCTTCCGTACTCTCGTCCTCCATTCTAACTAAGTCCTCACTGATTACTATTATACTCAAGATCTCGGGACTCAAAAAGACTAAACAAATAAATCCTAACTATATCAGACAAATAACAATTAAAAAAAAAGCTCCGAAAGAATTAAGTATGAAAGAAGATCTTAATATTTTTTCGAAGGATCAATAAATCGAATAGAGAGAGTTAATGAGTCCGATATAAATATCGAATCAAGATATCGATTTCTGGGAGTATAGTTTAATTAGATTTGTTTCTAAAATGATATATAATTAATTATTTCAGAAATCGTTCTTTTTTATCGAAGGAATTATTGTTTATTGTAATCAATTATCTATTATGAATTCAGATAATAATTTAGAGGTAGATTTTTGCTTTTGAATTTTATTATATAATTGAAAGATTTTTTATTAATCCTGTATTTACAATTGTTGAGATGAGAATCGTTTGATAAAAAAAAGAAAAGAAAAAAGGTTTTTTTGTTTGATAATAATAACGATCTATTTGATCCTTTGATATCGGATTTTTCGGATAATAAATCAGATAAAGAAAAGAGAAAGAAAAAGTCGTCGAAAATTATTAATTCTTTAATCAAAACAAGGGATAAAAGGGGTTGTAAAGAAAAGGACGATCATTTATATATTTGATATATAAAATCATTGATTATTGAAAGATATAATTTCTATAGCGAATATTTTGTTGATTTTTTCAAATCGAATAATCATCAATATTAAAATTGTAATATTCATTTGTATACTTTTTTACTGGTTTTCTTTTATTCTTTAATAGATTACTATATCGCTATTCATCGATAAAATTCGAAAATAAATTCTTCGTTCATTTTCTATCTTTATAGTATATTAATTATTAATTGTATAATCCAAATAGGGATATAGAATTATAATAAAAGTAATATTGAAGATCAAGTGTTACGAATCTCAACTACAAAACGAGGGCTAGCCGAAAGCGGGACGAATTGTACACTAGTTTGAAGAGTTTTCATCTATATAGAGGGGGAATTCTTCAATACGATTAGAAAAAATAATGAAAAGTTTTGATTCTAAATCCAAACCTATTGTTATTCGAATATTAATTAATTCTTTGTTATAATTCTTACAATTCTTTTTATTTACCTTTGAGAGCAATTCATCGATTAATTTTGGGAATAACCTTATTTTTTTGATTCATAAAAGCCTTCGGAATATTATCGAAAACCTTCGAAATTTACCTTCAAAATACATACGAATTTGATCTAGAAATGAGCCTTTGAAAACCCTTCGAAATATTATCGAAAACCTTCGAAATTCATCTTCGAAATTTACCTTCAAAATATATACGAATTTGACTTCGAAACAAGCCTTCGAAAACCCTTCGGAATATTATCGAAAACTTACCAAAAATACTACAAAAAACCTTCGAATCAAGAAAACAAAAAAAAGGAATTGAAAAGATTTATTCGAAAGATATAAATATGATATACGAATCAAACTCTACTCTATTTTACGAAATTCGAAAACGAATCCTTAAATTATATAAATCATTCAAACAAAAGAACGAAAAAACGAAAAATATATAAAAAACTTTCGGGATCTTATCGGAAATCTAAAGAATTTGAATATAAAAGTTGTTGGAAAGATTGAAGATATTGAAATTGAAGATATTGAAGTTGAAGATATTGAAATTGATATTATGATAAAATCTTTGATATTATTCTTGAGGAATATAATGAATGAATTTATATACGATAATAATTGTATTTCTATTTTCAAAATAGAATTTTGGTGGAGTGCTTGAAGTTTCTTCTTTTTGACGGAATATCAGGTCTCTTTCAAAAAAAAAGAGTAAAACTAGCCCTTATATAATTCTAAAAGATCATTAATAAAAACTAATTACAAACAATTGAATCCACATCAGAAAGCTAATATATTAGTTAAAGACAAAACAGTATTTATATTGAAATCATCATTTTGATACAAATTTGAATCGATATATTGATGGATATAATAGATTTTATGTTTCAGGTTTTAAAAGAAAAAGCAAATTGAAAACCCCCTCTTTTATTATTTACCGAATCTACAGGATCATCGAAATCGATGAGGACGTCGATCCAAAAAGAGAAGTATCAATATCCCTTACTCATTACATCAAAAGCATATCGAATTCGAACTGAAAGCACACCTAACGAAAGCATATCGAAAACCTATCGAATCCGAACCGAAAGTATATCGAATTCGAATTGAAAACCTACCGAATCCGAATCGAAAGCATGCCTATCGAAATCGTACCGAAATCGAAGTGAAAGTGGATCGAAAATGAATATATATACAGGGGTTTTTTTAGTGATATTGAAGAGTTTTCAAAGAAGTGAAAATACTGAACTTCATAAAATAAAGATGTAGGCATTATAATTTCACTATTGAAGGAACTATTATAGCTTTTAGTCGTTGTATAGAATTCTCTATTGGAGTTTCAGCTCGGCCGATTACTGTAGAATATCGATGGATCTATGATGGTTTTATGAAAAGGCATACAATATAATATCGATGGTTCTATGAAAAGATATACAACACAATATCAATAGATCTCCAATAGTTTTACGAAAGGTATACAATATAATTTCGAATGATATTAGTTTTGATTGAATATTTCAATTTAAATGGTTTCACTTCAAAAGCTTTCGAAGACAAAAGCTTCGGAAAGAAGGGCTCTATTACGAATCTCAATTACGAAACGAGGGCTAACCGAAAGCAAACTGAATTGTATACTAGTTTGAAGAGTTTTCATTTATATAAAGAGGGAATTCTTCAATACGATTAGAAAAAATAATGAAAAGTCTTGATTCTAAACCCAAACCTATTGTTATTCGAATATTAACCGATTCTTTGCTGTGATTCTCACATCAAGGAAAAGAAAGAAATTGTTTTCTTCGCTTTTATATTATTATTTTCTCTTTCCTTGCTGTATTACTTATCGAAATCCTCGAAAAATCGAATAGAAGAAGTATATCGTAATTTCGGAGAATAATAATGAAAATGAAAATGAAAAAGTAATAAAAAAGAAGAAAAAAAAAGAACAAATAATATATTCGAAGAAAAGGGAAAGAAGGGATAATCTTTTGATTTTTGTAATACTAATAATATTAATAGCTTTGATTGTTTTAATTATTCTTTGTTTATTGATTATTGTAGATAATCTTAAAGCTCTTTTATTTGAATTTTAAATTATTGAATTTAAAAAGAAATTTATTCTTTTTCGAGAATAAAAAGATAAAGAATAAAGGAATGATTGGTTTTGATTGTTCTTTATTTCTTGATGGATATGAAATATATGAATTAGAATATATTATAGAAAAATATAATGATTTGGAATATCAAATAGGTGTTACGGTTGTTAGAAGGATATTGCTAGTAAAGCTAGGAATCTCTATAAGAAAGCGGCTTCATTGTTAAAGGCAAGCGTACAATCAGTGGTCTATCATCAATTGATTAGAAAACTCTGTAAAATCTTTGTATTTATTAAACTTTAATATATAATTGATGGTTTGTTATTATTCCGATATTGCTTTTTATTGGATTTAAAAGAAAAAAGTTTTTTTAATTAGAAAAGGATAATGAAAAGTTTTATAATTATTTTAGAATTAATTGATTTTTTGTTATTTGTAATTCTGATAATTCTTTTCATTTGATTTTCAGGAGTAATTTGTCAATTAGTTATTGTCGATACCTTTTCGAGTAATTATAATGGAAATAAGAAGTACTTCAAATCCATCGATCAGCTCAAATGCTTTGCAAATTCGAAGGGAAAATGTATCGAGGATTTAGAGCAGTAATGAAAATGAAGCATCAGTATCAAATCGTCAATCCATTATATAATTTAAAATAGAATTAATATAAAGATTCGAAAATATATAAGAAAAGTTCGAAATCTTTAGATCAGAAAATCAATAATAGATCGAAAAGACTTTTGTTTATTTTATACAAAAAAGAGCAATCAGTTCATTAATAATGATTACTAATGGTAAAAAGATAATATCTAATTCCATTCCAATTCTTTAAAGAAGATTTCCGAAACTTCAAAAACTTTTATTTTATAAGGATTCTATTATTATAGAAGCAAAAGATTTTTTCTTTTAAACTGAACTTATATTTCGGAATAATAATGAATATTATTTTTTGATAAATTAAAAGAAAATAGATCATATTATTTAATATTTCCAAAAATAACTTTTTGCGATTTAGTATCGATATAAAAATGGAATAATGGATTCTAATATATTATAGAAAAAGTTTAGGAAATATATATATAATGTAATATTAAATAAAGGTAACCATCAATATTTAACTATATAACAAATAATTTATATTAAATAATAATTTATACAAAATATAAATAGCTTTATAATATACCTTGATAATTTAGAGGAGAAGATCGAATCAAAAATGAAGAATATTCGAAAAGAATATCTTTTAGTAGATTTACTTTCTTATATTGCAAAAAGAATTTCAGAATTATTCTAATAATCAAAAAGCAGAAACGAATTGATCAAATAAGTATGCCATTTAGAGAATATAGATAAAATATATTATATAATAGATCCCTTCGATACATTTTGTAATCGAAAACAGGGTAATCTCTTTATATAATTTAATTATTCTTCCAATCTCCTTCAAAACAGATAATCTCAAAAATAGAATAATTCACTGTCGATTAATAATATACAATTATAGCCTTAATGCTTCAAATCTTTTTTTATAGAAAAGAAAGATAAAGAAACTTCAAAGGAAGATTATTAATAATAGGAATTGCAATACTATTATTATCAGCAATTAGATCATTATTCGAAAAGGTACATTAATCCATATATTTATCGATAATATAAAGGCAATTATTTCGCTTATACTTACTTTGTATATCCTTTGCAAAATAACAATCAGGAAAACATTATAATCTAACAATAATTTTAACTATTTCGGTAATTCTGGGTCCTCAATAAAAGGAATATATTATTCTAATTATCGAAGCAAACTTCAAAATCGATAATATTCCGACAAAGATATACTATTTCATCGATTCCAAAGTGCAAATTAATATTATTCAACAAAACAAATATATCGAATAGGATTGGGTCCCTGATCCTGACAAAAGCATTTTATTAATATCAGTTAATAAAACTAATATACCCTTCTATAATAATCATCGATTTGTTATCGAAATAATAAACGAATATAAAGAAAAAAGGATATATATTCATCAATTCATCATTACTATTTTAGATCTATCAAAGATTGATGTTATTCTAGAACTATCTTGGCTTCAAATAGTAAATCCGGATATCGATTGGCAATCGATTTCGTTTTATTTCAGGTCTGTATTATGAGATCTCGAAATGGTAATAGTTAAGGAATTATATAAAGAAATAAAGATTGGAATCAAAATCTGTATATTATTATTTAAAACCTAATCAATTACAAAAACATTGTTAAATTTTAAAAATATCTTTATATTATTATTTTTACAAATATCTTCTGAATATAAGGAATACAAAAAAGCTTTCTTTAAAGATAAAAATAGTATATTCCCTAATCATTATCCAATAGAATATTATATTAATTTCGAATCTGAATCAACCTTTTTTGGGGGATTAATATATACTCTTTCGAAAAAGGAATTAACAATTTTATAAGAATATTTCGAAGAATATTAAAAGAAAGGTTAGATTTGTTGTTTGATTAATTCCGCCGGAATCTTGATTATATTTATTTCAAAGAAAAAAGATAGTTATTAATTATATATCGATTATTATAGTTTTAATAGGATTACAAAAAAGAACTGTATTCTTTTACTCCTAATTAACGAATCATTAAATCGTTTAAGATAAAGAATCTTTTTTATAAAATTCGATTTTAAAGATATATATTATCGAATATACATATAGGAAGGCGATGAATAGAAGATAATGTTCTGTATTTGCTATAGATAGTTTGAATATTTAATTATACTTTTCGATTTGATTAATGTCTTTATTATCTTTTAGATATATATTAATTAAGCATTTGTTAATCTTATAGATAATATTTGTATTATATATTTTGATAATATTCTTATTTATTCTAAAAATAGGGAAATCTATAATATTGATATTTGCAGGGTCTTCGCCAGATTGTTTGAATATAAACTCTATACCAAATGAAAAAAATATATATTCTATATATACAAAATGAAATTCTTGGGTTTTATTATATTAAGAAAAGACATTATTATAAAATTAAACAGAATTCAAATTATTATCGAATAATTTATACCAATATCTTTCCGCAAAATTCAAATCTTCTTAAGCTTTACAAACTTCTACCAATAATTTATTATAATTTATTCATAAATTGTTTATAATTTAATAAATCTATTATAAAATATCAAAAAGGAAAAAACTATATTAGAATTCAAATGAACAAAAAAGATTCAAAATGCTTTTAATAATTTAAAAGAAATCTTTATTACAATACTGATATTCTAATATTTTGATTTAACATTTCGAATTCTAATCGAAGTCGATATTTCTAGATTTATATTAAAATATATATTCTCTTAATTGTTCCTTGATAATATAAATGATTCTATTATTTCTTGATGGTATCCTATTGTCTTTTATTTATAAAAGCTCAATCCAGTAGAACAAAGATATTTCATTTATAATCAGGAACTTTTGATTATTTATATAGCTTTTGTTTAATGACAATATTATATTATAAATAATCGATATATCATTATAATCAAAATGGATTACAATAATTTCCAATATTTTATAAAGAAAAAAGAACTTAATGGTAAACAAGTACAATAAATCAAAGTTTTGATCATCTATAATTTTATAATTATATATAGATTAAACAAATTAAACTCTATCGATAATCTATCAAAATGATTAGATTATATAGAAAACATAAATGATATTAATGAAATATTATTTATATTATAAAATAAATTGAAAAATATTATAATAATAATCACAATTTTCTTTCTTTCGAAAATAGAAATAAAACCCTTATAGAATATTATAAACCTTTTCCAACAAAAGAGATATAATTTGCCCTTATATAATTTTAAAGAATTGTTAATAGAAATTGATTATAAATAATCGATATTATATCGGATAATTAGTATATTAATTAATAATAAAATAGCATTTAAATCAATATTAAAGTTAATAAAAAATGCTTTATTACAGCTTTAAAAGAATAACGATTTTATAAAGAGCAAGGAATATCTAAAGTATTGATATAGTTCAATTGGAGATGTTATATTTTGGAAAGTCGATGTCGATAATTTGTTCATTTATAATGGGTATGTCTTTGTACTGTTAGATAAAATTATAAGGGCCGAAATCTTGAAGATTTATTATAATGATCTTATAAAAGATCATTAAGGTATCAAGAAAATCTGGGAGATTCTGAAAAACAAATATTTCTGATTCAATATAATGAAAAATGTGAAAAGGTATATACGAATATATATTATTTGTTAATGAATAATTATAAAATATTATCAATTCTATAATAAATTATAAACTCTATTATTCCTTTTTGATTTTTGGAAAGAAATAATAATGGATTTTATTACAAATCTATTTTTTTCAAAAATAAATAAACAAGTATATAATATTGTTTTTGTTATTATCGATAGATATATGAAATTCATTTGATATATTCCAATTAATAAAACAATAATCTCATTCGAATTAATAAAGATTCTATTTCGATATATTTTTAAAGATTTCGATATATTAAAAGAAATAATTTCAAATCGAGGATTATAATTCACAAGCAAATTTTGGGGGAGCTTATTTTTCTATTTAAGAATATATCGCAAATTATCGATAATGTTTTATCTATAAATCGATAATCAAATAAAACAACAAAATCAGAATCTAATTCATTATATTATTTGTTATATCAATTGGAAATAAAATGATTAAGTATCACTATTACTCCTAATAGAATTCATCTATAATACAATATAGTATAATATAATTAACGAAATATTTTTTAAAGTAATATATAGATATCTATTTATATTTAGTTATATCAGCAAGGACACTGATACTGAAGAAAAGGCGTCTATTATATAAAAATATATCAAATCGTTAAACCAGGAAAAAACAAAGCTAATAGAAATTTGGAATAATTTAATGAAGAAAAGATCGAAGAATAATAAGAAAGATTTACCCCAGCGATTTTATATCGATGATAAGATTATATTCAATATCAAGAATATCAAATAATTATAATCCAAAAAGAAATTCTTTAATTGTTTTATAGGTTCCTTTATTATTATTAATATCAGGAATAATGGACAAATATATAAACTAATACTTCTAATATCATATAAAATATATAATATCTTTCATATTTCATTATTCGAACTATGGTTTAAACGCAAAGGTATCGCTGACCCCCTGTTTTCTAAAGAAATTAAAGGATATATAGAATATAAAATCAAAAAAATATTAGCTTATAGAAAGAGAGGATGAAGAATATAATATCCAGTATAATAGAAAGATTATCAATCAATAAAAGATATATAAGAAGTTTTACGAAACTTAATATATATTAAAAGGTATTTGAAGAATTACGAAAAAGAAAATATATTATTATTATAATAATAACGAAGAACAAAAAAATAATATTATCAAAGTATATTATAAAGATAAAGGGGATTTGTATTTATATTAGAAAATTAGAATATTTATATTTAAAAATCTTTATATAATCAATCTACTCTAATAAATCATTATAAATATATTATCTTCATTTCATTATTAAACATTTGCGCTTTTTTTATTCTCTTATTTTCTCCTTTAACAATCTATCCTCACCTATATTATCCAAATCCTTATCAATATTCGGTTCTATCGATTGATAAAATATTTATTGAATATATTTTTCAATAATAGGATTCTAATAGAAAATTCGTAGAATCGTTATAGAAATAGATATAGAGGGAGATTTAATTACACTTTATAATCGAGATCCGAAAGATCTGTTAATATTTAATTATTGATTAATTAAATTCAATTCATTATATTTATTATATTGATTTAAAAACTCTTTCATCAATTGATTATATTTATTTAAAATAATATTCATATTATTATTTTTGAAGTTCTCCAAAAAGTCGAGATCTTTAATTGGAATTATTGATTTCTTTATTGCAGACATTATTGATTTCATTAGGGCTACCAATATTTCTCGATAAACAATCGATAATGTTATATTAATCTTAAGAACTGGATTTAATTTATTAGAATTTATTGGAAATAAAAATAATATATTAATTATTGGAATCTTTTCTTTTTTAAACTTTTTGAAATTTGATGATTTAATATTAAATTATTATAAATCCTTATCATTGTTATCAAAAAGTTCAATTGGTTCCAACGCTTTTCTTTTAATAAAAACCGATTTGAAAGCTTTCTCAATAGATTTCGCTTTGATTATTCAAA
This sequence comes from Stromatinia cepivora, assembly GCA_014898415.1. Taxonomy (NCBI): domain Eukaryota; kingdom Fungi; phylum Ascomycota; class Leotiomycetes; order Helotiales; family Sclerotiniaceae; genus Stromatinia; species Stromatinia cepivora. The sequence continues at coordinate 1,472,876 of RCTD01000015.1, read as the reverse complement.
ATACAGCGATCTATAATTTCTTCGCTATCATTTTATTAATACTTCTGATACTTTTGGCCTTACTTTTGATTATCTTTCGATATACTAATTTCGCTGATAAAATATAAATGAATTTCAATGATTTAAATCGAATCAAGGGAGCCTTGAAGATCTCTTCCTTATTTTCCTTATTAATGGAATCCTTCAGTTCATCATCATTCGCTGGCTTATCCATCGGTTGTTGATATAGCTATATAATTGTTAGCAAGAAAAGCAATGAATTATACCTAATATATTGATAAAGTATTACTACAAATCCATATATGTTTTTATCAATTTCTTTAATTTCTTTATTTACATATTTAATGTCAATATGGTTTCCTTTGTATTATAGGGTGGCCATATCAGACTATATTTTTTCTATTTATAAAGGAAGGCTTTAACTCTTTATATGAATTTAGTTTGCCGATCTTCCAATTTCCTTAATAGTATAGCCTCTTCAGACAAGCTCATTTCGGCTGTTTGCCATTCGCAATAAAACCGCAATAAGTGATTTATCGCAGGATTAATATCTTCTAGTAGTGTTATATAGGGTTTCTTCTTTCGGGCATATTCTGTATATACCAGATCAGATCCTTTTGGAAAAAGTATTCCTTATTTATTATTTCTTTTTTAGACAAAGATTTCGTATTATTATAATAAGTGATGTATTTAGCACAACGAAGGCATATAAACTAAGTATACTGTTAATTCAGAAAAGAGCTGAGATATAATAGAAAAAGTAACAAAAGTTTTAAGATATGATATTATAATTGTAATACAGAAGTATAAAGTTTCGAAGATAGGATTCTGATAAATTTATATAGTCTTCAAAAAGCAGGCTATATATATTTTTATTATTGTTATTATTATTGTTTATCTCTTTATTTGTTATATGAAAATCATTATACGCTGTAATCGTTTTATCAATTAACAGCTCCTTGTAGTTACAAACAGATCAGCAATTCACCGATTTCTTGGAAGCAAAACCCCGAAGGAAAGGTTCTATTACAATTATTAGAAGGATATTACTAATAAAATTAAGAATCCTTACAAAAAAGCAGCTTCATTATTAAAGGCAAATATACAATCGGCGGTCTATTATCGATTGATTAGAAAACTTTATAAAATCTTTGCATTTATTAAACTCTAATATATGATCGATAATTTGTTATCGTTCCGATATTGCTTTTTATTGGACTTAAAAGAAAAAGGTTCTTCTAATTAGAAAAGGATAATGAAAAGTTTTATAGCTGTTTTAGGACTAATTGATTCTTTGCCATTTGTGACTCTGACAATAGGATTTATTCTATTTATACTAAAGGAAAGAATTATGAATTCTAGATTGTCATTATTCAAGCTTTATAATTCAGATTATTATTATTCAAATTTTATGATCCAGATTATCGTTATTCAAGTTTTATAATTTTATTGTTTATATTTTATAGATTGAGAAGGGATTGAAAGTATTCGAATTTTTGTTTTATAAGATTCTTAATAAGTTCATTAATAATTATATTGATAATCAATAAATAAATTATATAAAAATTTCTTTTTGAATATTCTTAATATAATTATATATTTTGGAAATTAATATAATATAATTTCATAATAATCTATTTGTTTTCATTGATTACTGATCTAATCGTTTATTAATTATTATAAAAAATCATTATAAGTTTTTTCATTACTAAATCAATCTTTTTTAAAAAATATAAAATTACTATAATTTTTTTTGATATATATTCAATTTCAAAAAGCTTTATTTCAATAATCAAAATAATTATAATATTTTATTTAAAAGTTTTCTATACAATTAAACTACCGAAAAAAAATATAATATATCCTTGAAATAATTAATAAATATCTAAATCATTTATAAAAGAAATATCTAAAAAAACAAAAAGTTGTAATATTTGATCATCATTATATTAAATCATAAAATACCTTATATTCCAAAGATATTGTTATGTATACGTACAATATGATCGATTCGAGCCCTAGTCGGAATGCAGCATTCCCTGAATAGGCTAAGTGAGCTTTCGGCTTGTGTATATATAATTATATAGTTCTATTTTCGATCTGTAGCTTTTAATTCTAAAAAATATTCAAATTATTCGACTATTGTATTATATTATTAAAAGCTTTTTAAGATAAGAAATCGAATAATATATATATATATTCAAATATATATACATTCTGCAAGTTCTAGATATATATTCATATTTCTATCTGTATATATATACTTATAATATAATTTATAAAGTTGTTTTCCCTTTGTTAAAACTCTTTTTGAAAAAATCCTTTATAACTTTTTAAAGGTATTCACATTTGGATGACATTCCCTTCGATTTTATTTCATTTCTTAATAATAGAATCAATCAATTTTGCAATCGATGAATTACAAGTCGAAATAATACAATAACATAAAGAGATTGTTTTCCTATACTTCCTATTCCTAATTCAATTAAACCCCATTCTAAAACCTTGCCTTCCCGATCCAGAAAAGTTCAATGAAAATACATAAAATTTCGATAGCGGGTTTCCTTTAATCAAAGCTAAACTTCAAATAAATAGTACTATAATCAACAATTCCATTGTTCAATTTTATTATATTTATTTTAGTCTTGAATCTCAAATTCAAATTATAATATTGCTATAACTTTCGTTCATCGATTAGATTATTCTCTTTGATTATAATACGATCCTTGATTAATTTTCTAGAATTTATAATAATCCTAACAAGGTTCAAAAAGCTAAAGATCATTTTTATATTCTGAAATAAAGTATTGATTTGTTATATATCTATATTACAAAATTCGAAAGAATCTTATACAAAGCTTATGTGACGCACAAGAGCCGTAGTAGAGCTGAATAAACAGGGTCAATTATATTCCTTAGAATCTACAATTGAAGAATTATGGCTTGTAAGGAGTGATTAGATATATATATACAAATATCTATTTGTGGATTGTGGGGTTATATGTATATGTTATTAGGATCATTATTTTATTATATTAAATTGTATAATTCGTAATGTATATATATAGATGATCAGCTTATAAATTGATATGGGAGATAAGGGGTATTATGTAATTAGTCTTCTGTAATTCATAATTCGTGATACTATTCTCCCCTTTAGAAAAACTTGTTTTTAAGTATTTCATTCTTTTATTTCATTGTTATTTCATTGGAAATCAAGTTTTGTGAAGATTCATAAATTCTAAATCAATTAGATTAATCATTTTGGTTGATTTGATCAATTTATTGGAAATTGATCAAATTGATTAAAATAATTGATCAAATTGATCAAAATAACAAATGAATTGATCAAATCGATTAAATCGTTTATCAATTAATTAAATTAATATTGATTTGTATTCTTTTTAATTTAAGGAATCTTTGAAAGGAAAAAGTTTTAATAAAAAAAAGAAGAAGATTGAATTATAGTATAATGATGATGGATGGTTAATATGATCAATTCCGAAATCAATCAAGTTAATCGATTAAATTGATCAAATCGATCAAATTGAATGAAATCGATAGAGGTAATATTATATTTCGTTTTTATTATATTCAAGCTTCTTTTTGTATAATTTTTAAAATGATTATAAATATAAGTTTTTGAAATATATTGTCTTTATATTGTTTTGGTGATGGTAGTTCATTTATTATATGGAATTCGGGTTATATATATATATAATCAAATTCTTTCAAATTTGTATAGGTTTTTGATCTTTTCGTGATTGTATGTATATGTATTATTATAAAATCATAATATCTAATTTGTTGAATTGAAGAATACTTTTCTTTTTTCTGGTTTTATGAATGAATTATCATTTATATAATTATAATTATCCTTTTTACTTTTATAGAACTTTATTTAATCAATTAATCGATTAGGAGGATCAGGTAATATTGGATTAATTAAATGAAAATTGTATAGAAGATACAATAATATTTTAAGGTCGGAAGTAAGATACCAGGTAAAATCGATATTGCTATTAAATTACAAGACTCTATATAATAAGGTTTTTTATATTTTCTTTATTATTAGAATCTTTTTTATTTCTTATTCTGAATTATCAGTTATATTAATAAACAGAAATAGTTCGAGTATTTGATCAAAAAAAGGATCGTTATATACTTTGTATAATCAATCTGGAGGGAAAATAGGGTGAATTTTCATTGTAATCGGAAGTTCGAGTTTGAAAAAGCTCCCAAATCGATTAATGATCTTGAATCTTCCTTAAATCAGGAAGTTTAATTTTTTAAATAATCTTTAAATAAAATAACTCTTTATATTAAATTATATATAATCTCTGATATCGAAATTGATTTTATATTAATAAGCATTTATAGATTTCGATATCTTGATTTGAGTATACAATAAACCTTTTTTCGCTCATACAAAAGCCAATCTATTATATTTTGTATATATATAGATATTATATATATTTATATTATTTATTAGCTTATTAATATCTTCCTTCTATTCTCATATATATTTCGGTGTATGCTTATATAAGGTTTTGTAGGGTATAAATCCTTTTAAGGAATTGTATAGAAGAGTAAATTGTGTATAATCTATTATAGATAGGAATTCTGATCAATCGTTTTGATAATAACTAACAAACAACCTTAACCACTATTAAAGATACTAATTATAAATCTCAATTTAACTATCAATTTAAAGATAATAAATAATGAATAATTTGAGATCGGTTTTTAAGATTTGATTGAATTTCTTTCAGAACTGTGATATAAATTGAAGGCTGTGATCTGATATTATAATATCAGAGGGACTATAATATCGATATATATAATAAAGATATAATTGTATTTGAATTCGAATATTGATTGATTTGTAATAAGGTATAGAGATAACTTGTTTCGTTAATCGATCAATAATGATTAAAACATTATTATATTTATATTTATCCTTATTAAAGCTACAATGGTTATAATAATATATTATCATATTCGATTAGGAATCGGAAATGAATACAATAAATCAGGGATACAATCGTATGAAATGGAATTATATTTATAGATATAACAATTATATATATATCTGATTATAATATTATATATTCTAGATTAATAATATTATTGAGATAATAAAAGGTAGGTTTTACTTATACCAAAATGAACAATGGAAACGGAATTATAAGTTTTACAAATTAAATAAATTCGAAAGTTGTCGATATCGAGCATTACCAAATGATCATCATAAAGCAAAAGATCATTTTAAAGTAATATATATTTGTAATCTTAGATAATTTGTATTCTGAATACTAACAAACTATTTATAGTTTTATTTGCTTTGATAATATAATTAACTAAATCAAATCGAGAAACGATTTCACTCAAATCGATACTGATAATCATTGTTTCGTCTGAATAATATCTTCGTAAAACTTCTCTTATAATTTCGGTATCAATTTAATTATTTTTAATAAACTATTGAAAGCGATTTTTCTTTTTAATATAATTCTGAAAATCCAACTCGTCAATCCAATGGATTAAAATATCAGCGAAAGGATTATCTTTTCCAAGGTGATATATAATAATGAAATTATAATCGATTAAAACTTCTATCCAGCAAGTTTATCAGATATTGAGAGTTTTAATAATTATAAAATATTCGAGGGCCTTATAATCAATATAAATCTTGATTCTATATAATAAATCAATAAATTCTACTCTCCAATAATTGAAAGATTGAATGATTAACAGTATTTCCTTATTATAAATTTTATAATTCAATTCAATAGCAACCATAATCTTAAAGAAATAAGTTATAGAAAACCAATCTTCATTATACTATTATAATAATATATTAGCAACTACCCCATCGGATATATCTATTTCGAATATACAAAGGAATCAATAATTATAATATTATAGAAACGAAACAGAAATAAACTTTTTCTTTAAAATATTGAATATGTTTCAATATATTTTATCGAATACAAACTTAACATTTACTTTAGTGAATTTATTGAAAGATTTTATTATTATATTATAATCTTTAATAAACCATCAATAAAAATTACAAAAACCAAAGAATAATTAGATCTCTTTTATTGTTATCAGAAAGATCCAATTCTCAACTATTTCAATTTTTTCAGAGTTCATTTTTACTTCTTTAATAAAAATAATAAAGCCTAAATATTTGATACATATAATATTGAATTCGTATTTCTTAAAATCCATTTATAAATCAGCAATTTTTAATCATTCGAAGATTAGTTTAATATAAATCTAATATTTTTCTTCGTTTTCGGAATAGATTAGAATATTATCAAAATATACTATACAAAAAACATTTAGATAATCAAATAAAATATCATTCATATAATACTAATAAATTACAAGACCATTTGTTAATCCGAATAATACAATTTTGTATTTGTATAATCCATATCGAATTCGAAAAGTAATATACTCTTCCAAAACAGAATCCATTCTTATACAATAGAAAACTTAACGAATATCGAATTTGATAAAAACTTTGGTATCAAAAAACCCAAAAAATGTTTTATCAATCAGAAAGAAAGGATACCGATCTTTATATATCAAAAAATTCAATAATCTGAAATCTATACAAAACCTCAAACTATTATTAGGTTTCTTAACAAATAGAACAAATATAGTATAAAAGACTTAATTAAATTCAATAAAACCTTTACTAAAATTATCTATAATATATTCTTTAACGACTTCCAATTATTCCAGAAATATCTTATAAAGCAAATTGTAATATAAGGTTTATTCTCCTTTACCTTCCAATATAATTTTATAATCATAAAATCGATTAGAAGGCAAAATATTTGATTTATATTTAGAAAAAATTCAATGATACTATCGATATTCAGATAATATTTCAAATTCTAAATTGATTTCGGCCAATACTCGATCGAGTTTCTTTCGAACTTTTGTATTCTTGAATTCGATCAGGGCAACCAATACTCTCTCTTCTATATATCATTCGTTCTATCAGGAATCTATCATATTATCGAATTCTTTCAAAGCAATAATAAAAAATTCAATTTGTTCATCTCTTTTATATTCTAATTAGAACTTATCAAATTTGAATACATATAAATCGAAAACTTCGAATAATATATAAAGAAAGTATTTATAGATCTACAATAATGATATAATTGATTGGAAAAAAGATGAATTGAACTTGAAAGGAATCAAGGCTTCTTCCTTTTCAATAAGAATCTATATTACATTTATATTTGAAGGTTTTTATTATATATCACCAACTACAATTGATCTGCTTAATTATGAATCTTTTTGATTCCAATATTCTTCGAATTGATCATCTTGTCGATTAGCATTTTATTGAGCTAATCAATCGATTTTCTGTTTGTGAAGAAATAATTAAATAATGAAGAGATTATTCGAATAGGAAATAATATAGGATCTCTTTTTAGATTATTCGAAACATCGATTGAAACAATCAAATTTCGCTTGAATCTCTAATAATTAAAATTTACCTAAAATAATATTATAACTCCCTAATTCAATGATAAAGAAAAGAATAAAGGATTGTTTACAATTATTAATTATTAAATTAAGAAATATAAAATAGATAATAATATAATCTTGTATATTATTATATCCTTTAATTTCAATTGAAATTTCAAATAATATAATTTTTAATTTAAATATAGGAAATAAACAAATAAAAAGTATAATATTAATAAAACCAAATTTATTTATTTCAAAATTAATAAATACTCTTGATCGATAAATATAATCATTTTTCGAAAAATTATAGAAAAGAATGAACATTTCTCCTTCTATAAACTTTATTAAATCAAGAAATCTTATATCCTATATAATATTTAGAATAAAAACAAAATCTAAATCTTTAATTTTAAACACTTTTCTTCTTTTAAATAGATATTCTGTATAATTTCAATTATAATTTCTAGATTGAAATCTTCTTTGGTATTCCGATATTCTTTGAATTCTTTTATTTCTTCTTGTATCATTTCGATCTCATTAAGATTATCAATATAAGGCATCGATATATATACTACTCTAAAAGAAGGAAAGAGTAACAAACATTTGAAATTCAAATAATTATTAAATATAACAGAATCAGTATATCCAAAAAGGATATTCCAAAATGGAAACAATTTCAGAAACATAAAGGTTCCAAAATTGGAATTGTTAAAGTTCCAAGAAAATTGTAAGAAGTTTGTAATAGCTATTAATTTGTAAATAATTACAAGGGTATCTTACTTAATACAATATCGATTTCGTTTTTATAATGAAACTTCATTTTGATCTATTTTAATAAGTATATTCGCGAATTCTTTTATAATCTTACAATCCTTAATAGATATTACTATCGCTTACAAAAAAAAATCGAAAATCTTTTATTCGAAATCCCTAAATAGGATTTTATTATCAATAATCTTTATTTGAATAATAAATAATCTGAATTTCCTATATTATTCTAGGAAATTATTATATCAAATTATATTAAGTATAATCTATATTTCATATTAAAAACAAACATCATCAACTTCGACCGGATTCCAATAAATCGTTACAAACTATTCAACCAATTCGAATACCATGAATCAAGGTATTTATATATAAAGAATATAATAATACATTTATACTTTTAATTCAATTTGATCGATTATATATATATAATATTATATCTTATTCTTAAATAATATAATATACAATTCGAGTTGTTCTATAACCAATAATTACTACAAACTAACTTTAGATTCAATATCATCATTAAGTTTAATAATAAGATTTATAGGTTTTAATATATATATATTTCACTACAAACTATAACTAATACAGGAATACAATCTTAACCAGTTAGATCAACTTCTTGAATAAAAAGACCCCTAATTATTATATAAATCATCATTTCCTAAAAAAAAAGAAAAACCATCAAAGAACCCTAAATGATTAGATCATCTAATCAGAGTTTTCTTCCTCTGACTTCAGGATCTTCGAATTTATTTAAATAAAGATCCTTGAATTTCAATTGAAAAAATAAGGGAAATCCTAGATATTACTATTAATCTAGATACTTATATAAGCATCACTTAAAGCTCAAAAAAGATTATATTATTACAAAACTCATCATCACTATAACTTTCAATTATCGATTCTTCTCTTTCAAATTTATAATCTGTCACGGAAAGCCCTGTGATCCCCTGTATCTTATGAAGGATCAAAGCGTATACTTTCCAATCGGAATGAAGGATCTACTAGCCCTTACCAATCTGTTGTATGCATAACCTTATTTTCAATTGCCAATGGTGATCCTTGGAATGGTGGCTGACGCATTTTGATACTCACATGTGCTTGAGGGAAAATCTGAGAGGAGGAAAAGAAAAATATTTTTCGATGTAGAACAGGGTCCAGCTTTAAATATTCTAGAAAATGTAAATTTTCAAGCAGAGCTCAAAATAAAATAGATTCAATATTCCAAAAGCATTGAATACTTAAAGTGACTTTGGTGTCCCAAATGACTTGAATATCCCAGGTGACTTCAAAATCTCGAATTGAATAAATACAAATATATGAAATAGGGGTCAACATTCAGAAATCTCTCATCTTCGGACACAGTCCGGGCTCTTGGAAACCCTCGTAAAGAACAACAAATATTCATTTGAGATACACCATGGTGGCATTTACGGTCATGCGCCAGTGACAGCCATACTCGTGGTATCTAACTTCAATGCCTAAAATGCCTCAACTTAAGATTACTACTGTAAATGCCGTCCTTGTGTAGCATGTAACAACTTGGACGTGGGGGAAGCGAATGTCTTGCGGTGAGGAATTGAAATGGTGAATGTGTTTAAGGTACACAAAGGATGGTTAAGCGGTGCCTGCAACTATGTGAAAATTGCATATGAAAATTAATATACTTCTCATCAATTGAATATGCTTGTGTTAGGTGTGGTTGTTGAGAGATGTTGCGCTCACCGGGGAGCCGGATGCATTGATATTAAGCCATGAAATGGCAGGTTGTTATGGTACTTTCACACGTGTGCCCAGGCGAGCTTGTGTTAGGTTAGATGAACACGATTTATAAACTTAGGAATGAGAGATATTGTGCGGTGAGACAGAAATGTGATATCTTGAAAGGAATGTACTGCCCGTCGATCCATTCAAAGATATCAAAATCATCTCGGATAGACATATTATGATGACCATAGCAACCTTGCCAATATTGTATTGGTCAATTCTCACTCAGCAATCTATGTATTGTAACTTCACAAATCATGATGATGTGACATTAGATGGCAAGGTACGGAGAAATATGAGGAGTTGATCTATGAGGGATTTAAATATATATGAAATGTAAATTAAAAAAGCTTGTTTTGAGGTACTGTGTCATGGTAACACAACGTCGGAATAACCAGTAGGTTGGAAAAGTACTCAGTTTCAGGTAATGGAATGAAGAGGATTACAATTGTGAGAGTGTATAAGGTCGACAGTGTGATGGGAGTGACGAATTATGATTGGCTATACACTGAGTGTAGTAAAGAGGGCGGTTTAATGCGGAGAAACAAGGAGTAAATATATGTATGGTATATTTGGAAATGTGAAATATCAAATTCAAATGCACTTGCGGGAGATAATCCTAAGAGATACCCTAGTAGATGTTGAAGAAATGACAGGCCAAGGTAGCAGGTAAGTAGGTACTTGTGATAATGCTGGGTGTGTTGGCATAATTCTGGGGTACTGTACCGTCCGAACTATTTAGGTATAGATGTTTATTTCAAGATACTTGGGCTTGTCTTTTCCCGCATATTTAGGTGATAAAAAGTAGCTGAAATGGAGAACTTTCCAAAGGTGCAGTGCAGTACATACATTAACTCGAGCTACTTCCATGTACATATGTAAGATGCTCCGCGTTAGGTAAAAGAATATCTGGGGTACAAGATAAGGAACCGGAGTAGAGTTGAAAAAAAAGGGAGGGAAACAGCGAACTATTTGTAAACACATTGCAAAGTATGTAAATGGAGTGAGGTTGCGAGGTAATGCGATGATAGATAGATGGATAGATAGATAGATAGATAGATAGATAGATAGATAGATAGATAGATAGATAGATAGATAGATAGATAGATAGATAGATAGATAGATACCAAGGTTGATTGATATTTGAGATTGGTATTTGTAGGATAGCGACAGTAAGTGATTTGACAAATGTAGCGAGCGGGGTAATTGATTAATGTGACGTCGGTTGATGTTGCGGTTAAAAGTTAAAAAGATTAAAAGAATCCAGTTTGTACGGAGTACGAGAAGTACTTTTGCTTTTGCATGGACAAAAAACCAGAAACCTCGGGTCAAACTCTTGGTTTCATATAGGGCTGAATCTGAAGAAAGGAGGTTTTGGATGCTTCTAAAATATGAACATGGAAGTTCTATATTCGTATCTTGTATTGAAATTATTTATTGGTTTGAAGGATGAAGATATTTAAGAATATTGACATGGATGATTTTAAAAGGTCTAACTTCTAAGACCAAACAATCATTCCGTCTTAGTCAATTGGTGGTGGCGGTGATTGATTGATTGATTGATTGATTGATTGATTGATTGATTGATTGATTGATTGATTGATTGATTGATTGATTGATTGATTGATTGATTGATTGATTGATTGATTGATTGATTGATTGATTGATTGATTGATTGATGTTGGTTGGTTTTCTTTGTTGTTTGGTCATGGTCATGGTCATGGCATGGTCATGGCATAGTCATGGTAATTAATGTATAAGTTGCTGATGGTTTCATGAAAAGAAAATTAAAATGTTATGCCCCCATAGGGTTCATTAAAAGGCCGTAAAGAATCAGGTAGTGAAGTAATAATAAAGTAATGGCCAAGAATCGTCACCACTGGTGTATCTATACGAGCGTAATAAGGGGAAGGGGGAAGAGGGAAGAGGGAAGTCAAGTTGATGCCAAGTGGAACTTGGCGATACGATTTCTCGAAAGGTAGGACTTCATAATCTGCATACCTACCTAGTAATTCACACCATTTCAATTCATGTCCATATTAACATCATCTTTCGGAAGGAGCGCCTATTGCTTACTGCTTATTGAAACTGTTATATCCTTCTTGAACCGATGTGGCGAGAGCTGCGGCAACAATATAAAATCCTTTGCTGAAGTACCTCTGGAGTATTTATGTCTGGGCAAATACGGGAAACAGGTGAGTCTCAAAACAGCAGCTGATGGAAAAGATTTGATGGGGCAGTGCCGCAATTATGACGATGGCTGAACTTTCTTTTCATTTTTTATTTTTTTTCATTTTTGAGATCTCCCATCTTCCCTCTTCTATATCCATCAATCAGGTGTTGTAGTCCCGGGACTTTTCGAAGTCTCGGGATCTTTTGAGGTGGAGTGGAATCTTTGAGTTGGCTAACCTTGGCAAGATGACTTGTATGAATTGATCTTTTGACTTGAAGCTGATGAAAATGAACTACGATTCTTGATCTATTGAGTAAGAGTGACAATTGATTTACTTATCACTCTATATAATCAATTTCTCTTGGGAAAGATCAAAAGATTCGCTTCCTCCAAGCAATTTTATAAAGTATTGCACTGTCGAAAAATATGATAGGGGCAGATTACCTTGCCGACTTTTGATAACAACTCTCCAGCACCAGCATGGTGATCTCATTGCGCCTTGTATATAGCTAATCCCACAAATTCTAAATACTAAATAGTAATAAAAATCCACATAGAAGAGAAAGACATCAATGATACATGTAAGACTTAGCAATAGCTCTGCTAACCAACAGAAACCAAAGGTCGGTCAAAAGATAGACCCTGAGCTAATCAGATTTCCACATACAGTACCGAGTAACGAAACGACCCGTACCTACTCCGTACTACTACCTGCTCCGTACTCCTACACCTAATATGAAAACTATCTTGAAATTATTCCCCCTTGAAGACTTCAAGACCCGAACCTTGAATTGGAAAGTCACCCCTCCCCTAGTCTAGTATGTTCCAACCGTTCAACGTCAGCATTATGCAACTAATTAATCTGCATGATGCATCTCTGAAATCGGGAGGTTGTTGACCAAAGACTAGGATTATATTACTCTATTCTCAGCATTCATCCTTTTGACGAAGGTATGAGTATGATGTACTTTAAGCATGTAAGTACGTAGGTATGTAACATAATGTAAGTAAGTAGGTAATGTGTGTATCTTTGTAGGTACGGGAATAGGTAGGTATGTACGTATATAAGTAAAATGGGCGTATAGATAGTCAGTTTATTTGCATAGTATTCACAAACCCAGCCATTGAAAATGCAACCGGGATAGCTTAAGATTAATCCCTCATAGAAATCCCTTTGCATAGAATTTTTTGGGTGAAAGAATTTTCTTCCTGGATCTGTTGGACCGAGGAGCTTTTAATCAAATGTTTTGACATACTATACTGAGGGTTTTATTTTCATAAATTCTTCTCACAACAGATAGATAACCTTACCTCTTATAGAAATATTTAAATGAAATTTATTCACTAAGGTTATCAAGTCTATTCTGTACTTGTGTAATCTGTACACAATTGATTAATCCCTGACGGGTAACTACTGTAAATACCTATGAGGAGTAGTAGTACTGAAAGACTGAAAGCGGACCAATTTTCTTTCCAAGTTTGAAAATAAGTCAAAATAATAAGTTCATAAGTCGGCTACTTCTTAATTATTAGGTAGGTAATTTTGGTATACAGTAATAATATAAATTTCATAACAAAGGTACGAAATATTAAAGAGGCAAAAGAGTCCAGTCCTCCTCCTCTTTCATTGAGATATTTTACTCGATTCTTCTACCAGAGAGTATACCTTACTTACCTAGGACCTATCCTATCATACATATCATACATATCATACATATCATACATATCATACATATCATACATATCATACATATCATACATATCATACATATCATACATATCATACATATCATACATATCATACATATCATACATATCATACCTACAATACCGACATACCTACAATACCGACATACCTACATACCTCCATACCTCCATACCTAGTACTTTATTGTACTTGACTTTGATTATTAATTATAATTATTTCCAAGCAAGGCTGTGCTTCTGTGCTTTACCTTGGTTGTTTGTACTCAAGCCGCAACCATCTACTACGTACCTACTACTAAACTACTGCCTACTTACAATACTCTTATTACCTACCTCGAATACGGGTATTCGATATTCGACATTCGATGTTCGAGGTATTCGTACTCCGTACACTACCCTGAATAGAAAGGTAGAAAGCACCACATGCAGAAATTACAACGAATCTCAAAGCCTACCCTAGGTGTTACATACAAAGCATACAAAGCATACAAAACTATATACCAGCACGGGATCCATACCGGTGAATTAGTCTCCAAATCACCTAGCACCACACTACCAAGTTAAAACGCCCACTATCGATTCGGACATCACATAAGCTTTTTTTTGGTGGCAGAGAAATCGAAATAGAAATAATTTCAATTTCCTAATAATTCGAGATTCCGACTTTCTTCCAACTTCATTTCCCCTTCAACGAAAAGTTTCAATTAAAAGATTCAATATTTTTAAGGCAACACAACAACAATATAAGGAGTCAACTTATTCAATTCAACAATTAAATTGACTACTTTGATTATAATTTGATTACTCAAACGGACTTTCCACTTTCAATCCTTTTCCCGCAGACGTCCCACAACTTACAAGCCCACACGCCCACACAAAAACACGAAAACACGAAAACACAAATTTCCAACAAAGCACGGGCATTGCCCGCTACCTCCGCCTTTGGCGGATATCTTTTTACTGATTGCAATCGATACGCAGCGCATCTCAGATTCTTCAAGAAAACAGAAATATCATGGCTTCAGTCGCGGTACCAAGAGATCTCATCGTAGAGAAGGCACAACCCTCACCCACGCCCTCTTTACCTTCTTCTTCACATGGATCACCTCAATCCCGTCCTACAACTTCAAATGTGAGCGCTATCACAAGTACCGAAAATCTAAGTATGAATGGAACTCTTACGCCACCTCCTCCTGCGGTTCTCAAGGCAGCACCTATGCCAACGACTGCTGAGAAGCCCTCTATGACGAAACGTTTGACAAGAATGTTCTCTACAAAGGATCCGTCGAGGTCGGAAAGTAACATCTCATCTGGTGCAGCATCTGCCTCTTCGACCCCAAAGCCTGCAGATGGTGCCACATCCCCATCATCGTCGAGGCCTGGCTCTCTGTCTCGAAAGACTTCCTCGCAAGAAAAGAAGAACCCCTCAGATAAACCTAGTCCAGCACCTACGACCAGGGACAGAAATGGTTCGACAAAGGACAAAAAGGCACCGGCAAACCATCAACGATTCCTTACTATGCCTGATGTGCAAGGGGGTCATGAGCATCATCTGAAGAGTGCCAAGAGACAAGAGAAACTTGGGGAAATGCTACGAGGTTTGATTAGCGGGAAGGCGAAACAATCCGAGGCCCATGAAGGCGAACAACAACTTTCACTAATGTCAAACTGGGTGGATCAGCTAAAGCGTGAGAAAGAATCATTGGCCACAGAAAAGAAGGGTGGACCCAACGCGACAGCGACATTGGTGGACAAATATGGAAAGTGTAATGAAGTTATTGGTCGTGGTGCTTTCGGAATTGTCAGGATATCTCACAAAAGATCTGAACAGGGAACAGAACAGCTCTATGCCGTGAAGGAATTCCGAAGAAGACCCGAAGAGAATGAAAGAAAATACAGCAAAAGACTTACTTCCGAGTTCTGTATATCTTCCTCATTACGACACCCTAATGTTATCCATACTCTCGACCTTCTCCAAGACTCGAAAGGAGATTATTGTGAGGTTATGGAGTTCTGTGCAGGTGGTGATCTTTATACTCTAGTCCTCGCAGCTGGAAAGCTCGAAGTTGTAGAAGCGGATTGCTACTTTAAGCAGATGATGCGTGGCGTCGAATATATGCACGAGATGGGAGTTGCCCATCGAGATTTAAAGCCGGAGAATCTTCTCTTGACTACGCACGGCTCTTTAAAAATTACAGATTTTGGAAACGGCGAATGTTTTCGAATGGCGTGGGAGAAGGACGCACATATGGTAACTGGGCTCTGTGGTTCCGCTCCTTATATCGCTCCCGAAGAGTATATCGACAAAGAATTCGACGCAAGAGCTGTCGACGTTTGGGCAACAGGTGTGATTTATATGGCAATGCGTACAGGTCGTCACCTTTGGAGAGTCGCGAAGAAAGATGAGGATGAGTTTTATGAGAGGTATCTAGAAGGAAGAAGAGATGAAGAGGGATATGCTCCCATTGAGTCATTACATCGGGTATGTCTGCCTTTTGCAAATCTCGTATCTACATGAACTAACATGAAGAAAGGCACGCTGTCGTAATGTTATCTATTCGATACTTGATCCTAATCCTCACCGTCGTATCACTGCTTCGCAAGTTCTCAAATCCGAATGGGGCCGTGAGATAAAACTTTGCCAAGCCGGTGAGGAAGGACTCTGACATTATGTGCTGGATAGTGGAATTACATGCAGAAAGAGCATGTTCAAGAGCATGACCGAACAGGCAAATCTCCAAGGAGGTATGAAACCATGTAGGACTGAACATAAATTCCGCTCAACCAGCAACTTCGAATGTCATGAGTGTGGTTTCATTTGTTATTACGACCCTACTGGAATGGGAGCATATAAAGGACTTAAAGACGACACTGGTGTCTCTTCAACAAGCATTGCGAAATGAGGGGTGGCATATTTCACATGAGCATTACATTACAGCAACAGTTTGGCGTTTTGGGAGTTTTTACAAAGCAGCACAGCAAATTTTCTTTTCTTCAAGACCCTGGCTGCTTTACTTTTTAAGCCTCAATTTTTAAAATTTACTCAATTTTAGCCATGGGTATTTTTCCTTTTCTAGGGCGAATTGGCGGAGCAGCGATACAGAAGGGGTCTTTTCTTCTTTTACGAGTACCCATGATACAATCGGACTATGGCATGATACAGTCGTTTTTCTGCTTCCTTTTTTTGGACAATTACAACTTTTATTCTTTTCTTTCAAGACTACTTGCCTAAAGTATTTCCTTTTGGCTCGCTCTCTCATAGTCATACTTTTGGTGGATGAATAAGTAAAATTAACTTGCTCTTCATGGCTGTAGCTTTCTGTTACATGTTGGGGAATTTTTTTCGGTAGAAGGTGGAATGATCGTGCACAGCCTGCTATTCGGTTGGTTGGGTGAGTGGAAGGAGGTTTTTCTGTATTTGAGCGCAAAGAGAAAGAGGGAAAGGAAGTTTGCATGATGAATAGGTATGGATGGGTAGATGGAAGGAAAATGAAAGTTTTTGGTTGTGGATCCTGCGATACTGTAGATAAATGATGAGAGTGGCTTGATCAGAAGCTGTGGATGGATTGAGATTGAGGAGTGGAATGGAATGAATAGGTAGAACTCAAACTCATAAGCAGGGAATTGTAAAGAGTCAGATAGAGAATGTGAATAAAGATTAAAGATCAATTGAGATATTGTGATATTGTGATATTGCATACTTGCTTAGGTTGTTTCTATGATGATGATGCAAGGAAGTAAGTAAGTAAGATGTTATGTTTGAATAAATTCGAAAGAAAGTTCGAAAGGAAGTTCAAGAACTAGGAAACTGGGAGGAAAATTAATTTATTTACTCGTATTTTCTTTCATTCATCACTCTATAACTTTGATCTTTTTCTATGCCTTTTTTTTTAAATCGGAAGCGAGCGAGTTCAGTTTCCCTTAACCCCTCTCCTTTTTTTATTTTTTTATATATAAAAACTATTCGTATATTTTAATTTCAATTTATATATATATATTTATTTATTCTTCCCCAAAAGTTCATCTACTCTCCTTAAAGCTTATCTACTTTCCTCATCTACTCTCCTCATCTACTCTCTTCCAAAACCTATTTACTCTACACTTCAATATCCATACTTTCACATCCATCCATCCATCCATCCACTACTTCATTATCTCGCTACTCCATCGTCTAGATCAAGACAATCAAATCAGTACAGTATCTATAATCATCACAGTCTACCTCCCTTATAAATCCAAATCCAAATCCAAATCCAAATCCAAATCCAAATCCAAATCCAAAAATCTACTCACTCACCAACTCACCAACTGGCCGCCTTACCCCCCCCTCACTATTCTCCAATCCATATCGCACTTCCCCCACATCTCCTTCACCTCCTCCACAAATCCAAATCCACATTTCCTTCAAACCTCCTTCACATCCTTCACAAATCCTCGAATCCACACAAATCCATACAACAAATCAAAGCGGATACTATTCATTCAATATAAAAATTCATTCAATATAAAAAGTCTACCTAGATAATCCAATCCAATCCAATCAAACCATCGAATCAACTCAACTCAACTCAATTCAAAATCCATTCCCAGAACCCAGACCCTAACCATCAGAATTCAAATCGAAAATGAATGAATCTGATATTCATATCCATATCCCTATTCAACCATTCGCCACCCAACCTAATTCAATCCAATCCAAACCACAACGCCCTCGCTCCTACCCTTCCCCTTACAAGCCTCTCCGAATTCTGCACGATTTTATCCCCTCGTTCTGTTTCTTACCAGCAATATCATTTCATTATACTATACTGTACTATAGTAATTGTACCATAACCAAATCATCACATCCCAAAAACACAACACAATAAGAGGAAGAAAAATATTAGAGAGTTATTTTATTCATATAGAAAAGAATAGAATAGACCCAGTCATTCATTTTCTCAAAGTTTCCCCTCTCATACCCATCCCACTTATCCCCCTCACTCCTGCCGCCCGCCCTCAACATTCAAAAGGTACCAAAAAACCCTCATGGAAAATCATTGTATACCGTTCCTTTTTCCCATCCATCCATTCAACCCCAATTCACCCTGTACCACTTTCATCAACCCTGGCGAATTAAATATATTGTGTCCATTATAACTATGAATCAACGTATCAATCCTATGAAGAACGTAAATAAACCATGAGATCATAATGGCTCAAGAAAGTATACTGACAGGCACGTACAACATGCTCTGTCATCATAAAATGCAAAAGGAGTATTGCCGTTCCAGAAATAAAAGTGAAGCTCCAGTTATAGCATTATTGTTGGATAGATAAAAGAAAGAAAGATCACGAGAAATGAACTAAGAATGAAAAAGATCCCAAGCCCGATTACACAGGCGCATGAACTCTTCCTTCTTCTGTTGTGAGGTCATTGGACTATCTCGTCCTTCACCAAATGGACCAGTTCTTCTTGAAGTTGGAGGACCTTGTCCGAGTGGTGGACTAGCTCCCTCCTCGTACTCTGCTCTAGGTCTTCTTCTACCACTGCTTCGACTAGCCTCTGAAGGTCTTGAGTTGACGTTTGTGGGTGAAGGAGGTGTAGGTGGCTGGTGACCTCCATAGTGTACGAGCTTGGGTAAAAGTTCAGAACGACCACCCGCCAAATCAGCCTGTGCATCCTCAGCAGAACGGTATTCACGAGGACGCTGATGGCCTGCAGATGCAGGTGGCTGTGGAGCATGTCCTGGAGATGGAAAGCCTGGCCTTGAGTTGGAATGCGATGAATTCGAATTCGAGTTGGAATTTTGGTACATGTTGGCTCGTGGTGATTCACGGTGTGCACCTAGACCTTCAGCCGCGAAGACATCCGAAATTGGTGGTAATCTGTTGGTAGTTTGAGTAGCAGGGACGTGGTGGATGTGAGATGTATTAGAAAGATTCGAGGGTTGATTGGCGACGTGACGGGTCAAAGGTTGTGGTTGATGTCTGCCAGGAAAACTGTGGTGCATAGGAGCCGATTGGATTACTCTTTCGTTTGCGAATTGCTCGTGGGATGGTGCAACAATGCTTAATCCTGGCGGCGCCTTTCTCCTTGATGTACCTGGTGTCTTCGCTGGCAACCCACTCAATTCCCTTTCTTTAGCACTTTCCATTGGCGCATCACCTGGCTTAGCAGTTTGTTGTAATCGCGACTCGATGATATGTCTCTGTTGTTCACGGACAGACAAACTTCGCTGTAATTGTTCTCGCATCGTTGGATCTTGTGTGACGAAGCCTGGCGAGAGACATGCCAATCCGACGTCTTGAATACCCAATCCACCAGACTCAGCACCCCTACCTGTCAATTGACTAGCTGATGGTCTTCCAGTACCCGGATTGACACTTGAGGTGTTTTTGGTGAGATCAAGCTTTCGAGGTCTATGGCGGGAAGAAGCTGTTATTTCAGGCGAGGATGGTTCCTTTTTCACAACTATCTTGGGTGGTGCACCATTTCGAGAACTATTGAGATTATAATGTTAGTATAATTGTATTTAACAATCAATGAATGAATAATAAATCGAGAAAAGTACGTACGTAATAGGTGAAGGTTTCGCTGGAGTTGTTTTTGGACTTCCGCTCCCTGTACGTTGTGCCGCCATTGTTACGTTCGGTGTGGCCGAGGTAGGTATTCTTTGCGCCGGAGGAGAATTTGAAGGTTTTGAAGGTGCAATATCAACATATGATGATCTATCGTGAGGTACAGGTGAAGGAGCCATTGCAATAGCTGTACTCATTTTGATTGAGGTATGAATTTGTATGAAGAAGAAGAAAGGAAAAGGTTTGGTGTGGGAGATGGTGAAACTTGCTGATGTTTGAAAATGAGGGAGCTTTCTCGCTTTCTCGCTTTCTCGCTTCCCCGTCTCCAATCAATCGCTTGTAAATAAAGTGAAGTAGAGTAAAGTCTTGCTTGAATCACTCTTCGCTCTTCGCAATGCAAAGAGTAAATAAAATGATGCACACTTTACTTGTTTATGTGGTGTAGTGCAGTAGTAAATGGCTTCTCTTTCCCTTTTACCTCTTCCCTTCCGATTCTTGTACTCTCCCTCTTTCCGTATCTTTCAAGATTCGGATTCGTGCGTCCGTCGGTCGGCGTTTTTCCACAAACTCAGCGTAGAATTTGATTACTATACTTTTATCCGATGTACAAAAGTGTACAGTCACCAAACCACAGGGTAAAATGTAAAAAACTGTTGCAGTTTCGTTCCGTTGACACGAGCAAAGTGAAGTAGCGAAGTAAAGTTGAAAGCTGATGCCCAGAGTATAATACTGATATGGATGGTGTTGTGAAGATACTGGTACTGACTGATAGTGTAGTCGAAAAAAAGGAAGGAAGCTTATCGAGTGATAGTAGTACTAGGTAGTGATATCGATAGCTTTAATGATGGGGGTGGAAAGTATCTCTGTAGATGTTGTTATAGATAATCAACAAAACTAGTACACGATACCGTTAGATATAAAAACTCGGAAAGAGGAAGAAGAAATAGTAACGGATGCGATTGAAGAGGGGTTCCGTCTTCATAAAAGAGGTCGCAGCAGTGTGAGAAAGGTCACATTGGGTCAGGATGGGTGGCGGTGAGGTTTTATGAATCAAATTGAAATCGAGGTTTGTTAAGGTGGGTGTGTTTCAGGTTATTTCGTATACAGGATAAGTTAAGACTTCTTAAGACTCTTAGCGGGATCCTATGTACTTATTACCTAGGGTTTAGTAGTAGGTAGGGTTAATCTATATTGATAACCCAAACAATTCATTCGATATTAAAATGCTTTTTTTTTCTTCCTTTTACAAAGCCTTCAATTCTCAAATAAATTGGATTGATTGGTTATCTGGATTGACTGGATTAATTGGACTAATTGGATTGGAGACGAAAAAAGATCACCTCCACCTCTTAAAGTGGTCAAGTAAGTAGCTAGGTCGATCAGAGGTTCAAACACCCGTGCTAGTGCTAAGGAATCGTGGTGCACTGGTGTCCCAATACTAGTTAGGTATTAGGTTAAGGAACAGGGTGGGAATGGATTCATTGGTTGTCCAGGCTGTGATTCAAGGTTCTTTTCGGCTGGATGGGCTGGATGATTGTTTGTTTGATGTAGTTGTTGGTAATGGATCCAATGAGTATTCGATATTGCAATGGTGATACGAGTTTACATACGTGGGTATCGATTTGTCTGGATATTGAAAGATTGACGGGAACAGAAAGATCTTGGAATCTGGATACAGGAGCTGAATATTAAAAGAATAGATAGATGCTGGATACTGGGTGTAAAGATGGATCCAATCCCTTCTACCGGTACAATAGAGTGGTATTCCGTTAAACATGAAGCATCGCTGAGGGATCCCTGATTAAGAGTCAATGCGTTACTTCCAACTCATTGTCGATTTCAATTATATAGTCCGACAATTGAAGTTTTGGCTTTTCTTCTAGGAAAAGATATGAGAGGGGTTGAAGTTTTGATAGAGATTAGGGAAAAGATGAAGAGGAGGGGAAATGATATGTTCCAGTCAAATCACCAGTCTCATGTATTTTTGAATGCAAAAAAGGTCCTTTCGTATATATTCATGTATTCAAAGACGTAACTGTTAGTTGTGATCCATAAAAGTAAATGGATTTGAAGATCATTTTGGAGGAATTCCCAAAGGAATAGAAAATTGGAGAAGTATGGAGTTTCATTATGGAGGGAGGGATTGGGAATTTGATGAAGATCCAAATCATCCATCATCGACACAACTTTTGACGTTTTTGTTTCTATATGCTTGGTTTGATTGATTTATTTGCTCTGATGGGTCAGGATTTTATTAAACTTGAAGATCAATGCCGTTAACGTTAAGCATTGAGATCATAAATTCAAGATGGGATGAAGGATGAATTCGCATATATGTGTACATGCAATTTGTTGTATTTAATACCCAAACATACCTAACTAACGATGGCGATGAGTTTGCCTATTTGTTGCGATACGAGATTCCCTCTATAAATTGCTTATGCACAATATATCGTATCATACTCCCAAGAGAGAAGAGGCTCATCTCAGGAAATGAAGCTCAAAGGAAGCTTGGACTTCATGATAATGAACCATTGTTTTAGATTCAACTCGAAGGGCAGAGAGTGCGGTACCTTGGTTATATTATTCTTGGAGAAAATAGCAGATTAGATCTGGGCAGCTTGTGTTAAAGTGGTGAATGCGGTTGGCCATCAAAAAATAATCAAAACATGAATCCAATCCTAAGTGTCTTTGGCCATTACTATTTTTTCTTTCAAGTGGATATAAGACATGATCAGAAGTTATCACTATTGTATGGATCGCCGTTGAAAAGTCTCAGTTAGATCAAAAAAAAATAAAGACAAGGAGAGTTTCAATTTTTTGTGGTCTTAAACCGTCCCAAAAATCTAAGATCGTTTTTCATGCTTTTGAGTTTCAACCTTTTTTTAACCCCTGTAGTCCTGATCTGCAGGATCTAGAAACCCTTGCTAGTCCTGCATCAAGTTTTATTCAAATTGTATTGTCATTATCATTATCATTATCATCATCATTTAGCTTAGGTATTTGTTGTCCCTTTCGTTCCAAGGATAATTTTATGAAATGAGGTATAGTCCTGATCTGGCGAATATTTAATATATATATATATATATATATATCTCACACGAATTTGAAATAATCGTTAGATCTTGCATGCATGTGAATATTGTAAATATTGTAAATATTGTAAGTAGGTAATGCTTGTCTCTATCACATCCATTCGGATAATTGCATCAAATATCTGATCTGTAGGATGTTCTCGATGATCAATTTTCTCGCTTGCCGCCCTGACGATCAATCGTGTGCTTTGAGGATAAGCATGGTCTGTGAACACCAACCCCTCTTTCTTCCATATAGCACGGTATTGTAAGGAGCTGAACTTGAACCATGAGAAAGAGTATTCCATTCCATTCCAGCTTATAAGATTTGTGTGATAAGAATGATCCATTTCTCGCATCGCCCACCCTCGATTGGATTTCGTATTCCTCCTTAATAGCTACGAATAAGCACGTACAGTACTTATGATGACCTTTAGAGCCACAAAAGTGTACGTAACACGACAAAGCTGACTTGGCTTTTTCCAGCCCAATCGGTGATCAAGAACATGGACATCAACAAATCGACAGCTTCAGATCTGACAGCTCCCATTCGTTGAACAACGAATTTAACGAATTTTCCAACAGCCAGTAAAGCCAAGGTAAGAACCGAAGCCAGCTTTAAGAATAAGAAAAAACAACCGGCCGAACCCCTCATAATATTGAATGAAGTATGGTCCATGCGGGTATAGCCCAAAAGAATCCCTGTTACAACTGCGACGGTAGCGTTTGACAATCGATACCCTAGCTCAAATACAGCCAACCAAATGGCTCCATGAATAATCTTCCTTGAAACGCGCCTCACATCCCCCTCCAATCAAACTTCTCCACATGAAGAAGATGCTGTGAAAGAGTTGGCCAAGATGATTCCGATAGTGACAGCGCAGATACGCAAGCTTTCACCAGTAAAATGAAACACAAAGAAAAACAAACGGATTTCTTATTTCTCATCGGTATATTAAAACACACTACCCTCTGACTCTTATTGCATGCAGCCATCGTCTCTGACGGCATGTTCCACACACAAAGTCTGGCGATGCTCCGTTGCAAAGGTGTGTTTTTCAGGAGTATATCTCGTTTACTATATACGATCCTCACACATTTGTTGCTAGAGCAATTTTGTATATGAATCTTGGTGGAGGTCTTACCAAGAAGCTGGCTTTTTTACGAATACATATTGACTTTTACTTTGCTTCGCGGTTATGTTTTGTATCTTCGTTTCGTCGGATTGAAATAAGGGAAGTGAAGGGAGTTTATTAGTTGAATCCTGATGCATCGATTTTGAGACTTGGATCCTCTGAGTGCTAGCAATTGCTTGAAGCGCATTCACCCAGCCTTACAGGGTTGCTATAGCCTGATAAGGTCTAAGCAGATGCAACGTCAGTAGCGCTTGTATCCAGAACAACCTCTGTCCGCCAAAGCCTGGATGGTTTCATTGGTCCACCTCTGACAACGTCTCAATTCTCTTCAGCCCATCAATCATCAAACTGTTTTCTTTTGGGGTAGAGAAATTCCTTCGAAAACACTGGCGATACCAGAGTAGTTCTTTGGGATACGATGCTGAGAAGCCTTTTGAGATTTTCTGAAGCCGATGGGATATATCTGACTGTTTAGCTTTTTTGTGATCATAATTCAAACTGGCTTAAACATTGTCAAAGACTTGATAAAGGAAACAGGCTCGGCATTCGTCTTGATGAATCTTGGCATGTCGGAGTAACCAACCAGGCAAACGTTCTCCGATCCCAGGGATGGGGGGATAGCCGTACTCTACTAAAGGGGTTGGATTGGGTGAAGGGTCGAGGATGGAGGGAGGCCATGAGCAGGGTGTCCAATAGTCCGGATTGGCAGACTAGATTTAAGCTTTCAATAATCGAAATTCTTTGAATGTTTGAATACAATTCAATGTTTCAAATTATTTGAATATTTAAATCATATTTAATATTTAAAAAGTTATAAATATTTAAATATAATTCATTATTTGAATATCCCAAATAGATTCTCATTGTTGGACTGCAGTCCGGACTATTGGATACCCTGGCCATGAGTGCCTACTTTGATTGGCATATAGGTTCAAATATTAAGGCCTTCTTCTAACACTCGATGTTGCCACACTCAACTGCCACAGATTGCTGTAGATGCCTGCTTGCCATACAGCACCTCATTCTATAGAAACTGCCAAGTTTTTTCAAAGTATTAGTTATCTTATATAATCTTGAAATGATATAAGATATTAACAATGAGAATTATCATGAGAATTCCCATAACCAGAATTCTATACAAAACATCTACATCCACACATACTCATTATAGAACGGACTCCAGCTCTTATCAATCCATCCATACCAACCATCATTCCAAATCCTACTGGATACCAACCAACCGCCATCCTCCCAATCGATAATAGCTATATAAAAATAGTCATCCTCGAGCTTCCAATCTTGGATTTCAGTCGAAGCTCTGTTCCTATAGCGTTGAAAATCGTCATGTATAAAAACAGGTGCCTGGCCCTCCGTTTTCTTGGCTACCATTGAATTAATATACATAGCTTTGCTACACATAGTCTCATTGAATGGGTTATCTAGATTATCCGTTACATCATTGCCTATTCAGAATGTGCTGCTTAATAGACTATATCTTTCTACAATCCTCTTCAGTTTTAATAGATTTATATACTCAATACTTTCTTGATAAAATAAATAATATATACTAGAGATACCGATGTCATCGTTTCGCGTCTAATATAAAGAATATATTTTCACTTTTTGATAATACTAATTTTAATATTATGTTTAATCATAAAAGGATTAATTCGAACGAATCTGCAACACCATTTTGCCATATATTATTCTATCGAGCTGTACATTTCTTGGATGATTGAGAAGCCGTTGCGGAAGTTTGTAGGGTAGTTATGGCTGCCACCAAGGCTTATATGGAGGACCACCCGCTCTGTTGGACTTCCAAACATTATTCGAAATTCCAGAAATGGAGAAGAATACCAAAGGAATTAATCATACCCCTCCTAGAAAGCTATAGGATCCCAGTGGGAAATAGATAGATAAAAACTTTCCAAATGGGAAAATTCGTCGGTTTCCAGGAAGGGGAAAATCCCACCTGCACCTAAAATAGAAAAATAAATAACCTCAGGCTTAAACAAGAAAATTCAAGATCCCTTATCAGCACGTGACATAGATAAAATTTATCAAAATTATCAATCTTGCAGTTCTTTCCCCAATCAGACATTCCCTTTGCGCCCATCCATCTCACGATAATACTCTCCCAAATAACTCAATAATGGCACCACGAAAGAAGGAAGCAGAGGCAGAAGCACCTGCATCTGCCCCCGCAGAGGATGTATCGATGGACGAGGTACCCGCAGAGTCTGAAGGCGAGATCCTCATGCGCGAAGATCCGCACAACCCCGCCGCGATGATGTTCCAAGAACAGAGACTTCGTATTGTAAGAGCGCAGAAAAACCCCCAAGAGACATTGTGGCCGTTATGGTAGGAGGGTGTGCTAATTTGGTGGAATTTAGCTCCCTGGGTCGACGGATAAAGCTGCTTCTTTTGAGTTTAAGAAGGAAGATCATACTTTGGGGAATGCATTGAGATATATTATCATGAAGAAGTATGCCAAATTCCTAGCTGCCTGCTAAAATTTTAGATTGATTTATGCTAATAATATTGATTGCAGTCCTGATGTCGAGTTCTGCGGTTATTCAATACCACATCCCTCGGAAGAGTTAATGAACGTTCGAATTCAAACATACGGTCAGTATCACCCGTTCCATATCTCATGGTGCCAATTGACTAATCGTGTGGTAGATTATTCGGCTGAAGATGCTTTGAGAAAAGGGTTAGATGATTTGATAGATCTTTGTGATGTGGTTGCCGATAAGTTCACAGAGGCACGGGAGGCGCATGTCTCTAAGATGGAGACATAAAGCAGGTAATATATTGGGTACGATATCTTAGATAACAAGGCATGGCAAGGCGTATAAAAGGGAAGGATGTCATGGAGTTCAATTGAGGTTCATTGGGATATGTACAAAGCGACAAAAATAAGATAACAACTTCTAATTGCGTCCCTGTGATTGAGGTTAGAATAGACGGAGGATGGGAGCAAATTGCAGACATACCTCCAGGAAACCGGTCATGAAATTTTGTGGTAGCCTCGCAGTTGGGTCTTCTTCTTGTCGGAAATACTTCAAGACGTGAGGAAGTTGTTTCCAGTAGTTCAATGTCTCCTGTAAGGGCACAAAGTCAGAAAAGAGACTCCATATACAGCCCAATGCATCCAACAACCGACAACTGCATCTCCAGATTGTGCTGATGCCAACGATTCTTTTCCATGTGCCGAGACCTCTCACTATATCATGCACTGTACTCCGTAAAACCGAGGGCCTCTTCCATCTAGTCCCATGGCACTCCCCAGACATAACCTCCTGATATCTACAACGTACCTGAAATTCCGCATGGCTCTCATACAACAGCTTATCCACCGTCTGAATTTGATTCACATATCTATGCCTTTCAAACTCCGACCGCATCTTCGTCCTCAACTGTGAAACCGGCATGCCGAGCGAGTACATCGTTTGGATTTCCGGAGCCTACATCAATACCCATCAGTTTCCCTGCTTTTTACTCATCCGCCACTTCTTCTGATCCTTCCTACAGATATAGAGCATACATACAGCACGGATCCATTCTCTATAACTCTTCAATACCCTTGATTTCGCATCAGTCCAGTTAACGGCTACCACACCAGTTAGCTTATCTTCTCTTACAAATTCATAGTACCATAACTCAAAGAGTATGGAAAGGGAACTTACACTGGCGCGTCCGCTGCGCAAGATAGGTAGGATTAATAACCATTGTCGCTGATTCGTTGTGGTCTCTTCCCTTCTAATCAAACCTCAGAAGATGAGGTTCATAGATAGAAGCGACGGATCCAAACTAATCACGTGATTATGACAAACCTTAAATTTTAAGCCGGGAGCTCGAGGCTGACGAATTAATTTTCGAGACCTTGCTTGCTTGCTTCACCCCGCCTGTATTGATATACTTTGATACCCATTACAACTACAATCTCATTTTCCACACAAAGATAGTCCAACAACAATACATCGAATATTTCCTCATTCTAACAACTATAACAACTACTACATAAAAACTGCAACTATGCCCGCCATCCGCCACTCCTCCAAGCGCAAAGCTCCTCCCCAAGGCTACAGCGACATCGAAGATTCCCTTCTAGTCTACAGCAACAAAATGAAAGATGCCATTGCGGCTCCACCGTCCACCGGTCCCCGCCATCAAGCCACCTGGGAAATCACACAGATAAATCATCAGCGGAGTAGATACGTATGGGATATGTATTGCGAAGAGAAGATTAGCAAAGCGTTGTATGATTGGTGTGTCAAGAATGGCCAGTGTGATGCGACGCTCGTGGCGAAGTGGAAGAAAGAAGGATATGAGAAGGTATGTTAATTTATTTTCTAGGAATGGGATGGTAGATGAATGCTTGAGTGATTTACTAATGGGATTTTGATATAGTTATGCTGTCTTAAATGCGTTCAAACGAAGGAGACAAACTTTAACTCTACTTGCATATGTCGGGTTCCGAAGGCGGATTTGAAGGAGGACCAGGAGATTCAATGCGTTAGTT
This sequence comes from Stromatinia cepivora, assembly GCA_014898415.1. Classification (NCBI taxonomy): domain Eukaryota; kingdom Fungi; phylum Ascomycota; class Leotiomycetes; order Helotiales; family Sclerotiniaceae; genus Stromatinia; species Stromatinia cepivora. The sequence continues at coordinate 1,443,656 of RCTD01000015.1, read as the reverse complement.
GCGGATGCAGAGGTTGTGCTTCGAGCGATTAGGCGGCGGCCTTCTTGCACCTTGTTCGCCGATACTCACTGCATTTGCGTTCCTGGGAGAAATGCAGAAAGCGAGGCCCATCCTGCCTTCATTCAAAGGGGTGATGTGTACCATTTGAGTGATGATGACCAGAGAACCAATGGTATTCAAGGATCATCATGGAGAGATTTGAGAAACATTCAGGCGGAATAGCTAAGGAGGAACGAAGCACTTCGATGAGATTATTTGCTCTGTTTACTTTGATGATACCAGCATTTGGCATTTGGCATTTGACATTTGGCGTTCAGGATATTTATGGGTAGGACAGGAAAGAGGGAAATATTCAGAATGAAATGGGTGCATGGTTGGGAGTATTGAATGCTAAGTCTCTGACGCGGGCAGGATGAAAGAGAACCACGACGATATTGAGGCCCTCTTATCATCATTAATTGCTTCGTGAAGGACAAGAATGAGTACCCTAAAGAAGGCCTAGAGCACAGCATTTCTTGTTTTGCAGCCTCTTTAGATGAGTCCAAAAAGCTACAGATATTCAGCTGCGGATGTTTATTCTAGAGAAAAGGAGAGAGTATCCGGGCCTGTGGCTCGCATTATGAGAGATCCACATTTGAAGGATAAATCTGCATGCATATTTTGCATTTGCATATGAGGGAGAAATGGTCAGATAGTACCTAGATAATGAGAAGAGAGAAATCACATCCAATTACCCAGCCCAAGTTGTCAAGTTGTCAGAATATTCAAGAAAATATCCAGTGAAGCCGTTCCTCACACTAGGACAAAACAATCATCACCTACCTCTGAGTCTGAAGGCGTTAGGCAAGATTATGTACGAATTCACATTGACCGAGTACCATTAGCGAAATAGCACTATCCTCCTACCCTCCCCCCCCCTTTCGCAAAGCTGGATAGACGGAGAACAGTGGGGGATATGGAGACATTAACCGAAAAAACGAGTGAATCACTGCGAAATGGAATATGAAGAGCATACTAGATATATAGTTCGATATGTGCATTACGAAACAAGCGCACCTGAAGGCTTATATAAATTAACAACTCGAGAAGCCCAATATGCAAGTGCATGCCTAACTACAATAAAAATAATTATCTTACATTGCATAATTATGGTATTCAAGAATCGTCGTATCAATCAATGCATCTGCCAAGTCATCGCCGAAGTGAAACGCCTGCTGCATCAATATTGTCATGGACCATTTCTATCATGATTTCTCCCCTTCGTCTTTCTCCTCTTCTTCAACTTTCTCCTTTCGTTTTTCCATGGCTCCATGCACTACATTTTCAAATGTAGTCCCACCCCTCTCACTGAAATCTCTTCCCATGTTTCTTGTATTCTCTACCGCCTTGGAAACAAGGTCTGAGAACGCTTGATGACCCTCAGTGAGTTTCTCATGGAGGGAAAGTTCATTCTTGCTTTCCTGGGCGCGATCCACGAGACCTTTCCATCCTTCTTGGATCCGGCCTTTCATTTCCGCATGATTCGGAAGATTGATCATGTAGCGGTCGGCTTTATATTCCTTTTTATGATCTACTCGTCGGGTCAAATAGACTGTGGTGGCCTGCCCTTTGGCAGCACGAATCCGCTCGACCTCTTGTTGGTAAGCGGTGTCGTAAATGCTGAACTCGGCTGCTGTCGGAGACTCAGCAATCAATTCTTGAGCTGGCGTGTCCAGAGAATCGTCCCCGCCAAGCCCCGCTCCAATTCCTAAATATAGAGGCTGTTCATCCAAAGGATCATGAGCATGTCCCTTGTCACCAGAGTGCTGCTCCCGAAGCTCTGGACGTTTTGTTATCGAATCAGATGAATCAGTTTTTGCAATCTTCTGATGTGAATAAATTTTGCCTATGGGCTCTTCATCCGCTACAATCGTACTAGAAGAGTCCATCCGACTCGCTATAGTTCTAGTACCATCAGCTGACGGATATGTGCCATCATGGTGGACACCTTCAGCAGCAAGCGCACCCTCAATTATGCGTCTATCCTCGAGATCTGAACTTTTAGACCTATGAAGCGCCGATTCCCTTTGCTCATCCATCCCCATTGATGGATGCAGAACACGAATACCTTTGCCTAAAGTCTCAGAGATGGCATTGGGTCTTCTCTGCTCTAATTTTGCCTTGAATTTCTTCACGGCTTTCATAACTGCGAGAAGACCTCTCATTCTAGTGGTTATTGCATGATTGACCTCAGTTTCACTTGGCGGCTCAACCAAGGTTGCTATATTGTCCTCCTTTGATAGCAAAGGATCACTTCCATTATTGGTTACCCAAGGGTGCTCCTGCAAGGTGTCAGCCAATTTCGGGCACGAAAAATGTAGGGGGGGCATACGCGGGTGTCGTCCATGGTGATTCGTTTTTTAGGATCTTTCTCGAGAAGTTTTCTCATTAAATCGACAAACTGAGGGTCAATATTTGGCTCGTATTCAAGTTCATCGTTCTTGATTGCTTCGTACAATTCAAGAACTCCGGTTTGCTCGAAAGGTATATGACCGAAGCGCAGACAATATAGTGAGACTCCCATGGACCAGATATCAGCCGCTCTTCCGGAGACATCGCCATGCTTCGTGATACACAACTCTGGCGGCAGGAAAGCCGGAGATCCTGTAGATTTGGCCGTCATCATGTCTGAAGCTTTCTCGAACATCTCCGAAACTCCAAAATCCACAACTTTCAGAACATCGTCCTCGGTCAAAAGTAAATTATCCGGCTTGATGTCCCGGTGCACGACGCCTTGAGCATGAACTTCGTGATGTCAGCCTTTAAGTCAATACAGAAATCCTAAAAGTACCCACGATATTCAATGCCAAGGATTAGATCTCTAAACCAGCATCTGCAACTTTCAACGTCATATGGATCTGCCTTTTCTCCAAGCCCGACCTTCATAACGACTCCTTTCTTACACATCTCCAGAACCATGTAAAGTGAATCCTCCTCCGGATCATCCAACACCTCTATTAAACTGACAAGGTTCGGATGATTCAATTTCTTCATGATGGCGATTTCCTCTTTTATCAAATACAGAGGATTTCCCTGTTGTTCATCGATGTGAATATCAGAGGCCGAATGGCGATGCAAAGGAGAGTTGAGTCCGCTTCCCGCTGCGAGATGTCCTGGTCGTCTCACGAAATGCGGTCTTCGAAGGATATTCGATTGTGCTCTTTTCCGTAACCTTGATTTTGAGAACTCTTTGACTGCCTATGTGCCCAATATTAAACCAATAGTTAATGGCTTAAGACAGAAGCCCTTACAAATTCCCTTCCGTACTGATCCACCGCTAAATGAACAGCTCCAAAAGATCCCCTACCAATTTCATCCTTGATGATATATTGGTTAATGTGATGTTCAGCTCTCCCATCTTGTTCATTGTTCATGTACTCTGATCTTGCATCAAGCGTTTCCTTTATGCAATCAGTATATATCTACTGCAGATAGGTGGCTTGCTGGACTTGTAGCGAACCTTTACTTCCCGGTGCACAGAAGCACTGCGACGGTGATGTCGAAGAGGGCTTTGGTATGCGGGGGCGGACCTCGAAGATCAATTAGCGGGAGATAAAGATAAGGAGGGGTTTGTCGGGGGCCATTTACAGATATTGTACCATAGGTGGGCGGCCATCGACTAGTTCACCTGGTATAGCAAGTGAAATGCCTATGTAGTTGTTAAGTTAGCTCACACTATGGGGATTTTTTGTGGTTATGGTCGACAATCGAAAAGTCTCACACACCATGAGAAGGAAGAATGCCCGCATCAGCCTCTTTCTGGGTAATGTCACCCGGATGACCTGGTTTTTCACAATCGCCAGCGAATGAAGACATTTTTGTAAAGAGTTAAATATTTCCCCTCATATCTGAAGGCCAGCTATCTTGAAGGTTGAGAGAATGAAAGACAAAGAGATAAATATTTGGGGAAGAAAGGGTAAGATAGAATGGTGAGGCTATCAAAAATTATTCCGACGAATGAGGAGCTTTGATCAAGGGGCTGGCCGATCCCTGGGATTCTCGGGATAAGGCTTGCTTAGCTTAAAATTAGCGTGCATTTAGCATGCACTATCATTGAAATTGTGAAACTGGTACTAAATTAAAGCCTATTACGGAGTATTCAACGTTAAATCCATCCTTACCATACATAAGGACATACAAAGCCTTGTCATTAATAACTTAAGGCTGAGAGTGTATCCAAGGGAATATATCAACAACAAATAGTACTTCAGACTAAGTACATACATTACATTCATTCTCAATATGGTTGTCTATTCCTTTTACATATTCGATAGGCACAGTAAGTCATTACACATTTTAAAATTTCCAATCAACACTAACCATATGCCTCAGCCGAATGCATCTATTCCAAACTCTGGCACCGCAATAATGAGCGACCCATCTCCACCACCACCGCAACCGCGCGACCAATCTCTGGCTCCAGCAACTCCAGTGCTGTACCTCCCATCAATGCGCCAGAACTTGCTGCCCCGAAGAGTCGCCCAGGGAGGTTGAGTGCGCAAGATGATGCGAAATTGATATTTGGAACTATATTCTCGCTGCGGAACATGGTGAGGAAGTTGGGAGGACCCGATGATAGCTTCATATCCTTTCGAACCGGACAGTACAAGCTACATTATTATGAGACACCAACGAATATCAAGTTCGTGATGCTTACGGACACACAAACTCCAACTATGAGGCAGGTGCTACATCAGATTTATGTCAATCTGTATGTGGAATTCGGTATGGCTGCTCCCCAATGCCATCCTTGCATATGTACTGATACTTTGCAGTTGTCAAGAACCCTTTATCCCCTGTCGAACATCCTGGAGGTGAAGGGGTTGCGAACGAGCTCTTCGAGTTGGCGCTTGACCAATTCGTCAAAGGCGTTCTTTGAGGTCCAATACCCGTTAGAGCCTGGTGATTTACACACAGTGGATTCAGTGTCGTATATAATTTAATATGAACGATAGTACAACAAGACATAGTAGCAGGCGGAGGCGTTAGGGGGATATTGGAGTCGAGGTTAAAAGGGACACTCATAGAATTGGGAGTTGGCAACGAGTCCATACGAAATCACGAACACATCCAGTTTTAGGTGAACCAAATCTCAGTATGGATGCCGTCCAAATTAGTGCGACAATCCAGTGGTCTCCCACGCTAGAATGCCTCGCATTCTGGACTTTCAACCGCGATCATGGCATACATGTCAAACGGGAGCCAAATTAGACAGTGTAGATGGTAGATGTCTCATAGTCTAAAAGGATGATATAATTATGCCATTATTTTGGTATCTTTTACATAACTCATTTCTTCCTCGCCTTAACAAATTTCCCGCAACCTTGCCCAGTAATGATTCCCATATTCCAATATTCTTTCAAGTTTGTATAAACGTCATCGACATACAATCTACAATTATGTCGCCCTGTCCGCGGGCTCTACCGCTTTCCCCCATGCACTTTCAAATCTGCTTGCGGTCCCCACATCTATGAGACTATCTTGGCCATTAGAAGCCACGGCATTTATCTCAGATTCGCCCAAGCCATTCTTCGGCAGTAATATAGCACTTCCAAAATCGTCGACCGGGTTGATCTCGTTCTCGTGACTAGAGTAAACCACAGCGGCAAAAGCTTCCAACTCCCTAACCTGCTCCATGGCTTGAAGATATTCATTAGGCACACCGTTTCCTATAGAATGTGCCTGTCTAGTGAGGACAGCCAATATTAATGGAAGTTTTACCGGTTTTGGCTCAACGACTTCCGTAAAACGAGTATCATCTGGTTGAGAAGGAATCTTGAAACTTTGCTGGGCTATCTTTTGTTCAACAAGAGTGGAGAAGCCAGCGTCGAGAAGCATAGTCAGAACGTGAGAGAACGGTGGAGAGTCGATAAGATCCGAAGTCTCATCAAGTAGTCGCCTCAAAGGCGACACAGGGGAGGATGAAGGGGTCTCAGGCTCCATGGTTTTCATGCCAGATTCTTTGATAACAAAATCTTCTTGGTCTCGTGGTGGCAGAAGGTACTGCAGCCAGCGAGTCGCCTGTCTGTCCTCGGGGGTGGCCCCTTCTACCTTTTTGCGAACCTCGAGCGTCAACTCAGAGAACTTGGCCATGGTAAGCTCTTCTCTGATGGAAGTGTCCCTGAATACTTCTTTCACTGCAGCTTCGACCTTATACATAACATCCCTCCACCCTCTATGAAGTAACCACCAGCTGAATGTCAGGTATCGTCTATTCGTTTCGAAATCGTTTCCATATGCTTGATCCGAATTATCATCATCGTGGTTCTCCAAATTAATCGTCGACTGCTCCACGCCACCAGTAGCCAGGGAGACTACACTCGAAAGGTAACTGCGACGCCCTAGGAGATTGAGCTGTATTCGCGTGAGGAGTGTGAGAAGAGAGAGCGTATATATCAAAGTGAATGATCGCGTGATAGCTAGCACATGTCAGCAATGAATTGGGAAGATGAACCCAATTAGCTCACAACTAATCTTAAGATCGTTCCACAACTGCATCTTCGACCTTTTAACCCTCTGTACTTGCTGTTCTCCTTGTTGCCCTCCATCTTGCGCTCCATCTACACCTAACTCTAATCCTGAAGGTATCCCGAGTTGACTTATATGCATTCCACTATCACTGAAACTCGCCATACTTCTACCATCGTCATCGGTAATGCTCGGAGGACTGGAACCCCAATCTGATCGGCGACCTTCTCCATTTCGTGCCTGCTTCGCAGCTTTCTGCTGCTGCAACTCATCGGTGATCCTCTCGGTTTTCAATTCTGCGAGAATGTTCTCGGTGGCTGTGGGAAGGAGGGCTAAGACAGTGTAGGTGCAATCTTCTTGATTTTGTTCAAATCGACGGCGGAGACTAAGAATAGGTGGATAAGCACGAGTTCATGATCTCATCTCAGTGGATACTAGAACATACTTCTCTCGAGCTATACGATCACTACTCATGCGTTGTCGAGCATCCGAAATCTTTCCCAACACATATTGAGTCGCTACATAGCCTACACCAATCACCCCAAATCCAATCGCAAGGGGAGTTCTATTTCTCCTTGCCCATTTGCGAATGGAATTCATGATTCTGTTTCTTTTTCAGAAAAAGAATAAGACCACAATCACATAACGTTAAAAAAATGATTGTTCAAAAGGTTGAAAATGGAAATAAGATAAAATAAAATAGTATTGAATGTTCAATGTTGAATGTTGAATGATAAGATTTATCAAAGTTTCTGAGAAAGCTAGAGTCCCTTTGTTGTCTTGCGGCCGAGGATGTTGAATTACCAGCCACAACCAAACTCCACAACTCGGCTGTGATTTCACAGGACAGATTCAAGGATAAGGAATCTAGTTTTACACTATTGCATTCTATTGCATAACTTCCTACCCCTCCATGTAAATGCACAAAGACCAAAGCTTTCAAAGTGCACGATCAAACTCTGAAAACAACAAAACACATCAAACACAAATGAGAAGATTGAATACTGACAATGGATCAGCGCAGACCACCCGAATATATTATTGAGGTGTTTGCTGACCCAAGCTCAGTGAGAGAGGTCATTAGAGGCAAGCAGCAACTGTGTTTCATTGACATCATCAGCACCGGCATAACATAGCATGCCATTATTAATGCGCCTGCTAACTCGACTCCTATATAGGCATTCTACATACCATTTTCTTCCACCGTTTCTTCCCTTCTATTAGACCAAAGAATCGCGATGTTCTCGACATGACTCTGCCATATATTGAGAATGTTGAAATTGAAACACTTATCGATCAAAGGACCGCTGCTCTGGTGCGGCAACTAGACACCGACTCAGATCTCGGCGCGAGAAATACTGGTGTGAGAGGACAAATGGCTGTTCAATTTTTCGAGAAAAAACGAAGAAAGGCTTGGTTTACGAAAGGAGTATGTTGAGTCTGGAGTACAATTCCGATGATCCGGATCGTATTCTTTCTATTCGAAATACTTCATTGCTGACTTGGATAAAAAAGGAGGAAGAGGTATGTTGGGAACAGTGGACTTTGGATGTTACATTAGCGACTCCGCGAACAGAGAGTGGTAAGGATTTTCGAATGATCTATAATATGCCTATGGCTGGCTCACACTGTGCCCTACAGAACGAGCAAAGGTCAGAAGTGCGATGGAAGCTATGTTACTGAAAGCGGCAATGAAGATCGTGACAACGGTTAACATGGAGAAAGATCATATTCCGCCTATTACTACGAACGAGGCAAACCCGTTTCCTTATCAGATTACAATAAACCCAAGAGGAGATAGCTGGGGAGCTCGTATGAGTATATTTTGAAGCAACAAGATGAGCATGGGCATTGTAAATAATGGTTTTGGAGTTTCGGAGCTGGATAGAGGATACTTTGGAAACAGATACCCAATATGAATTGTTTTTTATTCGAAAATTATGAACTCTACACATATTCTCCACATGTAGTGGTGACATGAGGCATTATGCAATTCCCCCCTTTCCCAACTTCTAACCCTGTTAAGATAAACAAGACTAAGATTGGATATTCAGATATTCAGACATTCATATATTCCACTCCATTTAGTAATCAACTTCATTTAGACAATGATGCATGTTACTATAGTCATACCTATGGAATTCATTGCTCGTTCATTATGGGAGTCTCACATGCTACATATTCATGAGTTTCGTGAAATAGAATAAGTGCTCATGTGCCAATATAGACTCCCTTAATTCTCGTAACATCAAAAAATCGTTAATCCATGTCATATTAGGCCCTGCTAAATCCCCTTCCCCTTCCACGCCCTCTTCCAAACCTGACACTGCTCGGAACAAATCTCAGCGCTGACATGGCTGTTTCCAGACCTTTCATTTGGTCATCTTCTTGCTCGGGAACTACTGGTGCTGCCTCGAATCCTTCCATGCCATCATTCTCTCTCAGCACTGAGGGGTCATTAGGTCTACTAGTAAATTCCCCTCCTTCAGTACCTTGCTTGCTCGAAGTAAGCTCAGTAGTGGCGGCGCGTTGCTTAACTTCTTCGAGTTTCATTTGTACTGCTGAGCTGTGTCTTCGATGTCCATGGCGTCCTGATCTGAGCATGGAGCTTTTGTGATCAATGCCGTCATTCACAACGAAGAAGTCATACTGCTGAGGAAACATGTGTTTGTCGATGAGATGCATACGTCTCTTTTGAGGAGTTGAGCATTTTCTATCACAGTCTTCAACAAAACAAGAATACTACTTGAGAATTAGTAGATATAAACTAGACACGCTCAAGGGTTCTCTTACAATCTTTTCTCCTCTGTCCTTTCTGACACTAACCAACGCATCGTGATTTTCCTCGATGTGAAGGTTAAGAAAGTGTTCCGAAGGAAAGTTCTTGCGACATTCCAAACATCGGTTCATGTGAGACTTCTTGTAGTGTACTTCATATTCATCGTATGAAAGGAAGGATAATGTCCGGTGATGACCTGGCAAAGAGCACCGCATTATTGATGGGCCTTCGCCGCTCTCCTGATCAAGGTGGACAATTTTGGAGGAGGCTGAAGGAGTAGAGATTGAGGTAGCTTGTGTTTCCTGTGTTACCGATGTATTGGGGCTCTCTATGATCCCCGAATCTGGAGAAGAAGGATCATCAAACTCTTCATCTCGTAAACGTTTTGTCATGGTGTAACAAGATGAAAGGAAAGAAAAAGAGAGATAAGATGCGGGGGAATTACTCTATTATTGAAAAATAGTTTTCCCTTTACTTCTAACTTCCTTCTTTACCTTCGATGATTAATAGTGTCCTCACTTATAGTCCAAATATCGAAACTAGTCGATAAGAGCAATTGAGGGTAGAAATCTGAGAACAGGTGTGTTCATGCTGTTGTGGGGGGGAACTCGTTAATTACCATAGCATTCAGGTAAAAATACCTCGATGCGAATTCTCCTCATAAACTGGAGGTCTCGTCGCAATGGTGTAAACTTTGTCATAACAAACACACCTATCATCTCACCAACCACATTCTAGAGCCCGCGAATAAAATCCTCCTGCGGGGTTTTTTTTCGATTTTGTTATAACGTTAAATATCATATGCTTTTTTGTTCTATACTTGCTTGATTTTTTTGTTAGTATCACATGATCACATGATCACATGATCAAATGGAACAAAGGGCTCTAAGACATTGTGAGCGCCAGCTCACCCCGAATAATTATATTGAAATTAATAATATAAAACTTTTGAATATTTCAAATAATTTAGAACAATCAACCCGTTCGTTTGTGCTGTTCTTCAAAAAAGTTAGCTTGCACGTGCTTCGTTTTTGGTATCCAGGGAAAAAGGCGGTGTGGTGGCAGAAAACTGTATGTGTACTAGTAATGGGCGAAATTGACTAAAACCACCGGTACGTACTGAGAAACATCACTTCGATCATAATTCATCATTGATTTCCTTTCCCCTCATTTCCCTCATGTATTCCCATAAGCATAAGGCCCAGAAAGACCATAAAGTCTTTTTGCCATATCAGTCTTGCTTAATCCCTTGAAGCGATTACTTGATAGTGAATTAATTTGATTAAATCTGGATTCACCTTGATTTTTTTTGCAAATTTCCCCAAACCTCAATTTGTGACCTTCCCTCACATTTATTTTCCCACCAGACTCCATGGCCAACTCCTACAACTTTTATTCTGGTGTAGGAAGACAAAAATCAACTTAACAATAAGTCGACCTTGGGATCCTTTGCAATCACCCAAGGAGCTTGAGCTATGGATAATTCTTCCATTCAACAAAATTGGCTGTGAGTTCCTGTTGTCGCGGTCGCACTATGATGTCGATTCACACTAACTTGTAACCCCTCAGCGTTGCACAAAAGATCGAGAAGGAGTTACAATCGCAGTTGAACAAGGATTCTCCTACATTTGAAGATATTCAACATCTTCTCACACAGTTCGTTAATGCATTCTTGTCTTTATCGCACCAGTTAACCATCTTAGGTTGCGCATTGCTTGTGAAGCAGTTATCTTTAGCGACTTCGAATATGCTACTAAGCAGCGTGTACAACATCGTCTCTGGGACTCACACAGTCTAATTAATTCTCGATATCGGAAGTTTGTAGCTCATTACCGTTCCGCAGAACAGAAACGCCGTGCTGTGGAGCGCCGAAAGTTGGAGAAACACTATGTCGATTTCCTCAAGGAGAGCCAGTATTTCTACAAGGGATATATTCAGCGTGTTGCTTCTCACTTTGGCCCTCTTCCTGCGTTGCAACGTATCGCAAATCGCCTTTCTCTGAGCCCGCTGTCCGTGGACAAGCCGATCAAAGCCAGCAAAACTCTTGAACATCTTCTGAAGCTGTCCTGTCACTTCACATTACTTCGCCTCGGAGACTTGAGTAGATATCGAAATGACTTGAGAATCAAGGAACGCAGCTGGGATCCCGCCCTGGGATACTATCATCTAGCCGAAGCCCTTTATCCTGATTCTGGCAATGCCCACAACCAAATGGCAGTCATTGCTCTCGCTGATGGCAGCCATCTCGACGCATTGTACTATCTATTACGCGCAGTTGCTGTCAAAGAACCCCATACATTGGCTCGTGGAAACCTGGCTATTGAGTACAAAAAAATATCTACCACCTGGGAGAAGGAGAGACAGAGTAGACGTCGCCCAGCACCCGTTGAGTCCGCTCTGGTCATTTGGTTCGTAAGACTCCAAGCAAGATTTTATAAGGGTGTGGAATTCTCTACGCAAGGAGAGTTGGAGAATGAAGTTTTGAGTCAATTGGTCTCAGCCTTGAAGGACCAGTCCTTCGAGGAAACCTTGAACAAGCTGGTGCTGATCAATATGGCTGCGAATTATCTGGCAACCCAAAGGCTTACTGGCAAGTTGATCACTTTTCTCCCGATTTCATTTTTCATGTAAATTTTTTAACATAATGTGTAGAAGCAGAGGGTGGTGTAACTGATGACCTCAAGAAATCATTCTATTTTCTTCTTGGCTTCAACCTGCAGGTATTCTGCGTTTTGCTACGAGCACTTATCTCAGAACTTGCCGATGCAGCTGATGCCGAAAATCTGGAGTCTTTGACCGCCACAGATTCTTCCGGTGATTCCTTTGAAAAGCTCAGCCCAGTCGCAATTAGGGTCCTCCCCGGTATTCGTCAATACTTCGCCTGGATTATCTCCCAACGTCTCGTCCTTGTCGGCCTTGGAAACGGAATTGACCAGGAGTCTACAGGCCGCTTAGTCGGTCATATCCAGAATATGTGGAAAACAGCCGCAGATGCGCTTTCCGCCTTGGTTAACTTCTTTCCCGTGGCATCCCTTCCTTATCTTCCATATCTGTTGCCTGAAGACGAACACACTGTCGGATTCAAGCCTCTCCGAGACCCGCCTTGTGGTTTGGAAGAGTACAGTCTTTACAATAAAGATGATGGTTTTTTGAAACCTCGTATCTCTGATGGTATCATTCGACAACCTGATAACGAGAACTATTCCCGTATTCGGGATATCTTACGAGCTGGCATGGCTCTTCATTTTGAAAAACCATGTCCAATCATCATGACCGACGATGGTAGATTTACCTATGGTACCGAAAGCGCTATGAGCCCCACGTCAGATATATCTGTAATGCCAAGCCAGCCAGCGGAGCCCACTTACACTGTGCAGAACTACACGAAGACCGGTAACGAGAATGTTGCAGCATCAGATTCTCTGGGCATCATGGATAGTGAGATGAATCGCATGGTGGACGATTTACTCGAGCCTGCAAGTCTTGCTCCTCGTGACGATACGTCTTATGGTATGAGTAGCTCCACTGCAAATGCAGTATTTGCGCCCATTGGCTCTGAAAGAACACGTCTATCGGCTAGTAACCATATTACACCGACCAAAGCCTTTCCAAGTTTGCCTGGCATCTGGGGCTCGCCCTTCACGCCCAAGCCTAATGAGCTTCGAACCATCAGTCCCGAAAAGCCTTCAAGTTCTGGTGGATTTTCATCGATGAATTACTCAACCAACAGAGAGCAGCTTGCTGCCGCTGCGGCGCTCGACAACATGACTAGGATGCAACGACGAAGCTCAAATGGTGTTGCGACGTCGTATACAAGGGGCCGGTTGTCATCTTTCGATACGTCCAAGCCCGTTAACCAGATGTCGCAGGAGTCTTTGGCTAAGCAGTTTGAACCTATGTCACTCTCGTCATCAGTGTTCTCAACAAACAGCAGCATCTACGCAAATAATTCTCCGCCAAAGGCATACTATGATAGGACCTTGGGTCGCCCATCTTTCAATGGCCATGATAGTACTATCTATCCAGGTGCTAGCGATTATGACCGAACTACAATGTTACAGAGCTCACTCTGGAACAGTCAGACCGATAACAGCAATCGTACACCTCCGGCTGGACAAGGTTACCGAGGCTGATTATCAAGTTATTACTATGAATCATTCGATGATTCATTACAGACCACCAATTTGATATTGTCACCACCACACATCTTCATCCGACAACAAACACTCTCGTGTCTGTCATCACAAATCAGTAAGCAGTCTTTGCCCTTACACAGTCGAGGTCATCATCAGGAATCATCAGACAGTCATCAGCAAGCAGAATTCATCAGCACATTGTAGGAAAACCACAGTCAGAAGCTGTAACTGAAAAATATCAAAGCAGATATGGGTAAATAACGTTTTATTGGGTTTCTAAAGACACGCTAGCTCTATAACTTGATCGTGGAGGATCATAAGGTCATGCATCATGCACTACATCATTTCGATTGTAGACGCTCCTGTTGTTGAAACCATCACCCGAACGCCGTCTAGAATCAGAATGGGAAATAACTCATAGATACCTATTGGCTGGTGGGCTTGTAAGTCTGCTTAGGGAAGGGAAATCTACAAATATCGTTAGTCTGTAATCTAGACAATTTGATAAAGTTGTACACCGATGTTCCAAAATATAAGTGAGAGGTGCATGTATAGAATGATTGAAAAACTTACGAAGGACCCAACTCCTGGATGCTCAACTTAGCTAACCATTGCCCTTGGTCAACGCATTGCTCGAGGGACTCTCCAGCTACCAAACCAGCAGTAAATCCAGCGGCGAAAGCATCTCCTGCACCTGTAGTATCGTTGATCAAGCTCTTTTCGATGGCGTGAACGGGGTATTCCTTAACATCTTGTCCATTGACTGCCACAACAGTAGGAAGAGTTCCTTGTGTGATAATAGCCACTCTCTCTCTCTTCTTATTCTCCTTTGGCAAAGCGGCCAATGCCTTGGCAATCTCCTTGATATCCTTAGACTCAACACCGTGGCTTTCTGCCCACGCCAAAGCCTCAGTCTCGTTACCAATAACGTAATCCCAGTATGGTGCGGTGGCATCAAGAGGCTCCTTGAAGAACTGAGAGATAAATGGTGCCGAGAGAGAAAAGACAAATGCTTTGTTATTCTTGGCAGCTTCTTCAGCAAGAGCTTGAATGGCTGGTGGGCACACAGTCAAATGGTATCCACCGACAAAATAATGCGTGGCACCCTCAACCAACTTCCACACCTCAGGCGACTTCAAATGGTCCAAATCATAGTGGTTTGCAGCGCCCAAATCGGTACACATAGATCGGTTGTGATCGGTGATGACAACACCACATCGTCCAGTAGGTTGAGTTTTATCAACACGATATTCAACGCGGAGACCGGCGGTCTTGACGGCATCGTGGAGAATGGCGGCGTATTTGTCGTCGCCGACTCCGCCGAGGAATACAACGCTGTTGGGTGGGAGAATGTATTGAGCTCCGCGAGCGGTGTTTTGGGCTCCGCCTCCGGCAATCAGTTTGGCAGAGTAGTTGTTGAGGAGATCTTCGTAGATGGGGATGTGCTTTTCTTCGGCGAGGATGGCATCGTTGGGTTTGAGGCCGTATTTGTCGAGAAGAGCTTGGTCTCCTTGGGCTTGGATATCTGGGGATCAAGGTTAGTTTTAGTTTTAGGATGTATATGGCAGAGGCTTGGTTCGAAGTCCGGGTGAAGAGATTCCTCCCTCTTGAGAGTAGATGGACTCGAGACTTGAAAATCTTCTACATTCAAAAGCTGTTGAGAGCTATAGGTTGTCCGTCCAAGGGTGATACACTGTGAAGATTGGTGGGGCCCCATCTCTACTTACCAAGCAATGGGTTCTCCAAACAAAGGAGGGCGTATTCTTTAGTTCCAGACATAGTTACTATAGCTTTGCTGGTATATTTTAGGATGTTGTGTTTTGATGGCGGGGCTACTGTGCGGTGAAGAAAGATTTGGTGGGGTTGGATTTTGACTGGGGTTCTAAAAGACAAAGGCCCACAGCGAGAAACGAATCTTCTGGTGTAGGACATTTCAAAACCAAGAAGTATTGTTACTCCAACTAACAAAGTGCACAAAATATGCAATTGGGTTTGTGAAAGTAGAATTCGGTCACTGGGGATTACTCTGTTCAGATTCTTGATATCAAGTTGGTAGAAAAGCCATCAATTCATTTTGCATGGTGTCTGTTAACATGCCATCACGATCTCCTGATCACTAGTAAATCATGCCAGAGCACACAAGATTTGTTTGGCTGAAGTCTTTTCTGTCATCCTCGCTGAGATCCATCCCAAATTACAAAGATGCAGGCCCAACATATCCGAAGCAATGAAAACCCCCTCAACTCGCTCAATCCTTGACCTTTTGGGTACCACGTAACAGACCAGTTCTTCTCGCGGCAATGAGACCAGCCTTTTGACCTTGTGCGGCATATCTTGAGATTGTGGATGCTTTACCAATATGTTGATGGTTACCACCCTATTTTTTATTAGCGCTTGTTTCTGGTACAAATGGCAGATTTTACATACTCCGTGAGGATGGTCAACGGGGTTCATGGCAACACCACGAGTCTTTGGCCATGAGTTACGCTTGACGGCGAACTTGTGCTTAGCACGGGATGCCTCTGTAATTTACAGTCAGTATACTGAACTTCCCATATCCTTAATCAACGATCGGGCCTGGGAAACGTACTCAAGAGGGGTTTGTCGGTTCTTCCACCACCAGCAACGATACCAATCATTCCACGGGCGCTGCTCTTGATGACCTTCTTGGCACCGGATGGGAGCTTGACACGAGTCTTGCCCTCATCAGGGTTGTGTCCGATGACGGTGACATAGTTACCAGAGGTACGCCCCAACGCACCACGGTCGCCTACCTTCTCCTCAACGTTGGAGATAACGGTACCTTCTGGAACAGATCCGAGAGGGAGAATGTTTCCGACTGTGAGGTTGGCGTTCTTTCCAGCATAGATGAATTGTCCGGTGTACATTCCTTCGTTGGCGATGAAGGTCTCGGTGTGGAGCTTGAATCTGTATGGATCGCGGAAGACAACCTTGGCGAGAGGAGCACCACGTCCTGGGTCGTGGATGATGTCCTTCACGACACCACGTACGTAACCGTGTCTCTCAGCATAGTCGAGAGTTCTGAATTGAGCTGGTGCCTTGTTCAATCTGGTATTGGCTGTGAAGATTGAGCCACGGCCCTTTCTTTGGTTGCGTATAACGCGTCTAAATTTTTTTTTTTTGTTGTTAGCTGGAGTTCTATTTTTTTTTTTTTGCGATTCAAAATATGTTGTCGTTGATTCAATCCGTTAAGAATTGGCTGGAGGGAAGTTGGGCGCATTTTCTCCACTTTCAATCGCAATTATCCCATGAAATAGAGAGCCAAAGTATTTCAATAGCATATTGAAAAGAAATAATGAAATATCAAATGTACATACCCCATCTTGACGATTATTTGGTGATGGATTGTTAATTGTCGACCAAGAACTTCAAGAACTTTCAATGGAGAAAAGAACGAATATTTCCATTGTGCCGGCCAAAATCATAAGCGACTATACTAGCCCCGAAAAAAATAATGTTACAGCCTTAAATAGTGGATGAGTAATATAAGGCTACTATTTTACCGGGATACACTAGTGGATATTTTTACTGACGACTTGTTGATACTAGCCCAGAATCCATCTTAACATACAATTTTCAATGTCACGGATCACAGTTCGACAATCAAATTTAACATGGCATCGGAATACTAGATGTAAAGATTGGAGATTGGTCTGTTGTTTGGCTTGATTTAGGACTTATCTGGTCTGGTGGTACCATTGACTTCCTTCCTCCATCGCCTCATACTGTGTCTTGCATCATATATCATCGAAGTCTCTAGTCACATCAATCGATTTGGGCATTACACGCTTCTGATTTGGTGGTGTATACAATCCTGTGGATGCATTGGAGATTTTTCAGGCCTTCGGATAGTATTCTGAGGCAATCTTCAAACTCTTTGGGGTTCTTTGAAAATGGCTTCTTCGTTCCGCTTTCGTTGTGATTGTGTAGTACCTCATGACTTGATAGATTTTTTGAAGTTGATGAACTGCATGGATGGTCCAGAGCTAGGCCATGTGAGCCATACGCCCTGCTCAGCGAGGAAATAGCGGGGTGCGCAATCGAGACCAGATATCATGGTTTTCAATGTCCGAGATTATTTCAACTATTGAAAAAATCTTCTTTTCATCATATCCGGTGCTCGGATCGGTGTTCGCAAAATGGTTGAATTTACTGTTCCCCGAGTAATGCACGAAATTTGGTACCTTTCCCTATAGTTCCGAGCTGCTACCACATACACATTTCAATGTCCCAAGCTATTTCAACAATTGAAAAGACACTTTTCCCCTATGTTCGGGGCCGGCTATATGTCCGCAAGATATATGAATTTAATGTTCCATAACTGGTGCGGGAGATCTTATCTCTTTCCACCTCATGTTACGAAGACAAGTGAAGTTAGAAATGAAAAGATTTCGTCTGATGTTCAAGCGGTGAGGATACTGATTTCCTGATGTTATGATGTAGAGGTTGAAGTGATGAGTGAAACTCGCCGACCAACAATCACTTTAGCTCACTTTCAAATTTCCCCACGCCTCCAAACACTTCACCTTTTAAATATTCTCCCTATTAACTTCCTTTTCTTCTTAGCTTTACTCTCAATTACAGTGGATCTTGACATGATCAAGTTCTTCTTCCCTACAACTCCAACCTCCCTCCTACAACCTTTTTCTTCCCTCCAACCTTATCCTCTAGAACACCACATTATTCTCTATTGCTTACGACATTCTTTAACATTCATTTCATCTAGTATCTATAGCATACATTTTTATTATTTGCACTTCAAATCTACGTGCGACAACAAAACGTGTTGACCTCAAACCATATATCTCAATCGCATGTTCAATAACATATACACATCATTATTCAAGTCACTTGACTACTCCCGTCAAGGTAACAGAATCAGCGTTCCGGGACTGTGAAAGACTATAGCTAACTTTCATTTCCAGCATCACCATCATGGCTCCGATTCGTCCAAAAGCTACAGGAAAAGGCAAGAGCAACGAAGCATCTAAGCCCGGCTCTTTGGCATTCAAACTAGCAAAGACCAACCCCAAGGACTAATCTAAAGAGACGCAGAAGGGCATTAGAAGAGCGGAGGAATTGGGTTGCGAATGGGCATCAGTGGCAAGAATCTTCCCGCAGAAGCTCTGCCATTGATAGTTTGAACGACCATCCTTTGTCTCTATGATTGAACTGCTTGCTGGTCCATCCACAATTGAAGCCCTTGTCACTGTTATCGAGGCTGGACGTTATGTTGAATCGAAGGACAGGATCAAAAACGGTGTGGCAAGAAGACAAACAGCCAGAGCGTACAGCAAGAAATTTTTTGAGGCTGTTAGTTACAAGCCCTCAACTTCGACATCGGGAAGAGTGTATCAAGGGTCTGGGTCCGTGGACTCCTCGGGCCAAGAAAAATTATCGTTTAATTTCAAATATTTCGTCAGAGGCGAAGCTCTATGTCAGGCGATATCCATTCTATACATACAACGAGGGTATCGCCAAATCTGTTTGGGACAGTTTTCAGCACATTGATATCAGGGTCGTTGTGGGCAATGTTGTAGGCCTCTTAAATGAGGTCCTTGAGATTAAGAATAACAATAACGCTCAAAACTCTACCCTCGCGGTATCGATCTGTCTAATATGGAGATTATCACTCTATCTATCAGAACGAGCGAGTCGAACCTGACTGTTGCTTCATTGCAGAAGTCTTATTTGCAATTGAATTTAGCAATCTTAATGGATACTGCATATCATGCACACCAAGCCGAAGACGGGGAACTAAATCGAACCAGACATGCTGAGATGCTTTATCGAAAGTGGGATGAGGCTAGCCAGAAGGCTGGTAACAAAAAAGTGAACTGGAGCGAAGAAGTGAGATTTGGACATAGATGGATGAATTGGTCAGAGGTATTTATCCACCGTTCCGATCCGTAGTGGTCCATACTGATCAAGAATACAGACTCTATTAGGGGAATCGGGGGATTCAGGATCCATTCCCAGCCTCGGTGCACTCCTTACTTTGTCGGGTTTCACGACTCCTTCTGGTGGCTCCGCAACGTCATTCCCAAGAAGAAAGTTGAATAACACAGAAATGATATATGCTGAGGCATTTTCTGAGTGCATGTTTCCGGCAATGGGCAAGTTTGCTGTCATGCTCAATGGCATCGCTATGAAGCTGATACTTCACGGCACCATCGATAATAATGATCTGGTCAAGCTCCGGGTTAATATCGAAGAGAGTAACATTTCCCAACCGACAATCAAGCGTGAGTCGGTGGAACCGGAGTCTGTGGGTCAAGAACTTCCTCTTGAAGGAGAACCGGGAGCATTAGTACAGGAGCAGATTCAGGTAAAGACTCAGGAGCCAGTCCAGAGTCAGGTCCAGGAGAAGATGCAAGTTTCTAAGGTAGATAGCCCAGAGGAGGGGGCGGAAAATGTATTGGAGAAATTACCGGAGGAAGCAGAGCAAAACGACGACCAGCGCATGATCGATAATCAGCTGTTAGGAAATGATGCCTAGGTTACATAGCTATGATCGCGGACCGTGACAAACGTTTTCGGGATTTTTTATCAGGAGTTTTTTTATTGGGACATTGATCGTTTTTCATCAGGAGCGTTCATGAGTTCTTTTCATTTTTATAGGCAGGCATATATGGACAAGGGCACATGGGCATATGGGTAAGGGAGATTTAGTGGATATGACCAATTATTATCAAGGGGCTTAAAATTCATTTGAATATTATCTATATCTATCTCTTTGTGTTGTACGTGCGTGACAGAATGCTTAGACCAATAAATCAAGTCGCGCTTGTCGGCAATATCTCAGTTTCCTCTGACTTCATCATCTAAAAAGCTTCTTATCAAACCAACTTCAGAACATCAGAACACCACGACTCAACCATATCATGGCCTCTTCTGATGACTCCTCAGATCTCTCCTCGGTACCATCTGAGGATGAAAGCTTACAATTAACGAAAAAAGATGGTATTCTTAAATTCTTCTCAAAAGCCCCAAAAC
This sequence comes from Stromatinia cepivora, assembly GCA_014898415.1. Classification (NCBI taxonomy): domain Eukaryota; kingdom Fungi; phylum Ascomycota; class Leotiomycetes; order Helotiales; family Sclerotiniaceae; genus Stromatinia; species Stromatinia cepivora. The sequence goes on along the minus strand of RCTD01000015.1, from coordinate 1,423,217 downwards.
CAAGTGCAGCACGCAAAATCGAGGCATCTCCACCACGACCAAAGAGAGAACCGTCACCACCTCATGAATATGTCTTAGCAGATAGCCCAGACATTGCCGTATGTATAACTCTTATCGTCGCGTACTCAAGAATTTTACACGTTCAAAACGCGTGGTTATAGGGTTCAATTGTGGCTAACACGAAATCTGCGTAGTTTATCGTCATGTTCCGTGCCCGGTTCAGTGAAGCTTTCCCAAAATCCATACCCAACTTCGGACCCCAAGAATTAGAACACGCTGTTGTCGATACTACACCTGGAGAGCATGCGGAACAATTTCTTTGCGCATTGTTGGGGCTACTTTTAAATAGAAAGCAGGATGTGAAGTAGGTCATATTTGCGTCATAGTTGTTCTACCTCGCATTACTTCAGAGTTTGTGCAGAACCACTGGCTGACCACTCATTGCTCACAGAGCCGGACATTATAACCGCGCCCTCGAGGAGGCTGTTCAAACGCATAAACTACAATGGGCGAAGGATTGGGAAAGCAAAAATCCTCTTTCAGGGGGAGCTACATTCACTTCCATGTCTCCTACAGAGCGGGTAGCTCACACAAAGTCCACAGAAGCAAAGAATCTCGCTGACTTTTTAATATAGCTTACCCTTCTACGCACTCTCATCCTCTGGTCCTTGGCCTCCTCCGATGTGGTTAAGGGCATGATCACAGCCTCTTACAAACAAACTCGCCATGAAGATGATCTAAACCAACCACTTTCCGTACAACCCTGGGGTTCAGATGCTGATCGACGTCGCTACTATCTTATTGAAGGTCTGGATGATACACACTTCCGAGTCTACAGAGAGAGCAATTACACAGGCTTAAAGAGGACTTGGTGGAGCGTCGCAAGTGATATAGACGAGTTGAAATTATTAGCAGAGAAACTAGTCAAGGACGATGGTGGTCAGAAGGCCAGAACGCTGAGCGCGAAAATGCTTGCGGCAGTCCCACGGTTCGAAGCAACCGAAGAAGTGCGTACTGTATTTTTTATGGCCCCTTTGTTTCTCTTATTTTCACCATTACTTACAACGTCACAGAAACGAAAGAGAAGAGAATACCGACAAGCTCGTAAAGAGCAATTCAAACGTCCTGAACCAAACTTTTCGATGTATGAAGGTCGTACCCGAGGAAAGCGCATGAAGTACACGTATTCAGATGATGAAGATGAGGTCTTTTCTGATACTACCGGATCCCGTCGTTCTATTCGAAACACTGGTAATCACACACCAGCTGAGCCAGCTGGGCCTACTGTCACATTGAGTGGTCGTCAGGTCAGGTCTCGTGTTGGTGGAGCCTATGGTGAAAGTGTTCTGAGTGGAACGCATGCCCTTGCAGAAAGTCTCGGAGATGTCGAACTGGGTGAAGAGTCGGAAGAAGTGACCTCTAGACCACGCCGTGCTGCTGCTTCCAGCCGTGGCCGCGATTGGGCATCTAAGGGAAAGCATATTGAAGGATATAATTCAGTGGACGAAATGGAAGATGATGAGGAGGACGATGCTAGTGAACAAGACTATGGCGATGACGAAGAAGACGACGATCAAGTCTCTCTGGCAAGCGATATCGACGAGCTGGAGGAGGACACTGATGAGAATGAAGACATGGAGGATGATGACCACGAGAAGAAGAGTTTAATTGTCAAGCTTCCAGTCAAAACGCCAACCCCGGAGAAGAAGACTACGATCAAACTTCAGTTGAGCCCACAGCCCAAGTCAAACTCGGACAGTGTGGCCCCTCAAAAAGTTGCAAGCCCAAATGCATCTTTGGAAGTCAATAATGAGGAGAAATCTGTTTTGACCGAAGCTGATAACAAAACCAAGCCCATCTCCATCACGACAAAATTGATTTCGACCCAACTCTCGCCTTCTCTTACTTTCCGTGGTAGTCCTGAGAAAGCGTCCACTCTACCACCATCAATAAATGTTGGTCACGGTGGTTCTTAATGTAATAACAATTCATGATAGCGGGTATGGAAAAAGGTATTATGACAAAAGGCGTAAAGATAAAGGCATGGTGCCTCGCTCGGGCGGGCGCTACCAAAGCTGATTATTGGGTATATTTATGTTCTTTGATATACATAAAGTATCTTTCGGGGCATACCAACATGATCACCTGTGACAGTCTCATCTCATGAGCAGAGAAAGTCTCATAGCTATTGCAATAAAATGTTAATGATTGCATATGCCCCCTCCATCTTATCGTGATCAGGTCATTATTCAACATCTGTAGAATGCGTGCCGTGATTAGATAGATACATTGAGCTCCCTCCTATCCCGAGATTTCAGATGAGTCCTCACAATGTGTAGTTCCACCTACTCAAAGAACTCAAAATGCACATTGGTATTTTGTTCTATATACCGTCCCTAACGCCATCCATGCAAATGCACCATTCCTTTTCTCGAAACACCTCATGATTCGTGAACTCAATCTCCAGCTGAAGCTTGGTTTTCAAAATACTGCCCCAATTCCATCAGTAACGAGAAGTGGTATTAATAAAGCATAGCAAGGGGACTCACATCCCCCATCTCCGCCGCCAACTTCGCATTCTTCCCGATCTCTGCTATCTTCTCCTTGATCGGCCAGTTGTTGACCGTGTACCACCATCGACGGACCCGGGCGCCGGCACTGTTGCCGCTGAGTTTGGCGTTCTTGTTCCAGTGCTTCCAGCCGGCCCAGAGAAGGGTCACGGCAATGCCTTGGATGAGTGGCATGCATACCTACGCATGAGAATTAGTTTGCGGTTCCGTATGTTAAAAGTGAGGAATTGATAACTGCTGGGAAAGAGAAAATTACCTGGTCCCTAATCGTTATGAAAGCAACCTTCCAATACGAATCTGCATGCGCAATACTAGCCAAGTAACTCTGCTCGAATCGTAAATCCGGTATAGGCGGGAAGCTCGCTCTGCGGGGTAATGGTCTTATAACATCGTATGGAATATCCTCCTCTACTTCTTCCTCGCCATCGATACTATCTTTGTCAATGTATGCGTATTCTGGATGGACGGAAACGGGTTCCTTGCTGGAGGCGGCGGTAGAAGGGTTTATGTCATGGTTGGGAGACGGATCGCGTTTTATTGATGCGCTTTGAATTGTAGATGCTATTTCGAGGGGAACGGAAGAAGACATTATGGGATAGCGGGGTGTATGGGTGTAAATATCTGAGCTTCAATTTCTCGGTGTTGATGGCTTTGAAGTTGTTCGGTGGAATTTGCCGGGTTCCGAGCTTCTGGTCATTTTTGGTGAATGCAAAAAAAAAAAACATGTTTTCCTCAAAATGTACCTCGTGTAATTCAATATCCTGTGTCTATATCAAATCCTGCCATGGTATTATTTACATTATCCATGTCCTTTCGTTCTCTTACGTGGGCGTAGTTTGATTCGAGGGATCATGAGAAAAAGCAATTACCTATGTCGCCTCAAGCATTCAGCAGTGCTTGCTTTCAACAGATGGTGTGGTACCTAGTGGGCCATATATTGCATGGCCCCAACATACATAAGAGTTTACCATGTTTGTACAAGATTATGGATCCTGCAAGTGCTGAATGGCAAACAATGTACATCACATAGGTTGTGTACTTTGTCTATTGGCCACACAAGGTCAAGTAGGTATTTGTTAGTTCATGGTACATGGAAAATTCACAGCTTAAAGCCAGATCTTTCCCAGATCGTCCTATCTAGAGTTTTGAATTTTTACTTTACTAGTTTCTGCTCGATTCAAATATAATGTATTCTGATTTGCCAGACCATCGTTGTCAAGTTTTCCACAAGTCCCTGCTTGAGCATGAGTATCATCATGAGGAGGCTTTCGTCTCTGCCAGCCTTACACGCCTTCATCATGGCGTCTACGATCTCGAGAAACGACTTAGTCTTTATGGACCTCCGCCACATAACGTTACGTTTGTAGCTATAACTTTTGTCTTTCATCCCATGCACTCTGTTGAGCGTAGATTTAAAAGAGCTCAAATTAGCATTCAGGCTTTTAAAACTCTAGGGGAGAAGGTTATCGATCAACCGCTGAGGATTATCAAATTTGCTCCACATATTGCATTTGGCCGCTATTCGACGGAGAATTTGCATTGGAATTTTTCCTTGGGTGAGTAATTTATTTATACTTCAATGGCACCAGGAACGAAAAATTTCGGTTGAGAGCCTTGAGTCTGGAGCAGGGTTTCCATAGTCCGGACTGCAGTTCAGATCCGAAATTCATGAATTTCTGAGTATAAATGAGTATTCTAGGTGATTTAATGTCTCAATCAGTTCCAGGTTTTAAAGAGGTTCAGTAATAGGCTGAAGAATCAATAATCCATCATTGGAGAAATGCAGCCCAGACTATTGAAGAATCCGGATCAGCTCGTCATAATAACGTTTCTAACTCAGCTCTCAGGGGCCATCCTAGGGGTCTCTTTACCGGCGACCGCAGCTGTCACTCCCTCGACTGAGTACGACAGATCAAAGATCATCGGCAGCATGTTAAAGATACAAGGTTCAACTCGATCTGCTAAAGGCATCCCGAGCAGCAAGCTTGTTTGGTCGCTCGAAGAGAACGAACAACAGTGTACCGGACTTCCTCGAGAATTCACTTTCGTCTTCTTGGTTGAACAGCCAGTCGCTAAAGCACCATTCGCCTTACAAATCGGAATTAAGCCTGTCTTTTCACATAGTATCGAGGCATGTAGCTTTGGCGATGAGATCAGTCAGAAGTCTGACGTACTTTCAGATGAAGTTGGACAAACGTAGGTTAATTCCTCTTTAAGATCATAAAAACGATGGCTTAAGTGCCAAATTCTCTCTCTTCGACTGGTATTAAATTTTGTGGCAGGTTTTCTAGCAGTCCATATGCATTCAATTTCGCTACCATGGTCGGACAATTCGAACATTTAGTAGAGCTGCCAGGAAGTGCCTCGACCATTCAGGTAAGGGTATTTGCTATGGATGGGGCATATGGTTGACATTGTTTCAGGACTACGTTGCTACTGTTTCTGGTATCCCCATTGCTACTCCAGATTCTTCAGAGTAACTAGGACACATCATCTCAACAGCTATTAGATACAATGATGAATATTCTACGTTTCAGTCTTTGCAATTTTTTTTCGCTGGCCATGCGATAACTTTCTATGCTATTTAAGTATCTGTTGATCATATTAATAAAACCTAACAGCAAAACGTTTCCATGAAACGCAGGTCTCTAAGATCATCATCTATTCAACTGCTGGACTAGGCTAGAGCTGGAAGTGGTATGGCTGTATAATCAGTGCCGCGGGGGAAAGCCTTTCAGCAGCGGAGCTAGGCTCCATAGTCCTAGAATCACCAGTGCAATGGAAAGACCGTCCGGGATAGCACGACAGATTCCCCTTGTTGTGATCATATTCTGGTAATTCAGTAGAATGACGCAGTTTCAGAGAATACATTTGTTGTACTGTTGTCAGTCCAAACACATCATTTGCAATACTGACATGGGACCCAAAATTTCAGCCGTACAAGTTCGATCTGAAACATGACCTCCTTTCCCACAGGCTTGTGTGGCTGCATTTACTGCTTTCATTAGACATTCTGTGCCATAACCATCCACTAAAGAATTCATTTGAGCTCAACGTAGCGAATTCAGAATTTCTAGTCAAGATCCGCAACATCCATTCCTGTTCTAAATTCATCATTCGACCAACTTCTTTCTTTCTTTTATTTCTTGAATACCTTTTTTTCTAGTCTGCCTGGTTTCTCTCCCTATTCTCGCCAAAAAATTGTCCTACAACATGTCCGCCAGCGAAGGAATCCTGGTTGATCTCGGCCCATTGCTATCGTCTAAAGCATCTATTTTCCTCCCTAGCGATCCCGAGTTTGCTAGTCTCGTAGCTAGATGGAGAGAGTACGAAGGGCCCAACGTCACGGTTGTGGTCCAGGTTGCCGTTGAATCCGACGTCCAGCAAACAGTAAGTGCGCATCATTCTATCCGTACGAGTCCATGATGTTGTTGACCCGCTTACTAGATCAAAGATGCGTTATGCTAATGAGCAAAATATCCCGTTTATTGCCAGAGCCGGAGATCACGGCATGACCGAGGCTCTCGGCCAGGCAAAAAATGCCGTTCAAATCGACTTGCGCGCTCTGAACCACATTACGCTATCCGAGGGTGGCCAAACTGCTACCATTGGCGGGGGCGCAAACGTGAGTGAGACTGTTAGCACACTCACGAGTTTGGGAAAGCGAACAGGTGAGTTTCTAGCCAAGCTTAAAGGGGGCCTCTGGGCCCTAATAAGAGCTAATTAGTATGCTAAGCCGTTCTATGATATCGGGCCCCTTGGTGTACAGACTGGCCAGGGATCAATACATGATCTTGCCGTCATTACGTTCCAGGATATGGACGGCCCGGGGTGCGCTTATGGATCGACCTCCCTCCGTTACCCTATCGGACTAAAATCATACAATGTAACCGCCGTCAGGCAGGTATACAATGAGATCGACAAGACATTCAGTAAAGTCCCCGAGATTTCCGGTTCGCTTTTCCTGCTTGAAGGCTGCTCGACCCAGGCCGTGAAAGCCATCGATCCAGAAAGTACGGATTTTCCACACCGAGACGATAACATCTTGGTCACCCCGTACGTCATGTACGCGCCCGACTCGACCATCGATCCCATCGCAAAGGAGTTTGGGGAAAAACTACGGAAATACCTGCTGGATGGAAGTGAGGATCCAGCACACATCCACGCCTACGTCAACTATGCCAATGGCGATGAGTCTTTGCAGGCGGTTTATGGATGGGAGGAATGGGGATTGGAGAAATTGAGGAAGCTTAAGGCTCAGTGGGATCCCAAGAATATAATGCGGTACTATGTTCCTATTGTATAGAAGGTAGACTGGTTTCTGTAATTAGCTATTCTTATTTCTCTTCTTCGTCTGAGAATCCTCATCACACAATACCACACACATTGATATCTCTGATACATCTTCAACTTCTTCCTCTTCCAGACCTTAGCCGTTGCAGCTTTTGGACACTGTATACACAAGTCATCCATTAGCGAATACTCTTCTTCATATCGTAGAATGCTGTATCAGACAGCATTAAAAGGAAGACTCACATCAAAATGTCCAGTAATCATCCTGCACGGGTTTTCCTCTCTCCGATTCTGCTCGTGCAACATCTCCTTTCATATGGCATAAAGTGGTCTGATGATCTCATGGATTCGTTGTCTATGGTCGTTAGCGAAGGATGGAAATGAACAATCCGCCAATGAAGCAGAACCAACTGAAGAAATGTAGTTAAAAAGTAGAATGGCCTTGAAAGGATATATTTGCGACATATATGTTATTTGTTTCTATGTAATGGAAACAGGTTACCCCATCATCAACCGGATGATAGGAAGAACCAGAAAATTGTTGTATACCCGGACCTAATTATCGACACACAAACTCCAAACATAAATAAACGCCGTTGATATCAGTATCCTATCGTTTCATATCTGTCATTATAGTCCATTACAGTCCCGCATCTCCTTCCTATTGGTATGCCCCGCTCGATATATTCTATGGGTAGCTCGCAGCACCACCGCCACGTTTGTGACCCAAAAATTGAATGGCAGTTGTCCCAATAAAACAAGCCGCTGTGAACCAAAGAAATGCCGTGCTTGCTTGAGTTTCTCGACATCTACTCGTAGCTTCGTCGATGGCTTCCTTGATGGTAAGGCGTCTCTCTACACTGAAGCCGAACGGGTTCTCGTGGTTACTGACGTAACCTTCAAAATCAGCGCAGTTACCGACCTTGATTGTCGCCGCGTATGCCTGGAAAGAGTTTGTTAGCAATATTCTACAAAGGCGCAGGTAACGCGGTAACGTACGATTCCCCCAGCGAGAAGGAAGAATGATGCGACGCCATCGAGGGCAAGCATTATTATGCCTTGTAAAGCTTCCATGAAACAAGCTACAATCCCAACTGCAGCGATGATGATTGCGGCTCCACCACAGAAGGAACCGTAGGAGATGAGAGACCACGAATGACCCGGTCCATAACCTTTGATCATGATCACGGATAATGCTAGAACGACGGCAGCGAACAATAGCTGTTAAGGTTAGTCATACGATTAATATAATATAGGATTCGAAATGGAGTTTACCTGGAGAACGCGGAGAGCTAGTGTGACAATCATTTTGGCTTGCGTATATATGCTAATTACTTTCAAATATTAAAGTATTTAGATGTAAATTGAATGAAGATAGGCCACTTGGTCGAGTTACAATGGATACTATATAGTTCAAGCTCCGCAAAGGTTGACAGGGAAATGAGTCAAGCGAGGTTCAATATGAATAGGGCAAGGTAAGAATCGCACCTATGTATGCGGTGAGCAAGAAGCCTTACTGGAGGATTGCGGCACGGTGTTTCATAGACTACCGATGAGATTGACGTCAAATTTCGAATCACAATGAATCTTGCTGTAGTGTAACTGGTTTGAGCGCGTAAGAAAATGAAGATGTACGTGTGAGACTCCATATCAAGTATAAGAGAATTTGACTGCTTTCTCGAAGTAGATAATTGGTCCTAATTCACGGGTGCTACCATGGCGGATATCTCTCCGAGAAACGAATATACTAAATCGTCGCCGTCGTACCTTTTGAATAAACAACACACAAGTTTGACGGGTGTGCTTGTGATTCATGTCGTAGTACATCATCTCGGTGGACAACATCAACGCAAAACATTGATTGCTCGAACAACAGCCAAACAATCCGCAATGCCTGAGAAAGTATTCGGCGAAAGGATCCTGCTAGGCCACCATCCAAAAATCCAAAAATAAGATTAGATCCATGTATCGACGCATTGTAAGTTTGACAGGCGTATGGTGCTACAGAGGCAGAGCCCTATGATAGGATAGTAAATTCAGCCTCAATTGACCGGCTCCCATTTTGGCGGAAACGGTGCCAAATTTAGATAAAAAAAACTGCGGATGTATAGGAGATATTAAGACGGGGGCTGTTTGAAATGAGTGAGATGGTTCCAGCATTTACCATAAGTTCAATCTATGATTGGTCTTTAAACAATCCTCGGCAGGTCTCTTTCGATTCATCTCAAAAGTCGTTCGATGGTTTGAGGGACGAAACAATAACAAATTAAAAGGTTGAATCCGAACGTTGGATTACACCCCATTCACAGCCACACTTTAAAATAAGCTTAAAGCCACATCTAATTTGTCCAGTTGACATGGTTACCGACCTGCACTTCTACCACACCCAGTGAGCCAGTGGTATGATAGTCCAATGAGTCTTCAAGTGGAGTCTCGGGATATAGAAAATGAGTCTCGGGATGTAGAGAAAGAGGTTGAAGAATTGGAGAAGAGATTAGCAGCTGCGAAAGCCCGATTAGCCGGTCGAACTTTACCCTCCGCATCATCTAGGGATACTACTGCTATCAATAATGGTGAGAAAATCCCCATCTCTTTAGGTTATATTCTTTTCTAACTAACCCCAGTACCATTCCTCTCCCCCCAATCCAATCATTTCCTCCTCCTACTCTCCGATTCCGCCCTCCCACTCGGTTCATTCGCCTTCAGCAGTGGCCTAGAATCCTACCTCGCACACACCAAACCCAGATCATCATTCACGGATTTCCTAACCTTTTCACTTTCTTCCTATGCATCTACAACTCTCCCTTTCATGCTCGCTGCGCATCGGAATCCCGAGGATTTGATTGATCTAGATGATGCTCAAGATGCTTCGATCATGTGTACCGTAGGACGACGAGCTTCGATTGCTCAAGGAAGAGCTTTATTATCTATTTGGGATCGATCGTTCTCTGCTGCTTTGTCTCCAGAGCTCTCTACTTCTGCATCCGCTGTTGGAGGTAACATTTTAAAGGAATTCTCCGTACTCCTAAAATCTATATCCTCAGCACCTAAAACCACGTCTGGAGAAATACCACCCGTATCCGCTCATCTCGCACCTTTATTTGGCGCCATTACATCGACTGTAGGAATGAGTTTAGAGCAGACAGCATATGTATTTATGTTAAGTCATGTGAAGGCTTTGCTTTCGGCGGCCGTGAGAGCCAGTATGTTTGGACCGTATCATGCACAGAGGGTTTTGGCGAGTGGCGAGGTTCAGATGGGAATCAAAGAAGCCATTGAAAGGGAATGGAATACCAAGGTTGAGGATGCTGGCCAGAGTGTACCGGTTATGGATTTGTGGATTGGAAGACACGAGATGCTATATTCGAGGATTTTCAATAGTTGATGACTACAATTAAAACATGGAGAACACAATCGTATCATGGTATGAATTGCTTTGATTTTGCTCATTGCTTCTGCTCGAAGCTGAGACAATGCTGCTATGATTTTGGCTTGCCTAAAAGACCGAATATTATACTGTACATCATGGTAATAGTAGTTGACCAACTCCCAAACTCCGCTTATCCTCTCAATCTAATCACTATCGCTATCATAAGCCACTAATGGTCCGGTCGGTGCTTTGGGTTTTGGCTTCGTTGCGATTGACCCCTTGGCACTTTCTAATGCAGCCAGAGTACTACTGGAAAATATACCTCCACTCTCCTCCTTCTGTTCCATCTGCTCGTAGGCATCCGCTTCTAGCATGAGTCTTTGCTCATCTTCTAATTCCAGCCCTTGTCTACCAACTGGGTTCACCGCATTGGCACCCCGAGCAAAATAAACGTCATCCGGCGCCTCATAACCTGCCAGTCCAAAACCTCCTTCTATTCTCTTGCGTTTTCGTGCCTCAGGATCTCTTCCCTCTATCTCAGCCACAAATTCCGCAGGTAGAGCCCTCCGAACAGCTTCTGCAGCTTGCTCCTCTATCCTTCGTACCTCTCGTGCCTGTGCCATCGGATTCGGATCTGCCGTCGCCCATCTTACGTTCAAGATTTCATTATGGTCTAATGATTGATGTGCCATTGCTTCTTTCGCAAATTGCGCATTTGCCTCATTTGAATATGTGATAAAAGCGACGCCTCTCGTATTCAGAACCCGGACTAATACAGATTAGTATGTATTCATTACCACGTTTAAGAGGTTATGGAGCGTTACTTCTCTCAACCTGGCCCCATTCTGCGAAATGTCGCGCAACAATTTCTTCAATGTCATCACTGACATGTATCCTTCCCACATAAATTGTTCTATTTTGCCTCATGAAACTTCCTGTACCTCCCATATCATCTCTGTAATCTGAATGTTTGTCCCGGCCAAATACATCCACATTCGGATTGAACATATCATGAATACCCGGCAAACGATGTAGGTATTCACATTCCTGACCTTTTGGACAAATTCCCCGTGCAAAAAATAAACAGAAATAACTGCCAGTCACTTTGTCGGCTTTAGTGTATCCAGTATCATTCGCGATGTTGCAACGTCCTGCTGCTGCAGTTTTTGATAGATATTTATCTTCCCGATCACCACCAGACCATTTGTTGTACCAGATATTAAAAATAGTACCAGTTTGTGGAGGAGGTTCGCTCTTTATTGTTGAGGGATCGACTTGGGGACGCGCTGGACGCTTTTTTCGACGTATGATTTTCTTAACTTTGCGCTCGGTGGGTGCGCCTGTTGCATTGTTTGTAGTAGTAAGAGCTATTGAGTTTTCCTCCGAAGCTTCAATGGCTGGCGCCATGGTTGGAGGACTTGCAATCTCGACTTCAGACATGTTGGTGATGGATGTGGTTGTTGTCACTGTGAGATGGAATCGAGAGCTTCGGAAAGTTTAAGGCTGAGATCAGTGCACCGCCACCGCAGTTTACTTTACGCCACACATTTCTAGCGAGCTAGCGAGGCTAGGAAGCGTAAGCCAGGGAATGGACGAAAATCTTCCATCTCAGACAATTTTTGATATATCCATTAAATTTCGGCGGGAGAAGGTCCGAAATTGTTTATTATTCCTCAGTGATGCCCAGTGTCAAACATGTTCTCCGTATTAGAAACCCTCATTGGTTTTGAGGAATATTGATTGAGAAAATCCGGGGGAGTATTTGTCCCCGGTGAACCCTCTGCTCCTGATGAGTCTACCCTGTATTCCGTCTCCCCAACGTCGGAAGTATGTGACCTATGAATGGACGTGCTGGTGCAACGAAACTCTATTTTATACACGCTCCGGTTCTTGTGTCGCTATTCTTCGCAGGTGTCGCCACTTATTCAACCAAGGAATTCCTATCCTGTACTCCCGCAACACATTTGATGTCAATAATCCCGAGGGGGGTGATGATATATTCGGGTGGGGCGGGGAGGCTGGGAGATGGAGAGGGAAGAGGAAGGTGGTTGGGTTGGATGGGGTTCTAAGGTTAGATATCTGACATCTTTGTGATTCATTTGAAGCGCAAGATTCTACAAGTCATATTTGAGTAATAAAGCAAATATAGTTTAGACATGTGTTATGTATGATCTTGAATCATGATATTCATATCTGTCAACACCCTATATCTGTACACTTTGATTTCCACACTTCTCATATTTCCCATCTTTCCCATCCCCTTCGATACATGGTTTCATAACGTTCGCCTTCATTTTCCATCCCCAAAAATGTAACTGCTGGCTTCAAAGAAAAGAGACCAACCAGTGATACCACAATCCACCCCTTCTGTCATCCATGCATCTATGTTAAGTACCCTTATTATGCCTAAATCCATAGGAAGCTTTGGGTATCGTATTTCGTTACGACATCAAAAAAGAGAAAAGGAAAAAAAAATGTGTACAAGAAAATGAATATGCTGAAAGGAAAAAAAAAACTCCAAGGCGATGCAATGTCCAGCGCTTGCAATGCGTTTGAAGCATATACTAATTTAATACAGGTGCTGCAAAAGAAGCAAGAAAACTACCAATAACCCAATTAAGTGATTGGGTTCAAAAATGGGCTCAGTAACAACTCGTCAGCACTTGGTCGTTTAGTATGTTCGACCTCAAAAGTTGATGCCAAGAAAATCTTCGCATCAGAGCTGGCTTCATCTGGTACGGTAGGACTAATTCTTGCACCACCGATTTTGAAAATGGCTTGTAGTTGGGAGCAATCAGGGAACGGGTGAGTGCCTGTCATCATTTCAATGACAAGGCAACCGAGTGACCAAATATCTGCTTTGCGTGTGTAGGCGGTTTGTTTGACGACCTCAGGCGCCATCCAGAATACGGATCCTTGTAGTGAAGGTCGGTTTTTATTATTGCCAGGTCCATTGAGAAGATTCGAGGCTTCAATTTTCTTCGAGATTCCAAAATCAGAGATTTTAATTCCACCCTTGTTGTCAACGAGGATATTTGCACCTTTGATATCTCTGTGGATTATATCTTTGCCATGGAGATAAGCCAAGCCAGTAACAATTTGTCGCACAAAACTTCGAATTAGAGGCTCTCCCAATGCTCCATAAGAGTTAAGCATAGTTTGGACGGAACCACCAGGCACGTATTCGAGGAAAATGTTGAGGTGATTGTCGGATGAGCTTGCTCCGAGATATTGGACAATGTTGGGATGCTGAAGATCACGAAGGAAACTAATCTCACGTTTCAAAGCGTCGATCATACTCTTCTTGCGAGCATCATTTTTACTGTCCGTACTAGGCGAAGGTGTCTCGACTTGCTTGACTGCAAGTAGTTCACCCGTGACAGCATGCAAAGCCAAGAAAACACTACCGAAGGAACCTTGTCCAATAAGTGCACCCTTCATCCATTTGCTGTCGTCCCAAGAGTCGCCCTGTAGGAAACTTTCCAATTCTTCATCCAATTCCTCTCCGTCATTGTTCAGCGCTTGGGTGATTTCTTTCAAAGAATCTCCAGCTTCTGTGCTACCATCCTCAAAGTAGCTATCTCTCACGCTGCTTCCATCATCAGTAGTTACGTTAACATTGGTAGTATCAGATCCGCTATCAGTCGCAAAGGAGACATAAGATTTGCGATTTGGCTCAGTTGGGGATTCTTCTTGGACAATGTCGAGTAATGAAGAAGCCACCGAGTCTCTGAATCGACTACTAGTTGCTCTTGAAAGGTCCAAAGGTCGGATTTTTGCTAATTGACTATTACCCATGAGCCAAGTATCGGCAATGGTTGGCATTGGCGGGGCATCAGCCACGCTCGAAGCAAAGCTCAGGTTACTGGCAACACTCAAACGGCTGTTGACCTTACTTAGGCGAGTAGATCTCCGCAGTGAAAGTCTGGCAGTACGGTCAATTTCCTCGCGAGGGTGGTCTGGGAAGTATGTCGTCAAATCCGACGTGATCAATTCACTTGGAGGTCTCTGCCCAAAGAAGTGACGCAGACCACCTTTCTTGCCTGCTTTATGCCTTGAGCTCTCTCGAGAATCGGCTGGTAATGGTCTCTCGAGATCCTTCGCCGCATTATACACATTACGTTCTCTCTCAGTAATGGACAGGTTGGATCCAGTCGATTGAAACGAGGCAGGTGATAATGGATGCTGAAGGTTGTCATTCCAGGTTTCTCCGAGCATTTTCTGAACTTTGAGTTGACTACGCTTGTTATCGGACGTTTCGATAGCACGGTTGTGAGTTGTTGTAGCTTCCTCCAATGCGATGCTGGCGGCTCGCTGTAGCTCATCGTCGCCTGGTTCACCTGCATGTATCTTTCGCAAGATAAGTCGATTTCTTTCAGCCCTCTTTTGATCTTTGATGATGCGCCAGAGTTCAGATTCTGGCAGTCGACGGCATTGACTGGGATCCGGATCGACACCAGCAAGGACCCAGAAACAATAGTTCCGATCATGGTCCTCGCGGTAACCAAATTTCCTCAAAGTCAATCGCATCACCTCGTCGCAGGAGCTACAATCGGCAACCTTGACTACCTTTGTGACACCTCTAGAAGATATCACCCTGATGACATCCTGGTTCGTGGGCAATGAAGCCATGAGCGAGCCATCGATGCTGGGGTTAGCTCGAGTATGACCACCAGCTAGCCGAGCCATCTGTGGTTGTGCAGGATCAGATGGGGTGGTGGGCCGCCTTCCAGAAATAGTCGCAGCACTTCCTGGTATGCTAATATTACTCGAACCATTAAAGTATCCTTGATTTTGTTCCCGCTTCATTTGTTCTGCGGGGCTCATGATGCCATATCTCTGTTGTCGTACAGGTCGAACTTCAGAATTTGTCAAGGGTGAGCCAGGTCGTGAAGCTGGTTTACTGACGTTCTCGGGAATCGCTGTAGCGGTATTAAAAGAATCAAACTGTCTTGAGAATCTCTTGCTCGTAGATGTAGACATATTTCGACTTCCAGAATTTGTAGGACGTGGTGAGCCAGAAGACGGCGTGTGTGCAAAGGTATCTAGTGTCGCAAAAGAATCCTGTGATTAAAACCGTCAACATCAATCTGCTACAATGGGCAGCTAAAGAACACTTACCCTATTTCTCTTCTTCTGGTTGGCATAGGCCTTCGTCCTGAGCTTCTTAATGCCCAAGAATAGACGAACCCGATCTCCTATCTTTTCAATACCCATTTCTTGAAGTACCGCTTTGTCCATCTCCAAGAGGTTCTCGCCATTTATATTGTTCTTCTTGAACAACTTCTCATAGTCACCGCAGTTGATACTCCTTAGCCAATCGCCAACTTGATCCTCATCCCACCTCTTTGCAGACTCTGGACTGTCTACATCCGAAAACTCAGATTCTGTAGGGCTCGCGAATGTTTGGTTTGTGGCCAACATGGCTGGCGCTCTTCTACTTGATTGTGTACTGGCCGATTGTGAATTAGAAGAGAAGGAAGATGAGGATGGGCCCAGCGATGCGGGAAAAGGATTCTTTGAAGCTAACATTGCCATTGTGTCGATGGCATTACAAAGGCATGAAGGTGGCTGATTAATATACTAATTCGATTTTGTAAAAGCAGGAGCGAATTGGCAATGAAGTGAGAAGACCTGGCGATGTGATTATTTTCGAGAATAAGTCAGAAGATTCTGATTCGAAAGATGATTGTACAGGTCAGATGGTAATTATCTGCTCGAAAGGTTGAGTTGAAGTTTCAAATGATTGAAAGCGAGTGTCGCAAGGTTGAATTGAATGAAGTGATTTAGGATTTGTTTTTTTTTTTTGAGGTAGGTACAACTGACTGTGTGCGAATGCTCAATTGCTCAATGACCGTGTTGCGAGATATGTCGTTCTTGTATGTTAAATGATATAGATCTTCCAGGATCTATTTTAATAATTAATAAGTTCTATAGATATACCACCCGGTAAAGATCTATTGAAGAGTCGTGGATTGTGATGTGAGATGGGATCAAAGAACAGACACAGAGAAGAGGAGGAGGGTTTGAGTGCTACAAGTACGTGCCCATATGAGTGAGTGGACTGGGTTGTGGTGAGTTAAAGTTTGAAGTGGATATTTTCCCACTAGACGAGAAAATAAATAATCGGAAATGGAATTAATAAATTGTTGTAAAATGTTTTAATAAATGAGTTTTTTCGAATAGAGTCAATAGACCGATAGAATCTCAAGGTTGGGTTTGAATACTGTACGTATGTAGTATGTAGTCTGATTCAAGGGTTTTCGTTGAATGAGGGAGCGAGCGACGACGGGGATTTTATTATTACTAGGTAGGTTATTAAATTCTCTATCAAATTCTCTAATAAGAGAGACTGAGAATCCGAGACAATAATGGACGCGGCTGCCAAAGTAAGCTATCACGCTATGTTTTGTATGAGTGGGGAAAGGAAAGGGAAAAGAGGCGAGGAGATCAGAGCAAAGAGGGCAAGTTGGATCAATTGATTTGTTTGGATGTAGACTAGCACGAGGATCAAAAAGAACAAGGATTAAAAAAATAACTAGATACTCAGCAAATCAAGGGTTAGGGCGCAATCATGAGATTAACTTAATATGGTAAAGGGTCAAATGATTATGCATGTATTTTTCAAGCCTTTTCCCAGAGAACCGAGAACTGAGAACTGAGACTTCGAACTTCTTAGGATTTTAGATGGTAAAAAGAAAAAAAAAGAATCAACCAACCAAGTACCTAGTAAACACCTACATGCGGGTACGAGGATGCTACTCTGCTAGATGGGCATCATATGTGTGTGTTCTAGAGTAGTAGCTTTACTCCGGAACTAAAATAATCCTAGGTCATACATACATATGCAAAATCTCTCCAGTCCCCAATTGAAAGTCAGAGAAAGCATATCAACATAATCCAACTTTCCAAAATCGTTGAAATGCGTCAAAAACTATGCTATGCTTCTACTCGGCAAACATGCAAGATGATTCTAAGATGTTCTCGGGAAAGCCAAACCGAATCATCTAGATCAGGTGAGGTGAGGATTTTTGTTTCGGTTTCGGTTTCTTCCGAGGAAAGACCAGAGACACAGAGACCAAAATTCAAGGGATTTGACGATAAAGGCATCATCAAATTGATTAAATTATGGCTGTTAATGTTTCTCAATATCAAAGAAATCATAAATCTTCTTTGGGATCCGGAGCAAACGGGAGAAAGATGATTAAACATAACTAAGGCAAGATTAGATTCAATGTTTGAGAATTTTCATCTTGAGAGATAAGACAAGAAGGACATGACATCGGTCTCAAACGGCTGTACAGTATCTCCTTCCAGATTCCAGATTCCTGCCCTATGCGCTGGCAACAATCCTTATGCAACAGTCAGTCAGATGAATATACGGGGTAAGAAGTTGAATATTTTTATAAATCTTATTTGTTGAAATCTTTTGCCTCCATCCTTTAGAAATATCCCACAGTCTCAAATTTTTGGTCGTCTTGAAGATGGCCCCGATCTTTAACTTTCAATTGGTTCTTACATGGATACTAGGCTGAGCGTTTGATAAGTCGCTGATTATCTTTTATCTAAAGAGAATATGAAACGTCCCAAAAGTCGGTCGAACAAGACAGCTTGTGCGCGCCAATAGCCAGGGGGGCTGGCTCGGGAAAATAGCATCATAATTGATAGCCTTAGGGATTTTAGCCTTGAGGCGAATCCCTTTCGTCGGTGCCAGGGGAAAAAAGGTAAATCGAAAAAATAGTGTTGCTTGAAATATGAAGGAAGGGCTTGATCAAAAGTATATCGTATGATTCGTATCGTACTCACCTATAAGCTATATCAGATATCAGTACTTTCCATAACCTTCCATCACATACAGTACCTACTAGCTACCTAGGTACATTGTAACAATTTAGAACAAACAGCATAAACCTGGGTAGGCTGATGAGCTCTCTCGCTAAACTATCGTATGCTTGTAAGCTAGACCATGCAACCAACTTTCAGATGGCGGCGACATCCTGCAGCTTATTACAAGTTTATCTTTTTTGCGGCCTCCAACAGAAACTACTGTGAATTCAATCACCTAGCTACATACTCCGCACATATCTAAGGTAGTAGCATCGAGCCCAACGTGAAAAAAAAAAGGCCTAAAGGCAATCCCGAGTACCTGAATACAGAGTACATAACCAACCCTTTAGAGTGGGATTTGCTTTCGGATTTGCCGTTGTCAATAGCCATAGTTGGATACCCGTTCAGTTGATCCTTTCGATGATTTTTGTTTGGTGTTTGAGAATTGCTCTCCAATGATCCAATCCTAATCCTACCTGATGACCGCAGATCAATTATGAAACTCCAAGGGTCGCGAAAGCATTGACAAACCCTGGAAACTTTCTTGACCAATGATAATATTCGTCAGAGCATTACGATCTACATAGTAGTATTTCAGATCCGGACTTTATAATTCTTGCTTGACTACCGGGAAAAGGAATCATGTTGTGGATTTTGGTACTGCGTTTACTTAGATAGTAGTATCATTCTATTCTTGACCCTTAGGAAAGTAAACTTTACGTTGTTGAAGTCAAAGCCGCAAAGCATTCTTCCAGACTCTGATCTGATCCAGAGATGGTTTCGGTATAGCTCTTTCCGTTTGTTTGACAAGACTAGACTTGCGCATCATCAGCATCAGCAATGTTTTTCCTTTCTTTTTCCCCGGGTCAGGGATTTCTGAGTACGCAAAATATCAATTTCCTCTTTAGCATGATCTTCACTATTTCTGAAGACATGAGGTCACCTGTCTGAGTTCATCCTTATCGAACTCGTTTCAAGCATTCTTAATTTCCTTTCGTTGCCTCGATGTCCCCTGTCTTTCAATCTTTTTCAACCTATCACCACCTTCAAGGAGCTTTCCATTCCTGATGTAAACATAAGATTAGCGCAGCATGTGAAGTCCCCGCAATCGATATATTATAGACATTATTTTCGTATTTTTAGCTCAGGGGGATGAAACCTCCGCCCCCAATTGATACCTTGACTTTCCAAGAGCGGGAGAAATCTGTTAACTACCCCTCGCCAAAGCACTTCTGGCTATGGAAATATATCGTCAATGTCGTTGAACCTTAACGACGCAAATTTACTGTGCTCATCACTCAATACCCGGTGCCAAGACCTTTTTCAATGTTTCCAGCCGATGCTTGTCATCGTATTCATGATTCAGCACTGATGAACGAAAATCAGTAACTCAAGAAGTGGACTTAGTATGCTACATACCAAGTCATCCCGCCGATATAGATTACGATTATGCTTCGAATTTATTTGGGGATACCCCAGCGTCATTAGTGGGAGGACCGGGAGACCGTAAATATCCTCTCCCGGAAACTTTGAGGAAGTTACGACAGATACTAACGATCTCGGACCACGAGAGCTGTGGGTATAAACATGCATCGGTACTATCTAAGAGGAAAATGTGTCTAAAATTTGACATAGGAGATGAATCATGCTGTGTAATCCATAGCTATTTCACGAGCTACGGATCTACGAGGCGACATCAGAGTCCTTGCTTCGGTGTTAAGGTACACGGCTCACAGGAGTAAGATCGACCGGAACCAGGACTTCGAGTGTTTACAATAGAAGAATACAAGACTTAATCTCTAGATGGGGATGACAGGACAATAAGATGTACATTGGCTGTCATTATCTGAATCCTCGTGGAACTCACGTAGAACTTTTCAACCAGGAGGAACTCGAGCTCAGAGTGGCATGCTGTGGGACCTCAAACCTGTATACAGGTACACTGCATCCAGGATGATGAAATGTCTCTACCCGCAAAATGAAAGCCTCGTATTCCATAATTTGTACAAGGACAAGATATTACCCTAAATATGTTGTGATCTTCAAAAGGATCGAGAAGCTGATTATCATGTGACGTGCATATCACGTGTGTTTAATACGGCCTGCCACTAATTCGTCAAGTGCAAGTTGAAGCTATGGCTTGCCAGCCTTGGACAACGAATCACAGCCTCGAGCTCAACGACCATGAGGTAGCTCATACAACAACGACGGATGGCTCTCGACCCGTCAAGCGGTTATGTAGCCGCAAGAAATCTACAAGACCTTAATGAGATTGCACTTCCGATATTTAATGTCGAGAAAGTACAACTACAATTCTCTATTGCCTCCGACTTTGTAGCAGCGCACGTCGCAAACAATGTCCTGGTTTTGGCACTTTCAAATGGGAGGATTCTCAGAATCGACCTGGATAATCCCGCAGATATAGATGGTGAGGCTTTGCACACTTACTATTTATTGAATCAGCCAACTGATTGTTGATTTAGATATTGACCTACCTAAAAAGACCTCGGAGGTTGGAGTGATACGGCGCATGTTCCTCGACCCAACAGCTTCACATCTGATTATATGTACTTCACAAGGGGAGAACTATTACCTTCATACGCAATCTAGGCAACCTAGGCCTCTTTCACGACTGCGAGGAGTATGGATAGAATGTATTGCTTGGAATCCTTCGTTACCGACATCTTCAACCAGGGAGATACTTATTGGGACTTCCGATGGAATGATTTATGAAGGGTACATTGAGACTGCTACGGAATTCTACAGGAAGGAGGACAAATATTTAAAAGCACTTATGAGGCTTCCAGATGGACCTGTTACTGGATTATGGGTGGACCTTGTTACTGGTAGACCTGACGCCAAAGAGGTCCGACGAGTAATGATAGCTACACAAAGTCGGGTTCTTCACTTAATAGGCAAGATTGGTCGGGTCGCACATGAGGGGGGTGCATCAATATTTACACGGCTTTTCGAGACGGAACAACCCACGATTCATGAATTGTCTAGGATATCTACAACTGCAGCTTCTTCTCTTGTGGTGTCCCCAAATCATCCCGACTCCGCGTCCATGGAAAGTCTGACCCCGGATCGTACTTTTGCATGGCTGTCATCGCAAGGTGTGTACTATGGGACGTTAATGACTACGCCAGCTACGTCGGATTTAGGCGCAAGATTATTTACCGAGGCAAAGTTGTTACCTAGATCTCAATTGCCGGCTTCAGAGAATTCGATGGGTCGTAAGAAGCCAGTTCCAGACTCAATCGACTCTATCGCGTTGACTCAATGGCACATCCTTCATCTGATTGGTGGACGGGTCGTTGCCGTCAATCGACTAGATGATAGAGTAATATTTGATCAAGTAGTCTTGGAACCTGGCCAGCAAGCACTTGGACTGTTCGCTGACCAAGAGAAGAACACATTTTGGCTCTTCACTACACAAGAAATTTATGAAATTGTTGTCACAGACGAAGATAGAGATGTATGGAAAGTTATGCTGCAGACAGAACATTTTGATGCAGCGTTGCGATATGCCAGGGGCCCAGCTCAGAAGGATGCTGTCGCTACAGCATCTGGTGACTACCTCATTAGCAAAGGTTCATATCTTGAAGCTGCGGGAGTATACGGAAAGAGCAGTAAACCATTTGAACAAGTTGCACTCACATTTGTTGATAATGACCAACAAGATGCCTTACGAAAGTACCTTCTGACGAAACTTACGACGTACAGAAAGGCCTCAATAATGCAACGTATCATGATTGCAAGTTGGCTGGTAGAAATATTTATGTCGAAGCTTAACTCCCTAGATGATACAATCATCACTAAAGCTGAATTGTCTGAAAATTTGAATCCTACCGAGACTAGAAATCAATTAGACACAATTCGAACGGAATACCAAGACTTTGTCACAAAATACAAAAATGACCTCGACAAGAAGACCACCTACGACATAATCAGCAGCCATGGCAGGGAAGATGAACTTTTATTCTTTGCCAGTGCTGTAAATGATTACAATTATGTTCTCTCCTATTGGATTCAGAGAGAACGATGGAAGGAGGCATTGGACGTATTGAAGAAGCAAACAGCACCCGAAATCTTCTATCGATATAGCAGTGGACTCATGACGCATGTAGCCACTGATCTTGTTGATATTCTAATGAGACATTCGGACTTAAAGCCTCGGAATCTCATTCCTGCTTTACTGAACTACGATAAGCATTTTCAAGGGCCTCTGTCAAAAAACCAAGCCATTCGTTACCTCCTACATGTTATCAATCACCTAAACTCAACCGACGCTGCCGTACATAATACACTATTATCAATTTATGCCGCTCATCCATCAAAAGATGAATCGGCTCTCCTCTCATACCTCGAATCGCAAGGTGATGATCCAAGTTTTGATTCAGACTTTGCTCTTCGACTTTGCATTCAACACTCGCGAGTCCAATCTTGTGTACACATCTATAGCACCATGGGGCAATATTTACAAGCAGTCGAACTCGCCCTCGCACATTCGGAAATAGATCTTGCCTCTCTCGTTGCTGACCGTCCCCTTTCAAATCCTCCACTGCGAAAAAAGCTCTGGCTTGCAGTAGCAAAAAAAGTAATTTCCCAATCAAATGGCATCAAAACCGCCATCGAATTCCTCAAACGTTGTGATCTCCTCAAAATCGAAGATCTCATACCTTTTTTCCCTGACTTCGTCGTAATCGATGATTTCAAAGAAGAAATCTGCGCTGCGCTCGAAGACTACAGTCGCAACATCGATGCCCTCAAGAAAGAAATGGACGAATCTTCTCAAACGGCTACAAATATTAAAATCGACATCGCGGCCCTCGATCGACGGTATGCGATTGTTGAACCGGGAGAAAAATGCTACGTGTGCACGTTACCATTACTGAGTCGCCAATTCTTTGTCTTTCCTTGTCAACATGCTTTTCATAGTGATTGTTTAGGTAAGAGAGTTATGGATCAGGTGGGTGTGGGTAGGGCGAAGAGGATTAGAGAGGTGCAAATGTTGATTAGTAAGGGAATGGTTATGGGTGCGAAGAGGGAAGCGTTGATTGCTGAGTTGGATGGTTTGGTAGCGAGTGCTTGGTGAGTTTTCTTTTATCTTTAGGGGAGGGGTATAGGAGCTGGGGAAAGGCTATGTATGGGTTTAGATGTGGAACATATCTTGCTAACTCGAATATTAGTATCCTCTGCAGCGACTTTGCGATTAAACGAATAGATGAACCATTTGTTACAGCATCGGATGATAGGAATGAGTGGGCATTATAGGAGGACATGAATTTTATTACATATTCCATAATGGGTAGTTAGCTAGCGTGTATTGCATTTGGGAGGAGTTTTTTTTTTTCTCTATTTTTTGAGAGAGAGAAATGAATAGATAGATGTCTTTGTTTATCATTGAGAAATTACTCACCTACATACCTACCTACCTTTCTTGAATCCCCCTAGGTTTGCCGAGATAGATGACGATATAGGGAAAGTAAGATTATCAAGTAAAATGAAATCAAGTGCATGCATACAACATACCTGTCTACACACCAATAAAACCCATCTCGCCTTCTTTACCCTATTCTATTCAATAAGTATCAACACCTACCAAATGAACAAAAAGCTTTCAATTCTCAATTCTCAATTCTCAATTCTCAATTCTCAATTCTCATCTTATTCCATCCTAATATTTCCCCATTTCCCTATTTCAATCAATCAATACCCCCTATATCTAATCTTCCAACACCAATACCAATACCAATACCAATACCAATACCAATACCAATACCAATACCAATACCAATACCAATACCAATACCAATACCAATACCAATACCAATACCAATACCAATACCAATACCAATACCAATATCAACGCCAACGCCAATAATGAATGATGTATACATATATGAATGTATACATGCATACATGATTACTCCTAAAACCCGCTTTAATCTTCCCTTCCCTTCCATTCCCTTTCCATCCCTCCCCTTCCTATAATCAAAGATGAGATAAGTTCACCCAATTCAGATTTGCAAGCCAAGCCAAGCCAACCACCAATCCGTCCATCCATGAATCCTTCCAGATGATCCAGCCAGCCATTCCTCAATATCCCCAATATACAGTTAAACTCAAACTAAAAGTTATGTTATGGTATGCACTTTCCACCCAGTCCATTAATCCAACCCCTGAATCAAAGAAAACAAGTAAAGTAGGCATTTCTTCCCTTGTTGCTTGCTGTATTCTGTGCCATGTATGTATGCGTACATGCTTGCAATATGCGTTCGCTTTTTCACTTTTAATACGAGTAAAATACCGATTCTCCAACTCCATTCCCAAATACGACGCGAAGAAACAATTCATCCACCATGTGCAAAAGTCTTGAATCGCAATGACAGAGATCAAGGTTCCATTTCGAATAATCCACCGTCCAACTCAAACATCTTATCATTACCTAATGATCCCAGGTCGGGCAATAGTCCCCCATCCTTACTGCGTTTGTATGATAAGCGCTTTGGTTTGAGCTTAGTATCATCCGGCTCATCTAACTCAAACAACTTTTCATTGCCTAAAGAAGGCAAGTCGGGTAATAAACCTCCATCTTTACTACGCTTGTAAGATATGCGTTTAAACTGGATAGTATCCCGCTCATCCATCGGCTTCTCGTTCTCCTTTTCCATAGGATTAATCACTTCTGCGAACGGTGTCATGCCAGAAAATCGATCATTTGTAATTTCGACAGGGTTTCCCAATTCGATCCTTGGAGTCGTGTTGCTTAGAACTTGTTCTAAAATTCCTCGGTCGCTCATCGCAGTTGTAGGACGCATGGCATGTTCGCCGAAAATCTCCATAGGGTCATATCCATCCACACCCATGGCGATGTTTCTATTCCTTTCCAAAAACATAGACAATCTCCTAATCTCCGTATTCCACTTCTCTGCTAGTACTTTTACCACTTGATCAACATCTTGAGGCGTTAACTCTTGTTTCACTGGCTTCTCAACCCCAACGCCAAAAGTTTTTAATGTCCGCTTCACCGAACTCTTCACATGGTGGTTTTCACGGCCCGAGGAACTCGTGGCGCGGCGTGTATCTCTCATACTGGCGCTCATTCGTTTCATGGCGATATCTTGATCGTCCTGCATATAGGGCACCTCGAGAACAGTGTGGTTTTTCGCAATCGCATTGACGAGTATCGTAAATCCTTGGAGATTGATATCGTTATGTTCACAGAAAATATGCGTCAAACCTCTATTTTCCTCCAAGACAGAAGAGAGTGTGTTTGCCCCTTCCAAACCCAAGTTCTGGTACTCTATACGAAGAGACTTCAAAGTGTTGTTCTTTTTAAGACCAGTTAATGCTTGATTTAAGCCGATTCCGAATCGCGTAACCTCCAGATGTGCTTGTTCTCCAGATATGTCCAAGTCCTGAAGTGTGGTGTTCTCAGCAAACACCCTCTGCATGGTTTCACAAGTCTCCGGACTTGCATCGTAGGGAAGTGAAGCTTTCGAGATATCCAGTACCTGAATCGTAGTATTGGTGCGCAGAGCTTCTAACAATCGTTTGAAGTGCTCCTCTTTGGTGAATTCGATCATTCGAACCACGAGTTTTGTTGGTGTGTAATTTTCTTGAATAGCTTTCACAAAATCACTTATTCCCTTCTCGAGCCGATTAGCACTTACGTGAAGTTCCAAATCACGAGGTTCACCAGCGACTCGAGTCATAGCTCTCATGAGAAGAGCAACATGCGATCCACTCAAATTACATTGATCCATCTGTAAGGTGCGAAGCCCATGAGACATGTCACTTGTAAGATAGGCGGAAATTGTATCCAGTGTTTGATCGTTTACCTGTCAAGTTAGCAAGAAACTCAAAATTGGGGAGAACAAACTCACAGGAATACCGTTCAGGATCAACTCCTCCAGTCGCCAGGCGAGCATAACTTCGGGAACAAAGAGTGGTTGATCGCCAGAAGTACGAGTAATCATTGATAAATCAAGCTTACGAACGTGCGAAAATCTACTCATCGATACTTGAAATCGTTCAAGAAGGATTCGCCCCGGGTTGTTGGATACGTTGATGCACTCTAGTGTTTGATTCTGTCGTTCCAGATGAGTTAAAAGTTGCATTATCCCCCGATCACTCAGCCCACAGCGCGAGCACTCGATTGCCCTGATCCCAGCCTTTGGATTATTCAATGCGGGAATCATGGCATCAAGATCCGTTTCTCCCAACTCAATTCCGTTTAGAACAATCCAATTAACACCGGTTAGCTGAGCGCGGCATAAGGGCATCAATGCTGCAGTAATTTCGCAACCTGGATCTTTGTGAAGAACACCGCCTTCATCATCAAAAGTGTCCCGCGGTCTTCTTCTGGGAAGGGCGTTACTGAAATCTATCTTTCGAAGCTGTAATGATTTCAACGCAAGTGCTTGAACCTCTTGGTACAATAGAGATCCGTCCTGCGGCTTCATCGTGAAGTAGGTATCTATCGCAATGCCTACTCGAGTAGTCCATGCTACATGATCTATGCCGTAGGAATCCACAATACCATGCATGCAATGAAGATCAATATCAGCGAAGGAAATTGAGCGAAAAGATTCATTATATCGTAAAGACCTAAAGATAGCAAGCAGTTCGTAAATCGTATATTTAGCTGTCAAAGCAGGAGGGTATAAACGAAATTCTGGAGCATCCTCGACACTCCAATCTACTGCATATTTTATATTCACGGGATTACACTAGATACGTCAGCCAAGTTAGAATTACTAGCACACGAGCGAGATCTTACATTGTAGGCCATGCAATAAGCAACAAGAGTTCTATCAAAGCATCCATACTCCTCCTCTTCGTGAACTAGTGGGATATCACCAGACTCCAGCAGGCGTTTAGGCCCGTTGAATGTGAAGTTGTAGTCTAGCCATGCCGGTTTGAGATACTGTATGGCTTGGAAGATGACTACAGCAATATCGTGTGTAGCTGAAGCTGCCAACTCGAGCATATTAGCTTGTTGAAGTGGTGTTCTATGTTAATATTAGTCTTTGCACTTGTATTTATTGCTATAATACTGAATCACTAGATAGAAGGACTCTTTGAACGCATGCAAGCATATTAATGTGTTTCGTACGACGGCACTTGTCGATATTCAAGTAACCCTAGGCTTTGTAAGAGGCGGAAGACCATCTTGGCTGAAGACAATAGCACTCGCGACCATCAAGTAGAGAGTATGGGGCTTCTCATACACCGCATGAATGTCAATACATGGAGGACGGATATTGAAGTACATTAGAAGATCTAAACTCACCTAAATGCAAGCTCAAATCGATCATCAGAATACTGCACGTTCATTGCAACTAGGGATACAAGGCCGTACGCACTTCGACTGGATTTTGGATGAAAAAGGGCACCAGAAGGCAGGGTAAAATCGGGTAAGGGTATCAAATGCAATCGATTTATACCAATAACCATGTAGAACACTGATGACCCAAGTTTTTGAAGGTCGTCCGAAGAGGAGCGTGCACTTTTGGCCAATGGTGCTCGTTTGATTACCCGGAATATCTGAAAATGGTTGGCGTCATAGTCGTCCACCCCCTCCAGGGTTTGAACAAGATAACGGACAACTCGTTCAGGGTATGGTTCCGGCATCATGAGTCTGGCTTTCTGCGCAGCCGCTCTTATTGAAGTGGACCATAGATCTGCTTCCTTTGGATCATGTAACATAAGCTGAAGGGATCCTACTCCATGATAATCTTCGTCCAAAAACACGACCTCGGTTGTGAAAAATGGTCGCCCATCCTCCATCTTGTATACCGTGACAATCTGACCCAAAGGGATCCTGTTTTCGCCTTCCGTCGATGTATGTGAAGCTTGGGACTGTACTTCTTGTAAGGATCCTATCGATGCAGTGGATGATTGACGATGGGATTGTCGCAAGTGCGCCGGTTGTATATTGGGAAATGCCTCTATCGCCCGTGCCATGCTCTTGAAGCGCGTTAGGTGTGTATCCGTCAGTACAAGGTATTCCTTTTTCTTTCTGAACATCGAACTAGTCGTCTGAACTTCTCCATGGTGAAGTATCGAAACAGCACTACTCGCATTGAGAATACCAGCTGCAAGATAGTGATATTCCTCTTCAGGAGATTCAGGAGTTGTACCCGTCACCTCCTTTTCCTCGTCCAAATCTGTCATAGATCTTCTCCCTAAGGAACCGAATATTGAATTTGGTCTGCCTTTTTGCAGTGTACGAGGCCGCAGTTTGGGTGAATGGGCGTCGGATTTGACAGGACTAATGCTTCCATTCTCAGTATCAACATGCATCGCAGGCGTCAGACCGCTAAATATCGAACTCCTCTTCCCCAACTTCTTCTTATCCTTCTGCTCCTTGTCGCCTGTGCTGCCATTATTGATATCTGTATTTATATGCGCGAGGTTTGAAAACGATGCTCTGGTAAGGAGACTTAAGCTCTTCCGCCGAGATCCTTTGGGCGCCATCTCATAACTTTTCTCTTTACCGGCAAATTTCCTCCTAAGCTGGTCTGCAAAGCCAAATATGAATGCTCAGGTTCTTCAGGAACATTCATGCGGCAGAAATTGGGGATTTTAATGTATATGAGCTCTGGTGGGAAATTTGGCCGGATCGAGCTATGAGAGCTGCAAAGGTGTAGAGATATGCTGGGCGAGCATTTGATGAATCCGGAATTGGGTAATGACGAGGTTTAAGGTGAAATAAAAAAAAACACAATTGAAGAGAGAATGAATGTATGGAATAGGAAGATAAAACTAAAACTAAAACTGTAACTGTACTGTACTGTTTGCAGTGAATATTAATTAAAGTTAAGGACCAGAAATTTGAGCTTAAATAAATTGATCGACTTTTAGAATTAATTATATTATATGTATGATAACGGTAACCAAGGAAAAATGGCTCCTCCTCGTTCTATTTGGTGGGGAGAATTATGGGTGATTGAATGATGAATGATGAATGATGAATGAATGAATGAATGAATGAATGAATGATTGTACTTTGTATGAATGATTGTATGAATGATTGAACGAGTGAACAATTGAGCGAACAATTGAATGAATAAATTGATTTATACCAAAAAAGGATTAATTCACATAGAAATAAACAATAAATATATTAATGATTTTTCTTCTCTGACTGAAGGTTTGAAGTTATCAGAGGAAGAATATTCTCAAAACACAATCCATCTCTGTTTTCGGTATTAGGTATGTAAAAGACGGACAGCTTAGATACAAGTACAAGCTAGGTACTCCGTAGTCCGTAGTAGAAAGTCTGGGTTCGGTGTCTATGTGGTATGGTATATTTGTTATTAAATATTACTCTCTGCATTTAGATATGTTTATGTGTAAAGGGTGAATCGTGATGCTGTGCTGTGCTGTGCTGTGCTGTGCTGTGCTGTGCAGCCCGTGCTTTGGCTGTTATGCTATTGCGGGAGCGGGACAGCCATGTTTAATTAGTAAATGTTGAACCTATTATGTACGGAGTATGTATGTATGTATGTATGTATGTATGTATGTATGCACGCAGAGATACCTACGGGGTACTAGGTACCGGTACCTATCTAGTATTATCTATTTGAATTCTGGATTCTGTGACCCCGTACAATCTATGCATCCATCCATCTAACTAATTATAATCTATTTTTCTGCGAGCATCAGAGCGAATTCAACTCAAAACATCCGAATATGTCCAACCTATAGCAAAGCTCAAATCAATGAGAGAAAAATCCCCCTACAATGTTTTCATAAAAAACCACGTAAAGAGGCGTCAACATAAACCGGGTCATACGATTTACTTACCTGCCTACTTTCCCAGCTACTCTGTACATTTGTATGACTATCAACTAAGAGTCAGTCAGTCACTCGATGGATGAAATATCGCATACCAAAGTCGTACCCAAGATATCTCATTACTTTCTTCAATATCCCACCCAGTTCATGGTTTGCAATCAAGTAATTGGCTTCTCTGGCTTGGATACTCGGAATTTAGAGGAGTATGTTTTGTTGTGCCATTTATGATTCCCTTTATCTCGTGCTAGTATCAAGGCGTTCCCGAGATACGAGCCAAACTCTGTTACTCTGCATCACATCCTACCTACCTTTATCCATTAGCATTGATGCTGCGGTTGGTTGTGATTCTGTGAATCGTGTCAGAGGATCTTAATACTTGGGATTCCTGCAGCTTTATCTAAATGATCGTGTTGTACGCAGTGTCAGGGACGAAAGCGATGATCTTGATTTCGTCCCATCTTTCCAAAACATCTACCAAATTATATTTCCATCATCAAATTTCTTCAGATCTGCATGACACTCCGAAAGTGGCTTGTTTTACCTCCTTCCTCAAACATCGGAGAATATTCGAGAGAGATTAAAGCTTTCCGGGATGTGTTCATTGTTCAGCCTTGTTGGTCCATTACCCAGTTATTCGCTGTCAAGGGGTCCAACTAACCGCAGAGCCCTTGACGGCATATCCGCCTTCTTTTCCTTCAATCCACACTTCGTATTTGTTATTTTTGTCGGTATTCTTCCCCACACAAACTCTTAATTCCTCATTTGCGTAAAGTGGAGCCAAGTTCCTGTAATCGAACCTTTTTATCATTTCTCCAGGTTGAAGTTGTGATCGTAAGACGGATAACATGAGGACCAATGAAAGGGGCCCATGAAGGAGTAGATTTCTATGTCCCTCAACCTCCCGGCAGTAATGAGGATCCAGATGAATTGCGTGGGCGTTAAATGTAAGGGCCGAAAATCTAAATAACAGCGATTGTGTGGGTGTTATTCGCACATCGAAATCTGGTTCGCGCGTTGCTATAAATATGGTTAGTGGAAAGAAGAAATCCTTGAACAATAGTGTGAAGGTAGCATACGCCTCAATATCTTTGGAGGCCTGGCGCAATCCTCTTTGGCAGTAACTATATCTTTCGCTCGCATGAAGACGATATTTCGCCTCTCCACCAAGGACGCTCGTCCAATGTTGTCGTTGTTATCGACATGGTAACGTCGTAATAATTGTTGATCAACCATAGAAGACTTTCCAGAAGCGGTTGCGCAGCTCCCTCCGTTCGGGTTCGTCTGCGGCCCGTCTCCAGCTTCAGCGAGGCCAATTCGTCTCTCAATGCTTACAAAAACTTTCTCATCACCATCATTCCCTTTGACCGAAACATCCACTATTCGTTCTATACAAGCGGCTCGCACGTTGTCAAGACGAAGCTGCTCTCCACTTGTAGTGTTGAAAACAACAGACCCACCAGCCCACATGCGGCGCACAAATGGCGGCCCTGGGAACTGCAAAGGATCTGTGCCATCGGGAAGTAGCGCGTTGTTAGGAATTTGCGGAGAGAAATAGACTAGATGGTGCGACTGGGGAAGAAGTGCTGTATCGCTACACTCATCTCGTCCGGGTGCAGAAGAGTATGGAAGGGTAAGGTCTGGGGCTTTGAAATTGGCAGGGTAGCATGAAGATGGAATGAAATCTGCAAGAGATATATTCAAAAGATGAGAAGGGGTTGGTGATAAGTAATCATATATAATGTTGGGCTGGCGTGAAGTGAGCTCCTTGTGGAGAATTGACTTTCGAGTATGCGCCGTTGACATTAACGAACGATTGACAGCACTAAGGCTATATGGCCGAGAATGAAAGAAATTGAACAATCTCATATGTCAAACTCTATGCGGAACATCTGCTAGAATATCATAAATTCGTCATCATTAAGTATGATGGATAGAAGTACATGAAAGATGGAAGGAGTTTTTGGGGATCTAGAAGAAATGAAAAGCCCCACGTCCTGAATGCCAAGAAAAGCGTCATTCTTATCGATAAGAATCCGATAACGGCAGATATAACACTACGTATCTAAATTTTCCCTCATATGCCCCATACCATGAATGCCATCCAATTCCATTGATATCCCTTTTTATATTTATTTCTGTCTATCCACAAGTTTATCTTCCCAACTCCCAAGCCAGCGCCAGTTTTGTGTGTATTTGTCGAGGTTATCCAATGCTCCAGCAACTTTCCCCTCTGGATCACTCAGCTTACTTCCTTCAAACTCGACGAAGAAGATGTATTGGAAAGGAACTACTTTTGTAGGCCGGCTGTTGATGCTTGTCAAATTGACTTGGTATCTCTTGAAGCAATCCAGTACGTCTGCGAGTGCACCGGGTGTTCGATGATCAATCGTGAAAGTAACCATGGACTTAGCCGCAACATTGACCTTCGTCACAGATGTATCCACACCTTTGCGCAAAATGAGAAATCTGGTAGTATTGTCTTCACGATCTTCGATTCCCTTTGCAAGAATGTCCAATTCGTGAATATCAGCTGCGAGCGAACTGGCAATTGCTGCACTCGTACCGGTCTTATCTGTTTTCACAATTTCGGCCGCTTTGCTTGTGGAACTGACGTCCAGTCTCTCAACTCCCTTCAAGTATGTTCCTAAAAATGCTTCGCATTGGCCATATGCCTGTGGATGAGTGTAGATTCTTTGAATGTGATTGAGACTAGATAACGGCGTCGTCTTTGGCTTGACTGGAGAAGGGGTCGAGGTAGTTGGGGTGCAAGTGCCGGACATTACTGGAGAATCTGCCGTTGAAATATAACCTAACAGGCAGTGACTAACATCAAGATAGGCTTCGCCGCATATTGTGACATCTTTATATAAGGAATGGCGATCTGCGAGGAGCTCTAGGGTAAATATCACAGCTCCATTCGTAGAATTTTCAAAAGGCACAACACCTAACTCTGCCTGGCCCGATTGAACTGCCTCAAAAACATCTATGTACCGTCAGTGATTTGTAGGCGAAAGCTCGAAGATCGCAATACCTGGAATTCCAATCGCTGGTTGATACTCGTATTTCTCTTTATCGAAGCATCCAAGAGCGGCCTGGGGGTGACAGTCATCTGTTAGTCCTATGGAAATTGCATATGGCTCATAATGGTGACAATTGAAGGGCGCTGGACACTTGATTAAACGAAGGTCAAATACCTGATGAGTATAAGAAGAAATAGGCCCAAGGAAAGAGATAGCAGGTGTGCTAGAGGAGTTGGTTCTGGACTGCATCGTTCAACTTGACTTCATTCCTTCTCGGTGTGGATGTTGTTTGGTGGTTCGGAAAAGACTCTAATATAACTCCGGTGTTTAAAAAAAATTGGGTTCACTGCATTTCGGAAAGACTCGCGTACCACTCATACGGTCATATTGTTGTAGAAAACGGTTGTAATGACTCTAGGGAAAGCGATGGAAATCTTTGATATTTATTTTGCTACCGTTGCCGGGCTCCCCCGCTACTGTCAACATGGGAAAGAACCCCACCTTGTCACAATTTCCGCACTGGCTTTGCCAGATTCTTCGGATCCGGCGGTCATCAAAGAAGTACATGGTTTGTGTGCTAGCTCTTGTAATCATGAGAATCTGAGGTAGAGATTCGGAAGCAAACGAGAATTCACAGATATGTAGCCTCAATACGAGTGAGCGACACAGCATTAAGCATCGAACTTAAGTATAAAAATTGTCTGATATTTGAGTTCAGGAATCTGATCTATCCATGGTTGATCTAGTGATACTGAACTTCAGATATTCTATACATTTTGATAGCAAGCAATTCTGCCAAAACGCAATCTTTCTTCGACCTTAACACACATGAGAAACATCAGGGTATCACCTAGTTTTTTCAGGGATTCATATGTTCTGCACAAAACTATTAGAAAGTGTCCCGAGGGAACAATCATGGATGATATACCTGAAATATGGTTTCTCCAACTCAAGAAGCCGTCATGACGGACCGAAGAGGGCTGGGACGGGTGTTCCCTGAGTTCCCTCTTAGTCTCGAGCCAGCTGGGGAAGCCGGCTGCGCTGGGGTCGTCTGTTGCACGGCACGAGGGCGGTGTGACAGAATTTGGCTTGACGGTTCGACTGGAGTTGGCTCCTCGCCCGATGCGAGGGCATCAAACTGTCAATCTACATCTATATTAGCTTCTGAAAGTTTGACTATCTGTGAGACACTTGTAACATACCGTCGTAGTAGTCATCATCATCATCGACTTCGGCCAACTGCTCAAAGTTGACCTTGTAACGCAAGAGGCCACCAATACCACCAAAGCCCTTAACGAATTGGTTACCCTCACTAGATCTGTCCGAAACAAACTCCAGTGTTGTACCAAAATCTCTGTACTTCTCGGCAATCCATTCTAAGAACGATTCTGAAGAGACGACTTCCATTTCTTGACCAGTCTCCTTATCCATGAATTGTTCTCGGTTCGTAGCCTCGGATTGCTTAGTAGTATGGAGGATCGTTTGATTACCATTGCTGTCCTTCAACACCCATCGGTTGATTTCGAGGTTCTCGAAAACAATCAAGACTTCAACAGCACCTAGTTCCAAAGCCTTTAAAGTATCCTCAACACCATAACAAACTCGTCCCGTGTCTTGACTGATCTCCTCAAAGTACTTTCCGATGAGCTTCTTCTCCTGAATGAACTTGACGTTGCTAAGTGTTTCGGCCGAAAGCTCAATGGCTTGATTGAATCCGTTCTCACCACCATAAGAAACATCAACAACCTTAATAACCTTCGTGGCCAAACGGTTGTCAAACAAGTCGGACTGGTTGAGATCATTCTTGAAATCGGCAGAACCGGCCAAGATAATACCAGCTACGTTAACCTTATCTGCTGTAATGAAGTTCTGGACAGCTAACTCGGCAACCTTTCGGACGTAGTTGTGTCGTTTTTCCTCACGAAGACGCGCGAAACGAAGAGCAGATTGTCCACCACGACCGTGCTTCTTTGGCAAATCGACAGAAAACTTGTGAACAACATCTCTGGTGTTTCCACTCAATGTACCAAAGAGGGCGCCATTTCCGTCCATAATGATGAAACCGAACTTTTGGTCAGATTCCAACAATTCAGCGAGAGCTTCTGTGTGAAATTTGTTGTCGCAGAGGTAGAGGGATGTGTTGATGGGCTTGAAGGGCTCGAAATCAATGTTGACCTTCCTTTCCTTTCCTTCTGAAGTTAAAATTTCACCACAATATACGACCAAGCCATTTGGCGGAACTTTGTTGTACAACTTAAGTCTTTGTTGCGTAGATGTGATAGCAGAAAGAACGGATTGACGATTAACACGAGACTTGATGTTCGATGCGGTACCCTATATCCAACCTCGAGTTAGCATGTAAGAGGGCAAGCATCAAGGGAAGTGTCAACATACGTATTCTTCTGCCAACATCTTCGCCGCACGGGAAACTTGATCCTTTGGCGCTGAACAACATGTTAGAGAGTATAGAGGAAAATAGATAGATACGCTCCCTTACGAATAATGAGAGAAATCATGGAGGTTCCATTTCCACGCGCAGCCTCGAGACGTTTAATCAATTTTTTCACCTTCCAAATCTCAATATTCTTCTCGGCCTCGTTTGCCTGAGCGTCACTCATATTGGCGGGATAATGAGACAAAACCACTTAGACAATTCGAGTTTAATAAAATATTTATCCTGTAAGTGGGTTACACAATCCGTTGGACTCTGCAGTTCACAATTGTCAATTGTCAAGATTGTCCTGTCTTTGTAGTATTTGTGACGTGGGCTTAGGGTCAGAGTGTGGATAGAAGAAATTTAGTGTGCTAGTAAAGCTTAGGCGAGGGGCCGGGAACTGTTTCGAAGAAGAAAACGTCACTTGCCATATAGGATGATAAAATTTTAGTGGAGAAAATTCTACGGAGTAAGTAATGCTGGTGATAAAATCATTCACTTTGCATCTAAGATTCATTACATTGATCTTATAAGATCTTATACATTATACATTCGATTATTGTGAATAGCAGCCATGCCCAGGCCGGGCTATTGAAACCTGTGCATTCAAGTGCTCTAAATTCTTTATCGGAGACACCAGCCGAATGTCTAGCTCGGTCTGCAAGATCATACTCGAAGGATGTTTCCGCATTTCTGAGATCAACGAGTTTTCGGGCCACAGCTTCAGTCACCGAGTTCAGTCATCTTTATCCCGATTCGAGCTCTATATGGTTTCATGGGAACATGTAGATCTTTTCACTATGTGACGCATATCTCATGTTAGTCATTTCATCATTAGCATTCGGCAAGAGTCGAACAACAAACATGTAGCAACAGAGGACAGAGGAGGGGAAATGACCTTGGAGGGTAAAGCTTGATTGTAAGCTTTTTGTGCCTGGACTCGGTTTCTTTGTTTTAGCTCCAGCTCCAGCTCCAGCTCCAGCTCCTGAATACTGAATATGGGAAGCCCCGAGTCTACCGGTTGAACAAATCATCCGAATGATCTGATTATATTATGGAGTCATTTGAATCGAACATGTTCCAGGTCAGAGGGGAAAAGGGAGCTCGAGCAGTTAGTTTTTGCCAGCGAAAAAATATCAATAATCTCAGATGAACCACTTTCCCGCAAAAGAAATGTTTTCCTGACAGCTTTTATTGTGTTCAAGTGCCAAGTGCCAAGTGGCATACAAAAAGAGTTTTAACATCGAATCCCACCATCCAAATCCCACCATCCAAATCCCACCATTCGAAGGAAATACATAAGCTTTTTCAACCTCATTACCACAAAAAAGCTCCTAGCAGTCGTCCAACCCCACCCAGCATGTACCTTGATATCTCGAAATTCATGATCGAATAAATGAGTGCAATTAAGTCTATGACGAATCATTATCTCCGCCACCCCATTGCCACGTGGAGCATTTACCGACAATCTCATACTCGATCCTCCTACCCATTCATCTCCTTGAGTGCATGCCGGGCACTTTCCCGTCTTATTCGTGATCGAGAGCTTCGGGTCCTTTTGCCAGTTCCTGCAAGTCTCCAATAGTCCTTCAGGATTGAGAGAACATCTTAGCGTTTGCTGGTCGACATCACCGCACTCGTACTGTACCCACAACTTGTGGCCGCACATGTGGGATGGTGTGTTTTGTGTAGCGTCAGTGTGCGCCTGAGAGAATATATCTATGCGTTTGGTGTCTTAAACCTCCCGAAAAGATTGATCTCTGAGCGAGTGCTCGAAATGAATTTTGAGTTTGTATTCCAGGCAGAATCCACAATTTTGGTGTTTATTCGCATCTTTACAATGAATGCTCTGATGTAGAAGAACTTCCTCCGAATAAATATGTTATTTCTCTGCCCAATATCAATACCTTGAGGGGTTTCATGGCTTCTACCACGGTATCATCCGATATATGCATGTGAGGAAATCATCGACACAACACTAAATGACGATTGAGGGAAACAAGATGACAAAGAAACTAGAGGGGTAAAGAATCCAAATTATTTGAATCTGTCGATTGTGATCTATCAATTCAATATCTTGGCGTTGCGAAGATATACTCTACGTTGCAACCTTTGTCAAACTAAGAGATAGAGGCCGGTTTTCTCCCGAGCAAGCATTGCAGATTTTTGTGTTTATTTCGCTATCTCAAATATCTATGAGAGCATCATCAATACAGGCTTTTTCCGTCCCAGTACTCCCAATAACACGCTAATCTGTGGATATAACCACAAGATACTTTAAACAACAGTTATATACGGAGACGAAGTCTCTTCCCATATTCAACACCGCCAGAGATATAATAGTCAGAGAAGGTCCAAGGTCCAAGGTCCAAGGTCCAAAGTCCAAAGCATTTCAGTCCAACTCGACCGTGCAAAGTTGTATCTTGCTCACTACCATGTCAGCTATAGCAGCGCCCGCTCATCTAAAATGCTGAAGATCTCTAACTGGATCATAGGGTTTAGCCTATTTATCCCCTCGGAAGACCGGCGACCCTGAACGAAAAGATAGTACTAACTATTTAATCGCTAATTTCCATGGGATCTTCCTTACCTCCACCACCTGAACTTTCGATGACTGGATCAAAACTTCCTACCTTGCGGCGTTTGTTTGTGCAAGGGTTATCAGAGGGATGCCTGAATTTAACTTTCGACCATTTTTGAAGAGGAGTTCATCGTCTATGTATGAATCGATGCTGAGGTTAGCAATAATACTTGCGGTGTCGCTCATAGCTTCGGAATCTGAGACGAACCAACGCTGTAACCATCATTCATTCGTTTATGAACCCCTCCTTGATGAGCCTCTTTAACAGTATCCGCAATAGTTGGCAACTGTGTACAGACGGCTTCGTACATTTTTGAGAGAATGTCCGGTGGGAGCGAATCAAGCTCCGCCTTAAAGGCACCGTTTTCCTGGATCTGAGAAAAAAATAAGGTGGTTGATGAAAAAATTCAAGAGTATGACGAATTACTCACTAGTTCTTGTGGAAAATCTGGGTGATTTCGAATCATCGTGCAAAGGGTATGTACAGTTTTGCCAGGTAACATCGGCAGTCCTGCAGCAACTACTTTCTTCTCAATAGATCCTATATGTCTTACTTTTGGAGCTATTTTCTCCTTGTCAAACGTTAGCTATCTTCTAAACTCCGAAGGAAATAGTTTACCGGTTTGTCTTTAGCTAATGCCGCTTTTGAGGATTCGGCGGCACTCCAAACAGAGCGCATTAACTCCTCAAGGACAGCTCTTTTAATGTCGCTTTCACTAATGTATCTCGAGTTTCCTATATGATCATTGAGACCAAGTCCGGCAACCGGTTCATATCCACGAGTGTTATGTATGGCATCCTTCCAATCGTTACTGCACGTAATCCAGGTAGGCTTA
Organism: Stromatinia cepivora; assembly: GCA_014898415.1. Lineage (NCBI taxonomy): Eukaryota > Fungi > Ascomycota > Leotiomycetes > Helotiales > Sclerotiniaceae > Stromatinia > Stromatinia cepivora. Next base: position 1,384,475 of record RCTD01000015.1, on the reverse strand, counting down.
TTTATTAAAAAAACATTACCACCGCTCTCCTTCAGAAACTCCGTATACGCGTCCTTGTTAACTTGTGCTCCCCAGTCGACACATCTGCCTTGAAAGAGCATCATCTCTGGATCGGGATGTCTAGCATGACATGCTGCGTGGTATTTACATGCTGCGTGGTACTTACATGGTGGGTGTTCGACAATGCGAGTCTTACAGCTCTCGAATGGTTGATCGATTGGATTTTGCCTGCAGCGGTGCTCAGAAGTACGTACATCACTGCAATGAGTGAACGAAGCCCATTGTCGTTTACACATTTTTGTTATCGGAAACTGAATTGGTATGCGGGGTACTGATAAGGCAATGTATGCTAAAAGTCCCCGTATGTTAAAATCTGCCTGAGTTCTGTGTTTTGTTATTTGGGGGAATGTGAAGGAAGACTTGCTGAGGTCTTTCTTACATGAATGTTTGTGACTTCTGCTATGAGCTTAATGATGCGTATATAGATGTTGATTGGAATATCTCAAGAGTGTTGATAAAGTACACTGCTCTCAACTTTCGCGCAATTTGTTTTCCGTCCTATGCCTTACCGCTCCTTCCTGCTTTAGAATACTGAAGCCAATTGCTCTTCCTTCTTGCTCTTAGCTGCTTAATGCAACCCTCCTTCCTAATTTAGTGGATGAGCTAGAAAGTAATGAAAGATGCCATACCACTGACATCACATTGATAGTGTATTCTGATCTAGGATGAGGGTACCATGAGTCTAGTTAGTCAGTTGGTAGAGTACACACACTTGATCTATAGTATCAAGATCATGATCGCAACAAACAGTTGCTCTTAGAATCTGGAGTAGCGGGAGGGAACATTCCTTGAGTAGTTCCTACACAAGACAACCCTTTCTTCACCCTCAATCCAAATCTAAACTGCATCCAATCACCAGTAGATAATTACTACAAGTCTCCCAGCTACATTTATATCTCATCTAGATCAATGAACATCAATCATGTCAGGTCTCCCATTCAAACTCCCAAAACACCTCGCTTACTACCATCCATCCCTCTCATCCCATCAATTGCAAACCTCCCTCAAAACTTCACTTTCGCCCCAACCATTCACGTCGACATTAACCTTCCTCCAAAAAAATCCAACAACTCCCCTCAAACCCATTCTAAACTCACCAAAAAAAATCCTCCAAGCAAAGCCAAGCACAAAAACAGCAAAACCTTACCGCCCTCGAAGGCGGCAGGAGAAACCCCCAGACGGGTTTTTTTCTCAATCGTATTCGGGTTCGGGCCAGGCGTGCTAACTCCTCCGCCAAACCGCATTTGACCTGCACAAACAAGCCTGTTTGCTGCCTTTGCGGTTCGGATGGGGAGATGGTTCTTAGGATGGTTTATATAGGAGAGTTTTGGTAGGGTGCGTTATGTGTAAAGATTTTGTGTGTGGGTTTTGGGATGTGGTTTTGTTGGGGTGGGCTTGGAGATGGGTTGAGGTTGAAGGGTTTTTGGAGGTTGGGGTTGGGGTTGGGGTTGATGTTCAAAGTTAGGTTCTTCTGATGTATGTGAGGGAGAGGCTCGATATGGTAGTGGTAGTTCATGGTATTTTTTATTCCTGGGTAAAATGTGAAGTGAGAATGTTAAGAGGAAGGAAGTGATAAGACTTGGCCATTGTTAGTTTCGCTCATTCTAAAGCATTGATTTGAAACCTTAGGTTTGTGGTTTCTATTCCCTGACGAATACTACCTGACGAATGTTCAGCATGTGATTACCATTGAAAGGTAAGAATCTGTGAATCTTCTGAAAGGATCGTATAGGAATCGACTTCACAACACCGAAGTGAACGATGAATCAAGGTATTGAGCACGCACGTCACGGTTGATGTTTAACCTGCTAATTTTGCGCGGTATATCGTCATAGTGTGCGCACATAAGAATTACAAGATTTTCATTTTTAAAATTCGTGGATAATGCGCATGTAAAAAGTCTTGTTTGTTCACTTGTTGGCGACGAGCGGAAAATCTAGGATAATTCCTAGGTGGATACAAGATCATAGCCATACAAGAGAGATAAGGAGTGCTAAGGAAAATAATATTAGGCAGGGACTTTACTTTGAGAAGATGAAAACGATGATCGAGACTGGGAGGGGGACGGGGATAAACAGAGACGAATTGAAATATTCGGGCCCCTGGTCAAGTGACCGCAGGTATTTTTATAACGTAGTAGTATTGGGCCCGGTTTGATGAGAGATATCGCAACAGGTGCGAAAATGTTGACGGTCATGACCGTGAACCTTCTCACACAAACTCCGCATAGAATGCTAATTACCCAATAATAACGCCCGTCTCGTAAACGGAAACTCCGACCCCGAGAAAATTTCCGCCTCCACACCAAGTTTATCCCACCATTCCAAATTCCAAATCTTCGTTCACCTTAAACCCGATTCAACTTCCAATATTACATGCATTGTGAAGTGCCGATCCCTGCTCTATGCTCCTTGCACTCATACCAACTCTCCTGCGGCCCGTCGTAAAATCCCCGCGAACGAATCAGCTGCGGACCCCAACCAACAGCAACTTCCGGCCCCCTCGCATACCTCTATAGTATCGATGTTACTACCCGATTCTTGAGCTGAAGTAAGCATAAGTCGGGCGTATGCATCAGTAAGCACGTTGTCGAGGGAACATAGAACGTATGTGGTGGGAATTGTGCGCCATGCCGCTATTGTGGTTCTGTGGTACAATACTGATGTAGCTTGCGGGCGCATAATGTGTGCATACTAGAGGGTTTAGTAAGCATTACTTTTGCTCTGGCCAAAACAACTCACGTATTCGGCATGATCATGCGGTAAGTCATTGTAAAAGTATTGAATTGCTGATGCAGATGGAATAGACACAGTGCCGGCCTTTTTCTAACATGTAGCGAACGTAAGCTAGACTCCGATAGAGAAAAAAGAGTATTATGCTGGAGTGTGGTATAAAAACACCTTGGCGAGATTGTGATTTCCGGGTCTTATCAAAAGTTTTTGGCTGAAAGGAGAGATTTGGAATGAAGGACTTACACGTGAAGTTGTATTGCAATGCATATATGGCGGAAAAGAACTGTAATCTCCTTCCTCGCATAGTTTAAAACCCTCTTGGACGATCCACGCCATGACAAATACGATTCGTAGAACTCCACCCGTAAAGCCACTTTGTGCCCTCTCGGCTTTGCCCAGGCCTTGCAAGGCATCGCCACCCGGAACACCGGCATAAGAATGCAGGATTACAATGACATCGTGACCTGCTTCTACAAGACGTGAAACTGAACTTCGGATTGCTCTGGTATCCTGAGCAGGATCATTTGACGCATGACTTCCATTCACAAGTACTGATGGAAGCTGAACGGGAAGGACAGGATATCCGTAGTGGCCGAGAAGAGTTCTGAGAGGATCAAATATGGCTGAAGTGTGGCAAAAGCCTGGGACACAGACGAACGTAGGCCTAGACATGGAGAGGCAGTTGACTCGGTGGTAATGATTCGATTGATAATGGAAAAATGTACTTCGAACAGCTGCTACATATATAGAGAAATCCATCTTCACATCCAGAATATCTCCAACAAGTGTGCTGAGAGACCATGGCCATCGAACGCGCATTTTCAGTTCATAGTCATTGTAGGTCCCCTGGTCGCCTCTGCGTTGAGGGCTGCGGTCGCGCGAGTAATTCTTGCATCGTACAATTATCCAATAATAAAGGAAAATGATACAATCTCCCAATCATAAGTCTTGTTTATGTTTCATAGCCAATGAATACCCGCCACTTGTTTTCAGGCTACTCATTTAGAAAGTACATTATCTTTACAAAATCTCGTGCCCAAATCTTTTGGTGCTGGACTTCACCTTCCCGATCGATCGGATTTGGGTAGTATCCCTAGGATTCAATTCCTAAACCCGACGCTTAAGGCTATTTATGCTAGAGATCTCACGAGATATGCTTCGGGTCGAGCCCCATCATCCACTCGTCTATGCCCAGCGCCACACTACAATGCAAACCTGGATCTGGAAACTTTCAGAGGGGGGTAAGAAGATGACGAGCGAAAATAACAGTACAAGTACGAACTGAGGCGCTAAACAGCGGCAGTGCTTGAGAAACAGCCAATGTTCACACATTAGAACTCTTAAGATAGTATTTATGCATAATCTCTATATATATCACGGATTTGTCATGTGTGCGAAGGCACCTTGTGCCTCGATTGACGACTTTGCACTGCCTCCAACATCTAACTCTGGGATTTTGTATTCAAATCAAAAAGTGACAGTATTCCCAGCACTACCAGGATCAAAAAATGACACAAAGAACACTAATATGAAGCTCGACAAGCGCATTCGTGTTGGAGTATTTCCGGCATATTGGTTTGAATCATGAAAACCTCACCATCGTGCAGACCAAAATGTCCTAAGACCCTCGACCTGCTTGCGCGCGGAAAGGTAGGAATGGGGCTATATCTTACTGCCGATCTCAGCTTCTGCAAGTTCGTGTTTTATGATATTGGATATGTTTGCGTAAGAGTTTCTCAACAACTTGCTTCCAACGACAGGACTGTAAGATTGTGAGGGATCCTTGGCTGGGCTGGCCTGCCGTTTGCACAAGGGTAGAAAGATAGCTCTTGAGACATTTTTGGGGGTGCAAGAATACTTTCAAAGCATGTTAAACTCATGTGGATGGTCATTGAGTCCCAAAAAAGAATTCGCTGCAAGAACAAATTACTGGATATCATTGTTGAAGTTTCTTAAGACAATTGCAAGAGAAGTTTGGACGACATGGCGGCGCTTGAAGAGGCCGCTTTCGCTTACTAAGGTCAATCTAAAATAGAACTATATCCACGCCTCGTTTATACTCTTACTATAGACTGGGTATGGACAATCAATTGTTTCAATGTCTCTTCTTTTTTTTTCTCGTATGTCTCAGGGTTCGCGATTGAGTGACCAACAGAGACTTTACAAATTTAGGCGCCGGCTATGAATACCATGTAATGCTACCATTTATTCAGTCAGTATGGCGTATGAAAATCTTACCACCATTAAAGCGACTTGGTATGACGAGTCTGCAGTCATCTAGTGAGTAGATCTAGGTCTAGGGGTGTGCTTCCCATAATGAGGTTGGTGCGGATTGAGCCTTCCCGGCGTCGGCATTGGAAACTGCTTGCCCCATGGTATGAACATCTGGCGGTGCTAATACGCAATACGTTTATTCCGTACCGTGGATTGACCGGGAGAGTACGTGTGACTTGGTTCTGGCCTACACCGCCTAACATCAGTTAGATCTAAAATCACTGGAGCTGTTGTGTTTGTCCCTGTCTTACCGTTCCTTGTCTCCTGTCATGCAAGATTCTACATCTAGCTTGTACACCGAGCATTTTAACAAGTGCGCGCGGGATTTAGTGGGAATGCGGGGTCAAAAATGATGATTCGAGCCAACTCTAAGTCCAGTGCATAACTGGGTACAGTATTTGTTTATCCTTTTCCAAAAGCAAGGAAGATCCCGACTGCCGGATCTTTGTGCAGCGTCTGCTGAGTTGTCCTTGAAGGATCTTTGGAACTATCTAAAGTACACCACAAACCTTATTAAATGGAGTTATCGTTCTGAACTAGGAATATCGTCTTTGAGATGTACTGGTACTTTCTTCACAAAGTTGCATGTCCGATGCCGAAAATTTTGCTTTTAGCCAGCCTGTGAAGTCATTGTTAAAAAGGTGAATTGTATCTAGATGCAATGAGTAAAAAATGTCCGGCTAGGGGATTTCTGGGCTATAAAAACTGGCGCCCCGAGAGAAATTTCTTCAAACACTTCTTCTTACTTTCCTGCAATTGAAGATGTCGAAAAGAAGTATCTTCGGTGCCTTCACCACTGCCTTATTAGCTTTTGGAGCAGATGCTGTCAATAATGGCCTAGCAAGGACCCCTCAAATGGGATGGGATAATTGGAATGCTCTAGGCTGTGACGTGTCTGAGGAACTACTTCTTCAAACAGCCGATCTAATTGTCGATTATGGCCTCAAAGATTTGGGATATCACTACGTTATTCTCGATGACTGTTGGAGTAATGGCCGGAATGCTAGTGACAATAACACTCTTGTCGCCAACGCGGAAAAATTTCCAAACGGGATGAAGGCTGTAGCAGATGCAATTCATGACCTTGGTTTGGGGTTTGGAATGTACTCAGATGCTGGCGAATACACCTGCGGCGGATATGCGGGAAGTTTAGGATATGAAACTGTCGACGCGAACTATTTTGCTTCGGTAGGAGTTGATTATTTGAAATATGATAATTGTTACAACACGGGACAAGCCGGAACTCAATACTTAAGTTCGCAAAGGTAAGGCACATCAAAGACTAGAGAGCGAAACATCAATATTCTAGAGTTTCGGCACTCTAATTGTTTCTGTTGAAGTCGAGCTAATTATGCCTTCCAGATACCAAGTGATGGCGAAAGCGCTCAATGCTACTGGGCGACCTATCCTTTACTCCCTCTGCAATTGGGGAGAAGACTCCCCATGGAACTGGGGTTCAACTACAGCTAACAGTTGGAGAATATCTGGCGATGTGTACGATTCGTGGGATAGGGCTGATCCAAGATGTCCCTGGTGAGGAAGAGCAATCCAGAATTTTGACGATATATCTAACAACCTCTAGTGATGGCCCTGATGCATTTAACTGCGTACTACCCGGTTTCCATGTAAGCTATCGTCCCAGCCGAAAAATTCAAACAACTAATCATCGAAACCTGCAGTGCTCAATTATCAATATCATGAACAAAGCTTCTTTCATTGTGTCAAAAGCTCAGCCTGGTGCATGGAACGATCTTGATATGTTAGAGGTTGGCAATGGTGGAATGACCGATGCAGAATACGTAGCTCACTTCAGCATGTGTAAGTTTCTAGTCTCTATTTCCCATCTAGGAGGTACAAAAGCATCAAATTCTAATGATCAATAGGGGCAATTGTAAAAAGTCCGCTCATCCTCGGTAACGACCTCCGTAAAATTCAACCAGCCGATCTAGCAATCATCTCCAACCCAGCTGTTATAGCTGTCAATCAAGATCCCCAAGGCAGCAGTGCTGCCCGTCGTTGGATGTACTCCACCGACGCTACTGACGAAAACGGCGTCGCTACAATCCAAATGTGGTCCGGTTCACTCCAATCCACCACCAACAGCACCACCGATGACTTTGTTCTCCTCCTCATAAATGGCGGTGACAAACCCCTCACCATGAACGCCACATTAGCCGACATCTTTATCGATTACGGCACTGCAGGCACAGCAAAACAAGTCTCCATGGAATGGGAATTACGCGATCTCTGGGCAAATCGTATGGATAACGCAACGGCGCGGGCGATCATTAACGCGAGTACCGCGACGGGAAATGCGACGACGGGGTATAATGCTACCACCGTGGGAAGTGGAAGGTATAATGCTACGGAAATGAGTTATAAAGATGGTTTGGCGGCAGGAAGAAGTGAGTTGTTGGGAAATTTAACGGGGACGGTTCAGCCGAGTGGAACGGTGGTGGCGGATGTGGAGGCGCATGGGGTGAAGATGTTTAGAATGAGGCCTGTGGAGACGGGTTTGAGGAAGAGAGATGAATTGTAGTGGGATATTTGGCATTATAATGAGCATAAAGCTAGGGACGTTACAATCGTCATATGACATGGAAAATCTTTTGTGAACTCATGCCTCCTGCGCAAATTTCATTCGTGGTACTTAAACCATAAATTGATGTGGAAACGTGATACAATGTTCTGGCATATATCTATCATACCACGAAGAAATCCTAATAGCGAGAATCCCACTCCCATATCTCTAGTCCTCGCTTTAGCCCAAAATATAAATGGCACTACGTCCTCTATAAAGCACCACCCACTACCCCCACAATCCACAATGCGATCCTAACATGCAACCCCACCCTCCTCTCACTACTCTGAAACTCCTTCACTCCCACCTCGCCCGCCCATTCACCCAAGCCATCTCTCTCCTGCCTCAATCTCTCCTGCAACTCCGGATCTCGGGTTACGATCATAACGCCTGTTTCGAGATCGAGCGTGTACGATCGTTTGGTATAGTTACTACTACCCAGTACCGTGATTGCTGGTTTGGGGGTCTCGGACGGGGAGACGGCTGAGGATGGATAAGGAAATGATACCCAAAGTCCCTTGGCGTGATACGTCCACCCTCCAGGCTCATTCACGGTTCCTCTTTTCCATTCTCGGAGAGTGATGGATGGAGATGGTCCTTGAATTTTTTGAGCTGAGGCGAGGAATTTGCGGAGGAGAAGTGTGTACGCTGCGGGAAGCATGCCAGAGACCCCAGGAGAGTTGTAGAAACCGTTGGCTTGGGGGGAAGCGGTTAAGACGGTATTATTTTTGGAGGTTGTGTGGAGGAGGAGAGAAGTTAGGGTGGGAGAGGGATTGAAGTAGCCGGCGGTGAAAGTCCAGGATGAGGGGATGGTGGGTGAATTGAGGAAGGTGAGGAGACGGGTCAGTATGGGGAGCTCGGTGGATGTGTCTGAGTGGGACGGAAAGAGGGGTGTGAATTGGGAGATGGGGTAGATAGTTGTGTTAGCTTGAGGATCGCTAGATATCGACTTTGATGTTGCTGAAGCTTGGATCAATGGTGTGAGAATGGATGATGCGTGAGAGATGTATTTCTTGAAATCTGTTAAAGGAGAAGGACAGGAGTTTGAGGAGGGCCATTCAAGTGTGTATCCAGCAGGTAATTGAGCGTCTGGTGATACCAAGAAGCTCAAACTCGAAACTGCGTTGTGGATATTGTAGAAATACTGAGTGACTTCTCTAGAGGAAAACACATGATATCGATCTTGTCGATTTGTGAAGTAGTCACTGGAAAGATTTGCCCTTTTCGCGTTCATTAGCTTCTGAACTGCTTCGGACGGGGAGTTGACGATGACACACCCAGATATTATGATCTCATCATCCACTCCATACAACTTCATATGTTGCAAACCCCATCCCTCATTAATTCGTTTAGGAATATACTTTTTTCTCAACCCGTTCAAATTCGGGGTATGGTACATACGAATCTCAACTCTATCTGCACCAAACTCCGACACCAACGGCGCAAGAAGTGAAGCACATGATGCATTAGGAGACTCTCTCGTACCCCTCAGCGCATCAGTGAGGATGCTAAGCTTAAGATTTGGTTTTGCACGCAGAGCTTGCTGAAGTGTGGATATCTACACATAGTTATCATTCATATGTACTATTGAATTGGGAGAATAACTGTGTACTAATTCATGTTCTGTCTTTCCTATATACAAAGTCGACAAGAAAATCCGTGTCTCTGCTGCCAGTATTTTACTCTAGAACCATCCATCAGCATTCGTCCCATCCGCCAATGTCCAATTTATGTATGTGCCAACCTTCAACGTCTCGTAAAATTCTGACGGCGTCCGTAATATTTGTATCTGCGAACCATGCACCTCAAATTTCGGGGCTATTTTATCACATTCGTTCGTAAAAGCACCTAATATAGATGCTGACGAGGGTGCTGTGGGTGCGGTAGCAGAAGAGCTTGTAGACGTCGAATAGGTGCACCGTTTCATTCGTTGTAATGGTGCTTGAAAAGAGGGAATCTTTCGAATGCGAGAGCACCGTGTAATACTCCTAATAATCATATTTCCTTGTCTCCTTCCGAATTCTTCTATAAAATTTCTGGTTTCGCGATGTCGAAGATTTGAAATTTAATGAAGCCGATAGGATAGTGATAGCGTTTGATATCGCTAGTGCAAAAGCGGCGTGCCGGATGGGCGACGACTTCATGAACATCACACTTTCATTATTTTTCAGAGATTCAGCAAAACCATTGCAACGCCAACAAGATGTCTACGATTATGCGGACGCTGCGCAATTTGCGCAAAGTGGGTATCAAGGTATGTAGAATCTTCGAGTTGCGCCAGCCGATTGCTAACTTAAATACAGGATGCTCTTCATCAAATGCATGTAAGTACATCTTACAACGAGCCCGCCACAACGCGAACTCTGGAGCTAATAAATGGATTTCGAAATACAGTACCAAGGTATCCAACGCTCGAAATGATAGTAGAAAGACTGAAGCTCATGGGGAACAGGTGATACCAAAGCCGGAACCTTGATCGGAAAGGATCGATACGGCAACAAGTTTTTCGAGAACTTGGAGGACGAATTACCACGTACGGAATCCCCGTAACATGTTATATGTAGGTTCAAATATGCTCATAGAAACATACAGTACGCACAAGATGGGTAGACTACAAGGACGACGAATTCAGCCCGTAAGGAACATCTAGCGCTCCTCGCTGAGTTATCTTATCCTAAATACTCATCGATTATCACAGATGTCAAATCGACTCCGGATGGCACGCCTGGATCTCATACATGGTAGATAAGCCACCGAACCAAGACCCTATTCTACAGACCGGAGTACGTCCTTGGGAATTGCCGAACCACAGGCCAACTTTCACCCAGAGCCGTGGTGCTTTCAAGACTTATTCTACGTGAGTGTTTATATTTTGGCTATTTTTGCTGAACTGTATTGTATGGGCATGAGCTGATATTTTCTTTAAGTGTTAAGCCAAAGATCACTGCCTGGACTCCCGAAACTGTTGAAAGAGCGTGAGGTGGAAATATGGTCTGTTTTGTACATACGTGGACGAGAGAGAATGAAATTAGCATTGCATACGTCCCTTCATCAGACTGCTTGCAAAAAATTTAATGAGAATCAAGTCAGGATTTTTAGCCAGCTTGAACCCTGGATGAATGGTCGTCTATGGACTCGGTTGAAATGGCACAAGAAGCATGTACAGTTGTTTTGAGCATGCAAAGGTAAGGATCGAATTGTAACTCTTTTTACCCTCTATTGTGGTTTTCGTTGTGCACGCTTGGGTATTTCTATTATCTCGCTATACTTTTCCCAAAATACACTTTTACTGTTACGTATTGTCCTACAATTTACTCCTGTTCACACCTAAAACATCTTGCTCTGGAACGATTGTAGATCTGAAATTCTCTTTTTCTTGACCTCACCTCACTTTATATTACTTATGTCCTGTAGTCTCCATTAATTGTGACGTATTCATGGCTATACGAGTTAGCTTTTGTCTTGTTAGTTTGTATGTTGAACACATACCTGAAATCACAAGTCCAGTACACCGCCTCTTCCTTTCCACCTCCAAGCCTTATCAAGATTTCTAGATCCTCATGCTCCAAGATTTCGGCAGCACGAGCCTCGTCCACTGATTCTGGCTCTCCGTTCACTAGAAGTTTAAGCTCTGGTGAGCCATCTGAGGGAATGAATGAGACACTAGTCTTCTCAGGGACGATTTCTGGAACTTCATTTATCGGCTCGCCTGGTTCCGAGATCTGGGAATAGCCAGTAGCACATAGTATACGGCCCCAGTTTGCATCTTTACCATACAATGCAGTCTTCACTAGTGGAGATCTTGCGATCGTGCTAGCAATTTTGCGTGCTCCAATCTCTGACGGGGCTTCTGTTACACGGATAGTAACAAACTTAGTTGCACCTTCACCATCACGGACGACAAGCTTGGCAAGATCAGTAGCAAACCCGGTCAGAACCTTTTGAAATGCAGCATGATCTTCGGATGATTCAGAAGTGACTTCCTTCCCCCCTGCTGCTCCGTTTGCCAAAACAGCAACTGTATCGTTCGTGGAAGTATCGCCATCAATGGAGATACTGTTAAATGACTTGTTAACAGCGTTTTTAAGCAAAGATGGCAGTAATACCGGTGCGATTGGTGCATCTGTTGCAATCACTCCTAACAAAGTCGCCATATTTGGATGAATCATTCCGGCACCCTTTGTCATACCAGCAATCCTGTATTCGACTTCTGGAGAAGAGGGTAAGGAGAATGTTCGGGATAAGAGTTTTGGAAATGTGTCGGTGGTACAAATTGCGGTTGCAGTCGCTAACCAATGGTTGTGAGAGTTTCCTAGGCCGTCGAAGGCGGTAGGTATTTTGAGTAATATTTTCTGGATTGGCAATCTAAGAGAGAGGTTTAGTTATGGCACAATTTTGGAAGTAGAGGCAGGCCTTCAAACCTTTGACCAATTACACCAGTGCTCATGACTATTGAACTCCCACCTTTACCGTCACTTGGTGTGTCAAAACATCTATCAGCTTCAGCTCCCATCTTCTCAGCATCTTCCATTCCACCCTTTCCGGTCACAGCATTTGCACAACCCGAATTGATAATGACTGAACGAATTCCAGCATTATTCCTTCTCTGTAGCATTTTCCTGCTAACGGTGACAGGAGCCGCTTGGAACTTGTTCTTCGTGAACACTGCTGCAGCCGCACATGGTGTCTCCGAGGCAAGGAAAGCAAGATCTGGTGTGGATTTGTTGGTTGGTTTAACTCCTACGTAGGTTCCAGAAACTAGAAATCCTTTAGGGTATGTGCCACTCGTGGGAATGTATTTTAGCTTTGCGGCCGGTATCGTGCTCTCGGGTGGTGCAGAATAGTATCGGATACTGTTAATTGCGGGGTGATAGGAAGCTGTTGGTCTGATCAATCGAGCTATTGGGAGCTTTGTACCTGCGTTGAGAACCATTGCGTGAGAATAACAAGATGTACAGCCTATCTTGCTAGAGTAATACTAACTCAATTGATTCACAGAAGATCAATTGGCTTACCTAGCACTTTATGTATCTACTGGAAGAACTCTCAACAGATAAGGAATTGACTCACCAGAGGACTCACCAGAAATTTCGATGCCTTGTGCGATAAAGCATCGGATGACGGAGGTTCTGCTACAAAGAGACTAGCGCGAGTGTGGGGTGACAAGAATATCATTCTCTTTATCTGATAGGCTGAGTGTTCAGTGATAGTTCAAAGTCATGTAGATATTCGAGGGAGGGAAAGTGTGACTTGAACGACTTATAAATTTCCAACATAATTTAAATTTAAACTTGAGGAAATTCAAAATGTCCCCCTAGGCGAAGGTGTGGCCTTGGCCGCACGTATTTCTTGCTTTTTGAATCTTAACGACTAATTCAGATATTGAAATATATAAAGTAGTTGCGATATCGATATCAGCGAACAAGCGCCATAGCCCAGTTTCCATCATGCCTCCAGCAAGTAGTCCATGGGGAAAGAAAGCACAGCAGAAAAATTCCCTGAATATATTTCCTGCATTGAAACACAATGATGTCGGAAACGACTCACCAAGATCTCCATATCAAGAGATCCAAGATGATGAGCTTATTGCTCTCGCCTCAATCTACGGTGAAGACTTTCGTCGTATTGAAACGCATCAATCAGCATGGAAGGTATGTTAATCTTCGTTTTAAGGGGTTATATGAATAAATCTAATTTTGTACAGAAATCGGAACCATCATTTGAAATATCCATGAAAACTACGGATGAGGATTTCTCGGTGACGTTAGGAGTCACCCTAACCCTCACTTACCCAAGGTCGGCGCCATTGTTGACCTTGAAGAATACCGACGGCCTTCAGGATTCTACAAAATTTAAACTTCAGAAAATTATTGAGACCTTGCCTAAAGAACTCATCAAGGAAGAACAAGCCATGATTATGGAAATTGTAACTGCTTGTCAGGAAGTATTAGAGCAAGCTGCCGAAGCAAAAGCTGCGGGACGAGTACTACCCACTTTACAAGAAGAGCGAGCAGCTCACGAAGCGGCTGCTGCACAGATGATGGAAGATCAGCGTCTAGAGGAAGAGAAGAAGAAAATGTGAGTACATCTCTGTTCCCCTTTTCCTTTTTGGAGTTGGTTGGCTGCTCTCGGCCCACCAGACCCCTTTATCTCTTGTGGAAAACTCTAAACGTATAATAGAATGGAGTCCCAGGAAGAAGAAAGAATGCTTGGTTCGCTGGTGCAGGATGAGTTGAAGAGACAGCGAGCCAAGGCGAAAGAGACAAAGCGGAAGAACCAACCTCCTCCCTCAATTACTGTATCCAATTCGGTGATTGGAAAAATGTCACAAGATCACGAAGTATTAGATCGACAAGTCTCGATCCTGGATGCTGACGGTAACCCTGTATACTTTCAGGCGGTGACTGGTAAATCACTCATCCGTCAAGGCCCCGTTTCTCGTTGCTACACCGTGAGACCAGCAGTCAACTCCCAAGCCCCATTATTGGTTTTGAAGCAGGCAGTGCTTGATACGAATCTGAGTGATCGTAGTATCAAGGGAGAACTGCAAGCGATGGAGAATGAATTAGAAAAGCTCAGAAGCATTAGACACGACAATATCCTTAATCTCCTGGATTTCAAGGTGGAAAAGGAAGAGTGAGTATTTATTACTTTTCAAGTCAAGTTGCTTGAGGCTTGTATCTAGCGGAAGTTAATTTTGTTGGTGCCGCAGAAACGAGTCTTCCTGGACTGTCAGTACATTGAGCGAGTATGCCGAGAAAGGTTCTTTGGAGGAATTCTTAGATATCGTCGAGAACATGAACGTCAACAAAGTTCGTTCATGGACGATAGAGTTATTGGACGCTTTAAGGTTTCTCCACGAAGAAAACGGAATAATCCACGAGGTAAGCAAATGAGTCTGTCTTTCCGCGCCCTTCACCAGAATGCTGACACTCTTCGTTCTAGGATATACATAGTGGAAACGTACTCCTTTTCCGAGAATCAGATGGAGTTGTCAGGCCAAAACTTGCTGATGCTGGGTATCAGCGAAAGCTGCATATTCTGAGTGGTAAAACCACGAAAGGAAAGACAGATAGCTCTGCCATGGCAAAATCTGCATACTGGTTTCCTCCGGAAATAGCAAACTCGGATGACGGCCCACGAACTGCAAAAACAGACATCTGGGAGTTCGGTATCGTTTTCCTTCAAATGGCTTTAGGGTTGAATGTCACTCGGAAATATACGTCTCCTAAGGCAATGCTAGACTCATTGGACTTGTCCGACGCTCTCCACGATTTTATGCTCAAGCTGTTCAATCCTGACCCGAAGAAGCGGCCACGAGCTTTTGCACTCAGTGAGTACTCCTGCACACTTTAGACTTTTTGTTAGGATTCCTGGCCCTCCGTATACTGACTAAACTTGGATAGGCTCATGCAAATTTCTTGTTACTGATGCTCCGATAATGGACGAAGATTCGTCTGCTCTGATGTCAAGACTTGGTTCCACCTCATCTTTAGCGCCCATCACTCCACGTAGACCTAGGCATGATTCTATGAGTCTTAGTGGACCTTTCTCAAGATATGCTCATGATTTTGTGGAAGAAGGTCGCTTAGGGAAAGGGGGGTTCGGAGAGGTGGTGAAAGCAAGGCAAAAACTAGATGGACAGATATATGCCATCAAGAAGATTACGCAGAAGTCTTCTTCTCAGCTAGATGATGTGTTAAAAGAGGCCCGCCTACTTTCTCAACTCAATCATCCTTCTGTTGTTCGTAAGTACTCATTTTCCGTATTTCTTATACAAGGCGAGCCAAACTTGGAGATGCATTTCGGTATCATCCCTGATCCCCCAAATTATTGGGAGGTGGACTGGGAGAAGGAGAGCTCAACTATTGCGATCTGTTGGCAGAGGATGAAACTAATCTTTTTATTAAAACATGCTTACCCTCCCTTAGGTTATTTTAGTACATGGACAGAGGAGGTTCCTGATCTTTCTGAGACGGATGACGATAATACGACAACAGATGCCGCCACTGAAGAATCCAGTAACGTTTCTCTTAGAGGATCAGAACCTCATATTGAATTCGGGACTAGTACCGGTGGTCTGGATTTCATGTCTACAAGCGGATACCAAGTCGAATTCGGTTATGATGAGGCAAGCAACAGTGATGATGAGGATGAGGATGAGGATGAGGATGATGACGATGACGAAGAAGATTCCGCAGAACGCAACGGCCATGCTCGAAACCGGGGACACGAGCGTGTTGCTCTAGCACATAGGGGAAGTAGATCTAGTCCGCGACCTTCGCGCCCATTCAAAACAATCTTATACATATCTATGGAATATTGTGAGAAGCGAACACTTCGCGATCTTATTCGACGAGGACTCTATAAAAATAACGAGGAAATATGGCGTCTTTTCCGTCAAATCCTCGAGGGTCTTGCCCATATACATAGCTTGAATTTTGTTCATCGCGATCTCAAACCGGAGAATATTTTCATTGATGGTGCCTCCAACGTCAAAATAGGCGACCTGGGTTTGGCTACAAGGGGCCAATACTCTGCAATCGATAAAACGTCAGCTTCTGCGATGCAAAATAGTGGGGATTTAACAAGAAGTATTGGTACTTTCTCCTATATTGCACCCGAAATTCGATCAGAAGTCTCCGGGGGTCCATACACTGGCAAGGTCGACATGTACTCTCTTGGTGTGATATTCTTCGAGATGTGCTATACCCCACTAGTTGGGATGGAAAGAGTAAGTACATTGTTCATTTATTTCCTTTGCTAATGACCTCCATGTCATGGGTTATGCCTTTCATTTCCGGGGTCAAACAGACACAGGCGACTAACCTCTCATTCGCAAATTTCAATTCGGTGCTAATTGTGCGTTTAGGCACAAGTCATTGATGGCTTACGAAAGAAGGAGCCGGTGCTTCCAGCAAATTTTGACAAGGTCGGAAAAGCCGTTCAGGGAGATATTATCTTGTCCCTCCTTAACCATAATCCAAAGGAGCGGCCATCAAGTTCCGAGCTTCTTCAAAGTAGGAGATTACCGGTCCAGATGGAAAGCGAAACCATCCGCCAAACTTTAGCTGGTTTATCCGACTCGAAATCGCCATATCATCAAAAAATGATGAGTGCTCTCTTCTCTAGACCAACAAAGCGAGCAAAGGACTATGCATGGGACATGGGAGTTCCGACTCCCAGTGGTAATGACTTGTTACTTCAAGGGCTCGTGAAGCAAAAGTTAATTTCCATTTTCCGCAACCATGGAGCCGTAGAAACGCCTCGAAGTATTTTGTTCCCATCATCTGATCATTATGGTATCAATGCTGTCCAATTATTAGACAAAAGTGGTACTCTTTTACAGCTACCTTATGATCTCACTGTTCCAAATGCTCGTGCTATTGCGAAACATCAACCTCCCGTGGAAAGATCCTTCGCCTTTGGTACCGTCTTTCGAGACAAGCACGACGGCGCCGCCCCACAAACTTTTAGTGAAGTGGACTTTGATGTTGTCGCTTCCGATAGCTTGGATCTTGCATTAAAAGAGGCTGAGGTTATCAAGGTTCTAGATGAGATTGTTGCTAGCTTTCCGTCCCTACCTTCGTCCCAAATGTGCTTTCATGTAAATCATGCAGATTTACTTGGTCTAATCTTCGACTTCTGTCGCATCGAACCTAGTATACGACAAGCTGCTGCCGATACACTCAGTAAACTAAATGTACAGCAATGGACGTGGCAAAAGATACGAGCAGAACTTCGATCACCATTGGTTGGGGTACGTATTAATAGGAACTGTAGATGTTGCTACCAGACTATTCGTCTCCTTTCTCCTTACATTTCTAAACTTTCTAAATAATCATTGCTGGGCTTCTCCATTCAAATGGTATCACCTGCTAATCTGTAACTTAGGTGTCCGCCACTAGCGTTGATGACCTCCAACGATTTGATTTCAGAGATACTCCCACCAAAGCTTTTCAAAAGCTAAAGGTAATCTTCGAAGGTACCGAGATGTTCGAAAAAGCTTCTTCTTCTATCGCACATCTACGTGATGTGATTGAGTATGTGTTCTAATTTTTCTGGTGTCTCCGAACTAAGCATCGCTAATGTGCGGGTACAGATATACAAAACGTTTTGAGGTCCAGAGAAAGATATATGTACATCCTCTAGGGAGTCTAAAAGAGAAATTTTACAAGGGTGGGGTACTTTTCTCTTGTTTGTATGATAGAAAGGTCCGAGATGTTTTTGCAGCAGGAGGTCGATATGATTCTTTGATTCGAGAAAATCGTCATCACAAGAATATCCATGAGGAGCGTCATGCTGTGGGTTTCAATCTAGCATGGGAGAAGATGGCCCGACTTCCAAAGGCAAACTCGAAAAGTTTCTTAAAGAAACCGGATGAGGAAGTACAGGGTATCTGGAGTACAAAAAGAGTCAGTATCACCATATTCATTCTTCCCAGCTGGATGGGCTCCAGGCATTATTTCAAAGAACCACAGCTGATTATCTCAATAGTGCGATGTACTTGTCGCAAGTCATGATGCAGTGATACTAAGATCAACCGGAGTTGAACTTGTCTCAAACTTATGGTCGCATGACATAAGTGCCGAGCTAGCACGAGACTCACGATCCCCTGAAGATCTTCTTTCCAAATACCGAGATGATAATTATTCTTGGATAATTATTATCAAGCAAGATTCCGTGGTGAGATGCAAGACTACTGGCAGGAAGGATATACCTGATGCGGATATTCCTTCCACGCAATTAGTTTCATGGCTTCGTGGTGAAATGCGTGAAAGGGATCAGAGAGAAGGAACATACAATCGAGCAAAGTAAGTGTGCCTGAAAATTTGCACAATATGAGG
Source organism: Stromatinia cepivora (assembly GCA_014898415.1). Classification (NCBI taxonomy): domain Eukaryota; kingdom Fungi; phylum Ascomycota; class Leotiomycetes; order Helotiales; family Sclerotiniaceae; genus Stromatinia; species Stromatinia cepivora. The sequence goes on along the minus strand of RCTD01000015.1, from coordinate 1,365,981 downwards.
ATATTAATGCATTTATTAGACTATCTCGTCAACATAGTCAACCAGACACAGGACCAAGTGACCATGAACAGGACGTACGAGTTTTGTTCGCTGGTACGAAGAGCAAGAGGTCAAATAGAAGAAGTATTGTAGACCAAGCTCAAGGTAGAGCAGCAACACGTGAGTTATACTTTCTAAATCCTTAGTGCTTTAGAACATGCATATTAACGTTTCCATCCCAGTTGTTCAATCTTTCTTAGATGGCCCTATCGCTGCCATCGAAACAACAGACCATGTAAGTCACTCTCTCGATATTCATCATCATCCAATACCTCTCCTGCACCCCCTCATCTTCTCTCGCCTCATCGTATCTCATCATTCATTTAAATAACACTTTCTCTCCCTAGGTAATGGATCTCATCCGCGAAACTAAACTCTCGGATCCTGACTCCTGGCGCAAAGTCACCCATTCAGTCCCCACCACCGAACGTCGCTACATAGGTGAAATTCATGATTTGATGAGCACGCTGGCTTTTCAAAATAAAGATATTACGAGAAATGCGTTTGTTTATAATTTTAGAACGGGCACGTGTATTTATTATGATTTGGGCGCTTAATTTTGGTAGAGAGGAGGAGGGGGAGGGGGAATGTGGGGAAGAAGGGCGTTGTGAATTGTATGTATGTAGATACCCGGGTAGAAATTTTAGTATATTGGGAAAGACTCTGTTTGAAATTAGGGAGATAATATCTTTAGTGTCTGAATGCAATCTGGTATTTTGAAGAACTCTCAATACGCATTCCAGATACTTACAATGTATGCAAAGCTTTCAGTGTATACAAAACTATCAATTTCTCAAAGCTTTTAATCTCCGAACATCTTTGAATTACCTGACTACAAGCATATATTCCAAATAACCTCAACATTCTCAATCCACTGAACATAATCTTAAATAAAAATTGAGTTTTTATTCTAATGTTATCTATGAATTCCCCAATCTAGCCTCAAGAAATTACCATACCCTAACTCGAAACATCAAATCGTTCTCATGTCTCACACGAACCATAGAACTAATTCATAATTGCAATATAATATTCCAAGTGATGTAATGGATTTGGTGGAAGATTGTGATGCTTATGATGAGGAGGCTGGGTAGAGAGAAATAGAATTTTTTATCTTAACAAGGCATATGGCAAGTGTTCTAAATTTCCAATTATCCAAGTACTGCTGCCTCTAGTCACCGAGCTGACAGTGGTCTAGCCTGTAGTATCTTGGATGCATACTATATGTAATCTACGACTTAATGCAGAACATTATCAGCCTGACCAATGATTAAGATGATTTTTAACTCGATGATGTTCATACGCAGTGCAGCCTAAGAATCAACTCGCCTATTGCTTCACCTCTGTCCTTGACCTTTACTTTACGTCAATTCTTAGCTGACCTTTCCACCCATCTGACAGAGACATTCCTCGGATTTGCCATTTGCAAGAGTAACTCCACATTGCTATCTTTAACAATATCCAAAGTCCGCCTCCTGGCCGCGTCAATCGATTCGTTTGCGATGGGAACAGGCTCAGCAATATGATTCTTGAGGAGTGCGGTCAATGTTGCCACGAATTCAACTTGTGCAAACTTTTTGCCGGGACAATTCCGGATTCCTTCTGACCACGGAAAATATGTACCTTTCGGCGGATTAAATAATGTTTCTTGCTCAAGGCCTCCCGGATGCTCGATCCATCTTGCCGGCCGCCATACCAAAGAGTCGCTACCCCAATGGCGCGGGTGCGTATGCAAGGCTTGTAGGTGAGGAACCACCAAGTAGTCGGCAGGAATATGATAAGTGCGACCGTCGATTGTGAGGTCGGTAGATTTGGAACCGGTATATTTAGGTACACCAGGAAGAGGATTATAAAGACGCAGAGTCTCAAACTGAAATAGCTGGTTAGCCCACTACGCATCAAATCTCAGCAGGAAGGAGATTTACTAAAACTGCAAGAGTTCGTTTGAGCTTGGGAAAAATTTCATTGTATGCCAGTGTTTTAGGGTCTTGATCCCCTACATAGTGCTCAATTTCTTCATGAACCCAATCCTGTATTTCAGGGTGTGCAACTAACAGAAGCATACCATAAGCAAGTGATACAGCAGTCGTATCGTGTCCAGCAAAATTGAAGACAAAGATATTACCGAGGATTTCGGCGTTGGTTAAAGGCTTGAGTTTGCTGCTGTTACCATATTCTGAGCTTGTTGCCAGACCCTCATCCGAGGCGCGAACCAAGTTACTGACTAGGTTACCTGTACCGGCCTCGCCATTCCAAATTAATTCCCGTTCGGTTGCTACTTGAGCTGTCATGTATTCACGGAATGAATTGATAGCCCAGCCAACTTGTTGAGAGCTTCGTAGCAAGAATGGTAGAGTGAATACCTTCTCTGGTAGAACCATAATAAGGAGAACATTTTCTAGAATGACCGCGATAGAATCCCGATAAGTTAAAGAATTTTGGTCTACAGCTGCACCGTGTGAGATACTATCAAATGGATATGACTTTTGAAAGGCTACATATGCAAGTACATGTAAGGCCAATGTCCTGGTATCATCCGATGTTGTAGTAATTCCATCTTGACTCCGAGAGCACCAAGATAGCAACATATCTTCGGCTTGGCGAAAAGATTCGTTCCATACTAGAGGGCTCTTCTGTTCATTAAACGGAGTGGCAGTGAGCTTTCTCTGTCTTTGCCAGTCGTGACCTTCGGCCTAACACTTATTAGCTTTTAGTAGCGGCCGCAGCTTGAACATATCTTACAGTGGAAATGTTTGGTCCAAAGACATTGAGGGTTTCTGAATCAATGTTAGTACAACGTGACCCAAGCTACGAAGTGAAATACCAAGCATCCATAAAGGTCGTACAAAATCCCGCCCTCGAGAGAATATATCGGTCACGGCGGCAGCATTCGCGACAAAAACCCAATTCCTTGCAGGCGTCACCAGAACCCAGGCATCTCCAAGCCGTACGTGCGTACGGAATCTATCATGGAACTCCCACCCCAGACGAGTATGCCTGGTGAAAGAAGTTGCTCCGAAGGGAAATCTCCGTACAATGACTTTGAAAGCAGTTTGAAAAGCAATCCATAAAGGGTTATCGGGAGTGATGGGACTGATTATCCGGGGCAATCCCAATGTTGATGCATTTCTGTAGTTCGAGTACAGTGAGTATACATTGTAGAGAAGGAAGGAAAGGAGAACGATTGCTGGATAGAAAAACACCATTGTGTTAAGATCTCGTCTTAATTTTTGAGTTCTGCTGTGTTCATTCATCTGGACATTTTAGAGTACGAACGATAACTTTGCGGCACCGCGTGAGAAGACAGGGGAGAATGAATCAAAAAAGTATCATTCATTTCCCAAATTCATCCCCCCAGTTCAATCAAACCAGACCACTGGTAAGAACATTTGGAATACGTAGGTAGTTAGTTACTGTGAACATTATCATGATGGATACGGAGCATATATAGGTCCGTCTTGATTCAAGTATCTGTCTAGATATCGACCAATAACTATTAATTGGCTATCAATTGACTATCATTGATAATTACTAGTTTTTTTATATTATAACAATAAAATCATGTATTTTATTGTAATATAATACTAAAATATAAATGTTAAATCGAGCCAGAGGGTTTGAATATTCTTGGCAAAATAAGTAAGTAATAATAAAGTGGCTGTGGCTGAGTTCCATATCGAAATCACTGGCTCCATAGAAAATAGAGTTCTGATCTCTTGGTGCCCTGCAAATCCGATATCACCGTCGCCACTGTTTGCTTACGAGTACAGTGGTGATATGACGAATATACTACGAATTGTGCCTACTCAGTGGTCAATGCCGCGTTTACGCTTTCCATTTTTCCATTTGAAAATCTCGATCCATTTAAACTATTTAAACTTACAGCACAGAAGCTGAGCATCAACCAAACCAAAATGAAAGTAAGGCTAGCTATGTATCTCCGGAGTACGTGTTCTCCATCCCTCTATCCTCCACCCCCCCATCCACTTTCTGTCTTATATCTTTTCATCCGATTGAAACCATTTTCCATCAACGAGATGCAAAGATCACTAAAAGGGACCTGGCCCAAGAAACCATTCACGTCTCTTCTGGGTCAAGTTCAAAACAATTTCTATTCATGCTTTGTATCATGATGCTCACATTACTGGGGAAAACGCTGTGTGATGGTGTTTCAAGTAAACGCGCTTTGCCTTAGTCGCGAGTATCACATCCTCAATGCTTCATGATCTGTTTCCATATCCGAGAGTTAGGAAAAGAAAGACGTGTGAAGCCATACCAAGTATTTATCGCCAATAATTTGGCAATGAATAGTATGTTTCCTCTTTTTCCTATTAGAGACGCTTGAAACCCACTAGAGGATTTGTGCAGTGGATGGGAATAGTACGATACTACACTGTACATTACGCGCAGATTCAACAAAAGTCGGGAAGTTGTTGGATGAGAATCTTATGATTCGATTCGCTGATTTTACATTCCTTTTGAGGGAACCTGAATCTATTTAGGAAGAAAGTCTAAGGCGCAGGATTTCAAGTGAGGGAATTACTTTTGATATTCATTGGTTATTGAATGCTTTCTTACCTTCTTTCCCTACGTCTTTCTTGCAGCTCAAATGTTCCAATCCACTCCCTTATGCACCTGTTATTATTTTTATTCTCATGAATTCCTCCAATCACAGACCGTTGATTTTCAGATCTTCATAGTACATACCCGCCTGGGCTTCGTAGCATAGGCCGCGTCATTTTGCGGACCCTTGACCTTTTTTAATCCTAGCATCTACGTCGTACTCAGAGTGCTCACCAACAAAACTAGCCAAGGTTACATGGAATCATTCAATCTTGTATCATATATGAGGAATAATATTCAAATGTTCAAAGCTTTTGACAAGTCTTTTTTACATACATACAGTACCTAGATAAATCTACCGGTACTTTTCTCAATTTCTACTCTAGGATCGTTTTCACATTGTTTAATCCTTGATATAAGACAATTTGAATAAAAGTTGTTCATCTTGTATTACTTCCCCTGCCTTTGATTCTCTCAGCCTTTCTCGGCATTATAACCGCTACGCTTCCTACCAATCCACTATCCACCATTTGATACAAGGACAAGACGGATTCACGGGTCTGCAGCCTTACAGTGGAAAGGCGCTTGAAAATCTTTGGAAATACCAAGAAAGGATACTCCACGAATTTGCATAAACTATTCTCTTGGTACACTCGTACCTTCAGCCACAATTAACAGTTTCGCCATTTGTCTCAGAACACATCAGGATTCATTACGGATTTGATTTCTGAAAGTACAACTTCCTAATCAACCTCACCACCAACAAATTATTTTCTATACCGGACATATTTGTTATTACATTTGATTTTCTCGCCATCTTCTCGGATTTTGGAAATAACAAATTTCTGGTTTCCGGGGTCGAAGCTAAATAATTAGTGTCTACTGTCCGCGTCATTTGGGTCGACCCGAACAATATATACCGTTTTCATATCTCATATTGGATAGTATTCTATAGAAGGGGGTTTCTTTACGACCAATATATCAATTTCCAATCATGAGGACGACAGCATTCATTACCGTTGCTGTGGGATTATTATCAACATGTACGAATGCAATTCAATTACAAAAACGAACCGATGGACCAGCAAGAGTAGTTGCCCTAGATATGGTACGGAAACAAGTGGATAATCCTTTAGCAAGAGACAAGTTAAAGAAATTAAGACGAAGGTCAAAAACAGTTACAGCTACATTGGATAATGAGGTTGGTGAAACTCATTAGGCTCTGCGTTAAGCGTAATACTGATTAAAGTTAGGAAACTTTATATTTCGTCAATGGAACATTAGGTACACCAGCACAAAGTTTACGGTTACATATCGATACAGGAAGTAGTGACTTATGGGTCAATACTCCTACGTCGACTTTATGTAGTGGGAGCAGAAGTCCATGTAAGGCTGCTGGAACATATACCGCCAACTCATCATCAACATACGCATATGTAGCGAGTGATTTTAATATTTCTTACGTTGATGGATCTGGTGCTTCCGGAGATTATGTTACCGATAAATTTACGATTGGATCAACGACATTGGACAAATTACAGTTTGGTATTGGATATACCAGTTCTTCACCTGAAGGTATTCTAGGAATTGGTTATGAGATTAATGAGGTCCAGGTTGGAAGAGCAAGAAAGTCGGCATATAAAAACTTACCAGCACAAATGGTTGCTGATGGGCTGATCAATTCAAATGCTTTCTCCTTATGGCTTAACGATTTGGATGCCAGTACTGGAAGTATTTTGTTCGGTGGTGTCGATACCGCTCGATATCACGGTCAATTAGAAACACTCCCGGTTCAAAAAGAATCTGGATATTATGCCGAATTCCTTATCACCTTAACAGAAGTTATGTTAGGAGATCTCGTCATCGCCAAAGATCAAGCCCTCGCGGTCCTTCTCGATTCCGGAAGTTCCCTAACTTACCTCCCCGACGCCATGGCCGAAGCCATCTACGAACAAGTCGACGCACAATATGATTACAGTGAAGGAGCCGCCTACGTCCCATGTTCCCTCGCTTCCAATAGCAGCGCACTAAATTTTACCTTCACCTCCCCAACCATCCAAGTCACCATGGACGAACTCGTCATCCCAGTTACCAGCACCAATAGCCAACAATTAAGATTCACTGACGGCACCGCCGCCTGTCTCTTTGGTATTGCTCCCGCAGGGGATAGTACCGCCGTTCTTGGGGATACCTTCATCCGCTCCGCATACATCGTCTACGATCTCGCCAATAATGAAATTTCCCTCGCCCAAACAAATTTCAACGCAACAACCACCAGCGTGGTTGAAATTACCACGGGCACAACAGCAGTTCCAGATGCAGCATTAGTTCCCAACGCGGCAACAGCTAGCTCGGATAGTTCGGGTGCTGATATTAGTGGATCCGTTACTTTGAATTCCGGATCCAAGTCGAAAAATGCGGGGGCTTTGCAAACTCCTTCGCCGTTGGCGTATGGTATGGCTGCTTTGGGTGCGGGTTTATTCTATGCTATGTAGAGTTTCTTTCTCTGGCATTTGAAGTTAGAGGGGTATTTCTTGGATTGATTTAGCGATAATTATGCACTGCATTGTATGGAATGATATTCTGGGGCATATATATCGTATAGATATGCATCTCAAAAGGCGTTTTTTTTTTTTTTTTTTTTCACATCTCGTGTATTCATGCGAGATCTTTCTTTCAATGAAATATGAGGATACTTAAGATTGGGTTAATGCATGATGCATTGTTTGGGATTGCATCTGCATCTGCATAGCAATGGAGTTGGATATTTTTCTTATGACTTGGATTATTTTCTTATGACTTGGATGGCTTTTGAATGGGATGGGATTGGGGTTTCGTTAAGATGGAGATTGAGATGAGATAAGATGATATGAGATAATAGAGAGGATAGATATGGGATGGTATAGATTTATATATCTCTAGAGGAGACATCATATACAAGACGAGACGATAAGACAATATGAACAACAATTAGAAGATGTTCAAATCTTTTCAAGTGATTATATCTATCATATCTATCATATCATCCCAGATTACAGTACTAAACCACCTGGCCTCTTTCTATCTCGGTCCTGGCCTGGTTGCGTAAATATTACTACGGAAAATATTTAGGATTTGAAATGTTGAGGGAATAATCGAATGGGTGGTTAAATGTACAAAGCGAATACTTACTACCTAGCTAAGAAAAATGGTTTCGGTTTTGGGTTCTAGGGTGTTTTTTGGGCATTGGCACTAGCATTGGGAATGGTATTAGTACTGGCACTGGCACGCACTGGCTTTTGCGGCTCTGAGATGAGGATATGAAGTAGTTGTGAGAGGGTTGTGGATGGGTATGAGTAGCTGAGAAGGGGTTATAGATAGATTGATATAGCGACGAGAGATCAAAGCAATTGGGATTGATGGATTGCAATCAGATTGGGAAATCTTCAACAATGGTATCCATCTATACTTTGCGATATTAGAGTGAATACTTTCGTAGTAAATAAGTATCCTTTAATAGATACAAAAGTGGTTTTTTTTTGGAGAATGCACCTTGGAAGTTAATGATTTGTAGACTTTCTTCTTAGTATATAACTAGATGAACTATTCTACTAAGAGATACGTACTGGATCGTTTATCATGATAATTAACCTTTTGTAGAATCGGTCAGATGCTAATAAGAAGTTTTAGATTAGAATCAGACAATGGAAGTCAATATAAATTCCGAAATATCAACTTGAAGAATAGTAAAAACCAGTAATATATATAAATTAGAACATTCCTCTTCATTTAGTGAACTAACTATATGTAGTACAGTACTAGTTAACTTATATTACCCCACAACCTAATTTCAGTTTTTTTATATATTCAACATCTACCTTTCAACTTAATTATAAAATCAATCATTAATTATTATAATCTAAAATTTGAATATATTGAAGTTCTATATCTATACTATTCCCCAAAAAAAATTCAAATCTTTATCGCTCCATAATTAATCAATATTTTGTATACCAGTCCCCTGCTACAATACAGGCCTTAATTCTATCAGGTATACTCGCTCCTAATTTATCGAATAATTCTTGATCTAATGTATCCCAAACTACTTATAAACAATTCTCTAATTTCTATTTAATATATTCCGATTCACTTTTATCGATTACAATATCAGGAAATATTTTATATAACCTTATTTTTAAAACCCATCAAATATATTCAATAGGATTGAGATTAGGAGAATAAGGAAGCCAATCCTTCAATATTGGGATCCCTTTCTTTTGAAACCAATCCTGTATTTTGTGGATACAATAAATAGAAGCATTATCCTGCATAAATTTATACCCTAAATCCAATCTTTCAAAAACAAGACCTACCTCAACATCAAAGATCTCGAAATATGAATTAGTACTATACCTATATTTCTTACTCTCAAAATCTCTATTTATTATATATAGATTACTCCTTTCAAAATCCCAAAAACCTCCCCAGATTATAATCTTCATATTCTTATTCATACCATATATTTGAACCATTCTAGATTCCCATTTCTGAACGGAAATATAGAAGTACCATTCTCCTCTTTTACCTTATCCCCACTCTACAAAGCATTCGTCGCTCTATACAACTAATCCCCATTCCTTCACTATCAACCCCCTATATACTAAGTACTATACAAACCGCTTAAGCATATATACCTGAATAAATTCCGGTTGCTTTTTACACTTCCAATTGATGATTTCATAGACCTTCAAAATCTTCTTAATAATAGAGGTATTACATTTAAGGCTTATAGCTGTTTTTGTTTATATATAGATTGATTTTGGATATAATCAAATATATCGAACTAATATACATTCTTCTCTTTCTATATAAGATCTAATTTAAAAAATACAAAGTAGATTCATTCCTTCATTGCATAATAAATACATCTTACTATAAAGTATAATGAACAATTTGTATTTCGAAATTGAGATCAATTACAATACGATAAGGACTAAAGCCATTGAAAACTTTGCCAATAATTTTGCCACATAAATATAGAGTAAGATGCTTAAAAGCTAGCTTTCTTTCAATATTCAAGATTCTGAGAATATATTATAATACCATTGATGAATAAATAATAAAGAGAGTTGAAATTTAATTCGCGAAATTTACGCGTTTTTAAGGTTTTGGGGTAATATAAGTATACGGTTACTGTAGATTCGAAATGGAAATCCAAATCATAAATTATGAAATAAATAGAAGGAAAATACAATTTTCAATTTCAAACGGATATTAATTGCTGACTATCTTTTAAACCTATATATACTTTCTTTCAATGCTCAATTCAAGATCTAACAAGAAAATCGCCTCTCCCAAAATTCATATCAGCAGAATCAGATCATATCATCCATCCAAGGCGGTGAATTTTCACCACCCCACCAAACCCAACCCCGCTCCACTAAAAACAAACCTTCAGAAAACTTCTTTCCTCCAAATTTCCCAACCCATTCATTCACACAACATAAGAAAAAAACACCAAAAAAAAACACAAAAAAGAACAAGCTAACGAAGGGAATTGAGCCCAACGCGGGGGTCGAACCCGCAACCTTGTGATGGACTTGGACATCTTTCAATGATAAGAGTCACACGCTCTACCGATTGAGCTAGCCGGGCTGGCTATGCTTGATGTTTTATGAATTTGGTGATGAGTTTTGGGAATTTGGCTTTACTGTGGTGTTGCGTTCAGTGTGGGGGGAGCATGTGGGAGGAATTATTAAAAGGAGGTATGGGAATGAGGATATCAATGTTCTATTGAAGTCGGAGGGTCTTTCGCTTCGGAAAATGGAAGGAGCGATTGATCTGGGGAAATTGATACCGGTAGATGTTTTGGATACTCTGTGCTTTTAAATATCTTCTGAGGTATTAGAGTAATAAGAAGTTCTCCGGAGTTCAAATGATTACCTAGTCGATTATCAATTTCTATTCATATAATATCTACGCCAAAGTACGAAGGGTGTGGTATGTCGAAATAACACATATGCAGCACATTCACCTCGTGCCTGGCATCTCATTTTATACTACTCGTATCCTGTGTAATACCAGTATCAAAACGATGCACGAAAATCCGAAGTATCTAGAAATAAGTGCGAAGATATTAAAAGTTTCGTGGTAGCACCACATTCGCGATCAACTGCACATAATAAATTGCATTTAGCATAGGCAAATATAGGGCAATCTTTCATAAGGATTTACAATAGAGGAGGAGAATATGGCAATATTATAGAATAAAGGAAGCTGTATGGGATGTTATTATAAACAGATCTGGATATGGGCTCTATAACTAAAAAACTTCTCCGAATTGGAAAGGTATGAATCGTGAAATAAATAAAGATGTGTATCATAGTATATTATATATGACAAAAATAGAATCCAAAATTAAGAATACATTATCAATTTGCCCTGTTTATAAATCCAAGGGATTAGAAATAGATACAAAAACCAATGGATATCATATATAATAACGATCCTCAATACAGAGAATTGCTGCATTCACTTTGTTATATATATAATATCCCTTTCATTCGGAAAACAATATTAAACAATTCGTAATCGATATACTAAGATATTTATTTACAATTGATCTAATTGTTGGCTCTCTATACAATCCTAAAGATTCGATTTCAATTATAAGATAACAATTTATTGATCTGAGTCAACAATAGGATATACTATTTCCAGAGATTTATATTATATATTATAGAAAGATTTTTCTATCTCAAAAATATCTTTAAAGATATAAACTCGATTGATAATAATATATTTAATCCTATATATTATTTTTCAGAATTTTATTATTTCATTCTTAGAAATATTCCTAATTTTGATCTTAGACAAAATATAAATCGGAGGAATAGGATTTAATAAATAAACAAGAACTAAATTAACATTTCGAATAATGAAAATCATAAATACTTTTACTATACAATCGTACAGAATTATTCAAAAGCATTTCATTTTATATTCTTAATTCTACTACATTACCCACCCAAGCAGCTCCAATAGATAACAAAGCGAAGGGAATATAAGATCTTACAATGAACCTCTAAATTAGTCAAGAAGTAGTGAATTCAAAAAATACAGGAATCACAACCATGAATTCAATAATAATGAACAAATTAAAACAATAAATATCAATCAAGGAGTTAATCTATCAAAAGCAAAACTCATATACAACAATTGCAAAAAACAAGCATTATATTCACAATAAATACTTTTAATGAAATATAAAAAAAATTCCTTGTTCCTTCAAAATTCAAGAATAACCAAAAATAGAAAAATTCCAAGAAAGTCCATGTTTGTTAATATTATAACTAAAAGTATAATAACATTATTGAAGATATCCTAAAGATCAAATGAGATTTCATTTCACAAAAGGATATCTATTTATTCATTGAATCTAAAAGAAATTCCTTGATCATTTATATTTTCGATCATTTCAAAAAATCGAATAATAAATAACCAAGTATTGATTATAAACAAAAAACTATATTACCTTAACTACTAATACAATAATCTGAAAAAATACTACAAATAATAGAAAACTTAAATCAATTTATAAAAGATAGACTATACAGAAATAATCTACAATCTATAAATACACATGGATAATCCGTTTTATAAATTATTTATTAAAGATATTATCTGTTCTATAAATTATCTATTAAGATTTTAAAAGAATCTATTTTGTATAGATTATCTACAGATTATTTGTAAATTATTTATCTATTTATAAATTATTTATAAATAATCTATAAATAATTTAAAAATAATTTAGAAATTCATATATCATAATCTAATTTCAAGAATAAGATTTTATACAATTTCATATTCAAAATTATTATAAAAATTAATATAAAAATTGTTATTATGATTCATATTCATTCATTTAATGAATTATCTTTTTTGATTATCTATAAACCTTTTTAAATCTATTTTTAATTCCAAAATAATATAAATAATTCATAATCTTTTTGTTCTAATTATATATTATTATTATTTATCGATTGATGATATTGAGATAAAAAAGAAGTTTTAAAAACAAATGATGTTTTTTTCAATTGTGATGTAATATTTAATCGATCAAATGAAATATCAGATAATAATTTGGAATAATGATGATGATATAATGAATTGAATGGTGATAAAGATCAATAATAATGATATAATGAATTAAAAAGTGATAAAGATTGATAATATTTTTTATTATGTTTTTAATTATGTTTTTTATTTCGATATATTCTTTCAAAAATCTTTAGTAAATTAGAATCTATATTAAAAAGATATTGAAAATCTAAAAGATTTTTTATTTTTTATTTTTTATTTTTGAGTTTTTTATTTCTCTTTAATTTTTTCATTTGAAAATTTATTTGTTGTAAAAATATAAACAAGTTTTTCAATTATAAAATCTTTTTTATTTATTTTATATTTTAGATTATATAAAAATATTAATAAAAAGAATACAAGGAATATTTTTTGTTATTTATATAAGATTAGAGAACAAATGTTCATTTTTTTTTTCAAAAAGATAAAGAAAATTCAGAAGAAGATTCTAAAAGAATAATATTAATAATGAAAATTGATTAATATAATAATTAATATAGAAAATCTCATTTATTGTAAAATATCGATTAACTTTTGAATCAATTTATCGAATTTCATTTCTTTTATAATTAATAAATCCAAAAAATTTGTTATTGGAGTTCTATAAAAAGAAGAAATTATTATAAAGATATTAGAAATCTTATAATTTTTTTTGAAATTTTTTATAAAATATTATCGAAATTCGATTTTCCAATCAATTTTATCAAATTGAATTTATAAATATTTCTTTCGAATAAAGGATAATTTGAAAATAGGATTCAAAATTATAGTAAATATTAAAATATTATATTTAGTTTTGAAAATTCTTTGATACTATTTTATTAGTTTTTTATTATTATTTGGATATTAATTTATAATAATTGAATTTAATTATATTCTAGATTACAAAATCGTTAATTATATTTTTTAAATCTTTCAAAGAATTCTTTATATATTCGAAATACAAATGAAAGAATCGAATCCTTGATTTTATTAATATTATGTCACGGAAAGCCCTGTGATCCCCTGTATCTTATGAAGGATCAAAGCGTATACTTTCCAATCGGAATGAAGGATCTACTAGCCTTTACCAATCTACCAATTGATAAAGTGATCCTGATATCCTAATAAACAAAGATCTAACCTAATTAAAATGTATATCAATTAAATAACCATTTATTTATTCTATATATATAACTCTTGATTTATATAATCAAAGATAAATCATTCAATTCTTTTATTCTACCAATCATATATACCATTTATTCCCCGATCCCTGAAAGTGCTTGTAATTATATTATCCTGTGATAATTATGAGCCCGGTAATTCTTAAATCTACGCAATTTTCTATCCGATGATTACTAAGTATTCAAGGGATCATTCTTAAAATATCATTCTTATTTTATCTGTAATTCAATATTTATATTAATTTAATTATCTTTATTTAATATAGCAAAAGATCAAAACGATTTTCTTTTTATAATCTATGTTCAATAACTGAAATGATATCTACACTTGAAAAATAAATATTAAATTTAAGGAATCTGGGATTCAATCAATCTAAAGAACAATTCGCTTGTTTTTATATCAACGATATCTATTCTAAACTCCGATTTGATAAATAAATCTATTTATATTCAAATCGATTGGTTTTTAATCAAATCATCTATTTTACCTTCCATTATTGATCTTCAAATTAAATATAATCAAAAGAAATAAATTCAATACTAAAAGGAATTTTTAAAATATTTTATAACAATTCAATCTAGGAAAGATATTAATAAAGATACAAAGATGAAAGATTCTGATGATAATATATCAGGATTTATTTCTAATAGATTTATTATTCTACTCCCAATTATCTTTCAAGAAATCTTCTTCGAATTTGCCTTTCTTCAATTGAAGTATCGATATCAATAATAAGAATATATATAGAATTATAAAGCTTTCCGGAACATTTATAAGTAAATCGAATCATCAATTGATCAAGTACATTTTATGGAATTATCTATTCTTAATTAGGGTATTATAGCTTTTCAATTCAAAATAATCATCAATATATTCAAAAAGAAACTTACATCTACAATAACTATTATTAAATTTGTAGTACTATAAGAATATCGATCTATTCTAACGCAAATTTTGTTTGGTAAAACTGACCCTATCAAATAATACAGGGATTGGATTATAACCTACATCAAAGCTTTTATATACAAGATCATTGAGATACAGGATAAAATCATTATCAACATTTTTCTACAAATTATTAATACTAGGATACTCCCAATTTAAACAAATATTATAATCATATAGATCGAGATGAATAATCAATTCGGATTATCTAATCTTTCATTCAAATAATTCGGAAACGTTTTTGAAGGATTAATCTTTCAGGATTTTATTTCCTTAAAAACTAAAAAAGGAATATATTTTATATTTACCTCTTTTCAAAATGATAAAAAGTCTAAAAAGAATAAAAAGAATATTAATTCTAAAAATAATCAAAGGATTAAAAAGATTTGGGAATATTCTTGCAAAACCGAATCTGAATAGAACAATAGAATTGATTATAGTTATACTACATACAATTATAAAACCATAGAATTAATATTTACCAAAAGAATCAATTTATTATTTAAAAGGGTATTCAGCGAAAACAAGCTACAAACAATTAGGGATCGAACAAAATCGTATTCATAAAAGTAATTTCATTTTGATTAGATCAAAAAGAAATAAATAAAAAGTTCTATTGATTCTCTAGGATCTTTAATCAATACTATTATCTTGAATACTCGATATAATCAATCAAGGGTATATTTTATAATAATGAAAATACACTATCTATTCAATAATATCTTGCTCGATAATTGTAGTATTATATATATTGTAAACAATATATCTTTATTAAATAATTATCGATATCAATTATCTAATCTTAATGATCTTATAAAAACAAGCATTTCCAATTTCCAAATCCTAAAATATAGAATTCGTATTATCAAAAAGATTATCAAAAGAAAAGGTTACCTTAATAATGATTTGATTTTAAACAATATAATATTTATCCTTAACTTTTATATCAATATCATTTTGGAGGCTTGATTGAAGAAAGCCGGTTTATAGTTCTTAGGATATAATTATACTCTTCGTAAAAGAGATTATACAAATAATATAATAATTGTTTAATACATTTGTACTGAAAATTTTATATTTTTAGAATACAAATCATTTTCTATTTATTCGAGCATTTTTTTATTTATTCCTATAAACAATCCTTTTATAATATATCCAATAATAAATAGAAAAATAAATAAAGTATTCTATTGTTCTTGTAATCCATCTTTTTTAAGAAAAGATACAAATAAAATGTAGTATAAATACTTTGGGTATTTGAAAAAGGAAGTTCTTGAACATTTAGTATTTACAATATAAAATATCAAAATAAAAGGTATCATTTATTCCAATTACATTGATTATACTTGTACTCATACAAAACAAATCATTTTTTGCACTCCAAATGATCATCAACCACTTTGGCTTTTTTATAAAATCCAATAAAATCTTTTTGATTTCGATAAAGGATATAACAATATATTATGACTTCTATTAATCAAAGAAATATACTATAGCAAGATCTTTTCATATTCAATTTACTATAAAATATACAACGAAGTATTTATAATTATCCAAAGCTTTGTAATCTGGATTCACTATAAATACAATCTAGTAATCGTAATGATCAAGTAGGATAATGATATATTTATTATTGAAGTTATAAGAGCAATGTTATTTGAGAAATGGATCAAACAAAAAAGTATCGAATTTGAATTATCTTTATCTTATATATATAAACCCAATAAAGGATTAGAATGTATAGGATAAAAAATAATCATAAAACAAATAAAAATATGGATTATAATAGATTTATTAAATAAATTATAAATAGAAGTAATGCAAATTATTATTTATTTATATAATATAAATCCTTTGAAGACTAAATCCTTCAAATCGCCCAATAAGGTATTCGATATATGATTCCGTGATTATCTTTGCAAAGATAATCCCTTATTCGTAAGGAAAATATCTAATGATCTCTATTCTAATTAAAATGAAATCTACAAGTATGGATACCGAATTTATTTTTTGGATAAAAACAAAAAAGCTGAAATTAATAGGAAATAATATAAAACTAATCCTTAAGTATATATTGAGTATTTAATAGACTATATTTCAGGTATATTAATTTATTATATATAGATATCCAAACTCAATAAAGTTATTATTATTTGAAATATAATATTCAATAAGGAATTCATTTATTATATAAATTTTATTAATCGAATAATCGATATTTATATTACAGAAAAGTTTAAATAGCTTATTAAAGTTTTTGATTTACAAGATTATATCGAAATGGATAGGATAATTATTCAAAATGAGGACAATTATGAAGATTTTATTTATCTATCTATTTTCATAGATCGAAAAGCCTTTGATTCATTCATCAAATATATTTCAGATCTACTATTTACAAACAAATTGATCTTAAGGATAAATATAGATCTAAAGAATGATAATGAGAATAAAGAAATCGATTTAGGATTATTCAATTTATTTAATCCTTCAGATAATGAAGATAAGGTATATAATGAAGATATATAAACATCGATCGATCCTTTTATTAAAGAAACTGGAGAAATCGATTCTTTTATTAAAGAACAATTATATCTTGTAAATAAAGATATTAATATTACTCAAAAAGATATCTATAATAATAATACAGATCCCGATTTTATTGAATATATTGATATAAGGAATATGAAATATAAATCTATTGATTGTATTATTAAAGTTCTTTGCAATATATACAAAAGTAATCCAGAGATTGCTTTAATCGATTAATCTCAATATTCCAAAAGGAAGTATATATACTGAAATAATCAATCAAAATATTCTGTAAAGGAAATCCAATCATTACAAAGATTATCATATTCTATATATTTATCTGATCAATTTATAAAGGATTCGCAGATTTATAATCTCGAATAGATATCTAAAAGAACTTGTATTATAAAGATTGAAATACCCAGAATTCAGATCAATCCATTTGAATTTCAATTATACAATTATCACTCAAAATTATCTTTCTTCCAGGAATCATCTGACTCTTGTATCCTAAAGTAATTAATATATATATAAAAGCAATTATATATACAGCAATATCATTAAAAGAACAATCCCAACACTGAATCCTATATAGAAATTATTATATCTCAAAGAACAAACTCAATAAAATTACTCTATTTAAACAACTTTCATTCTATATTCTAACTTGATCAATAAGGAATGAACGATATAAAGAAATGTTTTCAATTTATAATAATTCATAATATAATCATCATTAGAATCAAAGCAAAACCATTACTATCTTCCATCTGGTCTATAATTAATGGATTATAAACAATATTATTTCCTCGAATTCATATATTTACAGCTCCAAAATTACCTCGTTTTTATTACTAATTAGAAGATTATCAAATAGGATATTGGTTCAAATAGAATTGTAATTTTGAGGTTAATAATTTTAAGGCTAGGAAAACCTAATGTGAAATCGATTCTGGATCAGAACCTACAAAATCGATTTCCCTTTAATAGATGTTTATATATAAATGCAATGATCAAGGTCTAATCATTTATTACCATTCATATTTAGTAGTATAAAAAGATCTCCAGATTAAAAATACTATTAAGATTATTTACGCTGTTATATTAATAGATCGATTATTCCGAATCGTAATAGCAATGATCGTTAAATACGATTTCAAAATAAAATAATACAATATAATCAATACCTTCGTCAATATTTTGTATGATTCTTTTAATACTCTAATTGTATACTATCTATCTGATAGATATAAGATCCTAAACAAAAATGTTATAATCAATCGAATTTTGTATGATCTATAAGATTCTTTAGCTATATGGTTTAAGGATTTCATTCGAACATTTGAGAAACTAGGATTGGTATAATGTAAGGAGGAATTGTATTTATATATTAATTCAGAGTATATCATTATGATTCTTTTCTTTGTAGATAATGTTCAAATCATTTATTATAAGAAAAACGAATCAATTGCTACAAAGATTATCAAGCGAATCAAAGCTGTATATAAACTATAAGATCTGGGAAATACTAAATGATTTCTAGGTATATATATATTCCGTAATCGATCCAAGAAAAAGCTATGATTAGTTTATAATATATATATTGAAAAGATTGCTAAAAAATTTAAAGCAATAAATAGGACAGCAAGTATATCGCTCTCGATAATAATATTTCGGAAAAATCAGGGTTAAGTTTCTGTATATATTATAAAAATATATTAAGAGAAAATAGATTCAATATTATATATTGCAATCATTATAAAAGCGAATATATTATTCGCTACTTTGCAATTGAGCTACTATTTGATTAATCCATTGAACGATTATATAAAAGCTATTGATTATTGTTTACAATATTTATAGAATATAAAGTATCTTGTGATCCAATATAACAATGTGTTGGAAATGAGGCCATCATAGGATTAGAATTGAGGTCACGAGACCACAATGGTGCACAAACCATATTTGGGAATAATCTCAATTCTATTTTTATTAGAATTATAAATCCTTAATTCAATTTATATAATTAACAATATTACTATTTCCTGTACCAAAAGTTAACAGGTTATAAGATCCAATTGTACAGTAATAATTAGAAAGCAAAGCAAATCGAAAAAGAATTAGTATAGCTAGTAAGGGTAGAACAAAATGAAAATCAGAATTTTTACACAATACCATCGAAACAGAGTTGAAATACAACAATACAATTTATAACTTACAACATTACAAATCAAAATGGAGAGCAATCTGTATAATACCGATACAGAATTATAGCAAAAGTGAAGAGCAAGTTCATATAGCTACAAGAAAACATATTACAATATGATCTTACGAATTCTTTTATTATTTTATTTTTATATTTCTTTATTATTTTGAATTTATTTGTTATATACCCTTTTTTTTTAAGATTGTTTTAAAAATCTAAAGATTATTTTCGATACTCATCAAATAGCAAGAAACCTTTACAATATCGGAATCAAATAATTTTTCAAAGTTCGATCAAAATAATTATAAATAATAATTTAGATAAACAAAGATACAATTGAAAAGGAAAGAATAGTTTTATATAATTGATTAAACATTAAACGAATATATGCAGATTGTAGGACCCAATACAGTATCTGCCTATAAGATCAATGGTTGTATATATTACAATATCGAATTGAAATCGGAATACTTAAAGGACGAAGCGAATATATTATCGTATATTTGTACAATATTCAATAATAATGATGAAATCTTTATCAATGAATATTCAATAGTATATATACTTTAAAGATACCTTAAATCAAAATATATCAGAGTTAATATAATCACAATCAATATATATATAACAATAATCCAGAACTTCAAATTCCAATCTAATATCCATCCCGATATAATTATTATCGAAGCTTAAAACAAACTGAAAGAATATAGAAGGAAACTAAAAGTTATAAACGAAAATTATTGATCAATATATCAAGATACTATCCTATTCTTGATTTTAATATATAATCTTTTAATCGATTATCAAAAAATAATGGATATATTGGATATCCAAATCAGCTTTAATATCAACGATAAAATTAAGTATTTATAAATTAAAGAACTTTATCTTAAAGATGGATCAGAATTAATGCAAATTGTAAAAGGATCTAGATATACTTTTCAATATTAAGAATCAGATTTCGAAATCCTAAATAATATTTGTGATCTATATTAAAGGGAAGATCATTATATATAAGACTATTTGTATTTAGTGTGAGCCAACAAATTCCTTTATAATTATCTTTGTTATCAAAGAAGAAAGGAATCATTGAATCTGAAAAAGATTCATTTCAACAAGAAAGATTAAATATATTTTGTTAATAATATCTTTGAATTAAACTCTGATATTAAGGATATAATAAAGGAAGATTGCAATTTGATAAAAGAAATTATTAATAAGGCTTTCCTTAGTAAATGATATACCGATATAGGTACTTTTTTATATATATTTGACTAATCTTTATTATTTAGATCAATAGAATCTATTATCAAATAAAGAATAAAGATTGATGAGAGAGTGATGTATTGTCGCTATTGGGGTTTAGTGGATATAGTATATAAAGATAGTTTTAAAATGTTACTTTTAAATATATTATATATATCAAGGTTAGGAGTAAATTTGCTGTTAAAAAAAAGGATCTGTGAAATAGGGTTGCAAAAGGAATTCAACTTTTATTATATATATTTCAAGAAGGATAATAAGAAAATTATCTGTATTAGAATATAAGACAGAATATATATGGTTTTATATATAATCAAAGGATATAAGGATACAGTTCTTTATTCTAGTATATATCAAAATGATCAGGAAAAAGGTTTTTCTTTAAAAATAATCGATAATATCAAAGGTATCAATAATGAATTAATATTTAAGAAGAAAAAGAGATACTTGTTATGATATCGAAGATTCAATTATTTAGGTCCAGATAAGATCAAGAATTTATATAAAGTATCTAATATAACCAAACCAATAAAAATCCTAATTGAATTAGATATTTGCAAAGTATATATATTTATCAAAATGATCAATTGTATTCCGAAGCAATTGAATCTGTATAAATCAAAGAGACTTGAATTTATATATTTCGATATTGCAGGATCATTCCCAAAATCGATTCAAGGGAATCATTATTTTATATTGATCATTGATAATTGTATAAGAATAAATTGGATTATATTACTTAAACAAAAAGACAATACAATTCAAACATTGAAAACTTGAAAAAAGAAGATGGAATTAGTTATTAAAGAAAAGATTATTACAATTAGAATTGATAATACATTGGAATTTTTATAAACTATTCGTGAATAATCATCAGGTATATAATCCGAAATTACAACAATTGTTTCTTTATATCAAAACAGATTTGCAAAATGGAATATAAGGATTATAAAAACAAATATAAAAGTAATATTAAAAGAAACTGGATTATTATTAGAATTTTGGGACGAAATTGTAAAGTATGATATTTATATCAGGAATTGTATTAATATTGATCTTGATATAAACAGAATAGATCGATCCTTTACAGAAGTTTTTATAAATATAATATTAAATATAAAGATATACAAAATCTAAAGAAACAAATATTATATTTATATCAATTCTAAGATTATTTCGAAAAAACAGAGATACAACAAATTGCAGAACATTTCGAGAATCGGTGTATTCCTAAGGTACTCAAAAGTTATAAATAAATATATCAAAATATATTCTTTAGAATTAGATTATATATTTCGATTAAACAAAATAATTATAAATAAATCTTATTAAGGAAGAGATTTGAATCTTAAATTAAGAAATTATGAATCAGGCCTACAAGAAATAAAGAATATAAAACTAGATCAAAAACCTTATAATAGATTAATAATAAATAAAATATCTTCCCTATCCTTAATACCAAATGCGATATTTGTATCATTTTTATTCCAAACATTTTCTCTAACAAATATTATACCGAATTCAATGATTATATCAAATATCTCAATTATCGAATTGAAACCAGATAAATTAGACATATCAATATCAATATATAATGAAAATGAAAATAATAATATCCAGAAAACAAATCAAAAATTTTTTTCCAAGAATACTTTAGATATCGAATTCATTATTTTAAAGGGTCCAGCCCAAAAATTAATTTCTATAAACCCTGAATTTATATTGGGAGTAAAATTTAAGATTGTTTTAAATTTTATTGATAAATCTATTTTAATAGGATCAAAAAGTGAAATAAATCTATGATCATTTAAAACTGAATAAAAGGATAAAATAAACTTTAAAGATAAATCCCCAAAATATCTAATATGAAAATAGAAAAAAAATATAAAATAAGATTCTGAAAAAGAATAGGAAAGTAAGATTATAAGGATATTAATTGTAATATCTATGTAGGCCAAAATTCAAGAAAGTATAGAATATATTATAATTATTATTCCAATTATTTATAAAATAAACCTTTATATCAAAAATAAGATCGTTTCAGATTTCACAATTTTGTTAATAGATATAAATAATACAAAAAATGTAATATATTTGATCGAAAAAGTTCTGGGAATTAAAATACTAAGAATTTATAAGGAAGTAATATCGGATCAAGAATACTCTGAAAAATAAAAGGAAATTATCCAAGAGGAAATTATATTTTTGGTTCAAAATAGTATTTGGGAAGAATATATACTTTTTAAAAAAATAATCTAATTTCGATGAAATAAATATTTATAGTTAAGATTAAGGATAACAAAGTAGAACGATTCAAGGTAAGATTAATGATTTGAAGATTTAATTAGATATTAGAAAAGGATTACAACGAAATATTTGTATTAATAATAAGATTAGATATATTCAGATTATTTCTAATTATTATTATAAAAGAAAATTTGGAATATTTATATTTCGATATTAAAAATGCCTTTATCGAATTATATTTGAAGGAAGAAATCTATCTTGAATTATTTTAAGATATTAAAGTCAAAAAGGGATATATATTACAAATTCTACAAAGTTTATATGGGTTGAAATAAGCTGGAAGGGATTGAAGTTTATTATTAAAGAAAGAACTTTTAGGTATAGATTTTGTATAAAGTTTAATGGATCTATATCTGTATATATTTAAAGATTGTGATATAATATTATTAGTATATATCGATGATATTATTATTGTATTATGTATATTATTGCAAATCATTTAATTCGATGAAAAGCTATCAGTTTGTTTTAACATTAAGAATTTAAGGGAGATTAATAAAATCCTAAATATTAGAGTTATTTGCGATAGAAAAGTGTATATATTAATTATAGATTAAAAAGAATATCTCGATATTATATTAATCAAATATAGTATTATATATAGACAATATCAAATCAAGAAACTATCAATAATGGATTATACCTATCTTCGGTTAACAATCGATAATGATGAATTAATAGATGTGAATAAATATCAATAACGAATAAGAAGTGTGATTCATCCAATAATATATATTCGATTAGATATAATGTTTTCAATTGGAAGACTTTCATAATTTATAGTAAAACCAATAAAACATTATATTATAGTTTTGAAGAATCTAATATGATATCTATAATCAACAATCAAACAGAAGTTATGATTTGGGTCAAAAGGAGTATAATCTGATATCTACAAAGAATACAATATATTTGATAATATAATAAAGGTATATACAAATACAGATTGAATTAATAATAAATATAACTGGAAAAGTGTTTCAAAAGAAGTTATAATATTCTATAAAGATCCTATATCATAGATTAATAAGAAACAAATATCTATAATTATCTTTAATACAGAATCAGAATATATTACAATAACAATGTTTACCAAACAAAGAAGATGGGTTATACAAATGCTCAAAGATTTATTCAAATCAAATTATATTGAAAAGAATAGAGATATAATTTAGATATTTGGTAATAATCAAGATGCTTTAGTTTTAACCAAGAATTTATATTTGTATGAATAATCCAAATATATAGATATCAATTATCATTTCATTAGGGATTTAATAAAAAAAGAGAAAATCGTTATTAATTATATTAATATATACGATATAATTATTGATAGAATAACAAAGCTTTATACAAAAATTGCTTTCAAAAAGTTCAAGAAAATATTAGGATTAATAGTCTAAAAGGATTGAATAGGATATCCTTAATAAAGGAGTATTGAAAATAAGACCATTATAGGATTAAAATTAAGATTACGAGATTACAATAATGTATAGATCATATTTAGGAATAACCTCAATTCTACTCCTATTAGAATTATAAATCCTTAGTTCAATTTATATAGTCAACAATACTACTACTTCCTGCACCAAAAGTTAACAAATTGTTATATTTTAAAGGACAGATTCAATAGGATTATTTCGTTTAAACAATTTTCATTCTATATTCTGGTTTGATCAATAAGGAATGAACGATATAAAGGAGTATTTTCAATTTGTGATAATTTACAATATGATTATTATTGGAATTGAAGCAAAACCATTATTGTCTTTTATTTGATCTATAATCAATAGATTATAGATAATACTATTTTCTTGAATTCATATATTTACAATTCCAAAGTTATTTTGTTTTTATTATTAATTAGAAAATCATCAAATAGGATATTAATTCAAATAGAACTGCGATCTTGAGATTAATAATCTTAAGGTTAGGAAAACCTGATATGAAATCGATTCCGGATTGGAATCTACAAAACCGATTTCTTTTTAATAAATGTTTATATATAAATATAATAATCAAGATTTAATCATTTGTTGTCATTTATATTTAATAATACAAGAAGATCTCTAAATTAAAAGTATTATTGAGATTATTTATATCGTTATATTAACAAGCTAATCATTCCGAATTGTAATAGTAATTATTGTTAAATATGATCTTGAAATAAAGCAATACAATATAATCAATATCTTCGTTAATACTTTATATGATCCTTTTAATATTTTAATTGTATATTATCTATTTGATGAATATAAAATCCCAAACAAAAATATTATAATCGATTGAGTTTTGTATAATCTACGAGATTTCTTAATTATATAATTTAGGGATTTCATTTGGATGCTCGAGAAACTAAAATTGATATAATACAAGAAGGAATTATATTTATATATTAATCCAGAGTATATTATTATAATTCTTTTTTTTGTAAATGATATTCAGATCATTTATTATAAGAAAAACGAATTAATTATTATAAAGATCATTGAGGGAATCAAAGTTGTATATAAACTATAAGATCTAAGAAACACTAAATGGTTTCTAAATATATATATACTTTATAATCGATCCAAGAAAAAGCTATGATTAGTCTATAACATATATATTGAAAAGATTACTAAGAAATTCAAAGCAACAAATGGGACAGCAAGCACACTATTCCTGATAATAGTATTTCGGAAAAATCGGGGTTAAACTCCTATATATATTATAAAAATATATCAAGAAAAAATAAATTCAATATTATATATTGCAATTATTATAAAAACGGATATATTATTCGCTGCTTTGTAATTGAGCTATTATTTGATCAACCCATTAAGTGATTATATAAAAGCTATCAATTATTGTTTATAATATCTATAGAATACAAAATATCTTATGATCCAATATAGCGGTAATCAAATACTACAACTTCTCATTTTCTCAAACACTTCTTTTGCGGATAATCCAGATATTCATCGATTATCTCAGGGATATATTATATCCCTTTTTAATGGTTTAATTATATAAAAAATGTTCAAACAAGATATTATAATTATTTCGATTATCGAAGCAAAGTTTCTCAGAGTTGAATATATATCAAAAGAAATTATGATAATCCTATATTTCTTAAAAAAGATCAATCCAGTAGTGAAAGAGTTTGTAATGATTTTCTATGACAACCAGTAAACGATCAGATTGATGGTTGGTGAGAACAAATGGATTACTATAAAACTATATTATATTGATATTCAAAATATATGATTATATTAAGAATATTCAAAAAGGAATTTTTATATAATTTATTTATCGATCATTGATATAACTGTTAATAGGCTTATCAAGAACCTTATAAAACAAAAGTTCGAATACTTTTGATTCTTTCTCAATTTACAAAATATAAACAATAGGATTATAGAATTTGAATAATAATAATCTAAAACTTGAATAACGATAATTATAAAGCTTGAATAACGATAATCTGGAATTTGTAATTCTTCTTTTTAATATAAATGGAATAAATCCTATTTGGTATTCTAGATTATTATACTTTTCTATAATATACTTCAATTTGTATATTTTATATTTATTAGAAAACAAAGAACAATTAAGATTGATTACTTCTTTGCTCTTCATTTTTCTATTTTCGAAAAAGGATAAACTTCTTTTTAAGTTTAATAACTTGAAGTTCAAATAAAAGAGTTTTTGGATTATTTACAATAATCAAAGAACGAAGAATAATTGAAGCAATCAAAGCTATTAATACCATCGATATTATAGAAGCCAAAGGACTATCCTTTCTTTCCCTTTTTTTTAAATATATTATCCGCTTTTTTCTTCTTTTCTTTTCTATTATTCTTTCTTTTTTATCTTTATTATCATTTTTCAAAATCATAATATACTTCTTTTGTTTAGCTTTTCGAAGATTCTGATGAGTAATACAATAAAGAAAAGGGAAATAATAATACAAAGACGAAAGAACAATTTCTCTTTTTTTTTTGATCTTCAATATCATCTTTATTGCAATTCTATATCCTTATTTGAATTATACAATCAATGATCAGTATATTATGAAAATGAAGGATGAATGAAGAACTTACTTTCGAATTTTATTAATGAATGATGATATAATAATCTATCAAAAAATAAAAAAAAGTTGGTAAAAGAATATATAGATGAATATTATAATTCCAATATCGATGATTATTCAGTTTGGAAGAATCAATAAAGTATTCACTATAGAAATTATATCTTTTAACGATTAACGACTTTATATATCAAATATATAAATAATCATTCTTTTCCCTACAATTCCCTTTATCTTTTATTTTGATTAAAGAATCAACAATTTTCGATAACCTTTTTTCTCTCTCTTTTTCATTTGATTCATTATCCGAAAAACCCAATACCAAAGAATCGAATGAATTATTGTTATCAAATAAAGAAACCCTTTCTTTTTTCTTTTCTTTATTAAACAATCTTTGTTTCGATAATTACAAATATAAGATTAATAAAATCTTTCAATTATATAATAAAATTCAAAAACGAAATCTATCTTCAAATTATTATTTGAATCTATAATAAGTAATTGATTATAATAAACAACAATTTCTTTGATAAGAAGAAGCGGTTTCTGAAATAGATAATTGTATATCATTCTAGAAGCAGATTTAGTTAAACTATATTTTCAAAGATCAATATTTTGATTTATTATCTGTATTGAATTTATTAATTCTCTTTGTTCGATTTGATAATCCTTTGAAAAAGTATTGGGATTTTTTCTTATATTCGATTCTCTTAAAGCTTTCTTTTTAATCATCGTTTGCCTAATACAATTGAAATTCATTTACTTAATCTTTTTAGACCCCGAAATCTTAAATATAATAATGATCAATAAAAATTTAATTAAGATAAAAACAAAAATACAAAAAAAGGATCTATATACTTTTAAAAATTCATTCATTTTACTTCGCTATTGCAATCAATATATTGTAGCCTAACAACTATATATATTTTCAATTGCTACATTACAGAATCGATCATTCATCTATATTCTCCCAATAGAAAACTTTCTTTTTATTATTCAAAATCTTGATTTCGAAGAATATTGCAAATAACAAACCGAAAACCAAAAGAAATTTGCGATTTATATATAATCAAATTCTTCTTTATTCCAAGAATATTAGAATCATTTCAGGTTTATATATTATATTATTCCTTTATTGATATCTATTTATAATCGTTTTATATATTCATTTATGAATTATATGAATTGCCATTTTTTATATTTTTCTATTTGTTTTAGATCGCCTTTCGATTTGGGGGGTATATTATAGAAAGCCCTGTAATCCTCTGTATCTTATAAAGAATCAAAGCGTATACTTTCCAATTGAAATGAAGGATCTATTAATCTTTATCAATCTACCAATTGATAAAGTAATCTTGATATTCTAATAAACAAAGATCTAGTTTAATTAAGATGTATATCAATTAAATAACCATTCATTTATTCTATATATACAACTCTTGATTCATATAATCAAGGGTAAATCATTCAATTCTTTTACTCTACCAATCATATATACCATTTATTCCCCGATCCCTGAAAGTGCTCTGTAATCATACTATCCCGTGATACGTATTAAATACCCCAATTATCGAATTGAAATCAAATAAATTATATACATCAATACCAATATACAATAAAGATAAAGATAACAATATCTAGAAAACAAATCAAGAATCTTTTTCCAAGAATACTTCAAATATCGAATTCATCATTTTAAAGGTTCTAACTTAAAAATCAATTTCTACAGACCCTGAATCTATACCGGAAATAAAATTTAAGACTATCTTAAATTTTGCTGACAAATCTATTTCAATAGAATCAAAAAACGAAATAAATCCATAATCATTTGAAACCGAATAAAAGGATATAATAAACCTTAAAAACAAACTCTTAAGATATCTAATACAAAAACAGAAAAAAGATATAAAATAAGATTCTAAAGAAAAACGGAAAAGCAAGATTATAAAAGTATTGATTGCAATATCTATATAAGCCAAAACTTAAGAAAGTATAGAATATATTATAATTACAATTTCAATTACTTACAAAATAAACCCTTATATCAAAAACAAAATCATTTTAAATTTCATAATTTCGTTGATAGATATAAATAATATAGAAAGTATAATATATCCGATTAAAGAAATTCTGAAAATCAAAATACCAAGAACTTATAAAAAAACAATATCGGAGTGAAAATACTCTAAAAAATGAAAGGAAACCATCCAAAAGGAAATTATATTTTTAGTTCAAAATGATACTTGGGAAAAATATATACTCCCTAAAAAAAGTAATCTGGTTTCGACGAAATAGATATTTATAATTAAAATTAAGAATAATAAAGTAGAACGATTCAAAGCAAGATTAATAATTCGAAAGTTCAATTAGATATTAAGAAAAAATTATAATGAAATATTTGTATTAATAATAAGATTAGATATATTTAGATTATTTTTGATTATTATTGTAAAAGAAAATTTGGAATACTTATATTTCGATATCAAAAACACCTTTACTGAATTATATTTGAAGGAAAAGATTTACTTCAAATTATTTCAAGGTATTAAAATCGAAAAGGGATATATATTACAAACCCTACAAAGTCTATATAGTTTAAAGTAAACTAGAAAAAACTAGAGTTTATTATTAAAGAAAAAGCTTTTAGATATAAACTTTATACAAAGTTTAGTAAATCTATATCTATATATATCCAAAGATTATAATATAATATTATTAGTATATATCGATGATATCGTTATTATATCGTGTATATCATTGCAAATCATTTGATTCGATGAAAAGCTATCGATTTGTTTTAATATCAAGAATCTAAAAGAGATTAATAAAATCCTAAATATTAAAATTATTCGTAATAGAAAAATATATATATTAATTATAGATCAAAAAGAATATTTCGATATTATATTAATCAAATATAATATTATATATAAATAATATCAAATTAAGAAACTACTAATAATGGATTATACCTATTTTTGATTAATAATCGATAATAATGAATTAATAGATGTAAATAAATATCAATAACGAATAAGAAATATAATTCATCCAATAGTATATATTCGATCAGATATAATATTCTCAATTGAAAGACTTTCACAATTCATGACAAAACCAATAAAACATTATATTATAACTTTAAAGAATCTAATATAATATCTATAATCAATAATCAAATAGAAATTATAGTTTAGATTAAAAGGAGTATAATCTGATATCTATAAAGAATATAATATATCTGATAATATAATAAAGGTATATACAGATATAGATTAGATTAGTAATAAATATAACCGGAAAAGTGTTTCAAAAGGAATTGTAATATTCTATAAAAGCTTTATATTATAGATTAACAAGAAACAAATGTTTATGATTAGCTTTAATATAGAATCAGAATATATTGTAATGATAATGTTCATTAAACAAAAAGATGAATTATATAAATGCTTAAAGATTTATTTAAATTAAATTATATTGGAAAGAATAGAAATATAATTTAAATGTTTAATAACAATCAAAGTGCTTTAGTTTTAATTAAGAATCTATATTTGTATAAACGATCCAAATATATAAATATCAATTATCATTTTATCAGGGATTTAACAGAAAAGGAGAAAATCATTATTAGTTATATCAATATATACAATATAATTGTTGATAGAATAACAAAGCTTTATATAAAAATTGCTTTTGAAAGATTCAAGAAAATATTAGGATTAATAATCTAAAAGGATCGAATAGGATATCCTCAATAAAGGAATATTGGAAATAAGATCATTATAGGATTAGAATTGAGATTATGTGATTGTAATGATATACAGATTATAATTAGGGATAACTTCAAATCTATTTTTATTAGAATTATAGATCCTTAGTTCAATCTATATAGTCAACAATATTACTACTTCCTACACCAAAAATTAACACAATAATCAAATACTATAACTTTTTGTTTTTTCAGATATTTCTTTTACAGATGATCCAGATATTCATTGATCATTTTAGAGGTATATTATATCCCTTTTTGATAATTTAATTATATAAAAAATGTTCAAGTAAGATATTATAATTACCTTGATTATTAAAGCAAAGCTTCTTAAAATCGAATATATATCAAGAGAAACTATAGCAATCCTATATTTCTTAAAAGAAATCGATTTAATAATGAAAAAGCTTATAACAATCTTTTGTAATAATTAATAAACGATTAGATTGGTGATTAATAAAAACAAATGAATCATTACAAAACTATATTATATCGATATCTAAAATATATGATTATATTAAGAATATTCAAAAAGAAACTTTTATATAATCTATTTATCGATTATCGATATAATTACTGACGGATTTATCAAGAATCTTATAAAACAAAAATTCGAACACTTCCGATTTTTTTTCAATCTACAAAATGTAAATAACAAAATCATAAAATTTGAATAATAATAATCTAAAACTTGAATAACAATAATCATAGAGTTTAAGTAACAACAATTTGGAACTCGTAATTCTTTTCTTTAATATAAATAAAATAAATCCTATTTGATATCCCAGACTATTATACTTTTCTATAATGCATTCCAATTCGTATACTTCATATCTATTGGGAAACAAAGAACAATTAAGGCCGATCATTTCTTTATTCTTTATTTTTTATCTTCAAAAAAGGATAAATTTCTTTCTAAATTCAATAACTTAAAGTTCAAATAAAAAAGCCTTTGAATTATCTATAATAATTAAGGAATAAAAAACAATTAGAGTAATCAAAGTTATTAGTACTATTAATATCATAAAAATCAAAGGATTATCCTTTTTTTCTCTTTTCTTTAGATATACCATCTGTTTTTTTTTTCTTTTCTTCTTTATTATTCTTTCTCTTTTATTCTTATTATTACTTTTCGAAATCATAATATATTTCTTTTATTCAGTTTTTCGAGGATTCCAATAAATAATATAATAAGAAAAGGGGGAACAATAATACAAAGGCGAAAAAACAACTTTTTTCTTCTTTTTGATCTTTAATATCACCTTCATCGTAATTCTATATCCCTGTTTGGATTATATAATCAACGATTAGTATATTATAAAAATAGAGAATGAATGAAGAATTTATTTTCGAATTTTGCTGATAAATAATAATATAATAATCTATCAAAGGATAAAGGAAAACCAATAAGGAAGTATACAAATGAATATCACAATTCCAATATCGATGATTATTCGACTTGAAAGAATCAACAAAGTATTTATTATGGAAATTATATTTCTTAATAATCAACGATTTTATATATTAAATATATAAATAATCGTTCTTTTCCTTATAACTCTTTTTATCTTTTGTTTTAATTGAAAAACCAATAATTTTCGATAACCTTTTTTCTCTCTTTTTTTTATCTAATTCATTATCCGAAAAACCCAGCATTAAAGAATCGAATAAATTATTATCATCAAATGAAGAAACCCTTCTTCTTTTCTTTTCTTTATCAAATAATCTTTACTTCAACAATTATAAATATAGGATTAATAAAACCTTTCAATTATATAATAAAATTCAAGAACAAAACCTACTTTCAAATTATTATCTAAATCTATAATAAACAATTAATTACAATAAGCAATAATTCCTTCAATAAAGAAAAGCGATTTCTGAAATAAATGATTGTATATCATTCTAGAAATAGATTTAGTTAAATTATACTCCCAAAGATCGATATCTTGGTTCGTTATTTATACTGAATTTATTAATTCTTTTTATTCGATTTGATGATCCCTCAAAGAAATATTAGAATCTTCTTTTACATTCGATTCTTTCAAAGCTTTCTTTTCAACTATTGTTTGTCTAATATAACTGAGATTCATTTGCTTAACCTTTTTAGACCCCGAAATCTTAGATATAATAATAATCAATAAAAACTTGATTAAAACAAAAACAAAAATACAAAAAGAGAATCCATATATTTTTAAAAATTCATTTATTTTACTTCGCCATTGTAATCAATATATTGTAATTTAACAATTATATACATTCTCAATTGCTATACTGCAAAATCGATTATTCATCTATATTCTTTTAACAGAAAACTTTCTTTTATTATTCAAAATCTTGATTTCGAAGAATATTATAGATAGCAAATCGAAGATCAAAAGAAATTTGCGATTTATATATAATCAAATTCTTCTTTATTTCAAAAATACCAGGATCATTTCAGATTTATATATTACATTATTCCTTTATTAATGTTTGTTTATGATTGTTTTATATATTCATTTATAAATCATATGAATTACTATTTTCTATATCTTTCCATTTATTTTAGATTGCCTTTCGATTTGAAGGGTGTATCACAGAAAGCTTTATGATCTTTTGTATTTTATAAAGAATCAAAATATATACTTTCCAATCGGAATAAAGGATTTATTAGCCTTTACCAATTTATCAAATGATAAAGTAATCCTAATATCCTAATAAACAAAGATCTAACTTAATTAAAATATATATCGGCTAAATAATCATTCATTTGTTCTATATATATAGCTCTTGATTTATATAATCAAAGACAAATCATTCAATTCTTTTACTCTACCAATTACATGTACTTACTATTCCCCGATCCCTGAAAGTGCTCTGTAATCATACTATCCCGTGATAGAATCTTATAAATTATACAAGGCTCGATTAATTATAACATTTTTATTTGGGATTTTGTATCTATCAAATAGATAATATATAATTAGGGTATTGGAAGAATTATATAGAGTATTGACGAAGGTATTGATTATATTATATTATTTAATTTCGAGATTGTATTTAGCAACAATTACCATTATAATTCGAAATAATCGACTTACTAATATAATAATATAAATAATTTCAATTATACTTTTAGTCTAAAGATCTTCTTGTATTATTAAATATAAACAGCAACGAGTAATTAAATCTTGATTATTGTATTTATATATAAACATCTATTAAAGGAAGATCGACTTTGTAAATTCCAATCCAGAATCGATTTCACACCAGATTTTCCTAGTCTTAAGATTATCAATCTCAAGATCGCAATTTTGTTTGAATTAATATTCTATTTGATAATCTTTTAATTGATAGTAAAAACGAGATAACTTTGAAATTGCAAATATATAAATTCAAGGAAATAGTATTACCTATAATCCATTGATTATAAACCAAATGAAAAATAATAATGGTTTTATTTTAATTCCAATAATAATCATATTATAAACTATTACAAATTAAGAATATTCCTTTATATTATTTATTCCTTATTAATCAAACTAAAATATAAAATGAAAATTGTTTAAACAGGGTAATTTCATTAAGTCTATCTTTTGAGATATAATGGTTCCTATATAGGATCCAGTATTGGAATCGCTCCCTTAATGGTATTATTATATATACAATTGCTTTTGTATACATACTGATTATTCTAAAATGCGAAAACTAGGTGACTCCTAGAAAAAAAATGATTTTGAATAATAATTATATTGTGAAAGAGGTAGGTCGAGATACGTGCGTCCCGATAGCACGCTGCGAGGGGAAATGGGAATTGGAATTGATCAGATTACATTGTAGAGGCTTCAAGTAGTAAAACTAGTAGGTTTAGATAATGGTTTGGGTTGTACACAAATGGGGTACAGAAAGACTAATGGAAAAACGATTGATTTCTTTCAAGGAGAGGGGAGCAGAGCCCTCTCTTATATCTAACTACGAAGAGTCATGTGACCATATGACTACGAACTAGCTACGTGTTAGGCCTTGATATCCCAACTTTCTCACAATATAATTGAAACTCAAACAGATTGATCTGAACCCTAAATATTTCAATCCTTATAATACAAACTCTCTTAGATATCTATTCGAAATTATAAATCCACGAGTTCTCTATAAATCGATTAGATAAATATATAAAGCACAATAATCTCTATAATGATTAGATTTCCTTTACAAAATACTTTAATTGATTATTTTAGTATATATATTTTCTTTTGAAATATTAAAGTTGATCGATTGGAGTAGTCTCTGGATCATTTTTGTATATATTATAAAGAACTTTAATAATACAATTAATAGATTTATATTCTATATTTCTTATATCAATATATTTAATGAAATCAAAATCTGTATTATTGTTATGAGTATCTTTTTGAACAATATTAACATTTTTATCTATAAGATATGATTGTTTTTTAATAAAAAAATCGGTTTCTTCAATTTCTTTAATGAAAAGATCGATCAACGTTTATATATTTCCATTATATATCTTATTTTTATTATTTAAAGAATTGGATAGATTGGATAATCCTAGATCAACTTCTTTATTCCTATTATCACCCCCCAGATCTGTATTTGCCCCCAAAATCTGTTTATTTGTAGATAGTAGATCTGAAATACACTTAATGAATGAATCAAGGGTTTTTCGATTCGTGAAAATAGATAAATGTGTTACGAGATACACGTGATCGCGTCCGATCAGGCTAGTACAGTATTAAGCTTCGAGCCGATCATATATATAGCTTTGTAGCATACTCTCTTTAGCTTTGTAGCTTTTAATTCTAAGATTGATCTTTAAATGCTCATTAGATTCGTTATATTATTAAAAGCTTTTCCAGATAAGAAATGGAATAACATCTACATATACTTACGAATAAAATTTGTATACATACTCTGTTTACTTCTATCTAGGTATATCGCTTTTGCTTTTTCGTTTGTATATAAATCTTCTTGATATTATTCGAAGGTATTATCTTTTTTCTTATCTTTAATTTTTAAGCTATAGATTATGATTCGATAAACCTTGCGATTGCAAAACTTTGTAGCGAAGTGATTTGTTAATAGAATGAAATCTTGTTTCTATACTTTTTGATTCTCGAATGTATTTTTGTTGTTTATACTTTTTTTTGTTCAAAACCTTCTTTCTTTGATCCTGAAAAGTTCAATAGTAGTTCTCAAAAGTTCGATATCTGGTTTCCCTTGATTCGAGCGAAACTACAAATAGATAACATTACGATCAGCAATTCTACAATTCAATTTTACTATGTTTATCTCAATCTCGAATCTTATATACAAATTATGGTACTACTTCAGTTTTCTTCTTTTGATCAAAACATTCCTTTAAATTATATAATGATCCTAAATCAATTCATATATGTTTATAACAATCCGAATAAAGTTCAAGAAACTAAAGACAAGTTATTCATTCTCAAATAAGGAACCGATTCTTTATATACTTATATTACAAAATTCGAAAGGATTCTTTACAAAGCCAAAAATCAGAATTGGCCCGATTCGAATAAGATCTCAACCTTTCGTAATAAACTCAATACTATTCTTAGAAATCGTTTTTCTCAATAACTTTCTTTTCTTTGCTTTTATCCCGATTTTGTTCAGATTATATAATAACTAATTGTTTATATAACAAATAGATTCTCTGTATTATTCTATTCTAGTGAGTCTAGAACCCTATATATATTACAGAATCTATCCCATTCTCGGAACTACAATTCAATGGATATTAGCAATCTTAATATCATTGGTGCCCTTAGCCCTTTTGATATCCAATCGGATAAACCCAATCATATTTTGATTCTATTCTGTATATAAACACCCGAGTTTTCCTTTTTTGAAAGAACTCTTTTATACAAGCAAAATAAATATATACGATATAGAAGTATTTTCTATTAGATATAAATCTATCCATTAGATCCATATCAAAGAATCCGAAATCGATAAGAATCTGTTTCGATTATTATACTAATTATTAAATTCAAAAGTAATGATGATAAAGATTTAGAAAAGATAATCAATAGCCGATATTTTGAAGATTATTTGGAGAAGGTATATAATATAATAGATGCGTATTTATTAGTTGTAATACAATCTATATATCAAACATTTTTATCAAAAGAAGATTAATAATCATTTTTGTACTTAAATTATTCATTTAAAGTGAATTCGGGATGAACTTTTCAGAAGGGGGGGATAGTATTACAAGATACATGTGATCGCATCCGATCGGGCTAGTACGGTACTAAGCTTCGAGTCGATCATATATATAGCTTCGTAGTACACTCTCTTTAGCTCTATAGCTTTTAATTCTAAGGTTGATCTCTAAACGCTCGTTGGGTTCGTTACAAATGAATAAAGTCGTTATAATTATCCCTGTTTTGAATAATTGTCCCATTTATTTCGATATAATCTTATATATCAAAAACTTTTACGAATTGTTTAAATTCTTTTATAATATAAATATCGATCATTTGATTAATAGAATCTATATAATAAAGGAATTCCTCATTGAATATTACATTTCGAATAATAATAACTTTATCGAATTTAAATATCTATATATAATAGATTAATATATCTGGGATATAATCCATTAAATATTCAATATATACTCGAGGATTGATTTTGTATCATTTCCTATTAATTCCAGCTTTTTTGTTTTTATTCAAAAGGTAAACTCAATATCCATATTTATAGATTCTATTTCAATTGAAATAAAGATCATTAGATATTTTTTCTATAAATAAAGGATTATCTTTACAAAGATAATTATAGAATTATATATCAAGCACCTTATTAAACGATTTGAAGGATTTGGTCTTCAAAGAATTTATATTATATAAATAAATAACAATTTGTATTGCTTCTATCTACAATTTGTTCAATAAATCTATTATAATCCGTATTTTTATCTGTTTTATAATTATTTTTTATTCTATATATTTTGATCCTTTATTGAATTCATATATATAAAACAGAGATAGTTTGAATTCGATACTTTTTTGCTTGATTCATTTCTCAAATAATATTGTTTTTATAATTCCAATAATAGATATATTGTTAGAAATGAGGCCATCATAGGATTAGAATTGAGGTCACGTGATCACAATGGTGCACAGACTATAATTGGGGATAACCTCAATTCTATTCTTATTAGAAATATAGATCCTTAGTTCAATCTATATAATCAACAATATTATTATTTCCTGCACCAAAAATTAATAGATTATAAGATTCGGTTGTACAATAGTAACTAGAAAGCAAAGCAAATTGAGAAAGGATTAGTATAGTTAGTAGGGGTAAAACAAAATGAAAATCAAAGTTTTTATATAATGTTATTGAAGTAGAGTTGAAATATGATAATATAATTTATAATTCATAATATTATAGATTAAAGCGGAGAACAGTCTGCATAATGCCGATACAGAATTATAGCAAAAACGAAAAGCAAATTCGTATAACTATAAGAAAATATATTTATAATAAAGGCGAAGAACAAGTTTATATAGTTATAAGAAAATATATTACAATATGATTTTACGAATTTTCTTATTGTTTTATTTTTATATTTCTTTATTATTCCGAACCTATTTATTATATATTTTTTAAGATTGTTTTAAAAACCTGAAGATTATCTTTGATATTTATCAAATAATAAGAAATCTTTACAATATCGGAATCAAATAATTTTTCGAAGTTCGATCAAAATAACTATAAGCGATAGTTTAGATAAATGAAGATACAATTGAAAAGGAAAAAATGGTTTTAAATAATTGATCAAATATTAAACGAATATATACAGATTGCAGGATCCAATATAATATCTATTTACAAGATCAATGATTATGTATATTACAATATTAAATTGAAATCGGAATATTTAAAGGATGAAATGAATGTATTATCATATATTTGTATAATATTCAATGATAACAATAAAGCTTTTATTAACGAATATTCAATAATATATATATTCTAGAGATACTTTAAATCAAAATATATTAGAATTAGTACAATCATAGTTAATATATATATAATGATAATCCAGAATTTCAAATTCCAATCCGATATTTATTCTGATATAATTATTATCGAAGTTTAGAATAAATTGAAAGAGTATAAAAGGAAATTAGGGACTATAAACAAAAGCTATCGGTCAATATATCAAGATATTATTTTGTTTTTGATTTTAATATATAGTTTTCCAATTGATTATTCAGGAGTAATGAATATATTGGATATCTAAATCAGTTTTAGTATTGATAATAAGATCAAGTATTTATAGATTAAAGAACTTTGTTTTAATAATAAATCAAAATAAATACAAATTGCAAAAGAATTTAGGTATACTTTTCGATGTTAAGAATCAGATTTCGAAATTCCAAATAATACTTGTGATCTATATCAAAAGGAAGGTTATTATATATGAGATTATTTATATTTAATATAAACCAATAAACTTCTTTATAATTATTTTCATTACTAAAAAAAAAAAGAATAATTAAATCCAAAGAAGGTCTATTTTAACAAAAAAGATCAAATATACTTTATTAATAATATCTTTGAATCAGATTTCAATATTGAGGATATAATAAAAGAAGATTACAATTTGATAAAGAAAATCATTAATAAAACTTCCCTTAATAAATAATATATTGATACAAATATTTCTTTATATATATCTGATTAATCTTTATTATTCAGATCAATAGAATTTATTACTAAATAAAGAATAAAGATTGATAGAGGAATGATATATTATTATTATTAAGGTTTAATAGATATAGTATACAAAGATGATTCTAAGATGCTATTTTCAAATATATTATATTATCACGGGATAGTATGATTACAGAGCACTTTCAGGGATCGGGGAATAGGTGGTACACGTGATTGGTAGAGTAAAAGAATTGAATGACTTGCCCTTGATTATATGAATCAAGAGCTGTATATATAGAACAAATGAGTGGTTATCTAGCCGATATGCACCTTAATTAGGCTAGATCTTTGTTTATTAGGATGTTAGGATCACCTTATCAATTGGTAGATTGGTAAGGGCTAGTGGATCCTTCATTCCGATTGGAAAGCATACGCTTTGATCCTTCATAAGATACAGGGGATCACAGGGCTTTCCGTGACATATATATACCAAAATTAGAAGTAAATTTGTTATCAGGAAAAAGGATCTATAAAATAGAGTTATAAAGGGAATTCAACTTTTATTATATATATTTCAAAAAGGATAATAAGAAAGTTATCTGTATTAAAATATAAAATAAAATATATATGGTTTTATATATAACCAAAAGATACAAGGATATAACTCTTTGTTTGAATATATATCAAAATAATTAGGAAAAAGGCTTTTCTTTAGAGATAATCGATAGCACCAAAAATATCGATAACGAATTAATATTTAAGAAGAAAGAGAGATATTTGTTATAGCATCGAAAATTCAATTATTTAGGTCCAGATAAGATCAAGAATCTATATAAAATATTCAATATAATTAAACCAATAAAGATCCCAATTGAATTAGATATCTATAAAATATATATATTCATCAAGATAATCAATTATATTCTGAAGCAATTGAATCTGTATAAATCAAAGAGACTCGAATTTATATATTTCGATATTACAGAATTATTCCCAAAATCGATTCGAGAGAATTGTTATTTTATATTGATCATTGATAGTTATACAAAAGTAAATTGGATTATATTATTTAAATAAAAAGATGATACAATTCAAACATTAAAAACTTGGAAAAAGGAGATAGAATTAATTATTGAAGAAAAGATCATTATAATTAGGATTAATAATATATCGGAATTCCTATAAGTTATTTGTATATGATTATTAAATATACAATCTGAAATTATAATAATTGCTTTCTTATATTAAAACAAGTCTGCAGAACGGAATATAAGGATTACAGAAACAAATATAAAAGTAATACTAAAAGAAACTGAATTATTATTAGAATTTTGGAATGAAGTTGTAAAGTATAATACTTATATCAGGAATTATATTAATATTAATCTTAATATAAACAGAATAAATCAATCCCTTATAAAAGCTTTTACAAATATAATACTAGATATAGAGATATACAAA
Source organism: Stromatinia cepivora (assembly GCA_014898415.1). Lineage (NCBI taxonomy): Eukaryota > Fungi > Ascomycota > Leotiomycetes > Helotiales > Sclerotiniaceae > Stromatinia > Stromatinia cepivora. Next base: position 1,324,839 of record RCTD01000015.1, on the reverse strand, counting down.
ATCTAGGGAAGTAAATGTTATATTTATATTAATCACAAAACTATTCCGAAAAGACAAAGATATAATAAATTACAGAATATTTCGAGAATCAATATATTCTTAGAATACTCAAAAGTTACGAATAAATATATCAAAATATATTCTCTAGAATTAAACTATATATTTCGATCAAATAAAATAATCATAGATGAATTTCATCGAAAAAGAGATTTGGATCTTAAATTAAGAAATTGTAAATCAAGTCTATAAGGAATAAAGAATATAAAGCTAAATCGAAGATTTTATAATAAATCAGTAATAAACAAAATATCTTTTTTATGCTTAACACTAAACACAATACCTATATTACCTTTGTTTCAAGTATTCTTTTCAGCAAATATTATACCAAATTCAATGATTATATCAAACATTCCAATTATCGAATTGAAATCAGATAAATTAGATATATCAATATTAATATATAATAAAAATAAAGATGGCAATATTCAAAAGACAAATTAAGAATCTTCTTCCAAGGATACTTCAGATATCGAATCCATTATTTTAAAGATTCCAATTCAAAAATCAACTTCTGTAAACCCTGAATCTATATTGAAAACAAAATTTAAGATTATCTTAAATTTTATTGATAAATTTATTTCAATAAGATTAGAAAGCAAAATGAATCTATAATTATTTGAAACCGAATAAAAGAATATAATGAACCTTGAAGATGAACCCCTAAGATATCTAATATGAAAACGGAAAAGAAATATAGAATAAGATTCTGAAGGAAAATGAGAAAGCAAGATTATAAGGGCATTAATTGTAATATCTATATAGACTAAAATTCAAGAAAATATAGAATATATTATAATTATAATCCTAATTATTTATAAAATAAATCTTTATATCAAAAACAAAATCATTTCAGATTTCATAACTTTATTGATAAATACAAATAATACAGAAAATAGAGTATATTCAACTGAAAAAGTTTTGGGAATCAAAATACCAAGAACTTATAAAAAAGCAATATCGGATCGAAAACATTTTGAAAAATAAAAGAAAACTATTCAAAAGGAAATCATATCTTTAATTCAAAATGATATTTGAAAAGAATATATATTCCCTAAAAAAAGTAATCTAGTTTCAACGAAATGGGTATTTATAATTAAGACCAAAAATAACAAAATAAAACGATTCAAAATAAGATTAATAATTCAAAAGTTCAATTAAATATTAGAAAAAGATTACAACGAAATATTTATATTAACAATTGTCACGGAAAGCCCCGCAATCCCCTGTATCTTATGAAGGATCAAAGCGTATACTTTCCAATCGGAATGAAGGATCTACTAGCCTTTACCAATCCATTAATTGATAAAGTGATCCTGATATATTAATAAATAAAGATCTAGTTTAATTAAAATGTATATTGGCTAGATAATCATTCATTTGTTTTATATATATAGCTTTTGATTTATATAATCAAGGGCAAGTTATTCAATTCTTTTACTTTACTAATTATATGTACCATTTATTCAACGATTCCTGAAAGTGCTGTATAATTATACTATCCCATGATAATTATGAGCTCGGTAGTTCTTAAAATCTATGCAACTTTTTATCCAATGATTACTAAATATTCAAAGGATTATTTTTAAAATATCATTTCTACCTTATCTATAATTCAATATTCATATTAATTCAGTTATCTTTATTTAATATAATAAAGGATCAAAACGATCTTCTTTTTATAATCTATACTCAATAACCGGAATGATATTTATACTTGAAAAATAAATATTAAATTCAAAGAATCTGGGATTCAATTAATCCAGAGAATGATTTGTTTGTTTCTATATCAGCGATATCCATTTCAAGCTTCGATTTGATGAATAAACCTATTTGTATTCAAATCGATTGGCTCTTAATTAAATCATTTATTTTATCTTCTATTATCGATCTTCAAATCAAATATAATCAAAAGAAACAAATTCAATATCAAAAGAAATTCTTAAAATATTTTATAACAATTCAATCCAGGGAAGATATTAATGGAAATACAAAGATAAAAGATTTTGATAATAATACATCGGGATCCATTTCTAATAGATTCATTATTTCATTCCCAATTATTTTCTAAGAAATCTTCTCCGAATTTACCTTTTTCCAATTGAAGTATCGATATTGATAACAAAAATATATATAGAATCATAAAGCTTTTAAAGATATTTATAAATGGATCGAATTATCAATTGATCAAATATACCTTATAGAATTATCCATTCTCAATTAAGGTATTACAACTCTTCTATTTAAGACGATCATTAATACACTCAAAAAGAAACTCGTATTTATAGTAACTATTGCCAAACTTGTAATACTACAAGAATATCAATCTGTTCTAATGCAAACCTCGATCGACAGAACCGACCCTATCAAATAATATAGGGATTGGATTATAGCCTATACCAAAACTTTTGCATACAAAATCATTGAGGTATAGGATGAAATCGTTATCAACACTTTTCTATAAACCATTAATACCAGAATACTTCCAACCTGGGTAAATACTATAATCATATAAATCGAAATGAATAATTAATTCGGATTATTCAACCTCTCACTTAAATAATTCAGAGATATTTTTAAAAAATTAATCTTCCAGGATTCTATTTTCTTAAAAGTTAAAGAAAGAATATATTTTATATTTATCTTTTCTCAAAATAATAAAAGATTTAAAAAAAATAAAAAGAATATCAACTCTAAAAATAATCAAGGGATCAAAAAGATCTAAAAATATCCTTACAGAACCGAATCTAAATGGAACAATAGAATTGGTTATAGCCACACTGTACACAATTACAAAGCCATAGAGTTAGCGCTCATTGGAAGGACCAATCCACCATTCAAAAAGGTATTCAACGAAAACAAATTATAAACAATTAAGGATCAAACAAGATCGCATTTATAAAAGTAGTTTCATCCTGATTAAATCAAAAGAAAATAAATGAAAAATTCCATTAATCCTTCAGGACCTTCAATTAATATTATTATCTTGAATATTCGATACAATTAATCAGGGGTATACTCTATAATAATAAGAATACATTATCTATCTAATAATATCTTGCTCGATAATTATGATACTATATATATCGTAAACGATATATCTCTATTAAATGATCATCGATATCGATTATCCGATCCTAATAATCTTGTAGAAGCAAGTACTTTCAACTTCCAAATTCTAGAATGTAGAGTTCGTATTATCAAAGAGATCATCAAAAAAGAAGATTACCCTAATAATAATTTGATCTTGAACGATATAATATTCATCCCTGGTTTTTATATCAATATCATTTTGGAAGCTTGATTGAAAAAAGCCGGCCTATAATTTTCAGGATATAACTATACTTTTCATAAAGGAAATCATATAAATAGCATAATAATTATTCAATATATTTATATTGAAAATCTTATATTTTTAGAATACAAATTGTTTTCTATTTATTCGAGTATTTTTTTATCTATTTCTATAAATAACCCTTCTATAATATATCCAATAATAAACAGAAAAATAAATAAAGCATTTTATCGTTTTCGCGATCCATTTTTTTTAAGAAAAAATATAAATGAAATATAATATAAATATTTTAAGTATTTGGGGAAGGAAGTTTTTGAACATTTAATATTTACAATGTAAAACATCAAAATAAAAGATATTACTCATTCCAATTATGCCGATTGTATTTGTATTTATACAAAGCAAATCATTTCTTACACTTCAAGTAATCGTTAATCACCTCAGTCCTTCTATAAAATTCAATGGGATCTTTTTGATTTCAATAAAGGGTATAATAATGTATTATAATTCTTATTGATCAAAAAAATATATTATAACAAAATCTTTTTATATTTAATCTACCACAAAATATATAACGAAATATTTGTAATCATTCAAAACTTTATAATCTGGATTCATTATAAATATAATTTAACAATTATAATAATCAAACAGAATAATAATATATTTATCATTGGAATTATAGAAGAAATGTTATTTAAGAAATGGATCAAGTAAGAAGGTATCGAATTTGAGTTATCCCTATCTTACATGTATAAACCTAATAAAGGATCAGAATATATAGAATAAAAAATAATCACAAAATAAATAAAAATACAGATCACAACAGGTTTACTGGACAAATTATAAATAGAAGTAGTACAAGTTGCTACTTACCTATATAATATAAGTCCTTTGAAGATCAAATCCTTCAAATCGTTTAATAAGATATTCGATACATGATTTCGTAACTATTTTCACAAAGATAATCCCCTACTCGCAAAGAAAATATCTAACGATCTCCGTCCCAACTGGAATAGAATCTACAGATATAGATACTGAATTTACCTTTTGGATAAAAACAGAGAAACTGGAATTAATAGGAAATAATACAAAACCAATCCTCGAATATATATTGAATATTTAATGGGCTATATCCCAGGTACACTGATCTATTATATATGAATACCCAAGCTTGATAAAATTATTATCACTCGAAATATAACGTTCAATAAGGAATTCATTTATTGTATGGATTCCATCAATCAAATAATCGATATTTACATTACAGAAGAGCTTAAACAATTTGCTAGAGCCCTTGACCTACAAGATTATATCAAATTGGACAGGACGATTATTCAAAACAAGGATAATCATAAGAACTTCATTTATCTATCTATTTTTATAGATCGAAAAACCCTTGATTCATTTATTAAGCGCATTTCAGATCTACTATCTACAAACGAATTGATCTTGGGGGTAGATACAAATCTAAAGGGTGATAATAGGAATAAAAAAATCGATTTAGGATTATCCAATCTATCTAATCCTTTAGATAATGAGGATAAAATATACAATAAAGATATACAAATACCGATCGATCCTTTTATTGAAGAAACTGGAAAAATTGATTCTTTTATTAAGGAATAACCATATCTTACAGATAAAGATATTAATATTGCTCAAAAAAATACTTGTAATAATAATACAGATCCCGACTTTATTGAATATATTGATATAAGGAATATAAAGTATAAACCTATTAATCGTATTACTGAAATTCTTTATAGTATATACGAAAATGATTTAGAGATCGTTTTAATCGATCAACCTCAATATTCCAAAAAGAAGTATATACATTAGAATAATTAATCAAAATATTCCATAAAGGAAATCTAATCATTATAAAAATTGCCGCGTTTTACATATTCATCTGATCGATTTATAAAGGATTCATGAATTCATGATTTCGAACAGATACTTAAAAGAGCTTGTATTATAAGGATTGAAATACCCAGAGCTTAGATCAATCCATTTGAGTTTCAATCATACAACTACCACTCGGAATCACCTCTTTTCCAGGAATCACCTGATTCTTGCATTCTAGAGTAATCAATACGTACACGAAGGCAATTGTATATACAGCAACGTCATCAAAGGAGCAATTCCAATACTAGATTCTATATAGAAACTATTATATCTCAAAGAACAGGTTTAATAGGATTACCCCATTTAAACAACTTTTATTCTATATTCTGATCTGATTAATAAAGAATAAATAATATAAAGGAATATTCTCAATTTGTAACAATTCACAGTATAATTACCATTGGAATTAAAGCAAAACCACTACTGCCTTCTATTTGATCTACAATCAATAAATTACAGGTAATATCACTTCCTCGAATTCATATATTTACAACTCCAAAATTACTTCGTTTTTACCATCAATTAAAAGATTATTAAATAGGATATTAATTCAAATAGGATTATAATCTTGAAATTAATAACCTTAAGGTTAGGAAAACCTAATATGAAATCGATTCTGGATCGGAACCTTCAAAATTGATCCCCCTTTAATAAATATTTATATATAAATACAATAATCAAGATTTAATCATTTATTATTGCTTATATTTAGTAATACAAAAAGATCTTTAAATTAAAAGTACTATTGAGATTATTTACATTGCTATATTAGTAGATCAATTATTCCGAATTATAATAACAATTGTTACTAAATACAATCTTGAAACAAAGCAATACAATATAATCAACACCTTTGTTAATACTCTACACAATCCTTTTGGTACCCCCAATTATATACTATCTACCTAATGAATACAAAATCCTAAATAAAAATATTATAATCAATCGAGTTTTATATAATCTATAAAATTCCCTAGTTATATAATTTAGGGATTTCATTCGAATGTTCGAAAAACTAGGATTGGTATAATATAAAAAGGAACCATATTTATACATTAACCCAGAGTATACCATTATAATTCTTTTCTTTGTAGATAATGTTTAGATTATTTATTATAAGAAAAACAAATCAGTTGTCATAAAGATTATCGAAAGAATCAAAACTGTATATAAATTATGAGACCTAGAAAATACTAAATGGTTTCTGGGTATACATATACTTTGTGATTGATCCAAAAAAAAGTTATAATTAGCTTATGATATATATATTAAGAAGATTGCTAAGAAATTCAAAGCAACAAACAGAACAACAAGTATACTGTTCCCGATAATAGTATTTCGGAAAAATCAGGGTTAAGCTTCTGTATATATTATAAAAATGTATCAAGAGAAAGTGGGTTTAGTATTATATACTGTAATCATTATAAGAACGAATATATCATTCATTGTTTTGCAATTAAATCATTATTTGATCAATCCATCGAGCGATTATATGAAAACTGTCGATCATTATTTATAATATTTATAGAATATAAGGTATCTTATGATCTAATATAATGGTGATCAAATATTACAACTTTTTGTCTTCTTAGATATTTCTTTTGCGGATGATTCAGATATTTATTGATTATCCCAAAGGTATATTATATCCCTTTTCGATAACTTAATTATATGGAAAACATTCAAACAAGATATTATAATCATTTCGATTATCAAAACAAAGCTTTTTGGAATCGAATATATATCAAAAGAAATTATAACAATCTTATATTTTTTAAAAAAGATCGATTTAATAGTAAAAGAACTTATAACAATCTTTTACAATAATCAACAAACGATCAGATTGATGATTAATAAGAACGAATGGATTATTACGAAACTATATTATATCGATATCCAAAATATATGGTTATATCAAGAATATTCAAAAGGGAACTTTTATATAATCTATCTACCGACCATTGATATAATTGCTAATGGGCTCATTAAGAATTTTACAAGACAAAAGTTCGAATACTTTTGATCCCTTTTTAATCTACAAAATATAAACAACAGGATTATAAAGCTTAAATAACGACAATCTGAAGTTTGTATTTCTTCCCTTTGGTATAGATAAAATAAGTCCTATTTGATATCCTAAATTATTATACTTTTCCATGATACACTCCAATTCGTGTACTCCATATTCATCGAAAAACAAAAAACAATCAAAACCGATCATTTTTTCGTTCTTTATTTTTTTGTTTTCGAAGAAGGATAAGTTTCTTTCTAAACTTAATAATTTGAAGTTCAAGTAAAAGAGTCTTTGGATTATCCGTAACAATTAAAGAATGAAGAACAATTGAAGCAATCGAAATTATTAATATTATCAATATTATAGAAACCAAAGGATTATCCTTTCTTTCCTTTTTCTTTGAATATACCATCCGCTTTTTCCTCCTTTTCTTCTTTATTATTCTTTCTTTTTCATCCTTATTATCGCTCTCCTAAATTATAATATACTTCTTCCGTTTAGCCTTTCGAAAACTTCGGTGAATAATATAATAAGGAAAAAAGGAACAACGATGCGGGGACAAAAGAACAATTTCTTTTTTCTCTTTGATCTCCAACATCATCTTTATCGCAATTCTGTATCCCTGCTTGGATTATACAATTAATGATTAGTATATTATAAAGATGGGGGGGTGAACGAAGAACTTATTTTCGAATTTTACTGATAAACAGCGATATAATAATCTGCTAAAGGATAAAGGAAAGCCAGCAAAAAAGTATATGGATAAGTATCACAATTCCAATATCAACGACTATTCGGCTTGAAAGAATCAATAAAGTATTTGCTGTAGAAATTATATCTTTTAGTGATTAACGATTTCATATATCGAATATATAAATGATCATTCTTTTCTTTACAATTCCTATTATCTTTTGTTTTGATTAAAAAACCAGTAATTTTTGATAATCTTTTTTTTTTTTCTTTTTTATTTGGTTTATCATCCGAAAAACTCAATGCCAAAGAATTGAATGGATTGTTATTATCAAACAAAGAAATACTCCTTCTTTTTTCTTTTTTATTAAATGATCTTTGTTTCGATAATTACAAATATAGAATTAATAAAACCTTTCAATTATATAATAGGATTTAAAAATAAAATCTATCTTCAAATTACTATTTGAATTTATAATTAACAATTGATTACGATGAGTAATAGTTCCTTCGATAAAAAGAAACGGTTTCTGAAATAGATAACAGCGCATCATTTTAGGAGCAGATTTAGTTAAGTTATACTTCCAAAAATCGATATCTTGATTTATTATTTATATTGAATTCATTAATTCTCTTTGCTCGATTTATTGGTTTTTCAAAGGAGTATTGGGATCTTTTTTCGCATTCGATTCTTTCAAAGTTTTCTTTTCAGCCACTGTTTACCTAATACAATTGAGATTTGTTTATTTAGCCTTTTTAAATCCCGAAATCTTAGGTATAATAATAATCAATAAAAACTTGATTAAGACAAAAACGAAAATGCAAAAAAGGGATCCATATATTTTTAAAAAATTCATTTATTTTACTTCGCCATCACAATCAATATACTGTAACCTAGCAATTATATACATTCTCAATTACTACACCACAGAATCGATCAATCATTTGTATTCTCCCAACAGAAAACTTTCTTTTTATTATTCAAAATCTTGATTTTGAAGAATATCGCAGATAGCAAGTCGAAGACCAAAAGAAATTTGCGATTTATATATATTCAAATTCTTCTTTATTCTAAGGGTACCAAAATCATTTCAGATTTATATATTATATCAATCCTTGGTTGATATTTGTTTATAATCGCCTTATATATTTATTCACGAATCATATGAATTGCTACATTCTATATCTTTTCATTTATTTTAGATCGCTTTCCGATCTGGGGGGTGTGTCACGGAAAGCCCTGTAATCCCCTATATCTTATAAAGGATCAAAGTGTATACTTTTTAATCAAAATAAAGAATCTATTAGCCCTTACCAATCCACCAATTGATAAAGTGATCCTGATATACTAATAAACAAAGATCTAGCCTAATTAAGGTGTATATCAGCTAAATAACCATTCATTTATTCTATATATACAGCTCTTGATTCATATAATCAAGGGCAAGTCATTCAATTCTTTTACTCTACCAATCACGTGTACCACCTATTCAACGATCCCTGAAAGTGCTATGTAATCATACTATCCCGTGATAACAATGAAACTAAATACATTTAGATTATTCCTAACTATTATCGTAAAAGAAAATTTGGAATATTTATATTTCAATATTAAAAACACCTTTACTAAATCATATTTAAAAAAAAGGATCTATCTCAAATTATCTCAAAATATCAAAATCGAAAAGAGATATATATTATAAACCCTACAAAGTCTATATAATTTAAAGCAAATTAGAAGAAATTAGAATTTATTATTGAAGAAAAAACTTTTAGATATAAACTTTATACAAAGTTTGATAGACCTATATCTATATATATCCAAAAACTATAATATAATATTACTAATATATATCAACGATATCGTTATTATATTATATATATTATTACAAATCATTTGATTCGATGAAAAGCTATCAGTCTGTTTTAATATCAAGAATTTAAAGGAGATTAGTAAAATCCTAAATGTTAAAATCATTTATAATAGAAAAACATATATATTAATTATAAATTAAAAAGAATATTTCGATATTATATTAACTAAATATAATATTATATATAGATAATACCAAACCAAAAAACTATTAATAATAGATTATATCTATTTCCGATTAATAATCGATAATAATGAATTGATAAATATAAATAAATATCAATAACGAATAAAAAATATAATTCATTTAATGGTATATATTCGATTAGATATAGTATTCTCAATTGAAAGACTTTCACAATTTATAATAAAACCAACAAAACATTATATTATAGCTTTGAAAAATCTGATACAATATCTACAATCAACAATCAAATAGAAGTTATGGTTCAGGCCAAAAAAAATATAATTTGATATTTACAAAGAATACAATATATTTAACAATACAATAAAGATATATATAGATATAGATTGAGTTAATAACAAATATAACCAGAAAAATGTTTCAAGGAAAGTTGTAATATTCTATAAAGATTCTATATTATGGGTTAACAAGAAACAAATATTTATAACTACCTTTAATACAGAATCAAAATATATTGCAATAATAATGTTTATTAAACAAAAAAGATGAATTATATAAATATTCAAAGACCTATTTAGATCAAGTTATATTGGAAAGAACAAGAATATAATTCAAATACTTGATAATAATCAAAATACTTTAATTTTAATCAAGAATCCACATTTATATAAACGATTCAAATATATAGATATCAATTATCACTTTATTAAGGATTTAACAGAAAAGAAGAAAATCACTATTAATTATATCAATATATATAATATAATTACCAATAGAATAATGAAGCCTTATATAAGGATTGCTTTCAAAAGATTCAAGAAAATATTAGAATTAATAATTTAAAAGGATCGAATAAGATATCCTTAATAAAGGAGTATTGAAAATGAGGTTATCATAAAATTAGAATTGAGATTATGTGATCACAATGATACACAAACCATAATTAGGGATAACCTTAATTCTACTCCTATTAGAAATATAAATCCTTAGTTCAATCTATATAGTCAACAATACTACTACTTCCTGCACCAAAAGTTAACATATATTATTATTCTACTTGATCATTACGATCATTAGACTATACTTATGGTAAACCTAGACTATAAAGCTTTGAATGATTACAAATATTTCGTCATATATTTTACAATAAATTAAATATGAGAAGATCTTATTATTATATATTTCTTTGATTAATAAAAGCTATAATACATTATTATACTCTTTATCAAAATCAAAAAGATCCCATTGGATTTTGTAAAAAGACCGAGATAACTAACGATCATTTAAAATGCGAAAAATGATTTGCTTCGTATAAATATAAACGCAATCGATACAATTAGAATAAATGATATTTTTTATTTTGATATTTTATACTGCAAATACTAAATATTCAAGAGTTTCCTTCCCCAAATGTCCGGAGCATTTATATCACATTTCATTTGTATCTTTTCTTGAAAAAGATAGATCACAAGAACGATAGAATACTTTATTTATTTTTTTGTTTATTATTAAATATATTATAAAAGGATTGCTTATAGAGATGGATAAAAGAATATTTGAATAAATAGAAAATAGTTTGTATTTTAAGAATATAAGATTTTCAGTATAAATATATTGAATAACTATTATATTATTTATATAATCTCCTTTACAAAAAGTATAATCATATTCTAAAAACTATAATCCAGCTTTTTTTAATCAAACCTCCAAAATGATATTAATATGAAAGCCAGAGATGACTATTATATTGTTTAAGATCAGATTATCATTAAAATAATCCTCTCTTTTAATAATCCCTTTGATAATTCGAATCCTATATTCTAGAATTTGGAAATTGGAAGTATTTATTTCTATAAGATCATTAGGATCGAATGATCGATATTAATAATTATCCAATAAAGATATATTATTCACGATATACATAGTACTATAATTATCGAACAAAGTATTATTAAATAAACGGTATACTTTTATTACTATAGAATATATTCTTGATTGATTGTATCGAATATTCAAAATAACAATATTAATTGAAGATCTTGAAGAATCAATAGAATTTTTTATTCATTTCCTTTTGATCCAATGAGGATGAAATTGCTTTTATAAATACGATCTTACTTGATCTTTAATTGCTTGTAACTTATTTTCGTTGAATACTCTTTTGAATAATAAATTGGTCTTTCTAATAAATACTAACTTTATAGCTTTACAATTTTAAGCAATATAATTATAACCAATTCTATTATTCTATTCAGATTCGATTCTGTAAGAATATTTTTAGATCTTTTTGATCCTTTAATAACTTCCAAAATTAATACTCTTTTTATTCTTTTTAGATCTTTTATCATTTTGAAAAAAGATAAAGATAGAATATATTCCTTCTTTAATTTTTAGAAAAATAAAATCCTAAAAGATTAATCCTCTAAAAATATTTTTGAATTGTTTGAATAAAAGATTAAATAATCCAAGCTGATTGTTCATTTCGATCTATATAATTATAATATTTATTTAGATTAAAAGTATCCTGATATTAACAATTTGTAGAAAAATATTGATAACAATTTCATTCTGTATTTCAATGATCTTATATATAAAAGCTTTGGTATAAACTATAATTCAATCCTTGTATCATTTGATAGGATCAGTTCTATCGAACGAGGCTTATACTAGAACAGACCGATATTCATGTAGTATTGCTAGCTTAATAATAATTACCATAAATATAAGCTTTCTTTTAAATATATTGATAATCGTTTTAAATGAAAAAGCTATAGTACCCTGATTTAGAATAGATAATTTCATAAGGTATACTTGATTAATTAATAATTCGATCTATTTATAAATATTATAAAAAACTTTATGATTCTATATATATTCTTGTTATTAATATCGATATTCTAATTAAAAAAAGGTAAGTTCGGAAGAGATTTTCTAAAAGATGATTGGGAATAAAGTAATAAATTTATTAGAAATAAATCCCAATATATTATTATTAAAATCTTTTATCTTTATATCTCTATTTATATCTTCTTTAGATTAAATCGCTATAAGATATTCCGAAAATTTCTTTTGATATTGAGTTTATTTCTTTTAATTATATTTGATTTAAAGATTGATAATGGAAGATAAAATAAATAATTTAATTAAGAATCAATCGATTTAAATATAAATAAATTTATTTATTAAATCAGAATTTGAAATGGATATAACTGATATAGAAATAAATGGGTTATTCTCTGGATTGATTGAATCCCAGATTTTTTGAACTTGATATTTATTTTTTAAGTGTAGATATCATTTTAGTCATTAAATATAAATTATAAAAAAAAGATTATTTTAATTCTTAATTATATTAAATGAAGGTAATTGAATTGATATGAATATTGAATTATAAATAAAATAGAAATGATAATTTAAAAATGATCCCTTGAATACTCAATAATTATTGAATAGAAGGTTGCGTAAATTAAGGGTTACCGGACTTATAATTATTATAGAATAATATAACTACAAAGTATTTTCAGGGATCAGGGAATAGATGGTATATATGATTGGTAGAATAAAAGAATTGAATGATTTGCTCTTGATTATATGAATCAAGAGCTGTATATATAAATAAATGAATGGTTATCTAATTGATATGTATCTTAATTAGACTAGATCTTTGTTTATTAGTATATCAGGATTATCTTATCAATCGGAGAGATTGGTAAGGTCTAGAAGATCCTTTATTCCGATTGGAAAGCATACCCTTGATCCTTTGTAGGATACAGAGGATCGCAAGGCTTTCCGTGACATCTTCAAAATCTTTTTAATAATAAAGATACTATATTTAAAATTTACAACTATTTTTATTTATATATAAATTGATTTTAAATATAATCAAATATATCGAACTAATATATATTCTTCTTTTTCTATATAAAATCTAATTCGAAAAATATAAAGTAAATTCATTCCTTCATTATATAATATATCTTACTATAGAATATAATAAACGATTTGCACTTCGAAATTAAAATCAATTGCAATACAATAAGAACTAAAACTATTGAAAATTTTATCAATAATTTTACCACATAAATATAAAATAAAATACTTAAAAACTAACTCTCTTTCAATATTCAAGATTCTGAAAATATATTATAATATTATTGATGAATAAATAATAAAAAGAGTTAAAATTCAATTCACGAAATTTACGCGTTTTTAAGGTTTTGGGGTAATATAAGTGCACGGTTACTGTATCTGCAATATATGGAGAGGAATTGCTTTTAGCTGTGAGGTCGACGTTTTCGAGCTAGTATGTCCCTAAACTTCCCTGAGATCTTGGAGTTGTTTGGGCAGTCTGTTATTATTTGAATATCGCTAAGAAGTTTCTCTCTTAGCTCCTCGTCCATGTCAATCTCTGGTGGAAATCACTAAACGAACAGTTGTTGTAAACATATCTTTGATCGTTGGTTAGTCCCGATCTGGCATCTTGTATTCCGTATTAGTCACATACTTTCATGGCTACAGCCTCCTCCACTTGCATGCTTATTTAATTTGTGTCCTATGCCTCCTTTGCGATACGAATTGCTTCCTAATACGCTTGTCGGTGTTTGGCGCGAGTTACATCAGATACTCAAGGCTTGGTGCATTGTGTCTGGATATGGTTTTCCTGCACACGTGCGGACAAGAGACTCGCAGAACCAAAGGATGATGAGATCATAAATCCATGGATAATAATCAAGAAATAGAGGAGCTTATAAAAGAGGTGCAATAGTAGGTCTGCCAGTTTGGTTCTCGGAGATTCTAGGGATACTAGTAAGATCAGCAGCCTATATCTAAATCAAGGAGGATAACTCCTTAAGTGCTTTTCTCTTAGCAGGCAACCTAGAACCAGCCTTACTCGAGTCTACAGCTGTCGGACGCTCAGAAGCAGATGCACGGCTGCTGTCACCAACACACACCAAGCAACAACTAAGTAAAGTAAGCTGTATTAGACCAAACAAAGCTAAAGAGGAAAGAGAGGCTTCGAGGCCTGGCAACTAGTGTACAAAGTCGCTAAGCGAGGGCAACTGTGGCCATATCATCATATGATCCAAATCACCTGGCATTCCTCCAGACCTCCACTTCTAGACAGTGGCGTGACACGTATAATCACGTCCAATCAACGCTAAGCATCTCCACTGCACCGCTAGGACTTTTAGCACTGCCTAGAAACGAAGCTGGCGTTTCTACTGACATAAAGTCAAATATGCCATCTTCTTTGGGCTCAAACATCGGTGTCATCATTCTTGTATTCCTCTAGCAGTTGCGCAGGGGTTTTTCCATTCCCATCCTTCGCATCAGAGCGTGCTCCGTTACTCTCTAACAGCTTCATGGCGTCGACTTGGCCAACAGAAGCCGCGAAATGCATTGGCGTCCAGGTAGGATATAGGGAGTTATGGTGTGGCGTTAGAGTGTCTGCCGGAAGTAGCTCGTTCACGTCAGCGCCGTGCTGCATCAGGAGGCGCATAGTATCGAGAGCGCCAAGTTCTGCAGCGGTGTGTAATGCGCCAGAACAAGCGACGGAGACACCGTGCTTCAACAGCAATTCAGTCATGCGAGTACCTTCGGCCTTAGCGGCGAAAGACAGAAGAGACGAAGCATAGCTTACGACTTTATCAGTACGTATCGGATTTGCACCATGTTGAAGAAGTACGGTGACTACTTCGGTTTTCCTTCGCTTTACAGCTTGAACAAGTGGCTGATTGCTGTGACCGAGTGGAAAAGTGGCAACTTTTGGGTCTACAGATGCCATTGCCTCGAATACAGCGGCGTGTCCATTGTTGATGGCCCTATCAACTGCCCACCTTGTTATAACAGACATGGGTTTTATGCCTTGTTGCGATGCGAAGCTAAGTAAAGTCGAAACAGCTGCAGCGTGGCCGTCCCTAGCTGCTATAATTATTGCCCGTTCGAGGTTCGACATTGGCATCGCCATTACGGTTCGCACATGGTTCTTATCATCGATTGGGCGCTGTTGGAAATAAATGCAATGCGGCTCTTGAAGCACAATCTTAATCCACTGTGGCTGCAAGAGCATGCTTCGTAGTGTTGTGTTGTCGCCCAAGGAGAGTGCCTCAATAAGAGGGAGGGCGGCGTCCTCGCCGATAAGTACGTCGAATACTTCTCTTGATGACTGGTATATGCCCGGCCAAGGTTTTAGGTCTGCCATGGTCAATTCCGCCATGACTACAGTGGAGGACTTTTTTGTGGTGATGATGATGCTGGAGGTGCTTTGGTATTGGAAGTCGGAAATGTAGACGAGGGTAACGTGGTCGTGGTCGTGGTCGAGTGAAGGACTAGGTGTGAATCTTGTAAAGGAATACAAATGCGAAGGCGATGTGCAGACCTTTAAGGAATATGTATATATGTATATAGCAGATTCACCTCTAAAAATAAGGAGTTTGGCGGGGCTATGCAGAAAGTGCCTCCACGGCACAGCCACTCGACAACCAACAACGATCCCTCATCCCTCATCCTTTTTGGCGGCGGCTGTTATAATAGTACCCCAAATAATTAAACTCATACCCTTTTATTATTCTAGTACCCCGCTAAGCCTCTTTGGGTCTAAAACCTTTACATTAACCATACAAATTACTAAGTTATCTTATATTAGTACTCTTCTTTTTCAAGTATTAAACAAAAATAAAAAATATCTAAACAGAAGTTATAGAGCTCAATTAATAAATTCCAAAGATATAAATTTTATTTATATAACGACCTAATACTATATAATTAATTATTAAAGAAATTTTTTTAATTCTTATAAGATCTTCTGATTTTGAGATTATTCAGAAAATGATACAAGAGTTTAAGTCTCAAAGCTTTAAGTGAATTTAAATTACTGTCACGAATCGTGAACCACAGGAGGCTAATCACGTGATACCTCTTATCTCCCATATCAATTAATGAGCTGATCGTCCGTGCACATGCGTTATGATTCATAATAACGCATGCGCACAGCCCCGCAGCTCACGAATGTGTATTTGTATATATATATCTAGTTGTTCCTTACGAGCCATAGTTCTTCAGTTGTAGATTCTAAGGAACATAATTGACCCTGTTTATTCAGCTCTATTACGGCTCTTGTGCGTTACAATTACTAGAAATAACTTTAATTAAGTATAGATTTATTATATTATATATAAATTAAATAAAAATTAAAGATTTAGATTCAGTTTGATTAGAAGTAGAATTACAGAATTGAAAGCAAAATTTTATTTTGAGAATTGAAAGACTTGTACTCAATTGAAATATTAGAAGTACTAACTTAAAGATCAATAGTAGTAGTATATCAATTAGAAGGTATGGGTTTAGCCAAATAGGGTACTAATATATCAAAAAGGGTACTAGAATATTCAAAGGGTACGAGTTTAATTAAATGGGGTATCAATATAACAGCCGCCCTTTTTGGCATCATTCATCCCCAGGTCACGTGTTATGCTTCCGATTGATGGTTGGCAGGATTCGAAATTTGGCCCTGCAATGGCTATTTACATCGTAGAACTACCTAATAATATGTCAACACCTACAGTACCAACTCAAAAGTTTACGCGAGAATCACGAAAATTCGCGAATTGTGACCCTTTCTCCTCAATATCACCAACTTCAAACCTTTATATATCAATTCCACACCGTATTCTAAGGCCTACATACCCGAATAAAATCAAGAAGAAGAAGCTTACTCCATATAAAAAAAGACAGATTATTGAGGCCTCTCTTTTAGATCATCAACCACTTCCTATTGCATGTGTACTTTTAGAGCCATAATCCACAGTTCGAATTATCCTTTTTTAAGACTTATTATGTATAGAAGATAAATTCCAACCTCGAACCGGCCGGCCAATAGAATTTATAGATCATGATATTCGACGCCTTATTCGCTATATTCGAAAATACCCAAAGTATACGTATACATAAGTAAAGGAAGCTTCAGGGTTCACATTTCACCCCTTTATCCTTAAGTATATATTTGAACCGTCTGATATCCGCAACTGACGAGCTGCAAAGCGCCTCGAGCTCATAGAAGCAGTGGCTAGGAAGAGGTACCTGTGGTGCAAAGCACAGAAGCATTGGACATTAGTAGAGTGGAGGAAATATATGTGGAGTGACGAGTGTTCTGCAGGGCGGGGGCGGGGTAAAGCAAGAGAGTAATGCTTTCGTACACCGGCAGAGAAGTGGAATCCTAATATGGTACAGACATATGCAAAGTTAAGGGATATATCTGTAATGATGTGGGGATGCTTTTAGTTTATTAAGGGCAAGGAGCAACGCTCGGAGTTATATACTTTAGACTGTGACTTCGAGTCCAAAAAGCATAGGTACTCTGCTCGCTCCTACCTCTAATTACTCGACGACCAAATGCCTAAATGCTGGGAACCGGGTCTTATATTCATGCAGGACAATGCTCCTATACATTCTGCTCGTGCAGTTACGCAGTGGTTTTAAGATATGGCAATGCCCTTGACAGATTGGGCACCTTACTCGCCGGACCTAAATCCAATTGAGCATATCTGATGGCACTTGAAAAAGCTTGTGCTAGAACGGCACCTAGAGCTTCTAACTATGGGGAAATCAGAAGGAGCTATCTAGGCACTAGAAAGAGCTCTTATAGAAGCATGGGACGAGTTACCTGATAGCTTATTTGAGCAGGTTGCTGATAGTATGCCATATCGGGTAGCAGCGTGCATTAGGGCGAAGGGGTGGCACACAAAGTACTAGGGAAAGGTGGCATTTTAGGAGCATGTAAACTAGTACATTGTGTTTCAAAATTGAGTGCTAATAATGGGTGGTTGTTTTGATATGTATTTATTTGCAATGTAATACTGATGCTTGTTTTGGTGGGGCACGTAAACTTATGATCGCTTACTTTCTCAGCTATAACCCCCCAGGTTATGTAGTCCGTGCACGCTGCTGCTCTTAGAAAAAGAACATCAAGACATAGTGTAAATAGTGTAAGCACCCTAAAAAGTTAGCGATCACTAGCACTAAGGATGCTATATTTCCAGGGCATAAGACACTAAACCACCTACAATGCTTCAAGGCATTTAATTAAAGCGGCATAATAATAATAAGACGGGGGGGGGCAAACTAATGACACTTCACTATATGACAAGAGACGATAGTGCACGCGAAACCTCAACCAGACGGACCCTCGGTCAGCTTTGGGCTTATATCAAAACAAAAACATTCTATTGCATTTTCTATCCAGACTAGCTAAGCGTCAATAAAAGAAAGGTGGTGATTCCGTCCCTGAAACAATCTTCTCTCGGCCTCGTGCTCCCGGCTCCCTCCTCCTGCAGGCTTCGACGACAAGCAATGGCTTGTAGTCAACTCTTATTTAGATGTGGATATCACCAGGGTCCTCAACAACCGCTGGGTCAGTAGTAGTAGTCGTAGTCGGCTTAGGGTCAGTGGTCGCTGGATCATGTGGAGCCGCAGGGTCACCTATTGGAGTTTCTTGAGCGGCAGGATCACCATATGCGCTGTTGCTAGCGGTGCTGCTTCTTTCAGAGTTTGTTTCAGGGCTATCGCATCCTGGGGTGCCGCAATAAGGCTCAGAATTGTTTGCGGTTCCCTCCGTATAGTCGGCGTTATAGTGAAGCCCGTCGGCGTCTTCTGTAGCCATGATTTCCGATAGGTCTGTTGCATCTTTAGCCATGTGGTTAATGGACTTAAGATCTCCAGATGCGAGTCTAGCCAAGTTTATATCAGCTTCAGTAGTTGCGTAGAAGGATGCTGCTCCTGCTGTCTTCCATTGCGCAGCACCAAAGACTGTAATCTTATCGGTAGCAACCATTGATATAGCATTGCCAGATGCTTCAGCATCATCCTCACGCTCATCCGCCGCAAAAGCCTTATCCCAGTACGAATTGGGGTTGTCGGCATTGAAGAAGTCGTCGTAGTAGTAGTAGCCAGGGTTCTTTGCTTGGAACGCCTTTACTTGGGGTTCTGAGTAGCCGCTGTATTCTATGTATTGATCGGTCTTTGGATAGTACTGTTGAAGGTACGCCATGTACTCGTCTACAGTAATCGTGGATCCTCTAACCGCTCGTGCAGTTAAAGACTTCTCACTAACACCGTTCTGGGATAGAGGTGCGGCGATTGCAATGTTCAGAATCGAGAGAAGGAAGAAGATGAGTGCTGTGAGGCTCACACCCCGATTGAAATTGAAAGAAAGCTTCATTGTGGTGTAAGGATGAAGGAAATGCAGTGATATATGGAATATGGATAAAGCTTTTGTAGTGTTCGAGCGTCGATGTAGGGAAGGAAATGCGAGATTGGTCTGCGGAAAGGAAAAGGAAACGGGGACTTCAAACTCTCTTTATATACTCTGAAAATGCTAACGCTTGACATGAAGATAATTCTTAACGCACTGGCGAGGTGGATTCCATCCCATAATCAGAGATGCGGCTGTAGGATCTCCGTCTATTTCGAGGCGTGGCTGTCGCTACCCGCTGAGCCGCCAGCAGCAACACCAACGGTAACATTAACACTAACAGTAACTCAATCATACTTTGTAAACATAGTTAAATAGGATAAATGCTTTGAATCATTTTTCTATTTCTATACTTTGTAGATATAATTGATTAAGATATTAATATTAATATAATACTAATAATAACTCAATTATACTTTGTAGATATAATTGAGTAGGATATTAATATTAATACAATACTAACAGCAAGTCAACTACTTTATATATGGGCCATCTCTTTTATAGGCTACTTTTTCACATCAAAAATCATAAAAATCAACATTTTTTTTACTTTCTTATTTATAAATATAATTTTCTGAAATTTTGAATATGGATTTATTACTTATATAATAATAAATTCTGAAAATTTCAGATTTTTCATAATTTTTTTCATCGAGATATTTAAGATTGAATTTTCGAGTTTTAATTTGTATATAATTTATATAAGTCAATTACTCTACTTTCGGGCCACCCCTGTTTCGGGCCACTCTTTTATATCAAAAACTACAATTTTCATCTATTAATAACTTTACAATTAATTGATATAATTAATTTTAACCACTCTAGTTTCCGGCCACCATTAAAAAAATTCATTATTTTTATTTTTATATTAATAACTCAACAACTATTCGTATTCAACGAAATCGTTTATATTATTAATTTCTATTATATTATCGTTATCATTTTTATTAATTTCATAATCTTTAACTTCAATTTGGGTTTCTCTAATAACTTTAATCTCTGTAAATTTCGAATTCGAATTAATCCGAACTTGATATCTTTTCTTAGAATTCAATTGATCTATTCGATACTTCAATGACTTTATTTGATATTTTAATTCCATAAGATTATAATTCTTAGTATCAAAATCTTTCGAAATCTTACAAAAAAAACAAATATTATATTGAAAGATCAGTTTCTTTTTCTTGGATTATTATATAAATATATAATCGAAAATCAAATACCTTTTGAAATGTTTTTCAATCAATAAAAGATATCTTTTTGTTCTATTAAAGCTTTAAATCATTATCAAAAGTTGAGTTCATTAATAAAACCTTCGTTATTTTCAAGCAAGAATCTATTTATAAATGATTTTATTTAACTTTAATATTATAAATTATTAAATCTTCTATTCGAACTTTCTAATAATAAAAAAGAAAACTCGATTTTTCAATTAATATTGAATCGAATAAAGAACTTAATTTATTGAATATATATCAATAGATATTTTTGAATAATAAGAAAATAAATAAATCAAATAATTGTAATATATATAATATATATAATAATAAAAGATAAATATTTTTCTTGAAGTATTCAAGTATAAATTCTATAATTTTATGATTTTTATATCTATTCAATATAAATAGTTTAGCCTTTTCGAATTGAAAAAGAGTAATTTCAAAAATAAACATCTTTTTAAGCTATTCAAGATTTGTAGTACTGATTATCTATTCATTTTGTATAACAATAAAGTTTCAATCTTTATATAGATCGAGGTCTGTAGGGAATTATTATTATTGAACACTTTTATTTTTATAAATAACAAATAATTTGAATAAATACTTTATTACTGAAATATACTTAATAAAAGACATCCAAACTCTTAAATCAAGTTGTTTTTTTTAGAATAAAACGATATTTTAAATTCTCTATTATCAAATTATTGAAACCCTAGCCCTTTATAATATCAGTTTCATTTATATTTTATCGGTTTTCAAGTTTTATACTCTTAATATCAGGAATTTCGAGATTTTGAAACTATTTCGAGATAATATCATAAATAATACTCGAAACTTTTGTAAAATCGGTTCGGTATTGCCTTTTGATTCTAATTTCAGGATTTCTTTTCAAAAAAAATTTGTATTTATCGTTTTCCAAATATAGAATCGTTTTCTTTTATATTAAAAAGATACTCTTCAATTTTATAAATTTATTATTAAGTTTAATTTTTCTATATTAATATTTAATCTATTAATCCTTTCTTTTGAATCGAAGTTATCTTTTATTGATTTTGGGTATCTTTTTTATAAAAGAAATAATTATTTATTCGATCTTGAAGAGTGCTTCTTGATATATTATAATTTGAACAAACTTTTTGTATTTATATTCCATTTATAATTGTATTTAATACCATTGCAATATCATCTTCAGTATAGGATTTCGATATTATATAAATCATAATTTATTAAAATTTAATAATGATTCATTAAATAATTATTGAATTATTAAAATTTAAAGATTGAGCATAGCTTATATTGAGGTGGTAAATTAGAATGACCGGAAACTAGAGTGACTGATTTAATTAAACAATAAATATAGAAGAAATATTATCATCAAAAGAAAAAAGCAACGATAAGATTGAAAATGAGGGCGGCAACGAGGTTGAAAACGGGGGCGGCGACGAGATTGAAAATGGGGGCGGCGATGAGATTGAAAATGGGGGCGGCGACGAGATTGAAAATGAGAGCAGCAACGAGGTTGAAAATGGGGGCGGCGACGAGATTGAAAATGGGGGCGGCGACGAGATTGAAAATGAGAGCAGCAACGAGGTTGAAAATGGGGGCGGCGAGAGATTGAAAATGAGAGCAGCAACGAGGTTGAAAATGGGGGCGGCGACGAGATTGAAAATGAGAGCGGCGGCGGGGTTGGAAATGGGGGCGGCAACGAGAAGTTGTAATCTTTGATCATTTTTATATTTCAATTACAATCCTTATATATTAGTTTGTTAATCAATAAATTAGAATATTAAATATATTATTTTTATATGAATTTAGTTCATTTATGAATAATCTTAAAAATATTTATTTATATATAAGCTAGTTGATATAATAACTCTGTATATTAATCAATAAATCAGAATATTGATCAATAAGCTAATTTATTTCGAAATATATATAATTGATTACTCAATCTCTATATGATTAATACCTCGGAATATATAAATTATATACAAATTGAAAATCGAAAAATTCAACCTTCAATATCTTAATGAAAAAAAATCACGAAAAATCCGAAATTCTCAGAATTTATTATTATATATATAATAAATCTATAATCGAAATTTCAAGAAATTATATTCATAAATAAGAAAATTAAAAAAATATATTTTATGATTTTTGGTGTAGAAAAGTGGCCCGAAAGAGAGGTGGCGCGAAAGTGAGATAGTTGATTTACAAATTAAAAAATACAGAAATCTTGAATAACTTTTCAACAAAAATTAATAAAAATAAATTATTAATTTTTGTGAAAATCCTCTAATCAAATTTTATAAAATGAATCAAATTTTAGAATTTTAATATTTATAATAAAAGATTTTCTATAAATTATTATATATAATAATTTAATTCATTTTGTAGAATATGATTCAATGATTTCAAAAAAATAAATAATTTATTTTTAATTATTTTTGTTGAAAAGTTATTCAAGATTTTAAAGTTTTTTAATTTGTATATAAAATTATATATAAATTGAGATCGAAATTTCAACGAAAACAAAATTTAAAATTATAAAAATTTCAGAATCAATTGATATCTATATAAAGAATCTATATTTTAAATTTCAATCAATTATATGAATTCATTATAAAATTATTAATAAATGAAAATCGTGATTTTTGATGTAAAAGGGTGGCCTATAAAAAGAGGTGGCCCATATATAGAGTAGTTGACTTAACTCAGCTATATTTTGCAGACACAGCTGAGTAAGATACCAACAATAATTCAGCCATGCTTTACAAGCATAGCTAGATAGGATACCAATACCAATACAACACTAACAGTAATTCAGCCATACTTTGTAGGCATAACCAAACAGGATGAATACTTTGGATCATTTTTCTATTTCTATACTTTGTAAGTATAATTGAATAGAATATCAACACCAATACAATACTGATAGTAACTCAGGCATACTTTGTAGGTATAACTAAGTAGGATGGATGCTTCGGATCATTTTTCTATTTTCATACTTTGCAGGCATAGCTAAGTAGGATGGATGCTTTGGATCATTTTCCTATTTTGGAACTGGTTTCGTGTCTATAAGAACACCCACTTGCTCGACTTTCTATTCTGTATCATTAAAGACTTCTCACTTTTGCTTACTTTACTTTCAGCTTCAATCATCTGCCCTTATTCGTCCCTCAAGCACCCTCCTAGTTCTTCTAGACTAACTATATATTACCTTTACAACGCAACGTTAACTGCATTGATCTTGACATTCCCATCAACATCAACAGATATCACCAATATTTCTATCTCGGTATAACTTCACTATGAACGCCATCATTAACACCGGCTTCCTGATATCCTTTGCCATCTCGCTTTCCGACTCAATCCGAGATGCTCAAAACGTTGATTCGTCCACATCTGTCGAGATTGGCGCTGGTATTGGGCCCAATGGAAACGCAGGCACCTTCGGCGGCGCTGTTCCTGCCATCTCAATCTGGAACGAAGAGGGTGCCCGCCTCGGCCAGTTTATGCCCTCGAAAGGCGAGAACATCAAAGCAGGCACGAGCAACAGCAAACCTATAACTGTCACCCAAAACCAAGGTGCTACCGGACAGCCGGAGTATATCCTTCTGACTACTGTTAACAATGACGCGATCTGCATTACCTACGTTACTGTGTCAGGCAACGGTGTCAGTTGGAACTGGATGGGCGACGTTGGATATACATGCGGTGGCGATTGGTACCCGTCCACGGCCAAGTTTGGAAGTGACAATTATCAGCCTAAGTGCACCTGGATCGACGCCGACCACTCAGACGGTCTACGTTTTATCGCCATGAGCATGCACATGCCAGACTTCAACGGCGATAAGGCGCTCGTCAGTGAATACAATAAAAACAATGCCGCCTTGTGCAATTCAAAGGCTCGATTCATGCAGTGGGGCCAACTGACTGTCAACCCGGGCTACAACCAGGAGCCCCCTATGTTCTCGCCGCCGCTACAGTATAACGCTGACGGGTCTGACAAAGACTTCAGCGCGCTCTTCACACCTGGTACAGTTAACAAGCGCGACATGTCTTCAGCTACCAACTCTACTCCGGACGGCAGCATCAATCAGCCAGGCCACGTTATCATTAGCGACTATAAGGCCCATAGCGCATCAGAGGTCTGCGGGAGCGAGACTTCTCGTGGCCCATCGTTTGTGTCAACCCAGGACGGCACGTATTGCGACATGAGCACCAAGATCTCCTACCCCCTCTGCTCGGCTACCGTCACAACTGGGTGCTTTGACGTTGATACTAAGGAGCTAATTGGCAAGAGCCGCCGTCACGCAAGGGGCCTGGGAGCTAGGGAAGTCCATAAGCGGTACAAGACCTCTGACAAATGGACCCCGGAGCAGTAAATTTCTTTTCCAATAGAGATTATAAGTGATTGATAGTAGTCCCAGACGCTATGGCTGGGTAGGGAGTTAGGGGGGATTCAGGCGTTATTGGTTTTGTTTTTTTGATGATCTAAGGTCCTTTTGCGCAAGATGTATTTATTTTTATTTAGACTATATGCATTTAGACTATATTCATTTAGACCACATTCAATTACACACCTATTGCAAAGAAATAATACGTGACTAGCTTCCCGACTTATTTAAGATATGGAATTGTGCTTTTGACCTGAGCTAATGAATTGAGCTTGTGAAGGATCCTGCGAGGAAGCAGTATAAAGATGCGGATTTTGATCGTGTTGATGCAATTCAATGACATCAACATGAAAGACGCCCCACGGTCGAGTCAGCTGATAGCCTATCAGGCATACCTACGCAGGGCGAGTAAGGGCAGGTGTCTGTTGGCAGCCCAGAAAACGGTCATCCCCCTGAAACAAGATATTTTAAGGAGGAACAAGGAGCCTGGTGCAAGAAGGGTACGGAGAAACGTCCAATTCATTGTCGATCACGTGTTCGTTGAGAAATTATAGCCGGTGATGCTAAATACGAGGTTCCTGATGAAGAGGTCCAAAATTTATTGGATCTAGCTTTCTTAGACCCCATGTCGGAGCAAGACGAGAGCGGCGAATCTATAGATGGAAGCACCCGCTCCGTGAAGTCAGGTTCTAAAGGGTAAAAGACGGGACTGTAAGGTTAGATATGTACATTTCAACTACATGGGGAGCTTTAGGCATCTTAAACAGTTCCTTTTTCTTTTTTTTCTTATGATAAGAACATTCGGAGCGTTTGCTTGGTTATTGAAAGTGGTTAATTCTCTCCGCCGTATATGCCTTTGAAGCTGAATCTAGTGTAGTCGATGGGTAGTTTGGATATATAGATTGAATACAGTTAACCACAATTATAAACGGATTGGTTTCGAAATTTCGTTTATTTACTAATTATAGATTGGTTATGAGGTTTAGATTTGATAAATTATAATTTGAATAATCCGAATATATATATTGTAATTATTTATCTATTGATTATCAATTTTATCTCATTAAAGAAAGAATCGTTTTAAAATGAAAAACAAGGATATCGAAATTTAAAGCTTTCTTATTCTGTTTGATTTTTATATAAAAAAATATATAAAATATAAACATAATCTATCTTTTTTTTATCTTTTCTATTTAATATTAAAATTCGTTATAGAATTCGATCAAAATTTGAAGCTATTCCCAAATTTCAAAATATGAAACTATTCTCAAATTTTTTTACAATTAACGTAATTTATCACCAAGTGGGCCATATCACTGAATGGGCCACTTTCATCTCAATTTATACTCTTCATATTCAACACGTATTTATCAACCATTTATTATAAAATCTACAAATAAAAAAGTACATTTACTCTTAATCATTGAAGCTTTTCAAAAAGATAAAAAATTAAATATTCGGAAGGTTGCTCGATTATATAATATATTTCGTACAATAATTAGTTACAGAATAAACGATTTAATTTTGTGTACAGAGATTCGAAACAAATTATTATAAGATTATAGAATTGAAAAAGAAAATGATTATTGAATATATACTTGATATAGATTAAAAAGGATTTCCATCTAAAATCAAAGATATGGAAGATATAGCGAATTATATTCTTGAATCGAAGAGTATGAAGTATATTGGAAAGTTTTGGGTATATCGATTCGTAAAACGTTGAATCGAATTAAAGATACATTTTAATTGTATTTATAACTTTCAAAAAGCTCTTTATGAAGATCCTAAACTTATTGAAGAATGATTTTGATTAATTGCAAATATACAAGCGAAATATAGCATTTTGAATAGCGATTTCTATAATTTCGATAAAACAAACTTTGTAGTGGGGGTTGTGTGTGCGGCAGTGATTATTATTAGCATTAAAAAACGTAATAGAAATAAATCAATACAATTAGATAATCGAAAATGAGTTACAATAATAATATATGAAAATGAGGAGAGTGAAATTATTCCCCCATTTCTAATAGTTCAAGAATAGATTCATCTCTCCAATTGATATACCGAAATCAATCTTCCTATAGAATAGGCTATTAAACCTATATCTAATAGATAAACAAACAATATATAAGAATTTCTAATAAGTTTATTAAATCACTTAATAATATTAACCGAACCGATGGTTATATGATCACGTGATATATTAATAATATAATTTCATATTATTAAATTTTATTATTATACAAAATCTTGATCATATATTATATTAGAATAATTTACAATGGAATAGAATATAATAAAAGCATATAGAACTTTCTTATTTCTAAGATTAAATATTATTAGTTATTATTTTATTTCATTATATAAAACAATTCTATAAGATTCGATTTAAATCTATTTTATTTATAATTATAGAATATTATAGAATTTTATAGAATCCTATCAAATATTATAAATAAGAAGATTTTCTTCAAAGAATTCTTCTGAAAAACAAGCAAAATTGTCGGGACAACTGTACACGGGGAAGTGAGGTTCATCAACGAACGTATAGAACTATTAATATGTTTTGATTTG
Source organism: Stromatinia cepivora (assembly GCA_014898415.1). Classification (NCBI taxonomy): domain Eukaryota; kingdom Fungi; phylum Ascomycota; class Leotiomycetes; order Helotiales; family Sclerotiniaceae; genus Stromatinia; species Stromatinia cepivora. The sequence continues at coordinate 1,296,411 of RCTD01000015.1, read as the reverse complement.
CCTAGAGAGCTAGAATTTATAGAGGGTAAAGATCTATATAATGGTGTATACCGAGATATTAGTACAAGTACTAGTGCTTACATAATCCTTATCATTTTTATTATCCTTATTATTCTTATTATTCTTACCATCCTTATCATTCTTATTATCCTTACCATCTTTATTATACACATGATTTATATTCTGATACTGGCAACTTCTCTTAAAGTCGAAGTATCATATACTCCAGGAATATACATGCCCGGCAAGTAAGTACTCTTTCCAATCCTAGCTCTCGTTTTGTTCCTTTGTTCAAATCAACTTATACATGAAATGATTATATATCCGATGATTGAATATATGCCCATAATGGTTTTTATTTTGTATTCGTTTTTCGATTCCTGTATTTATATCATTTTCTCTCTATCACACTCTGGTCTCTCCATTTATTCTATAATCTTAATCTTGATTGTATTATTCTTTACAAGATCTCTAAAAGCTTAATATGATTTTATCTTTGTTATTGTATCAATAGGGTTAGATTCTTTATTAATCTATTTGATTTTCATTATTTTCTTTCGTTCATATAATTGCTGCAAAGTTATTAGATCAATCATCAATCTTTTCTTTTGTATTGAATTTAGTTTCGTAAAACAATTGTAAAGCGATTTCGAATCTATATATATGATTAATGGTATTTTCTGTTTTGGTAATATATTTCCGATAATGCTTTTGAGTGCTATGTTAATATCGAATTCCAAGGTTATATTGTAAAGTTCCGATGTTAATATATTTCTAATGATTCTTTTATATTTGATGGATAATCAATGAATTAGGTTTGCTTTGTTGTTTTTATCCATTAATACGATGATATATTCGATTTGCAAGGACAGATTTCAATTGTTAGTGAATGATATATTTATGAATATTATTAATTTCAGTGAATCGAGATCGAATAGTATGAATTTCAATCTTTTAGTTGAATTGTTCATTTGCTATTGGATTGTTTTATTTATTAATTTTGTATCTTTTTCTTTGGGGTTGATAATTTGGGTAGCAAAAAAAAGAGCGAATGATGTTTTTGATTGATATATTGTTGAAATATAAGTTCCTTTTGTATATTGAGTAATATATTGATCTTTTGGGGTTGTGTTTTTTCGAACTTTGTTTTTTGTATTATGAATATCGATTGGTTATGTTTTGATGAATTGTAGATTCGTATATTGTTTTTCTTGATTGATATAAATGGAGCTGTTGTTTGTTTGGATGATGATAGTTCTGTTGAATTTGAGGGGGTTCTCGGGTGATAAGGTTTTTCGATTCTTTGTAAGAAATTTTGTATTTTTGAGTTCTTTTTATTCTTTATTTGCGAATACTTTATTGGCTATAATGATTGTATTATCCGTTTGAAATTCTATTAATCCGAATACTTCGTTTTCCTGTTTGGTATATATTAAATAGGGGTTGTAGGTTGATTGGATCATTTGGAGTGCGGTAAAATGATAATTGTAGTAAATGCTAAATCAATGATTTCTAGTTTCTGATATACTATATAATAATTTGATTATTTGTAATAGTGTTCCCTTTATAAGTTCTATTTCCTTAGATAGTAAAATGTAGAACAATTGTATTAGATTGAATGCTGTTTGTATATAAACTTGAATAATATCCTTAATATATAAAGTTGTTTGTACAATTGATTATAGAATAGTTATAATATTTAATATCAAACATTGATTTGCTCGCTGAATTATGGATGATTATGTTAATACTATTCTCTTTTCTGTATCATTTTATATCTGGATTACAAATCTCGATTTCGGGAATATTTTTTAATGCCTTTGTTTTTGATCTTATCGATGAATCTTGATTTGAATATTTGTATATCTTCTGGTATATTTGTTTGTTGTATGATTTCGAATATACTGTTTTTTATTAAATCATTAATTTCCTTCTTTCTTGATTCTTTGTAGATCGATAGATTTTGGGGTATATCAAATGTCAATAGGTTTTCGTTGAAGGATTCGATGATATTTTCTTTTTCATTATCTTGAAGGTAGATAGCTATATTTGGTATTGCTATTGTATCCTCAATAAGGTATATTACTATAATTTCGATTGATATTGTATTTATTATATTATATGATATTCTTATTAAAAGAACAATTACTTGAAGGATACCGGGATTCGCTTTTGCTGCGTTTTTTAAGACGATCTTAAATTTCTTCTGGATAACGGTTTCGAGATCCTTCAAGGATGTTTCCTAAAGGATTTGTTCTGTTGTAATATATTCTGTTTGTATGATGGGTTCTATTAGTATATCTGTTTCGATTGTATAAAGTTTCACTATTATAGATCGAAAGATCATAGATCTGCTTGGTAATTATATTATACAGATTTCGCCTTTGATTTGTAGTAATATGAATAGCCCTATTCATTCGGTAATTCGATTGTTTCCTTTTTTCTATATCTATATCTTTGAATTGATTGATAGTTTGTAAATTGGAATTGTATTTGAACCGTTACATTGATTCAATGTATCTACTACTTGTCTTTTAGTTTGGAACTTTTTGATTTTGTTATTTGCTTTTTTGATTATATTGAATCGTTATTGAATATTAAATATCGATGAATCGAATTTGCTTATTTGCGGATATACTTTAAATATTAAAAGGGTAGATACAATTCCATCAAAACCAGTGGTATCATTTATTATTTTCATTACTATTTGTAGTGCCGATTCTTTCGTTATTCTAATATCTTTGAATTCTTCTTTGATGATATTGTATGTATGTCGAATAATTTAATAATAATGTTTAATTATTCCGATCGATCAATATACTTCGACGAATACGCTTTTCGTAATGATCGTTATCATTTCAGTATATTATTTGAATTCCTTGTTTACAAAATTTTTCCCGGTATTATGAATAATATAATCTGGTGGGTCTAGATATATATCTATCCAGTATATTCTTAATTTATTCTATATATATTTTGTATTAATATTATCGAGCTATTGTACTGCTTGAAATCTGATTTTTTTATTGATAATATATAATATTGGTTTATTATTGATATATATGATATCGATTATAATCGAATAATTAAATTCGATATTGTTGTAAAGGTTGAATTTGAATCTGCCTAAGGATTTTCTGTATTTTTGATAATATTCGTAGAATTTCGTAAGTTTCTCGAGATCTCTTTAAATAATATCTGTATAGCCTGTATATTGAAGAACTCGATAAAATCTGTTTACAAAAGAATAATCGAAACGACGATATAATCTCTATATTTCCGATTCGATCAGATAATAATTGTTTATATCGATAGATATTTATATAAATTGCTGGATTTTTATATTTCAAAGTAATACTATATACTTGAATTTGCGAATACAAGAATGGTTTGCAATTGATAATACAAATGCATCGATAATATTATTATAATATACCCCAAGTCGATCTATATCCTATAACGATAATAAAAATAATGTTTCTGATTTTATAATATAGAATTCGATAATTTCTGAAAGTAGGTTCAGTTGAATCGATCCGATTGATTCGGCCTTTCCGATTCCGAATATCATCTTTGCGATTTCTGCTCTATTTGTATTCAATATAATATTCTCAACATCTTTTTAGTATACTTGGTATTGTTTGAATTCTATTGTAGATTATTGGGATACTCCTGTATCGATAATAATACCTTGAAACTTTTTGTTATCGTATTTCGAGAAGAAAGCTTTGTACCCTTTGGTTTTGTTAATTAGTTTATTGATAAGGTTAGTTAGAATATATATTGTTGTTTTATTGAATAAGTTTATTGTAATTTCCTTTCCATTAATTGATCCATAGAATAAAATCTAAATATACTCTGGACCATTATTCTTTATATTCTCCTTTGAATTATTTTGAATATATATTATAAATTTTTTATCAATATTGATATCCGATAAAGTTCCTTTGTATTCGATAATGTATTATTCGAAATATGATCCGAAGTTTTTATTGTTATCTTTGAATAGTTCTCTATATTTACATTTCGATTTAGTTTATTCAGTTTCTATATACTTGTTTAATCAATAGCCTTCTTTTTTACAAACGAAGCATTTTTTAGTTCCTTTTGTATAAATAGAAAATCGTTGATTGGATTTGTATTCGTGATTGTACCTGGGGTTCTTCTGATTGTATACTCGATCTGTATAGAATATCTCGTTTTCGTTTGGATGTGATTTTTTGTATATAGAGGTGGAACCTTATAGATCCTTGATAAATCCGATTACAGATTTTGAAGGTCGATAGTACATTTGGTTATATACTGATATACGGTTATATACATTAAGAATCTTTCTTTGGATATATACAATTGTTTGAAGTTCTTTTGGTAAACCTTTTTGAAGATGCCGAAATTTGGTAATTATAATATCCAGGCATTTTAATATCGATTTTCCAGGGTTCTATATAATAATTGTTTTGAGTATTGTATGATCCTATTTTTCTATGAGTTCGCATTGATATCCTTTTTCTTCAAAAGATATTTTCATTATTTCGTAGATACTCTTCATTGTATTTGGAATATGATTAAAGTTCGAATAATAGAATATAAGAGCCTTTTCCTTTAGTATTATAGGGAACATTTTTGTGTAAAGGTTTGGATGGATATTAATTCTTTTGTAATGATTGAGGAAGATAGTATACTTGTAATCGAAATTATCATCTTGGCTAATATATTTGTTGACATTATTGTAAAGTTTCTTAAGGTTTCCAAAGTTACGATCGATATTATTGCTATATATATAATCAAATAATTTATTCTTATAGTTTCCTAAACTATTGTTTTCTTCATTATTAAATAAATTTCTTCCTCCTTTATTGTTTCTATAGGGATATATATAAATATCATTTTGATCTATATTATCTGCCTTACAATCGTTTCCGAAGTATTTATTATTATTTAAGGGTTTCCTATTGTTAAATAATCTATTTGATAATCCTTTACTATAAATAGATTTCTTTCTATTCGATAGTTTTTTATCTTCAAATGATATATTATTATTATATAATAATTGTAATGATATTGAATATTGTTTCTATCCTAAATCTTGATATTCGTTATCTGAGAGTTCCTTGAATATATAAGATCCTGATTTCTTATCTAATTGTAATGATTGAATTCTTTTGCATTATATTGAAAATAATTGCCTTGTATTTATCTATACAAATTATTCTTTTCTTTTAAAATTGAATAAGGGTATTAGATCTTCAGAGATGATATCCAGATATACATTGTTATCGAGTATCTTGATTTGGTTTAGGATAGTTTTTGATCGGAATTAGAAGTATCGATTTATTTTTGCCTTTCGAATTTGTTCATTTGATCATAGTATATATAGGGTATAAAATGTTTCGATTAAGGTTTCGCTGATTATCAGCTCCGTATATTGTATTATCTTTTTGATAAACAAATCATCTGTTTTCAATTTAATGTATAATCTAAATATAATTTTTAAATTGACAAATTCGAAATACTCAACTTTGAAATCTACAAAATCGCTGCAATAATCACCCTATAGATCTTTATCGATATAGTCATATATTATATAGAACTCCAATTTATATTTGCAAAAATCGATGATTTCCTAAGGATTTTCTTCTATAAATATGAATTAATTGTATTTCTATTTATCTACCCATTCATTATATTCTTCACTTCTGATATATAAAATGATTGATATTGATAACAATAGGATTCATATTCTTTCAAGATAAAGGATTATAAGAAAGTTCTCGAATATACCTGTTATAATCGTCATGGTAATAATTGTCGTATATTTTCAGGTTGTTTCGAAATTGATTGTTACAAAGTTTTTAAGATAGTTTTAAAAAAGAGCTTGAGTACAGATTCGTAGTATACGAAATATATACTATAATGAAGCTTCATTTGTACTATATACAATATTATTGAATCCTAAAGATATTTCGAGGTTGGGGTTAATTGATCGAATCGATCGAAATTGACCAAAATTGATCAAAATTGACTAAAGTAATCGGGTTTGATCGAAACAGATTTGACCGAAATGAGCAGAACAGTCAAGGTAATGAAATTAATCAAATCGGATTGATTAATCTTGTATGTAATTGATAATTTGTATAAAATAAATAAATGAAATGGTTTTTTGTGAAAAAGTGAGTATAACGAAAAACTCGAAATTGCTTTTAGGTTTTCTTTAGATGTATACCCTATACTATCTGATAAATGCGTAATGAATACAGAATAATTGAATCAAGAAGTGAACTTCAAATTCGCTATTAGATGACTGCTATTCTTGATTCTTCGATTCTCTTGAATTGCTCAATAATTAAAGATTTATCCTTTAGCATAAAAATACTTCGTTTTGTAACGAAATACCTTTATTCAATTACAAAAACAAAATCGAAATTGATTTAGAGTTTGTAATTCTTTATATCAATTCCTAATATCTGATCTGTAATATCATTATAACAAAAACTGATCAATATCAGGATAACTGTATATAGGGAAGTAAGGTTCATCAATGAATATATAGAACTATTAATACATTTTGATTTGCCTAAAGAGCTAAAATCTATAAAAGGTAAAGATCTATATAATAATATATGTTAAAATATTAATGCAAGTATTAATACTTACATGATCCTTATCATCCTTACCATCCTTACCATCCTTACCATCCTTACCATGCACGTGATTCATATTCCGACAAAAATAAACTCAATATTCAATACACTTATATTTTGATTTCAATCATTATATATTCGATCATTTTTTTAAACTATATAACTAAGTCTTCCACTATAATAATAATGAATAATATTATTATTATATTATTCATTATTATTAATCAATCAACCTCCTCCAAGAATAGGGATACAGAATTACAATAAAAATGATATTGGAGATCAAGAAAAAGAGAGAAATTATTCCTTCACCCCTATATCATCATTTCTTCTCTTCTTATTATATTACTTATCAGAATCTTTGAAAGATTAAATGGAAAAAGTATATTAAAAGAAAAAGAATAATTGAAAAGAAAAAAAGAAAAGAGTAAATAATATATCCGAAAAAAAAAGAAAGGAAGAATAATCCTTTGACTTTTATAATACTAATAGTATTAATAATTTCGATTACTTTAATTATTCCTTGTTTATTATTTATTACAGATAATCCTAAAACTCTTTTATTTAAATTTCAAGTTATTGAATTTAGAAAAAAGTTTATTCTTCTTTAAGGAAAAGAAAATGAAGAAAAAAGGAATAATCGACTTTAATTATTCTTTTGTTTTCCAATGGATATAAAATATACAAATTAGAATACATTATAGAAAAATATAATGATCTGGAATACCAAATAGAATTCATTTTATTTATATTAAAGAAAAGAATTATAAACTCTAGATTATCGTTATTCAAACTTTATGATCCAGATTATCGTTATTCAAATTCTCTAATCCTATTGTTTATATTTTGTAGATTAAAAAGGGATCGAAAATATTAGAACTTTTGTTTTATAAGGTTTTTGATAAGTTTATCAATAATCATATTAATAATCAATAGATAGATTATATAAAAGTTCTTTTTTGACTATTCTTAATATAATTATATATTTTGAATATCGATATAATATAGTTTTGTAATAATCTATTCGTTTTCATCGATTACCAATCTGATCGTTTATTAATTATTACAAAAAATCATAATAGATTCTTTCATTACTAAATCGATCTCCTTTAAGAAACATAAAATTGTTATAGTTTTTTTTAATATATATTCAACTCTAAAAAGCTTTGCTTTAATAATTGAAGTAATTATAATATCTTATTTAAAAACTTTTTATATAATCAAACCATCGAAAAAGGATATAATATACCCTTAAAATAATCAACGAATATCTGAATCATCTATAAAAAAAATATTTGAGAAAACAAGAAATTATAATATTTGATTATTATTATATTGAATTGTAAGATATCTTGTATTTCATAAATATTATAAACAATGATCGATAGCTTTTATATAATCATTTGATGGATTGATTAAATAATGACTCAATTATAAAATAGCAAATAATATATCCGTTTTTATAATGATTATAATATGTCACGAGATACACATGATCGCGTACGATCGGACTAGTACGGTACTAAGCTCCGAGCCGATCATATATATAGCTTCGTAGTATACTCTCTTTAACTCTGTAGCTTTTAATTCTAAGGTTGATCTTTAAATGCTCGTTGGGTTCGTTACATTATTAAAAGCTCTTTCAAATAAGAAATGGAATAATATTTATATATGTTTATATACACTCCGTTTGTTTTTATCTAAATATATATTTATGCTCTCTCGCTTGTATATAGATCTTCTTGATATTATTCGAAAGTATTGTCTTTTTTTTTACCCTTAATTTCTAAGCTATAGATTATGATTCGATAAACCTTGCGATTGCAAAACTTCGTGACGAAATGATTCGTTAGTGGGATGAAATCTCATTTCTATATTCTCTAATTCTCGAATACATTTTTGCTGTTTATATTCCTTCTTATCCGAAACCCTTTCTCCCTGATCCTGAAAAGTTCAGTAGTAGTTCTCAAAAATTCGATATCTGGTTTTCTTCGATTTGAACGAAATTATAAGTAGACAACGTTGTAATCGGCAATTTTACAGTTCAATTTTATTATGTTTATTTCAATCTCGAATCTTATGTATAAGCTATAATACTATTTCAGCTTTTTTCTTTTGATCAAAATGTTCTCTTAAATTATATAACAATCCTAAATCAATTCATATATATTTATAACAATCCGAATAAAGTTTAAAAAGCTAAAGATAAATTATTCATTTTTAAACAAGGAACCGATTCTTTATATATTTATATTGCAAAATTCGAAAGGATTCTTTACAAAGCCAAAAGTCAGAATTAATCTGATTCGAATAAAATCTCAATCTTTTGTAATAAACTCAATATTATTTTTAGAAATCGTTTTTCTCAATAGTTTTCTCTTTTCTATTCTTATTCTGACTTTGTTTAGATTATATAATAATTAACTATTTGTACAACAAATAAATTCCCTATATTATTCTATTCTAATAAATCTAAAGCCCTATATATATTGTAGAATCCATCCCATTCTCAAAACTACAATTTAATAGATGTTAGTAATCTTAATGTTATTGATACTTTTAATTCTTTTGATGCTCAATCGAATAAACCCGATCGTACCTTGATTCTATTTTGTATACAAGTGCCCGAATTTTCCCCTTTTGAAAGAACTTTTTTATACAAGCAAAATAAATATGTATAATGTAGAAATAATTTTTATTGGATATAAGCTTGTCCATTAGACCTATATCAAGGAGTCTGAGATTGATAAGAATCTGTTCCGGCTATTATATTAACTATTGAGCCCGAAAGCGATGATGATAAGGATTTAAAAAAAATAATCAATGGCCGATATTTTGAAGATCGCTTGGAGAAAATATATAGTATAATGAATGTATATTTGTTGATTGTGATGCAATCCGTATATTAGGAATTTTTATTAAAAGAAGATTAGTGATCATTTTGTATTTAAATCATTCGTTTAAAGTAAATTCGAAATAAACTTTTCAGAAGGGAGGGGTAATATCACAAGATATATATGATCGCGTACGATCGGGCTAATACAGTACTAAGCTCCGAGCCGATCATATATATAACTTCGTAGCACACTCTCTTTAACTCTGTAGCTTTTAATTCTAAGGTTGATCTCTAAACGCTCGTTGGGTTCGTCACATTTATAATACTAATCCTATTTTCTTTTGATATATTTTTATAATATATATAGGAACTTAACCCTGATTTTTCTGAAATATCATTATTGAAAACAGAATATTTACTATTCTATTTATCGCTTTGAATTTCTTAGTAATCTTCTCAATATATATATCATAGATTAGTTATAACTTTTCTTGGATCGATTATAGAGTATATATATATCTAGAAACCATTTAATATTTCCTAGATCTTGTAATTTATATACAACTTTGATTTCTTCAATGATCTTTATAATAATTAATTCGCTTTTTTTATAATAAATGATGTTGGAAATGAGGTTATTATAGGATTAGAATTGAGGTTATGTGATTATAATGGTGTACAGATTATATTTGGGGATAACTTCAATTCTACTTCTACTAGAATTATAGATCTCAAGTTCAATTTATATAATCAATAATTGTCACGAATCGTGAACCACAGGAGGCTAACCACGTGATACCTCTTATCTCTCATATCAATTTATGAGCTGATCATCTGTATGTATGCATTACGAATCATACGATTTAGTATAATAAAATGGTAACCCTAATAACGCTTACGTATAATCCTACAGTCCACAAATGGGTATTTGTGTATATATATTTAATCGCTCCTTACAAACCATAATTCTTCAATTATAGATTCTAAAGAATATAATTGATCCTATTTATTCAGTTTTACTATAGTTTTTATATGTTATATTATCTACAATTCATTTACAAACATCCGGCCATTTGATGGTTTCCCAAATAATACTTCATTTTAATAATATCTTTTTAGATAAACTTTTACAAATATTACACTTAGAGAAAGAAAATCTATTCCGATCTAATCGATAAAGATATAAACACTTTTAAAAGTATACCATCATTTTTATAATACAATGAACTTCTTCTTTTGTACACTCCGAACTTTCGAAAGTATATTCTAAGGAACCCTTTCCTTCTCCTCAATTATTTCAACAATTCTTCGAAGAAAATATGAATATAGGATTAGATAATATTATTATTAGAAGAAAGAAGACTGATAAAGAGAAAATTCCAATATATGAAATCGATGTTTTTAGCAGTTCAATTGTTTCTTTTGAATTATTATTACAACTACAAGATCTCTATACAATAATTATAAGTTTGAAAAAGGAGAATCGATAATTGAAAGTTATAATAACAATAAACTCTACAATAATACAACCTCCTTCTGAACTTTAAATAATATCTATATAAATATTCAGATCAATAATAATACCTAGAATTCTCTTTATTCTTTCAATCGAAATTCAAGGACCTTCATCCAAGCAAACCTGAAGATCCCAAAATTAGAAAAAGAAAATTTTGATTAAACAACCTGATTATCCAGAACCCTCTAAAGATTCTCCTTCTCTTTCAGAAAATAACAATCCATCTAATAATCAGGGATCCCTTTACTCAAAAAGCCAATCTAATCAATTAAAATTATATTCCCATATCAATCACAACTTATAACAAGATATATATACACCAAAACCCATAAATCTTACTACTAAACTTAACAATAATATTGAATCTAAAATTAATTTATAGCAATTATTGATTATAAAACGATTCGAACTATATACTATATTATTTAAGAGTAAAATACAACACCATATATACATAATCAATCAAACCGAATCAAAAATACAAACACATTATCATACTCTTTACATATAAATGCCCCGACTTATAATACTCGAATTAATCGAACAATTTGCAATGATCTATCGAAACCCAGCTGAAATCGATGATACTCATTTTCAATACAAAATATAGATTATACCTAATACAATTCAATATAGCAATTTCCTAAAATAATATAGGAAGTTTAGATTATTTGTTATCTAAACAAAGATTACCAACGATAAAATCCTATTCAAGGATTTCGAACAGAAAATTTCCGATTTTTTTTTGTGAATGATAACAATACCTATTAAGAATTATAAGATTACAAAAGAATTCGCGAATATATTTATTAAAATAAATCAAAATGAAATTTCATTACAAAAATGAAATTGATATTATATTGATTGAAAAGCTCTTGTAACTATTCGCAAACCAACAATTACTATAAATCCTTTGCAATCCTTTCAGAATTCTAATAACTCCAATTTTGGAATTTTTATATTTCCGAAATCATTTCCACTCCGGAATACCCCTCCCGAATACATTAGCCCCATTACATCCAATAATTATTCGAATTTCAAACGCTCATCGCTTTTTTCCTTTTTTAAAACAATATATACATCGACGCCTCATATTGACAACTTCAATGAGATTGAAATAGTACAAAAAGAAACAGAAGAATTCGAAGAATATCGGGATACCAAGGAAGATTTCAATTTAGAAACTATAATTGAAGCTATATAGAATACCCGTTTAGAAAAAGAAAAGCATTTAAAATTAAATATTTAAATTTTATCTTTATCCTAAGTATTATATAGGATATAAGATTTCTTGATCTAACCAAACTTATAGGAAAAGAAATACTCATTTTCCTTTACAATCTTTCGAAAAATGATTACATTTACCGATTAAGAACATTTATTGATTTTGAAGCAAATAGATTTGCTTTTATTAATACTATATTTTTTATTTGTTTATTTTCTATATTTAAACCAAGAATTATACTATTTAAAACTTTAATTGAAGTTAAAAGGTATAATGATATATAAGGCCATATCATTATCCATTTTATATTCCTTAATTTAATAATTGATAATTATGAATAATCTTTTATCCCTTTCTTTATTACTGAATTAAAAAGTTATAATGTTATTTTAGATAGACTTTAATTATCAAAGATTCAAGCGAAATTTGATTGCTTTAATAGATATCTTGAATAGTTTAAAGAAAGATTCTGTATTATTTTCTATTCGAATAATCTTTTTATTATTTAATCATCTTTTTGTAAACAAAAGATCAATCGATTAATTTAACAAAATACTGATCGATAAGATGATTAATTCAAAGAATATTGGAATCGAAAAGATTTATAATTAAGCAGATCAATCATAGTTGATGATATACAATAAGAATCTTCAAATATAAATATAATACAGATTTTTGTTGAAAAAAAAGAAGTCCCGATTCTTTTCAAATTCAATCTATCTTCTTCCTAACCAACTATACCATTATTATAGATCTACAAATGCTTCTCCTATATATCATTCGAAGTCCTCGATTTATATATATTCAAATCCAATAAATTTCAATTAAAATGTAAAAGAGATGAATAAATTAAACTCTTTATTATTATTCTGAAAGAATTTGATAATATAATAGATTTCCAATAGAACGAATGATATACAGAAAAGAGAATACTAATTGCTTTGATCGAATTCAAGAACATAAAAGTTTGAAAGAAACTCAATCGAATATTAACCAAAATCGATTCAGAACCTGAAATACTATCTAAATATTAATAATATCATCAAGTTTTTTCTAAGTATAAATCAAATATCTTATCTTTTAACCAATTTTATAATTATAAAATCATATTGAAAGACAAAAGAGAATAAATCTTGTATTATAATCTGTTTTATAAGATATCCCTAAAACAATTAAAAATTATTAAAGAATATATTATAAATAATTTCAATAAAGATTTTATTGAATCTAATCAAGCCCTTTATACTACATCTGTTTTATTCGTCAAGAAATTTAATAATAGTTTGAGATTCTGTATAGACTTTAAATTATTGAATTCCTTGATATATAAAGATCGGTATCCTTTTCCTTTGATCAACGAAATGCTTTCTTGGCTTTCCGATACTAAGATCTTTACCAAACTCAATATTCGTCAAATTTTCTATTGTATAAAAATGGATCCTGTTTCGAAAGAGTATACTACCTTTCGAACCCAATACGGATCATATAAATACAAGGTCGTATTATTCGGATTAATAAATGATTCTGCAATCTATTAATATTATATAAATAATATTCTATTCGATTACCTAAACATCTTTTATACAATATACCTTAATGATATTCTAATTTATTCCGAAAACAAAGAAAAGTATTAAACTTATATCAAATTAATTCTCGAACGATTAGAAGTTGTTGGCCTATAAACGGATTTCAAGAAATACGAATTCAATATTATACACATCAAATATTTGGGCTTTATTATCTTTACTAAAGGAATAAAGATAAACTCTGAAAAGATTGAGATAATTGAAAACTGAACTTTTCCGATAACAATAAAAGGGATCCAATCATTCCTTGGTTTTTACAACTTTTATCGATGATTCATTAAGGATTATAATATAATAGCGAAACTTTTTAATAAATTTATTAAAGCAAACATTAAATTCATATTCGACGAAATATACCAAAACGTATTCAATATCTTGAAGAAAAAGCTTATCTCTATTCCATTTCTACAATATTATAATCACTGACTCCCCTACATACTCGAAATAAATACATTCGATAGAATAATTACTAGTATATTATTACAACAGTATAATGAAGATTGATTTCCTGTAACTTATTTCTTCAAGATTATAATTATCGCTGAACTAAACTACAAAGTTTATAACAAGGAAATATTATCAATCATTCGATCTTTCAACCATTGAAAAACAGAACTCATTAGTTCACTATATAAAATCAAGGTTTATACTGATTATAAGGCCCTCAAATATTTTATAATTACTAAGATTCTCAATACTCAATAAATTCATTGAACAAAAATTCTAACCAATTATAATTTCATTATTATATATCGCCCTAAAAAAGATAACCCTCTCGCCAACACCTTAATCCATCAGACCAACAAATTGGATCTTTAGAATTATATTAAAAAGAAGAATCGCCTCCAATAGTTTATTAAAAATAATTAAATTGATATTGAAATCATAAGAAAAACTTTATGAAAGTATTATTTAGATGAAATAATAATTATTAATATCGATTTGAATGAAATCGCTTTTCGATTCGATTTAATTAATTATATTATCAAAGCAAATAAAACTATAAATAACTTGTTAATATTCAAAATACAAATTACCCAAAATTACAAGTATATATTATTTCAAAATAATCTTTTGTTTTACAATAACTATCTAATAGTACTTGATATTAACAACCTTTAAATTTATTTGATTCATAAAACCCATAATTCTGTTTCCATTATTTATCCTAATACAAGCAAAACCTATCTTTTATTATCTCAACAATATTATTGATCCAGAATACATAATATTATAATCAGATATATATATAATTGTTATATTTGCAAATATAATTCCATTCTATATAATCATACCCCCGGTTTATTACATTCATTTTCGATTCCTAATCGAATATGGCAATATATCATTATAGATTATTATAATTTTAATAAAAATAAATACAAATATAACAACATTTTAATCATTATTGATCGATTGATAAAATAAACTATCTCTATATTTTATTACAAATTAATCGATATTCAAGTTCAAGTACAATTATATTTTTATTATATATATCGATATTATAATCCTTTTAATACTATAATATCGGATCGCAGTCCCCAATTCATATTATAGTTCTAAAAGGAATTCAGCCAAATCTTAGAAACCGATCTCAAACTATCCATTGCTCATTATCTTTAAATTGATGATCAAATTGAGATCTATAATCAGTATCTTCAGCAATAATTAAAATTATTTGTTAGCTATTATCAAAACAATTAATTAGAATTCCTATTTATAATGGATTATACATAATTTACTCTTTTATATAACTTTTTAGGAAGGCTTATATTCTACAAAACTTTATACAGGTATATACCGAAATATATATAGGAATGGAAGGAAGACATTAATAAGCCAATAGACGATATGAATATATGTGATGCTTGTATATACATAGAATACAATAGATTAACTTTTGTGTGAACAAAAGAAGATCTATTGTATACTTAAGTTAAGATATCGAAATCTATAAATGCTTATTGATATAAGATTGATTTCGATATTGAAGATTATATATAACTTAATATGAAAAATTACTTTATCTAAAGATTATCCAAAAAACTGGATTTTTTAATTCAAAAAAGATTCAAGATTATTAATCGATCTAGAAATTCTTTCAAATTCGAATTTCCGATTATAATGAAAATTCATTCTGTTTTCTTTTCAGATCGATTATATAAGGTATATAACGATCTTTTTTCTGATCAGATATTCGAACTATTTTTGTTTATTAATATAACTGATAATTCGGAATAGGAAATGGAGAAGATTTTAGTAATAAAGAAAGTACGAAAAACTCTATTATATAAAATCTTATAATTTAATAGTGATATCGATCTTATCTGATATTCTACTTCTGATCTTAAAATATCATTATATCTTCTACACGATTTTCACCTAATCAATCCAATATTGCCTAGTCCTTTTAATCGATTAATTAATTGAATAAAGCTTTATAAAAGCGAAAAGGATAATTATAATCATATAAATAATGATTCACCTATGAAATCAAGGGAAAGAAAAGTGTTCTTCAATATAGCAGATTAGATATTATAATTTTATAATGATATATATATATATAATTATAAAAGAATCGAAAACCCATATAAATTAAAGAGAATTTGATTGTATATATATATAGCCTGAATTCTATACAACAGATGAACTATTACCACCAAAACAATACGAAAGCAATATATTTCAAAAACTTATATCTATAATCATTTCGAAAATTATACAAAAAGAAGCTTAAATATAGTAAAAACGAAATATAACGTTATCTCTATCGATTTTATTCAATTTGATTGATTTGGTTAATTTGGTCGATTAACTTAATCGATTTCGGAATTGATCATATTAACCATTTATCATCACTATACTATAATTCAATTTCCTTCCTTTTTCTATTAAAGCTTTTTCCTTTCAAAGGTTCCTCAAATCAAGGAGAATATAAATCAATATTAATTTAATCAATTGATGAACGATTTAGTCGATTTAATTAATTCATTCGTTATTTTGGTTAATTTGATCGATTAATTTGGTCAATTTGGTCAATTTCCATTAAATTGACTAAATCAACCAAAATGATCAATCTAATTGATTTAAAGTTTATAAACCTTCATAAAACCTGGTTTCTGATGAAATAGCAATGGAATAGAGAAGTGAAACGCTCGAGGGCAAGCTTTTCTGAAGAGAAAGGTAATATCATGAATCGTGAACCATAGGAAACTAACCATATGATATCTCTTATCTCCCATATCAATTTATGAGCTGATCATTTGTGTATATACATTACAAATTATACGATTTAGTATGGTAAAATGGTAACCCTAATAACGCTTACACACAACCCTGCAGCCTATAAATAAGTATTTATGTATATATTGTGAAAGAGGTAGGTCGAGATACGTGCGTCCCGATAGCACGCTGCGAGGGGAAATGGGAATTGGAACTGATCAGATTACATTGTAGAGGCTTCAAGTAGTAAAACTAGTAGGTTTAGACAATGGTTTGGGTTGTGCACAAATGGGGTACAAAAAGACTAGTGGAAAAACGATTGATTTCTTTCAAGGAGAGGGGAGCAGAGCCCTCTCTTATATCTAACTACGAGGAGTCATGTGACCATATGACTACGAACTAGCTACGTGTTAGGCCTTGATATCCCAACTTTCTCACACCCTTCCCCTCCCCGGAACATGTGTTCTACCTGGCCTCAGGACAGCTACAAAAGGTAAAAACCAAAGAGATCAAAAGACAACTAGGCTAGGGAAAGCCAATTAGAGTATCAGCAAACTAGAGCGGTGAGCAATTTTTAAGACCGTCTTAAAAAAACAGTATACTCCAGGTTTTCATTGGTCCAAATCTGCTTCTGTCGCCTCTCTACCAAATTCGATAGGAGTTTCAAGTTCCTGAGAAGCATCCTCATTGTCCTCTCCATCTCCGGCCTTTCTTGGACGTTTAGCCGGACGCCTCGCAACGGACTTCGTGCTTGTAGTCGGACTTTTTGATGATTCCTGAATGCGACTCGAATGGCGAGTGGGGACTTTTGGCGTTACAGGCTCTTGCCCAGCACTGGAGGGGTGATCCTTTCTCTTACTGCTAGATCTCGCAGGAGGCTTCCTTGCTGGAGGGCGATTCATCTGTTCTCCACCTGGCTCACGACCCGCATCAGGGACTGAAGCGGTACCTTGTGTTCCAGAAGGTCCAGCTGGGGACGGACTGGATGGCGTCGCAGGTTGGTTCTGAGTCGGTTCTCGCCCCCGACTTCTTTTCCTTTTCCAGTGGGCTTCTTTGGCGTAGGTTGAGGTTTCCCAGCAGGGGATTCTCCACCAACTAGATTCACGACCTCCCAATTGCCAGCGTTTTCCCTGTCAGGGAATTCATCATCTTCGAGGTCCTTGTCGCGAAGAGCTTCTTGCCTCTGTAAAGGCGCATCATAACCTGCAAATAATGATCGATCTCCCCATTGCTTTTCCTCGTCTTGGAACACTTCAAATTGGGTGGCCAGATCCGTCATTGCAAGATTACGCCATCGTTTATACCAGAGCTCGAATTCATTATCGTTGGCTTCGAGCAATCTGTTTGCTATTCCCTTCACAATATTAGAATCCCAAGATAAGTATCCTAAAAGGGCCATAGAAAGATGATCTCGTGGGACAAAATTGACATTAAGAGAAAAGGGTCGGGGGATATGAAGGCCTTCTCCATTAAGTTCGTTTAACTCAAAGGGGACAGTCTGATTTTGGAGAGATCTCCGAAGGTTTTCGTAGGAGCTACCGTCCTCCATATTCTTTTCGTCCGAAGCTACAGCTAGGTAGGAGATCGGTACCAAAGTCGATCCACGGGATCCAGGAGAGCCGGTATATCTCAAAATGGCACCTGGTCGAATTACAACTGCTCGGGATTCAGGCCTAGCCAGGGTCCTCCAACGGAACTGATTCTCTCGCTCGGCCTTCTGGAAAGCTTCCCTCCTTGTTGCCCAATCAAGATTATACCATGGTTGACGGGTGAAAGAGTGCTTCTTTAGGAGTTCCCGAATTAAATTGTCGTTGCCATCTAGCTCATGAGGAGCAAGGATTTGATGCTCTTTATGGGAGCTTTTAATCGATTCCCCTGGTTTAGGAAGGTCGACCACGATAGTCACTCTTTTTGAAGCTTCGTCTCGTTTGCCCTTGGAAGTTAGATGGAAAAGGTCAGAGAAGGAATAACAAAGGTTAAACTTCTTATCACAATCAGGAAAACGCAATACAGGCAAAGGTACTGGTACAAGGCGGAACTCTTTATCCTCCCGAGCGTGGACAGCGGCACGCCACAAAGCAGGATCGCATCTTAAGAGGAGTTGAATGATCGAAAAGTAGCAATTCGGGAGCGGGCCTCCTTTAAAGACTCCGCGGAAATGCCATTCGTAAGCAGCGAGAACATCTTCGCAAACATTTCGCAAATCGAACCCATCTCTTTGTTCGAAGATGTGTTGAAACGAAGGGACGTGCAGGGTAAATTGGTTCTCAAAGGATTCTCCGTTTGGTGGTCCTAGTAGAAGAAGGTTATCTTTGAGAGCTTCGCTAGAGTCAGGGGAATAGAAACTCCCCACTGAGCCGAATCGATTGGGGCCGAGGGTTTGCTTTGACCGTTCCAGAGCCAAGGACTGATGCGGACGGAACCAAGGGTAGAATGTCCCTGTCAACCTCATTTCGTCAATGCGCTCTCGGTTCCTGGCAACAGTAGCCAATCTGTTTCGTAGTTCCTTGGCCGAAACATACTTCGACTTTAGGTCGAGGAGCTTTGCCAGGGCACGCAAATGGTACATGCATGGAGCATCCGCGGTGACTTGCTCCCCCAGCGATGCGACAACTTTCCACCCTACTTGGTCGGCAATGTATCCGTCGTCCACCAAAGAGTACCATCCCTCTTCAAGCTGGTAGCCTAAATCGCAAGAGCAGCTTTTCAGCTCCCGTGAAGAATTTAAGACCGTCTTAAAATTGTCGGAGGCTGAATCGTCATTGTCTGAAACAAGCTCAGCACTGTAATCAGCCGCACGACGACGAGGTACGAATCTGTCCAGAATAGATGGATGAGAAGGGGCTTTTTTCGAGAGGTCAAAATGATAACCTTTCTTTTCCCATTTGTCGATATTCGCGGCTGCAGGCTCCGAAATTGGTACAATCGCTTGGGAGTGGAGAAGTCGGCGTGCGCGAGGGGTATCTGGTGTGGCAACTACTTCCAATCGTTCCTCAGCATTAGGTTCCTCTTCATCATCATCATCGTTGAGGGGTACCGGGGCAGTTTCTGCGGCAGTCATTTCGCGGATAGGCTTATCCCCTTGTTGAGCTTCGGAGGGGTTTTCGCCTTCACGACATTCTCTCAGAAACCCGAGGTTATCGAGGGTAAGTCTACAGGTTCTGAGGACAGGATTCTGCGCAAGGTCGTAAGGGAGAGGTGTCCAATCTTTCTTGTTCTTCGTATCGGCTTTCGTAATGAACCCATGCATAATACGGAAATCTGCAGGGCTGTACTTTTTGGCTCCCTTGCCTCTCTTTCGTACAAGGCGTTCGGCCATATACCCGTTCAGAAACTTCACAAGGACTTGAGGGCTGAGGCGAGAGGCGCAATAGGCTATATCCGTTCTTGTTGAAGCACCACTTAAACTTACATCTTCCGACCAGAGGCGGGCGAGAGCTTTTCCTTGGGCGGTTGTCCAAATTCTTTCGAGATTTTTAAGACCTTCTCTGGCTCTATTACGGCGTTGTTCGACAAATTGAATTGCATCGTTGTTCTTAGCAAAATAACCGGCCTTGGAGAGACCAGCCGCTTCATAGAGCTTCTGACCTTCGATCCGATCTCTTACTTCACTCGCAAAGTCTCCAACGAGGTCAGCAATACTCACAGAGTAATTGAGCCACTGCTCAAGAGCGTTGTATTTTTCCTTAACTTCAAGAGTTTCAATGAATGCGAATGCTTCGATTTCGCTGCTGAAGGAATGATTCTTGTATCGGACAAGAAAAGGGGTGTTATTGCCAGTAGAGCGGGAGGCCATAGCCTGACTAGATCCTTCTCCAGACATCATGTCAAAACTTGAATAAAAGCTTTTGTGAATGGTAAAATGAGTACAAACAAAGAGTTGATAACTTCAAATCAAGTTTTTAGAGAGAGCAGATTTAAAGAGAAAATATTGAACTGTTCAAGTACTGTTCAGGAATTGTTCGCAAGTTGTTCAAGAGCGAGGTCGATGGTATAATAAGTTTTTTTTCAAAGAGGATTCAAACACCCTTCCCCTCCCAAGGATTATGAGGCTTTCCTTGTCGAGCTTCTTAATTGGCGGTCAGAAGCTTGTGGCAACAACTCCTCTTCGGCTTGTTGCATTTGCTCTCTTCCTTCTGGTTCTATATCGTCTTGCGATTGGGCAAAGAATAGTCCTTGGTTGTTTGTCATCTTTTGTTTGGAAGGCTGTGGATGCCTAGAAACTCGGTTCTTTTGGTCTATCCATTCACGCAAATCCTTAGAATTGTTATCTACAAAGAGATCTGAGCGCAAGACGTATTTCTTGAGACGGACGCCTGCATAGGTTCCACCAAGCGGGGTACCATCCATTTCTTCAAGGGTGTATGTGGAAAGACCCTCCAACTTCTTTGTCACTTTGTAAGGTCCGTACCACTTGAAAGCAAGTTTTGTGTTGCGAGACATGTCGATTTTTGACCAGGGGTCGTGGTGTAGAACTATGTCTCCAGCTCGAATATTCTTATCCAGTGTTTTGCGATCGAGATCATATCGAAGTTTACCATCTTCCCTGTAGCGCCGTTTGCGAAGGATTGCTTCCTCAATATCTTCATCTAGCATTTTTAATTGTCGTGCTCTAGTGACCAGTAAATCTTCCCGGGTTCGTATACTTTCCCAATCAAGGATCCTCCAAGTCGCATGCGTAGTTTCAAAAGGCAATACAGCTTTCCGCCCGTAGATCAATTCAAACGGTGTTTTGTTTGTCGGTTTGTGAATTGAGATGCGATCAGCGAATAGTACTGTTTCCAACCATTCAGACCATCTACGCCCTCCTCGTGACAGGCGGGAAAGTGCTTCCGCGATAGGATGATGACCTCTTTCCACCATTCCATTGGCTTGTGGGTGATAGGCTGATATCTTGATTTTGTCGACTCCGTACTTTTCGCAATAAGCAAGTACAGCGCCTTTGTTCTCAGGCCCTCCATCCACAATGACTTCTCCAAAGAGACCATGACGACAGACTTCTTCATGAAGGAACTTGGCAACCGCTTCCGAGGTAGCATTCCGCAAGGCTTTAGCTTCCACCCAACCACTCAGATCTTCTCGTAGAACAACGAGGCATTTGAACCCATGGTCGTCAGGCATTTTTGTAACATCCATGCCAACTTTACGCCAAATACCTGAGGCCCAAGTGGCAATCATTGGTTCACTTGTTTGTTTGGACGATCTGAATTGGCAAACGGAGCAAGAAGTCACCCAATTTTTCATATCCTTGTACATCCCATTCCACCAATAACAACTGCGCACTTTAGCATACGATGACTCTAGACCCTTGTGACCCAGTTCTGGTCTCAACCCTCCTTTCCAATTGTATCTAATAGGGTTGTATTCCGGCATAAGTTTGATTTGGACAGCAGTGGCATGGTCGCAGTACCAAGGAAGTCGAGTTCGCATTTCCTCATCGGACATACCGCAATCAACTTGCAAGGCATCCCAAATTGTAAGGAAGTCAGATACATCGATCCCGTTGAAAGTGGGGGCAGCGGCACTCCTAGCGTGCGGCATAATAGGGAACATGCGTACGTGATCCTTAGTGCGAACAGCAAATGGAATTTTTGGTGGGTTTTGCTGTTGTTGGTTTACTTCTTTTTCTTTTTTGGTTTTCTTTGTTTTTTCTTCTTTTTTAGTGGGATTTCCGTTACCATCAGTAGAGAGTTCTTCGGTGGATTCAAGAGGATCGACAATTGGAGCAACGGTACTATCCTCTGATCCTTGAGGAGCATCTTGCGGGAGACTCAATCTCGTAGACGGGTCAAAGTTATCCATTATGTTATCGTGACTTGGTTGAAAAGTATCCGATTCGTTAGAGTCTGATTCAATGTTTGGTTCTCGATAGCTTTCAGTATTCATAGTTTTCCCTTGATAAATCTCCAAGAGAAAGGGAAAGGTATATGTAATCCTTCCCAGGGTTTTCCTTCTTCCAAAGGAACGCGTGAGTCTCAAACCCCTCAGCTAAGAGTTTTTTAAGACACGTCTTAAATTTTTGGTTGCCGATATCAAGGATGGTAATTTAGCGTACTATGCCCAATCCTTCCTATTGCTCCAATACACACTTAGGCATTCAAATAGCTCTAGAGGTATGTAAGGCGTTCAAGGTTCTTCAATATGATTGGTCGCATTCAGTCAAGGTCGTCCTCGGGATTGGAGTTTTCTTGCTCGCAGAGATAAATGACTCGTTTGCAAGTGGGGACTCCACTGTATTTGGAGTTCTAATACACTCTTGGCGTTACTAGCTGCATCCCCGAGTAGGACCTTCGTCGATATGTTCCTCTCAATGTGGAGAGTAGAATGGTGGTTCTGCTGAAAAATGACTCGTCTTCGATATAGTGGGTGAGCACGAGTAAGGGAGCTTCGATGATCAAAACTTTCTCACTCAGAGCTTGGCAATCCCACATTTTTGAAAGGGTTATCCTTTCAGGGTCAATCCCATCCCCCCATCTACAAGCTGCTAATTCTACTTTCTTTTCAATCATGGTTTCCTCGCAGACATGTTTGTACAGTGTAAACCGTACAGTCCGAATCCCTGCGTAGGTCACCATTGTGAAAGAGGTAGGTCGAGATACGTGCGTCCCGATAGCACGCTGCGAGGGGAAATGGGAATTGGAACTGATCAGATTACATTGTAGAGGCTTCAAGTAGTAAAACTAGTAGGTTTAGACAATGGTTTGGGTTGTGCACAAATGGGGTACAAAAAGACTAGTGGAAAAACGATTGATTTCTTTCAAGGAGAGGGGAGCAGAGCCCTCTCTTATATCTAACTACGAGGAGTCATGTGACCATATGACTACGAACTAGCTACGTGTTAGGCCTTGATATCCCAACTTTCTCACAATATATCTAATCGTTTTTTACAAGCCATAGTTCTTCAGTTGTAGATTCTAAAGAACATAATTGACCCTGTTTATTCAGCTCTACTACGGCTCTTGTGCGTCACAATAATATTATTATTTTCTATATCAAAAGTTAATAGATTATAAGATTCGGTTGTATAGTAATGATTAGAAAGCAAAGCAAATCGAAAAAAGATTAGTATAATCAATAAAAATAAAACAGAATGAAAATTAAAGTTTTTATATAATATTATCGAAACAGAATTAAAATATAATAATATAGTTTATAATTTATAATATTACAAATCAAAATAGAGAGTAATCTATATAGTGCTGATACAGAATTATAGTAAAAGTGAAAAACAAATTCGCATAATTATAAGAAAATATATTATAATATAATTTTATGAATTTTCTTATTGTTTTATTTTAATATTTCTTTATTATCCTGAATTTATTTGTTGTATAATTTTTAAGATTATTTTAAAAACCTGAAAACTATCTTTAATATTTATCAAATAATAAGAAATCTTTATAATATCAAAATCAAACAACTCTTAGAAATTCGATCAAAATAATTATAAATGATGATTCAAATAAACAAAAATATAATTGAAAAAGAAAGGATAGTTTTATATAATTAATCAAATATTAAATGAATATATATAGATTACAGGATCCAATATAATATCTGTCTATAAAATCAATAATTATATATATTACAATATTAAATTGAAATCAGAATATTTAAAGGATAAAGCGAATATATTATTATATATTTGTATAATATTCAATAATGATGATAAAGTTTTCACCAATGAATATTCAATAGTATATATATTCTGAAAATATTTTAAATCGAAATATACCAGAATCAATATAATTATAATCAATATATATATAACGATAATCCAGAATTTCAAATTTCAACCTAATATTTATTCTGATATAATTATTATTGAAATTTGAAATAAACTAAAAAAGTATAAAAGGAAATTAAGGATTGCAAACGAAAATTATCGATCAGTATATCAAAATATTGTTTTGTTTTTGGTTTTAATATATAATTTTCCAATCGATTATCAAAGAATAATGAATATATTAAATATCTAAACCAATTTTAATATCAACAATAAAATCAAGTATTTATAAATTAAAGAACTTTGTTTTAAAAATAAATCAAAATGAATACAAATTGCGAAAAGATTTAAATATGTTTTTCGATATCAAAAATCAGATTTCGAGATTCCAAACAATATTTGTGATTTATATCAAAAAGAAGATTATTATATATAAGATTATTTGTATTTAATATAAACTAACAAATTCCTTTATAATTATTTTCATTATCAAAAAAGAAAAGGATTATCGAATCCGAAAAAGATTTATTTCAATAAAAAAGATCAAATATATTTTATTAATAATATCTCTAAATCAGATTCTAATATTAAGAATATAATAAAGAAAGATTATAATTTGATAAAGAAGATTATTAATAAGGTTTTCTTTAATAAATAATATATTGATATAAGTATTTCTTTATATATATTTGATCAATCTTTATTATTAAGATTAATAAACTTTATTACCAAACGAAGAATAAAAATTGATAGAGAAATAATATATTATCATTATTAGGGTTTAATAGATATAATATATAAAAATAATTTTAAGATATTACTTTCAAATATATTATATATATTAGAATTAGAAATAAACTTACTATTAAAAAAAAGGATCTGCGAAATAAGACTATAAAAAGAATTCAATTTTCATGATATATATTTCAAAAAGGATAATAAGAAAATCATCTATACTAAAATACAAAACAGAATATATATAGTTTCATATATAATCAAAGGATACAAAGATATAGTTTTCTATTCGAATATATATTAAAATAATCAAAAAAAAAGCTTTTCTTCAAAAATAATTAATGGTACCAAAAATATCGATAACGAATTAACATTTAAGAAGAAAGAAAAATACCTATTATAGCATCGAAGATTCAATCATCTAAGCCCAAACAAGATCAAGAATCTACACAAGGTATCTAACACGAAAACAGAAAAGAGATATAAAACAAAATCCTGAAGGAAAATGGGAAAGCAAGATTATAAGGGCATTGATTGCAATATCTATATAAACCAAAATTCAAGAAAATATAGAATATATTATAATTATAATTCTAATTATTTATAAAATAAATCTTTATATTAAAGATAAGATCGTTTTAGATTTCATAATTTCGTTGATAGATATAGATAATATAGAAAGTAAAGTATATCTGATTGAAGAAGTTCTAGAAATCAAAATATTAAGAATTTATAAAAAAACAATATCAGATCGAGAATATTCTGAAAAATGGAAGGAAGTTATTTAAAAGGAAATTATATTTTTAATTCAAAATAGTATTTGAGAAGAATATATATTTTTTAAAGGAAGTAATCTGGTTTCGATGAAATAGATATTTATAATTAAGATTAAGGATAATAAAATAGAACGATTTAAGATAAAATTAATGATACAAAAGTTCAATTAAGTATTAGAAAAAGATTACAACAAAACATTTGTATCAATAATGAGATTAAATATATTCAGATTATTTCTAATTATTATTGCAAAAGAAAATTTGGAATGCTTATATTTCGATATCAAAAATATCTTTATTGAATTACATTTAAAGGAAAAGATCTATCTCGAATTACTTCAAAATATCAAAATCGAAAAGGGATATGTATTACGAATTTTACAAAATTTATATAATTTGAAATAAGCTAAAAAGGACTGAAGTTTACTATTGAAAAAGGAGCTTTTAAATATAGACTTTGTACAAAATTTAACAAATCTATATCTATATATATCCAAAGATTGTGATATAATATTATTGATATATATCAACGATATTATTATTACATTATATATATCATTACAAATCACTTAATTCGATGAAAAGCTATCAATCTGTTTTAATATCAAGAATCTAGGGGAGATTAGTAAGATCCTAAATGTTAAAATTATTCGCAATAGAAAAGTATATATATTAATTATAAACCAAAAAGAATATCTCGATACTATACTAATCAAATACAATATTATATATAGATAATATCAAAACAAGAAATTACTAATAATGGATTATACCCATCTCCAACTAATAATCGATAATGATGAACTAATAAATATAAATGAATATCAATAACGAATAGGAAATATAATTCATTTAATAATATACATTCGATTAGATATAATATTCTCAATTGAAAGATTTTTATAATTTATAACAAAATCAGCAAAACATTATATTATAGCTTTGAAAAATCTGATATGATATCTACAATCAATAATCAAATAGAAGTTATGATTCGGGCCAAAAAAAGTACAATCTGATATTTATAAAGAATATAATATACTTGATAATATAATAAAGATATATATAAATACAGATTGGGTTAATAACAAATATAATCAGAAAAATATTTCAAAGAGAATTGTGATATTCTATAAAGGCCCTATATCATAGATTAACAAGAAATAAATATTTATAATTACCTTTAAAATAGAATCAGAATATATTACGATAATAATATTTATTAAATAAAGAAGATAAATTGTACAAATACTCAAAGATCTATTCAGATCAAATTATATTAAAAAGAACAAAGATATAATTCAGATATTTGATAACAATCAAAGCATTTTAGTTTTAATTAAGAATTTATATTTATATAAACAATTCAAATATATAGATATCAATTATTACTTTATTAAAAACTTAATAGAAAAAAAGAAAATCGTTATTAATTATATCAATATATACAATATAATTATCAATAGAATAATAAAGTTTTGTATAAAGATTGCTTTCGAAAGGTTTAAGAAAATATTAGGATTAGTAGTTTAAAAAAATCGAATAGAATATCCTTAATAAAAGAATATTGGAAATGAAATTATTATAGGATTAGAATTGAAATTATATAATTATAATAGTATATAAACCATATTTGGGGATAATTTTAATTCTATTTTTATTAGAATTATAAATTCCGAGTTCAATCTATATAATCAACAATATTACTATTTCCTGTATTAAAAGTTAACAAATAATCTAAATATTATTTATAAAGAAAAAAATCATAATAGTATATTTTAGATTAATATATAAATATAATTCCTTTTTGTATTATATCAATTTTAGTTTTTCAAGTATCCAAATAAAATCTCTAAATTATATAGTTGGGGAATCTTGTAGATTATATAAAGTTTGATCCATTATAATATTTTTATTTGGGATTTTGTATTTATTAGGTAGATAGTATATAATTAGAGTATTAGAAAGATTGTATAGAATATTAATGAAGATATTGATTATATTGTATTGTTTAATTTCGAGATTGTATTTAATAACAATTGTTATTACAATTCGAAATAATCGGTTTGCTAGTGTAATAATATAAATAATCTTAATTATATTTTTAATTTAGAAATCTTTTTGTATTATTAAATATAAATAATAATGAATAATTAAACCTTGATTATTATATTTATATATAAAAATTTATTGAAGAGGGATCGGTTTTGTAAATTCCAATTCAAAATCGATTTTACATCAGGTTTTCCTAATCTTAAGGTTATCAATTTCAAGATCGCAATTTTGTTTGAACTAATATTTTATTTGATAATTTTCTAATTGATAATAAAAACAAGATAACTTTGGAATTACGAATATATAAATTCGAGGAAGTAATTTGTCTGTAATTTATTGATTATAGATTAAATGAAAGGTAATAATAGTTTTGTTTCAATTCTAATAATGATTATATTATGAATTATTATAAATTAAGAATATTTCTTTATATCATTTATTCTTTATTAATTAAGTCAAAATGTAGAATGAAAATTATTCAAATGGAGTAATCCCATTGAATTTATTTTTTGAAATATAATAGTTCTTATATAGGATCTAGTATTAGAATTATTCTTTTAATAATATTATTATATATATAATTGCTTTTGTATATATATTGATTGTTTTGGGATACAAAAATCAAATAATTCCTGGAAGAAAAATGATTTCGAATAGTAATTATATAATTGAAACTTAAATGGATTGATTTAAGCCCTAGGTATTTCAATCCTTATAATATGAGTTTTCTTAGATATTTATTTGAAATTATAAATCTATAAATCCTTTATAAATCAATTAATAAAATATATAAAATGTAATAATCTTTATAATAACTAGATTTTCTTTATAGAATATTTTAGTTGATTATTTCAATATATATACTTCCTTTTGGAACATTGAAATTGATCGATTAAAGTAATCTCTAAATCACTTTTGTATATATTATAAAGAATTTCGATAATATAATAAATAGATTCATATTTCATTTTCTTTATATCAATATATTCAATAAAATCGGAATCTGTATTATTGTTACAAATATCTTCTTAAACAATATCAATATTTTTACCTACAAAATATAATTATTTTTCAATAAAAGAATCGGTTTTTCCAGTTTCTTTAATAAAAGAATCGATTAATACTTATATATCTTCATTGTGTATCTTATTCTTATTATTTAAAAAATTGAATAAATTAAATAATTCTAAATCGACTTTTTTATTTCTATTATTATTCTTCAGATCTATATCTACCCCCAAGATTAACTTGTTTATAAATAATAGATCTGAAATATATTTAATGAATAAATCAAGAGTTTTTCGATTTATGAAAATAAATAAATGAATGAAATCATTATGATTATCTCTATTTTGAATAATCATTTTGTTTATTTCGATATGATTTTATATATCAAGGATTCTCGCAAATTGTTTAAGTTTTTCTATACTATAAATATCGATTATTCGATTAATAGAATCTATATAATAAATGAATTCCTTATTGAATATTATATTTCGAATAATAATAACTTTATTGAATTTGGATATCCATATACAATAGATCAATATATTTGGGATATAGCTTATTAAATACTCAATATATACTCGAGAATTGATTTTATACCATTTTCTATTAATTCCAGCTTTTTTATTCTTATTCAAAAAGTAAATTCGATATTTATATTTATAGATTCCATTCTAATTAAAATAAAGATCATTAGATATTTTTTCTATGAATAAAAGATTATCTTTATAAAGATAATTATAGAATTATATATCAAGCATTTCATTAAGCGATTTAAAGAATTTGGTTTTTAAAGGATTTATATTATATAAATAAATAATAGTTTGTATTATTTTCATCTACAATTTGTTTAATAAATCTGTTATAATCTATATTTTTATTTGTTTTATAATTATTTTTTGTTCTATATATTCTGATCCTTTATTGGATTTATATATATAAAACAAAAATAGTTCGAATTCAATGCCTTCCTATTTAATCTATTTCTCAAATAATATTGCTCTTATAATTCCAATAATAAATATATCATTATCCTGTTTAATTATTATAATCATTAAACTATATTTATAATAAATCTAGATTACAAAACTTTAAATGATTATAAATACTTTATTATATATTTTGCAATAGATTAAATATAAAAAGATTTTGTTATTATATATTTCTTTAATCAATAAAAATTATAATATATTATTATATTTTTTATCGAAATCAAAAAGATTCTATTGGATTTTATAAAAAAACCGAAATAACTAATGATCATTTGGAATACAAGAAATAATTTATTTTATATAAATATAAATACAATCAATATAATTGAAACGAATAATATCTTTTATTCCAATATTTTATAATACAAATACTAAATATTCAAAAGCTTCTTTTTTCAAATATCCAAAACATTTATATTATATTTCATTTGTATCTTTTTTTGATAGAAATAGATTATAAAAATAATAGAATACTTTGTTTATTTTTCTATTTATTATTGAATATATTATAAAAGAATTACTTATAAAAATAAATAAAAAAATACTCGAATAAATGGAAAATGATTTGTATTCTAAAAATACAAGATTTTCAATACGAACATATTGAACAATTATTATACTATTTGTATAATCTCCTTTGCAAAGAGTATAATTATATTCTGAAAATTATAAGTTAGCTTTCTTTAATCGAATTTTCAAAATGATATTGATATAAAAGCTAAGGATGAATATAATATCATTCAAAATCAGATCATTATTAGAGTAATCTTCTTTTTTGATAATCTCTTTAATAATTCAATCCTATATTCTAAAACTTAAAAACTGAAAGTATCTGTTTTTATAAGATTATTGGAATCGAATAATCGATATTGATAATTATTCAACAAAGATATATCATTCACAATATATATATCACTACAATTATCAAGTAAAATATTCTTGAACAAATAATATACTCTTATTATTATAAAATATACCCCTGATTGATTATATCGAATATCCAAAATAACAATAATAATTAAAGACTCTAAAAGATCAATAAAACTTTTTGTTCATTTTCTTTTGATTTAATCAAAATGAAACTATTTTTATAAATATAATTTTACTCGATTTCTAATTACTTATAACTCGATTTCGCTAAATACTCTTTTGAATAATGGATTGATTTTTCTTATAAGTATTAATTTTATAATTTTGCAATTATAAATAATATAATTATAACCAATTTCATTGTTCTATTTAGATTCAATTCTATAAAAACATTTCCAGATTTTCTTGATCCCCTGATTGCTTTCAAAATTGATATTTTTTTTATTCTTTTTAGATTTTTTATTATTTTGAAAAAAAAATAAATATAGAATATATTCCTTTTTTAGCTTTTGAAAAGATAAAATCCTGGAAGATTAATTCTTCAAAAATATCTTTGAATTACTTAAATAAAAGATTGAATAATTCGAACTGATTATTCATTTCGATTTATATAATTATAATATTTACCCAGATTAAGAGTATCCTGATATCAACAGTTTATAGAAATATATTGATAGCAATTTCATTCTATATTTTAATAATCTTATATACAAAAGCTTTAATATAAATTATAATCTAATCTCTATACTAGTTAACAAAATCGGTTCTGCCGAACAAAACTTATATTAGAATAGATCGATATTCTTATAATATTGTTAACTTAATAGTAATTATTATAGATACAAGTTTTCTTTTAAATATATTGATGATCGTTTTGAATAGAAGAGTTATAATACTTTGATTTAGAATAAATAGTTTTATAAAGTATACTTAATCAATTAATAATTCGATTTACTTGTGAATATTATGGAAAGCTTTATGATTCTATATATATTTTTATTATCGATATTAATACTCTAATTGGAGAAAGATAAGTTCGAAGGAGATTTCTTAGAAGATAATTGAGAATAAAGCAATAGATCTATTAAGAATAGATTCTGATATATTATCATTAGGATCTTTTATTTTTGTATCTTCATTTATATCTTCCTTGAATTAAATTATTATAAAATATTCCGAAAATTCCTTTTGATATTAAATTTATTTCTTTTGATTGTATTTGATTTAAAGATCGATAATAGAAAGTAAAATAAATGATTTGATTGAAAATCAATCGATCTAAATATAAATGAATTCATTCATTAAATCGGAATTTAAAATAAATATAATTGATATAAAAACAAATAAATCGTTCTTTGAATTAATTAAATCCCAAATTCCTTGAATTTGATATTTATTTTTCAAGTGTAGATACCATTTTGATTATTGAATATAGATTATAAGAAAAAGATTATTTTGATCCTTTATTATATTGAATAAAGATAACTGAATTGATATAAATATTGAATTATAAATAAGATAAAAATAATATTTTAAGAATAATTCCTTAAATATTCAATAATCATTAAATAAAAGATTGTATAAATTAAAAGCTATCAGATTCATAATTATTATAGAATAATATAATTACAAAACACTTTCAGAGATCAAAGAATAAATAGTATATATAATTAATAGAGTAAAAGAATTGAATGATTTGCTTTTGATTATATAAATCAAGAATTATATATATAGAATAAATAAATGATTATTTAATCGATATATATTTTAATTAAATTAGATCTTTGTTTATTAGTATATCAAAATCATTTTATCAATCGAAAGGATTGATAAGGACTAGAAGATCCTTCATTCCGATTAAAAAGTATATCCTTAATCCTTTATAGGATACAGAGGATTGTAGGGCTTTTTGTGATATATATCAATTAGAAATATCATTCGCTCTTTTTTTTATTACTTAAATTATTAATCCTAAAGAAAAAGATATGAAATTGATAAATAAAACAATCCAATAGTAAATAAATAATTCAATCAAAAAATTAAAATTTGTATCACTCAATCTCGATTCGCTGAAACTAGTAATATTCATAAATGCATTATTCATTAACAATCGAAATCTATCCTTATAAATCGGATATATCATTATATTAATAAACAAAAACAACAAAGCAAATCTGATTCATAAATCATTTATCAAATACAAAAGAATTATTAAAAGTATATTAACATCAGAACTTTATAGTATAACTTTAGAATTCGATATTAATATAGCATTCAAAAGCATTATCAAAGATATATTACCAAAGCAGAAAGTACTATTAATTATATATACAAATTCGAAATCATTTTACAATTGTCTTACGAAACTAGATTCAACTTGAAAGAAAAGATTAATGATTGATCTAATGGCTTTATAATAATTATATGAATGAAGAGAGATAATGAAAATCAAATGGATTGATAAAGAATCTAATTCTATTGATATAATAATAAGGGTAAAACTATATCAAATTTTCAAAGATCTTGTAAAGAGTAATATAATCAAGATCAAGGTTATAGAATTCTTGGAGGAGGTTGATTGGTTAATAATAATGAATAATATAATAATAATATTATTCACTATTCTTATAGTGGAAGACTTAGTTATATAGCTTAAAAGGATAATCGAATATATAATGATTGAAATCAAAATATAAGTGTATTGAATATTGAATTTATTTTGCTTGTTTTTCAGAAGAATTCTTTGAAGAAAATCTTCTTATTTATAATATTTGATAGGATTCTATAAAATTCTATAATATTCTATGATTATAAATAAGATCGATTTAAATCGAATCTTATAAAATTGTTTTATATAATTATCACGGGATAGTATGATTACACAGCACTTTCAGGGATCGTTGAATAGGTGGTACACGTGATTGGTAGAGTAAAAGAATTGAATGACTTGCCCTTGATTATATGAATCAAGAGCTGTATATATAGAACAAATGAATGGTTATCTAGCCGATATACACCTTAATTAGGCTAGATCTTTGTTTATTAGTATATCAGGATCACCTTATCAATTGGTGGATTGGTAAGGGCTAGTAGATCCTTCATTCCGATTGGAAAGCATACGCTTTGATCCTTCATAAGATACAGGGGATTGCGGGGCTTTCCGTGACAATAATGAAATGAAATAGTAATTAATAATATTTAACCTTAGAAATAAAAAAGTTCTATATGCTTCTATTATATTCTATTCTATTATAAATCATTCTAATATGATATATAATCAAGATTTTGTATAATAATAAAATTTAATAATCTGAAATTATATTATTAATATATTATATGATCATATAACTATCAATTTGATTAATATTATTAAATGATTTAATAAACTTATTAGAAATTTTTATATACCTTTTTAATAAGTATATTAAATATTTTAATAATATCAATATAAATTAATCTGTTTTAAAAATTTCGATTAATTTAATTCGAACTAATGGCTTAGTAAAGCCATTAGTTTTTTGATCATTAATTGATATATAAATTAGATTTAGATCATCTGAATTTATAATATATCTTGAATTCAATAAAATCATTTAAATCCTTTATTTTATAAATCCATTTAGTTTTAAGAATTTTATTGTTATTAGGATTATTAATAATATTCTAGATTTTATTCAATTTAAGGATATTTATTTTATAATTTATAGTTTTTAATTAATATTTTTTATCCGGTGAGCTAATTGTTTTTTTATAGGATTTTGGTTCGATTAATATATAATCAGATTTTTTAATAATAATTTTATTATTATTTTTAAATTCAGTATCGAAAATTAATTAAAGATTTTTCGAATTTTCATTATCGATTTCGAATTATACCCCTTTATTAATCGAATTAAAATACCCAGAAAGAGCTAGGTTATAATATGATACATCATTGTGATTATATAAAAATCCTTTATTTTCAGGTTTTAACCCTCTAATTCGTTTAAAGATTCGAATTTCAGATTTTTTAAGAGTTCCTTTCTCGATTTTATTATCTAAATGTTCTGGTTTGTAAGAAATATCGATTATTTTTTCTTCGAGAATTAGATTTTGTATTATAATTAAAATTGAATTTTCTTTTTTTTTATTTATAATATTAATAAATTCGAAATCAAGGTTTTCTTTTTCCAAAATATTTAGATCCTGATTTTTATATTCGTTGGAATATTTTAAATTCTTTTGAATATCAATATCTTTAATACTAATCATCTTTTTAATTGTAGGAATATATATTAAAAAGTTATTAGAGGATTCAAAACCTATTAATATATCTTTTCGAACCCTAAAATCCATTTTCCCTTTTCGAGTTTCTTTATTATTTAATATATAAATAAGAGAACCTAGTATTTTTATATATTCTAAATTAGATTTTTTATTATATATTAATTCGAAAAAAGATAATTTAATAGAACTATTATAAGTTCTATTTTTGATATAAACTATAACCTGAATTAAATAAGATTATAGAAAAAAAAGAATATCTTTTTCTTTAATTAAACATAATAATCTTTCGATTATATATTTGTTTAATATTTCAATTATTCCATTTTGGGAATATATATATAGACTTATATATTCTGAAATAATTCTGTGATTTTTGATAGAAATAGATTATTTATTTGAAAGAAATTCTAGAGCATTATCTAATCTTAATATTTTAATATTAGTATTAAATTGAATTTTAATTTGATTATAAAACTCTATTAAAATATTATAAACTTATAATTTAAATTTAATGGGATATATCTAAATAATTCTAATAGCCCATTTCATAAAGATTAGAAAGTATTTTTCATTTTTAATCTCTATAGTTCGAAAAGGCCCAATAATATCTAAACTGAATTTTTCGAATTTATTTGATATATCGAGAATATTAAAGGTTTCTCGATTTATTATTTGATGGAATTTGCTGAATTTGCATAATTCGCATATATTTAAATCAGATATATTATCTTCTGATTTAATATTCAAGGATTTAATTAAATAATCCTTATTAATGTAATCTAATCTTTTGTATATTAGATTTAAATCGATTTTATTGACTAATAACTCTGATTTTTCAGATTCAGAGTTATTTTTAATACTTTTGATATATTTAGAATTTATTTTAAAATCTAAATAATAAGCATTATTGATCCAGGGAGCTAAAGTTTTAATATTATATCTTTTATATATTAGATTGATTTTATTTCTTAATGGTATAATATGATTAGTCCAATCTTTAGTAGCTATTTTATTTGAGCTAATTAAGATTGTAGCTAAT
This sequence comes from Stromatinia cepivora, assembly GCA_014898415.1. Taxonomy (NCBI): domain Eukaryota; kingdom Fungi; phylum Ascomycota; class Leotiomycetes; order Helotiales; family Sclerotiniaceae; genus Stromatinia; species Stromatinia cepivora. Next base: position 1,259,915 of record RCTD01000015.1, on the reverse strand, counting down.
TTTGGTATATAATATACCCCTTGAATAATAACTTCCGAATTATTATTAATAATAATTGGAATATCACCTATTCCTTCAATTGAAGTATTTTCACTATTGGCTATAATAATATAATGATTTTTCAATGATTTATAATTAATAAACTATTCCTTATTCGGGCAATAATGTTCTGTAGCTTCCGAATTTAATATAAATTTGTATTTCGAAATATTGATTGAATTAGCTAATCCAATATTATGATTTACAATCATTAATTGTTTGTTTGAAAGAGGATTCTTTTTATTCGAATTATTATTCGAATCAGAATTGGATTGCTTATTATTATTACCCTTGTTATTCTTTAATTCAGGGTATTTAATAAAGCATTTAGATTCTAAATGATCCTTCTTCCGACAATGACTACAATAAGAAGTTTTATTATTTTTCAAACTAGCCTTATTTGCATTGAGATCTATATTAGATTTCATTCTAGCCTCTTCGGATATTAATTCAGAAAATAAATTATCTAAATCAATATTATTATTATTAACTAATTCTTTAATTAGTTCTTTGTATTTTCGAAAGGCAAAATCATCGAATGAATTAGATAAACCTTTAAAAAGGAACCATACAATAAAAACCTTCGGAATTTCGTATTTCATCGATTTTAAATAATTATATAACGATTGAATAAAATTAGTATATTCATCCATTCTATCAGAATTATTATAATTAGATTCTATTAATTTATTTAGATATCTCTCTATCAATTCTAAGAATGATTCTCCAAATATTTTATTAATAGATTCTTAAAGGGTTTTAGCCGAATTTTTGTCTTTAAATTTTTCGATTAATTCGAAACTAATTATGAATTTAATAGCTTCTAAAGCCCTCTTTTCATTTCGAAAATATTCAGAGATTCTTTCATTAAATCTAATAACTAATTCAGGATTATAAGGTTCTCCTTTTTCATTAATATATAATGATTTATTTAGAGGAGTTTCGAAACCATCGATATAAGATATAAAACCATTAATTTCAAGGTATAATTTAGTCTTATTTATCTATTCAATATAATTAAACCTCCCTTTTAAAGATTCTCCTTTAAAATTTATAGCGGAAGCCATTTTTAAGCCTTTATATATAAGCTATATAGACTTTTAATCTGGTATAAAATTAATACTAATTTTGATGATTTAATATTAAAATTTTTGAATGAATTTCGATTATGATTCGAATTAATATCGAAATTAGTTCGATTAAAAATTATAAACCAGCCACCTTTTAAATTAGATCTTTATTTTAAACTATATAAAATAAAGTTTAATCAAATTAGGGCATTTTGATATAAAGAAATTGATATATCACCCACTATAGATAGCATATAACTTAAATATATCGTTTAGGAACCTAATTTTATTTACTCAATTAGATTTAACTTTAAGAACACAGACCTCAGGGTTTATTTTTGTATTTATCAATATAATATCGATATTATATTGATATAATTATATTCGACAATTTAATAACTATAATATTATAGCTTTAAATCAAGCCAATACCCTTTTTTTAAACTAGTTATTTAACTAACCGGGCTCATAACCTCTTAGAAAAGATTGATTGATTAATAATAATGAATAATATAATAATAATATTATTCACTATTATTATAATAGAAGACTTAGTTATATAGCTTAAAAGGGTGATTGAATATATAATAATTAAAGTCAAAATATAAGTATATTGAATATTGAATTTATTTTGCTTGTTTTTCAGAAGAATTCTTTGAAGAAAATCTTCTTATTTATAATATTTGATAGGATTCTATAAAATTCTATAATATTCTATAATTATAAATAAGATCGATTTAAATCGAATCTTATAGAATCATTTTATATAATGAAATGAAATAGTAACCAATAATATTTAATCTTAGAAATAAGAAAGTTCTACATGCTTCCATCACATTCTATTCCATTATAAATCATTCTAATATTAAACTTCCTTAATCCAAATTCAATTTCAACTTCATTATATCGAGTTCTAAAATCTTTAATCCTAATATCATTTAAATAAGATATAATAACATTAGATATAATATCCTATAATATTTTTGATATAATCCTTATAAATTGAACAATCGAATTAATAACTTTTTGTAATAAAATAATGAATCTCATCAAATTAAAAGGAATTATAATAACAATAATGTTTCTATTCTTTTTATCTAAAAGTATTTGATCATATTTAAAAAAGAAATCAATCAAAAACATTAATAAATATTCAATCATTTGTTCAACAAATTCCTTTAAGTTTAAAGATATATTTACATTTTATAGAATTACAGTATTTACTTTTATTATTACAATAACGATACAATATTTACCAATCTTGTTTTTTTTAATTAGATATTAAGAATTTCGATACGATTCTTTTTCTTTCTCCAATATACCTCATTTGATATAATCTCTTATCATTTCGATAGCTATTAATAAAAGGGCTTTTAAGAATATAAAATCAAGAATTTGCTAAACCTTATATAATATTGTTTTGATAATCTGTAATAAAGCAATTGAAGGTTTGATATTATCAACTTCAATCCAATTAAAAGTTAATATTGTTTTTTGATTCTATAATAATACAAAGAGAAGTTCCTTTTCATACTTCCAAAATATATCTTCAATATTTAATAATGCTAAATATTCTTGTATCAATTGGAAACTTTCAGATCTAATATCGAAATATAATATCAAATACTTCGAAAAGGGATTTGATGATTAATATATATATAAGAATTTCTAATAAGTTTATTAAATCACTTAATAATATTAACCGAACCGATGGTTATATGATCACGTGATATATTAATAATATAATTTCAGATTATTAAATTTTATTATTACACAAAATCTTGATCATATATCATATTAGAATGATTTATAATGGAATAGAATGTGATGGAAGCATGTAGAACTTTCTTATTTCTAAGGTTAAATATTATTGGTTACTATTTCATTTCATCATATAAAACAATTCTATAAGATTCGATTTAAATCGATCTTATTTATAATCATAGAATATTATAGAATTTCATAGAATCCTATCAAATATTATAAATAAGAAGATTTTCTTCAAAGAATTCTTCTGAAAAACAAGCAAAATAAATTCAATATTCAATACACTTATATTTTGACTTCAACCATTATATATTCGATCACCCTTTTAAGCTATATAACTAAGTCTTCCACTATAATAATAGTGAATAATATCATTATTATATTATTCATTATTATTAACCAATCAACCTCCTCTAAGAATTATTATTAGAATCTTTTATTTTTATATTTCTATTTATATCTTTCTTGGATTAAATCACTACAAGATATTCTGAGAATTTCTTTTGGTATTAAATTTATTTTTCTTAATTATAATTGATTTGAAAATCGATTGCAAAAAATAAAATAGATGATTTGATTAAGAATCAATTGATCTGAATATGGATAAACTTATTTATTAAATCGAAACTTGAAGTAGATATAGCTGATATAAAAACAAACAGATCGTTTTTTGGATTAATTGAATTCTAGATTCTTTGAACTTGATATTTATTTTTCAAATGTAGATATCATTCTGGTTATTGAATATAAATTGTAAGAAAAAGATTATTTTGATTCTTTATTATATTGAATAAAGATAACTGAATTGATATGAATATTGAATTATAGATAAAGTAGAAATGATACTTTAAAAATGATTCTTTGAGTATTCAGTAATCATTGAATAAAAGATTGTATAGATTAAGAGTTATTGGGTTTATAATTATCATAGGATAATATGATTACAAAGTACTTTCAGAGATTAAGGAATAGATAGTATATATGATTGATAAAGTAAAAGAATTGAATAACTTATCTTTGATTATATAAATCAAAAGCAGTATATATAGAATAAATAAATGATTATTTAGTTGATATATATTTTAATTAGACTAGATCTTTGTTTATTAGTATATCAGGATCACCTTATCAATCAGAGAGATTGGTAAGGGCTAGAAGATCCTTCATTCCGATTGGAAAGTATACCCTTGATCCTTTGTAGGGTACAGGGGATCGCAGGGCTTTCCGTGACATTTTCTTAATACATTGTTAATCAAATGTATATATATTATTGATATATTTGTTAATCCGAATAATATAACCTAGTATTTGTATAATTCATATCGAATTCTAAATACTATTTTTCATTCCTTACCTTCCTTTATTCTAATCAGATAAAATCCGTTTCATAAATCAAACTTGAAGAATATCTTAACTTTTCTTAATCAATCCTTCAATTCCATAATTAATGAAAATAGATATCGATCTTTAATCATTATATTATTGAGCTTATAATAATCTATATATAATCTTTTTGTATTATTTTTCTTTAATATAAATAATACAAACTAATTGTTTATAAGATAGATTCTTTAATCTATACCTTTTTTAATATATTGTTAATATAATTTCTAAGTATCCCTAAATCTAAAACTGCTATTGAATAGATTAATCCGAATAAAAATATCTTGTCTTTTTTTAATACTATTTTGTAATTTTATAGCTTGTATTTTAATAAAATTTCATAACCTTTTTTTTCTTCGAATAGTTTTTTATATTTTTAATACTATATCAATATTAACATTTCGTTTTGTTTTTTTATAAAAGTAATTTCAAGTAATTTCTTCTATTTATTCTTTATTTGTATAAAAAATTTTATCTTTTTTCATTATTAATAAAGGACTCTAAATCGAATATCCTATATCAGTAATATTATTCGCCTTCAATTTTTTATTATATATATTCAATCTTATAAACTCTAATATATCTCATTGATCATTTTTGTTTAGAAATGATATAATTTCTGATAATCAATTAATCCAAGGATTATATACTTTTAATTATAATATTCCCAATATGATTTATTAATTTTCTAATAAAATAATATCGAATTGGATAATCTCTTTATATTGAATTATACTCATCTATACCAAACAAATCTCCTACGAAATCTTTCCATCCAATTCTATTAATTATTCATCAATTAATTGTAATTAATATAGAATTTGTTTTATTTAAAACTATATTCCTAAATATTTTATAATTCCTAATACAATAAAATTTTCTATAATTCCTGAATCAATTATAATTCGAATTTGTCATCCATTTATCTTTACAATATAATAAATCTATTCTATTTATTCTACAATATTCAATTACCCTTAATTTGTTTTGTTATTTTGATTAATTTGATCGATTTGATCAATTGTTTGATCTTATTTGTTTTCTTTTATTAATTCTTCTGGGTATCTATTGATGAATTTTTCGATAAAGGAATTGCTAATAATAATTCTATATTATAAAATTAAATGATCATCAACGAATTTTATTTCATAGATTTCATTTTCTTCAATATTGATTATACTGAAATCCTTATTCATTGTACCTTTATTTATATATTCGAACCTCCAAATATAACGATTTTAAACATCTATTTTACAGATAATCCATAATTCTTCTAAACTAAGATTTCTATTAAATCACTAAAAGTTTTCTTTTTCTAATTCTTCTTCAATATAAATCAATAATTGTTTTGTAATGGATTTAGTAATATCAATTATATATAATTAAGGAATAAAGATAATATTAAATTAACCCTTACTGAATTTCTTGTAGTATTCTCCTTTTAATGATTTCTTACTTTAACAATCTTTGACTCTATAATCTGCTTTATTATATTCGAAATAAAACTTATCCTTATATTTTCGTTCTATTTTTTTCTTAAATATTATATCCAATTATATTGAATCTTTATAGGATTATTATTGTTTTCGAAATCTTCTTTCATTTTTGTAATATTTATTATAATCTCGATTTCTATAGAAATTAAAAAACCGATATTCTTTTTAATACTTATAAAGTATTTCATTTACTTTAATAGATTCCTCGATTAATTCATTTAAATCTTTTTAAATATAATTACAATTCAATTCTAATCTGATTTCAAATTTGAATCTTTTCTAATAATAATTTATTATTATATTCTCTTTCTATTTAATAATATCTATATACCTTCTGAATCCTATAGTATACTTGATTGCTAATTCTATTTACTTAAAGCTATAGATCTTAGATTCAGTATTATATAATTCTTTAATATTTCTAAATACTTATTATATTTCTTTCTTAAACCCTTCGAATTTCCCAAAAATAATTTGAATAGAATATATTCGCTTTTTAGATTTATTTAAATTGACAAAATAATCCTTGAAATAAGATTGAATTCATTTAACTATTTTTCCTTCGAGATAAAAAACAATTCAAATACTTTTGTCGATATTATAATTGAATTTATTTTAATTGAATTGAAAATAGATTTTAAATTGAAACAAAAAGATTTCTAATTTTTGTCGATTACTTGTAAATCGATTTAGTAAAACGATTTTAAGAATTTCAATAATAATAATCTCTTTAGATTCTTTAATTCTTTTTATAACAATATCTTTATCTTTATTCATACTTTCAAAAGTGATCTGATTAATCGTAACGGAATTATTAAATTATAATATCTTTGAAGATATAATATCGTTATTATCAAATCGATATTTGAAACAATAATAATATTCAAAATATTACAAAGTTTATTATTTAGATTATATAAAAATGCTTTAGATTTTCGAAATGATTTATAATTAGATTTCAAACAAAGATTTAAATAACAATAATAATAATATACAATTCGTAATTAATAATAGATTATACTAAATAATTGATTTTGAATATAAAATTTTATAAAAGAAATCCATCTTGATTTTATAGACCTTTGTATTCTGGCATTATATTGGAACGATGAAATTAAGAAGTGAGATTTGAATCTCGCTCCTTCGCTCCCTCGCTCCCTTATATGACTACTCACGTGATCCTAGGGCATGTGATATTGGTTTGTGACGTTCCGGCGTAATAATTTGATTCCGTTAATTAATAGAATATTTGAATATATTCCTTGATAATAGAATCCTAATAAATACAAAAGAAAATTTATCTATATTTTATAATCAAAATCTAACAGATATATTAATATTTAACTATTAATTAATTAAATTCAATTCATTATATTCATTATATTAATCCAAAAACTCTTTTATCAATTAATTATATTCACCTAAAACAATACTTATTTCATCATTATTAGAATCCTTTAAAAGATCCAAATCTTCAATCTTGATTATTATCTTTTTTATTATAAATACTATTGATTTTATTAGAATTATAAATATTTCTTAATATTTAATCGATGATATTATATTTGTCTTTGAAACTGAAATTAATATATCAGAAATTATCAGAAATAAAAAAAATATATAAACCATAAAGATTTTTTCCTTTTTAAATCTTTGAAAACTTAATAACTTTATATTAAATTATTCTAAATTTTTATTATTGTTATTAGAAGATTCAATTAATTCTAATACTTTTCTTTTAATAGAAACCGATTTAAGAGTTTTTTTCGACAGATCTCATTTTGACTATTCGAAGTATAAAAATTCATAATTTTTCGCTAATATATTATTAATACTTTAAATACTTTTAATCTTATTTTTAATTATCTTTCGATTTATTAATTTTGTTAATAAAATACAAATAGATTTCAATGATTTAAACCGAATCGAAGAAATCTTAAGGATTTCCTTCTTATTCTTTTCGCTAATAATATCCTTCAATTTATCTTCATTCATTGATTTATTTATAGGTTTTTAATATAACTATTAAAATATTAATAAAAAAACAATAAATTGTATTAAATATATCGATAAAATAATATTACAGATTTATATATATCTTTATCAATTCTATCAATTTTTTGATTTATATATTTAAAATCAATATAATATCCTTTATATTATAAAATGATTATATCAAATCATATTTCTTTTATTTATAAAAAAAAGATTTTTATTCTTTATATAAATTTAATTTATCGATTCTTCAATTTCCTTAATGTCACGGAAAGCCCCGCAATCCCCTGTATCTTATGAAGGATCAAAGCGTATGCTTTCCAATCGGAATGAAGGATCTACTAGCCCTTACCAATCCACCAATTGATAAGGTGATCCTGATATACTAATAAACAAAGATTTAGCCTAATTAAGGTGTATATCAATTAGATAATCATTTATTTGTTCTATATATACAATTCTTGATTTATATAATTAAGGGCAAATCATTCAATTCTTTTATTTTATTAATTATATATATTATCTATTCAACGATCCCTGAAAGTATTGTGTAATTATATTATTCTGTGATAATTATGAGCCCAATAGCTTTTAAAATCTATATAACTTTCTATCTAATGATTATTAAATACTTAAGGGATCATTCTTAAAATATTATTTCTATTTTATTTATAATTCAATATTTATATCAATTTAATTACCTTTATTCAATATAACAAAAAATCAAAACGATCTTTTTTTTATAATCTATATTTAATAATCGAAATGGTATTTATATTTGAAAAATAAATGTCAAGTTTAAGGAATCTAGGATTTAATTAATCTAGAGAATGATCTATTTGTTTCTATATTAGTGATATTTATTTCAAACTCCGATCTAACAAGTAAATCTATTTGTACTCAGGATAATTAGTTTTTAATTAAATCATTTGTTTTACCTTTTGTTATCAATCTTTAAGCCAAATATGATCAAAAAAAACAAATTTAATATTAAAAGGAATTCTCGGAATATTTTGTGGTAATTCAATTTAGAAAAAATATTAATGAAGATACAAAGATAAAAGATTCTAATAATAATATATTAGGATTTATTTTTAGTAGATTTACTATTTTACTCCTAATTATCTTTCAAAAAATCTTTTTTGAATTTGTTTTTCTTCAATTGAAATATTGATATTAATAATAAGAATATATACAGAATCATAAAGCTTTCAGGGATATTTACAAATGGATCGAATTATCAATTGATTAAGTACACCTTATAAAGCTATCCATTCTTAATTAGAATATTATAGTTTTTCTATTCAAGATAATCATCAATGCATTCAAAAAGAAGTTTGCATTTATAGTAACTATTGCTAAACTCGCAGTACTACAAGAATATCAATCTATTCTAGTACAAACCTTATTTAACAAAACCAATTCTATCAAATAATATAAAGATTAAATTATAATCTATATTAAAGTTCTTATATACAAAATCATTAAGGTACAGGATAAAATCGTTATCAATACTTTTCTATAAATCATTAATACCAGGATATTCTTAATCTAAGCAAATACTATAATCATATAAATCAAAATGAACAATCAATTTGGATTACCCAACCTCTCATTTAAACAATTCGAAGACATTTTTGGAGAATTAATCTTCCAGGATTCTATTTCTTTAAAAACTAAAAGAAAAGTATATTCTATATTTATCTTTTTTCAAAATAATAAAAGATCTAAAAAGAATAAAAAGAATATCAATTCTGGAAATAATCAAAGGATCAAAAAAATCTAGGAATATCCTTGCAGAACCGAATCTGAATAAAACAATGGAATTGATTATAATTATACTATATATAATTATAAAGTTATAAAATTAATGCTCATTGGAAAGATCAATCCACTATTCAAAAAGATATTCAACGAAAATGAACTACAAGTAATTAGGGATCGAACAAGATTGTATTTATAGAAGCAATTTTATCCTAATTGAATCAAAAGGAAATGAATAAAAGGTTCCATTGATCCTTCAAGATCTTCAATCAATATTACTATCTTGAATACTTGATACAATTAATCAGGGGTATACTCTATAATAGTAAGAGTATATTATTTATTCAATAATATTTTATTCGATAATTGTAATGCTATATATATTGTGAACGATATATCTTTATTAAATGATCATCGATATTGACTATTTGATCTTAATGATTTTATAGAAGTAGGCACTTTCAATTTCCAAATCTTAGAATATAGAATTCGTATTATCAAAGGAATCATCAAAAAAGAAGGTTATTTTAATAATAATCTAATTTTGAACAATATAACACTCATCCCTGGTTTTCATATCAATATCGTTTTGAAGACTCGATTGGAAAAAGCTGGCCTATAATTTTCAAAATATGACTGTACTTTTCGTAAAGGAGATCATACAAATAGCATAATAATTGTTCAATATATTTATATTGAAAATCTTATATTCTTAAAATACAAATCGCTTTCTATTTATTCGAATATTCTTTTATCTATTCCTGTAAACAACCCTTTTATAATATACTCAACAATAAACAGAAAAATAAACAAAACATTCTATTATTCTTGCGATCCATCTTTTCCAAAAAAAAATATAAATGAAATATAATATAAATGCTTTAAGTATTTAAAAAAGGAAACTTTTGAATATTTAATATTTGCAATATAAAACATCAAAATAAAAAATATCATTCATTCCAATTACACTGATTACGTTTGTATTTATATAAAGCAAGTTATTTCTTGTATTCCAAATGATCATTAGTCACCTCAGCCCTTCTACAAAATTCAATGGGATCTTTTTGATTTTGATAAAAAGTATAATAATATATTATAATTTTTATTAATCAAAAAAATATATTATAATAAGATCTTTTTATATTTAATCTATTACAAAATATATAACAAAGTATTTGTAATTATTCAAAACTTTGTAGTTTAGATTCATTATAAGTATGGTTTAATGATTATAATGATTAAATAAGATAATGATATATTTATCATTGGAATTATAGAAGTAATATTATTTGAGAAATGGATCAAGTAAGAAGGTATTGAATTCGAGTTATCTTTATTTCATATATATGAATTTAATAAAAGATCAGAATATATAGGATAAGAAATAATTACAAAACAGATAAAAATGCGGATCATAATAGATTTATTGGATAAATTGTAAATGGAAATAATACAAATTGTTATTTATTTATATAATATAAATTCTTTGAAGATCAAATCCTTCAAATCGTTTAATAAGATATTTGATATATAATTCTGTAATTATTTTTATAAAGATAATCCTTTATTCATAAAGAAAATATTTAATGATCTTTATCTTAACTGGAATAAAATCTATAGGTATAAATACTGAGTTTACTTTTTGGATAAGAATAGAGAAATTGGAATTAATAGGAAATGATACAAAACCAATCCTCGAATATATATTGAGTATTTAATAGGCTATATTCTAAGTATATTGATCTATTGTATATAAATATCCAAATTTAATAGAGTTATTATTATTCGAAATATAATGTTCAATAAGGAATTCATTTATTATATAAATTTCATTAATCAAATGATCAATATTTATATTACAGAAAAGCTTAAACAGCTTGCTAAAACCCTTGATCTACAAGATTATATCGAATTGGACAAAATAATCATTCAAAACAAGAACAATTATAAGGATTTTATTCATCTATCTATTTTCATAGATCGAAAAGCCCTTAATTTATTCATCAAGTATATTTCAGATCTATTATCTACAAACGAATTGGTCTTAAGGATAAATATAGATCTGAAGAATAATAATAAAAATAAAAAAATCGATTTAGGATTATCCAATTCATTTAATTCTTTAGGTAATAAGAATAAAGCATATAATAAAAATATATAAATATTGATCGATCCTTTTATTAAAGAAACTGGAGAAATCGATTCTTTTATTAAAGAACAATTATATCTTGTAAATAAAGATATTAATATTGTTTAAAAAGATGCTTATAATAATAATACAAATCCTGATTTCATTGAATATATTAATATAAGAAATATGGAATATAAGTTTATTGATTATATTATCGAAATTCTTTACAGTATATACAAAAGTAATTCAAAGATTGCTTTAATTGATCAATTTCAATATTCTAAAAAGAAGTATATATATTAAAATGATCAATCAAAATATTCCGTAGAGGAAATTCAATCATTATAAAGACTACTATACTTTATATATTCATTTGATCAACTTATAAAGGACTTATGGATTTATAATCTCGAATAGATGTCTAAAAGAGTTTGTATTATAAAAATTGAAATACTCAGGGCTTAAATCAATCTATCTGAATTTCAATCATACAATTATTACTCGAAATCATTTTTTTTCCAAAAGTCATCTGATTCTTGTATCCCAGAACAATCAGTATATATACAAAGGCAATTACATATATAACAATATTATTAAAGGAGCAATTCTAATATTGAATCCTATATAGGAATTATTATATCTCAAAAAACAAATTTAATGGAATTATTTTGTTTAAACAATTTTTATTTTATATTCTGATTTAATCAATAAGGAATAAATAATATAAAGGAATGTTCTCAATTTGTAACAATTTATAATATAATCATTATTGAAATTGAAGCAAAACCATTATTGTCTTTTATTTGATCTATAATCAATAGATTATAAACAATATTATTTCCTCGAATTCATATATTTATAATTCCAAAATTATTTTGTTTTTATTATCAATTAGAAAATCATCAAATGGGATATTAATTCAAATAGAACTACAATTTTGAAATTAATAATTTTAAGATTAAGAAAACCTAGTATAAAATCGATTCTGGATCGGAACTTTCAAAATCGATTCCCCTTCAATAGATATTTATATATAAATACAATAATCAAGGTTTAATCATTCATTATTATTTATATTTAATAGTACAAGGAAATCTTCAAATTAAAAATACTATTAAGATTATTTATATTGTTATATTAATAAACCGATTATTCCGAATTATAATGGCAATCATCATTAAATATAATTTCGAAATAAAATAATACAATATAATCAATACTTTTGTTAATATTCTACATAATCTTTCTAATATCCCAATTATATATTATCTATTTAATAAATATAAAATCCTAAATAAAAATGTTATAATCAATTGAGTTTTATATAATCTATAAGATTCCTTAATTATATAATTTAAGGATTTCATTTAGATGTTTGAGAAATTAGAATTGGTATAATATAAGGAGGAATTATATTTATATATTAATTTAGAGTATATTATTATAATTCTTTTTTTTATAGATAATCTTCAGATTATTTATTATAAAAAAAACGAATCAGTTATTATAAAGATTATCAAGGGAATCAAAATTATATATAAACTATAAGATCTGGGAAACACTAAATGGTTTCTGAGTATATATATATTCTGTAATCGATTTAAGAAAAAGTTGTGATTAGCTTATGATATATATATTGAAAAGATTGTTAAAAAATTCAAAGCAACAAATGGGATAATAAATATATTGCTTCCGATAATAGTATTTCGGAAAAATCAGGGTTAAGCTTCTGTATATATTATAAAAATATATCAAAAGAAAATGGGCTTAGTATTATATACTACAATCATTATAAAAGCAAATGTGTTATTCGCTACTTCATAATTGAGTTACTATTTGATCAATTTATCGAACGATCATATAAAAGCTGTTGATCATTATTTATAATATTTATGGAATATAAAGTATCTCGTAATCCAATATAGCGATGATCAAATATTATAACTTTTTGTCTTTTCAAATACTTCTTTTGCAGATGATCCAGATATTTATCGATTATTCTAAGGGTATATTATATCCCTTTTCAATAGTTTAATTATATAGAAAATATCCAAACAAAACATTATAATTATTTCGATTACCGAAATAGAGTTTCTTAGAATTGAGTATATATCAAAAGAAATTATAGTAATCTTATGTTTTTTAAAAAAGATCGATTTAGCAATGAAAGAATTTATAACGATCTTCTACAATAATCAATAAACGATTAGATTAATAATTAATAAGAATAAACGGATCATTATAAAACTATATTATATCGATATCCAAAATATATAGTTATATTAAGAATATTCAAAAGGGAACTTTTATATAATCTATTTATCGATCATCGATATGATTATTGATAAACTCATTAAGAACTTTATAAAACAAAAGTTCGAATATTTTCGATCCTTTTTCAATCTATAAGATATAAATAATAAGATTATAAAGCTTGAATAACAATGATTATAAAGTTTGAGTAATAACAATCTAGAGTTTATATTTCTTCTCTTTGATGTAAATAAAATGAATCCTATTTGGTATCCCAGATTATTATACTTTTCTATTTGGTATCCCAGATTATTATACTTTTCTATAACGCGCTTCAATTCGTATACTTTATATTCATCGGAAAACAAAGAACAATCAAGGTCGATCATTTCTCCGTTTTTCATTTTCCTATCCTCAAAGAAGGATAAGCTTTTTTCTAAGTTCAATAATTTGAAGTTCAAGTAAAAGAGCTTTTGGATTATCCGTAACAATCAAGGAACGAAGAACAATTAGAGCAATCGGAGTTATTGGTGCCATCGGTATTATAGGAGTTAAGGGACTATCCCTTTTTTCTTTTTTCTTTAAATATACTATTTATTCTTTCCTTCTTTTTTTCTTCATCATTCTTTCTTTTTATCCTCATTATCACTCTTCGAAATCACAATATACTTCTTCCGCTCAGTCTTTCGAGGATTTCGATGAGTAATACAGTGAGGAGAAGAGGAACGATGATGCAAAAGTGAAAGAACAATTTCTTTTTTTTCTTTGATCTCCAGTATTATCTTTATTGCAATTCTATATCCTTATTTGGATTATACAATCAATGATCAATATATTATGAAGGTGGGGGTGAACAAAGAATTTACTTTCGAATTTTGCTGATGAATGGCGATATAGTAATCTGCTAGAGGATGGAGGAAAGTTGGTAAAGGAGTATACGAATGAGTATTATAATTCCAATACCGATAATTATTCGGTTTAGAAGAATCAATAAAGTATTCGTTATGGAAATTATGTTTCCTAGCGATTAACGATTTTATATATCGAATGTATAGATAATCGTTCCTTTTTCTATGACTCTCTTTATCTTTTGTTTTGGCTAAAGAGTCAATAACTTTCGATGATCTTTTTTTTCTTTTTTTTTATAAGAATTTCTAATAAGTTTATTAAATCACTTAATAATATTAACCGAACCGATGGTTATATGATCACGTGATATATTAATAATATAATTTAATATTATTAAATTTTATTATTATATGAAATTTCGATCATATATCATACTAGAATGATTTATAATGGAATAGAATGTGATGGAAGCGTATAGAACTTTCTTATTTCTAAGGTTAAATATTATTGGTTACTATTTCATTTCATTATATAAAATGATTCTATAAGATTCGATTTAAATCGATCTTATTTATAATCATAGAATATTATAGAATTTCATAGAATCTTATCAAATACTATAAATAAGAAGATTTTCTTCAAAGAATTCTTCTGAAAAACAAGCAAAATAAATTCAATATTCAATACACTTATATTTTGACTTCAACCATTATATATTCGATTACCCTTTTAAGCTATATAACTAAGTCTTCCACTATAATAATAGTGAATAGTATTATTATTATATTATTCATTATTATTAACCTATCAACCTCCTCCAAGATTTTTTCTTTTAATTCATTGTCCGAAAAACCCAGTACTAAAGAATCGAATAGATTATCATCATCAAATGAAGAAATACTTCTTTTTTTCTTTTCTTTATCGAACGATCTTTGCTTTGACAATTACAAATATAGGATTAGTAAAACCTTTCAATTATATAATAGAATTCAAGAATGAAACCTATCTTCAAATTACTATTTGAATTTATAACTGGTAATTAATTACAATGAACAGCAATTCCTTTGATAAGGGGGAGTGGTTTTTGAAATAAATAATGATGCATTATTCTAAGAGTAGATTTAATTAAATTATACTCCCAGAGATTGATATCTTGGTTTATTATCTGTATTGAATTTATTAATTCTTTTTGTTCGATTTGTTAATCCTTTGAAAAAGTATTGGGATCTTTTTTCGTATTCGATTTTTTCAAAGCTTTCTTTTCAATTGCCGTTTGTTTAATACAATTGAGATTCGTTTATTTAACCTTTTTAGATCTTGAAATCTTAGATATAATAATGATCAATAAAAGCTTAATTAAAACAAAAACGAAAATATAAAGAAGGGATTTATATATTTTTAAAAAATTCATTTATTTTACTTCGTTATTGCGATCAATATATTGTAGCCTAGCAACTATATACATTCTCAATTATTACGCTACAGGATCGATTAATCATCTATATTCTCCTGATGGAAAACTTTCTTTTTATTATTCAAAATTTTGATTTTGAAAAATATTGTAGATAGTAAACCAAAGATCAAGAGAAATTTGCGATTTATATATATTCAAATTCTTTTTTATTTTAAGAATACCAAAATCATTTCAGGTTTATATATTATATCAATCCTTAATTGATATCTACTTATAATCGCCTTATATATTTATTTATAAATCATATAAATTGCCATTTTCTATATCTTTCCATTTATTTCAAATCGCTTTCCGATTTGGGGGGTATATTACAGAAAGCCCCGCAATCCCCTGTATCTTATAAAGGATCAAAGTATATACTTTCCAATCGGAATGAAGGATCTATTAGCCTTTATCAATTCACCAATTGATAAAATGATCCTGATATACTAATAAATAAAGATCTAGTTTAATTAAGGTGTATATCGATTAGATAACCATTTATTTGTTCTATATATACAGCTCTTGATTTATATAATCAAGGGCAAATCATTCAATTCTTTTACTCTATCAATCATGTGTACCATTTATTCAACGATCCCTGAAAGTGCTGTGTAATCATACTATCCCGTGATACTTAAAAATATAGCTTCTTCAAATAAATCAACTTCGACTATTTATTATTTGCAATGAAATCGTAATAATTGATTTATTACAAAATTAACTTTTTTTAATAATATTATATAAAGTTTCTTCTTTTGAATATATTCAATATATACAAGATTTAATTCTTTTAGAAAAAAATCATTCTTTATTTATTATCTCACCTTCAAATAAGGATTTTATATTATTATAATAAATTATATATTTAATACAGCGAAGATATATAAATAGAATATATTATTAATTTAAGGAATAATTGAGATGTATCAAAAAAAATGAAAACAATTCTAGAATATAATATTATATTTATAATAAAAAGCTATAAAAGATTTAAGATAGAATTCTAAAGGATTTATATAATCTCCAGAAGCAAATTATATTTATTTTTGTTATTATTTCTTTATTTATTATACAAAATAATTATATATTAAGAATATACGGTTTCTTGATAGGATATTATAGTTCTATATACAATATAACGATTAATAAACTTTTCAAAAGCGAAATCCAGAAAAAAAAAGCTTTATTATAATCATCAATCTTGATTTGGAATTATATAAATGTGATTTATAAACAAGATCCAAGTATAAAAATAACGATATATTATTTTGTTATTTTCAAGATTTGAAGAAACTCTTTTTATATAGTATACCAATAACAAAAATCGTTATCCCGATATCGTTCATTAATTAAGCTTAAAAAAAGAGTGATTTCTTTTATAAAAAGAATAATGAAAAGTTTTATAATCAAATTGAGATTAATTGATTTTTGCTATTCGTGACTCTTATATATCGACGATTTCGATCGTAATACGAATAGTACTATAGGATCGTAATATCAATAGTATTATTATGAAATATGAATTCAAATATAATATTTGAAGTTTTATAATAATTTATGAATATTATATTATTTAAAGAGATATTAATTATTTAAAGAGTTTTTATTATAAAAACAATATAATATAATAGTAAAGTGAATAATTTAAATGAAAAAAATATTCAAAAAATAATAATATAATTAATAATAATACTTGTAAATGATTAGTAATCGAGTATGAATATATATACTTCAAGATGACTAAAAGCTTCGTTTTTGTTCAATTCGGATTAGTTTCGCATGATCTTCAAATATTGAGAATCTGGTTTTTTGATTTTTGCCTAATAAATATATATACATGATGTTCTTCCTATATAAATTTGGGGTCCCCCAGGAAGGACCCGGAAGTCCGTACGGGAAGTATTTTAAGGTTCCTTAGGGAATCTCATGCATTCTATGACCGCATCTTTCTCCTCCATGCCCAATTCTATAACCTTCAAATGTTCTATTCCTAAAATAGTAATTATATCTAAGGTGTATACAGTATGTTTGGGTTAAGATAAGGCGAATAGGCCCGGACAAGATAGTAGAAAGTAAATCTTCACTCAAGGATTTTGGCTTAATTGTTCGACCTGAATGATGATATAAGTGATGGTGCTAGCTCGACACGTGATGCAAGATAATGCACAATGAACGACGCAGCGAAGATGTTGGCACGTAAGAGAACGGTTTTAGTCGCCATGAGATCTAGAATCACCAGATATCAAGTCCAGACAAATTCCCCTCTAATCATAAAGACGAACGTCTTCCCAGTTCATACCCCAGCCCATCTATAACGACAAATATTAAGAATAGCTTTTGCTTGAACTGCTTAATCCTGTAACATCGGTATTTGTGTAATATGATATAAGAAGGTGGTATTATCTTCCCTCCATGATCGTGAGTGCTTTCTTCATCAGAGATGATTCATTGGCTTTATCCAAAGACTTTTGGCGATGTGCCTGAAGCCCATTTTCCCATATCAAATGAATCCCAAGATAGTCCATCAATCCAGCGAAAAGTTCCGCGCAACTTATATACCATTTTAACCACGAATACGTTGCCACCGACACACTGAATCAGAGCCCTTTTCCAGTCCGTGAAGGAATAGACTCTAGAGATGGTTGTTTAGTGGCAAGCCTTGTGGAGGAGAGACGCATCAACAGGCGTTTCGAGATATCCTTTGTTGATCGGCGGGAGTAGAGATGTCTTTTATAGTAGCAAGTTTTGAATAACTCGGAGGCTAGTCAAAAATATTTGAGACGAATGCAAGTCTCAGCAGCTATCAAAACACACCATCCTCATCTCATCTCATCACATCACTTCCACTCACCCACTCCTCACTCTATCTGGTAATTTCCTCCCAAAAAAGAATACTAACCCCCTCTCACTCTCACTATGAGCTCTTCCCATCCTCTCATAAACCAACATACCTAGTATATATCCACATAAAACAATCCAAGACAAACAAAAAATGAAAAGAAAAGAAAAAGAGGTCTTAATAAGCAAGACAAGATATTACAAGAAACAATGACTCACACGTGCACATCAACAAAACATAATAACATCACACTTCCACAAGCACCACATAATATAATTAATATAATATATTAACATATTCAATTACTCACAGCTCTTTTATGTACCACCAAAGCCCAACCACAGCACAGCTTGACCATCCATCTATTCACAAGTACAAACAAGGTACAGACAAGCTGGCACCCATCTTCATGCATTTACGTAACCAATCCGAAAAAAAACCCCCATCTACAAATACGAAACCCCGATGCAGCATGCTTGAAAGAAAGAAAACTTTTTAAGTATGGTTTTCGAGTATACTATACTATAAGACTCCCCAGCAACACTCTACTCATCATCCACCAACCTCACTCCCTCCCAAGCTTTTTTAGCTGCTTCCATCAATCCATCGAAATCTCCACTCGTCTCACACATACCCCTGAAGATTGCATCTTTTCCCTCTTTTCTCAATAATTCATAAGGATGAGCGTATTCTACTACCTCCCCTTTATCTAATACTAACACCTTATCATAATCCACAATTGTTTGTAACCGATGAGCAATTGTGATGATGGTACTCTTAAGTTCCCGAATGGTTTCTTGAATTTTAGAGTCGGTGGTATAGTCAATAGAAGCGGTAGCTTCATCCATCATGAGTACTTTTGGTTGTTTGAGCATAGCTCGAGCGAGACATAGAAGTTGTCGTTGACCTTGAGAGAGATTGTTTCCGGATTCGGCAACAGTGGAATTAAGGTTTAAGAAGATGTTTTTATTGGTGGTTGAAGAGCCTGGTGATGATTCAATCGATGGTGGTCGTGAGATACCAGGTGTAGAAGGAGCTGTTGACGTGCCTGCTGGTCCAATCAAATGAACTCTTCGTAAAGCTGTGAAAATATCTTCATCTGTAAAGAGATTGAAAGGATCCAAGTTGCTTCGAATGGTGCCGGTAAATAAGGTAGGGTCTTGTGGTACAATAGTTATTCTCTCGCGGAGATCACGAAGGCCAATGAGACCAACGTCTACTTCATCAATCAAAATTTTTCCTTCCTCAGCCTCAAGACCACGGAATAACGCAAGAGCAAGAGAACTTTTTCCAGCACCGGTACGGCCAACAATACCAACTTTTTCCAAAGGTCGTATTTTAAAACTAACATTTCGTAACACAGGATCCAAATCTGCCCTATATCTTGTAGTGTAGTTGATGAATTCCACAGATCCTTGACTCGGCCAGTTTTTAGCAGGCTCTGTTTCTTCAATGTAAGCCGCTGCTTCTTGTTCGACATCGAGATACTCCTTGATTCGCTCTACAGAGTTCATGTTCTGTTCATTCATCGAATATAGTCGTACCATCCAAAGAACATTCTCCGTGAAACTGATAGCATAACTCAGAGAGAGACCAGCAGAACCAGCATCAATAGTTCCAATACTACTGACAATGAATGCACCTGCGAAGAATGCAACGAGGTCACCAACCAAATCAATTCTGAATGCTAACCATCGATTTGCTGCCCATAGATAGATAAATGGTCGACTATGGGTATTGATTCGTAACATATTGTCTCGAACAAATCGTTTCTCATCACCATAAGCTCGGATAGTAGTGATACCATTGAGGGTCTCTCCAAATTGCTGAAACAGTGGACTTCTTTGTATCGATTCGATTCTCTTCAAATCTCTTGATGATCGAAGATAGAATTTGCCAACGAAGAAATACATGGCGCTTATGAACACACCTGCAATCAAGAATCCGGGAGTGATAGCAGTGATCAAAGCTACTGTTACTACAATTGCCAAAGCACATGACATGACACCAATGGCGATAGGTGCCACTTCTTGATCCACAGCTTCCAAATCCTTACTAAATCGATTCATAAGTTGACCTAAAGGAGTCGAGTCAAAGAACTTAAATTTTGCTCTGGTGACAGCTTCCATCAAATCCTTATGGATTCTCCAGCTTGCAGTAAGAGAACCAAAGAAGAGCCAGAAATCTCTGAAAAGAGCAATTAACATGCATGCGATACCAATCAAAGCATAAATTCCGAGATAGAATCCAACATCAACCTCTGGAGCCAATTTTGCGACAATTGAAGTCTTATTGGGATCAAAATATGGTTGAATTTGCGATAACTTTGAGCTCGCGACTTGAACTGTTGAGATGGTATTACCAATGTAGGAATTCGCTGATAAGTGGTATTTGGCACGGACATCTTCAACATCATATC
Source organism: Stromatinia cepivora (assembly GCA_014898415.1). Taxonomy (NCBI): domain Eukaryota; kingdom Fungi; phylum Ascomycota; class Leotiomycetes; order Helotiales; family Sclerotiniaceae; genus Stromatinia; species Stromatinia cepivora. The sequence continues at coordinate 1,238,454 of RCTD01000015.1, read as the reverse complement.
TGTAGTTTTAAGCTGTTAGCAACACATTACAGTTGACAACACCAATATATCATAACTTACTGATTTGCCCATTGTCTAATCCATACATTGGCTGCAAGAGCACCAACTTGTTGAACGCCAAAGACCATTACAGCGAGTACCCAAAACCACCAAGGTCCCATGGCTCTCAAGTACAATATAAGAACTTTCCATTTAACACCCCCTACTGCCTTTGTTTCGGCCATAGCATCTTTCTTTTCCTTGGGTTTTTTTGCCTTTGGCTTTCCATTTGCACCATCCAGCCTATCGTCTGCGGGCTGATCTTCAATAAGAGTTTCGTTACTCTCATCACCAACGCTAGAAGGAACTCGAGATGGAATCCGTGAATGAGGAGCAGAAGCAGGAAGTGATTTACTGATTTCCTCACCTAACTTCCCTGAAGCCATAACCTTTTCCGCGGATCCTTGTTCCGTGATCTTACCATTTTCGAGGCAAACAACATATCGAGAATGAGGAACACAAAGAGATAGATTGTGTGTGACTAAGATGCATGTACGCTCAAGCATCAATGGTCCTCGAATACAATTATCGAATATCCACTTGGCAGTATGTGAATCTACAGCGCTCAAACAATCATCAAGGAGTACATGTTTTGAGTTTGAGTAAAGAGCCCTCGCGAGAGAAATACGCTGTTTTTGGCCACCTGAAAGACTGATGCCCTTTTCACCCACTAGTGTCTCATCGCCATCATCCAGAATCTCTAGATCACGTTCCAAGGCGCAGGCGACGATCACATCTTTGTATCTTTTCTCATCCATCGGAGCAGCAAACAAAATATTTTCCTTAATATTGGCATTTACGAGCCAAGGTTGCTGCGCGCAATAGGCAACGGTTTCAGTAAGACCAGTTTCGGGATCGGGTTGGACATCTTCACGACTGAAAGCGCCAGGTAGGAATACCTTCCCTTTAATTAGTGCCATCTCACCGAGAAGTGCCATCAAAAGAGAAGTCTTTCCAGATCCAGTAGGTCCAGCAACGATGTTCAAATGACCAACTTCGAATTTGACATTCAAATCCATCATTCGGAATGAGGCCGAGGTATCGTCAGTGGACGCCTCCTTGCCACCCCAGGATAAAGTGGCATCCTGAAATCCGATCATTTGATTGCCATCTTCATCCAAGTTGTCGTGTGAGAGCTGATCGTACTTTTCGGTCTCGTCTTCATTCAAAAATTCCTCCACTCGATTGATCGATACTTGACTTTCCTGAACATGAGCTATCATGTCGCCCAATTGATCTAGAGGAACACGAAGGATGTTGAAAAGTGAGATGGCTGTGAATGCGATGGAAGGATAAAGTGGTTTCTTCTCTCCTACTGTATAATAGAGAAATGAAAAGAAAGTAATAACAACTGGAACTGTATTCCATACAGCGACAGCGAAAGCCCAGATGATATACTTTAGGCGTAGTGCTTTCAACTCATGAGCTCGTTTATCATTGACAATATCAGTGAAGCGCTTTTCCCAGGCGAAGTATTTGATTACACGAATGTTTTCCAATACCTCATTAGTTGTGTGGATTCTTTTATCAGTAGCAGCCATGATTTTCTTTTGCGCAGCTCCAAAGCCACGAGCAAATCCAATATTCACAGGAAGGAGAATGGCCATGACAATGAGACCTGGAATACTACTTTTTCCAAGGATACGATAAAGAAGGTAGACAGCTACAATCAATTGAGTCGGAGCAGCAGCAAAGAGAAAGTGAAGATAAGCAGTGACCTCGCTGACTTTGAAGGAATCAACAGACATGAGATTTATGATGGTACCAACATTGGCTTGCTCATCTGTCTTCTTTTCGATCTCAGCTGCAGCATCTGGCTGAGCTTGCGCATCATTGGGAGCTTGCTCATCTTTCTTCTTTCCCAGTACTCGTCGCCACCAGCTAGGCTTATCTACATTATTAGGGCCTTTCTTTGCTCCAAGGACAGAATCACTCCCTGATGCAGCCTTTCTTCTTAATGCTTTAGCGTAGATTTCACCAATGATAATTGCTCTTAATCTTATACAGATCTTGCGGCCAATCCAAAGTGCTTGTTGATCAGCTAGCGAACGAAGAATATCTGTGAAGGCAAGAAGAATGACGTACAGCCAGATTACATTGCGAGGCGCCGAATCTGGATCTTCTATGTATTCAAGAATAGCTTTCAACAACAATGTAGGCGCAAAATTGAACAGTCCCGAAAAGACAGCATAAGCGCACTGTACAGTAAGTAGACCTTTGAAGTAGCGCATCAAATGCCATGTCAAGGCCGTAGTTTTTTTGAGCTGTCTATAATCGGCCAAGACGGATGCCGCTTTATCCTTTGGCATAAGGTTCCAGACATCCGCAATTTCAAAAGTGTTGACATAGCCATGCCAAACAATGGCATCTACCCATGCGAAGGTAGCAATGGAGAACAAGCTGGCCAATGGTTCTCTTGAAGGTTCAATATCTCCCTCCCACTCCAAGACCACAGCCTTATTGCCCTTGCGTGTAGTTATTGCGAGTCCGAAAAGAAGCGAACAGAGCACGAAGTCTGTGATGATAAGTGCCTGACTGACCCTAGAGCGTGGATGAATGATCACAGAGCGGAAAATGACAAGCGAGAAGAGCCATTGTGCAGTGTATAAAGCAGCCGTATGATTCCAAATCCTTGGGACTCTCCACCGCGTATTGGAGAAGGCAAATCTCAAAGTTGCAAGTATTAAAATATAAGTCCATGTAAGGATTCCAGCAATGGCGGCCACAACGCCCTTTGAACCATATGCACCCAGTATAAAAACTGCGATTTGAATACCGATCTCTGCCGTGATCACGAGAAGTTCGATGATAGTCAGAGTATTCTGTCCTCTGGGACTATCAATAGCGGCAACCGAGCCTTGGGTAGTCGTTTTGGTCAAAACCAATCGCCCGCCGCCATTCATCGTCAAGCCCTCATCCTCTTCCTCGATAGCGGTGTGATCGCTTCCATTCACTATTGCCTCCCCATTATTCCGATTGAATCCATTGAATCCATTGCCGCCTATTGTTGTATGGTTGATTGAGCTATTTCGAAGCTGGCGATACTTGTGTTTCTGTTTTAACTTGACTTTCCGGCGAACCGCAGATATTGTTAGATTGAGGAACGAGAGACCGATAACTATTAATGGGAAAAGTACTTTGAGATAACTTCATGCGGTCAGCTTTACTCACGGCTGCAGGTGAATCGGCTCAACTTACTCTCTCTGAATGCAGTTTGTAAAATCATCGATTTGCCAAATAGGGCCACTGCATTGACCCAACATGATTGCTCTCTTGCATGCGCTGGACAGTAGGATGGCGATTAAAACGTCTCGACGTATCGAGTGTGATCTTAACTTATCATTGAACTGGTTAATGAAGTAAAATTATGATTTCGCACTTATAAACGATGACCTCAGTGGAAAGAAGAAATAGTTAACGAAATTAGACCGAAGAGCTTAGAGATAGTATATAATGAATAAGAAGAAAAAAGAAGCACCCGGGTGGTTATCACCAGGTTCTGGAGTAATATACAAATTCGAGCAAATTCCCTTGGGTGTTAAGGAGTTTATAACTTCAAAAGTCGGTCGACCAAGAAAGAACAGTGTATTTATATTGTATATGGAAGGGGAAATGGGAGATGGGATAAGCTAAGGTCTTACATGATAGGAAAACTGGCTGTATATGGTTTATCTGCAAAAAAGAGTTTATTGTAGCCAACATCTGCCCCACTTGAAGTTGTCCCCGTTCAACTTATTAATTCCGTCTTCCGAAACCAATCAACGAGCGACATTTTTGGAAGGATACCTACCTACTACTACAGTAGGACTGTTGGTACTTGAGTTTCTTATCAAAACATTGATCTTGTTGCTACAGCATGCTTATTATTATATATATTATTATTATCATTGTCACGATTGGTATTAGATACTTGAATCTTGCAGAGGAAAACAGAGTACTTCTCAGATCAATATCTAAACCTACTCCGTACTAAGTCCAGATCCCTCTATACATTTTACATCCTCGACTTCCAATTTACAAATACCAACATTAAGGCATCCTCATCAAGTTATCAACGCCTTCTCAACGCCCTTATACGCCCTTAGGAAGAGGCATTGAAGCATTCATGGATTGATCTTAACCGCAAGGAATCAATCAATCTACCAGGCAATCAACCTTAGTTCTTCTTATCCTGGGACAATCTAGAATACCCCACGAACTTGGAACAAACCAACTTCATGACTTCTCTCATCTCGATATCCGAATACCTCAAAAGACTTCAATAATTGATTGATTTCTCCAAAGACTGGACCCATTTTCAGACCCTCTTTACTAGTATTGGTTCCTGACTACTACATCACCCCTTCATTTCTGAACCATATTTCTATCTCCACACTTCATCCACACCGCCATCAGTCATCGGAACGAAAAAAAATCTCAAACTTACTGATAATGAATCACTGGCCGAATACCCATTAAGGAAGGTGGTGTCGAAAATAAGTAGCCGCATCCTCATTTAGTAAAGTGGACACGATCAAACAATTTTTACATTCAAAACCTGCACAACACAAAGTACTTACTGAACAAAGTCATTCATTATCTGATTCGTCGGAAATTATCCTTATCCGTGCATTGCAGAAAGCCATGTGCGATAACGGCTCCGACTCAATGTCAAACTACCCGGTGGCACTTCATGTATAGGTAACAGAAAACGCTATTTCTTATTTTTGATGGTGTCACCCTCGCCAGTGACATTGGTCCTCCGAGACCATGCAGGATGGCACTTATGGAAGATAATCTTTTACAAATCTTTCAGATTCATTGGGCAATCAGTATATTTGATATTTCATATTTGACATGTCACACACAGACAGACATCTTGAAGAGGGAAATAAATCCTCAGTCTTGGAGCTCAATTCATCATGGAGTCATCGATGGAGCCTTCCGATTTGGAAGCCTAGTAAGTTTACTAGATGCCTCAAAAATTACTAAAGCTTAGTATATGGCTGATCTGAATCAATCTCTTCGAGATACGCAAACCTCGTTCCCATGCCGGGGCATACCATGTATCAAATTCCTCATACTTCCGCCAATTCTCGGCCCATTTCATCCAATGCAGAGCTTACAATATCGTAAAATCGGTTGAGACAATTTGAGCCGACTCCGAGACGATAGTAGCTAACTGGGTTCGGAACGATGACAGTTCATAACGTTCTCATATTCTACGGACAATACACTCACTTGGTGAATGTAGCATCTCATCTCCTCGACTGCTATATTCTCGGACTTGTAACTCATATCCCCCGTCTTCATGATTTCTCCTTCTCCCAAATCCTGTTCAAAATAGGAAATAAGTCCCAATGTTCCGCATCCCCTTAAACAATCGCCTTATCTCATCCAATATCCCCGAATATCTCAATGCAGCGCAAACAAATTGTTATATTCTCCGAACTAAGGTACCGAGGAGGCTCTCCCAGCTGGTGTAATATCTTTACTTTCGGTTCTTACTCCAGCTTTCGAACTTTCACCACTATACACACACATATCCTCCCAATTCGACCTGTGTATAGAAACAAGATTACCACTTTGCATCCCAACCACTATCAGCACACTTATCATTCGCAATATTTATCTCTAATGTCTCTATTTCTATTTAGAAGTACTAACTATCTAACACTCGACAATACAACATATCTAAGAATTCCATCCCAACTTTTCGAAAACAACCTACGTAAAGGATGCGAACTTTTGGGGGAACCCAAACCGAATCTCGCAGCTTTAAAAACATGGGAATGCTTTACTTTGATCTCTGATAGAAAGGCGGTTTAACAAAGAGGAAGGAATCGAAGTGTATAGGTTTTACTCTGAATGCTAGTAGACCAACCCAAATTTCTACCCCTCCTTAGGGTTATTACAGGAAGGTACAAACAACTATATAGTCGCAATCCAATCTGTAGGTCCATTGTCTATTAGATAGATAGTTTTAGCAACTGCAATAATAATAATAATATACCCAAAAATTTGATCTCATATCCCATATCGCATCTTCCAAACCCAACTGTAATTTAAACACCTCCTCCTCCTCCTCTTTCCCTTCCCAACATTCAATTCAAAAACCCACTCTATTATCAATTAAGAATCCATAATTTATAATCCCAGAATCATTCATTCCACTAAATATCAAATACCAAATATAAAATAAAGTAAATCATAAAAAGAAATTCTATATATATATATAAATATATAAATACGTATATATATCTATATAACATCATTACTATCCAATTTCAAATCTAAGTCTTAATATTAATACCAATATCTATATCACTCCTATTCACTATTAATTCCAGCCAAGGCACTATTGATCTATATTGCTATTAGACGAAGGGAAGTTAGTAATATCTTGTCTGGAATTATAATGAATTATGTATCTACACACCTACACATAGTACATTTACACATAAGTACGCATATCCGCATCCATAGATGCACAGTCACAAACACAACCCAAATATAAAATTTATCCAAAAAATTTCTTTTCACATTGTACAATACGTGCTTATTTTATACCTGATGCACATTGCTCATGCTTTCCTGCCATCAAAATTCATGCAATGCAGGTTCCAAAAAGTACATGCATCCCCATTCCCACCTATTGTTACATTATGCAAAGATCATAGCGAGTATGTAGATAAAATGATATTGCGTCTTTCATCTACACATCTTTGATCTCCGAACCCCGTCCCGATTTTCCCAACAACCACCAATCCTAAAACATTTGCTTTTCTTTTATGTAATCAAGCATACAAGAAGAAATTTGAAACTAACGATAAGAAAATCCTTATCCCATGATCATGCCTTTCATCCCAGCCATGTCTCCCTCCTTTGCGGCGATCTCGAAGTATCCGTAGATAATACTATGGTAGTGTTAGTAATTGATATATGGGTAACATTGGAGTAAGAATGCTTACGTGACAGCCAACAAAATACCAGTTCCAGATCCGAGAGCTCCCAACAAGTCACTGCCAACGGAGAGAGCACCAATACAGGCACCACCGAAAGCGGCAGCAGTAGGAATGATGCGCTTCAACTCCTTGTACATGCTCTGTTCTCTGTGACCAGCCATGACGAGACCTTGATCCTTAAGTTGCTTAGCGACATCTCTTGGGCTGGAGCCGGAGACCTCAATCCAAGTCTTGGAGAAGATAGCACATGCGACGAGCATATAAGTAATGTAGACAGCAGTGTGAATTGGGTCGAGAAGAGCATCGGTGAAGTTCAAAGGTGGAGACATGTAGTATACGATACCGGAGGTAGCGAAAAGTTGTGCTGAACCCTCCTTTGGCTCCCAAACACCGAAAAGTTGGACAAGCAAGTTCTCGGAGAAGCGGGAGTACAACATCTGTGAAATGAGGAAGATGTTGGAGGAGAGAGCGGATTGAAGCATAATTGGCATGTTGGAGGTGTAGAAGAGACGAACTGGGTAAGACCCACGAGCACCACGTTGGCGGGAAGATTTGACTGGGATCTCAACACGGAAACCTTGGAGGTAGATAACGGCTGCGAAGACGACGATAGTAGCCAAGAGGTTCATGATGTTAGGAAGGCTTTGTCTATAGAAAGCTTCTTGAAGAGCACGTTGCTTGTTTGGCCATGTCAAAAGCAAGTGGAAGAGCGCAATGACGGCACCCTCGAACTCTGGGCCACGACCTGTGTTGATGGTAGTGGGAGAGAATGCCTTCCAGATGATAGACTCGCAGATGTTGGTAGCAATGAAGAGGGAGATACCACTTCCAAGACCATATCCCTTTTGGAGGAGCTCATCGAGAAGAATGACAATCAAACCAGCAACAACCAATTGAAGGATGAGAAGGCAGACAACACCAGCACCAAGATCGGATGGTTGACCGTACAATCCAGTGAAAACATAAACAGTAGCTTGACCCATTGACAAGATAATAGCGAAGAGCTTTTGCGCAGTTTGATACAACTCGCGATCAGCCTTCAAGTCAAGGTTGACATCAATCAAGTGTGTACCAGCAAGAAGCTGGAAAACCATTCCCGAGGAGATAATTGGCGTAATACCCAATTCCATCAAAGTACCTCTGTTACTTGCCAACATCATTCTCAACCAGTATAGAGGATCGGAGGTATCTGAGGACACGATACCATACAATGGCATTTGGCTCATAACCAAGAATATCAATAATGTCAAACCCGTCCACATCAATTTTTGGTTGAATGGGACCTTTGTCTCTGGTTGCTGAACCTCAGGGAGGAACGGCGAGAAGGGTTTGATGAGATCGAGGAATCGAACTAGAAAGATACATTGTCAGTATTCCGCAATTGATTGTGGGAAGAAATTTGGATATTTAGAAGCTCATGGACACCTATGACGATGAGCTGTAAAAGGAATAAAATATGTAACTTACGGCCACTCATCTTGGCGATTTGGTATTTGAAAACCTCACAGAAGTGGAAAAAGAAGAATAAGAAGAAGAAGAATTAAAGAATGGCACGTCGACACTGTGCTCTGCTCTTAAAGAAAATGTCGCAGATTTGTGATGTGTTGAGAAAGGAATAATCCGAACAGATCTCAAAGCTTGGGGTTAATTCATAGTGTTCACACTAGTAAATTTTGGGACTAATGCCTTAATGTAAAGATGTGGCCTTTGGCTAGATGAAGATTAATAAGCAAGAAATTAGAGCTTCATTGATGTTCGAACCCCTTTTATGCAAAAAGTTGAGAAAAGATAGATGAATAAGGATTTCTTATAAATTTTATACTCTTGTGTTCAAGACACATCTTCGACATCAAAATATAAAACAAAGGATTTTGTGTCTTTTATGTACCGATAACGGATCTAAATCAATATCCACTTACTAATTATACTCCGTATTGCACCATCTTAATGTCAATCTACTTGTAGCAGCTAATTGTCCTTCTCACAGTAATAGAACAATAAAAGAATCCCCTATTCCAAACCTCAAGAAAAACCTAGCTAGAAGATTTACCTATCACCTTGCCATAGGTTCTATTTAGTTCTGATACAATGACTCGAAAAAGCCCCCCAAAAGTTCGTAGTATCTTACAAATAAATAGAATAAAAGCACCTATTAAGAATATCACTGAAGCGTAGATCATTCATTATATAAAATGCATCGCAATTCTTTCATTATCCATAAATGCGTCTGTCTAAAGGTAATCTAGCACTATCATGCTCAAAATCTCTATGACAACATGCCACCCATCGAATTTAAAATCAAGCCGTCCCATTTCTACAATCTCAACGCAAACCACCAACCATCTCGTAGCAGCATCCACACCAAACACAAGCCCATACCTTCTCTCCCCTCGTACAATCAAAAATTATCTACCGAGCATCCCCTCTACCAAGCCATCCTCGCCAACCATCCTTCGGGCCACTTTCTCACATAAAACTTCCTCACCTCATCCGTAAAGAGTATCCACAAACCAAAACATAACGGGAAGAAGAAATACTCCGCGGGAATCGAGCTACTGTTGATTGCAGATGTTAATCCTGGTATGTAGAGGAAGATGAAAATCACGACGAAGGCGAAAAGTATGGCGGGGAAAAGCCAGAGATTCTGTGTTGCTTTGTTAAAGGCGGGAGGTTGCTGGAAGATTGAGAGGCGGCGAGTGCGGGTTGCCTAGTGTTGGGTTAGTAAAGTTCGAAATAGAGAGAGTAATTAGAGGGCTGAGGAGAAGGAAGGGGATGTTGAAGTGGAGAAGAGCGACTTACCATCAAGTTGAACCATTGCATAATAACCAAATTGACAAAGTAAATACTGCTAGCTACAGCTAACACCTTTTCGACGTACTCATCGCTCAAATGGGGTGGATACTTTCCATATCCCAACCACAAGATTGAAAACGTAACCCCCTGCCGTTGACAATACCAATACGCCATGGCAAACGACGCAATGGCTTCTTGCATACCCAGAAAGACATACGCATGGAAGAGTAATTTCCAATCAACCAACTTATCCTTCTTGACATCTCTTGGTTTCCTCAAAAGCACATCAGCTTCCGGTTTCTCATAAGCAAGAACCGTGGCACCAGCACAATCCGTAAGACAACAGATCATAATCATGAGGAAAGAGCTGAGGATTTGAGGAAGACCGAGAATGACATTCGTAATAATGGGAAGGAACTCGCAAAAAGATCCAGCGGGAAGAAGGTAGATGAGGGTTTTCTTGAGGTTGTCAAAGACTACGCGGCCGTATTTGACGGCTTCAACGACGGCGCCGAAAGAATCTAGCAGGACCATATCAGCGGCTTCGATTGCGATATCGGAGCCACTCCCAAGTGCAATACCGATGTCAGCGGCTTTTAGGGATGGAGCATCGTTGACTCCGTCGCCGGTCATACCAACTATGTTCTTGCGTTTTTGAAATTCTGTATTATTGTTAGTCATGTGCATGTTGATATGTGGGGTGATTTTAAGGGCATACCTTTGACAATTCGTAGCTTCTGCTCAGGAGTCGTACGAGCGAAGACAATTTCTTCATACTGACAGAGTTGATCCCATTGATTATCATTCAGACTGATCAACTCCGGGCCACTAAGAGTTATTGACCTCGCATCTCCATGCTTAGAGTCCGCGTCTTTCGCAGAGATGACAACACTCGAAATACTCTTTGGTGTCTCCAATCCATTTCTGTTAAGCTTAGAAACATCGTGAATCATGTCAGTCGAACTAGTGATGATACCACATTCGATAGCAATAGCTTGAGCAGTGAGTTTGAAATCGCCAGTGACCATGAAGATTCGTATGCCAGCTCTCCTTAAGACTTGTACCACCTCTGGTATTTCATCTCGGGGAGGATCCACAATGCCGACAAGCCCCACTAGAATCAAATCGCTACCAGCTTGTCGCATAATTTCGGCCTCAAAAGTGTTGTTTTCGGGGTTATGCTGTCTCTGATGGCCTGTGAGCACTTTTCTTGCAAATAAGATCACCCGCTTTCCCTGGCTTGACCATTTGTTTTTGATCACCTCTATAGAGTTCCTCATATCCATGCCCAATGGGTATACATGACCATCTTCACCAACATATTTAGTGCAACGTTCCACAAGAATGTCTGGGGCACCTTTGATAGTCAACAGAAGATCTTCTTTTCTCCATTCCGCTAGCTCCTGAGGTGATACTGCAAGTTTCAGACCTTCAGGGTCGGATAGCGTCAGAGTTCTGATCATGAATTTGTTCTTGCTGTTAAATGCTAGCTCGAAAGTCTTTCTCCATAACATATGTAACTGGCGAACCTCCCCGAATGTTTCTGATAGTCGAAGGACTGCCTGATCTGTCGCATCTCCCGCAATCTTTCGTTCCGCAAGAGGTAAATTGAGCGTAGCAGCGTCAAATTCGCCGGCGTTGCATAGGCCTGCCAAGGATCGCAACTGGGCCACACAATTGGTAGTATTGCCATTGGAATTCTGAAATTCGATGGCTTGCTCCGGGGTCATTGTCTTTTCTGCGATTGAGCACTCCGTTACAAACATTTTATTCTGAGGAGATAATTAGCCAGAAATCCCCGAAACGTCTATGGATGAGTGCTACTTCTGTTACCTTTGTTAATGTCCCAGTCTTATCCGAGCAGATAACTGATACAGCTCCCAAGGTCTCAACAGTCTTTAGTGACTTGCATAGAACTTGGTTCCTTTTCATAATATTTGCAGTAATGGTCAACGAAGCGGTTAGCGCGATAGGTAAACCCTCAGGGATAAATGCAACTGCCACGGTCACGATATCTAAAAACCTGTTAGCCAGCGTTCCTTTCTAGTTCCAAGTGGCGGGTGAGATGAGCTAGAGAAAGAAAATTCACATACCAACAATCAATCCAGCAACGGTGATCCAGTCGGGATGTGAATGTCGCAACCATGCGGACCAACAGATGATGACAACTATGTTGAAGAACACCATAATGGAACAGATGATTAGGATAAACCTCAAGATCTCCCTCTGCAATGTGGTCATACCTGTCTTCGGAGTATTGGTTAATTTAGCAATCTTTCCAAATACTGTCTTATCTCCCGTGCTGACAGTGACTCCTATAGCGCTTCCAGAGATGCAATGCGTTCCCTGCATACCAATGTTATGCGTCTCCAAATAATTGAGATCTGTATTCTCAATTGAACCTGGAATAGGTTGTGATTCCCCAGTCAAGATAGAGCGATCAAACTTAGCATCAGATGAGATTTCAATGAAACGAACATCTGCAGGCAGCTTATTACCAGACTTTATGTAAAGAATGTCACCGGGAACTAGATCGACTGCGGCGAGCTCTACGCGGTTGCCATTGCGGAGGACGAAGCAGTAATCAGGAAGCATGCCAGAGATGGACGCCATTGTCCGAGACGATGACCAATCCTGCCATGCATTGAATAGGGCTTGGATGATGAAGACGGCGTAGAGGACAATCGCAAGGGCTAGATTGGCCTGTGCTGGATTTGGTTCTCCGAGTGGCTTATAAGTAATAGTGACCAGAATACCACCGATCAATAAGACGGATCCAAATCCACCAAACAGATATCCAAAGACTAAGAATTGGGAGTGTTAGAGATTGTTCAGATGACTAAAAGAAATTCGTGTAACGCTAATACATATGGAAACAGGCTTACCCCTCGAGAGCAAGTCCGACGGTGGTTTCGAAGGCATATTCTTTCCAAACTCTTTCGTTTTGACCTCGACGTGTTCCTTGGAGAGACCTTCAGTAATTGATGTCTCTAGCCGACCTATTACATCGTCTGTGGACAGAGTATGCCACTCCAAATCACCAAGCTCAGCTGCCGCATCGTTCTTTGCACGATCTGCTTCAGCCCTTTGTATTTCCTTACTCTCTTCAATTGCAAATGAGACTGTGCGGTAAGTAATTGGCAGAGCAGTTGCTGGATCGATGGACACCCTGCGGCGCCTTGAACTTGTAGCCGATAGTTGTGAGCTATTTGTGATTGTCCGAGCCATTCTAGGAAGTGTGCTCGTTTGTCTGCCTGCCTCTTCATCTTGAGCGCCGAATCTGATTCGCATTTCTGGTCTAGGTTGGACTTGAAAGATTTCCTCGTCCTGCTCCTCGGATGAGGCGTACATGGCTTTTCCGTCCATGTCTATGATCGTTGTAGTATTGTATGAAATATGAAAGTTTTGAATTTGTAGTAGGTGACCAGGAATTTGGCAAAATATATTGCTACTGCAGGTGCTTTGCCAACGCTGAAATTGGCAGGCAAGTAGGTAAAGAAGTCCAGCAGTACAGCACGAGCGCTCTGCTTGGAGCCGCTTCGCCTAGTCGTTCAGTGATAGAAGAGGTGAATAGGCACCGGAGAGTGAAAGGAATGATGGTAACACAATGGGAATCGTTTTTGGAATATCAAGCAACCCAATGACTTTAATTGACTGGAAAGTTGAAGGAGATCAACGAATTTAAAAACATCAGAAAAGCACTATGACCTTCAGCAATATACTAACAAACGCACTTGCCGTGCTCGTAGGCAGTTGGGGCAGTGCAAGAATTTCCCAACTATTAATCGACCTTGTCCTTTTGTTGACCATGTATAATTGTGTCCTGCCAGAAGCAGCGGCACAAGCGTGGGAGCATGATTGCGGTGCATATTCCGTGAGGGAATTTCCAATCGGATGAGATCAACATCGCAGTAGCACAAGCTATTCCCATCATAAAACTGCACATAATATAAATTCACTTCATTCCAGAAACTGAATATGGTCTAGATCTGTAACCGATAGGCGTAGAGGGTAAGCCAATCTAATTGTGACATCTCGATTGTAATAAAATTTGAGCATGATGTTCAATTTTATTCAATTTTATTCAATTTTATTCAGTTTCTGCATTGCATGTAAGACGCTACATCAAATCGCTCATACTAAATTGAAATCATTGTCATCAAATTGAATTGTTAAAGACGCGGTCTTTGTGGGGGAAATTCGTTTGAAAATCCATAAATCCCTCATGGACCAAACAGGGCTTCCTTGCTCAATTGGTTGTTTGTGAAAAGGATTTCCTGTGGCAAATTTGGTTGGTGCTATTGGATAATATCATAAAGTGTTATCTGTAAGGTCTTACGACATGCTCGGATGCACATTCTAAGATTTTGAAATATATCAAGATTGTATTAAGATCAAAGTAGCGGAAGTAGAGTACTGTTGAAGATATATCAAAATCATGGACAACGTTTTGAAAGGACGATTGCAGATCGCTTCGCTTACCTAGTAGGGTAGTAGGTAGCAGCCAGTAGCTAGTAGCTAGTAGCTAGTAGCTAGTAGCTAGTAGCTAGTAGGTAACCGGTTACTTGGTCCATTATTCCTTTCAAAATCAAGCTTTTTTGGGGAAGAGATTTCAGCACGTTTTAGGCCCGGCTCTTTTGCCACAGGAAGCCTAGCGAAGCTGTCCGTCGGTCAATGATTTAAATTTGCTGGGTCAAATTTGCTGGGCTGGCACGGTCGCTGGGTAAATTCCGTGCTAGTGTTTGGAGTACGTAGTAGAAATACTTGACCTGTCCCGTGTATACTAGATTGTTGATAGCCCTCATTTTCTGTCCTCTCCACATCTAACAAGTTCATAAATTCCCTCATATTGACAAAAGCTTTGATCGACTACTCAAGCAATCAAGGTTCCAGGTATCGAAATTTCCAGCAGAGCATACGGGAGACGGGAGGACATTGCCTGCCTGAAAACAAGTCTTCAGAAGCAAGGTTTCCGTTTAGGGGTAATTATCGTCAGCCATATTACTACTCCCCGCCCTATCAATCTTTAAAAATTCGAAAGCTTTCTAGGAGTTCAAGAAAAAGTAAAGGTTCCGTCGAGAATAGTTGTCGTCAATAGATTTGTCCCACGTGAGTTGAGTTCGTAGAAGCGTGTACATATAAATAGCCCGGCAAAATACTCCTACTGTAGGTACCGCCAACATGTAAAATTCTACGTTTGTAGTACTTCCTAATTTCCGTCCCGACGCACGACGTAAAGTACAACAATGTACCCAGTTGCTAGCCTTGTGTAAGACATCATGTCATTCCCAGTTTCATTCTCGTGGTTTTTCGTAGGGCTGGATCTTGGCTAGATCTTGGCCACAATTTTTCATAAAGGCCATGTTACCATAGCTTTGTCACGAGCTCTTAAAGCTACCAATCGTTTCTTTTTTTTTTTTTTTGAGACGAGGATTGGGGGGATATTCTGAGTTTGGCGGGTGGCGTGGGGGTTGGTGATCTGCGTCATTTATGCCTGTGAGCACAACGTTGGTGCCTTTCAAGTAGCAGATGGTGATGTGCTGCCATTCCTTTCGCTACCGTGAAGAGACCTACCATATGCCCCATTTTTCTGCAGCTTCTTTACCATTCGTCGATGGGCACGGGTTGCAGAATGCACTTGCCATTGACCTTCTGTCATAACAACAATGTGACATATTTCGCATTTCTTTGGTACCCAACGAGCTTTGCTTTGAGTGTGCTGCAAGGGCTTTTCGGGATTTAAGAACTCCCCGGCCAGGGCAGACATTTCGCTGGGCGTGGGGAGCTTGTTGCCAAGAAGGAAATTTTGTGTAATATCAATAGCAGGACCTGACACGTTCTCCGACCATACTGAAATGTCTGTTCCATCGAGGAGATATAATCTGTCAAGAGCATTCTCTTGAACAAGGCTTGGTATCAATTTCAGACTGATCCATCGGATTTGTCGCTTAGCATACTGTCGGGTGGCAGCTTTCATTTTTTCTAACGAATCATCACGGAGGATATCTCGCTTTTTGGGTCTCCGCCCTCCTGCTCAAGAGCGGCCAGGTATAGCTCAAACTCTTTCCAGCCGATAGAAGCCCATATACCACGAGAAAGATCAAGATCAGCGCCGCCACGAATATATTGTTGACGAGTTGTCTCCATGGACTTGACTTCATCTAGTAAACCTACATCAATCATCTTATCGACTCGTTTGTCAAGCCTCGATTTAAGAACATCTGATTTCGCATGCACCCAGAATAGCAATGGCGAGCCTATCTCAAAGCTGCCTGGAAAGCTTAAGTCACCGTCCAAATTTGCTTGTGCTATGGCTTTGGTCTCTTTCTGCTCCCTGTAGATATCGGAGGCTTTCTTTCCACTTGTCAAGAATATTTGAAGTGATGTCTGAATTTTGCGTCGGTCGTTGGGATGCCACTGCACAGCCATAAGTGGATCAACCTCCCTCAATCGATCTAATATTTGTTCCGTAGGTGCATCGAGTATTGGAAATCGTTTGGATAACTCTTCTAGAGAAAGCTGCTCATCATCCAGTCCTTTCACGGAAGCTTTTCCGGAGGAGACGAGCTCATGTTCGAACAGAAGAGATTGCGTATAATAGTGAGTTCCACCTACGACAATGGGCAGCCGTCCCCTTGATCGAATCTCTCGAATTATTTGGCTAGCTTGCTTCTTAAATGTCCCCACTGTCCATGTTTCCGCATTCAGGGGAATAAAACCTAGCAAGTGATGCGGAACACCATTCTGTTCTTCGATAGTAACTTTGTTTGTAATTATAGGCAGACCCTCATACATTTGTACAGCATCACCATTTATTATTTCGCCATTAAAGCGTTTCGCAAGGTCTATTGCCAGCTGTAGAATGATTAGCCTTCATCCTCAATCGAGGACGCGCAGACTCACTTGTGATTTTCCGGTACCAGTTGCCCCGAAAACAAATATTAAAGGATCTCTAGGAATGAGACGAGCCATCGTGGACGACTTTCTAATTTGGTTGTGTATTTGATGTAACATTAGGAAGACTTTAGTCGAGTGATGGCACTGGATAATTTGGAACTTTTTAGATAATATTAGTGGTGTTAGCCTTGTCAGCCTCGCCAGCACGGCTACATCCATCTGCCAATCTTAAGTCGATGTTGATAAGTATAAGGGTTTCAAATAGAAGGCTACTCAGGTACTCTCCTGAAAACCATAAAGTCATTACAAACAATTTTTGACTCACAATTCGGGCAGTGAAGTGGTAAACCATGAAGCTCCCGGGAGGAACATTGAGAAAGGGTCACCGGGGACTTAGGACCCATCTAAGAGCTCACCGTAAGCTGGTATTGCTCACCACCCTTCAACAAGACAATGATAAATGTAAGGCTATAATGATATTATTGAATTTGAATGACTTCGGGTTTTGCCAAGTACCGTCTTATGATACCCTCTTATGCTATACCTGTAAATGCTCAAAATGCAGCTCCATAACACCCTGCTAAAGAATATCGAACTGCCGGAAAAATCTTATGATACAATATCCTCCAGAATATTTTCTAATTCTTCTTTTCTAAAGGGCACAAATAGCATTTCTGTCCCCAAAGCATCCTTCTTACTCTCTATCATTTGATGGTCATGAAATCTAAGAAAGAATTAGCTGTCAAGAATTGATATTAGTTAGAAAAACTTACTCTTTCAGCAATGTTCTAAAATTCATCTCATTGCTGCAAATGAACTCCTCCACAGCTTTTTGGTACAGCACCCTGTATTCCACACCAGGTTCACTCTTCCTACCAGCAGCTCCATGTAACCCATCCTCATCATCACCATCATTATGTTCGCCTACGGGACTATCATCCATAGCTGCAAGTTGTTCTCCTACCAAAACCCTGAAAAGATTCTTTGCATTTTCAGGCAAACTCTTAAGCACAAAGCTTACACCTCCTTTACCTCCTACTTTGCGCCCGCTTCTTCCAAGAAGGTCATGCACCTCATCTACAACGTCGACCTCAACTGTGTAAGGTAAAAAGGTCGTACAATCATGAAATAGAAAATTGAAAGCTGAACGAAGCGAACTATCCCAAAGCAAATGAAAGGAAGGGTGGTCTACAGACACAACCAAATGTACCTGCGGGTGAGAACTCAAGCGTGAGAGTATCATTTGAGATACAGGGCGACGAAGAGCAGATCCATCAAGAGAATGTATAATGAGAGTCACATGTTGAGTCTTGTCTTCATCAAGTAGATTCGTGAGGTTTTCAAGCATTTCTGCTGGCTGTGAACCTATTTTCGTGCCATTGCCATAAATAGAGCCGGCTATTGTATTCAAAAGATCTCGAATTGTGAGGTTTTGTACATAACCATTTACCACGACTATTCTCTCTCGGGAATGATCAGCCATTGTGTTGTAGATATGCTCAGCAAATTTGAGAAGAAGAGACCTTTTTGACCCCCATCCATAGATACAAATGTTGAAGTCCTGACAGAGCTCAAATTGCCATTGATTGAAAGATTTGGCATGCACATCTTGTAAAAAATTCATATCGTCTTCATGCTGGTCTTTGTAGCTCCGGGCAAGACTAAAGTACTCTTCATGGTCGAGTAACGCCAAGGAAGATAAATTAGAATTCGCAGTCCTAGACCTTCCAGGTCGGTTTTGAGAGAAGTATAGTTCGTGAGGCGGAAGATCCTGAGGTGGTGTCAGCGATCTCTGTCGAGTTTTTGTTCCTTTTATTCGCCCTCGTCCCCTTTTGGAAGGTGTAGATGGTTCGCCTATAGCTTCAGATACTTGATTTGTATCATTCTCTATTTCCGCTTCGTCATCCTCCTCTGAATCATATATTTGGTTCGCAATATCTTCTTCTTCGTCATCATTATCGCTTGTATTGCCAAGGACCGTACGCTCAATGAGTGTTCTAGTACTCTTCCTTCTGGCTGATCTATCGATGTTGCGACGAAGGCGTGGAGTT
The DNA here is from genome assembly GCA_014898415.1 of Stromatinia cepivora. Taxonomy (NCBI): domain Eukaryota; kingdom Fungi; phylum Ascomycota; class Leotiomycetes; order Helotiales; family Sclerotiniaceae; genus Stromatinia; species Stromatinia cepivora. The sequence continues at coordinate 1,219,730 of RCTD01000015.1, read as the reverse complement.
TCGTCTGTTCCGGTTATACCTTTGGCCTTGACAGGAGTTCCAAATAATTTATTACCATGTCGTATAGACCTAGGAGTAGACTGATTCTGAGCTTTGATCGGACTCAAGGTTAGACGACTCGGTGACCCATCATCCTCAGACTGAGATTCTGATAGCGCAGCATTGTTGTGGACCGGGTTTGATTCGCCATTCTCTAGAGAATCTTCCGAATCGATATCGTTCTCTTTTTCCACTACAAGTGGTCGAGTTCGTTTGCTGTTTTTCGTATCTGGAGAGACGACATCAACCGTGGAGCGGTGTTCTGATATTGCATTACTTGATCGAGTTCGCTTCACATTGAGGTCTTGGTCGCCATTCCTACTTGCCTTCCCGTCTTGTTCTTTTCTCTTCATTGCGACCTGGAAGGTGTTATGTCTATCCGGACGATCATTAGAGTATTAAGGGGATTTATTCCCTTAAATTTCACAACGCTATCAATTGTCCAATAAGGCCGTTGTGGAATTCCGAGGATCAGTGAACTTCCCATGCCGTATTGTACTACAGGGCTAAAACGCGGGGACTCGCGGTTGCTTAGCATAATCGCGTCCGATATCCTACCCTTGTAAGTAAACAAAAAACGCTCAAGCATTAATTGTACTTTCCAAAAAATGGTCGTTGAATGACTTTAATGATTTTGACGACCAACACCTAGAGTTGCTGAATTTGTGGTCGTTTTGATGAGCATTGCAAGTGGTTCCTATTAATTCTTTGCAATTGCGTCAAATATGCTCAACTGGTGGTTAGGACGGCCTGATGGTGCCGAGCGTGTTGCAGGTATGGACTCATCAATCATGAATTGCCTAGGTGTATAGAAGACATCAAATGCTTACATTCTAAAGGTGCAGATCCCGATATAGAAGCTCCAGAGACTCCTGCCCCAGTGTTTGCTGCTCGCGCACTCAAAAGTGCTTTCTTTGGTACGCCTGGTCTCCCTCAAGATAATACGCTCTATGGAATTGAAAATGAGGATGATTCAACAACTGGCAGAGATAGTCGACTGCCACATTATCTCTCGGGCTCGCCAACTAAGCCGCCAGGAATTTTGATGACCCCTGGGACTGCGGCAACTCGAAGAAAGACTGTGTCGTTCGGATCAGACGTTGATGACAATGAGGGAAAGGACAGGCCGCAGAAAATTGTTGGCAGGGCAGCAACACCAGGAAAAGCCCTTGCTCCACGGAGCTCCCAGACAGAAGAATTATCGCAACCGAGCAGAAAGACTTCGCTTTTAAAGACACTAGAAGATTCTCGTGGATCGGACAGTACATTCAAAAGGCGCAATCAATTTTCTACCGCCTCTTCGATATTACCAAATTCGACTTTGGCCAAGGAAAAAGATGTAGTGAAATCCAATGATACGAAGGAATCAAAAAATTCACGGTCGAACGGTTTAGAATTAGCGAAAGAATTCATGGCCGGAGCCGACAGCGATGCAGACGTGACAGTTGATATTAATGATCCCCGATCACAGTCCGGGAAATTCTGGAAATCCGAATTCCAAAAGTACCACGATGAGGCGCAGACTCAAATGAAGAAGCTGGTAGAGTACAAGCAGCTCGCAAAGTCTTATGCCAAGAAAAAAGATGCAGAAGCTCTCGATCTTGCAGAAAAGTTGAAGGAAGAGCAAGCCAAAGTTGCTACAATGGAAAATAATATTACCGAGTTGATGTCACAGATTGCAGCAGAAGGAAAAGTAAAGGGGGATACTTCACCGGAGCTTATGAGAGAACTTGCTCGCCAGACTGCTTTGGCTTTTCAATATCGTGTTCAGGTAGAAGAATTTCGCAAAGCCATGGAAGGAGACGGAGGTCTTGCCGCAGCCGTCCCAAAAACCGAATTGAGGAACTCGAAGAAAGAACCCAGAGACACCGCCTCCCTCCAGAATGAATTAGATCAAGCCTTACAAGCTCTAGCAACCGCCGATAGAACTGTTTCTAAGCTGCAAGGGGAAAACAATAAGCTTTCACAGGACTTGCTTCATTCTGACTTGCGATTCGAGAAGCATACCGAAAGTTGGGAGAAGCGTCTGAAGCTTGCTGAAGAACAACGTCAAAAGAAAGACGAACGCCTTCAGGCCCTTCAAAAAGACCATGACCATATCAAGCAAACAGCAAAGAACTCAAGACGTGATGCAGAGCACCTTCTGAGAAAGCGCCACGATCAAGTAGTGGAATTGAAGAAGGAGATTGCATCATTGAAGAGCGAGCAATCAACTATAAAAGATTTGCAAGAAGCTCTTCACAGTAAGTCCATCGAATATGATACAATGGTCGATAGATACGAGAAGGAGATGGCCAAATTGAGAGAAGCTGTGCGTGGGTCTACCTATGACGACGGGACAGAGTCGGGCTTTGATTTGTTCCGAACCAGGAGCCATCCAACCGAGAAATCGTATGCTTTTACAAGTAACATACCGGTCTTGAGTCATTCTATTGCACGCCCGTCGAAGACAGTGGCCTCATCTAAGCCTGCACATTTCGAAGCACCTCTTGAAAGCACGCAACGATCATCACACGCAGCCTTGTCTGAGATCACCAATTTTGCAACTACAGAACAACTTGCCTTCCAAAAATCGAAGAAAGTTGACTACACTCCTCTCGCCAACCGTTTTGCCGACCTCTCTCTCGATTCACTAAACACTAACTTGCAAACTGAAGACCCATCCTTGCCTCTTCTCCGTACACGAACAAGTCACGAGAGGTGCCTAGCCAGTCCCCGGCCAAAGATATTCAACATTCCCTCGAGTCCTCCTAAAGCAACAGTATCTCGATCTCGGCCTGTTGACCCGTTGAGATCAAATAACGAACGTGCGGTACCCCGACCGACCACTATTGCTTCGAGCCGAAGACCCAGTCCATCAAAGTGTGCTTTGCCTCCTGACAGAGTTGCAGCTGCCAAAGCGCGGTTAGCACAAAAAAATGCCGAGAAGAAAAGAGCTCAAGCATTAGGAACAGATAGCATTCGATAAATTTCGTTCAGTTTCGACGTTGTTCATGTTGTGGTTTTCGGAGTCAAGGATACATTGTTTTATTGAAGTTCATGCTCAGCATGGCGTTTGGTATTGGTGGTAATACCAACGGGGGCGGCGTTATATTGTGTTAGCAGAGTTTGTGCCACAATACCTCGAAGATATATATAGCTTCACCTTCTTCTATCAATTCATCGCATTTTGATCATGAAAATAACTGTACGCATTCACATAATAACCCGCCACCAAAATCTGTTAAGTCGTCCAGCATTTAGTACATTTTTGCCCAAGCTCATGTTCAAAAAGCAAGGGGTGATTTTGTCATTGAAGACAGGATGAGAACAAATATAAAAAGGGGCGTGTTCGCTTACAGTCCCTAGGTGCAATCCAGCAATCTCGCTCACTGCATAATTGTAAAATTCTCGAGGCAAAGTGAATGATATATAAGGCAAGATTATGGCTATGACATGACATGACATGGTATCCGCACTTCGATAGAGTTCCACTTAGTGCCAGCCAGGGTCCTTGTGATTGATTGCTTATCATTGGAAACTACTTCGTACCCCTCGCCTCCGGTGACTCCCCTTCATGACACGGAAGAAAATGATGACCTCGGGAAATGCTTAATACTCGAAAATATTTGTAGGGAAAAACACCATCTTAAGTAGGTACTTATAGGAAGTTTATAAGGGGAACAAACCTGAGATTAATTCGCTTTATTGGTCTTAAACCGTTCTAAAAAAAAAAAAAAAAAAGTACTGGTTGCATACTGTAATGATATAAGACAAGTGGCTGCTGCTGATGGATTTATACGGCATTGAAATTCACATAATCATGCGACTCGGGGTTTACCTATTTTTGGAGATAAGCGCACGACACTTATTACTTGACTATCCTGACTGACACTTTCTAATCCACTTTAATAAAAGCTTAAAGCGCTTTCGGGGGATTCAGTGAATAATGCTTGTCATACGATCCTTGTATCTGAACGCGAGTCGCTGGTGCCCGAAAAGTACCGTAGCAGCGCAGCGTAGGAAATCAGCCAGCCAAACTGGGTTGGTACTCTAACTATCGCATGTTAAAACCACAACGCACATCCATCCCTCAACTTTTCACCAACTTCACACATACAAATTCCTCTTCCTCGAGGCTACTTTTGAAAACTACTACTTACTCCAGATCGATCCATAATTCTGGACTATTTTACACTCTACACTCTACATTCGTCACGGATAATTTCACTTTCGATACACCTTGTTGGTCATCCACCCTTAATAACCTCATCTCATCATTCACATTCAGTCTTATTTGAGTCGTTGTCTCAACCAAACCAACCGCACAATTTATCAACCACAACAGCAGTTATACCCAATTCGACTCTGAATTTTTCCGCACAGATCTACATCTTAATATCTACCAATACCAATTGAGAGTGCACAGTAAAGGAAGCCATCATCATGTCTGCGGTTGCTGCGAAAAATCGTTTGATGACCGAGTACAAGGGACTTGATAAGGAGAAATGGGTCAATATCGAGGTAGGAAAATCTGGACTATGACTGCTGTTCACGAAGCTAACATCATTTTACAGTTGAACGAAGGAGCCCTCTTTAAATGGGAAATTGGTCTGATGGTCGTTAATGATGAGAGTGCTTTCAACGGTGGCTACTTCAAGGTGAGGATTATTTATTTTACTATGTCTTACAGCTGCTGATTTTCGACCCTAGGCCGAAATGACTTTCACCGACAATTATCCTTACAGCCCTCCCACCTTCAAGTTCCTCCGACCGATTCAACACCCAAATATCTACCCCGACGGCAAATTGTGCATCTCGATCTTGCACCCACCTGGAGAAGATGAGCAATCCGGAGAATCTGCCAGTGAGCGTTGGTCACCATTACAAGGGGTAGAATCAGTCTTGCGTTCTATCCTCCTTCTTCTCGATGCCCCTGAGATCAATTCTCCTGCAAATGTCGACGCAGGCGTTATGTACCGCGACAATAGAGAAAGGTATAACGAGAAAGCTAAGGAGGCCGTTGCTGCCTCGAAGCAAGATATTCCGGCCGGTTTCGAAATGCCCACAACACTTGAGACTGCCCCTCCTGCCAAACCTGTAGACGACGATGCGTTCTGGGCCGAGAGCGATGACGAGGACGATTTTGGAGCCAGCGATAGTTCTGAAGACTTTGGTATGGAGGATGGAGACGAAGAGGAAGAGGAAGATGATGGTGAGGAGCAAGAGGAAGATGAAGACATGGAGGATTAAATGGGAACGGAGCTGTCAAGTCTGTCCCATTCTCATTCTCATTCATGAGATTCATGGCTTCTTCCTCGACCCTCCTGCGCTCGTCATATCTTACCTCGACACCGGCTAGTCCGCCAAATCACATCATGGTCACAATTTCGATAGAGGGAGCATCATCTTACTTTATTTTACAATGCATAGCATAGCATAGCGGCGGTCCGCTCGGTTTACACGGTGGGCGCAAGGGAAATGCAGGCAGGTATGCATTCAAGGCGTATAACATGCTTTTCACATTGGGGGATCTTAGGGCTTTTAGATTATGGGGAATATGAACTGGGTGTTACATATTTTGGGGGGGGGCGTAATTTGTGAGGGGCTTTTGCAGCAGGTAGCAAGACAGGGTAAATAGTTACGGGCTGTGATTACAAATATTTCAAATGAGTTTGCAATGACTAGTACTGTCAATTCCTTTCGCTTGCACCTGAGATGATATGATTGTTTCCTATATAGGGCGAAATGTAGGATCCACAATTGAGAACACACTTAATATATCCCCTGTCGTTGTGAGAGACAGTACCAACAACATCCAACAAGCGACATACGAATACGAATACTATTATACATGTACTTTGGGTGCTTCAACGCGGTATCTATCCCATGCCTTTCTTGCTGAAAGAAGTAGGTGTCATATGCAATCAATAAATAACTAAATGCCAGCATCATGATAAGAAATCAGCTAATGTGAGGATAAAATAATAAACAGAGATTTCCGAAAAGTCCAGACTCTCAAGTGAGAGCTGATTCGGCCATTGAAGCCCTCAGGATGCTCGGGTTGACCCGCTCAAGTGAGAGCTACCTGGGTGGGATGTTGATATAGAAATGTTATTAGTACCCGAATGAAACGATCCCCTTACCTATAAAAGAGGTCAAGCCGTTTGATGATGTTCTGCTCATCTTGTCTTTCTTGTCATTGATGGATAATTTGCGATGGAAGTCAAACATACAACACTCGGTATTGAAGGAGCCTCTTCAAGTCTCCAAACAACAGTTACTACCGTTTCGACCCAGCATGATGTAAATCAGTCCAAGAACCTCGTGGATTTTAACCATGAAGACCCAGAAAACCCCCTGAATGTACGCATCGGTCAAGGTCTTCTATTGTAGTCAAACTCCTGATATTGTTACTGATTGTTACTAGTGGTCTTCAAGACATAAATCAATGATTATAATCCTGATTTCTCTTACTGAGTTACTCACGTACGTTTTAGATAATCCATTCAAGACAGACACTTGACATTGATGACCCTCAACAGGATGCTAGGTACTATAATGTGTGCACCTAATGCTCCTCAAATTCTGGACGATTTCCATTCCGATAGCACTCTGTATCAGACACTGCTTGTGTCTATTTGGGAACTGGGAGAAGTGAGTGCATCCTGATCTCTAATTAGAGTGTCTACTCGTGCGATGATATCTTTACCTTCCAGAACAGCTAATACTAATAATCAATCCAGGTAGTTGGTTCATTCATCATTGCTCCCCTTTCAGAACTCTACGGCCGTTACTATGTCTACCACGTTGGAAACATACTTTTCTGCATCTTCTCAATAGCAAGTGCTCTCAGCACCAGCATCCAGATGCTTATTGCGGTTCGCTTTCTTAATGGTACTGCCGTTGTTACCGTTGTTCTTAATCCTAGTATCGTAAGTGATTTATATCCGGTTGAACAACGAGGGCGTGCCTTGGCAATAACAGGTTTCGGACCATTGATTGGCCCAGTCGTTGGACCCATTGTAGGAAGTTATTTGGGAGAAACAGCAGGATGGAGATGGACTTTCTGGCTTATGGCCATCTTGCCGGGGGCTTGCGAAGTCCTTTTCCTGATATTCTTTCGGGAGACATACAAGGTTCGTTTATTATAACAGAAGGCGGCTAGGATTAGAAAGAAAACCGGTGATGAGAGTGTGAGATCGAAGTACGAGGTTGAAGATGCAGAGAAGAGAACGGTGAAAGAAGCGATGAAGGAAGCCTTTATCCGGCCCATGCAGATGCTATTCTTCTCACCTGCGCTCGTTCTTCTTTCTTTATATGTAGCCATCGTGTATGGCTATATGTATCTGATCATGACGACAATCACGATGGCATTTGAAGGCGTTTATGGGTTTTCTGAAGGGTCTTCAGGCTTATCTTTTCTTGGACTCAGTAAGAGCTGCCCTGGCGGACTTTGCTGGGATTTCTTACCAATTAACGCATTACAGGTATTGGCTTTTTATTCGGAATCTTGCTCTGCCACTTCACACTTATGTATGGGTTGCTCGTAAATCCGCAGCTGGTCAGGCTCAACCAGAACAAAGATTACCACCACCCGTCGCTGTCGGCGGGATTATAATCCCCATCGGGCTTTTCATGTATGGCTGGACAGTAGAAAATCGAGTTCATGTAAGCAAATTTCCAGCCCTCTCTCAACCAACAGGTTGAAAACAAAGTACTAACCACAGACTTAGTGGATTGTACCAATTATCGCAATGGGAATCCTGGGAATGGGCATAGTAGCGACCACAATCCCAGCATCAAGTTACTTGGTTGATGCTTATGGGATTCATGCCGCCAGTGCAATGGCCGCAAGTGTTGCGCTGCGCAATATATCCGGCGCTGTTTTCCCATTGGCTGGACCACCGCTTTATGATCGATTGGGATTGGGGTGGGGCAATTCGTTGTTGGGTTTTATTGCTTTGGGGTTTATTCCTATGCCATTGTTGATGATGCGGTTTGGTGAGAGGTTGAGATTTTTGGATAAGAGGAAGATTGAATATTGAGATTTGAGATTTGAGGGTGTGGTTAGATTGGTTATGATGTAGAAGAATAGAGGGTTAGATTTGGGATGATTATTTGTTACCTTTCTATTGGAGTTATTACCTAGAGAATATTAAATGCGAATCTTAATGTCAGAATCATGCCCCTTAATCTCGCCAAATATTGAATATTGCACTTTCCTATAAGGTTACTCAACATTCTCAGACTAGAGTATAGGAATTATTACAAGTATATGGTCTGTTGTAATATCTAGAACTACAAATTCCCACTACTTATACTTGCAATAACATGGTTGTTTGTTTCTCATATATTTGATTTCTAATTTGGTGTCATTACTCCCCTCATTACGGTTGACATATTGGCTATGTATAATATTTATTTGATACAATCATGTACTCTCTACTATCCATCCCTTTGAGTAGTAGAGGGATATCAGATATGAATCTTTCTAGCAAAACTATGCCCCCCATCCAAGCCTATCTCATATCACACCTTTTATATCCAATACTTTGTTCTTGTTTTCAAGAATGATTAATGATATGAGAGGAGATAGAAATTGCACATTCCTAATCATCTTACCAATAGATAGGAAGTTCTACTATAAAATTCACATAAAGTCCATCTGACTAATGAATATCTAAGACTTCATGAGGTGTCCTCAAGGAAATGAGCTCCCTTGTGGTGAATGAGTTCCACTATCTACTCCTTCATTCATCAAGGGGACTCATGCTTCCTTGAAGAGAAGGTGGGGTCTCTCCCACAGGTTCACTAGAACACTCGGACCAACAACAAGGATTATCAGAGATTGAACTAACTACCTAGTAAGTAAGCTCCGCTGCCCGGTCCTCCCCCAGGAATTTCCCATCAAACAATTTATCAACTTCTGTAGTAGAGTTCACAAGGCATCTTGTTTGTTCTGCTCGCACAACCTGTCCATTTGAAATTTTTCTTGATCACATTCATTGCGTTTCTTTGCTTTTGCTTTCATGACTGGAAGGGAAGGAAATCCAGCACTCCCAAGAAGCAATAGCTGCACAGGTCAAAAGTCAAGCTCAACTTGAAGCTTGATACCATTGCAATTATGGCGGCACAACCAACTGCTCAAGATGTGCAAGCTTTTCTGGATATGACTGGACAGATAGATCGACAAGAAGCTATTCTGAGATTGAAGGTGGGGTTATTTCTTCCACAAAAATTGAAAGTACAAAGCTAATATAGACAGGGAAATAATAATAATGTTCAACAGGCAATCAATGAATACTATGATGATTTGGAGACAGGCAGAAATCCCAACCGAGTCAGTATGAAAGGGACAACTGTAAACTAGTGGGACTAATAGTTGTAGTACACCTGGGACGACAGTCAATTCAATAGGGATCGTGAGGGAGGTGGAGAGCAGCATGGTATTTGTGCGTTTCTTGTTTTGGAATCAAATATTCAAAGGTTCTCACTGATAATTTTTTTATATTCAGCTTTCGCAGTCCAGGGTCCGGATGAATTTGGTTCCTACTCTCATTTTGAAAGTGCTGCACCTTCCAGACCACCATCGAGAACTAGTAACAATAAGTCACCTTTGAGCAAAGTTGTGGATCTCACAACTGATAATGGTAGATTCTCTTTCAATACGAATACTTGCATATTCTAACACATCAATTGGCAGATTCTACCACTACCTTTGCCCAATATGTGGACAATGATGACAAAGAACTACAGCAGGCACTGGCAGCTTCTATGGCAGACTCTAGTTTACCTCCACAACAATCCGGTGTAGTGGGAACAGACAAACCTTACTTTGGCCCTGCTATGAGAACGGACTACGGAGACAACTGGGCTATGGTTCCTATATCAACTGTCCAAGAGATCTATGTTGATCCTGAGCCTACCGATCGCATTCGAGATACTGCAAACCAAGTTCCAGCCTTCCTCAAGCCTACTGGAGAATCAGACAGATTAGGTGCTGTTCTTACTATTTATTACAACATTCCTCTTGCCCGTGAGATATTCCTTAGAAGGGACCATGTCGAGACGCACTATCCATATGAAGCTGGTTGGTGGAACGGCAGACCAATAGAGAGACCTATCGCATCATTTCAAGAAGATCCCTACCTTGTGGCGGATGATCGACGATTTGGCCAGGAGGTCCAGAAAGTCATGGCTTTCTTGGACAAGACAGAGCGGAGCTATGGTTCGCCGGATGTCATTACTACCCTTCCATACATGCAACAGCACGGAGGCAATGATGTGGAGGCTGAGTTCTTCATGAGCTTCAATAGGTTATTGCAGGGTACTGATTTATCGAAGCACCTCTTCTCTTCAGGCGTTTTTGGTTCAGACCCAGATCCAGATGAAACAGATACAGAATTTGCCATCTTCGAACTTCCACTTCCTTCAAAAGATTCTCTTTGCGAGAATCTCTATGATGTTGCAGACGAGGCCCTATGGAGCAGTTCTCCTCTCATTCTTGTAAAGAGTCCTTACTTAGGTCACCTTGGCGACATGATTGCTTTCAGACTCAGGGGCGATAAGCAGAACGACCAAAAAGGTATCGAAGTACCATTAGTATGGTATCCAGATAGATATCTAGAGTTTGCAGTTAAAGACTCACTAAATATGCGCACGAGCAAGCAGAATTTGGAGCTGCAAATTGCGGATATTTCTCGTAATGAGAGACAGTTAACATGGACCATTCACAATGGAAAAACACTCCTAGTTGAGGATGTTATGAAGATGTCACTCAATCATGATCAGAATGAGCTCCCGCTCGGCAATAACGATATGGACAATCTTGCCTCCGATAATCATATGGGCCGATCAAAGAACGCAGATCTGTCTAAAAAACTCAAGAAAGTAATGGATGATGTAAATGCGAAGCTAAAAAGTAAGATCACGCAGACTGATCACTAACCATCCAACTAACAGCACCTAGGATTACAAGATCAAAAAGAGAAAGCTAAAGAAGCTTGGAGGGAGCTTTCAAGGTTGTATACGGATCCTGCCAAAACCTCCCAGCGCTTGCACAGATACACTCTTCGTGGTGTAAGCTTGAGTAAGGAAACGACATATATTTGCACCCGTATAGAGCCGGATCTCATTGATATGGGCCTCAGTGATGACGAGCGTGTTCCTCCCAGTGATGGCCAGTGGTGGAGAATCAATTATAGCAGCTCGTCTCCTCCACAAATTACTGTTGAAGTGAGTATTCTTCGATCCTAAATATGTAACACATTGTTAATTTGGCAACAGAAAACTACATCTGAGAAAGTTATTGAGGACGTCAAAGTTGAGAACGATACAGCAATTCTAGTTTATGCTTCCGACGAGGCGATGGAGATGACTGCGGGCGTAACACCACATCCACTTCAGGTACGTTCGTTCTTGTATTTGCTCCAATGATCCCGCTAACAACTATTAGGCCTTCGTTCGCGATGATAATATCGCTTTTCGAGAGGAGCTTTCCAGCATTCCTGTTGACAATCCCGATGAGGCACAATTCTCACCAAGATCGCCAGGAAAGCGTAAGCGTGATCAGCCCTCGTCTCCCTCACACTCTGCCTCAAATGGACAACGGAATGGAGTCGCAAAAGAAGCCTCAGACAATGAGTCTACGGTGACGGTGTCGGCGTCAGCAGCTCTACAAAATCGCCTTGCTCAGAGTGATGAAGTAATTATGGGTGTTGATCCATATCCTGAAGGGAAGACGCAAGAAATGCAAGAACGTAGTGGTAGTGGCATGCTACAAAACTTTACTGGCAACTCCGTCGAGAAAGGTGTGGCCAACGATGACATGGAGATTGAGGATCTTGAGAGCGATGACATTCAGCGTGAGGAACAGGACATATCCGCTAATAACCAAAAAGATGGTGGCGCCACTATCAAAAGGGTTGGATTTGTCGAGTAGGTTTGAGCATATTTTGCATGTTAATTGGCGTTCTTGCATAGTTGATGATTCGAGATGGTCGATTTATAAAGCATAGATGGATTGATGATATTTGAAAGTACATATTCTTCATATTGTACATATTGAGAGGCATAATACCCCGGCAGCACGAAGTATGAAGTATGAAGCATGAGGCATGAATCACGAAAGCAATAGTTAGAAAATTTTGCAGAATAATGAATGTCATTAAAGGTTTAAAATAGTCATTGGAATGGGTTGCTTTGGGTTGAGAGTTATTTTGTATCCACAGAGGACTTACTCAAAGGTCGTTCCAACAATATTCTCGAACCTCTCTATTATAGATTTACGAGTATTTGTCTAACGCGGCCTTAACATCTTCCTGTGTCAGCGCAAACTCATTAATAGAACCTTCTCGAAGTTTCTATTTAAGCAACCACAATATGTAATCCCCCTTCGCTATTGGGCTTTCAAGATCAGAATACCCCCACCATCAAACGTCACCGCTTAATTCTAATGAACCGCGGGGATTTTTGCAGGGTGGAATTTGTGGAAGATTCTTGAAAGTAATAAGCTGAGTACAGTAGGTATTTATGCAGTGAGGTACGGAGTAGTAGTGAAAAGTTAATTCAATTCTTTACCAATTATAATTATAATATTCTACTCTAAGTTTACCTTGAGTTTGACAACAAAGAATCACAAATTACTACCTTACTACCTTACTACATTACACATTTCTATCTTCTCTCTACAACACAACACACAAAGACACCAAGCAACAACAACACTCACTCGTATCCGAACTAGCCAGCGAATTAGAGACTTGGGAACACAACTCACAGCTCATAATCACGAGATCTTATTAGGATCTAATTAATTGGTATGTATATTTCAAGATTTTCTTGGATTTTTAAAGTGTTGTGAGGGAAAGGATAAATAAACTACGTTTTTCCATTCCTTCCTGTCATCAACCACACACATCATACCAACCCAACCGACCTGTCAGTCAGTCAGTCAGTCCATCATTGGCAAAACCAGCACACAAGACATAAGACCCAACACACAACCTTCCTTCAGTTCCTTCAAAGACCTTCTGTAATACGACCTTATCTATTTAAATTTTTCGCAACTCAATCACTGACGATATACATTCAGATTCTAGTGCATAACCTGTTTTCAACTGAGAGTCAATAATTGATAGTGGCTATTTTTGATAGTTACCATCTTTATTAGAGAGCATAATTCATTGTTTGTAGGAGTTGGATATAACTTCATTTGACAACTTTACGACTTTCGACTTTCGACTTTCATACTCAAGTCGAAGTGCTTTCCTTCTCGGACTGAAGTTTTCCAACAGAAAGATACATTCGAAGAACAGCAAACATGGTGGCAGAAACAAAACTTTACGATGCTTTAGGCATTAAGCCTTCTGCCAATCAACAAGAAATTAAAAAGGCATATCGGTATGTGCATATATTCCTCTCCTTCATCACCATCAATCCCCTTAGCTTCCTTAACTGCCCCGTATAAATAACTAATATCTGAATAGTGTAATGGCAATGAAACATCACCCCGACAAAAATAAGGATAAACCCGACTCAGCAGAAAAATTCAAAGAAGTTTCTCAAGCCTACGAAATCTTATCAGACCCCGAAAAACGCAAAACATACGATGAATATGGATTAGAATTTATGTTACGAGGCGGTCCTCCACCACCAGATCCAGGTGCAAGTGGCGGTAACCCATTCGCGGCAGGAGGCATGCCAGGAGGCTTTGGAGGATTTAGTTCATCGGGCGGCATGCCAAGGAGTAAAACCTTTCACTATGATTTCAGTAGTGCGGGCGGACCAGGTGGTGGAGGCTTTAGTTTCAGTAATCCGGAATCGATCTTTAGTGAATTCTTGAGGGGTCAGGGAGCAGGAGGTGGTGGAGAGGGAATGGAAGATTTCTTTGCTAGTATGGGTGGAGGCGGTATGCCTCGAGCTAGTCCTGGAGGAGCTGGAAATGGTCGTTCGAGGACTGCACAATCACAATTCCGGGGCGCGGAACCGGCGAGACAGAGGGCAGAAACGCCCGAGGTTACGACGGTGGAGAAACCTCTGGCGTTGAGTTTGGAAGAATTGTTTAAGGGTTGTCATAAGAAGATGAAGATCAAGCGGAAGACATTTGATCCCGAAACGGGCAAGAGACAAACTACAGATCGAATCTTGGAGATGGATATTAAGCCGGGTTTGAAGAAGGGGAGTAAGATTAAGTTTAAGGGCGTAGGTGATCAGGAGGAGGGTGGTCAGCAGGATTTACATTTTGTTATTGAAGAGGTATGTTCTTTTTTCCGCTAGGGGCTTTTACTTCTCCCTCTGTCTATCAACATACTAACATACCTCGTCAGAAAAAACACCCCTACCTAACACGCGACGGTGACGATCTAATCATGACCGTCGATCTCGATCTCAAAGAAGCACTCACAGGTTGGAATCGCACCGTCACAACCATTGATGGTAAAAACATCCCGCTCGATAAAGGAGGACCTACTCAACCCGGTTCCTCAGATTCATATCCAGATTGGGGTATGCCGTTGAGTAAACAACCTGATAAAAGGGGAAATTTCATCATTAAGTATAATGTGAAGTTTCCTACTAGTTTGACGGCGGAGCAGAAGAGAGCTTTGAAGGAGATTTTGTAGGATGGGAGGATGGGAGGAAAAGGGGGCAGGGATTTTTTATTATTAAAGTTTTGGGGTTGAGGAGTTGGGGTTTGATGGTATTTTTTAACTGAGCTGGACCTGGAGTAGGAGCGTGATATTATTATACATGCGCGCATGATTTGGAATGATGGAGTAGTAATACTTCCTAGGGTCGAGATGCAAAGATGGAAAGATGGAAACTCGGAGAGAAAGAGAGAAAGATAATTCTTTTTACTTTACTAGGTTGAATGGATGGATGGATGGGTGGTGGAATAAGAATTGGGAAATGTGGAATGGAAATGAGGATGAGGATGAAGTAATGATTTATATGAATACAATATACTATTTGGTAATATGTGGGTTTACTCGGGTATTCATATTTATTTTCATGATGTGTAAATCTTGCGCTATATATACTTCTTCGGATAAGAAGAAAAGAGAGAAGAGAAGTGTTGGTATCACTTCGGTGGTACCAAATTGCATAGTACTATTATTGGTATTGTATGTTATTCATTCTTGCTACACTATGAAGGGAGGGTACTATTTATATTGAATGGGAATGGGCTAGAGATTCACTAGTGGTACGGTTCCCTTTGAGGTTGGTCACATGATGTACCGACAAGAAGAGAAGGGAAGAGGAGAGGAGAGGAGGGGAGAGAAGGGGAGAGGAGAGAAGGGGAGAGAAGAGAAGATGAGAGATGAGATTTATATACATGCTTAGGTAGGTAGGTAGATATTTGGAATATCTAAGAAGACATAATTGAGATAGTATATCTGGAGATTTTGATGGTGATGGTGATGGTGATGGTGATGGTGATGGTGATGGTGAGGTGAGGTGTTATTTATCTTATCTTATCTTAATTTACGCATTGGGATGGGATGGGATGGGATGGGATGGGATGGGATAGTTGATTGGTTTATTTGGAGATGGATGGATTGATTGATTGATTGAGTACATGAGTACATGAGTAAAAAAAGGGAAGGGGTCTCGAATTCCGTTGGTTTGATGGTTGGTGGGATGAGATGAGGTAGATGGGGGGATGAAGTGAGGTTGGAGTGGATAGGGGGGACATGAGGGATAAGGAGGAAGGCGGCGAGTATAGAATAGAATAGAATAGAATAGTATAGGATAGAATAGAATAGTATTTGGATTAATATCCTAATTAACTCAACTCAATTCAATTTAAATTGAGTTTTTATTCTCAGTTTTTATTGGGGGATGTAATGGGGGATGTAATGGGGGATGTAATGGGGGATGTAATGGTATATATATATATATATGTATTATTAATATCTAGAGTAGGGGAGTGAAATGTGTGTGTGTGTATGTGTGTGTATGTGTGTATTATATGGGAGTCTGCGCCCTTCTGTCCATTCCATCTTTCCGGACAATTAGTCGATTAAATCAAAATCAAATCAAAATCAAAATCAAAATATCTCATTGAATGAATAAGGAGAAAAGAAGAGAAAAGGAAAGTGAAAGGAAAGGAAAGGAAAGGAAAAGAAAAGAAAAGAAATTCTTCATTCACCCTTCTATTAATCAATCAATCAACTCAAATACAACAAAGTAATATACACTCCCCCTCTTACCAACCCGCTCTCTTAAAGACCGCTCTCCCTCATAAATCCACCTCCCACACATTCCCTCAGGAGCTCTGCACACTAATAACCATCCCACCTACCATCCCACCCACCTACCTAGCAGCCTGCACAACCGCCGCTCCGACCAACCCACCCAACTCCCCAAAAATGACCCCCTTAAAAATCGCCTCTCCCATATCCTCCACCCAATGCCCCGCATCTTTTAATTTCCTCTTCCAATTTTCTTTTTGTGGCGCTGTTAATTCATCCCATGATTTTCCTTCATGTTTTTCTGAGTCATGGAGAAATGCTTGTATCGATGGAGAAATTTCAGGGGATGTGATTTCTTGGTTCTCGACGGCTGGAATGTCTGGAACGGGGGGTCCGTGGTGCAGGTAGATTCGAGAGGGAGGGGAGTTGGGAAAGGGGGATCGGAGGGAGGCGAAGAAGTCTGGGGTTGAGGAGGAAGCGTCTGAGGAGCTGGGAGAGATGGAGGGTGCAGAGGCGTGTGTACTGAGTGCGTTGTAATTAGAAGGAAATTTGTATGGTTTTCCGATTGCCTCCTGCAACGGTACAGGTAGGTAATTTGCTGCTCCCAAATGTGGTTCTACAACCCCTCTAATCTCTAAAATACTTTGCATCAAGATTGCCGCAAACACCGCTACGAGCATAGAAAGGATGATTCCAAAGGAGTAAATTGCTTTACTTGAAGGAAGAGCGACAACATAACGAGGTGTTTGTGATTGACCTCTTTTTACGGATAGAGGAACGGGGAATAGAGGGAGAGTGTGGACGATGACTGTGTTGCTGACGCCTACACTAGCTAGTTTGAGGTACTGAGGAGGAGTGCTTGCAGTGACGGGTCCAGTAGGTGGTGTAAAATTTGAGAATGTAATGCCTGTGATTTGAAGTGGGTGAACATTTTTGAATGTTCGGAAGGGTTTGATAGGTGTGAGCAAGTAGTTATTTATTTCATGTTGGAGATCAACTTTGAAAAGAGAAATGGAGATATCATGACCGGCGACCGCAATGACAAATTGAGTGTAGCTTTGTTCTTCATCAGGAGTTACTGGTGGTGTAAGATTGGAGACTGCGAGTCCAGTAGCTTTCGTTATACTGGATGGAAGTCGATGCGATTGTGCAATTCTGCATTGTCCTTTGCCGCTTGGAGGTAATCTGAGAATCTGTAGTACCACTCCTCCTTGGCTATGTATATTCGTGAGCATGATAATGAAGTCCTTCGTTAGCCATCTTATTGACCTGAAAGATGGCAATGTAACTTTCTCCTTGCCTCTTGAGGCTGGTGTAATATATACACACTCAGGTTCTGCCCCATCATCTATTGAGCCAACCTTCTTAACATAGATATCATATTCATCAGCATATGCGAAGACATAATCATCTTTTCCAGTTTGTATGAAGTCCATGTCAACAGCCTCCTTCGCCAGTTTTATGGCACCCTTAGATGTAGGTGGTCCTGTTTGCGCAATTTGAAAAAGTATTATTTCGGAATCCTTCGCAAGTCCAGTCGCAACCGCACCCCATTGTAATTGTCCTGGATAGGGCCGTGATAGTCGGGTGACTCTTTGGTATAAATCCCTTTCCACATGTGTAAACAATGAACTTCTCGAAATCTCGGATAATTTGCTCATTGTCGCAACAGGCCCTGTAGTCTTTCCTTTCCCTTTGGCGACTGGCTCTATTCCAATAACTCGAAAATGCGCATTATTTCCTTTGCACAATTCCTCCGGACTGGAGTTTACTCCTGCATAGATCAAGCTTGTATTTCCTTGAGGCTGACCAATTGCAAGACTGGTGACATTATCTTCTTCCTTGCTGAGATCTGTCTCCGCCGCTTCAACAAGCTCATTTGGGTTTGAAGTGTCCAAAAGGGTCTAAAAACCATAACTATTAGTATATGTATGCAAACCAAAAGAACATGGTTTTCGCATATGAAAAGATTCTTTTAAGCAGAAATATCCTCAAACTCACAATCTTATTTCCCACACCCGTCCTTCCAGCACCTCCGCCCCCACCAACCACCAATCTCGAGGAGTTTATCGGATCGAAGTCACAAGCATATAAGGGATAGGACAATGTCGATTTGGCAGATGGTATTAATGGAGCCATCATTTATATTTGCTTTTGGATAGATTCAAGATAACTTGTGTGAAGAAATCTCGAAAGTTGTACCAGGGAGCTGTGAACAAGGTTGGTTGTTGTTGAGCTTGCAAGGCTACACTAGTAAGACAAGGCCAGATCTGTCGGGGCTGGCCGAGGCTAGACTAGGCAGATAGAAGGAGTTCTAGAAGCTTTCCGAGGTCCAGCCTTTATATTCTCTGTAATTTTTTGAGGTCCATGATGTATTGATATACTAAATATTATACTAGTGAATTGCATACACTAGGTGATTAGTTTCTAGATTAAAACTAAACAATTACATCATACCTGTTACCACAATCACAATCACAATCACAAGTAGTGTGACTTTCTATCTTTTATTTATTATTAATCTTCAATTAATCTACCTGACGCCAATTATTGTTCCTTATGGCCATCTTCTCGTAAAGTATATCCTCAATTCGAGGCCTGCTTTCGAAAGATTCCAAGGATAGGTATCCACAAATCGGAAAATTATCGAGAAGTTAAAGTACGTTGGTAAAAGTAGAACTAGAGGTTTACTCCTTTTCACCCGTCTTTTATATGCCTCTAGATATGCCATTGACATCTATCCACGATGCTTCAGATCTTAAATATGTCGAGCAAAGAAAACAAGATGTAAAACTCCCAGAAACTCCGGGATTCATGCTGTTGATATAGGTACCACACAATATAACCATGATGTAACCTGCGTTATGTCGAAAAATAATATTAAAACCGCTATAACTGCTTCCAAACACGAACTCGAATGCCACCAATAATTATTCGATTTTTGTAAACGTTGTCATCATTAACTCTCATAAAGTTGTTGGTTGCTTATTTGGCGTTCTTTCGGAAATGGAGGAGGTTAGCCAAGCTAGCAGTATCGCAGCCATGCTTCAAGAAGTCATGCATCAATAGTTCATCTGCGGATGCTCTGCTTCTAATATCGACACAGAGACAGACGGACAAGAAAGCTTTGAGTTCTTTACTCAGTTTTTCGGGCTTCTTGAGACGAGGTGTGCCGTTGGTGGCAATTAGATAAAGAGCTTTGAGAGGCTCCTCATTCAAATACGGTGGCTCAGATTCGATCATCTCGATAGCCATGATACCGAGAGACCAAATATCGACCTTTGGACCATATTCTTTTTGCTTGACAACTTCGGGAGCCATCCAGTAAGGAGTACCGACCATGGTAGCGCGCTTGGATTTAGATTCAGTGAGCTTAGCGCAGAATCCGAAATCGGCTATGAGTGAGTTAGTATGAAGATCTGTAAACCAGATTGAAAGAACTTACTAATCTTGACATTACCACGTGCATCGAGCAAAACATTGTCACTCTTGATATCACGATGGATAATGCTCTGTGCATGAAGATGCTCGAGTCCACGACAGGTCTACAGAAATTAGTAAAGATACAGAGAGTTGGGCATCAGATTTGGAACAAACCTCAAGGCAAATGGTGGAAATTTGGTCCTCAGTAATGTTGGAATTATTGTCAATGACATCAGTCAAGGCACCTCCTTCCATGTACTCCATGACAACCCAGAGTTCCGTGTAGTTGTTTCTTAAGAAAGCGTCAAGGAAATTGACAATGTTACGATGCTTGCTATCCTTCATAACCATGATTTCATTTACAATCAACTCCTTTCTCGGCTGGTGTGCCAAATCCATTTGTTTGATTGCAACTTGGGCTTTGCTGCCTTGTTGACGTAGAACTTCACGAGCAACAGGAGATGCCGGATTCTCCTTCACCTTTGCAACATAGACAGAACCAGAAGCACCTTGTCCAATTTTCTTCTGCTTGGAGTAGGAAAGGTTAGGATCATCTTTGGAGACAGCTTCTTTCAACTTAGCCATGACTTCATTCTCCGACATGGTTGACATTCGAACGTCCTTTGTGCGTTCAGAGGCGGCTGGCTTGGCAGTAAGAGCAGCTTCTGCAGCTTTGACTGCGTCATTCTGTTGAATACCGTTGGCAGCTGGTTTTGGAGCGACATTGAGTGGCTTGACATTGTTAACTGGAGCAGGCAACCTAGATGGTTGTTGCTGAGCTGGTCGCTGCTGCTGGGGACTAGAAGTTTGACCGTTAGGATATCGAGGATCTTGTCTCTCTGATGGTGATTTATTTGACCCGTTTTGGTCTCTAACTGAAGAAGAGCTCTGCTGGGTATTAAGTGGTGGCCTGGTTGGGTCGCTTGCAGATGGTGCAGACGGCGCTTGTCTCTGCGCTGGTCTTTGGGCAGCAGTCTGTTGGCCTTGCTGCGGACGAGGAGCAGAAGGCGCCACACGAGTCGGATTGTATCGATCTTGAGGACTGCTCGAATAGCCACCACCACCAATCTCCTGCTTGGCCATTGGGATGCGAGTTTGAGGGATTGCCGCGTTATATTCTTCCATATCAAGTCGATTTTGCTCTGCCACCTCTAGTTCCCGCTGTCTTTGTGCTGTCAATTGCATTTGTCTCTGTTCCTCGCGTTGATCAGGAGTAACATAGTTCGCTGCCATTTGCTGCATTTGGTTGCGTTGCTGACTTTGCTCAGGAGGTGTGGGTCTTCGAGGCTGTTGCTGAGGAGAGCCATATCCGTTGTTACTTTGAGCCTGTTGCTGTTGAGGCTGAAGCGGTCTGGGTGGGGCGATGGAGTTACCTGGCACGTAACCAAGTTGTTTATTGTGATTGGGAGCGACAGATGGTGTAGGAGTCAAACTCGAAAATTGCTGCGGATTCTGTTGACGCTTTGTAATATCAGAGTAAAACTCCAAGACCTCGAAAACAGCTTGAGGATTTCTCTCGTAATCTTCCTTGGTAATAGCTGAAGAGTTCAGCAGTTTTGACCACTCTGCAGGCAATCCGACAAACTCTCCGGTGTTGGGATCGAAACCGACATGGACGGAATGACTGAAATTGGTTGGGTTGCTGACACCGCCCATACCAGGGCAACGGGCATAAATGAAGTCGATCCATTCATACAAATCATCGTCGGTCTTGACCTTGATCTGAAGAGTTCTTCCAGAACTGTCATCGTCCCCTGGATTGTTCGATGAGCCATTCATTGTTCTCCTGATTTCGAAAATGGTTCCAGCGGCCTCAACTCTTGAAACTCCGAGGACATCCTTGAGTACAATTTGATATGCAACTTTTCCACCCTCAGTCTTATGAAAATCGAGTGCCTCTTTTCGGAGGATGAGCCACTTATTCTTCCAAGGACTGATAAAGTTCTTGCCTTCCTTGACCGAAGCCCATCCTTCCTTGATCACTGCGACACCTCCTTGTCCATCCATATTGGTCTGCTGTCGAGCTAAAGGAAGAGAGACAGTCGAGCCGGAGTATGTTGATGTAGTAGTTCTGGTGATGGGAGAATTGATGCTCAACTGGGAGATGTTAGGTGCAGACACATTTCCGGGAACATTCGAGGTAGTAGGAGTGTAATTTAATCGAGGGCCAGCAGGAGGTCGAGGCGCAGGTCCAGGGTTCATGAATTGACCTGGAGTATAAATGCTGAAAATAGCAATATTGATTAGTTTTATTCATGTAAAAATCTACAAAGAAAATGAGTGAAGATATATTATTCAAAGGTAGCAGGCTGTTAAGGTCAATGGGAGGCAAATAAGATCTGTCGGAGATGGAAACACGAATATTTCTGCGCATTTTGGATTATTTCCAACCCAGGTGCTTTTGTGCAGAGAAACATAAGATGGGAGATTTTCATACCTATTTTGTGAAGACATCTTGATGAAAATGCAGAATTACAACTTAAAGAACAATGTATGCAGGATTCTGAAAAGGGAACAAACAGATCGAAAGCCGCGGGGTATCGTTGAAAGAGAAGACAAAATGACTGTATTTACAATGATTAGCAATTATTCTTTCAGTAAATAATGTACAATCACATACAAAGTGAATCCTGCCCTTAAGAGAATAAAAACTCCACCCGATCTATGTCTTGCAGACGGTTGGAAATTGGAGATTATTCGAGGTCGCAAGCCAGGGGGATTAAGAAAGACCGAGTTGCCGTTGCACAACAACGTCCAGCGTTCCTTTCTTTTTATGTTGAAATGAGATAGTAGACCTTTTGATATATTATGTTGACTTAGGAGTTGTAGTATTATGTTGTTGCTATTGACAAAACAACTTTGTGGTGGTACTGAGGAATTTCTTTTGGTTGTAGTTGTTCAATGGGTTGAAAGTGATTGATTGAGATTGACTTGAACTTCGGTTGCTTTTAGGAATCGAGTTTGCCATTTGTTCAAGCGGTTACTACAGGATACTAATAAACCCCGAACCATCTGTGCACATCCTTAAGAGGCCCAAATCCTTTCACTATATTCACCAAGGTCCCTGAACTTCGCGTAAAACGGTTCACAGATGAATACTCCGTACGGAGTGCAGTACTTTGAGAACCCTAGTACATATCTCATGTACTAAGAGGGCGTTTATCAATTTTTAGTATAGCAATGGGGCAAAAACAATGAGGGGCTTTTCTATTCAATATTTGTATTCTTCTATCTTTCCTTGAGGTCATGAAGCTAACATCACCTTGAAAATTAAGTCCTACAGAGATGGAGGGAATGAAGTATAGTTCTTGGTTGAAATCATCTTGTAATATATATTCAAGGTAAAAAGAATACAAGATTATTACTACAAATACACACAAATCCATATGGGAGATAATTATTTCCTCATATCTAACCTTCTTTCTATCTCCCTCATTCCTTAGCCGAATAAGAATCAATCCTTAAGTCACAAGAGGCTGGCTGATGAGAAGGAAAGAACTTTGACTCAGGGGATGAACGGAAGGCTTCATCAAGATAAAACTACCTACTTTGGATATTTCTGTTGGAAAAAGTCACAGGATCTTCGAATAGAATACATAAATAACATCATAGCTTAATCAGTAGTGATAAGTTATCAATCACCCCCCCAATACACATATTAACTGGTCAAATCAATATGGTACTTTGATGATATTGAATTACAGAGTATTTGTCTATCATTGTTTCAAAGATTCTTGATTTACATGAACAAAAGCTTGTTACCAGCAGTCAAGCCTCTGACCCTTTAAAACTCTCAAAACAATTTTAGAACATTATCTCCAACTAAATCAATTACTGAATTTCCAAGTCCTTCTTCACTCAAACAAACGCTTTGAAAATTGATTTGTGCATTGATCCCTTGAAAGGAAGCAAAGCCCCTCTAATTCCTCATAGGCGCTACCATAATGATCATCCTTTGTTTCAAAAATCAGTCTGGCATCACAAGTCCATGTTTCCAATGAACGGATCTTGTAACAGATTTACCTCCCGCACGGTTTAGGGAGTTTCTCGGGCCACAGATTTTTTGGGGAGGGGGGGTTTGATACATCGAGTTTGGAAGAGGGAGATGCTAAATTCTACAGGGTGTTACTTACATGATTGATTTCGTGTTTTCCCCTCTTCAAAATACTCCTAATTGCCATAGAACTTCTGGAAGTGAAAAGGAAGGATGAAAGTTCACTACGCACGCAGTGCCATCTCCAGATTTGAGATTATCTATACAGAGTACGAGGATAGACAGTTTATCTTCTTGATTGGCCATTTCCCCTTTCCCAGGAAGAGGTTCGTTAGACGTTTATGAAATGTTTATTTTTATCATTTAGCGCTATGCGATATCACAATCTACATGTGATATCAAATTCCCCGAACCCCCCAAGGATGATCTCCACATTCCTCTTTAATAACATGTGATAAATCTTCGCTGAATCTAATTGTTTCTATGTCTTAACGAGCAGGAAGCTCAGCTTCTTGACCCTCGAAAATTGGCAGTTCTTTCTCAATATCTGCCCAAACCTTGGTGCCATCAACCAACTCTTTGATAGCCGCCAGGATCTTTTCCTGGGATGCACGGACTTGCTTGGTGGAATCTCTATCTCTCAAAGTGAATGTGCTATCATTGACACTTTGGAAGTCAACCGTGATACCAAGAGGAGTACCAAGTTCATCGTTTCGGCTGTAACGCTTGCCAATAGATGCTGAAGAATCATCAACACGGCTGGAGATACCCATGGATCGGAGTTTATATGAGATTTGCTTCAGGAAGGGTTTGAAACTCTCATGGGAAGAGAGAGGAACGAGCAGTACTTTAGTGGGGGCAACAATTGGTGGGAAGGAGAGGACCTGCATTTAGTTAGTCGTTGCAAATGCACGAGAATGAACATCACTTACACCACGTGCTTCATCACCACCTTCACTGCCACGGGTCCAGTAGTTGTGCTCCATCAAGGCGTACAAGATTCTACCAATACCAAATGAGGGTTCAATTACATTTGGGGTGTATTCTCTCGTGTTCTCAACCCGGGTTCGGAGCTCAATCTTGATGAGATCGGCACCAACTTCGGCCTTACCATCGGCAATCCCGTCGACCTCAATAACAATCTTTCCATTATCCTTGAGTTCTTTTGCAAACGATTCTCGCTTTTCTTGCGACAGAGCCTCAATAGCAGCCTCGACTGCCTTGCCATCCTTCTTGAATTTAGGACCAAACTTCTTCTTGTCGAGATCAATCTGCCACTCCTCGATAGTGATTGGGGTATCCAATCTTTGGCGGACCATCAATGGCGCACCAGTCTTCTTTGCGTGTACGCTGAGATCATAAGCGCTTCTATCTGCACAACCAACACACTCAACCCAACCAGAGCTAGTATGCAACTCAGCATCCCAGCAATCCGCAGCATAATGAGCCATCTCGTTAGCCATATGCTGTCTGAATCTAACTTTAGATTGGTCTACACCAATTTTTGCCAGGAAGAGTTGGATTCGTGCCAAAAAGTAGCCAAGAGTCTCGTTATCAACAGTGCCATTTTCAACGGCCTTGCCGATAGCCATTTTTTCGACATCGGTTTTACCGGCTAATTGAGTATGGCGATTCAGCAAAACAAGCTCTACATCTTTGACGTCGTTGAAACGGTCGTGCTTCTTGCCGCCTTCAGGGTCGACAAAATGCTCAATTTCAGCCATCAGAAATTCTCGAACTCTTAGTAAACCACCACGGGGAGAGATTTCGTTTCTGTATGACTTGCCAATGGAAGCCGAAGCAAATGGCATTTGCTGTTGATTATACTCAAGAAGCTTGGCGAAGTTAAGGAATTGACCTTGAGCAGTTTCTGGTCGTAGATAACCTGGTGTGTTACTACTTGGGCCAATTGCAGTCTGGAACATAAGGTTGAAGGCTACTGGTGCGGAAGGCTCCATGCCGGTCTCTGGGTTCTTCATTTCGTACTTTTTGATCAATTGGCCGAGCTCTTCGCCATTGTAGTTATCAATCTGAAAAGTCAATAATCACACTTGTAATATTATTAAGTGACCTTACCTTAGCCAAAATCTCCTCGTACTCCTGAACAACTGCATCATCGAGCTTCACGGCTTCAATTCCCTTGGTCTTCTTCTTCTTCTTCTTTTTCGATGGGTCCTCTTCATCTTCGACAATCTTAACACCTCTAGCCTCCTTGTCACCTCTCAATCTCGACTCGAGTATGTCTTCAACGAAATGGTCCGCTCGCAGAATATCGCCGTTCTTAGGGTCCTTGCACATCCAGTCTGCGAACTTCTCCACATGGCCACTAGTTTGGAGGACTTCAGCTGGAGTTAATGCCGTACAATCCAGCTCCAACATATCTTCTTCCAAGACGAAATGTTTGCGCCATAGGTCAATAACATTTGCCTGTAGAGCGCAACCGGGAGGGCCATAGTCATACTACGTGGAAGTCAGCGATTGCTTATAAAAAACCTCTCAGAGTAAATTGAAGAATGAAAGCTGTATTAGAGGGTACAAAGGTCAAGAACATGAAAGATCCATAAGGCATTGGGCATTGGGAGTGCTATATGAGACTCGTTGCTTACAAGACCAGCGACTCCGTTGTAGATTTCGAAAGAAGGAGTATAGAACATGCGCCGCCTCAACATAGAATCGAGGACCTGACGATCAAGGGGCTGGCCCTTAAGGGTGGTAGTAGTCGACATTATGTTGTCCTTCTTCCGTTTTGGTATTTGATATTTATTGTGGGGTGTTGTAGAAGTAAAGGTTCGAAATGCCAGTCGTGGACTTGATTTTGGTTTGACAATAATATTTCTTGCAAGGCTACAAAAAGATCGCATTCACCGAGGACTCATCCAATAATAGGTATGAGTCAAAGAAAGTCTGGGGAACTTTTCAAGCTTTGCGATTTATGAAAGTCGTGGGGAATTTCTTTTTGTGTGACTTGTTGCGAGGGGGACAGCCTTGTAGATCCACAAACCAATCGGCAGATGCGGCCGCATTCCGATATGTTAAAATAATTTTTGGATTTCCTCTTTGGATTTTCCAGACTTTCTTTCCTCTATCTACCAAACAAAAACATCACATAACCTTACAATGGGGTCCAAACGAGTGCACCCAATTTCTTCGAAGGCAGCATTACCTTTCAAGACTGGCAATAAATTCAAGAGACAAGATCTTCATATCAAACAGAAGAAAGCTCGCGATAGCGATCGCAGAGATATACGCTTCAAACGGAAGAGAGAAGAAGACAGAGACCCCGAATTGAGAAGACAGCGATTAGCTAAAAACATTCCACATACAATTGATAATAAGCGTGTTTGGGATGAAGTATCAGGTGATGGAAACGATCTCAATATCAGCGTAGATGTCGAGCAATTAAAGAGAAGGCGCATAGAAGAGGCGGAGGCTGCAGAGCAAGAACCTTTGGATGAGGCACCGGAGGAGAAGGATGACGATGCCGATAGTATGCTGGACTCGGATTCGGAGAAGGGATCGGGCGATGAGGATGAAGAATCCGAAAGGCGACCTCGAGCAGTTAGCAATGCGCCTTCAACAACCAGCACAAACCTCGACCTCACACCATCTTCCTTATCTCTCAAGTTCCCTACACTTTTCACAGATGAACCTCCGCCAGCTCCAAAGATTCTTCTCACAACCTCCTTGAACTCGACACTGCATGCAGAGGCTCATCTGTTATGCACTCTCTTTCCAAACAGCAATTACGTCCCTCGATCAGCCCATCGTTATGGACACAAATATTCTCTAAGAGAAATCTGCAAATTTGCTACGAATCGCGAATACACATCCGTCGTGATGCTCAAGGAAGATGCCAAGGTGCCCACAGGTTTGACCATCGTACATCTACCATCTGGCCCTACATGCCATTTCTCGATCAAGAATTGGGTTGAAGGAAAGAAATTGCCCGGTCATGGTAACCCGAC
This sequence comes from Stromatinia cepivora, assembly GCA_014898415.1. Classification (NCBI taxonomy): domain Eukaryota; kingdom Fungi; phylum Ascomycota; class Leotiomycetes; order Helotiales; family Sclerotiniaceae; genus Stromatinia; species Stromatinia cepivora. Next base: position 1,192,134 of record RCTD01000015.1, on the reverse strand, counting down.
AAATCACTACCCAGAACTAATTTTGAACAATTTCCGCACACCATTAGGATTGTTGACTGCAAGATTATTTTTGACACTATTTCCACCACAGCCAGAGTTACAGGGTAGACAAGTGGTTACGCTGCACAATCAACGTGATTATATTTTCGTGCGAAGACACCGATATGTATTCAGGGAGAAGCGAGAAACAGAAAAGAGCGTAGTAGGACCAGATGGAAAGATTGTGGAAGGTGTAGAAGGCATCAGAGCTGGATTGCAGGAGCTAGGGCCAAGATTCACGTTGAAATTGAGAAGAGTTGATAGGGGAATTGGCAGAGCAGGCAGTGAAGGAGATGATGCCGTTCAATGGCAATGGAAGGCTGGAATGGAGAAGCAAAGAACAAGATTCAACCTTTAGTGTTGTACTCCGTTATACTCTCTATACATACATAATTTGACTTTTTGATACCCTCATATATGTTGTCTTCCTCTAGCTTATTGTGAGAAGTTTTATCCTTCAAAATCTAAAAATGCGTCATAACACCCAACACCCATCACTCGGCCTCTCCTTACCTTTACGAAGATTCATTGCAAATCCCTAGTCATAAAAAGAAGTTCCACTACTCCGGAACAAACAAGAAAAACAACTCCTAAATTCCAAAATAATCTTACAACTTACAATAATCATAACTACTGAACCTACTCCCTTCCATCCAACTCGTCAACTTTTCTAGAGCCACCGGTCCAATATTTCTATTAGTCTTCATAAAAATTGTCTCAAACGGATGCACATTAATCCCAAAATATCCCCCATCATACAAAACATCTCCCGTGCCCGTTGAATCGCAAAACCTCTCATATTCACTCGTCAAGTCAGAGGACTCATCCTCTTTCTCAGATGAGTCTTCTCCAGAACCTTTATGATGGTGATGATGATCCCCTTTCTCCTTTTCGGAAACTTCCTTATCCTTCTCATTACCCATTCCATGGAACGCACTCATGATAGCTTCGACACCATACCCTGCGGCGCGCATTAAAGCCGTAACGCCTATTTCCGCATTAATCGCTCCGTTGAAGCTACGGAAACAATTGTTGATGCCAGGTGTATATTTCTCCGATTCATTGAAAGGGCCTTTGATAGCATGCATAGGCTGGGGTGGTAATTTCGCGAGCACATCTTTGGAAGGAAAGAGCAATGTTTCGATGCCTTTGGAATCGGTAGCCCAGATCATCGATTGGATGTGGAATTCTGGCTCGCAGTTTGCGGTCATACCAATGAGCTTTGTGGTGTCTGTTATTCGGGAGAGGTAGAGTGAGGACCAGCAGGATTGAGACCAGGAGGGAAGAAAGGGTCCGCGGAGACTGGCGTTTAACATGATGAACTTGCGGTATTTTTTGTAGAGGTCGGTTTTTGTTAGGACTTCGGCGTATCCTCCAAGATCGAAACAGTCGTTTGGTCGGTGGATGTGCTTGATGTTATCTTTTTGGGGGATGTCCTTGTAGATATCTGTTTCGCCGTTTAAAATAAAAATGAAATCCGCTGCATCATGAAGACCATGATCTATAAAATATTGCATATTGATTCGTGCTTCAGGAGACTCTGAGAAGGCGTATAGAATGAGTGGCCGTTCATTCGAGGGCTCGTTGACTGCCGGAGCAGTTACGTTCTCTGCCTGGGTAGTCTCATTTTCTGCGTGCTGGTGTGCGGGAAAGGGATTTTGTCTATCGTTGCCGCAAACATCTGGACGAACTACGTACTCCTGAGCCCCTATTAGGCAACTCTTATTGTGATGGAAGCTATTGACTCACACTGAAGGTTGCTCTATATGGAACTTCACGAAACCAGATAGACCAGCAAAGGAAAAAAGCGCAAATGGTAGCTATCCAAGGCAATTTCGATGATGCAGTAGCATACACCATTATTGCTCTGGTACAATTGAACAATCAAAGAATCAAGGGATTAGTAGTTGAAGGGATACCGAACATCATGCCGCCCAAGCAGAACAGCTAAGTTTTAAAGAGAGGGCGCGCTCGCAGCTTTCTTCAGATATTGCAACGTTGGCACCGTGGCAAGAATGTAGAATATTGAATGTCTGGCATGTTTACCATGCTGTCTAAGCCGGTATGCGATAAGCTCTACAAGAATGTTGCTGACTTAAAGGGTCATCTGATCGTTTCAAAATAGCTATAGCAAAAGGGGTTAAGACAGGCGCTCCCTGTGGTATGTAGCTCATCGACGACCCAGGAAGCTGTCAAGGTTGCGCTACAACTTGGCATCATTCATTTTGGGCACCAAAAGCGAGAGGCACTTTTGAACACCATCATCAACAGAAGAATTCTGGTTGTCAAACACTAGTTCGACCGATAAATCATTGCGAACTGTCACCTTCGACTGAAAGTATAGAAGCTATCGTCTGATAGGTTTGAGCCGGTAACAACTCCAATGTACGGCTTCAACTCAACTTCAGCGCACCTTACTTCAACTTCGATGCAAATTATCAGAGATAACCTATTCCATGTACATAGTAGTTCTTCAGATACTTGCCGAATTGAGGATCGTTAGCTGAGGTTCGAAAATTCACAACCTTATTGTAAGATTACCAAACTATCCGATATGGTGTCGGGGAATGTTTGTGGTAATGCCTGCCTAATCCAGCTAGTCCTATCGTGCATTGAAGAATTTTGGAAAATCAAGATGAAACCTGATAATGAACCTAAATAACAAGAGGTTCTCACTTATCACAGATGCAACGACAAGACAAATAGCTCCACCGTTATCATACTTTCGTTGATAAAGTTCTCTCCATGAGGATTATCATGATAACGGATGCGCGGGGTAGCCAGGCCTACCCAAATCGTCGAATGAGACCTCAGCGCTAATGGTCATCATTGCATATACTTGCTCTTTTGGGCTTCTAAGTGGGTAGCTTCAGATACACCGCATTATCTCACATCAACATGATCAACAGCCATGTTAAACTTTTTGATAAGTTCGTTATGATCTCTTTAAAAGCATAGGGTCTATCGCCCTGACCGAGCAGTAAAAGGTACCTCCAATCATTTCTAAAGGGTGAATATTCAAAAAGTCCTGCCAAATAGCTATCTTTTACTGTCTCTTCTGTGGTGCATTATTTGTCGTTTGTTTCACGATGGAGGATTCCGAACATCAGCGTGATGAATTGGATACACAGGCCATCCCGGGAACCATTCACCTGGTCGATCTTGAGGGTGTAATGCGAGGGCAGCATGCATCTGCATCTCGATTACAAGACGTTGTCCTCGTTCCGTCACCATCTAGTGACCCAGATGATCCATTGAATTGGAGCCCAAAACGGAAGATGCTATCGACAGCATGCATGTCTATTTATACTTTGATGGTTGGAATAGCATCTGCAGCTGTTTATAGTGTACTGGAGCCCATAAGTAAGGACACTGGCTTGACAATTAATCAGTTGAACGCCGGTACGGGATATATGTTTTTGTTCTTTGGGGTAAGTTACACTGTCACGTCTTTTGTCATGTCAAATTCATATGCTTCCGGCCATGATACAGAACAAGGGAGGTCCTCAAATGGCTGAAGAAGTTCGGGAAAACCGTCACGTTTCCCCTGCAATGGAGCAAGCGCTTTCTTTCTTTCCACGCAGCATAAGGTACCTCCAGATAGTCGCAGTATATTTGATATCTTGGGAGTCAGCCGCTAATGTTATACTTCGAGTTCAGTGGGGATGTTTAATTGCTCAGCCCATAGCACTACAATACGGCAAGAGACCGGTGTATCTATTCTCCATGCTAGCAACTATGGGGTCAGTAAATATTGTAATGATCACATTGCCTGTATTTGTGCTAACAGAATAAGTACCATGTTATGGGTGCCGCATGCTACAACCAATTCTGCATGGATTGGAAGCAAGATTCTGCAGGGAGCTGTGGGAGCTCCTATCGAGTCCCTATGTGAAGTATCGATTACAGATATTTACTTTACCCATGAAAGAGGTGCTTACATGGGACTATATGCATTTATGCTGGTTGGAAGTAACTTTTTAGCTCCAATACTTGTGAGCTATGGGATATTGATAATAAAGTGGCATTCTGGCTTACATCATTGCAGGCTGGCTTCATCAATGACGGACAAGGGTGGAGATGGGTGATGTATTGGTGCGCCATATTTCTGGCCATCGGGTTTGTATTCTGCTTCTTCCTAATGGAGGAGACAAACTACGATAGAGCACCTCTGGAAATGAAAAACACCCGGGACAACACGCCTGAAGCGATCACACCAAAAGAGGAGATGATCCAAGAGAAGTCCTCTGATCCTTCAACGTCACTGGATCCTGAAAAAGATGCAACTATTGGCGTTTCAAACTTGGCCACCGAGACCATAGAACGTGGAACCGTTCATTACAAGCCGAAGACGTATCTCCAAAAGTTATCCCTGAAGGATAAGAAGAGAGATTTCAGGCTATTCCGCATGATGGTTCGGCCTCTCATCTTCATGTCTCTTCCATCAATTGCCTATGCTGGATTCTCGTATGGTAGCAATTTGATCTGGTTCAACGTTCTCAATGGGACTGCCTCGTTGATCTTAAGTGCCCCGCCTTATAACTTCTCTTCTTCTATGGTGGGATTATCGTATGTTTCACCGTTACTCGGTGTAGCTTGCGCTTCGTTTTATTCTGGTTTCATAGGAGATAGAGTCGTATTGTGGCTCGCCCGACGCAACAAAGGGGTCTTAGAAGCAGAGCATCGACTTTGGCTATTCCTACTATCCATCATTCTCATACCTGCCTCCTTAATCCTTTGGGGTGTTGGAGCAGCTCATCACATACATTGGTTCGGCCTCATAGTTGCCATGTTCCTGATCGCTGGTTCAAACGGCATTGGTGTTCAATTGTCTGTCTCGTATTGTATTGATGCTTATAAAGACTTGAGTGGCGAGGCCATGGGTACGTCCTTCCCCCTATTGTTCCATTTGCATTTCTACGTTCCAAGCTAAAAGTGCTTATAGCCAGTGTGATTGTTATCCGAAATACAATGAGCTTTGCATTGGGTTATGGGATCACACCTTGGGTCACAAATATGGGTTACCAAAATGCTTTCATTGTGGCTGCCTTCGCTGGTCTTGCTCAAGTCCTAACCTTCTTTGCCGTAGTAAAATGGGGTAAGAGTTGGAGAAATAACACGAAGGGAAGATACTACAAATACTTGAAGGAAAGCGAAATTTTAGGAGTCACGCACTAGGAGAGTTAGGTGTCGAGAAGCGAGGAAACCTTCAATTAAGGTCGTGGCTATCCACCTGCCCGCCACGTTCTTGGAGTTTTGATTTGGTTGATGCCTCGGAAAGACGTGTTCCAATGGAAGGAAGATTCTATCATAATACTTACACTGATAAATTTTAGATCATACATATAATGAATGTAGCTTATTTGTTTCATCCTTGGCAGTTGATACTAATGTCCGGCTGCACTTGAAAACGCAACATTTTCGTCCGATCATTATGGCTCGATCAGCAGTATAGCTTCGAGGCTTGATGTGAATCTGGATTCCATTGTGCTTTGCAATATCAATACACGACATAGCAATTTACACGACCCTTATGTACTTATGCATCAAAAAGTAGGTGCACCACACGAACTGTGTTGCAATCGGGGTCTCGGATCTCATAGGTATTTATATTAAGCGGTGAGACTCGTCCGAACTCAGCTCTAGTTCAGTCACACGAGGCCTTACTGTAGGAAATTTGACGATCTCGGGAGGAAACGAGACACTAATAATAGTTATCGGAAGAATCGAAAACGGTGACAGCTGGATCCTAGTCTAGTGTTAACTTAAGACCCACTTCTCCAAAGCTTTGAAGATTGATTAGTTTTTTTTAAATAAATGTTTTATAAAGGATTTAAAAGGTTATTTTTTTAAATTATATATTTTGTATAGAATTTTAAATTATTTGATATAATAATTTTTTGTTATTAAAATTATAAAAGATTTGAAATATAATATCGAAGAAAGAAGAGACGGGGGGATTCGAAGAATCTATTTGGGTTGTTTTTTGATTTGTTTCGATCGGTATCGTTTTGTTTTGTGGATTTGTTGTTTTTTGCAGATCTTATTTTGTTTTTGGGTGTTTTGTAGATCTTGTTTAGTGATATTATAAATGAAATATAAGATTGTATAAAGTATTAATTATATTTTATTTAAAAAGATTTATTATATAATTTATATTATAGAAAAGATTATATTTATATTATTTTGGATATTAAAAAAAAGTTGTATTTTTAATATCCGGGTTGTTTTGTTCGGATTGTAATTGAAATATCAAAATGATAATAAATTTAAATTTTTAAAGAATATAAAATAGATTACTTTTAAGATTTTTATATATATTAATTTAATTTATGAAATATAATATAGATATAATTGTTTTATATAATTGAATAACAAAAATTTGATATTTAGAAAACGATCTTTTAGATTCTTCAGATGGATAATTTAAAATTATATAATGTGAAAGGTGGGTCGATGTACACGCTAGACTAGGCTGGACCCATCCGCTACATAAGGAGATTTGATTATGTGACGCACAAGAGCCGTAGTAGAGCTGAATAAACAGGGTCAATTATGTTCTTTAGAATCTACAATTGAAGAACTATAGCTCATAAGGAACAACTAAATATATATATACAAATATCCATTTGTAAACTACAGGGTTGTGCATAAATGTTATTAGAGTTACCATTTTACTATACTAAATTGTATGATTCGTAATGCATATGTATAGATGATCAGCTTATAAATTGATATAGAAGATAAGAGATATTATGTGATTAGTTTCCTGTGGTTTATGATTTGTGATATTATCCCCCCCTTCGGAAAAGCTTGTCCTCGAGCGTTTCACTCCTCTATTCCATTACTATTTCATCAGAAACCAGGTTTTGCGAAGGTTCATGAACTTTAAATCAATTAAATTGGTCATTTTGGTTAATTTGGTCAATTTACTGGAAATTAACCAAATTGACTAAATTAATCGATCAAATTGATCAAAATGATAAATGAATTAATTAAATCAACCAAATCGTTTATCAATTAATTAAATTAATATTAATTTGTATTCTTCTTGATTTGGGGAACCTTTGAAAAAAAAAAGTTTCAATAGAAAAGGGAAGGAGGTTGAATTATGGTATAATAATAATGGGTGATTAATATGATCAATTCCGAAATCGATTAAGTTAATTGATTAAATTGATTAAATTGATTAAATTGAACAAAATCGATAGGGGTGACGTTATATTTCGTTTTTACCATGTTCAAGCTTTTTTTTGTATGATTTTTGAAATAATTATAGGCATGAGTTTTTGAAATATATTGCCTTCATATTGTCTTAATGGTGGCAGCTCGTCTGTTGTATAGAGCTCGGGCCATATGTGTATACGATCAAATTCCCTCGAATTTGTATGGGTTTTTGATCCTTTCATGATTGTATGCATATGTACCATTATAAAATCATAATATCTAGTCTGCTGTATTAAAGAACACTTTTCTTTCCCTTGATTTTATGAATGAATTGTTATCTATATAATTATAATTATCCTCTCCGTTTTTATAGAGCTTTATTTAATCGATTAATCGATTAAAAGGATCAGGTAATGTTGGATTGGTCAGATAAAAATCGCGTAAAAGGTATAGTGATGTTTTAAGATCGGAAATAGGATACCAAGTAAGATTGGTATTATTATTAAACTATAAAACTCTGTATAATAGAGTTTTTCGTATTTTTTTTATTATTAAGATCTTCTTTATTTTCTATTCCGAATTATTAATTATATTAATAAACGGAGATGGTTTGAATATCTGATTAGGAAAAAGATCGTTATATACTTTGTATAATCGATTTGGAAGGAAAATAGAATGAATTTTTATTATAATCGGGAATTCGAATTTAAAAGAGTTCCTAAATCGATTAATGATTTTAAATCTTCTTTGAATTGGGAAATCCAGTTTTTTAAATGGTTTTTGGGTAGAATAACTTTTTATATTGAATTATATATAATCTCCGATATCAAAATCGATTTTATATTGGTAAGTATTTGTGGATTTCGATATTTTGGTTTGGACATACAATAGGCCTTCTTTCGTTCGCGTGAGAGCTAATCTATTATGTTCTGTGTATATACGGGCATCACGTATATTCATATTGTTTATTGATTTACCAGTGTCTTCCTTTTATTCCTATATACATTTCGGTGTATGCCCGTATAGGGTTTCGTAGGGTGTGAGCCCTTCTAAGGAATTGTGTGGAAGAGTAAATTGCGTGTAATCCATTATAGATAGGAATTTTGATTAATTGTTTTGATAATAATTAATAAATGGTTTTAACCATTATTAAAGATATTGATTATAGATCTCAATTTGATTATCAATTTAGAAATAATAAATAATGAATAGTTTGAGATTGATTTTTAGGATTTGGCTGAATTCCTTTCAGAATTGTGATATGAATTGGGGGCTGCGATCCGATATTATAATGTTAAGGGGATTATAATATCGATATACATAGTAGAGATATAATTGTACTTAAGTTCGAGTATTGATTGATTTGTAACAAAATATAAAAATAGCTTGCTTTATTAATCGATTAATAATGACTAAAATGTTATCATATTCGTATTTATCCTTATTAAAGCTGTAGTAATCCATAATGATATATTGCCATACTCGATTAGAAATCGGAAGTAGATACAATAAACCGGGGATACAATTGTATGGAACGGAACTGTATTTGCAGGCATGATAATTGTATATATATCTGATTATGGTATTGTGTATTCTGGACCAATAATATTGTTGAAATAATAAGAGATAGGTTTTATTTGTATCAAGATAAACAGTGGAAACGGAATTATAGGCTTTATGAATTAAATAAGTTCGAAGGTTATCGATATTGGGCATTATTAGGCGGTTATTGTAAAGTAAGAGATCATTTTGGAGTGATATATACTTGTGATCTTGAATAGCTTGCATTCTAAATGCTAACAAGCTATTTATAGTTTTATTTGCTTCGATGATATAATTAATTAGATCGAATCGAGGAGCGATTTTATTCAAATCGATACTAATAATCGTTATTTCATTTGGGTGATGCTTTTGTAAGGTTTTTCTCATGATTTCGATATCAACTTAATTGTCTTTAATAAATTACTGGAGGCGATTCTTCTTTTTGGTATGATTCTAAAGGTCCAATTTGTTGATCCAATAGATTAAAGTATTGATGAAAGGGTTATCTTTTCTAGGGCGATATATAATAATAAAGTTATAATCGATTAGAACTTCTATTTAGCGAGTTTATCGGGTGTTAAGAATCTTAATAGTTATGAAATATTTGAGGGTTTTATAATTGATATAAATCTTGATTTTATATAATGAGCCGGCGAATTTCGTTTTCCAATAATTGAGAGATCGAATAATTGATAATATTTCCTTATCATAAACTTTATAATTCAGTTCAGCGGCAATTATGGTTTTGGAGAAATAAATTACAGGAAATTAATCTTCGCTATACTATTGTAATAATATATTAACAATTATTTTATTAGATATATTTGTTTCGAGTATATAAGGGAATCGGTGATTATAATATTGTAGAAACAGAATGGAGATAAGCTTTTTCTTTAAGATATTGAATGTGTTTTAGTATACTTTATCGAATACGAATTTAATGTTTGCTTTAATAAGTTCGTTAAGAGGTTTCACTATTATACTGTAATCCTTAATGAATCGTCGATAAAAATTACAAAAACTAAAGAATGATTAGATCTTTTTTATTGTTGTCGGAAAGATCCAATTCTCAACTATTTCAATCTTTTCAGGGTCTATCTCTATTCCTTTAATAAAAATAATAAAGTCCAAGTACTTAATATATATAACATTGAATTTACATTTCTTGAGATCTGTTTATAAGCTAATGGCTTCTAATTGTTCGAGAATTAATTTAATATGAGTTTGGTGTTCTTTTTTGTTCTCAGAATAGATTAGAATATCGTCGAGGTATGTTATACAAAAAACGTCTAGGTAATCGAATAGAACATCATTTATATAACATTAGTAGATTGCAGGATCATTCGTTAATCCGAATAATACAACCTTGTATTTGTATGATCCGTATCGGGTTCGGAAGATAGTATACTTTTCCGAAGCAGGATCCATTCTTATACAATGGAAAGCTTGATGAATATCGAGTTTGGTAAAAACCTTAACACCGGAAAGCTAAGAAAGCGTTTTGTCGATTAAAGGGAGGGGATATCGATTCTTATATATTAAAGAATTCAATAATCTGAAGTTTATACAGAATCTCAAATTACTATTAAATTTTTTGACGAATAGGATGGGTACAGTATAAAGGACTTGACTAAATTCAATGAAATCTTTATTGAAATTATCTATAATATATTCTTTGATGATTTCTAATTGTTTTAGGGATATCTTGTAAAGTGGATTGTAATGCAAGGTTTATTCTCCTTTGCCTTCCAATATGATTTTATAATTATAAGATCGATTAAAAGGTAAGATATTTGATTTATACTTGGAAAAGGCTTGATGGTATTATTGATATTCAAATGGTATTTCAGGTTCTGAATCGATTTTGGTTAGTACTCGATCGAGTTTCTCTCGAATTTTCGTATTCTTGAATTCGATTAGGATAATTAACACTCTCTCTTCCATATATCATTCGTTTTGTCGAAAATCTATTATATCATCGAATTCTTTTAAAATAATAATAAAAAGTTTAGTTTGTTCATTTTTTTTGTATTCTAATTGGAATTTATCGGATTTGAGTATATATAGATCGAGGACTTTGGGTGATATATAAAGGAGGTATTTGTAGATCTATAATAATAATATGATTAATTGGGAAGGAAATAGATTGAACTTAAAAGGAATCGGGACCTCTTCCTTTTCAATAAGAATCTGTATTATATTTATACTTGAAGATTCTTGTTATATATTATTAACTATAATTGATTTGTTCAATTATGAATCTCTTCAATTCCAATATTCTTCAAGTTGATTATTTTGTTGATTAATATTTTGTTGAACTAATCAATCAATCTTCTGTTTGTAAAAGGATAATTGAATAACGAGAAAATTATTCGAATAGGAAATGGTATAAGATTTTTCTTTAAATTATTCAAGATATTTATTGAAGCAATCGAACTTTGTTCGAATCTTTGATAATCAAAGTCTATCTAAAATAACATTATAACTCCTTAATTTAATAATAAAGAAAGGGACAAAAGATTATTTATATGTCACGGAAAGCCCTGTGATCCCCTGTATCCTACGAAGGATCAAAGCGTATACTTTCCAATCGGAATGAAGGATCCACTAGCCTTTACCAATCTATCAATTGATAAGGTGATCCTGATATCCTAGTAAATAGAGATCTAGTTTAATTAAAGTGTATATCGGCTAGATAATCATTTATTTATTCTATATATATAGCTTTTGATTTATATAATCAAGGGTAAGTTATTCAATTCTTTTACTTTATTAATTATGTGTATCATTTATTTCCTGATCCCTGAAAGTGCTTTGTAATTATATTATCTTGTAATAGTTATGAGTCTGGTAGCTTTTAAATCTATGTAACTTCCTATCCGATGATTACTAAGTATTCAAGGGATTATTCTTAAAATATTATTTCTATTTTATTTATAATTTAATATTCATATCAATTTAGTTATTTTTATTCAATATGGCAAAAGATCAAAATGATCTTTTTTTTATAATCTGTGCTCAATGGCCGGAGTGGTATTTACGCTTGAAAAATAAATGTCAAGTTCAAGGAATCTGGGATTTAATCAATCCAGAGAACAATTTGTTTGTTTCTATATCAATTATATTTATTTCAAGTTTTGATCTGATGAGTGAGTTTATCTGTATTCAGGTCGATTGGCTTTCAATCAAACCATCTGTTTTATCTTTTGTTATCGATTTTCAAATCAAATACAATTAAGAGAAACAAATTTAATATCAAAAGGAATTTTCGGAATATCTTGTGGCGATCTAATCCAGGGAAGATGTTAGTGGAGATATAAAGATAAAAGATTTTGATGATAATATATCGGAATTTATTTCTAATAGATCTATTGTTTTATTCCTAATTATCTTCCAAGAAATCTTTTCCGAATTTGTTTTTTTCCAATTGGAGTATCGATATTGATAATAAGAATATGTATAGAATCATAAAGCTTTTCAGGATGTTTACGAATGGATCGAATCGTTAATTGATCAAGTATACTTTATGGAGTTATCCATTCTCAATTAGGGTATTACAGCTTTTTCATTCAAGACGATTATCAATGTATTCAAAAAGAAGTTCGTACCTATAATAATTATTGCCAAGCTCGCAGTATTACAAGAATACTGGTCTGTTCTAACGCAAACCTCGTTTGGCAGAATCGATCCTATCAAATGGTATAGGGATTGGATTATAGTTTATATCAAAGTTTTTGTATACAAGATCATTGAGGTATAAAATGAAATTATTATTAATACTTTTTTATAAGTTGTTGATATTAGGATGCTCTTAATCTAGGCAAATATTATAATTATATAGATTGAGATAAATAATCAGTTCGGATTACTCAATTTTTCATTCAAGCAATTCGGAGATGTTTTTGAAGGATTAATCTTTCAGGATTTTATTTTTTTAAAAACTAAAGAAGGAGTATATTTTATATTTATCTTTTTTCAAAATAATAAAAAGTCTAAGAAGAATAAAAAGAGTATCAATTCTGGAAGCAATCAGGGGATCAAGAAGATTTGGGAATGTTCTTGCAGAACCGAATCTGAATGGAATAATGGAATTGGTTATGGTTATACTGCTTACAATTGTAAAGCTATAGAGTTAGTATTTATTAGAAGGATTAATTCATTGTTCAAAAGGATATTCAGTGAAAATGAGCTACAAGTAATTAGGGATCGAGCAAAATTATATTCATGGAAGCAATTTCATCTTGATTGGATCAAAAGGAAATGGATGAAAAGTTCCATTAATCTTTTAGGATCTTTAATCAATATTGTTATCTTGGATATTTGATATGATCAATCAGGGGTATACTCTATAACAATGAGAGTATATTATTTATTCAATAGTACTTTATTCGATAATTGTAATGCTATGTATATTGTGAACGATATATTTCTGTTAGATAATCATTGATATTGATTATCCGATCCCAATGATTTTGTAGAAGTAGATATTTTCAATTTCCAAGTTCTAGGATGTGGGGTTTGTATTATCAAAGGGATCATCAAAAGAGAAGGTTACCCTAATAATGATTTGGTTTTGAATAATGTAGTATTTATTCTTGGTTTTTATGTTAATATCGTTTTGGAGGCTCGATTGAAGAAAGCTGGTTTATAATTCTCAGGATATAATTGTATTTTTTGTAAAGGAGATTATACAAATAGTATAATAATTGTTCAATATATTCATATTGAAAATCTTGTATTCTTAGAATATAAATCATTTTCTATTTATTCGAGTACTCTTATATTTATTCCTGTGAATAATCCTTTTATAATATATTCAATAATGAGCAGAAAAATAAATAAAGCATTCCATCGTTTTTGTAATTCATTTTTCCCAAGAAAAGATACGAATGAAATATAATATGAATGCTCCGGGCATTTAGGGAAGGAAGCTTTTGAATATCTAGTATTTGTAATGCAAAACATCAAAATAAAAGGTATCATTTGTTCCAATTGCGCTGATTGCACTCGCATTTATGTGAAGTAAGTCATTTTTCGCATTCCAAGTGATTATTAGTCATCTCGGCTTTTTTACAAAATCCAATGGGATCTTTTTGATTTTGATAAAGGGTATAATAATGTATTATAGCTTTTATTGATTAAAGAAATATATTGTAACAAGATCTTTTTATATCCAATTTACTGTAAAATATATGATGAAGTATTTACAATTATTCAAAACTTTGTAGTCTGGGTTCATTGTAAGTATGGTCTAGCGATTGTAGTGATTAAACAGAATAATGATATATTTGTTATTGGAATTATAGGAGCAATATTATTTGAGAAATAGATCAAGTAAAAAGGTATCGAATTCGAGTTATCCTTATTTTATATATATAAATTCAATAAAGGATTAAAATGCGTAAAATAAGAAATAATTATAAAATAGATAAAAATATGGATCATAATAGATTTATCGGATAAATTGTAGGTGGAAATGATATAAGCTGTTATTTATCTATATAATATAAATCTTTTAAAGGTTAAATCCTTCAAATCGTTTAATGAGATATTCGATATATAGTTCCATGATTATTTTTGCAAAGATAATCCTTTGTTTGCAGAGAAAATATCTAACGATCTTTATCCCAATTGGAATGGAATCTACAGGTATGGATGCTGAACTTATCTTTTAGATAAGAATAGAGAAACTGGAATTAATAGGAAATGGTACAAAACTAATCCTCGAATATATATTGGGTATTTAATGGGTTATATCCCAGGCATATTGATCTACTGTATATGGATATCCAAGTTCGATAGAGTTATTGTCATTCGAAACGTAATGTTCAATAAGGAATTCATTTATTGTATGGATTCCATCAATCAAATAATCGATATTCATATTATAAAAGAGTTTAAGCAATTTGTTAAAGCTTTTAACCTATAAGATTATATCGAAATGGATGGGACGATCATTCAAAATAAGGATAATCATGAAGATTTTATTTACCTATCTATTTTCATGGATTGAAAAGCCTTTGATTCATTTATTAAGTGTATTTCAGATTTATTGTTTACAAATGAGCTGGTCTCGGGGGAAGATATAGATTTAAAGGGTGATAATGGGAATAAAGAAATCGATCTAGGATTATCCAATCTATTTAATCCTTTAGATAATAAGGATAAGGTATGTAATAAAGATATACGAATATTGGTCAAATCCTTTTATTGGAGAAACTAAAGAAGTCGATTTTTTTATTGAGGAGTAATCATATCTTGTAGATAAAGATGTTAATATTGTTCAAGGAGATACCTATAACAATAATATGGATCCCGACTTTATTGAATATATTGATATAGAGATTATAGAATATGAGTTTATTGATTGTACTATCGAAGTTTTTCGCGATATATACGAAAGTAATTCAGAGATTGATTTAATCGATTAATTTTAATATTCCAAAAGGAAATATATATACTGGAATGATCAATCAAAGTATTCCATAAAGGAAATCTAGTCATTATAAAGATTGCTGTGTCCTATACATTCATTTGATCGATTTATAGAGGACTCGCGGATTTATAATTTCGAATAGATGTTTAAAAGAATTTATATTATGAGGATTGAAATATCTAGGGTTTAGATCAATCCATTTGAGTTTCAATTATACGATTATTATTCGGAGTCATCTCTTTTCCAAGAATCATCTGGCTTTTGCATTTTAGAGCAATCAGTACATATACAAAGGCAATTGTGTATACAAC
This sequence comes from Stromatinia cepivora, assembly GCA_014898415.1. Taxonomy (NCBI): domain Eukaryota; kingdom Fungi; phylum Ascomycota; class Leotiomycetes; order Helotiales; family Sclerotiniaceae; genus Stromatinia; species Stromatinia cepivora. The sequence continues at coordinate 1,176,639 of RCTD01000015.1, read as the reverse complement.
AATATCATTAAAGGAGCAATTCCAATACTGAATCCTATATAGGAATTATTATATCTCAAAGGATAGGTTCAATGGGTTTACCTTGTTTAAACAATTTTCATTTTATATTCTGGTTTGATCAGCAAGGAATGGATGATATAGAGGAGTGTTTTCAATTTGTAATAATTTATAGTATAATCATCGTTGGAATTAAAACAAAACCATTATTGCCTTTTATCTGGATTATAATCAATGAATTACAGGCAATATTACTTCCTCGAATTTATACATTTGTAATTCCAAAGTTACCTCGTTTTTATTATCAATTAGAAGATTATCAAATGGGATATTGATTCAAATAGGATTACAATCTTAAGGTTAATAATCTTAAGGCGAGGAAAACCTGGCATAAAATCGATTCTGGATCGGAATCTATAAAACCAATTCCTTTTCAATGGATGTTTATGTATAAATACAATAATCAAGATCTAATCATTTATTGCCGCTTATATTTAATAATACAAAGAGATCTCCAGACTAAGAGTATTATTGAGATTACTTACACCATTATATTAGCAAGCCGATCATTCCGAATTGTAATAATAATTATCATTAAATACGATCTCGAAATAAAGCAATACGATGTAATTAACGTTTTCGTTAATGTTCTACGCGATCCTTTCGGTATCCCAATTGTATGTTATTTATTTGATGGATATAAGATCCTAAACAAAAATGTTATAATCGATCGAGCTTTGTATGATCTATGAGATTCCTCAGCTATATGGTTTAGGGATTTCATTCGGATATTCGAGAAACTAGAATTGGTATAATACAAAAAGGAATTATATTTATATATTAATCTAAAGTATATTGTTATAATTTTTTTCTTTGTAGATAATATTCAGATTATTTATTATAAGAAAAACGAATCAGTTGTTATAAAGATTATTAAGGGAATCAAAGCTGTATATGAATTATAAGATCTGGGAAACACTAAATGGTTTCTAAGTATATATATATTCTGTAATCGATTCAAGAAAAAGCTGTAGTTAGTTTATAATATATATATTAAGAAGATTGTTAAGAAATTCAAAGCAACAAATGGGATAGCAAGTATATCGCTTTTGATAATGGTATTTCGGAAAAATCAGGGTCAAGTTTCTGTATATATTATAAAAATGTATTAAGAGAAAGTGGATTCAGTATTATATATTACAATCATTATAAGAGTGGATGTATTATTCGCTGTTTTGTAATTGAGTTATTATTTGACCAATCTATTGAGCGATTATATAAAAGTTGTTGATTATTATTTATAATATCTATGGAATATAAGGTATTTCGTGATTTAATATAGTGGTGATCAAATATTACAATTTCTTATCTTCTTAGATATTTCTTTTGCGGATGATCCAGATACTTGTTGATTATTCCAGGGATATATTATATCCTTTTTCAGTAACTTAATCGTATAGAAAGCGTCCAAGTAAGATATTATAATTATTTTGATTATCGAAGTAAAACTTTTTGGAGTCAAGCGTATATCAAAAGAAATTATGGTAATCTTATGTTTCTTAAAAAAGATCGATCTAATAGTGAAAAAGTTTGTAATAATCTTTTGCGATAATTAGTAAGTGATCAGATTAGTAGTTGATAAGAATGAGCGGATTACTATGAAATTATATTATATAGATATCCAAAATATATGGTTATGTTAAGAATATTCAAAAGGGAATTTTTATGTAATCTATTTATTAATCATTGATATGATTGCTGATGGGCTTATCAAAAACCTTATAAGATAAAAGTTCGAATATTTTCGATCCCTTTTCAATCTATAAGATGTAAACAACAGGATCATAGAGTTTGAGTAATGATGATTATAGAGCTTGAATAATGATAATCTGGATTATAAAGTTTGGATAACGATAATCTGGAGTTTGTAATTCTTCCTTTTGGTATAAATGGAATGAATCCTATTTGGTATTCCAGATCATTATATTTTTCTATGACGCGCTTCAATTCGTGTACTTTATATTCATTGGAAAACAAAGAACAATTAAGGCCGATCACTTCTTCGCTTTTTATTTTTTTGTTCTTAAAAAAGAATAAGTTTCTTTTTAAATTTAATAGCTTAAAGTTCAAGTAAAAGAGTCTTTGGATTATCCGTAACAATTAAGGAACAAAGAACAATTGAAATAATCGGAACTATTGATACCATCAATATTATAGAAGCTAAAGGATTATCCCTCTTTTTCTTTTTCTTTAAATATATTATTTATTCTTTTCTCTTTTTCTTCTCTATTATTCTTTTTTTTTTATTCTTATTATTACTTTCCGAAATTATAATGTATTTTTTTCGTTTGGTTTTTCAAGGATTCCAATAAGTAATATAGTAAGGAAAGAGGGAACAATGATATGGAGGCGAAAGAATAATTTCTTTTTTCTTTTCGATCTTTAGTATTATTTTTATTGTAATTCTGTATCCCTGCTTGGATTATACAATCAATGATTAGTATATTATAAAGGTGGGGGGGGTGAATAAAGAATTTATTTTTGAATTTTGCTGATGAATGGTGATATAATAATCTACTAGAGAATAAAGGAAAGCTGGTAAAAGAGTATACAGATGAGTATCATAATTCCAATATCGATGATTATTTGGTTTGAAAGAATCAATAAAGTATTCGCTATAGAAATTATATCTTTTAACAATCAATGATTTCATGTATCGAATGTATAGATGATCGTTCTTTTTTTTACGATTCTTTTTATTTTTTGTTTTGATTGGAGAACCAACAATTTTCGACGATCTTTTTTCTTTCTCTTTTTCATTCAGTTTATTGTCCGAAAAACCTGGTGTTGAAGGATCAAATGAATTGTTGTTATCAGATAAAGAAACCCTTTTTCTTTTTTTTCTTTCATCGAATAACCTTTACTTTGATAATTACAAATACAGGATTAGTAAAACCTTTCAATTATACAACAGGATCTAAGAATGAAACCTACCTCCAAATTATTATTTGAATTTATAATAGGCAATTGATTACGATAAACAGCAATTCCTTTGATAAAGAGGAGCGGTTTCTGAAATAAATGATTATATATTATTTTAGGAGTAGATTTAGTTAAGCTATACTTCCAGAGATCAATATTTTGGTTTATTATTTGTATTGGATTTATTAATTCTTTTTGCTCGATTTGTTGATCCTTTGAAGGAGTATTGGGATCTTTTTTTGCATTCGATTCTCTCAAAGCTTTTTTCTCAGCCGTTATTTGCTTAGTACGATTGAAATTCGTTTGTTTAGTCTTTTTAGACCCCGAAATCTTAGGTATAATAATGATCAATAAGAACTTGATTAAAGATAAAAACAAAAATGCGAAGAGGGGATTTATATACCTTTAAAAATTCATTCATTTTACTTTGTTATTGCGATCAATACACTGTAGTTTAGTAATTATATACATTCTCAATTGCTATATTGCAGGATCGATCATTCATTTGTATTCTTCCGACGGAAAACTTTCTTTTTATTGTTCAAAATCTTGATTTCGAAGAATATCGTAGATAGTAAGCCGAATACTAAAAGAAATTTGCGATTTATATATAATCAAATTCTTTTCTATTCCAAGGGTACCAGGATTATTTCAGGTTTATATATTACATTATTCCTTTGTTGATGTTTGTCTATAATCGTTTTGTATATTCATTCACGAATTATATGAATTGTTATTTTCTATATCTTTCCATTTGTTTCAGATCGCTTTTCGATCTGGGGGGTGTATCATGGAAAGCCCTGTAATCCTCTATATCCTACGAAGGATTAAAGTGTATGCTTTCCAATCGGAATGAAGGATCTATTAGCCCTTACCAATCTATCAATTGATAAAGTGATCCTGATATCCTAGTAAACAGAGATCTAATCTAATTAAGGTGTATATTGGCTAGATAATCATTTATTTATTCTATATATACAGCTTTTGATTCATATAATCAAGGGCAAATCATTCAATTCTTTTACTCTACCAATCACGTGTACCACCTATTCCCCGATCCCTGAAAGTGCTCTGTAATCATACTATCCCGTGATATTATAACTATCAACCATTAAATTAAGGAATATGAAATGGGTAATGGTATAGCCTTATATATCATTATACTCTTTAACTTTAATTGAAGTTTCAAATAATATAATTCTGGATTTGAATATAGGAAATAAATAAGTAAGGAATATAATATTAATAAAAACAAATCTATTTGCTTTAAAGTCAATGAATGTTCTTAATCAATAAATATAATTATTTTTCGAAAGGTTACAAAAAAGAATGAATGCTTTTCTTTTTATAAGCTTAATTAGATTAAGAAATCTTATATCCTATATAATACTTAAAATGGAGATGGAATCTAAATATTTGATTTTAAACGCTTTTCTTTTTCTAAACGGGCATTTTGTATAACTTTAACTATAACTTTTGGGTTGAAATCTTTTTTGGTATCCCGATATTCTTCGAATTCTTCTATTTCTTTTTATATCGTTTCAATTTCATTAAAATTATCGATACGAGGCGTCGATGTATATATTACTTTAGAAGAAAAAGAGAGTGACAAACATTTGAAATTCGAATAATTATTGGATATGGTGGGGCCGGTATATCCGGAAGGGGTATTCCGGGATGGAAATGGTTTCGGGAATGTGAAGGTTCCAAAATTGGAGCTGTTAGAGTTCTGAAAGGGTTACAAAAAATTTGTAATAATCATTGATTTGCGAATAGCTACAAAAACTTTTCAATCAATGCGATATCGATTTCGTTTTTGTAATGAAACTTCGTTTTAATCTATTCTAATAAGTATATTCGCGAGTTCTTCTATAGTTTTGTAATCCTTAATAAATATTACTATTGCTCACAAAAAAAAATCGGAAATCTTCTATTCGAAATCCCTGAATAGAATTTTATCATCGATAATCTTTATTTGGATAATAAATAATCTGAATTTCCTATACCATTCTAGGAAATTGTTATATCGAATTGTATTAGGTATAATCCATATCTCATATTGAAAACGAATATCATCGATTTTGATTGGGTTTTGATAGATTGCTACAAACTATTCGATTAATTCGAATACTGTAAATCAGGGCACTTGTATATAAAAAGTATGACAATATATTTATACTTCCGATTCAATTTGATCGATTATATATGTGCAATGTTGTGTTTCATTTTTAAATAATATAGTATACAGTTCGAATCGTTCTATGATCAATAATTACTATAAACTAATTTTAGGTTCAATACTATTGTTAAGTTTAATAATAAGATTTATAGATTTTGGTGTATATATATCTTATTGCGAGTTGTAATTGATACAGGAATATAATCTTGATTGATTAGGTTGGTTTTTTGAATAAAAGGACCCTTGATTATTAAATGGATTGTCACTTTCTGAAAGGGAAGGAGAATCCTTGGAGAACCCCGAATAATCAGATTATCTGATTGAAGTTTTCTTTCTTTGACTTCGGGATCTTCAGGTTTGCTTAGATGAAGATCCTTGAATTTCGATTAAGGGAATAAAGAGAATCCCAGGTACTGCTATTGATCTAAATGCTTGTGTAGGTATTACTTAGGGCTCAGAAAAAGGTTGCACTATTGCAGAGTTCGTTATCACCATAACTTTCAATTATCGATTCTCCTTTTTCAAATTTATAATTATTACATAGAGATCTTGTAATTATAATAATAATTCGGAAGGAGCAATTGAATTATTAGGAGCATCGGTTTTATATATTAAAATCTTTTTTTTATCAATCTTCTTTTTTCCAATAATAATGTTATCCAATTCTATATTTATATTTTCTTTAAAGGATTGTTGAAATAATTAAGGAGAAAAAGAAGGTTCCTTAGAATATATTTTCGAAGATTCAAAGCATATAGAAGGAGAAGTTTGTTGCATTATGAAAGTGATGGTACATTTTTAAAAATGTTTATATCTTTATCAATTAAATCGGAATAGATTTTTTTCCTCTAAATATAACATTTATAAAAGTTCACCTAAGAAGGTATTATTAAAATGAGATATTATTTGGGAAGTTACCAAATAATTGGATACTTGTAAATGAATTGTAGATAATATAATGTATAAAAGCCGTAATAGAATTGAATAAATAGAATCAATTATATTCTTTAGAATCTACAATTGAAGAACTATAGTTTATAAGGAGCGATTAGATATATATATATAAATATTTATTTATGGGTTACAGAATTATATGTAAGCGTTATTAGGGTTACCATTTTATTATACTAAATCGTATAATTCGTAATGTATGTATACAGATGATCAGCTTATAAATTGATATAGGAGATAAGAGGTATCACGTGGTTAGCCTCCTGTGGTTCACGATTCGTGACAGATTATGCTTAAAACTGCACACAGGGCGTTGATTTGATTTGATAAACTACTTTTTCTTTTGTTTGCTCATTTGTTGCCTTTGAATACGAGCTAATACTTGACACGTTTTGTTGAAATGCTCCACAACATATTTTCCAACTGGTGAACGCTTCCAAGTGCCCGCATCGCGAAGAGAACATGTTTATATTGACGGAGCCTTAAGGGGGCGAAAATGGACATGCATATGCCAAGCTTAAGCTTACTTACTGCCCGGGATGAAGGCCATGAGACGATGTTAAATTTTCAATCTCCACCTCAGTCTCTTTTGTCATTCTGCCACTTTCTCGCATGGAAAGGAGTCTTCCACATACCTAGGTAGCATTAAAAGCGAGCTGAAAAGGAGGTTGTGATCAAAAGCCGCGTATTATCTTTTGCATGGCAACCATGATTGGCACCACGAAGTCGGAAGACCCCTTCATTCAAAATTTTCCGATCGTATTTTAACATTTTAGCATTCACCACCTGTAAGGATACAAACGAGGCACAAACGCCCAGCCGTCAAAAAGGTTTTTTAGTATGAAAACATCCTTATGAGGTAATTAATCTAATACTTTTCTTGTTATCGGGCATGGTTCTTGGACCTCTTCGAGACTTTTGTACCCCACTTCACACCCTTCCACTCTCCAGCTCATTGTGACCTACATTAATATGTTCTCTAAACAGTATAATGAGTTCTTGGGCCTGCACCTATATGTAAGAAGTATACAGAGAAGAAAAATCGTTCCTTGTCGTCTCATTCAGTGATGGGATGGCTGCACAGATCCTGCATCCTTGTGGTGCAATCGTTGGTAGGCTGCATGTTGTACCCATACAAATCGGACTTTTAGCTACATTCTTAAAGTTTCGACCCCAGAAAATTATATTACCTTTGCATACTCCCCTGTTTGTTGTCGCTGCATATCAGGTCACGTCGTTTCTGTTCTTGGGATTTAATACGAAGAGTTCGTCCAACTTTGCAACCTCCTTCACTTCCTCATCGGTTTTTATAACCCTTACAGTCGCTTCAATCTTGTGTGTACAGTCTTTCGTTTACCACCAGTCTTGACAAAACCGCAGCTAGGTGTAAGGTTTAATCTGATTATACATATAATCTTGCGAAAAGCCATATTTGTTTAGCTAATTGCACCTCACACTCGTTCATCAGACTATCAACATGAAGTCTGTAACGCTACTAGCCACCGTGGCCTTGGCTTCGTTGTCTAGTGCACATCCAGGACCTGCTATGCCAAAATTAATGGGTGGCAGAGAGTTCCTTCAAACAATCAAAGGTCGCAATGCCATGCCAGCTCCAATCGCAAATCCCGTGCATGTGGAAGAAAGGGCATCTGAGGTAGGGCCGAGGGCGGACGATCCGAATACTTGCGGTCCCGGTGTTGGTAGCTGTGTAAATGCATGTTGCTCTCCAGAAGGGTGGGTAGTTTCCCGTCAGCTCGAAAGATCTCAACTAATGGAACTAGATACTGCGGTACCACAAAAGATTATTGTGCAGCTCCAGATTGCCAGTTCGAATATGGACCTCTCTGTGACACACTCCAAGCTCCAGCTGGTGCTTCGACAGCAAATATTGAACGCCCACATATTGGCAATGTTCCATATGGAGGAGCTGGTGTTTACGATTGTCAGGTTGCTGGAGGTTTGTATTTCTGGGCTCTTTTGTGATGCTAGGGAAATGCTGACTTATTTTCTTTGATAGATATTGCATTTACTTTCGATGACGGACCTTATCTTTACACTAATGACCTTCTTGACAAACTTGCAGCTTATGGAGCTAAAGCTACCTTCATGATCACCGGTAACAACCTTGGCAAAGGTGCAATTGATACCACCGCAGAGTATGTTGCTGTTATCAAACGTATGGTTGCCGAAGGTCATCAAATCGCATCTCACACCTGGGGTCACCAAAATTTGACATCCCTTGACCCAACGATGTTCAAAAACCAAATGTACTATAATGAGATGGCCTTCAGAAACATTCTCGGGTATTTCCCAACTTATATGAGACCACCTTATTCCGAGTGCAACGACACTTGTGGTGATCTTATGGCAGACTTGGGCTACCATGTGACTTATTTTGATTTGGATACCGAGGGATACTTGAATGATGCTGCAACTCTCATTCAAAACTCCAAGAACATTTGGGATGCCGCCATTGCCACCGCCAATCCTACTACAGACAACTTCCTGGAAATCGAGCACGACATACATTATCAGACCGTCTATAACCTTACTGATTACATCCTCGCTTCCATGTACTCTCATGGATTCAAGTCTGTTACCGTGGGAGATTGTCTCGGCGACCCATCTGAGAACTGGTACAGAAGCGGTAATCCTAACGCCCCTGTCCCTACACCAAGTCAACAAGTTTCCGATGACGGTTCCTGCAATGCAGATGTTACATGTCTGGGTTCCATTTATGGAAACTGCTGTTCTATCAATGGATTTTGCGGATCTACTGACGCCTATTGCGGTACCGGTTGTCAACCTGGCAGTGGAACTTGCTCTGGATCATCTACAACTTCAACCAGCACTGCGAAAGCTTCAACCAGCACTGCGAAAGCTTCAAGCAGTACGAAAGCTTCAACCAGCACTACTAAAACCTCAACTTCCGCACAATCAAGTAGCACCCAAAAAGTTTCTACCGATGGAAGCTGCTCAAGCTCTATCACTTGTATTGGATCCAGCTACGGTAACTGCTGCTCGCAACATGGATGTAAGAATTCTCGTTATGTACCCTCACTTCATACCTCCCTATTTACTAACGCAGACTCAAACTAGACTGTGGAAGTACCACTGACTACTGCGGGACTGGCTGCCAACCCATTGCAGGGACCTGCTCGGCATCCACTACCTCCATCAAAAAATCCACATCCAAAACTGCCACATCCGTCGCCGTTGTGACTTCTACTCTGATAGTTAGCACTGATGGGTCATGTGGAGGTACTACCAAGGAAACTTGCCTGGGAAGCAGTTATGGAACTTGTTGTAGTACGCATGGATATTGTGGAAGTACCACTGATTATTGTGGTACAGGATGCCAAAAGGGTTTTGGTACTTGTACTTAGGGTTGTATTTGGAGAGGAGCATGGAATTAGAGGGAGATTTACTTTCGTTGTAGATATTTGGTTATTTAGGATGAGGGTTAATGTTTATGATTAAAGATAATAATTATTGGATAGAAAAATAACATAGAATAAGATCAGATGTTAAACAAGAGTCCTAGGGCTTTTCGAAATATCTGAACTTTATTTTGATTTGAAGATCCAAGTACGCCCGGTGAGGTTTCTAGTGAGCCCAAATATCTGGCTTTTCTTTTCGGTTTTCTTCATGACCTACTTTTCATCATCTATTATTCAGAGTCAATAGCATGAGAAAGAATTATTGCTTCGGATACTAATTCTCTTCGAAATATACTTATAATTATGTAGATTTACATCATACATCTTGAGTCGTCTTTCGTGGGAGTAAAACGTCAGATTATCTGCCGCTAAAGCCACGCCCACCAAGTTCTAAACCACGGCAATTCATGAAACGCTAAGAAGTAAGCGGTATAAAAACACACCATAATTCACTCAATCTCTCCTTGAAAGGTTTCTTGAAGACTAAATCCTCACTCCTCACAACCTCTATCACAATCACCTTAATCAACTACACTTACCCTATCAATACTATTCTGCCTACAAAGTCAACTTTACACCCGCGAAAATGACAACCCAAGCAGCGGATTCTCAAATTAATCACGCGGATGCTATTCATTAGTACGTATCCTCAATATCCCCCCAATCTCTCTCATCAAACATAATATATAAAACGAGATGAGCAATACAAAGACAAGCAAAAACTAACAAACAAATAGTTGGGAAAGTATAGAAGCAAGTGATGATGGAATGTTAGGAGGATTTCCGTATATCAGTCGTGTGGATATACAGGGGTCGAAGAATTTTTTGGGGAAATTGGGGGTTAAGGGGAAGAAGTTGGTGAGGGCGGTGGATTGTGGGGCGGGGTGAGTTGATATTTCTCTTGGGGGGGGGGGGGGGGGGGGTTCTTTTGTTCTTGAGGTGCGGTGAGGTTGTGTGATGGGTGTAATGGGATGGTGTGCTACTTTGATTGAGGAGGGCGTTTCTTGTTGGGTGATGGTGAGGAATCAAAGACTGGAAATTCAGTGCCGGTGTATACCAGTGTATAGAAAGGACACTGTTATGTTCATACATTTTTCGAGGCCATGGTTGAAAGTAGCATTCTGAGCAATAGTCTTGGTCAAGGCGAGCTACTCAATTCTAACCACAAAAGTTGTTTCACAATGAAAACCCGAGCATACTTATCATTTCGCCCGCGCAAGGATAATTTCTTGGCCGTGAAAGCTTAGAGAATGAGTCAACTAACCGAGTTACCAGAATCGGTCGAATTACAAAAGCATTACTTCTGAGTATTGCTACTACAGTCGATATTGTAGAACCAGTGACGAAGTTCTCTTCCGCGCTTATAGACCACCCTGGAGTTGGTCAGATATATCCTGTCGGTCTTGAAGCGTGGACGCCAGACACAGAAATCAGATACGACTTGATATGGAACCAGTGGTGTCTAGGTCATTTGACAGACTCTCAACTGGTGGAGTATTTTCAGAAATGTGGAAAGATTTTAAGTGAAAATGGTTGGGTAATAGTCAAGGAAAATATGAGTACGCACGCTGGCAATGATATGTTTGACGAAGTTGATAGCAGCGTCACGAGGTACGTACAAACCATAAGTCTTTGAGAGGCTAAGCTTACATAATATATTAGGACGGATGAGAAGTTCCGGGAACTTTTTGAGAAAGCTGGTTTGAAAATTTTAAAGACGGAACTGGCGAAGGGTTTTCCAAAGGGGTTGTACCCTGTGAGGTTATATGCGTTGAAACCAGAATGAACTTCACATACAGATAGATACCTTGGGGTCTTCGAAATACTGAAGCACGTCGTCTAAAACATACGATATTTCAGGTACCTGCTACTCCACAACTGCATTTGGCCTAAAAGGGCCTCTCCTAGGCCAGTGGTCTGTTTGGGACACAAATTCTGGAAGTTCTAGTTCCAGTTCTACTCTTTTAAAGGCTGGACTAAACTTACTATACGGCAGAAGAACATAAGCAATGCTATCCCCAAATCAATGAGATCCAGTCGAGGTCAGTGAGCTGCTGATGTGATTCTATCTTTGAAAACGTGACCGGAACCAACCCTATGAAATTTCCATCTCAATTTTGGAGGTATGATGCTCAATATGTTCTTGTCATTCACGGCGTGCGTCCATATTCCTTCTTGAAATGAAGAAGGGTAACCAAATGGGAATCACCTGCTTATCATGCAATTCACCTCCTGGCTTCTCTTATTTCTCTTTGTGTACGCCGTTTTCCCATCATTAAAACACTCGATAAAATATGCATAACTCCCCTTTTACCCATCATTATTCTTAACATTACAAATCTCCTCTTACAGCCTGATATTTTCTTATGAGGAAGTTATGCCCGCCAGCTCAAGACCCCATTATTACTATCATCCTATCACTTAACCAGTGGCTGGCATGTCAGTTCATCATTCTCAGATTCGGACATTGGAACTCAATTATTCGTGAAGGAGAATATTTTTACGCGATTAAAGTGGGCGTTTGAAGGTTGTATGTATCTTGAGATTCAGTTGTCGTGCTACTTTTCACGGCTTACTTACTTGTTCCCTCTAGGTCGTCGCCGAGGAGTATCGAGATTGTGGCGGCTTTAATCACATTTGATTGAGAATTTGCCGCTTTTCTCATTTTTCAGATTATTTCGGATATTGAAAAGTTGACGTTTTGGCATTGTTTGTGTAATTCCTCTTTTGTTCATGTTCTTTCATCCATTTGTTTTTTATTTTCGGTCAGATTCCAATCTATCTGCTGAAGAGATTTCAGGTATCTAAAATGAAAAATGGCTGTTGAACATGAAGTAGTGAACCACAGGATTAAAAGAGGTCGATTGTGTCTGATGATAGTGGCGCCGTGAAGAAATTTAAGCTAAATGATTCAATGCTTTTTGAAATATCCCTCAAAGCTTCCCTTTATATCTGCACTGATGTTTCCTACAGATTCCAAGCAAAATCTAGCAATTGTTCAATATCAAAATGAACATGGCAATGAACATGACAATGAACATGACAACGAATATAGACGTCAAGAACATTTTTTCAAAAAAGAAAGCAACATCTCATCATCAACAACAGCACCAGCCTCGATCCATCGACCGTCTGAAGAAGCAATACAAAGTTACCTCCAAAAAGTGCCTAGCATGCGAGCCAAAAGAGAGATATGATGATAAAAAAACCATATCTACGCTATAAGTAATTATAAATATAAATGTAAATATCCCTTCACGTTTAACGAATTTATGGCACGACACGAAAAAAAGGTGCTTCAAAATGTAAGTACTGTTCTCTATGCTGCAAAAACATTCGAAAATGCACGTTAACTAAAATTAGTGAAAGAAGTGATAATCGGAGAAACCTGCTCTAATATTTATCGGGGTATCTATCATAAACTACAAATTTAAAATAAATACTCCTACTTATATCAAAATCATCTCAAAATCATCTCAAAATCATCTCAAAATCATCTCAAAATCATCTCAAAATCATCTCAAAATCATCTCAATCCAGATTCCATTTCTCGCTATGCTCAAGAGTCATCAGTTTTTTCATCAAAAAAATTTCATCATTCAACTTCTTCCCCATTTTCATGAATGTTTCTCGATAATCGTTATGTCGTCAAGTAAGTATACTTTTAAAAACATCAAAATGCCGCGCTTGCTTGCTTGCTATTTCGCTTGCTCGCAGGGAAAAAAACGACTCCCCAGCTTGAAAAGAGTACAACCATAAACACAAAATGCCTCAAACACTATACAGAATAGGTAGATAAACTTGAGATCTTCGACTACTGACTACACTAGTAGGACAATAGCAAGCGAGCGAATTTATTCGCCACTAAAATTTATATTTCCATCATCATTAATCGTCTGAGTTTCCGTCACCACACTCTCCCCATCTCCATCTTTATCAGAATTCACCTCCCAGCCCGGTTTCCTACCTACCAAAACCCTCGCCATAGTTTTTAATCCCCTCGCCCTCTCCGCATCTAAACTAACCCTCCTCATATCCTCTCCACATATCATACACCTCCTCCTCACCTCCTCTTCATCCCAACCCAAAGCCTGGGTCAATAATCTTAACGTATAAGCTTCCAATGAACTCAAAGCCGACACCAACCATAATTTTCCTATCGTCCTTTCAATTTTATCATCTGGCCATGTTCCCATCGGGATCCCAAATTCCTTAACCTTTACATCTACAAATCCTAATTTTCGTAATTTTTCCGGCTGCAGATGAGCAACTCCCCGTGGTCGTCCTGATATCCGAGCGGCTTCTTCCATATCACGTAAGAGGGCTCGCATTGGACTACCTTCATCGAAAAATGTAAGGAAAGCTTTATGGTCATCAAAATCCATGATTTCAATCCATCCGCCAGGTTTTAAATGTATATATGCTTCGGAATATATATGATCCCAATTGCCGAATGCACCTGCCATATTTCTCAAATGAACCAAATCAAATTCATTAGGTGGCCATGTCCACCCACCTTCTTCCTCCGCATCATCGATCTCGAAGAACACATTTAGTGGAACCGCTGTGGGTTGGACTTTGGCGATATCTGTTCCGATTATTTCGGCTGAGGGCCACAGATCACCCATTCCCATAGCCCAATCACCAGTTCCTGTTCCAATATCGAGAATGCGAGTAGGGGATTTCAAAGGCACGGTAGTAAGTTCATTGTCGAAGATCTGGAGATATATTTGGTGGATGATACGTAGACGATCGAGTTCTTCTTCATCGATTGGCATGTAATAATCTCCTACGTAAACTCGACCATGCTGTTGTATATATACTACATCGGAATCGTAGAGTGAGCGAGTGGAATTTCTATGTTGAAACAAAGTATTAGCAGACTGGTAAGTAGTAGAAAGTAGACAACAGTCTACTTTCTAACAATTAAGGATCTCACACTGTATCTCGATCCGTCTGGGGATGATGAAAAACAGATTTGGTATAAGTAGTCCGTTTCCTATCTTCTTCATTTCCCCCCCGCACCGTTTCTCTCGCAGCAAGCGCATCGATTTCCATTTCCTCCTCATTATCGTCTGGTACAAGTGGAATATCATTATCCAAATGTCTCAATTCTTCGGGAGCATTTCCATTCTCATCCGGCAAACTTTCCCCTTCGTCATTTTCTTCCTCCGAGTCTTCCCTCGTGGATTTAAGATTGGTACAAAGAGCTCCCATTGACATTTCCTTCCCTCAATCTACTATTCATATCAACCACCGTCCTTCGTACCGTGCCGTACTGTATCGTCTGATCTCGTCGTCAATTTATCTCAATTCAGATATCAAAATTCATTTGTCGTCCCTAAACCCGCCATTCGACGGAGTTCCCGTCTCCAGTCGAATGGGTATATAGAATATGCAAGTGCAGATGCAGATACAGATGCAGATCGATACGGACACAGATACCAAAAGATGCCAATAAAAGTATAAACTCGTAGTCAATCCTCGTAGCAAAGCAATAAAGCAACAAACTCTCCCTTTCCTCCTCCAAGATCGTCTTTAAATATCAAATGTCAGAGAACAAAACGCAAGAAAATAAAGTAAAGAAAAGACATCCATCCACCGTCGTACTCCCACTACGCAAGCACGCGAAGTTACCAAAGATCGTACTGTGATCCGATCATCAAAAGCGGTGACCTATTTTAGGTAGTTCTTGCAGTTCTTAGCCTGCAGTTCCTAAAATTCCAAGGTTCAAATTACTAGGTAGCTCTTCAATTTCAATTAGCATTAGCCTTCCTTCCAAATTCTAAGCTCGCACCAAAAAAGCCCCAATCCCAAGAATCTTTGACAACTTGCTTTTTAGAACTAACCCAACTTTCTAGACCATTTTTGACAGCGGGTACCACCACCCACACTCCGTACTAACTTCAACCCACCCACCATCATATCCCAAATATCCAAATCCCCCCAACTACGGATCATTCCATTTTACTCCGTACCAAATTCATCATTCAAACTTACTTGATGGAATAAGGTAAATCATCCAATTGGTTCAAAATGTAAGCCCACAAACTCCACGTCCTTGGTGCTGGATTTATTTAGTGTTTAGGTTCCGGTCTGTCCGATTAAATGCAGGTACGTACCTCCACCATTTATCCCCAACTTCTCAGCAATTGGTATTATAAGTTATAATTCTTCAACAAGGTATGTAAATATTTTCTTTTTTCAAGCCGTTACCCCATTACCGACTAGAAACTCCTAATCCGCCATTCATTTGTATCTTCCATTTCGATATCCCAGTAAATTGTGCATGGAAAGCATACTAGATACTAGATACAACATCACAAAAATCCCCCAAAAATTACACTACACTTAAAGACCCAGCAAACGCAAGGGAGTTTTCCCAAGAGCGAGCGGTGTGTGCATGCTGTACATGTCAGCATATGCATATTTGCGAACGATATCGAATTAATCCAATCAATAACTACCTATTTCTCATTCTAATATTGGTTTTTTTTTTCCCCTCGAAACAATGTATCATCGACAAGATAACTATCTGATGGATTTATTCGTCTTATTCTAATGAGAAGGATACGGCTGAGTTATATTTTTATTTTTCTCGATGTTTCAGGTTTCTATTTTCTATTTCCATTTCTATACCTCAATCAAACCAAACAAAATCAAATACCTGCCTATCAAATATCAACCCAACTCTGCCTTTACTACCTACTTACCACTTACCACAAAAATCATACAAAAAAACAAAATAAACCCACCCAACCACCAACCACCAACTACCAATCCAATCCAATCCAATCCAATCCAAACACCTCATCCAACCCCAAATCCCCAAACCCCCAAAATCCCAACCCTCAACTTCCCCCATCCCATCTACAATACTAACTACATACCCATTCAAACTAGAATAGTACCCAATCTCACAATAACCTTACCTACAATAACCACCTACCTACCCTACCTACCTTACCTACCTTACCTACCTTACCTATCTATCTATCTATCTAAATACCTACTCTAATATATATAAAAAAATCCTCATTATCCACCCATAAATCCCTACCTAGTATTCCAGCTATTTAATACCTACCTACCTACCCACCCAATATTCCAGCTACCACCCACCCACCTAGCCTTCCCGCATTCTAGTCAGCCGTTGCGTTGCGTTGCCTTGCCTTGCATCCCAGCCTTCCAGCATTCCAGCTCAGCCGCCCAATGCATCCCCAAAATTCCCAACTGCCACGATGTCACGATGTCACAGTGTTACCCCTCCACCATTCCATCCCATACCGGCAACCGGCACTTATATTCGCATATCTCACATATTCTCACATCAAAAACCAAACCAACCACAACCACAAAAGCCCAAAAACAACTTTTTTTTCTTTTTCTTCACAAATTCCTAATACGGTAATACCGACCGAAATATTGCATACAGAACAGAAAATTATTTTAAAAATGATATTTTATATTTGTGATCAGATCCGATCAGATCCAATCCGATACATCCCTATCCTATCCTATCCTATCCTATCCTATCCCTATCCTATCAATCCAATTCCAACCGTAAACCAATATCCATAAATAATTCTCCACATGAAACCATCAACATCAACATTCAACATCAATATCATCTACTCATATACTACCAACCAAACTATGTCTACCTATGGGGAATATAAATGAAAAAAAGCACGCTCTAATACTGTGTCCAATAACCAATCCACAAAAATAACCCAATCACCAATCACCAATCGATCAACCCATATTCCTTTTTCTACGCCACCAAAAACATGAAGCTGAAATGCAATGAATACAATGCGGAGTCCAGACCAAGCCAAGCATGTATAATCTAAACTTCCACAGCTTGAATCATCCCACTCGAAACACCGTTTAACTTTCTCTTCTTGCCCAAAACCATATTATCATTAGCATCAACCACCATTTCCTCTTTGACTTCCTCAACAGCATGGTCATCACCCACCACTTCCGATCCAGCAACTGTGGGGAATGGTGTAAGGACCTTTGTAATATCACCCCACCATCTTTCACCGAATCTCTTATACCAGTCAACAGTAATAGCCATTCCATTCTCGAAACTAGTCTTTTGATCCCAGCCCAATTGTCTAAGTTTGGATCCGTCGACTGCATAACGGTGATCGTTGAATGGTCGGTCTTGGGTGTGCTTGACCCACTTGTGGAGCTCAGCCTGGGTACTGTGGGGAATGTTCAAGTACGTGAGCAATTTCGAGCATAATGTCAAATTGGAAATCTCATCGTACGACCCAACATTGTAGATCTGTCCCATGGTGCCTTTATGAAGAATGGTATCGAATGCATCGGCTGCATCACCGGCGAAAAGATATCTTCTGGTGGGAGTTCCATCTCCATGTAAAACGACTGGTTGCCCACGTTGGAGCAAGCAACTAAATTTGGGAATGATTTCTATTCAATTTTGTCAGCCATGTGATTTCAGGATTTGACTAAAGTACTCACTCTCGGGATATTGATGTGGACCGTAAACATTGTTACTGCGTACGATAATCACAGGTAGCTTAAAGCTCTTCTGGTAAGAATGTACCAACATCTCTGCTGCTGCTTTACTTGCAGCATAAGGATTTGTGGGTGCCAAAATGCTGGTTTCCAAGAGGTCATCATCATCATCCTTAACCTCTCCGTAAACTTCATCGGTAGAGATATGAATGAACTTCTTGATCCCAAACTTTTTGGCACTCTCAAGCAAAACGTGGGTACCGTAAACGTTTGTATGGGTAAAGGCATAAGAATTGCCAAAACTCAAATCAACGTGAGATTGTGCTGCGAAATGGAAGATTGTATCAATGTTGTGTCGTTCAAGGCAGTCCACAACTTCCGATGGGTTTGTAATGTCACCATGGTAGAAGGAAAAATTGCGCTTGTCGTTGAGTGCTCGGGTATTATTCAATGAAGAGCAGTAATCCAATTTGTCGAAAGACACAATGTTATATGCATCGGGGTATGTCAAAGTCAAATGTCGTACCAGCCAACATGCACTAATAAAGGTCAGAATCCCCTTCCCTGCTGCACAAAGAAGTGTGTCCTTACATGAACCCGGCCCCTCCTGTAATCATGATATTCTTAACATCTGGTAATGGCTTGAATTTCGTGCTTCCTGTAAGTATAGGAGCTTCCTTCCAAACGCCGTAATCTTCGAAGAATTTGTTTTGCTCTCCATCAGTGGAAGAGGGAGCTGTAAACAAGACGAATTAGTAAATGTTCCCAACTAAGTGGCAGAGGGACATTACTTGGAAGGACCCTATTTGTACCGTTTGAAGCCATTGTATTTGAAAGACGATTTGCGCGAGTGAAATGATGATAGATTGGGAAAGATTGAATGTACGAAAGACAAGGAGATATTCGCCGGTCGTAAGAATGCGCAAGGAGGGAGGGTATCGAGGAGTTTTATTACAGGAGGCTGCAAAGAGAAAAGCCAAGGAATGTTTGAAAAACCAGACGCATTGGCAAACGCAGGGAGATGTGAATACTCTTTCAAAAGCAAGAGTGCGACAAATATGCGGAAGGTAGATTCCGGGTCAAGTCGAAGCAGATCCAATCCTAAAGAAGGCTATACTTTTGCGAGTGAGAGTGAGTTGAGATTAGTGAATGGCGGCATCTGCAGGGAGAGATGAGATTGGCGTAAAGGGAGATGAAGATAGAGACGTTTTTTTGGATTATCCTCATTGCCATGGATGCGATCTGATTTATTATATGAATGAAAACGGAAATAGAAACGAATTTAATAAGCCCATGTCTGATTTCCTTGCCTTACTGAGGTTAAAAAAAGGTTAGAATGAATGTGGGTTGAATTGGTGTTTGAGCAATTAGTGCATGGATCAGGATGTGTTCACCCTAGTAGCTCCGATGCTTTAGTGTTGAGAATCTGAGATGTTATTCCGTTGATAAAGTGGAGTATATACGAAATAAAACCTATTTTTTCTATATGGAAATACATCGTGGGGAAATTGATAAAAAAAAGAGGGGAAATAGAATTAGAAATATTGATATTAAAGTACTTCAATTTTCTCGTTGTTTGACTTTTGTGCTCCCATACTATATAACTGATTACTCGGAATACAGGAGACGAATACACAACATCTTTAATTATCCAATCCAATAAATACCGTTTAAATTCGCCAACAAAAACTTACACTAAGCTCTTTCAAAAGGATATCGATAATGGGTTAAGGTTCGGAATCTTTAAATTCCGATGTTTTTTCAATTTCATATTAGAATATCTAAAATTCCGACATCAATTGACCTATTAAATTCTTGGAATCTCAGATTACTTATAAATTTTTATTAGAGTTTGCAAATTCCGAACCTTAATCCATTATCAATATTCCTCTTGAAAGAATTTAATATAAGTTCTTGTTGGCGAATTTAGACGGTAGCTTTATGCGTTTCAATATATCAGATAATAATCTAATAAAAGCTTATCCATAGAGAAGTCGAGTTACTAAGTTGAACCTAACTAACCTAGGGATTTGTCCGTTACAGGCTATAATGCTGTTCCAAGATATTCTAATTTCAGGGAACTTCAGGGCTCCAATCAAGATCTTTGAGAGTTGTGATTCAAGATCTCAGCCACTATTAAAAGAAAGAAGGAGAATACTTGTATATATGATCTGTCATACTTTAGATACTTTATTATATATATCTTGAGATAAGATGATTTCTTCGTTTCTTCTTCTCCATTAGCTCTAGTAAATCATCTACTAAGTACTCTTTCCTGAACGCGTATATATCTCCAAAAGTATCCACTCACTGTATTGGGGACATATAAGCTTTTGATCGTTACAGCAAGCATTGAGGACTCAACGGAGGTTGGGAGGGCCCTAATTCCAAAGGAGGCCCTAATCCTAAAACATGCCACACATCATCAGTACGGACAGGGGCATTCTAGAGTAATTCCTGCCTTACAGAGGTTATCATAAACCGAATAAGAAAATAAACTACAGTTCGGTTTTAGATTTTCCTTTTCCGGGTGTGTAAGATTCTATTTAAAAGAGGGTATAAATATTGAGTTGTGGCATGAAGAATCTGAAAAGAGCCCCTCCAATTGTGAGACCGCGTAATCGATATCGTTTGCTTATAACTTGTTGGGTTGTTTGCGGTGCAATGCATGCTAGGTTCCCCAGTGATTCCATTGATAGAATTTCATTTAGGAATGTATGTCATCATAAACATAGATACTTTCTGAATACCTTCCTACATACTACTCTAATAAGTAACCATTTCTTCTCCATCCAATCCAATTGTACTCAAACAACTCTCTACAAATATTCCAATATACCACAATACACACCATGGCGGAAAGATCAATAGATCGTTCGGCGTCTATCAGCTCTGCATCGACAGAAGCCGAGAGATTCGACGACAAAACCGAAAAGCGTGCTTTAATGGGTTCACAAGATGGAGACTACAAATTAAAGACGCCAGAGGAGTTGGAAGATATGGAAGAAGATATTGAACGAGCAGAATTACTTGCTCCACCACCAGAAGAGAAACCAAAGGCTCCGGAAAGTTCCGTCAGATCATCAATAATTTGGATGGTGGTAAATACATTGGCGACAATTGGCATTGTGAGTTTTTCAAAATCTCAAAACCCATCCCACCTCCAATCATCAACATGGTTTCGATAGTCCGGATTGCCGTCCGACAATCACAGGCTTTTGATTCTTGAATAAAATTGGGATAGTCAAATTGTTTGAAATAACTGAATTTATCTGGAAAATTGAATTGGTTTCAAGCATTTGAAGGCTCATATCTAATCTACTAATCCGGACTATCGATACTTTCTTTACAACATTCTAACAAATTCTCAGGTCTTTACCAACAAGGCAATCTTTTCAGATCCTTCTTTAAAACTCGCACAACTCACATTCGCCGCGTTTCATTTCACCGTGACATGGCTAACTCTCTATACACTCTCGCGACCACGGTTTGCGATGTTCACACCGAAAAGAATTGCAGTCAAGGACATCTTTCCACTTGCTATTTCTATGGCATTGAATGTCATATTACCGAATCTATCTCTTGCCTTTTCCACAGTTACTTTCTATCAAGTAGCTCGAATTCTACTTACACCAACCGTCGCACTTATGAACTTCGTTTTATACCGGTCAACATTACCTAGAAATGCGATATATGCTTTAATGCCAGCTTGTATTGGTGTGGGCATGGTTTCCTATTACGATTCGCTACCCACAGCTGATGCGAGTATCAAAACCACAAGTACGTTGGGAGTAATTTTCGCATTCACCGGTATCTTCGCCAGTTCTCTCTACACAGTATGGATCGCCAGTTACCACAAGAAATTGCAGGTCAACAGTATGCAATTGTTGTTTAGCCAAGCACCATTAGCAGCCTTCATGTTGCTGTACGTTATTCCATTTGTAGATACCTTTCCCGTTTGGAGCGAGGTGCCTGTAAACCGTTGGGTTATGATTTTCATGGTATGTTATCTCGTGTTGAACTCGTATATGCATTTGTCACGTCAGCTAATCTTGTTTTCCAGTCTGGATTATTCGCAAGCATAATAAACATGTCCCAGTTTTTCATCATTGCTCAAACTGGTCCCGTTTCCAGTACTGTCGTTGGACATGTGAAAACATGTTCAATCGTTGCTCTCGGATGGATGACTTCTGGGCGCGCCGTTGGTGATAAATCAGTAATTGGAGTTTTTATCGCAATTGCTGGGATCGTTGCGTAAGTTCTTCCCCCTTTTTTTTGTTTTCCCTCCAACCAACTCCAGGTCGACTATTTCGGGGTCCCCAGCCGGACAGCTTGGCAAAGTGCCCAGTACCCCATTCCTTGGTTTCGAACTATTTTAAAGCCTGTTCCCTAAAGGCCGTCTCCCCCGAACCCGTAACGAAGTTTCAATCACGGATTCTCTTGTGTTAGTTTATGTCAAACGTCAAATAGTTTTACTAACGAAATTTTTCGTATCAGATATTCAATGGTAATGATCAAACACAAAACTCAACCAAAGAAATAGATGACTGATATAAAAGGTCATCTATCCCATAGCATTATGTTTTCACAAGAGATATCACAACCTACTTGAGTATGTTTTGAGGACGGAGTCGGAGCATTACTGTGTCGTTCGGTGATTATTCATCCCGCAGACTTGGGTATTAACGGAGTATCTCCTTTCTTGTGGAATGTTGCATTCCGAAGCATTACCACGCGGGGTATCATTCCTCCGTGCATGATGCATTATAATTTTGATGCATTATAATTTATCAGGAACCCCAACAGCAGACGATTGTTGAGTCCGTGCTTGTACTCCCATTTTCCTCAATTAGATAGATTTCCGCTATCTTCCTTGATGGGTGTATTGTTATTATATCGTATTCCCATTGATAGCGTCATTTCCCCCATGTTAATTTTTTGGATTTCATGAGGTGTAGGATAAATTTTGCGTAAAAGATACCAAAATCAATCAGTTTTGTTTCCCGGAAGATCGGTTCGGCATCGTTGCGTTGTATTTTTTTCGTTGTGTGGTTGCTTCTGATGCAGTTACTCACTATGTTGAGATTTCGAGGTGTAAAGTTGATCAATGATAAGTGTTCAATTTCATGCCAAATCCTCAAAAGCTCCCTTGCTTACAGCCTTAGAACGGAAATGTCCCTATCAACACCCCACGCCCGCAGCTGATGGGCCCCTCGAAGCAAGGGCTAATCTCGAAAAGCAATTCTGATGATATGAAAAGGATCTTACAGTACTAGACCACAGCTATTTGCTGAGTGGAGTTATTACACCAAAATTCATTAACTTTAATAAATAATTATATTTATAATAATAATAAAAAGATCTTTCAAATTCATAATTTCAGATATTTCGATCTAAACTAATAATCAAAAATTTGAAATTTATTTTTACGATTTTTCTAGATTATATAATTAAGATAGAAAATTAATAAAGTAAATTTAATCGGATTTTTATAGGAAAAATCAAGAAAAATAAAAGTTTCAATTTAAAATTATTATTATTTAATAAATAAATTTTTTGGAGTTTTGAAATTTATTATATATAATCTTTTATATATAAATAATCAAAATTATAAAGGAGTTTAATTATTGAATTTTCTATTATATCAAAATATTCAAGTGAAAATTATGTATTTTGGCTGTTTTTGGTGGAAAATTGGAGATCGAGTAATATAAGTGGAGGGGTACTGTACCTTTGCTACTAATTTACACGGATATTTTGAATCCAAGCCTCTGGTATAATGGCAACAAATATATGAGTACCAGGTAGCATGACAATCCAAATATTCCAAATCGAGAAAATCACTGTCATCATTAACCCCTCTCTCTTGATTGCTATCTGTTGATTACCACGGTATCAAAATATAATAGGAGCGAAGTATCCATAGATACTCAAGATTTAAATTAAAAACTAGCACAGAAAAATGATCAGAATTCGTCAATCGCGCCGGCGATTCTCCATTCACAAAAGGAACTGAGAGGATCTGTTTTTTTTTCATGTGCTTGATCCCCAATCTGCTCATACATGTCCTGGGTACATATGCACCGTGGTAAACACCACACTCCCAATAACAACGAACCATTTCACCCCATTGATGCTGAACCATAGCACCAAGAATCCAAGTGCGTTTATCAAATTTCGAACCACGCAGCTAGTGTTTGCCCCGCCGACCTCATTGTATAGGACTCCAAGAAAGACTTCTATTTTCGATATTCAAAAATCTATATTTTCAAATTAAGATATTGTAATTCAATAAGTAGAAAATGTTATATTGGTCAGATTCTATACACGAGGCACTCAGCATACTGAGACGCGAGAATTATCAACTAACAAAATCAACCCCCACTCCCACCCCCCAAAACCCGAGCGAGTAAGTATTTAACCGTAAAGACGCCTCCAAAGAGCTTGTACTGCCACTGTCTTCCAGTATCGGAAGAAGGTTGTCACGAAAATCAGCGTTGGGACCCCAGACATGTAATATGCACCCCAAAGTTCGCTCCGCACCGCCGTGAAATTGGCAAAAGCGAGAACTTTGGCCTCCCATTCTGCTGCTGTAATCTCACCCTTCAAGAGTTGTTCTAGTAGTTGTGCATCCAGCGCAGCCTGATTCGTGCTTGAAGCCACATGCGGACGAAAAGTCGCCAGCGAATCGCCCACGAAAAGTAATTTTCCATCAAAGAGAGAAGGTTTGGCAATCTCGCGGTCGTTGATAGCAGAGATGAATGGTTTGCTGGTCTTTTGAACCATTTCGGCAAAGGGTTCGGGAAGAATCTTGAGGGCGAGAGCTTTCTGCTTATCCCAGTTTTGGGGGTTTACTTTGCCAATTGGCAAAGTAGTCCGGTGTCGATGCCCATCGACATCCGTCATCACGTCAAAATACTCCTGCGAGTTTTCAGGGCATGCATTATACCAGACCCAATTGAGTTGTCGATGGCCGGGGGAAAGATTACCATCTTCTCCTGGGATGGTATAACTAGGCCACGGTTAGATTATAGATATGGACATTTAGCTGAGCCACGCACAGAGCAATGTAGCCGCCTTTGTATACAAAAAAAGTTGCCTTGCACGCAAAAGTTGCTTTGGTTTTCTCGGAAATTTCACTCTCGGGCGCTATCCCTCTCCAGGCTACATACCCAGCATACTTGTGCTGTAGATTTGGCTGCAAAGTTTGGCGTACTTTGGAAGAAGCTCCATCAGCTGCAATAACAAGATCGGCATGGACTGTCGCATGTGAGTCGGTTCCTGTATCACGGTATTTAACCGTCACGAGGCCATCTTTGTATTCGACTTCAGTTACTTCCTTCCCATGCTCGTAAGTGGCCGAGCCTCGCTGCTCTGCTAGCTGGTATGGTTGAGCACAGATATCGCTTGCCAAACCATCGAAATTGGCTCTCATGACATAGTATAGTATCTTCCAGCTGGTGGTTGCAATGGAGAAATTCCACGTGCTTTTGATTTTCACAGCTTGATCAAGGTATTGGACATCCGGACTCGTTACCGAGTAAGGTGTCTTGGTCTCGTCATATTTTCTCATGAATGATTGAACATGTTCCATGGCAGCTATACCGGCCCCAAGACTCATTTGCTGGGACGGGGGGTTGCGTTCGAGAATTCGAACATGATGTCCGAGCCGCCGAAGGACAATTCCGTGGAAAAGAGCAGTGAGGGAGCCACCCACCTTTTTGAATTATAATGGTTAGAATTTGAATAGCAGGTCCAGTACGTTTTCCTTACAATCACAACGTTCAGAGGGTTGTCGGTCATTTTCGCAAAGCCAAATTAATATTTTTCGACTTGGAGTGTTTACTAAAAGTGCGAAAATATTCAAGGAGTAATGACTTCTGGACTGATAATTCTGAGCATCTTTAGTGATTCCCCCACTGTACACGTAGATTTTGTTTGCAAGGAGCGGCTAATCGACCGAACTTATCATGTCAGTTGCCCAATTGATTATCACATTCTTCGTCCGACTCCACACTAAATGACCAGGATGAAATAACTCTTGACATAAATTTACAAATGTAGTGGGCTGTATTTTGGTGTGATAAGTTCTCCATCAAATGCCGCGCGGTTGTGCATCCATAGTAATTATATGGCATTCCAGTGATAAAGGCGTAGTACCTGTAACCTTGAGCCATGACAACATCATACCAACACTACCCACCCCGAAGCTGGGATGGAAAAATCCTTCAGGAAATGAGGTTCGGAATGAAGATGCTAATTATACTTTCATATCATATGGCTTGTAAATCTTAGAAAACTTTCAACCGAATATCGCTCTGCGAGATTATGAAAACCTTCTGATCCAATATACTCGCTCGTTGGCTAAGATCGCGTCGACAAAAGGCACTCCTGGCAATATATCAAGGTCGTTCTATCTGTACAGCTTTGATGTCATGGGTAGACTTGCCTTTGGAAAATCATACAGTGTGCTTACGGATGACAAAAATAACTTTGCGGTGAATTAATTGCACAATGGAATGAAGTTCCTGGATCCTTTTTCGCTAGTGCCATGGCTGGTTAGAATAGTATATAGGTTACATGATATCGCTGTATCTTGGAAGCAATTTCTTAAATGGTTACGGCAGCAGGCTAATGAAAGACTGAAGGTATGCGGCATAAAATTGATTCCACGCCATTACTTATGCCGGCTTGCTATACTTTCAGGCCGGAGCTTCAGCGGGAAGTACACGAGATGTGAGATACCCCGTCACAGATCAGAAGGAACCTATAATATGATAATATCAACACATCAATCAGATAATTTCCTGGCTTGTTGATGACTCCCAGAAGGGTAACGACCTTGCCAACGATACGAATGGGGTATCAGGAGATGCCTTCGCGGCGGTCATTGCTGGCAGGTGATTATCCTCCTCATCCAAACTTCTATCATTATATCATTATCCCTTCTAACGCAGAATCGAAGTGACACTGTGGCATTCACTCTAACATATATATTCTATCACCCCTGCCTCGATCCAGATCAAATATTAAGCTTCAGCTCGAGTTCGAGGTGCTCGAATCGATCTTCGATATAGCCGCGCTGCATAACCTAGCACACCTCAATGCTATCATCAACGAAACCTTGCGTCTACATCCGGCCCTACCAACAGGTGGCCTCAGAGACACTCCATCGGAAGGAGTAACCATAGACGGTACTTATATACTTATATACAGGAAACGTCGCCATGTGCGCTCCACGATATGTCCTTGGAAGATGTAAGTAATTTGTTCTCACTGAATAATTGTAAGAATTAAGCACAAAATACACGAACTGGTGAGGGATAAATCCGGATTCTCACCATTTTCGATTGGTAAGCCGGATATCAATGACGCCTTTCTCCAAAACACCAAAACTAATCCCGAGCCAAAAATAGGACGCCACAGCTGTATCGGAAAGCAGCTATCCCTCATGCAGCTGCGCAGTGTGATCGCCATGCTTGTGATGAGATGTGACATAAGTTTTGGGCCGAACGAAGATATGAACGATCAATTGAATGAGCATACGAGTGCTGGAAAACTTGATATCTGTTTCGTTCCAAGGGCAGTCATGTAAGACATGTATGTAAGACACGTATGTAAGACATGTATGTAAGACATGTATGTAAGATATGTATGTAAGAACAACTATAGGGATAAAATATTGCGCCACCATAAGCCCAGCAAGGGATGTCTCAAGGGTGTTGACTCTCCTCATCAATGTAAACTTTGAAACATGATTCGACGCCCCCTATATTCCTCCTGGAAAAGACCTAACGCCACATATTCTACATGCATGTCTTCATAAATATCTTTGCCAGTGTTTCTCCTATGACCCCCGAATCAAGAAAAGAAAAAGAATTATAGACCAGCTTTAAAATGAACGCCTAATAGTATATTACGCGCAGTAAAATGGTAGAGAGATGAAGTGTAAAGTATCTAAATTACCACGGTACTAAACCAGCAGGTAACATAGGATATTCAACCCCATCAATGATTTCCACATTCTCATCCACTCGATCAACATCCTCTTGACCCATATCCCATCGTTTCCAATTCGATTGACAATCTCCTGGGACGTATTTTGCCGCATCCATTTTAAGCGTCATCTTGACTTCAGGACAATAATCCCAAATATGCTTTCTCTTCTCAGGCGTTCCCCAAATCCCAGAATGTAGTGTTACCCCACTACCACCAGTATGATAACCCATAGGTTCATAAAACCCATCTCTCCAATCATCAACCCCCTTAATCAACCCCCCGGCTTTTGTTCCGTCTGTTCCTTTCCCCTTCTTTTTCTCAGCAGAAACTCGCTCGCCTTGTCCACTATACATCTCTCCCGAAAATGTAAGTGAGGCTGTTCCATTTGCAAGCTTGGCCCCGGGTCGATGCCCCAATCGATCAGTAAGCCATACATCTTCTGCCTCTGAATCATCTACTCGTACTTGGTGGCGGAGAACATCGATAATGGCGCTCACACGTCTTAAACTCAATCCTCCATTTCCTCCAAATCTCCCATTAGGATTCCATGGTGCTCCTACCCAATCGTAATCCAGCCAGTTGTTAAGACTTTGCCTACTATTCGCACAAAGCATACTATCTGTCTGGAAAACCAGTAACCATTCCGCAGGTTTTAGGACCGTCTCATAAAGCCATAGGTTCGTCAGAAATCTGCTAATTTCTTCTTGGGACCCGGTGGTCATGTTCGCAGGAATATATGTTAGGTCGAGTTTTCCTGATGCAACATGCTGACGAATGGCGCGGCTTGTATTCATATGCGCGACAGATTCGAGACTGCCCATGAAACGGAAACGCCAGTCGGGTGGTACGACGGACATGAAGTGTAGCATGAGGGGTGAGAGAATTGGATTGACGCGATTTTCGATCAGGAGAGCTACTTTGGAAGCGTTGAATTGAGAGGGTGCAGGTGCGCCGTAGTCGAGGCTTACCTTTGGGATTTTGGGGAGTGATGGGCGTTCTGGTATTGAGGGTCTGAAAAGTAGGATAGAGAGAATGCTGCAGTAGGAATATTATGTTAGTACTTTATGTGCAATTGGCTTATGGTTGGATATTGACTCACAAGAATAAAAATACACCACCAACAACCCGCATACGTCTTGTAGTTTTCGACCATGCGACCACCACAGTCGATGTTGTGGTGGCCCATATATCCTCAATAGTCATCCCACCATTTGGCGACGACATGATTGTGATTGTTGATTGAATTTGCCGCAATGGGCTCAAGGGGTTTGTGGTTTCAATCAGATACCAATTTGTAGGACCGAAAACTCCGCAATTCAATAATATATAGGTCCGTAGTTGTAAAACTTCAAAATTAGATCCGAGTTTTAGGTATTATCAACATGACGCGGTCTAGAGTCTTTGAAGTTTGACTGTGGTGTTTAGGATGGATGAATAACGGAAGGAAAGGGAGCTAGATTCTTGGGATGCACCGGATTTGGTATGCCGGTACTTGAGTGGGGTTGGAGTGAAGCGTGGGATGGCAAGTTAATTAGCGTCCTAGCTTTAAAGTAAGCGTAGGACTAGAAGCTGAGTGGGCGATCCTCCGGGTATATTATCCGATTACATACACCATTATACACCATTCCAACTTCAACGTTTTTGAACTCTGACTTTCTTCTGTGAGATGATAGAATTGCATGTTAATACCCCCCCCAGCTCAAATTATTGTTATTTTTATGATCTCACTCTACTACTACCTAGCACCTAGTACCTAGCAAGCTGGAAAATCACGAGCAAGGCTCGACTCCTCTTCTTTCCTGTCAAATCGATCATATCCGATCATGTATCCTTTCGGAACTGTCAACCTGTCCCCGCCCTATGTTTGTGATAGAGGCTGACTGTGTCTATCTCCTTCCTTCGTGGCTTATCAGCCGGTCGTAAGATCAAGCTCACTCTGAATGTTAGATGTAGAATGAAATTGAGGGAGAGTTGATTGGTCTCTCTGGCACGCAAGGGTAATATGCTTGGGGCATACAAAATTTCGAAACACGGCTGATTTTGAATGCCCCAATTCTCTGCTTGCGGAAAAAAGTCTGTTTTCAGCCTCAATTTCCACGATGTCTTATGGCTTTTCAGTGCAAGGTAAAAGCTAACTTGCCGATATATATCGAATTTAAAAAAAGGATGGTGTGAATGTTATCGGCATTTCTATGCGTTACCCCTTTCACTATCACTTCTGCCTGCATTTAATTGAGAATTCTCATCTAGAATCAAGAGGAAAGTTAATAGTTTGTGGCGATCGATTTCATACATATTTTCTTATCTTGCCGAAAGCATCTGAGACCTCATTAACTATTTTTTGACATGCTCTGTCTCATGGCCAAGCCGTTTCTTGCAAGTGCAGAAGAATCTGCTTGTTAACGTCGATCAATTGAACTTACACTACTTGGTCAAAATTTTGTTCTAGCGGACATATCTTATGCTCAATGCTTCGGTGAACTTTAACAAGTCTTTGTATGAAGATACATTCATTAAGTCCTGAGCAGATCTTCGAATAAGACGGTAGGGTCAGAGGCCATGGCTGTTGATGTCCAGCAACGTCGAGCTCGGAACATCGGATTTGGGGCTATTCTTCTCCTTATTTTTATCTGGGCAGTCAAGCTCTCTAATCCAAATCATACTGTCATTGAAATCTATTCGAATCACACAAATTTTTTGAACTCATCGCGCCCAACATTTTCCCTCCCGAATCTGTTCCTTGGAGAGAAGTCAAATGCGATAGTTGAAACCAAGCCTGTTATAGATGAGTTTGGGGATTACTTCAATGGAACAATTTTCAATAAAGTGGCGGTGATAATTGAGGATAGCTACCGTCCTGAAGTGATACCTCTCGTACTCCACTTTGGCAGCGTTCTCGGTCCCACTTGGCCAATTCTAATTTATACTTCGATCGAAGAAGTTGGCCGATTTTCCACATCTGCAGCACTCTCTCGATATCTTACACAAGGTCTCATTCAAATACGTAATCTGCCACAATCAGTTCTCTTTACCGACCTCAAAGCCAGAAATAAATTCATGACAGATACATGGCTGTGGGAGAATCTTGCACCCGCAGAGCATATTTTACTCTTCAATAGCGATAGTATGTTGTGTTCTAATGCAGCAACGAGTGTCGATGACTTTTCCGCTTATGACTTGATCGGGACACCGGTCAAGGATAAGGGGCATAGAGGGGGCTTGAGTTTGCGGAAAAGGAGTAGTATGTTAAGGGCTTTGGACATTTTCGACTTTGCTGAGGAGGTCAAGAAGCAGGAGGACGAGAAAAAGAGGAAAGAGGAAGCGCGGAAGAAAAAGGAGGAAGAGCAGAAGAAGAAAGAGGAGGAACAGAGGAAAAAGGAGGAACAAGAGAAAAAGAAGAAATTGGGGGAAGAAAAGAAGAAGAAGAAATTGGAGGACGAAAAGAAGAAGCTGGAAAACGAGAGGAAGAAGACTAAGGGGAAAGGTCAAAATGATAATAAGAAGGCAAGCGGAGGCAAGCAAGATGGCAAGAAGGAGCAAGGGAAGGAAAATGGGAAGAAGAATGAGAAGAGAGAACAGAAGGAGGAGGAACCAGAGGAAGAAATGGCAGAAGATCGATGGTTTCAAGAAAAGTACGTCCAGGTTTTTTATTTCATGGAAACACACTAACGATATAATTCAGGCTACGCAAGTTACAAGACGATGAAGAGAACATTGGCATTGATCCAGAAGACGATGGTGCAATTAATTTACCCGCCGAAGAAGTTACTCGTACATTCAGTGTTGAATCCATCGATTATCCACACCCATTGGGACTACATCGCGTGCACAAGTGGAAGGAAGATCAGATGGATAAATTACTTGATTGGTGTCCTGAATATAGATTGTGTTCTGTACCGCATCATGGAAGGGAGTTTCCTACATTTGAAAATGGAGGAGTGGGATGGTAATATGGCATCCTATGACTAGTAAATAATGAAAGGGGTTCGGCAATTTCATGTGAAAAGGGTCTTTATTGTAGATGATATGGAGTTACCGGTGATTAGATAGATCGATTAGCTATAATTATTTGTGACTTGACTTCCCAGTTTTGCCTTGTGCTATGAATATGGTGATTTTCAGAACTTCCTACTTGTCTCTTCTTCTAACCATACTATCACTGATTGAGAGAATTCTTCTTGGTGGCGGGAAGCGAAAAGTATAGATAAAGGGGCTTTCCACATTCCCCATAATAGCCATCATGTCTTGCAACTTTCTTTCCCCTCAAATCATAAACCCCACAAGAAACTTCCGGAAATGATATCTTTTCCCTTGCACAATTCCTAATTAGAAGCATATATATTATTACCCATTTGGGAAATGATGGCTGTGTACGTGTTATCTACCTGGCTATAATATCAACAAGGTAGAATCTTAAGCTTGGATGTATTTCCTGTAATAGACTTTGATAATGAGAAATTTCTCCATTAAAAAGATGTACGCCAGGATTTCGGACGCGGGGGAACCTTGCAAGGGTAGGGAATTGAAATTTGGGGCATGTAAGAATCGGATAATTATACACCTCCATAATATTAAATGCCCAATACACGTTTTAAATCTTGTGGCTTAAGATAATAAATTCAGCTTCCTATATTCTCTCTCGCACCACTTCATATCTCCCCCTCTATCAGATCGCCTTCTCTTGCGCATTCACCTACTGTGTTAGATTGAGAGAGGCATCGCCATGCACATCCATGTAAGGTCGTAGACCGAATCAATTTCATAATTCTAGCCCAATTACAATTCTTATGTTTTAAACTTTTTGGGATTCCCGTGTTTGCGTTACTATTCCGGAAAACGGGTTGCACCTCTCTACATTCACCTATTCTGTTCCTTTCGCAAGAATCATACTTTACATATTTTCTTCCTGTGTGAAAATAATGTCGTCTTCGACTGCTCGGCCCGGTCATTTGGGTAATGGTGTATTGGTGATAAATAAAACCAGAATTCTGTTATTGATATCTTTGATAGCAACGTAAGTCATTGCGCCCAACCTAGCCTTACCTCAGACCTCGAGACATACCTCAAAGTCCAAGGAATAAAGTCTAATCACTCAGTACTTAGATGGTGGATAGCGCATTTCTTTCCGCGATACCGACCGGTTGTTGAAGAGCACATCAAAGACCGAATATCCTCTGCTGTCGACAAGATCCCCGCCATCAAAGTAGACTGGTATTCAAACCACGACCCACGCGAACAATTCAATGCCTCCAAAGTTGCACTCCTCATCGAAGGCAGACCTATTCCTCACTTGGTCCCACAAATTCTACATATGATTTCTGTTGTGCCACCGGATTGGCGCTTTGTGTTTATCGGCACAAATAAGAGCGTCACAACTGTGTCCCGCAGTTTCGCTACACAATATCATAAGGCTAATGGCAAGCTGGATTTGATTGTTCTCCCGAAACCGTGGAAGGTTGATAGTAAAGAGGATGTGTTCAGGGTCCTTACGGATATTCGATTCTATGATGAACTTTTGCCCGAAGTCGAATGGTTGCTTAAATTTGAGTCGGATAGTATTATGTGTGGAAATTCGGAAGAAAGTTTGAATGATTGGTTGGACTATGATTGGGCTGGTGCTCCTAGGTAAGAGATACTTTTGAGCTCAAGCATTGTATTATTATTCAAGACATAAACTAACATAGATTTATATAGAATCGCGAACGATCATTTTGCAGGAAATGGTGGTCTTTCATTCCGAAGGATTTCGACAGTGAGAAAGATACTTGGGTTTCAATCCAGGATTAACGATACAGCCCCCGAAGATGAGTGGTTCGGGAAACGGATCACGTTATTACCAGGAGCGCGAGTTGCTAGTGGTGAAAAAGAAGATCATTTTTCGGTCGAAGATAGATATCATGATCGCCCTATGGGATATCATGTACGAGATGGAGGAGGGGTGCTTCCGGAAGATGTGTGGAAGGACCCGGATCATAGGAAGAAGATTTTTGAATATTGTCCTGAACTGTCGATGATAATGCCAATGAAGTTGGAGAGGGAAAGGTGTCCGGGGGATAACAAGAAGGGAGAAATTGCGAAAGACAAGAAAGAGGGCGAATGAAGCTGAAAGGCATAACGCGAAAATTTGGGCGTACGGTGTATGGATGGGATATTAGATTTGTATGTTATATTAGCGGGGAGTGCATCATGGGTATATGAATGGTAGGGAAAACAGATGGTATTATACCTCTACGGAAGTATGTGAATCGGCGTCTGGAAATATTAGGGTTTGGCTATTTCAATCGGCGTATTCGTGTATTGTATATCATAGATACCTGCTTGCTCAATCAAATTAGTTTATCCAAAGGGTCCAGAGCTACCCTGAATCACATACCTATTGGCGCCAGCAATGTTCACATATATCTCCATGAAACGATTCAAGATAGTATTTTGATACACCGTTGCTCCAAGTGGAAGGCTCCGCATAATCTATATTTGTTTCATTACTCGGGTATTCGTGGATATATTAAAGGCACTCACATTGCATTTCAGAATTGAAAAATTCTGTAAAGAAGAGAAAACCCAACCGTCCATTCTATTCTTCTTTTTGATCAGCTACTAAATCCCCGATCCATATTGTAATGGAAATTTAAGTATGAATTACAAATCTATCCATCTATCTCCTTCCCGGTTTCGAATCTTGCGATCTGTACTCACTACTTAGTGGTATGAGTGGAAGTCTGGTTTGAATTTATAGCTATGTCTAATGTAATACATATCGTTGTATCGTTAAGCACAAATATTCCTGCAAAAACTTTCCAAAAAAGGGGGAGGAGGAAGAGGAGCTAAATCGAATCTTGAAATGGTATTGTGTATCTTCTTGTGTATCGCAAGGGACTTGAATGTGTACCTTGAAATGGAGGACATGCGATGGAGAAACTAATCACATCAAAGTCAAACATATTTTGAATGTCCAGTGGGCCTCATAACATTTTCCACATCCCAATTTGGATTTGAGTATTAAATGATCTCTTAGGTTTTAGAGACTCATAATGTTTTCGTTATCCTGGCTCACATCCGATAATCGAATGGTTTTTTGGGTTTGTGTTTTGATATGGGTTTTCTTTTTGTGTCGCGTGTGTGGTTATTGGTGCGTGACTTGGAAAATTACAAGTTGGAGCTAGAAGTACTGCGGTATAATGGAAATTTGTACATCTATTTTAGTTTACTTCTTCTACTGCAATGAAATATTGGTAAAGAGATACATTTATTTTACACTTAAATCAACGTACCTTAATATACACTCATAGTATTGAATTGAATTCTGGGACTCTCGTTTGGATGAATAGATTTATATTTGAAGTCCACGACGATGTGTACGGCACCTTCTGTACAGCACCCTCTGTACAGCCACGGAAACTATACGTTATAGATATTTTGTATCCACAGATCGGTAGGTATTGGGAAGTTTCTACTTCTTCTATCACTCTCGCAACAACTTCCTTCTCCAGAACGCGGTCCATAGATAAACTACCTAGTGGTCATCAACTTCATCAACTTCATCAACTTCATCAACTTTCCAAAATACCCGACCCTTTCCACCCAATCTAAACAACCACCAAATCATCATCATGAACATCACCGCAAACATAGCAACCCAACCCCACAACCTCGACAACTTCCTCACTTACCTTTGCCCCCCCCTAACCAACCATCTTTCTCCCTCAACTCGCCAATTCCTGATCCTATCCTTCGCCTTATTCCGCAATCATGCTCGCATCTCTGCTTAACAGCCTCTTTAATGCCCTTGGAGCTCTTTTTACACGTATATCTATCTCTCCTGAAGTGCTTCTTGAGAAAGCACTGCGGAGTCGTGAAGGTATCCAAAATTATAAAGCTACCTTTGGACAGCTCGATACTTGCTGGCAACCAACACCAACCCAACTCAAACAATCAACCATAGCAATCTATACCATCTTCCTAGTTTTCTACATCGTATATGTGGTTATGAATTTTGAAGGCTGGATGAGAGAGGGTATGATAGTTCTTAGTGTTTTTGGATTTGTTAATGTGGGGTTTTTGATGAGGGGGGAGAGCTTTCACATCCCGTAAACTTAGCTCGATTTCCACAATACAATGGATGGTTATATACTGAGTCATTGTAAGATTACAAGTAATCCATTCTGTATATTCATACATGTGTAATGAACAGCAGCATATATGGCGGGACCAATATGCTTTGTGATAATGCTGTGAAGTCCATATAATAGCTTAGCTTTCAACTAATAACCTTTAGATAATAGTAAACAGAGCCCCTTTTGATGAATCTGCATCTATCGACTTATGATTAGCTAGTCTAAGATATATATTCCATAAATATAAGCTTTGTAAGTATCTATTCACGAACATCAGACGCCTCTGGCTTTTAATACGAATCCAATTTACTCTCAACACCTTCCAACCCCATTCAACAGAACAACAAACAACCCACACCATCCCAGTCCCTAGAATTCCTAAAGCCTCCCAGCAGAATGGTTAGGGCTCTTCACTCTATTACTTACAAGCTCCTTGAGGTTATAAAACAAGACATCGCATGGAACCTGTGAAATCTGTCCTCAGGCAGGTTGAGTTTCAGCTTTACGGAATATCGTTTTGTGATTTTTCATGTATTATTTTGGATTTTTGGGGATTTTATTTGGGAGTTGTGTCTTGGTGAAAACTTTGAGAATTAGAGAAAAGGAGAGGATAAGTGAGGTTCAAGGTGATTTGTAAGGTTATGTAAGTTTAACTCAAATATGAAACCTCCTTTGCAGCAGCAAAATTGTATACTTTCTGGTGAGCACATCTTTGTAAATCTGAGAGGAATATACGGTTCTCCATCCATCTAATTTCTTTCCTTTACGATAATTCCAAGTTAAACTCAAGAGTCAATATCATTTTTTCTAGTCGTTCGGAGGTGATGATGATATGGAAATTTCTCCAGAATTTCATGTTCTTCTCTTTAAATTCAAAGGTAGCTTTTGAGTTGATTGAGCAAAAAAAAAAAAACATCGACCATTGATCATTGATCAAATTTGAATAGAAAGATTTCCGAAATTAAGTCGGTTATTTGTGTACAGTTTACTCACTGCGCGATTGGAAACAGTGAGTTGTAGCTGATCTTTTTTTAGGAAACTGAAAATCAAGTCTCTGAGAAGCATGGGACTACACAGCTTCGGGATACATTAGATGGTACCAGAACTCCAAATTTATCTCCTAATATATACTCATTAACTCCAACACAACTACTTTCTTTCTATCCATATCTTCTCCCCCTCCTTTATAATCTTTTCTCATCTATCCATCCACACTCCCCATTCCCTCAAAAATCCAAAGCCTCACAATCAACCCAAAAACAACTACTCAAACTTTTCTTCCCCCCAAGCCCCCTCATAACCCCCTCACTCCCACTATTCCCCTCCTTAACATCCGCATGCACTCACCCACTCTCCCCAGTAAACCCTAGATCTCGAAATTCTTCACGTCCGAGACGATGGACTGGTGAGCGCGCAATGTGTGTTGCGAGTCCTTGGCCTCGGTATGAGGGTTGTATGTAGAGGGTTGCGACTTTAGGGTGTTAGTGATTAGTTGAGGGTAGGATGAAGTGGGAAGTAATGCGATTGGGAACGGGGACTGGATGAAATGGAAGATGCGATTGGGGGGGGGATAAAAAGGGGTGAAAAGAGGTTGTACTCACGTGTGCCATCAATACCAATAAAAGCCCAAGCAATCATTTCACCCAAATCAGTCAGAAAACAAAGCGAAGGCCGTGCGAGTAGCGTACTAGGTTCTCGAGGAATGGAGGAGGTGGAGACCACGAGATGAATATGTTCTGGTGGAACACGGGATATGGTGAAAGGGAGTTGTAAATCGTGGGACGGAGGGACGGAAGGGAGGGTTGTGAGGATTAGATAGAGGTTCCATTGGGTGTTGTGGGCGATGATTGAGGAAGATTTGGATTGTGATCGAGACTGAAGGAGAGTGGTTAAAGTATTTGTGATAGTTTCGTGTAGATACGCAAATTTCAGAATTGGATGGAAGGGATGACCCGGAGCTTCGGGGATAACACTTTCTTTTAGGAATTTGAGGAGGGTTTTGAGATGGGTGGTTAAGAGAGACGCATTTTCTTGAGACAGAGGTTGCGGGTAGGATGGCGTGACCAGCGGATTGAAAACCCAGATCTGAGATTCAGTTTTACGGGGTCGGTCGGGGAATAGAATGGTGTATAGTAAGGGCACTTGATCATATGGAGGAAATGTGGCAGCGAAGAGACAGTGTCGAGAGGGAGTATTGTGGGGAGCGAGCATTCGGCTGTAGATGGGATTACTATATGGTAGATGTCGGTATAGAATAGGAATTAAAGTTTCGGAAATAGTTTCTTGGGGATGGATATAGAATTGAATCTCGTTGGCTAGCGAAGAGGGAGTTGGTGGCTCGAATGTGATGTTCGTATTTCCTATATGCCTGGCGCTGCTAAGGGAAGAGTTATGGGATTGCTCTGCGTTGTCTCCTATCTTGTCTAAGCTGATGACCCGGTTCTAAATATCTAGTATTTCGAGGCTCAATATCTATCTTCTCTTAATCAGCCTCCAGACTTCATGAGAAACAAAAGCATGTAATGTACTTACAACTATCCGGTAGGGCACGAGGTGATAGACGATGCAGAGCAAAATAGCGTATCAACTTGATTGAATGCAACGTCAAGCATAAAATAAAAGTTACAACAATTAAAAGAACCAATTTATCGCAACGAAATATAATCCACCTCACAAAACATTCGTGAGCTACCAATTATGAAGTCTAGTTTTATAGAGTCATCGTCAGCGATCCACCTCTCATCAGCTTATCAAATAGAAATCCGGAACCATATTTTGTCTACAACAACTGTATCACGAATTACCAGACAACGTAAGTGGTCTAGGAGATTTTAGATGTAATTTAGAATATAGATTTCTAGCTTCGCTAAACTCAGATAGATTGTGGATATATACGAGACATTCAAATACTCCTCCCCATCATCAAAATCATCAACATGTCTCATAGATCATGCATATCATGAAACGTAACCCCTTTCCCTATTCCCCTTTAACTAATTCCGGATGTTCAGCACATCCTAAAATAAAACCACGCTGCCACCGAAATCTCATCTCCTGATTAATTAACAGCACCTGTCTCTTCCAAGACCCTCACATAAGGCGCGGGAAACAATCCCTTTCCACCCATATAACATCCCCAAAACCAATCCCCATTAACATCCTTACACTCCCTTACTTCGGCCCCCTTCGGAAACATTAATTCATCACTAGCACCCTCCGCAGGCCACCAACTCCAAATCGCTAAACTCGACATTCCGATTCCACCATCAGGCGGGAATGATTGCTCAATCGTTAGTCCTGGAACTGATGTTGGTGCAGTTTTAGATGGATCGGTCGTGACGATTTTAGCATAAGTATCATTATCTTGTCCCCAACTCCATTTCTGTAATTCGGGCGCTGTAAAATCAGCTGAGGGGTAAAGCATGGGATCGGTGTCAAGGCTATGACCACCAACCAGGTCTTGGACTATAACTCTACGTTGACCACCACGATCATCCTCGAATCCCACGATTACCATACGGTGACCCTGTAAACAACGTCGCCACCCATTATGACCATTTTCAACGCTGATTCGACGAGATGTGACCAGCTTTGGGTAGCAGGTCGTGCATATATCATAGTCGCCGGGTTGAGTGCCTGGAACGGCACTGGTGCAAGAGTAGCAATGGTAACGTGTGGAAGAAGGTTGAATAGGATAGCGGCAAATATCGCAATTGGTAGAGAAGGTGAGAGGTTTGAAATTGCCCACGTCGATGACGCCAGGTCCTTTTAGAATAGTTGCTGATTGTGGAAGCTGTTGATCGTGCATCGGAGACAAGGGAGGTGTGTATGACTCCGATGGTTTGTACGTCAAAGGTAAAAGGGAATGCGTACATGATCTTCCTTGGTTGACGCATAGATTGCAAAATCCCCAATCACCTTGATTGCAAATATCACAACGCCAGTAACATTCATTTGTCCAAGCCAGGCAACTTGCACAGAATGCACCACTTTGAAGACGCTTCTGAGGATCTTCTGTAGTGAGAGTTTTGCGACCATCCGCTCCACCGGCCGTCATCTTCGGTGCTAGGTAACGATTTGCTGTGAGCATGTGTGGCCTGTCTGCACCTTGTGGTATCTTCCCGGCTTGCATTTGATTTTCCCAGTTTGTCCACGCGGAATAGCCAAATCCGAACCAGTGTAAACACCCTGCACCGGAACGGTAGCATGATAGACAGATGTTATAATTGCCACGCAAGCAAGTTGAGCAGTTATAATGCAGCTCATATTCGATATGAGTTTTCTGACACCTTCTACATGCTATTGATGGTTCAGGGTAGAGCTTTGTTCGTGGCTTAGATCCCACAGAATGAGAAGAACTTGGTCTGCTACCACTCGATAAAGCAGCGGCTTTATCGAAGAGTGATAGGTGAGTAGGGGTATGTGGTGAAAGCGGTGCAGGGACTAATGACTCATCCATGTATGGAACGGATGCAGGAACAGCAGAGGCTACGAAGATGTCTGCTGGGGCATGAGCACGAGTGCTTAATGGAGCAGGCATCTCAGCCATATCGTCCAAATCAGATCTTTTTAGCAAACTGTTGCCTGATGTTCTTGGTGTTGAATTTGAGGAAGATGCAGCAAAATTACTGTTAGATGACCGTGTGGTGGAGCCTGTTCGTGGTTGCTGTTCTCTAATTGTTGATGATTCACTCAATCGTCGCACATTGGAGTCAGTGCTCCTCCTCGCATGGGCCCTGAAAGGTTGAGATGTTTGCATAGAAGAGGTCCGAGGCACAATGCTCAAATCGGTCTGAGACAGAGCGGCGGGCCTCGTTTCGGGTGTGAATACGGGCACAGGTGCTGTTGAACTTCGTGGAGCGCTTAAAGTCCTCTGCCTTCTACGTCCTCCAGATATTGGGCCGACCTCTAGGTGATTTGCATGTACTGCGCTTATAGATGGCGGTGGTCTGCTTTGTTCATTACTAAAACTACCTGACCTTGGTGAGGAGGAGTGGTTTCTACGTCGACTTGTAGTTGTGGGAGCATCGTCACCAGACGTTTCTCTCCCAGAATCTGTGGGTGATACTCGAGGAGATCGTCTTCGTCTGTCCGTCGTATCACTCTCGCTCCTTCTAGATGATCCAAGCCTAGATCTCTCTTCTTGTCGCCGTCTGAAAGCTTCCGCTATTCTCTCACTAATCTGATCCTCCTGGTTAACGTCGATATTCTCAAGGTCAATACCATCCAGTAAACCTTCCTCTCTAATTTGTCGTAGAATCTCTTCTTCCATCTCCCTAGAATCAATATCAGAAGAACTGATAAGCGACCGTAAAGATGATTGATGTTCTATCTGTCGCGCTGCAGACCGGCTTGTTTCTTCATGTCTCCTTATTGATTCAACCTCACTGTACCCCCTTCTTCGGCCTTCGGAGTCGCTGTGGTTGGGTTCCGCCCTCAACGCAGAGGTTCCTTGTCGGGCTCTTCTCCTTTCATGATGCTCCTCCCTTCGCCTTCGTCGATCCGCATCATCTGTATTCCTGCTATCCCTACTATTATCACGACTTGAATGACGTCTCGAACCATGCGACCTCTCCCCATCCCGCTCCCGTCTCCTTCTTTCTCTCCTTGCCTCGGAGCTTTCCACTCCCACTTCTCTCAAACTCAAATCTCTTACTTCCTCCATCAATCTTCTATCCTCGTCCTCTAACCGTCTTTCTCTTGAGCTCTTTTCCTTTTGCTCCCATTTTGGTAACACTTCATCCCCAACCTTGTATTTCGTAGCAACTTCCTCCTTCTCCTCCGCCGTCCTGGCCTTCTCTGGACTCCGCGCCAAGAACATCTCCAGTAAAGTCGCTATCGTAGAGCTGTGTTTCGTATCTCGAACTGGTGCGCGACATGATGGGCATGTATATGGTGTACCGCCGGGCGGAATAGGAGTTTGGGCATTGTGTACGGAGACAAGTTGCCATGAAAACCATTCCTTAAGACAAGAGCCGCAAAAAGTATGCAGACAATCCAGTAATGTTAATGGTTGATACAGAACTTCTGTGCAAATCTACGACCAAGTTAGAATTAATACCTATTTCTCGAGATGCGGCTGCGGATTCAAGCCCAGCCCTGTACAGTTTGCGGGGTAAGACTTCCTGGTTTTTGGATTCAGAAACATTAATTCTCAACTTACAGAACAAGTCAACTCCTTCTCAAGGTCGAGACCTCGACTCTCGGAACCAGACTCCATGATTCTTCGGATGAAGATATGTAGGTTTGGAATGTAAGTGGACTTGCAAAGGATGGGTCATGATTGCGCTGGGCAATGAAGAAAAATAGATTGCTCTGTGGCGCGATACGATACGATGTTAATTGACAGCACGGGATCTGCACGGCTGACAGGGCCAAAAAAGTTGAATTGTCTCATATATAATCATTAAACTTCATTTTACTTCCATGTCTTTTTTTGGATGTGATTTCCATAAGAAACATGCGCTTCCATAGCTTGAAAGGAGTGTTGTTTGATTTTGATTTGGTTTGGTCTTCCTTCCGGTGCCGTTTGTTTATACGCATTTACAAACGGCATATTTTCGGTTCCCATTCACTGGTTCTTAAACCTCCCAACACAACTCAAATCAACACCAAACTTACCGTGAGTATCATTCGCACGTATGGAGCATTTATGACAGCTCGTTATGTTGGGTAGAATGAGATAGAAATATAAGATGCCTAACCTGTGCACAGTATCAAGCTTCGAAACTTTAATGATCTCTCCTATACGAACTCTTAAATGCGTATTGGCGATGGTGTCGTCGAATTCATACTTGGACAGAATGATAGGATAATCTAGGTTTTCTTTCTTCTGGGACCACTCGATCTTTTTGGAAGAATACAATAAAAATCTTCGAGTAATGATTCCCACCTGTCATGCGCAATTTGATCTGCCGAAAAGATATCTTACTGCAGCAAGGCTGTGTACGATTGAAGGGTCAGCTGTGCTGTGTGACGGACGGTGTAGATATCGGACGTTTCCCCTCAAGTGTCGGAGGACTACTGTATTCTTCTAATCACTTTGTCTCTGAAATAGAAGGTAGAGCAAAATGTTACCAGCTGTATCGCTCCAAGCCTTTCCAACCCAGCAAAGCAATACTAGTAGTTCATCAATTGCATCAGGGTCTCAGACAGTTCCCCAAACACCACCCTCACCTTCGAGTGCCCAAATTCAAGCCCAAGTTCAACCCCAAGTTCCGGTAGGACATCAAAATACGCAAAGCCAGCAATCAGCTGCATTTAGCAATCAAGTCAATCAAGCTGGCCATTTTACCCACAACAATCACAACGCACTTTTCTCCCAATTTTCGAGTATGAGTCTTCTGAAACGATTCGTTAGGCATCTCACAACCTGGGATAGAGGAACAATTATTGCTGTAGTCGCGATTGTAGTCAGTACTATTATATCATACTTCGCTTTAAAGTTAGCCATTTGGACTGCAACTAAGGATTATATCGAATATTGTCAAGGAGACGAGGTGCGTATTTTCTTCGAGTCCGTGTATACAAATCACTGTTGCTGTCGATCACTGACTTGAGTTAAATTGAAAGCTAACTCAGGAAGCGAGTGTGCAATGTCGAAAAGCAGCCACCCAAGGTCTGCCTCCACCTCCTTTCTATCGATATACCGGTACTGTTCTCCGTCGGACATGGACTGGGATAATAATTGGAGCCACCGAGTCAAAAACGCAAAATGATTATTATATTTGGGGGTATGCACTCATAGCATCTGCAATGTTTAATGTTGCATGGGCTTTCCGATCTTCGAAGCGTTTAAAATCCTTGAGGAAGTCGGGTTCGCTTGGGAAAAATGATATGGAACAACAGCTCCAACAGATTGATGGTCATATTACAGATCCTAATGCCGCATGGAGTTCCCAATCCCCATTCTTAAGAGATTCGGGTTTACTGGTACCAAATGATATGGAACAACAACTTCAAGAGATTGATGGTCATATTACAGATCCATGGCCCACGAACCTAGCTGGAGAAGATAGATCCGCTGCGGCCGCCCCTGGAGGGAATTTAAGCTCAAGATCAGGCACGGCTAGTGGCACGAATAAAGAAGAGCCGGCACCACGCAAGCCCGTTCTAAGGAGGGGAAGGAAGTGGATTGAAGAGCCGCAGGAACATCAGATAGACTT
The DNA here is from genome assembly GCA_014898415.1 of Stromatinia cepivora. Taxonomy (NCBI): domain Eukaryota; kingdom Fungi; phylum Ascomycota; class Leotiomycetes; order Helotiales; family Sclerotiniaceae; genus Stromatinia; species Stromatinia cepivora. Next base: position 1,132,322 of record RCTD01000015.1, on the reverse strand, counting down.
GATGCCTTTAGAGCGGCGGCGTAAAAGAAGGCTAATGCGGCCACTTGAGCAGCAAGAGCAGGATGCTCGAAAAGAGCAGTTAGGACCTGAAAACTCGGTGCTCCTCGAAAATGAATAGTAGGAGAATGATAGATTTCCTCCTCACCATGAGGTATGAATTTTGAGGTCAGCGTATATGGATTCCATATAGCAGCAGAATGATGAGGATAATGACGCTTGAGAGAATTCTGAACTATTCGTTGATAGCCAAGAGCCTATGGCACAAATAGCTTTTTTCATTATATCACTGGTGCATGATATTTATGGCAGGGGTGATCAATGACTACATTTTAACACTAATGACTTTGGATCCAATGTAGCAGAGGCAAATGTTTCAATGCGAAGTTTAAACTTGGCTATCAAACTGAGCCCGATGAACGCTCTTGGGACTATTGAGTTATTCCTGGGCATCACAATGTGCCTAGGTAATCATTCATACTCCAACAAACAAACTATTCATCCTTTGGGGCAGTGGGGTTACAATGAATTTCGTGACTCATTATATTTTCTATGGTGATGAATTGATTTCCGACCTACAATCAACTCTCGAACTGCAGCTACTCAGTCTTGTGAGGAAGTTAGCAAGAAACAAAGAATAGAGATCAATAGAACAAGAACGGTCACTAAGTACAATGACCATGAATCCCTTCCTTAAAATAAAATTCATTTTGCGTGTTGTTGTTCTCATCTTTTCATTGCAATAATACTTCCATATTCAGAGAAACTGAAAGGGGGGTTCTATGAGTCAACGCACAAATTTGTTATCTCAAAGATATTATTTGATGATTCACAAATTGTATATATGCATCTGTCTCAATGACTCGACAACAACGAACTTTTGAGATTTTACATCGTGAATACCAGCAAAACTAATAATTTTACAAGTACCAAAGGGCATTCACAACCAAGTCACAGCCCCCCTCATGAATCATGTATACGCAACACGACAAATATATAAACCTCCATCCCCTTGCCATCCCATTTACTTCCAACATCAAACAATATCAACCATACATAGCATATTGAAAGATTATCTTTAAGAAACATCACGATGACCACCTACGAAGCCGTGCCCAATACAGATGGCCAAATACTGATTCCCGTCAGCAAGAAACCACCTATTGTCCCTCAACCTAAATTCTCACGTACTATACCACGACGACCACCCGCTAGTGGCATACCTGCCCCAAAATTCAGGGGTCAAACACGACCACGATCACCACCGATTCATAGACCTGTCCGGAGATCTGGTATTCAAAGCAGAACCTCAAACAATAACTTTAGGGAGAGACTCGAACTCCGTGAAGCAGCTGCTAGACGACGGCGGGCTGCTAATCCTCCAACCCGCCGTGTCCAGGCTCCGAACTCCCATGTCTTAAACCATCGAGTCATAGGTAGTAGACCAGAGTCTGTGGCGGCAAAGGAGGAAACCCAAGTAAAAGAAGAAGACCAAGAGAATATCGATAAGATGAGTCTTTCATATATCATGGGAAACCAACTCGGCGCTCATCAACTCCGGCCTATTCCAGAAAGAAATGAGAAGAATGTCATAGACTTAACCGCGTCCTTCGAGAGGGATGAGGAAAAATCTGAGGACGGAGGTGAGGAAGAAGAAATGCCGCTCGTGGATAGGAACGGTGTACATACTCGGTATTCTTCTTTTTCCACCGATAATCGCCTAAATATTCACAACAATCCCAAGGCCAAGTCTCGCCTCACTAATCCAGGCATCACTGCTTCTCTACAGGATTCTGTGCTCAATATGCCCGTGAAACTTGAGGGCGTTGAACAACGTAGGAATTTTGGATCTGATGAGAACGCAGAGACGGCAGACATCGCACAGTCCAGGGCTAAACGCAGACTCCCACCTATTTCAGCAAGTGGCGCAACTCATTACCAAAGTCATCCAGATACAAAAGCTTCTTCGCTATTCACATCACCCTATTCCACTCCAAGAAGTACAAGCCCATCCAACCTAAACACCCTCGAACATGCGGCTGTAACTACACTCGCCAGTCTCAACCGCACTTTGGATTCGAGTAATTTGAACTCCAGCACTTGTTACAGATCAGGTTTGAATCCAAACCTATCATGGTCAAGTAACGAAAGCCCTCAAAGCCCCAGTCTGAAACGCCCATCGTTCCTTGTTTCCACACCTACACCCACGCCCAAACAAGTTCCAGAATCCAAATTACCCGTCTCAACACCAAAAACCGGACTTGAACCAGCGACGAAGAGACTACGTATAAGCTCTCTTCTTAATCCCCCATCTTCTCCTCTGACCTTTGCTACGCCAACTCCTCTCACCCCGTCCACCAACATCCTTCGTACCGAAACCCCTATCCGTCATCCAAATAAGCACGCCAACGATTCTGAAGATGATACGTTAACGCCCCCTCCACCTTCTTCCGCTTATCCATCTCCACCTGCATCACCGCCACTACTATCAACACCATCAGTTCCTCTCAAGACCATTCCAAGACCCCTGGTTCCACGAACTCCACTTCCAAACATCCAACCCCCAACTCCATCCACAATCCCTCAATCTCACCTCCTCTTCTTCAACAACCAAGCCTACTCACCTCTCCCACCACCATCATCATCTCTTCCCCGTTCATCCTCCGCACCACCTGCACCAACATGCACATTCTTATCCAAATCCAAATCCACATCCTCACTCCCAACCCCTCATTCCAACCCCCTCACACACAAAAACTTCACATACAGAGCATGGAAACTACGGCCCTCTCGCTCTATACTTAATAATCCCCCTCCATCGCACGCTCCACAGTATTTAATCGTGATCCGTAATGACGATCGTTCAAAAGCCACACGCACTCAGGATTCAAGTTCCTCAAATATAAATATAGTTGGAAATCCGGGGAAATGGTGGAGTGTACTTAGTGGAAGGAAGGAGATGGAGGAGATAAGGAAGATATTTGAATGAAGATGCAATGAGCTATGCGGTTTATGTATAGCGGGCTTGAATAGGATGGAGGAATGATTAGCAATAGAGTACCAGTGTACTTGGTGGTTGGACTCGGGAGATTGGTGGTTTATCTACATATAAGGAAACGAGTGGAGTTGCTGCGTGTAGTATTGCGACCGCATGTATTCACTGCATATTGCATGAAAGTAGTTTGGTTGACTTGGCATAATATCAATATTAATTTTCTCATTTATTAGTGCAGTATCCCGTACCGTTAACATATAAAGTGAGTGTAGAGTGAAGATACTCAAGTGATCAAAACCAGTGCCTAATCACCAGCCCCAACCCCAATCATAAGTATAGAAGCTATGAATTCCATGAATCAAACATTAATGCAGTATCCCAATCAGTCCACCTATAAAATGGCCCGTAACTGAACATACCCCGGCATCAATACAATACCAATCCCCAACTTCAACCTCGGATCCAGCCCCAACAACAGGTATAGAGCTATTCCATGAATCAAACACTATCCAATTATCATAGAGTTCAAACTTTCCAACCCAAACCATACACATTACCTACTTGCTAATGTCATCCCGCTATTGCCATACTCTCATTACCGTTCCAATCATACTTCAATCCTATCCTTCAGCCCTGTAGCTTTGTAACAAGGGAAAGCACTGGTACCACCACAAGGAACCCAAATCAAAACCTGTTGTGACAAATTTCTAAGATCTTGGAAAGAAAAAGATTAGCGAACAATAAAAAAATAACAATGAAGTGGTGCAGTGCAAGCTTCAGTCTCACCAAACATCCCTGTGTTGTCGAAACTTTTTTCCTTCGAGCGCCCATTTTGCGCATAGTTTTAGCCTTCCTCTGATGCTTGTTTCTCTTAACATCTTGCATTTCTCGACGTCCGAGATGTCAAGAACACTCGTAAGCCACCAAGGAAGTTTTACTGGGTCCCAAAAATATTTTGAGTCTCGTGGAATAGGCCCATACCGCGCTCGATTTCTCTTCTGGTCTTCCTCTGTCGAATCCCTATCCATTGCCAAGTAAAAATCTATAGATACTATCAAGATAGCCACGGTAGACATCGTTTCAAGATCTTGGACGGTCAAGGAAGAATCCGTGATCTGGGTATCGAGAAAATCTTCTTCGTTTAGATGCGTGATAATAATCGCCGGAGGGGGAACATTTTCACGAATTTCAAGAGCTTCTTCTGCAGCAACGCCAATATCATACAGCCATTCAACCTTGCCAATTGGATAGAGATGGAACATTTCATGCTGCAAAACTTTAAAACAGGAAAGTCCTTTAACCTCAATATCGTAAGAATCATCTCTCCTGCGTCCAATATGAGTCATGTGTACAAGTGTCCCATATTCACGAAACGAAACAGCGCCCAGATCCCCTTGAGGAATTCTTTCTAGGTTTGGAAAGAGCATGCCAAATAAACGCTTTTTACATTGTAAGTGTTGGAGATTCTCGATCATTAAAATGTATTTGGGCTGCCATATGTGAAGTTTCCTCGTCTGTGTCGGAAAACACACAGTACCAATGAACAACGAGAGATCCGTTCCTTTCGTACCGATTCTTGTCTTATCTTCCGCCTCTGCGCGTCTAATGGCCAATTCTTCGCGAAAAAATCTGTTCAATAGCTTGTCTAATAATATGTTTGTCGGTGCCACATCAGGTGTGCAAGCTGGAGGAACACATAAGGTTTGGCGGCATGACGGACAACCTTTCTTTGCGTCTGAAACACTTGTGCAGCTTATGACACTTTCAAGGTCTAGGAGTTCTTGAAGACATGTGCGGCATGTGCTATGACCACAACCTGCTGTGACTGGGTCCAGGAACCAATCTTGGCAAAGTTGACAACAGCTAAATGCCGGTTTTATCGACTCTTTCAGGCTCTCCAGTAGATCTGCATCCAGCGATCTACATGCCTCCATTGTATATGAGTATGGCTTGTAAAATGCATCAGAATTGTACGGGAGCTTCCCCATATTTGCCATGAGATAAATCGCAGTGATTTTTCCCCCTACACACATGCTTCTGCGCTCATTCAGTAAAGATGTCAGAACTTGCTTCGACGTGGGATCAAATCCATTCAACTGTAATAGAATCCAAGCTAGTTTTGGCAAATTCCTATGTCTTGTAATTTCGGTGTCGAACGCATCGATGACGATTTTCAGATCAGGGTTTGGCGAGACGTCCCCCCCTGTGTGTTCTTGTCCGCAGGTCTGCAAAGGACAGGTGAATCTCCACTCGCGATTTGGGTTCACGTAGGATAACCGTAAAGTCGTCGATAGTCTCCATAATGAATCTCTTTGTATGCATGTCTTGCATATAGTATTTCCACATGGTAATGTTACTGGTTCGTACAATATTTTGGAGCACAGCGGGCACTGCACCAATCTCACAATTTCCCTCGCATCCCGGCCAGTGAAGGGATGTAGTGGAGCAATGTGAGAAGACATCTCGTCATGACCATTGATTGTACTTGTTGCTTCTGAGAAGGTTTTCGAAGAGGTTTTAAGTCAGGGTATTGTGTAAGAACAACAGCTGGATCTTTGAAGTTGCAGTTGAGATGAGATGATCAAATTTCCAAAATGGAATAAGTCGTATGTACTCCATATGTAAACAAACCTCTTGAGCCCCCCGACGAAAATATGTCGAGAGTTAAAAATCGAGGAAAGAGTACATACCCAACTACTATATTGAATAAGGAAAGCTCATGGACCATTAAGTATAAATTCACGTGGTCGCCGCCCTCAATGGGAATAGCTGCAGGAAGGGTCTTTCCGGATATAGAGGTCTTGCAAATTCATCGACAAAAAAGCAGCCACGCCAACGTCGCTTCCTTACTCGCTTGAAAGAACGATTTAACGAGAGAAGTTCAAGGTATAAGCTTATTTTCTAAATGGAATAGTGCTAAGGTGAAAATGTAGTCGCTTACTATATATGGCAAGGAGCGACGATAGTAAGCAGCTCGTTACAAAACGACTTCCTATATGAATCCCAATAATATTTAAATCAAGGAACGTACATCAATATCCAAATACTTTGCCATCCAATAATAATAATAATATCTCCAGAAATGCATTTTATGGAACCCACTCAGGCCCATGCATGTTTGACTTCCCCTTAGCCAATTGGTAGCGGGTAAATCTTCTAGGCTTGGAAGTGCTTTCTTAACATCTCAAAATAGTCTTTCAGATACAATTGTGGGATGCACTACCATATCAAAGCAAGAGTAAAAACACCCTGCTCCATTTACCACCTCTTCATCCCACCCGTACACCTCCCTTCGAATCTTTTGTTGCATATCTCATGCAATATTTTGAAAATCTGGGGTGAAAAGTCTTGAACATTCATTTTCCAATTGAACATTTAGTACCTACTAATCATCCCAAAGTAACGGTACATGCAGAAACTCGCTTTCATCTCATTGACTTCCCACTCAAACTTTCCGGTGGACGTTGTCTCCGATAATCTCATTCTTGGATTCCCACCTCAAGCATCATTTCGTAGGATCACACTCATAACTTTCGCTTCGGCATGATAATATAATAGACTATCTAGTCTCTTTTTGGATTGATAGTACTCCATAGCGATGCTTTACTATGCTCTGCTATGGTATATGATATATCTTCGCGAGATACAAAAGGGGTATTATACAGTACAAGTACAAGTACAGCTGCCAATGACGTTCATTCCGTCACGTCAATTTTCTGGAGATGGTGGATGACCATCTCATCTCATCCCATCCACGCATGATGATGTCGGATGTAAATGCCCCGTATCGTTCCTATCCACAATATCATGTTTCCACTTCCGTCACGGGAACCGTGGGAATACTCGATTGCTCATCTTTCTTCTCATTCTCCATATCCACATCCTCATTTCCCAGGGGTAATACTTTTGCCCCCTCGTCCCCTTCGCCAACTTTCGGATCTCCATTCTCCAGCGCATCCTCATCGCCAGGGGTAATAAGATCCTCCGGTTTAACATCATCCTTGAAAATTTCGTCGATGCTGTCCGATTTCTCGATTTTGTCAAAAGCAGCAAGTTTGCTAGCACTAGCGATTCGTAATGCTCTCCAACATTTACTCGCTTTTGCTTCTATAGCTACGTTTTTCGATTCCTCGTCCCGAGCCATATCGATATCCATATCATCTAGGTCGATTTTATTTCTGAAGCTCTTGATGGAGGGAACTTGGTATCGTTCTGGTTTCTTCAGCCTCTCTAAACCACTTTGCACGTCGGTTTCCGCGAGGAATTTGAGGTCCAACGATCCCAAAGGGTTGGGGCGTAATCGTTTATTAGTTGTCGCTTTGCGAGCTGATGCTTTAGCAGCAACATAATCTTGGGGTGACACGGCTGGTCTAGCAATAGAAGGACAATTTTCAACTTTCCAACGAACCCAATTCTTGTCTCTCGAAAGAACCGTCTCAACCATGCGATAGAAGAATGCGCCATCCGCACCTTTCTTCAAATATTCTGCAATCGTCTTTTTCGTATCTAACAGCCACTTCGTCTATGAAGTGTCAGCTGGTATTCATAGGAATGGGTATGGGAAAGGGATCGCTTACATCCTCCTCACTAAGTGTCTGGTCGGCATATGTGACCGATCTATTAAGGTTCTCTGGTAAAGCTTTTGAAAGCTTCTCTTTCGCTTTGGTGCTTAATGAAAGAAGGAAATCCATGATTATTAAGATTTGTACGAGTATATGCCTTCTAAATGACAAGTCGCTTATCTAACGATTTAAGGTTAAATTTAAAATATTCTCGAAAGTGTTGGGAGATGGCATACCTCCAATTCAAATAAGTCCCTGCTTGTGAGATACTTAGGGTTGAAAGAATTTGCTAGGTCATCCTCTCCTTGACTGCGCTTTCTTTTTGTTCCTCTCTTATTATCCTCTGCCGCTCTTGCTGCCGGGCGCCCTACAGTTTCATGCTGTACCGACTTGAATGTAGCTATTGTAGCTTCCAGACCCTTCTTAAACTCAGCAAAATTCTCGGCATTGAACAATCTCTTCGGTTGGCTAAAGCTCTGTTGTAATGACCAAAAGATTGGGTATAACTCATCAGGTTTCATCGGCGGTTCACGTTTTGATGATGCCACATCCTTGCCGGAACCATTGCTGTCTTCCAAACCTTTCGCCGTGCTCGTTCGTCCATTTGAAGTTGGTTTGGTGTCTGGTGGAGTTGTTTTCGCGTTGCTATCCGAATCCACTTCCATCTTTTCTGTATCCACTGGATTGGGCAGTAGGGCATCGAAAGATGTGACATTTTCAACATGAAATTCGCCGCGCAAATTCACAGAACTCTTGTCCCCAAGTGGAAAGCTCTGAAACATGAAAATAAAAACTCGACCACAAAATGCAGTATCCTCAGCCCTGGAAAGTCGCCGCAGAAGCTCGTTGCAGCTTCTCAAAATTACCAGATTCTTTTGGTTGAAATGCTTTGCCGTGATCTTCTCACGTCGTGACTCGAGGTAGTCAAATATCCTCCGGCATCCAGCAATTGTCTGACTATCCAGCAATTCTTCAACGAGCCAAAATAGAAGGGCGGGTTCGCATTGTTCGTCGTCAGATAAGATGGAGATGATATCGAGGAGGTTCCATAATCGTGAAGAGGAAGAATTTTCAATAGATATGGAGGCCTATAGGTAGTCAGAGTTTGTCTACCGGTCGTACTGGTGCAAGGCTTACCAGTAAATTGTTGAAAGTATCTCGAACAGCGGTTTCGATGATCGCATACTGACTGCGCTTTTTAGATTCTATAGATGCCGCTTCGCTGAATATTTGATCGATTCGCTCGTATGTATTTGCAAGTTCGGTCTTAGTCAATGGCGACTCTATCGTATGTGTTTCTTTGACCAATTCAGCCTGCTGAAGCATTTCCAACAATAATTGCGCAAAAGAGTCTACCATTGGCAAACCGTGGCCCTCCATGCTGGCAGCCATACCGTAATGTAATGTCGATTCGATAATTCCTCCCGTACTGGCGCAGGTGAGGATCTATATTGTGGAAGTTTCGGTGGCAGAATTAGTTGTCACGAGAAGTAGGAAATAGATGAAGGTTATCGCGACGTCAATCTAGATACGGCGAAATTCTGCTTAGTCATCACGTGTGAAAGCACCAGCTTCCAAAAATTATGTCTGATAAGACGCCCGTCCACACGCGACTGACGCGCGCAATACAAATTGCCAGTCCACCACGAGTAACAACAATGGCTCCGAGGACGAAAGGAAGAGGTCAGGGGAAGGCTGTGGAAGAGACTATGGGAGTATTGCCCCCGGAGGAACCACAGAACGAAAGCTCATTTGCGCAACTTGCCGCAAAACATTGGTCGAAGCCTTCAAAAAGTCCGCAAAACAAAAAAGTAAAGGTCAAGCCGGACGTGATCAAGACAGAAATATGGGATGTTTTGGAGCAGGAGAACTTCTCATTCAGGTCTCTTTTGATACTTGAAAATTTTCATATCCTTGAGAAGTACATTCATCCATCAAGACTTTGCGGCAGGGACTCATTACTGACCACAATGCTAGTTATCTTTGGCCGGGTTATTCTGAAGATGCTTCAAACTTTCATATCCTTCTGATAGTTCTTATTGTAAATGTAAGGACTAGAGAACATCTGCCGACCTGGGGTAAGTGCTATTAAAGAAAGCTGCAATGCGTTATGCTGACCATCATAGATATCTTTACGGATAATACGTCCGATTTCTCAAATTTCTCAAACTTATTTCGACGAATCCTGTCTATGACATTGGACACTACTCTTTCTGCGACGATTCGAACACATCTCCTATCATTCATAATCGGCGCATTTCAGTCTTTAGACATTGGGATAGTTCGGAAAGAGTGCGCACCTTTGGTTTCGATATCTATCTGGCACAACATTTCGAGCGAGAAGAAAAGGGAGAAGATACTTGATCATACTGTACAATTGAAGAAAGCTTGGAGGGCGGCAGCAAAACGATATGATGCCTCTGATGAACCTACAAAAGCCCGGCTTCGATTTGAGCGATCCTGGCTCTTGACTCTGGTTCTTGACTTTTTCAATCAACTTTATGGAGAGAAAATTAAAACCGGTATGTTGAAACCCTTGCTATCACTATTGTTTCCACACTGACACACAAAGTAGAGAATGTACAGTATTGTGAGAGATTTATAGAGTTTTTATCAGATCTTCAAAGTCAATTACCAACCAGGAGATATGTGAACACACTTTTACAAGATTTGCACGTTCTTCCAACTATCAGACTATCTCCAGCATTCAATGATGAGGAGAATGGGCTTTTACGAGATTTGTATGCGCTTTTTAAGCATTATACATACTTCGCAATCAATGACCATACAGGTGTTCAGCATAGCCGTACGGAAGCATATGAACGCCATTGCGCAAACACTAGCGTCCTGCAAAGGACTGCACTCAAGCACTTTAAGGAAAAGTTGACTATTCTTGCCTTGTCTAATTATTCGTCCATCGATAAGCGGGTGGAGCTCGAGGGTCATCTAGAATCCCTTACAGACGCTGAGATGATAGAGCTCTGCAACCTTCTTGACTTACGGACTTCTTATCCACCATCTACTAACGTCATAGTAGATCGTAGATTTCTTCTGGAGATTCTTCTATCGACACATGAAAGCGCAAGAAAACATTCCAAGAGACTGCCCGTGACTTGAGTATTCTTCCAACAGAAAGTACTCTCTTTGAAAGAACCCTGCTTAGGAATGATGGATTTGATGGGTCACAACCCCTTGCTATCCCGAAGCTGAACCTGCAATATTTGACCGTTGGAGACTTTCTATGGCGATCATTCATCTTGCATCGATGCGAATCATTTTATGAGATCAGACGAGATGTCGAGGACACAATAAAGCGTCTCCGACCAGTAGCTGGTAGGACAGGCCAAACAAGTTTTGAAGGATTTTCCAGGATGGCACTGCCAATAACGAAACCTTCGTAAGTGTAACCTCGTGTTCTCATCGCGACCTCTTTAACCAGCTTTTAGTATCCTTGAAGTTGTACCTCCCCTTGTAGGAGATGACAAACCAGCGGTCGTCCGAGCCGAGGTCACGATTGATGTCAGCCGCATGGCTGAAAACATTCGCCGAGAATGGGATTCGTTACGGCCCGACGACGTGATCTTCTTGCTCTCCGTGAAAGCCACTGACGAATCTGCTATGATCGCGAATGGCGGGGCAACCACTTCGGACGCTCAAAAGCTAGGTCTGAGATATCTCCGAGCTGCCGAAGTCATCCAAGTTCAAGATGACCTAGGACGCTCATTGATGAATTACAATGGCCAAGTCAACGGCAATGCTCGCGCTGGCTCGCGAAGACTCCAACTTAAACTTGACGCAGCTATGTATAAAGAGGACAAAGATCGTGTCGACAAAGGCAAGCCTGACATTTACGAAACTATGAACGTCATTGTTCGCAGAAGAGGACGTGAAAATAACTTCAAACCGATCCTCGAATCGATTAGGAGTCTGACATTATCTGATGTCCCGTTGGCTCCCTGGCTTCATGAGGTCTTTCTAGGCTATGGTGACCCTGCGGGAGCCAATTATACTAGACTATCAAATCAACTCAAAAAGGTCGACTATCGGGACACATTTCTTGACTGGCAACATCTCATTGAAAGCTTGCCCGGTAGGACTATTCAGCCAAACGACGATGTTACAGGTAGCTTTGGACCACCCTATGTGTTGCAGACGGTAGCGAAAGCTGCCGAACCACCAGCTAGACCAACGAAAAAGAGACGCAGGGAAGCGGAACCGACGCCAAACGAAGAGCCACAAGCCATTCAAGTCTCTTCCTATAAACCTCCAAGTACAGGACCATATCCTATGGATACCCCTAAGTTGAATCAAGTCCGTTTTACTCCTGCTCAAATTGAAGCCATCGTATCCGGCACGCAACCCGGTCTTACCGTTATTGTTGGTCCTCCAGGAACTGGGAAAACGGACGTTGCAACTCAGATCATCAACAATCTATATCACAACTTTCCTAACCAGCGCACTCTTCTTATTGCCCATAGTAATCAGGCTCTTAATCAATTGTTCCAGAAAATTGTTGCTCTTGATATTGATGAACGACATCTTTTACGGTTGGGGCATGGCGAGGAGGAACTAGACACTGAAACGAACTTCAGCAAGCATGGGCGTGTCGAGTCTTTTCTTGAAAATAGAGATGGGTATCTCAGAGAGGTCGATCGCCTTGCTGCCAATTTCGGTGCTCCAGGTGCGCATGGCAGCTCGGCTGAGACTGCCGGTTACTTCAACTCAGTCTACGTTGAGCCGGCATGGACAAGATTCCAGGAAGTCATGAAAGACCCGGAGTCAACGTCAGAGTCGATCGTCTCTGCATTTCCCTTTCACTACTACTTTTCGAATGCCCCTCAACCCCTTTTCCCTCCTGGTGCTGATAAAGATGCTGTCGCTGATGTAGCTACGGGATGTTATCACCACATTACTAAGATATTCACTGAGCTTGAAGATGTTCGACCTTTTGAGATATTGCGACGCGATCGAGATAAGGCAAACTATCTTCTCACCAACGAGGCTCGAATCATTGCCATGACCTCTACGCATGCAGCCATGAGAAGACGTGAAATATCGTCACTTGGCTTCCACTACGACAATGTTGTTATGGAGGAAGCGGCTCAGATCACTGAAATCGAAAACTTCATCCCTATGGCGTTGCAAAAGCCAAAGAGTGGCGGGACCCCTCTTCAACGTGTAGTTTTGTGTGGTGACCATTTCCAGAACTCTCCAGTCATTCAAAATCTTGCGTTCCGTCATTACGCAAATCTCGAACAATCCCTTTTCTCTCGCCTAGTCCGCTTAGGTGTCCCGACTATTAATCTCGATCAACAGGGTCGTGCTCGTCCGTCCATTGCATCTCTCTACTCCTGGCGATATCAAAATCTTGGTAATTTGCCAATTGTATCAACCACACCTGAATATCAAACCGCAAACGTTGGTTTCAAATACGATTATCAATTCATCCAAGTGCCTGATTACAAAGGGAAGGGCGAAATGGAGCCAACTCCTCATTTCATCCAGAATTTAGGAGAAGCAGAATATGCAGTTGCTATCTACCAATATATGCGCCTACTCGGATATCCCGCTTCGAAGATCAGCATATTATCCACATATGCTGGGCAACGTGCACTAATTAAAGATGTCCTATCCCATCGATGTGCCAAGAATCCTCTATTTGGTCTCCCAAAAATCGTCACAACAGTTGATAAATACCAAGGAGAACAAAATGATTGTAAGTTTCGTCAAGGTTATTTCGTTGCCATTAGACTACTAACAAAACTTTAGATGTTATTCTTTCTCTCACTCGTACATCACGCGTCGGTTACCTCCGTGACATCAGACGTCTTACTGTAGCACTATCTCGCGCTCGTCTCGGCCTCTACATTTTAGGACGACGAGAGGTCTTCGAATCGTGTTTCGAGCTAAAACAGGCCTTCGATATCCTATTATCGAGACCAGATAAGTTGATGCTGAGTACTGGGGAGATGTGGCCAAGTCAGAGGATATTGGCGGATGAGGAGGGGCTGGAGTCAGTGCCGGGCGAAGCTGTCATGGAGGGAGTGGAACATTTGGGCCAATATGTTTTTGAGATGACTAATTCTAAGATAAGACAGTTGAGAGAGGAGAGAGGTTTGCCGGAAGGTGGAGCGGATATTCTAGCTATCGAGGAGGGAAAGGTAGTTGGGGATGTTGACGAGGATGGAGATGGGTTTGAGGGCTTGGAGGAAGATGATGAGATTCTCGAAGGTGAGGAAGAATTGGATGTTGTGGATTGATAACACACAGAAATGGGATTTGCAAGATGAAGTAATCACCGACAGATGCATGGATAGAGCTGGGTCATGATGATTCATGAACGATATCTGCGGAGTTGTATTGTACGTGACTATAATACGGGAAAATGGCGTACAATAATGAACAAACAAAAGAATGATACCAAACATATGAACATGATTTTTGTCTTTGCCCCCTTGTGAGCCTATAGTACGTGCGGCAGTTTCTGGTCAAGGTTTGTGCTTGGTGAGGTTGAGTTGTCTTCTCCTTTCATGCTCGGTTAGGATGCGTATTGTGGCACCACCGAATCTCACATTGATATTGACATTCTTCAGTATCCATGCATTCGAAAACCTGCATTCTTGTTTGCTTGATCGTAATTGACGGTTGTGATTCCTCTATAACCAGTGGAGGGTTAAGAACGAGATGAGATAGTTTAGCATGGCAACTTCGGTCAAACAGTGGAGAAATACGGGATGATTACTGGGAAGCTTATGGTGATTGTTTGGAATTCATTAGAAGTGGATTATTGGCTAGCTTCCTAGGTTTTGCAGCTTCTCGTGGTTTGCGGTTGGCTGTCTGAACTATAATTAATACTTGGGATCATGGGCGGGAGAAACTCACAATGATGGATGTTGATGAGATCGCAGCCATCTGTGCATGTACTTGAACTTGAACCTGTGCTAGATGTCAAGTGGGAAACCGTACATAATGCTTGTGCCAGCAGACTCCTTACTGTCTTGTAACAATATTAATGGTTCAATTCCGCCTCCTATTGCTATTGGTGTGGAATGAATAATCACCTAGCACATCACACACATAACAAATATCACAGCGCTCAGTATTCTCATGACAAAAAAGTAAATAGCTGCGAAAACTTTTCATATCCCTCCCCGTACGCCGGTCAGCGACGTCTACCATAAGTGCGTTTTATCACACATAAGTAAGAGGCGTAATAACAACAACAATACAAATAACAGATCTAACATAAAAACAACAGTGTCGTGTTTGTCAGCTGGAGGCAGTGAATAGGATGGATATGCAGCATATGTAGTGAATCCTGCAATACACACCCCACTCCAACATCTTGAGAAGGGATTGAATAAGGAGTAGAAGTTTTAAGTAGGCTGTGCATAAATTACCCGCAATTAAATAGTTTATTTGTTTTGCAGATTATCCATTGAGATTTTAAAATAATCTGATCTACAAACAAATATTTATAGATTATTTACAGATTATCTATTTATCTATAGATTATTATCTATTTATAGATTGATAAATTATCTATAAATAAATAAATAATTTACAAATTATTTATAAATTATTTATAGATTATTTATAAATTTATAAATTATTTGTATTTTATATATATTTATTATATAAGATTAATATAAAGATTAATATAAAAATTATTTATACAAATAATCTACAAATAATCCGCAAATAATTTACAGATAATTTACAAATAATTTGCAAATTATCTATCTATCTATAAATAATTCATCAATCTATAAATAAACAAATAATTCACAAATAATCCATAAATAACCCATTAATATATACAAATAATCCGACCCATAAACAGATACCCAACGAATAATCCACCAAAATTATTATCCGCCCCATAGATACCCGTTGCGCAGCCTAGTTTTAAGGTTTTAGCTGGCGACGTAGAATTAGGTCAGGTTTTGAGGTCCGCTTTCAGATGGAGAGATTGGTGATATTGAAAGAGGGGTATACCTGTGAAGATTTTGAATGGTTTATTTTGTGGATTGATAATATATAATTCTCTTCATTAGAATACCATGGTGCCTCAAACGGAGTGTATTAAAGGAACTGTTTGATGAGAGTACGATGATAGTTTGTACTAAGTAAGCTTTCATGAGCTGGTCATCTTCTCACTACTGTCTTATGGCTAACCATCTTGTTCAGACTCTGCTTTCTGTAAAACGAGATACAGCACGTTGACAGATGCTTGTCAGAGCCATGTACTTTCAATCTTCTCGTCACGTTACAATCTTCCTACTCGTTCCCTATTATGACTTTCCCCTCAGCACATACCGTTCTCGTAAACTAGATCTACGGAGGTTGATGGGGTAAGTATTGTAAGACATTTTTTACCTAAATATCATTGTTTTTCCTATCTTTTGATACTGCTTTAAACAACTTGAATAGATATTGAACTGTTCTCCCTTCAAACTTCGAATTTTGAAAATTTTGATTGTATTTCGAGGATTTCAATAAAATCTCAACAATTTGATGATTTTGAAAATTTTAAAGCTTATATAATCTTTTTTAATAATTTTAGAATAGATTTTTGAATAAAAAATTAATGATTTTAAATAATTTTAAATAAATAATTGAGAATTTATAATACTTTAATCATTTAGATTTCATTATATAAATTTTCAATCAATATAATAATATTATTGATCAGAACCCTTATCTGTGGAATCAAGTATAATCATTTTTTGATGTGTCTTACAATACTTACCCCATCAACCTCTGTAGGCCAGCCGAGATAGACCCCTCTTTAGTAGTTGCTGCAGTAAATAAGAAGCCCATGGTCGCATTACTCGTGTTTGAATTCAGCAAGATCATTACCGCCGGATAAATGGTCATTACATTCCGCCAAAGCTGCTTCTATACTGGCATCGATCTATAACTCAAGCCTTAAGCTTAACCCGATCTTCGGACCCGCATCACACATTCCACGCAGTAATGCCTATACACTTAGTCGCATACCACGGTTAATCTCGTATATTCTACCTAAATCACGTCAATGACATCTACAGCTATACAAAGTCGTATTCTCGACACCACGATATTCCTAGACCCGTCTTCTCCACTAACCTGCGCACGAGACAGTGAAGAGGTTTACACAGGCGCATATCTCGTCTCTAGGAGACGATACGACGGTGATAAATGTGGAGATACTAGAGCCGCGATGTCACGATGGTTTGTGGAAGGTTTGTTAATAACAGCTGCGCTAAGCGCTAATTCACTATTGACCTTAGCTTGATCTCGGTTGCGAGGTTTTTTCGGACCGTCATCCTGTCTTTGTACTAAAAGTTGGGGTTTTCATGATGGTGATCCTATATGTACGGAGGTTGATAGGGTAAGTATTGTACAGTACTAGTCAACTTATATTACCCCACAACCTAATTTCAGTTTTTTTATATATTCAACATCTATTTTTCAATTTAATTATAAAATCAATTATTAATTATTATAATCTAAAATTTGAATATATTGAAGTTCTGTATCTATACTATTCTCCAAAAAAAATTCAAATCCTTATCGCTCCACAATTAATCAATATTTTGTATACCAGTCCCCTATTGTGATACAGGCTTCAATTCTATCAGATATATTTGTTCTTAATTTATCGAATAATTCTTGATTTAATGTATCCCAAACTATTTGTAAACAATTCTTTAATCTTTGTTTAGTATATTCCGATTTGCTTTTATCGATTACAATATCAAGAAACATTTCATATAACCTTACTTTTAAAATCTATCAAATATATTCAATAAGATTGAGATCAAAAAAATAAAAAGATCAATCCTTCAATATTAGGATCCCTTTCTTTTGAAACTAATTCTATACTTTATAGATATAATAAATAGAAACATTATCCTATATAAATTCATACCTTAAACCTAATCTTTCAAAAACAAAACCTACTTTAGTATCAAGGACCTCGAGATATAAATTGGTATTATATCTATATTTCTTATTCTCAAAATCTTTATTTATTATATATAGATTGCTTCTTTCAAGATCCCAAAAGCCTTTTTAGATTATAATTTTTATATTCTTATTTGTATTATATATTTGAATCATTCTAGGTTTCCATTTCTGAATAGAAATACAGAAGCATTATTCTTCTCTTTTACCCTGCCTCTATTTTATAAAGCATTTGTTGTTTTATACAATTAATCCCTATTTCTTTATTGTTAATCCTTTATGTGTTAAACATTATACAAATCGTTTAAATGTATATACCTGGGTAAGTTCCGATCGCTTTTTACATTTTCAATTGATGATTCTATAAACCTTCAAAATCTTCTTAATAATAAAGATACTATATTTAAGGCCTACAGCTGTTTTTGTTTATATATAGATTGATTTTGGATATAATCGAATATATCAAATTAGCATATATTTTTCTCTTTCTGTATAAGATTTAATTTGAGGAATACAAGGTAGATTCATTCCTTCATTACGTAATATATCTTGCTGTAGAATATAGCGAACGGTTCGCACTTCGAGATTGAGATCAATTGCAATACGATAAAGACTAGAGTCATTGAAAGCTTTGCCAATAATTTTGCCACATAAATATAAAGTAAGATGCTTAAAAGTTAGCTCCTTTTTAATATTCAAAGTTCTGGGAGTACATTATAATATCATTGATGAATAAATAATAAAGAGAGTTGAAATTCAATTCGCGAAATTTACGCGTTTTTAAGGTTTTGGGGTAATATAAGTGCACGGTTACTGTAAGACACATCAAAAAATGATTATATTTGATTTCATAAATAGGGATTTTGATTAATAATATCATTATACTGATTGAAAATTTGTATAATGAAATCTAAATGTTAAAATTATTTAAAATAATTTTAAATAATAGATAATTGAAAATTTATAATACTTTAATCATTTAGATTTCATTATACAAATTTTCGATTAAATATAATGATATTATTGATCAGAATCCTTATTTGTGAAATTAAATATAATCACTTTTTGATATATCTTATAATACTTATCCTATCAATCTGTAAGAGTCACGAATAACAAAGAATAAACTAATCTCAATTTGATTGTAAAGCTTTTTATTATTTATTTTATAAAGGAAATCATTCTCTTTTTAAATTTAATTGATGAATGATATTAAAATAACGATCTCTATTATCAGTATACTATACAAAAAGAGTTTCTTCAAATCCTGAAAATAACAAATAGTATATTGTTATTTTTATATTTGAATTCTATTTACAAATTATATTTATTTAATCTCAAATCTAGATTAATAATTATAATAAAGCTTTTTTTTTTCTGGATTTCGTTTTTGAAAAGCTTATTGATTATTATATTATATATAGAACTATAATTTTTTATTGAAAAGTTGTATATTCTTAATATATAATTTATTATATATAACAAATGAAGAAATATATAATAATAAAAACAATATATAATTTGCTTTTGAAGGATTATGTGACGCACAAGAGCCGTAGTAGAACTGAATAAACAGGGTCAATTATGTTCTTTAGAATCTACAATTGAAGAATTATGGCTTGTAAGGAACGATTAGATATATATATACAAATATCTATTTGTAGACTGTAGGATTGTGTGTATATGTTATTAGGGTTATTATTTTACTATACTAAATTATGTGACGCACAAGAGCCATAGTAGAGCTGAATAAACAGGGTCAATTATGTTCTTTAGAATCTACAACTGAAGAACTATAGCTTGTAAAGAGCGATTAGATATATATACACAAATACCCATTTGTGGGCTGTAAGGTTGTATGTAAGCATTATTAGGGTTACCATTTTACTATACTAAATCGTATAATTCGTAATGCATGTGTATAGATGATCAGTTCATAAATTGATATAAAAGATAAGAGGTATTACATAATTAACCTCCTATAATTCACGATTCGTAACATTACCCTCCCCTTCGAAAAAACTCGCCCTCGAATGTTTCACTCCTTTGTTCTATTATTATTTCATCGGAAACCAGGTTTTGTGAAGGTTTATAAACTTTAAATCAATTAGATTGGTCATTTTGGTTGATTTGGTCAATTTACTAGAAATTGACCAAATTGATTAAATTAATCGATCAAATTGATTAAAATGATAAATGAATTAATCAAATCGATCAAATCGTTCATCAATTGGTTAAATTAATATTGATTCGTATTCTCCTTGATTTGGGGAATCTTTGAAAGAAAAAAGTTTTAATAGAAAAGGGAAGGAGATTGAATTATAGTATAGTGATAATGGATGGTTAATATAATCAATTCCGAAATCGATCAAATTAATCGATCAAATTGATCAAATTGATTAAATCAATCAAATTGAACAAAATCGATAGGGATAATGTTATATTTCGTTTTTATTATATTCAAGCTTTCTTTTGCATAATTTTTTTGAAATAATTATAGGTATATATTGCCTTCATATTGTCTTGATGGTGATAGTTCATCTGTTGTATAGAGTTCGGGCCATATACATATACAATCAAATTCCCTCGAATTTATATGAGTTTTTGATCCTTTCACAATTGTATATATATATATTATTATAAAATCATAATATCTAATCTATTATATTGAAGAACATTTTTCTTTCTCTTGATTTTATGAATGAATTGTTATCTATATAATTATAATTATCCTCTCCACTCTCATAAAGCTTTATCCAATCGATTAATCGATTAGGAGGATCAAACAACATTGAATTGACCAGATGAAAATCATACAAAAGGTACAATGATGTTTTAAAATCGGAAATAGGATATCAAATAAGATCGGTATTGTTATTAAACCACGAAATTCTATATAATAAAGTTTTTCGTACTTTCTTTATTATTAGAACCTTCTCCATTTCCCATTCCGAATTATCAATTATATTAATAAACAAAGGTGATTTAAATATCTGATTAGGAAAAAAATCGTTATATACCTTGTATAATCGATCTGAAGGGAAAATAGAATGAATTTTCATCGTAATCGGAAATTCGAATTTAAAAGAGCTTCTAGATCGATTAATAATCTTGAATCTTCCTTAAATTGAGAAGTCCAGTTTTTTGGATGATCTGTTGGAAATGAGGCCATCATAGGATTAGAATTGAGGTCACAAGACCACAATGGTGCACAGACCATATTTGGGGATAACCTCAATTCTACTCCTACTAGAATTATAGATCCTTAGTTCAACCTACATAGTCAACAATACTACTACTTCCTGCACCAAAAGTTAACATGATCTCTAAATAGGATAACTCTTCACATTGAGTTATATATAATTTCCGATATCAAAATCGATTTTATACTGGTAAGCATTTATAGATTTCGATATTTTGGCTTGGACATACAATAAACCTTCTTTCGCTTGCACGAAAGCTAATTTATTGTGTTCTGTGTATATACAAACATTACGCATATTCATATCGTTTGTTGGCTTACTAATATCTTCCTTCCATTCCCATATATATTTCGATGCATGCCCATATAGGGTTTTGTAGGGTGTAAGCCCTCCTAAGGAGTTGTATGGAAGAGTAAATTGCGTATAATCCATTATAAATAGGAATTCTGATCAATCATCTTGATAATAGTTAACAAATGGTTTTAATCGCTATTGAAAGTACTAATTATAGATCTCAATTTGATTATCGATTTGGGAATAATAAGTAATGGATAGTTTGAGACCGGTTCTTAGGATTTGGCTGAATTCCTTCCAGAACTATAATATAAATTGGGGGCCACAATCCGATACTATAATATCAAAGGGATTATAATATCGATATATATGATAGAGATATAATTGTACTTGAGTTCGAGTATTGATTGATTTGTAATAAAATATAGAGATAGTTTGCTTTATTAATCGATCAATAATGATTAAAACATTATTATATCTGTATTTATTTTTATTAAAGTTGTAGTAGTTCATAATAATATATTACTATATTCGATTAAGAATCGGAAATGGATGTAATAAATCGGGGGTATGATTATATAAAACAGAATTGCGTTTGTAAGTATAATAATTGTATATATATCTGATTATAATATTATACATTTTGGGCCAGTAGTATTGTTGAGATAATAAAAAGTAAGTTTTATTTGTACCAAAATGAACAATGGAAATGGAATTATGGGTTTTACGAATCAGGTAAATTCGAAGATTGTCGATATCAGATACTATTAGGCAGTCATTGTAAAGCAAGAGGTTATTTTGAAGTGATATATACTTGTGATTTTAAGTAATTTGTATTCTGAGTATTAATAAGTTATCTGTAATTTTATTTGTTTTGATGATATAGTTAACTAAATCGAATCGAGGAGCGATTTCATTCAAATCGATATTAGTAATCGCTGTTTCGTTTGAATGGTATTTTCGTAAAGCTTTTTTTATAATTTCAGTATCAACTTGATTATCTTTAATAAGTTGCTAGAAGCGATTCTTCTTTTTGGTATAATTCTGAAAATCCAATTTATCGATCCGATAAATTAAGGTGTTGGCGAAAGGGTTATCTTTTTCAGAGCGGTATATAATGATAAAGTTATAATCGATTAGAACTTCTGTTTATCGAATTTATCGGGTATTGAGAGTCTTAATAGTCATAAAATATTCGAGGGTCTTATAGTCGGTATAAATCTTGATTTTATATAGTAAGCCGGCGAGTTCTGTTTTCCAATAATTGAAAGATCGAATGATTGATAGTATTTTCTTATTATAAACTTTGTAGTTCAGTTCAGTGGTAATTATGGTTTTGGAGAAATAAATTACGGGAAATCAATCTTCACTATACTGTTGTAATAATATATTAGCAACTATTCCATTAGATACATTTGTTTCGAGTATATAAAAGAGTCGATGATTATAATATTGTAGGAGCAGAATGAAGATAAGCTTTTTCTTCAAGATATTGAATGCGTTTTGGTATACTTTATTGAATATAAATTTAATGTTTGTTTTAATAAGTTTGTTAAAAGATTTCGCTATTATATTATAGTCCTTAATAAATTATCGATAAAAATTACAAAAACCAAAAAATGATTGGATCTCTTTTATTGTTATTGGAAAGATTCAATTCTCAATTATTTCAATCTTTTCAGGGTTCATTTCTATTTTTTTAGTAAAGATAATAAAGTTTAAATACTTAGTATATATAACATTGAATTCGTATTTCTTGAGATCTGTTTGTAAATTAATGGTTTCTAATTATTCGAGAATTAGTTTAATATAAGTTTGATGCTTTTCTTTGTTTTCAGAATAGATTAGAATATCGTCGAGATATATTATACAAAAGATATTTAGATAATCGAATAGAATATTATTCATATAATATTGATAGGTTATAGGATTATTCATTAATCCGAATAATATGACCTTGCATTTGTATAATCCGTATCGGGTTCGAAAAATAGTATACTTTTCCAAAGCAAGATTTATTTTTATACAATAGAAAGCTTAACGAATATCAAATTTGGTAAAGATCTTAGCACTGGAAAATCGAGAAAACGTTTTGTTGATTAAAAGAAAGGGATATCGATCCTTACACATCAAGGAATTCAATAATTTGAAGTCTATATAGAATCTCAAACTATCATTAGGTTTTTTGACGAATAAGATGGATGTAATATAAGGGATTTGATTGAATTCAATGAAACCTTTGTAACGAACCCAACAAACGTTTAGAGATCAATCTTAGAATTAAAAGCTACAGAGCTAAAGAGAGTGTGCTACGAAGCTATATATATGATCGGCTCGAAGCTTAGTACTGTACTAGCCCGATCGGACGCGATCACGTGTATCTCGTGACACTACCCCCCTCTTCTGAAGAGTTCGCCTCGAATTCACTTTAAATGAATGAATTAAGTACAAAATGATCACTAATCGTCTTCTTCTAAAAATATCTGATGCAAAATATACATTATAGCCAACGAATATGTATCTATTATATTATGTATCTCTTCCAAGCGATCTTCAAAATATCGGTTATTGATTATCTCTTCTAGATCCTTATTATCGTCGCTTTCGGGCTTAGTAATCAATGTAATAGTTGGAATAGGCTTTTATCGATTTCGGGCTCCTTAATATGGATCTAACGGATAGGCTTGTATTTAATAGGAGATACTTTTATATTATATATATTTATTTTGTTTGTATAAAAGAGTTCTTTCAGAAGAAGAAAACTCGGACATTCGTATGCAGAGTAGAATCAAAGTACGATTGGGTTTATCCGTTTGGGTATTAAAAGGGCTAAGGGTACCAATGATATTAAGGTTGTTAATGTCCATTGGATTATGGTTCCGAGAATGGGATGGATTCTGTAATATATGTAGGGCTTTAAATTCATTAAAGTGAGATGATATAGGGAATCCATTTGCTGTGCAAATAGTTAATTGTTGTATGATTTGAACAAAATCGGGATAAGAATGGGGAAGAGAAAGCTATTGAGAAAGACGATTTCTAAGAGTAGTATTGAGTCTATTGCGAAAGGTTGAGATCTTATTCGAATCGGGCCAATTCTGATCTTTGGTTTTGTAAAGAGTTTTTTCGAATTTCGCAATATAGGTATATAGAGAATCGGTTCCTTGTTTGAGAGTGAATAGCTTATCTTTGGCTTTTTGAACTTTATTTGGATTATTGTAAACGCGTATGAGTTGATTCAGGATCGTTGTATGATCTAAGGGAATGTTTTGATCAAGAGAAGAAAGCTGAGGTAGTACCATAACTTGTACGTGAGATTCGAGATTGAGATAAATATAGTAAAATTGAGCTGTAGAGTCGTCAATCGTAGCGTTGTCTATTTGTAGTTTCGCTCGAATCGAGGGAAGCCAGGTATCGAATTTTTAAGAGTTATTATTGAACTTTTTAGGATTAGGGAGAGAGGGTTTCGGATGAGAAGGAATATAAGTAGCAAAAGTGTATTCGAGAATTAGGGAGTATAGGAACGAGATTTCATTCTGTTGATGAGTCATTTCGTCACGAAGTTCTGCAATCGTGAGGTTTATCGAATTATAATCTATAGTTTAGAAATTAAGGGTAAGAAAAAAGACAACATTTTCGAATAATATTAAGAAGATTCATATACAGGTGAGAGAGCAGGAGTATATGCCTAGACAGGAGCAAGTGGAGTGTGTATGAGTATGAGCATATGTTATTTCATTTCTTATCTGGAAGAGCTTTTAATAATGTGACGAACCCAACAAACGTTTAGAGATCAATCTTAGAATTAAAAGCTACAGAGCTAAAGAGAGTGTGCTACGAAGCTATATATATGATCGGCTCGAAGCTTAGTACCGTACTAGCCCGATCGGACGCGATCACGTGTATCTCGTGACAACCTTTACTGAGATTATCTATAATATATTCTTTGACAATTTCCAATTATTCCAGGGATATCTTGTAAAATGAGTTATAATGTAAAATTTGTTCTTTTTTGTTTTCCAATATGATTTTATAATTATAAGATCGATTAGAAGGTAAGATATTTGATTTATATTTAGAAAAAATTTGATGATATTGTTGATATTCAAATAGTATTTTAGATTCTGAATTGATTTCGGTTAATATTCGATCGAATTTCTTTCGAACTTTTGTATTCTTGAATTCGATTAGGATAATCAGTATTCTCTTTTTTGTATATTATTTGTTCTATTGGAAATCTATTATATTATCGAGTTCTTTTAGAATAATAGTAAAGAATTCAATTTGTTTATCTCTTTTGTATTTTAATTGGAATTTATCAGGTTTAAATGTATATAGATCAAGGATTTCAGACGATATATAGGGGAGGCATTTGTAGATCTATAATGATAATATGATTGGTTGGGAAGAAGATAGATTGAATTTGAAAGGAATCGGGATCTCTTTTTTTTCAACAAGAATCTGTATTATATTTATACTTGAAGGTTCTTGTTGTATATTATCAATTACGATTGATCTACTCAGTTATGAATCTCTTCGATTTCAATATTCTTCGAGCTGGTTATTTTGTTGATCAGTATCTTATTGAATTAATCGATTAATCTTTTGTTTGTAAAAGGATGATTGAATAATAAAAAGATTATTCGAATAAGAGATGATACAGGGTCTCTTTTTAAATTATTCAAGATGTTTATTAAAGTAATCGAGTTTCGTTTAAATCTTTAATAATCAAAATCTATTTAAAATAATATTATAATTCCTTAATTCAGTAATAAGGAAAGGGACAAAAGATTGTTCATAATTATCAACTATTAAATTAAGGAATATGAAATAAGTAATAGTATAGTCTTATATATTATTATACTTTTTAATTTTAATTGAAACTTCAAATAATATAATTCTGGATTTAAATATAGGAAATAAACAAATAAAAAGTATAATATTAATAAAAACGAATTTATTTATTTTAAAGTTAATGAATACTCTTGATTAATAAATGTAACCATTTTTCGAAAAGTTATAGGGGAAAATGAATGCTTCTTCTTTTATAAATTTGATTAGATCAAGAAATCTTATATTCTATATAATGTTTAAAATAAAAACGGAATCTAAATGTTTGGTTTTAAATGCTTTTCTTTTTCTAAATAGGCATTCTGTATAACTTCAATAGTAACTTTTGAACTGAAATCTTCTTCGATATCCTGATATTCTTCGAATTCTTCTGCTTCTTTTTGTATTGTCTCGATCTCATTGAAGTTATCGATATAAGGCATCAATATATATACTACTTCAGAAAAGGGAGAAAGCAATGAGTGTTTGAAGTTCGAATAATTATTGGATATGGTAAGGCCGGTATATCCGGGAGGGGTATTCCGGGGTAGAAATGGTTTCAGGAACATAAAGATTTCAAAATTGGAGCTATTAAAGCTCCGAAAGGGTTGCAAGGGATTTGTAATAGTTGTTGATTTGTAAGTAATTATAGAAGCTTTTCGATCAATATAGTATCGATTTTGTTTTTGTAATAAAACTTCGTTTTGATTTATTTTAATAAATATATTTATAAGTTCTTTTATAATTTTATAATCTTTGATAAATATTATTATTATTTACAAAAGAAAATCAGAAATCTTTTATTCGAAATCTCTAAATAGAATTTTATTATTGATAATCTTCATTTGGATAACAAGTAATCTAAATTTCCTATATTATTCTAAGAAATTGCTATATCGAATTGTATTAGGTATAATTCATATTTTATATTGAAAATGAGCATTATCGATTTCGATTGGGTTCCGATAGATCGCTATAAGCTGTTCGATCAATTCGAATACTATAAATCGGAGTACTTGTATATAAAGAGTATGATAATGTATTTATACTTCTGATTCGGTTTGATCGATTATATATATATAATATTATATTTCATTTTTAAATAATATAGTATATAATTCGAATCGTTCTATAACCAATAATTATTACAAATTAATTTTAGATTCAATATTATCGTTAAGTTTAATAATAAAATTTATAGATTTTGATATATATATATCTTGTTATAAATTATAATTAATACAGGAATACAATCTTGATTAATTAAATTGGTTTCTTGAGTAAAAGGACCCCTGATTATTAAATAAATCATCATTTTCTGAAAGGGAAGGAGAGTCCTCGAAGAATTCTGGGTAATCAAATCATCTAATCAAAGTTTTCTTTCTTTGATTTCAGGATCTTCAGGTTTATTTAGATAAAGATCCTTGAATTTCGATTAAAGGAATAAAGGGAATCTTAAGTACTGCTGTTAATCTGGATGCCTATATAGATATCATTTGGGATTCAAAAGGAAATTGTATTATTGTAGAGCTCATTATCATCATAACTTTCAATTATCGATTCTCCTTTTTCAAATTTATAATTATTATATAAAAATCTTATAATTGTAATGATAATTCGAAAGGAATAATTGAATTATTAGAAACATCGATTTCATATATTGGAATCTTCTTTTTATCAATCTTCTTTCTTTCAATGATAACATTATCCAATCCTATATTTATATTTTCTTTGAAGAGTTGTTGAAATAATTGAGGAGAAGGAAAGGGTTCCTTAGAATATACTTTCGAAGGTTCGGAGTGTACAGAAGGAGTTCGTTACATTATGAAAGTGATGATACACTTCTAAAGGTGTTTATATCTTCATCGATTAGATCGGAATAAGTCTTCTTCCTTTGGGTGTAACATTTGTAAAAGTTTATTTAAAAAGGTATTATTAAAATGAAATATTATTTGAGAGACCATCAGATGACCAGACGCTTATAAATGAATTGTAGATAATGTAACGTATAAAAGCCGTAGTAGAATTGAATAAATAGGGTCAATTATGTTCTTTAAAATCTATAATTGAAGAATTATAGCTCGTAAAAAGCGATTAGATATATATATACAAATACCTATTTATAAACTGCAAGATTATATATAAACGTTATTAGGGTTACCATTTTACCATATTAAATTGTATGATTCGTAATGTATGCGTACAGATGATCAGCTCATAAATTGATATGGGAGATAAGAGGTATCACGTGGTTAGCCTCCTGTGGTTCACGATTCGTGACAAATTATATAATTCGTAATGTATATGTATAGATGATCAATTTATAAATTGATATAGGAGATAAGAGGTATTATATGGTTAGTTTTCTATAATTTACAATTCGTGATATTATCCCCCCCTTCAGAAAAACTTGCTTTCGAGTGTTTCACTTCTTTATTCTATTATTATTTCATTAGAAATCAGGTTTTATAACGATTTATAAACTTTAAATCAATTAGATTAATCATTTTGGTTGATTTGGTCAATTTAATGAAAATTGACCAAATTGACCAAAATTATCGATCAAATTGATCAAAATGATAAATGAATTAATCAAATCGATCAAATCGTTTATCAATTAATTAAATTAATATTGATTCGTATTCTCCTTGATTTGAGGAATTTTTAAAAGAAAAAAGTTTCAATAGAAAAAGGAAGAAGGTTGAATTACGGTATAATGATGATGGGTGGTTAATATGGTTAATTCCGAAATCGATCAAGTTAATCGATTAAATTGATCAAATCAACCAAATTGAATGAAATCGATAGGGGTAATATTACATTTCGTTTTTATTATATTCAAGCTTCCCTTTATATAAATTTTGAAATGATTATAGGCATGAATTTTTTGAAATATATTGCCTTCGTATTATCTTGATGGTAGCAGTTCGTCTGTTGTATAAAGTTCGGGCTATATATGTATACAATCAAATTCCTTCGAATTTGTATGGGTTTTTGATTTTTTTATGATTGTATATATATATATTATTATAAAATTATAATATTTAATTTGCTATATTGAAGAATACTTTTCTTTTCCTTGGTTTTATAGATAAATCGTTATTTATATAATTATAATTATCCTTTTCATTTTTATAAAACTTTATTCAATCAATTAATCGATTAGGAGGACCAGGTAATGTTGGATTGGTCAGATGAAAATCGCATAGAAGATGTAGTGATGTTTTAAGATCGGAAACAGGATATCAGATAAGATCGGTATTATTATTAAACTATGAGATTCTGTATAGTAGGGTTTTTCGTATTTTCTTTATTATTAGAATCTTTTCCATTTCCCATTCCGAATTATTAGTTATATTAATAAATGGAAATGATTTGAATATCTGATTAGGAAAAGGATCGTTATATACTTTATATAATCGATCTGAAGGGAAAACAGAATGAATTTTTATTATAATCGGGAGTTCGAGTTTAAAAGAGCTCTCAGATCGATTAATGATTTTGAATCTTCTTTGAATTAGGAAGTTCAGTTTTTTAAATGATTTTTAAATAAAATAACTCTTTATATTAAGTTATATATAATCTTCGATATCGAAATCGATTTTATATTGATAAATATTCATGGATTTCGATATTTTGATTTAGGTATATAATAGATCTTCTTTTGTTTATACAAAAATTAATCTATTGTGTTTTATGTATATATAAATATCATATATATTTATATTGTTTATTGATTTATTAGCATTTTCCTTTTATTCCTATATATATTTCGGTGTATACCTGTATAGGGTTTCGTAGAATGTAAGCCTTCTTAAGGAGTTATATAGAAGAGTAAATTGTATATAATCCATTATAAATAGAAATTCTAACCAATCATCTTAATAATAGCTAACAAACAATCTTAACCGCTATTAAAGATACTGATTATAGATTTCAATTTGATCATCGGTTTGGAGATAATAAGTAATAGATAATTTAAGATCGGTTCCTAGGATTTGACTGAATTCCTTCCAGAATTGTAATATGAATTAAAAACCGTGATTCAATATTATAGTATCAAAAGGACCATAATATCGATATATATAATAAAAATATAATTATATTTGAATTTGAATATTGATTGATTTATAATAAAATATAAAGATAACTTACTTTGTCAATCGATCAATAATAACTAAAACATTATTATATCCATATTTATCCTTATTAAAACTGTAATAATCTATAATAATATATTGCTATATTCGATTAGGAATCGGAAATGGATGTAATAAACTAAGGGTACGATTGTATAGAATAGAGTTGCATTTGTAAGCGTAACAATTATATATATATCTAGCTACAGTATCGTACATTCTGGACCAGTAATATTATTGAAATAATAAAAAATAAGTTTTGCTTATACCAGGATGAACAATGGAAACGGAATTATAGGTTTCACAAATCAAATAAATTCGAAGATTATCAATATCAAACACCACCAAGCGATCATTATAAAATAAAAGGCAATTTTAAAATGATATATATTTATAACCTTAGATAATTTATATTCTGAATATTAATAAGCTATCTATAGTTTTATTTACTTCGATAATACAATTAATTAAATCGAATCGAAAAACGATTTCATTCAAATCGATACTAATAATCATTGTTTTATCTGAATAATACTTTTGTAAAACTTTTCTTATAATTTCGATATCAATTTAATTGTCTTTAATAAATTACTAAAAGCGATTCTTCTTCTTAATATAATTCTGGAGATCCAATTCGTCGGTCTGACAGATTAAGATATCAACAAAAGGGTTTTCTTTTCCAAAGCAATATATAATAATAAAATTATAATCAATTAGAATTTCTACTCAGCGAATTTATCGGGCATTGAAAGTCTTAATAATCATGAAATATTCGAGGGCCTTATAATCGGTATAAATCTTGATTTTATATAGTGAACCAACGAGTTCCGTTTTCCAATAATTAAAAGATCGAATGATTAATAGCATTTCTTTATTATAAATTTTATAGTTCAGTTCAGTGGTAATTATAATTTTAGAGAAATAAGTTACGGGAAACCAATCTTTGCCATATTATTGTAATAATACATTAATAATTATTTTATTGAATACATTTGTTTCGAGTATATAAGGGAGTTGGTGATTATAATATTACAAGAATAAAGCAGAGATAAGCTTTTTCTTTAAGATATTGAATATATTTTGGTATACTTTGTTGAATACAACTTTAATATTTGCTTTAATGAATTCGTTGAAAGGTTTCGTTATTATATTATAGTCTTTAATGAATTATCGATAAAAGTTATAAAAACTAAGGAATGATTAGATCCCTTTTATTATTGTTGGAAAGGTTCAATTTTCAATTATCTCAATCTTTTCAAAGTCCATTTCTATTCCTTTAATAGAGATAATAAAGCCCAAATATTTAATATATATAATATTGAATTCGCATTTTTTGAGATCTGTTTATAAACTAGCGATTTCTAATCATTCGAGAATTAGTTTAATATAAATTTGGTATTCTTCTTTGTTCTCAAAATAGATTAGAATATCGTTGAGGTATATTATATAAAAGATATTTAAATAATCGAATAGAATATCATTTATATAATACTAGTAGATTGTAAGATTATTTGTTAATCCGAATAATATGATCTTACATTTGTATAATCTGTATCAGATTCGAAAGGTAGTATACTCTTCCGAAGCAGGATCCATTTTTATATAATAGAAAACTTAACGAATATCAAATTTGATAAAAACTTTAGTATCGAAAAGCTAAGAAAGTGTTTTGTTGATTAAAGGGAGGGGATATTGATTCTTATATATCAAGGAATTCAATAATCTGAAGTTTATACAAAACTTCAAATTATTATTGGATTTCTTAACGAATAAAATGGATGTAATATAAGAAACTTGATTAAATTCAATAAAACCTTTACTGAGATTATTTATAATATATTCTTTGATGATTTCCAATTGTTTTAAAGACATTTTATAAAGCGGATTGTAATATAAGGTTTATTCTCTTTTATCTTTCAATATGATTTTATAATTATAAGATCGATTAGAAGACAAGATATTTGATTTATATTTGAAAAAAGCTTGATAATATTATCGATATTCAGATAGTATTTTGGGTTCTGAATCGATTTCGGTTAATACTTGATCAAATTTCTTTTGAACTTTTGTATTCTTGAATTCGATTAAGATAATCAATATTCTTTCTTTTATATATTATTCGTTTCATTAGAAATCTATTATATTATTAAATTCTTTTAAAATAATAATAAAGAGTTCAATTTATTTATCTCTTTTATATTCTAATTAGAACTTATCGGATTTGAATATATATAAATCGAGGATTTCGGGCAATATATAAAGAAAGCATTTGTAGATTTATAATAATAATATAATTGATTGGGAAAAAAATAAATTGAATTTGAAAGGAATCGGGATTTTTTTCTTTTCAATAAAAATTTGTATTGTATTTATATTTAAAGGTTTTTGTTATATATTATTAATTACAATTGATTTATTTAGTTATAAATCTTTTCGATTCTAATATTCTTCGAACTGGTTATTTCATCGATTAATATTTTGTTAGACTAATCGATCGATTTTCTGTTTGCAAAAGGATGATTGAGTAACAAAGAGATTATTCGAATAGAAGATAATACAGGGTCTTTTTTTAAGCTATTCAAGATATCGATTAAAGTAATCGAATTTTATTCGAATTTCTGATAATTAAAGTCTATCTAAAATAATATTATAATTCTTTAATTCAATAATAAAGAAAGAGACAAAAGATTGTTTATAATTATCGATCGTTAAATTAAGGAATATGAAATAAATAATGATATGGTTTTGTATATCATTATATCCTTTAACTTTAATTGAAACTTCAAGTAATATAATTCTGGATTTAAATATAGGAAATAAATAAGTAAGGAATATAGTATTAATAAAAACAAATCTATTTGTTTTAGAATTAATGAATACTTTTGATTGATAAATATAATTATTTTTCGAAAAATTATAAGGAAAAATGAATGCTTCTTTTCCTATAAGTTTGATTAGATCAAGAAATCTTATATTCTGTATAACGTTTAGAATGGAGATAGAGTTTAAATATTTGGTTTTAAATGTTTTTCTTTTTTTAAATAAGTATTCTGTATAGCTTCAATTGTAGCTTTTGGATTGAAATCTTCTTTAGCATTCTGATATTCTTCGAATTTTTCTGTTTCTTTTTATATTATCTCGATTTTATTGAGATTATTGATATAAAGTATTAATGTATATATTACTTTAGGAGAAGGAAAAGACGATGAATATTTGAAGTTTGAATAGTTATTGGGTATAATAGGGCTGGTGTATTTGGAAAGAGTATTCTGGAGTGGAAACGGTTTCAGGAATATAGAGATTCCAAAATTGGAGTTGTTAAAGTTTCGAAAGGATTGCAAAAGATTTATAATAATTATTGATTTATGAATAATTATAAAGGCTTTTCGATTAATATAGTATTGATTTCGTTTTTATAATGAAACTTTGTTTTGATTTACTTTAATAAGTATATTCACAAATTCTTTTATAATTTTGTAATCCTTGATAAATATTGTTATTATTCGCAAAAGAAAATCGGAAATCTTTTGTTCGAGATCCCTGAATAGGATCTTATTATTAGTAATCTTTATTTGGATAACAAATAATCTGAATTTTTTATATTATTCTAGGAAGTTATTATATCGAATTATATTAGGTATAATCTATATTTCGTATTAAAAGTGAACATTATCGATTTCGATTAGGTTCCGATAGATCGCTATAAGTTGTTCGATCAATTTAAATATTGTAAATCGGGGTACTTGTATATAAAGAGTATAACAATATATTTGTACTTCTAATTCGATTTAATCGATTATATATACATAATGTTATATTTCATTCTTAAATGATATAATATACAGTTCGAATTATTTTATAATCAATAATTACTACAAACTAATTTTAGGTTCAATATTATTATTAAGTTTAATAATAAGATTTGTAGATTTTGATATATATATATCTTATTATGAATTATAATTGATACAGGAATACAATCTTGATCGGTTAGATTAGCTTTTTGAATAAAGAGATCCCTGATTATTAAATAAATCGTCACTTTTTGAAAGAGAAAAAGAATCCTCGAAGGGGTTTGGATGATCAGGTTGTTTAATCAAAATTTTCTTCTTTTGATTTCGGGATCTTCAGATTTGCTTGGATAAAGATCCTTGGATTTCAATTAAGGGAATAAGAGGAATCCTAGGTATTATTATTGATCTGGATGTTTGTGTAAATATCACTTGAAGTTCAAAAGAAGATTATATTATTATAGAACTTATTGTTATTATTGTGAAAGAGGTAGGTCGAGATACGTGCGTCCCGATAGCACGCTGCGAGGGGAAATGGGAATTGGAATTGATCAGATTATATTGTAGAGGCTTCAAATAGTAAAATTAATAGGTTTAAATAATGATTTGGATTGTATATAAATGAAGTACAAAAAGACTAATAGAAAACAATTGATTTTTTTCAAAGAAAAAGGAGCAGAGCCTTTTTTTATATTTAACTACAAAGAGTTATATAATTATATAATTACGAATTAACTATATATTAGACTTTGATATCCCAATTTTCTTATATCCTTCCCTTTTCCAGAACATATATTCTACCTGACCTCAGGATAGCTACAAAAGATAAAAATCAAAGAGATCAAAAAACAATTAAATTAAAGAAAACCAATTAGAATATCAGCGAATTAGAACAATAAGCAATTTTTAAGACTATTTTAAAAAAACAATATACTCCAGATTCTTATTAATCCAAATCTGCTTCTATCGTCTCTCTACCAAATTCGATAGGAATTTCAAATTCCTGAAAAACATCCTTATTATCCTCTCCATCTCCAATCTTTCTTAAATATTTATTCGAATACTTTATAACAAACTTTGTATTTGTAATCAGACTTTTTAATAATTCCTAAATACAATTTGAATAACAAATAAGGATTTTTGGTATTACAGATTTTTATTTAATATTAAAAGGATAATCCTTTCTCTTACTATTAGATCTTACAGGAGGCTTTTTTACTGGAAAGCGATTTATCTATTCTCTATCTAATTCACAACCTACATCAGGGATTAAAACAATACCTTATATCCTAAAAGGTTCAATTGGGAATGGATTAGGTAGCATTATAGATTAATTCTGAATCGGTTCTCGCCCTGCAACTTTTTTTCCCTTCCTAATGAACTTCTTTAATATAGATTGAGGTTTCCCAACAGAAGATTCTTTATCAACTAGATTCACGACCTTCCAATTGCTAATATTTTCTTTATCAGGGAATTCATTATCTTTAAGATTCTTATTATAAAGAACTTCTTACCTTTATAAAAGCATATCATAACCTGCAAATAATGATCAATCTCCCCATTACTTTTCCTCGTTTTGGAACACTTCAAATTGAATAATCAAATCCGTTATTACAAAATTATACTATCGTTTATACCAAAGCTCGAATTTATTATCATTGATTTCGAACAATCTATTTACTATTCCTTTCACAATATTAGAATTCCAAAATAAATATCCTAAAAGGATTATAGAAAAATGATTTTATAAAACAAAATTAATATTAAAAAAAAAGGGTTGGAAGATATAAAGATCTTTTCCATTAAATTTGTTTAACTTAAAAAAAACAATTTGATTTTAAAGAAATCTCTAAAGGTTTTCGTAGGAGCTACTGTCCTTTATATTCTTTTCATTCGAAATTACAATTAGATAAAAGATTAATATCAAAATCGATTTATAGGATCCAGAAAAACTGGTATATTTCAAAATAATATCTAATCGAATTACAATTATTCAGGATTCAGGTCTAATCAGGATCCTCCAACGAAACTGATTCTCTTGTTCAGCCTTCTAAAAAGCTTCCCTCCTTATTGTCCAATCAAGATTATATCATAATTAATGAATAAAAGAATACTTCTTTAAAAATTCCCGAATTAAATTATCATTGTTATCCAATTCATAAAAAATAAGGATTTAATACTCTTTATAGAAGCTTTTAATTGATTCCCTTGATTTAAAAAGGTTGATTACGATAATCATTCTTTTTGAAGCTTCTTTTTATTTGCCCTTGAAAGTTAAATAAAAAAGGTTAAAAAAGGAATAATAAAAATTAAACTTTTTATTATAATCAAGAAAATGTAATACAGACAAAGGTACTGATATAAAATGGAATTCTTTATCCTCCCGAATATGGATAGCAGTATATTACAAAGCAGAATCATATCTTAAAAGGAATTAAATAATCGAAAAATAATAATTTAGGAATAGATCTTTTTTAAAGACTTTACAGAAATATTATTTGTAGGCAATAAAAACATCTTCGTAAACATTTTGTAAATCAAATCTATCTTTTTATTCGAAGATATATTAAAACAAAGGGATATACAAAATAAATTAATTCTCAAAGGATTCTTTGTTTAATAATTCTAATAAAAAAAGATTATCTTTGAAAATTTCATTAGAATTAGGGGAATAGAAGCTCTTTATTGAGCCGAATCGATTGGGGCCAAAAATTTGTTTTAACTATTCCAGAACCAAAGATTGATATAAATAGAATCAAAGGTAGAATACCTTTATTAACTTTATTTCGTTAATGCACTTTTGGTTCCTGGTAATAGTAATTAATCTATTTTGTAGTTCCTTAACCAAAATATATTTCGACTTTAGATCAAGGAGCTTTGCCAGGATATATAAATAGTATATATATAAAGCATCTATAATGATTTGCTTTTTCAATAATATAATAACTTTCCATTCTACTTAATCAGCAATGTATCCATCGTTTATCAAAGAATACTATTCTTCTTCAAATTGGTAGCCTAAATCGCAAAAACAGCTTTTCAACTTCTATGAAGAATTTAAGACTATCTTAAAATTATTGGAAATTGAATTGTTATCATTTGAAACAAATTTAATACTATAATCAATCATACAATGACAAAATACAAATCTATCCAGAATAGATAGATGAAAAGGGGTTTTTTTCGAGAGATCAAAATAATAACTTTTCTTTTTTTATTTATCGATATTCACGATTGCAGACTCCGAAATTGATACAATTGCTTGGGAATGAAGAAGTCGACATACATAAAGGATATCTGGTATAATAATTATTTCCAATTGTTCTTCAATATTAGATTTCTTTTCATTATCATCATTGTTGAGGGATACCGGGGTAGTTTCTACAATAGTTATTGTGTGAATAGATTTATCTCTTTGTTGAACTTCGGAGAAATTTTTGTTTTCACAATATTCTCTTAAAAATTCGAGATTATCGAAAGTAAATCTATAGGTTTTGAGGATAGGATTCTATATAAGGTTATAAAAGAAAGGTATTCAATCTTTTTTGTTTTTTATATTAGTTTTTGTAATGAATTTATGTATAATACGGAAATCTGCAGGGTTATACTTTTTAATTCCTTTGTTTCTCTTTTGTACAAGGTATTCAGTTATATATCTATTTAGAAATTTCATAAGGATTTGAAGGCTAAAATGAAAAATATAATAGGCTATATCTGTTTTTATTGAAATACTATTTAAACTTATATTTTCCGATTAAAAGCGGGTGAGAGTTTTTCCTTAAGCGGTTGTCCAAATTCTTTCGAGATTTTTAAGACCTTCTCTGGTTTTATTATAGTATTATTCGATAAATTGAATTACATTATTGTTTTTAGCAAAATAACCAATCTTAAAGAAATCAATCGCTTTATAAAACTTCTGACCTTCGATTCGATCTTTTATTTCATTTACAAAGTTTCTAACGAGATCAATAATACTTATAAAATAATTGAACTATTATTTAAAAGCATTGTATTTTTCCTTAACTTCAAAAGTTTCAATAAATACAAATACTTCGATTTCGCTATTAAAGGAATAATTCTTGTATCGAATAAAAAAAGGGGTATTATTGTTAATAGAATGGGAGGTTATAATTTGATTAGATTCTTTTCCAAATATTATATCAAAATTTAAATAAAAATTTATATAAATAATAAAATAAGTATATATAAAGAATTGGTAATTTCAAATCAAGTTATTAAAGAAAGCAGATTTAAAGAGAAAATATTGAACTATTCAAGTATTGTTCAGGAATTGTTCGCAAATTGTTTAAAAGCAAAATCGAT
The DNA here is from genome assembly GCA_014898415.1 of Stromatinia cepivora. Lineage (NCBI taxonomy): Eukaryota > Fungi > Ascomycota > Leotiomycetes > Helotiales > Sclerotiniaceae > Stromatinia > Stromatinia cepivora. Next base: position 1,094,237 of record RCTD01000015.1, on the reverse strand, counting down.
AATATAATAAATTTTTTCAAAAAGGATTCAAATACTTTTTTTTTTTTAAGGATTATAAGGTTTTTCTTATTGAACTTTTTAATTAACAATCAGAAATTTGTAGCAACAATTCCTTTTCAGTTTGTTGTATTTGCTTTTTTCCTTTTGATTCTATATCATCTTATAATTGGGTAAAGAATAGTCCTTGATTGTTTATCATCTTTTGTTTGGAAAACTATAGATACCTAGAAACTCGATTCTTTTGATTTATTCATTTATATAAATCTTTAAAATTATTATTTATAAAGAGATCTGAATATAAGATATATTTCTTAAGACAAACGTCTGTATAGATTCCATCAAACGGGGTATTATTCATTTCTTCAAAGATATATGTGGAAAGACCCTTTAATTTCTTTATCATTTTGTAAAATCTGTATTATTTGAAAGTAAGTTTTGTATTACGAGATATATCGATTTTTGATCAGGGATTATAGTATAGAATTATATTTCCAATTCGAATATTCTTATTCAATATTTTGTAATCGAGATTATATCGAAGTTTATTATCTTTTTTATAGTATTATTTGCAAAGGATTATTTTCTTAATATCTTTATTTAGTATTTTTAATTATTGTATTCTAATAATCAATAAATCTTCCCGGGTTTATATACTTTCCTAATCAAGGATCCTTCAAATTGTATATATAGTTTCAAAAGGTAATATAGTTTTCTATTTATAGATCAATTCAAACAATGTTTTGTTTATCGATTTGTGAATTGAAATATAATCAATGAATAATACTGTTTCTAGTTATTTAGATCATTTACACCCTTCTTGTAATAAACGGGAAAATGCTTTTGCAATAGAATAATAACCTTTTTCTATTATTCCATTGATTTGTGGGTGATAAACTGATATCTTGATTTTGTCGACTCTATACTTTTCGTAATAAGCAAATATAGTGCCTTTGTTCTCAAGCCCTCCATTTATAATGATTTCTCTAAAAAAACTATAACAACAAACTACTTTATAAAGGAATTTGGCAATCATTTCCAAGGTAGTATTTTGTAAAACTTTAATTTCCATTTAATTATTTAAATCTTTTTATAGAACAATGAAATATTTGAATCTATAATCGTCAGGTATTTTTGTAATATCTATATCAACTTTATATCAAATACCTAAAGCCCAAATAACAATCATTGATTTATTTGTTTATTTGGATAATCTGAATTAATAAACGGAATAAGAAATCACTCAATTTTTTATATCCTTATATATTCCATTCCATTAATAATAATTATGTATTTTAGTATACAATAATTTTAAACCTTTATAACCAAATTCTTCATATATTCGAATCATAATTTTTGCCTTTTCGACTAGATCGTCATTTATTATTATATAGATAGAAGATAATCCGTCTCCCCGGATTCTGAATAAACAGCAATCCTTTATATAGAAGTTGAAAGTTTCCTTTTTGAAAGTTTGTTAATCCTTCGTTAGTATATTTTTAGGTCTCCATAGTATAATGATATATTGAATAATCATTTATATCCTTTTATTTCCGCCTTTCAAAATTTAAAACGATTTTAAAATTTTGAAGTTATTTATACTCATCACTAGATCTATTTACAATAAATTCAGGTCTGTAATGATCGAATCATCAATATCTTCTTCATATTCCTTATCAATATTGTCTGAAACAATTCGCGGTCATTATAATAGGGCATCTACAATAGTGTTTTTGTTTCCAGAAATATATTTGATATCAAAATCGAAGAACTTGATCCAAACAATCCATTTTGTAACTAAAGCATCAGATAGATCTGTAATTGCTTTATTTAATTGAATTATAAGTATATTCACATTAATTTTTAAAAGGAAATAAATACTATAAAGATCTCTTTTGCATTTTTGTAGAACTTTGAATATTCCTTTGCATTCTCTTTTAATAGTATTATAATTTCATTCAATATAATTCCATATATCATTTTTATATCTAATAATAATATAAAATTTATCATTATATATTTGACCTAAAATAGTTCTCTATTTTATCAAATTAATATTGACAACGAATATAATGATTCTGACTCTAGATAAATAAGTCAATGAAAAAAGAATTAAAACTGAAATTAATTTGTTTTTCAACAAAATCATTACAATATTATGATTAACAATCCAAATGAATTCTATATTTTTCTTTAATAATATATAAAGAGATTCTATAATAATGACGAAATTCTTTACCCAAAATCGATAGAAGATATATACTTTAAGAAATATTCTAACTTCATAATCATTCAAACAAAATAACCATTCAAATATCTTAATGATTTTAACAATATCAGGATTTCTTCCTTCAGAATTGATATAATAATCTACAATTCGGATTCCATTGTAATACCATTTGGATTTGATACCGATAATGTATTTTACATACTCAATACATTTCATTATAATATCCAGGTTTTTCAGATATTCAATAACGAACTTCTTCAATCCAGATTCAACTTCAATTTCACTATATCGAGTTCTGGGATCCTTAACTTCAATATCATTCAAATAAGGTATGGCAATATCAGGTATAATATCTTATAATATCCTTAATACAATCTTTATAAATTGAATGATCGAATTAATAACCCTTTGTAATAGAATAATAAACCTTATCAAATTAAAAAGGGTTATAACAATAATGATATTTCTATTCTTCTTATTTAAAAGTATTTGATTATATTTAGAAAAGAAGTTAATTAAAAATATTAATAAGTATTCAATCATTTATTCAGCAAATTCCTTTAAGTTTGGAAGTATATTTGTATTTTATAGGGTTATAGTATTTGCTTTTGTTATTATAACAACAATATAATATTTATCAACCTTATTCTTTTTAACTAAATATTAAGGGTTTCGATATAATCCTTCTCCTTTCTTTAATATACCTCGCTTAATATAATCTTTTATTATTTCGATAGTTATTAATAAAAGGGCTTTAAAGAATACAAAACCAGGAGTTTACCAGACCTTATATAATATTATCTTGATAATTTATGGCAGAGCAATTGAAGGTTTGATATTGCCGGCTTTCGTTTAATCAAAAACTAACACTGCTTTTCGATTCTGTAGTAATGTAAGGAAAAGTTCCTTTTTACATTTCCAAAGTATATCTCCAATATTTAACAATATTAAACATTCTTGTATCAATCGGAAACCTTTAGATCTAATATCGAAACACAGTATCAAATACTTCGAAAAGGGACCTGATAATTGACATTTAAAGTGTTTTGCATATTCCAATTTTAGCCAATTAAGATCACCTTCTAGGATTTCTCCATCGATATATTCTATTTCGTTCAAGGATTTTATCTTATCCTTTTTTTTCTTATATACATTGTTGACTAAAATAAGAATTTCGGATTTGATATTAGTTAATTTCTCCCAGGCATTATTTTCTGCCCTAAGTTTTTCTAAATCGAGATGAATATTATTAATAGCAAAGTATTCCTGAAATCCCTCTAATTCCGAATCTTCAATATTATCAAATATATCTTCGATATCAAAATCAAAGCCAATTCGAATGATATCTATACTAAGCTTTATAGAATTTAAGATCATCTTAAAATTTGGGATATCAATTAGGAATTCTAGGAAATGGTTTTTAACAAATTCTTCAAATTTCCCTTCATTTTTGATAGCATCTAGGATTTTTGAAAGATTATCGATATAATCCTTAGGATTTATATTATTTATTCTTTTCCCGACTTTTCAAAATCAACCTTTATAATATCTGCTTTGTGTTTTGGTTCAATTACCCAGTAATTAACCTTATTAACATTATTATCATCAATAATCTATACAATCTGTTCATCTCCTTCATATTCAAAATTGATCTTTTTTGTAAACAGATATAGTATCCCTAATAATAATAGGTCTTTAGTATTATTCAAAACGAAGATATCAATAATGTTTTTAATTCCTTCAAAATTGATTTTCATATCTTCAATCAATCTATATAAGGTAATAATATTCCTATTAAGGATGATCATTGTTGCTTTATATTCGTATATTGTGAATTCCAATTCTTTTGCAACTTCCAGGCTCATTATATTGATTATCGATCCCGAATCGATAATACTATTAATCTTAATATTCTTACCTATAAAGATTACAATAATAATAAATATATTATATATTTCTTTTGATTGATAATTAAAGGAAACATTTAAATGATTAATAGTTGTTAAAGCTGTTATAACTTTTTCGATAGAAATTTCTGAATTTCTGAAAAGCTCTCTTCGTTCTTCGATATCTACAATTAATACTTTCTTGAGAATTTGTTTAAGAAGATCTAATATATATATAAAAACAATCCCAATTATTATCAAGATTTCGATTCTGCAAATCTATTCTAAAATTTCTGTTGGGGATTCTATAATATAAGCAATGATTAATGCTTGCTTCTTTATTCTTGAGGATTTAATATAAAAATTGAATGTTCTATTCTCTTGTATTATACCATTCTTATCAAATTCAAAAAGATTCTTCCCTCCCTAAGATTCTTTTGCTTCATCTTTTTCGCTTTCATTAATATCTATAATTTCATCTTTATTAAAGAATTCTTTCTTTAACCTTTCCCTTTCAATTTGATTTATTATTTTAAATAATATCTTTCAAAAAGTGCTTAACGATTTTTGGGATTTATCAATTTTGCTCCATCCTACCGATTTGGATTTTTGGGATAATCAGTTTTATAATTTTAAAGTTTCTTTAGATTAAATAACTATATTGACATTGATAATTTCCTTTTCTCGATAATTAATATTATTTACAAATATATTCTTCACGATTTCAATATTAAAGACTCCAAGATTCAGCGAGCCATCTTTAATATTAGATTTCTTTAATCGTTTCTTTTATTAATCAAACCTATAAGTTTTTGTATATATTTCAATCTGATAGTTTTCTAAGGAATCCTTTTATCTAAAAATTGAGGAAAGATTAGGATATCCTTTGGGATCAAATATAAAGATTCTGTATTCGTTATAATGATATAATCTAATATTAATATTATCGATCTTTTTAGGACAATTTTGTTTTATAATATAATCATTATTGTAAGAAGATTTTTCAAAACAATAATAACAAAAATAATCCTTTTTATAAACTTTATTTATATCAAGAAGAATTCCCTTTTGTTCATCCTGAATGAGATAATCATTGTATCTCGTATTGTCTTCTCGATAAATAATTTGATATTGTAATAACGAGAAGGATAACTTCGAATCTTTTGTACCTTTGATTCTTGCCTTTAAATAATTCATATTGAATTTATCCAAGAAATTAATGATTTCATTTATAATATTCTCTATCTTTCATCCTTAAGAATAAAACTTTGTATTGGTATTAAAGACAAATAGGGTTTTTATATATTTATATATAATCTAAGAAACAATAATCTAATGAGATTTAAATCTTTCGTAAATTCGGGCGATAGAATCTTTAGAAAAGTATTATTTATAGGTTTCATTTATTATTCTCTTGAAATTTATAGAAACAGGATTATCGAAATCAATTTTAAGCTATTTAACAATCTTCTTTCCTATTTGAATATATAGATTATATAGGAACATTTTTCTAGTTTCGAATTTGATGATTATATAATTATCAATGAATTGAATAACCGAAAATACGAATTTGATAATATAATCTTTTATTATTATTGAATTTATATTATAATCCTTTTTATTTTTGTTATATTAATTATCAACAAATTGATCAAAAAAATCTCGGATGTCTATTATTTGCTAAATATTGTAATCGCAAAAATATCGGAGTAATATTGGTTTCAATCCTTCTTTCTAATTATATCTAATAAGATTATATTCCAATATAAATTTGATTTGGATAGTAATGATATAATTGTAATATTAAGGAAATCGAATTTGTATTTCCTTATCAGATATACCATAATCAATTTGTAAGGCATTCTAAATTATAAAGAAGTCAAATATATCGATCCTATTGAAAATAAAGGCAATAGTATTTCTAGTATATAACATAATAGAGAACATATATATATAATCCTTAATATAAATAGTAAATAGAATTTTTGATGGATTTTGTTATTGTTGATTTAATTCTTTTTCTTTTTTGGTTTTTTTTGTTTTTTCTTCTTTTTTAATAGGATTTCCATTATTATCAATAGAAAATTCTTTAATAGATTCAAAAGGATCGATAATTGAAATAATAATACTATCCTCTAATCCTTAAAGAATATCTTACAGGAGATTCAATCTCATAAATAGATCAAAATTATTCATTATATTATTGTAACTTGATTGAAAAATATCTGATTCATTAAAATCTAATTCAATATTTAGTTCTCGATAGCTTTCAGTATTTATAGTTTTCTTTTGATAAATCTCCAAAAGAAAGAAAAAGATATATATAATTCTTCCCAGGGTTTTCCTTCTTCTAAAGAAATATATAAATTTCAAATCCCTTAGCTAAAAGTTTTTTAAGATATATCTTAAATTTTTGATTGTTGATATCAAGAATAATAATTTAGTATATTATACCCAATCCTTTTTATTGCTCCAATATATATTTAGGTATTCAAATAGCTCTAAAAATATATAAAGCGTTTAAGGTCCTTTAATATAATTGATCACATTTAATCAAAATCGTCTTCGAGATTGGAGTTTTCTTGTTTACAAAGATAAATGATTCGTTTACAAATAAGGACTCCATTATATTTGGAGTTCTAATATATTCTTGATATTACTAATTGTATCCTCGAATAAGACCTTTATTGATATATTCCTTTCAATATGGAAAATAGAATAATAATTTTGCTGAAAAATGATTTATCTTCGATATAATAAATAAGTACGAATAAAGAAGCTTCGATAATCAAAACTTTCTTATTTAGAGTTTAGCAATTCTATATTTTTGAAAGGATTATCCTTTTAAGATCAATTCCATCCCCTTCATCTACAAACTATTAATTCTACTTTCTTTTCAATTATGGTTTCCTTGTAGATATATTTATATAATATAAACTATATAATTCGAATTCGGCATAGATCATCATTGTGAAGAAGATAGATCGAGATATATGCATCTTGATAATATATTGTAAAGGGAAATAGGAATTGGAATTGATCAGATTACATTATAAAGACTTCAAATAATAAAATTAGTAGATTTAGATAATGATTTGAATTGTACACAAATGGGGTACAAAAAGATTAATAGAAAACAATTGATTTTTTTTAAGGAAAAGGGAATAGAGCCCTCTCTTATATCTAATTACAAAGAGTCATATGATTATATAACTACGAATTAGCTACGTGTTAGGCCTTGATATCCCAACTTTCTCACATTATAACTTTCAATTATCGATTTTCCTTTTTCAAATTTATAATTATTATATAAAGATTTTGTAATTATAATAATGGTTTGGAAGAAGCAATTGAATTGCTGGGAATATCGATTTTATATATTGGAATTTTCTTTTTATCAGTTTTCTTTCTTTTAATAGTAATATTATCTAATCCTGTATTTATATTTTCTTCGAAGAATTATTAAAATAATTGAGAAGAAGGAGAGGGTTCCTCAGAATATACTTTCGAAGGTTCGGAGCATATAAAAGAAGGAGTTCGTTGTATTATAAAAGTGATAATACACTTTTAAAGATGTTTATATCTTCATTGATTAGATCGGAATAGATTTTCTTCTTCTAAGTATAATATTTGTAAAAGTTTATTTAAGAAAATATTATTAAAATGAAATATTATTTAAGAGGCTATTAGATGATCGGATATTTATAAATGAATTGTAGATAATATAATGTATAAAAACTATAGTAGAATTGAATAAATAAAATCAATTATATTCTTTAGAATTTACAATTGAAGAATTATAACTCATAAGGAGCAATTAGATATATATACATAAATATCCATTTGTAAACTGTAGGGTTGTATATATATATTATTAGGATTACCATTTTACTATATTAAATCGTATAATTCGTAATGTATATGTACGGATGATCAGCTCATAAATTGATATGGGAGATAAGAGGTATCACGTGGTTAGCCTCCTGTGGTTCACGATTCGTGACAGATTATATAAATATTTTGGGATTCTATTTTGAGTCTTTTATAACTTTTCGTTGTAAATATAATATCATATTTTAAAATCGTTTTTATTTCCTTCGATATATCTTAATTATTTCCCGAATTGATAATATATTCGATTTATATATCTTTACAATTTATATATTTTGTATATCTTTATTATATTAAGTATATAATTTATTATAATAATACAAAATTCTTATTTGAAAGTGAAATAATAAACAAAGAATGCTTTTTTCTAAAAGGATCAGATTTTATATATATCGAATATACCCGAAAGAAGAAATTCTATATAATACTATTAAAGGAAATTAATCTTTCGATAAATCGATTATTACAATTGTATTACAAATAATAAATAATCGAAATTGATTCGCTTAAGGAAATTATACTTTTAAAGAAATTAAAAGATCGATAAATTAAATTTATATAAAAAGTAAAGGTTTTTCTTTACAAATAAAAGAAATATAATTTAATATAATTTAATATAATTTAATATAATTTAATATAATTTAATATAATTATATTATAATATAAAGGAAATTATATTGATTTTGAATATATAAATAAAGAAATTGATAAAATTGATAGAGATATTGTGAAAGAGGTAGGTCGAGATACGTGCGTCCCGATAGCACGTTGTGAGGGGAAATGGGAATTGGAATTGATCAGATTATATTGTAGAGGTTTCAAGTAGTAAAACTAGTAGGTTTAGATAATGGTTTGGGTTGTGTATAAATGGAGTACAAAAAGATTAGTGGAAAAACGATTGATTTTTTTCAAGGAGAGGGGAGTAGAGTCCTTTCTTATATTTAATTACGAAGAGTTATGTGATCATATGACTACGAACTAGCTACGTGTTAGGCCTTGATATCCCAACTTTCTCACAATATATATAAATCTATAATATTATTTTATTGATATATTTAGTATAATTTATTATCTTTTTTATTAATATTTTTGTAATTATATCAAAAACCTATAAATAAATTGAAAGATATCATCAATAAAGAAAATAAAGAAAAGATCTCTAAGATTTCTTCGATTCGATTTAAATCATCGAAATCTATTTGTGTTTTATTAATGAAATTAACAAATCGAAAGGTAGTTAAAAATAAAAATAAAAATCCTTAAAGTATTAACGATATATTAACGAAAAAGTTGTAGATTTCTGTATTTCCGGTAATCAAAATAAGATTTACCGAAAAACTTTTCAAATCGATTTCTGTTAAAAAGAAAGTATTAGAATTATTTGAATCTTTTGATGATAACGATAAGGATTTGGAATAATTTGATACGAAATTATTAAGCTTTAAGAGAGGAAAAATCTTTGTAGTTTCTATACCTCTTTTATTTTCGACGATTTTTAATATATTGATTCTAGCTCCAAGGGTAAATATAATATTATCAATCAAACATCAGGAAATATTTATAGTTCCAATAAAACTAATAATATCTGTAATAAAGAAGATAATAATCAAGATTGAAGATTTCGATTTTTTGAAGGGCTTCAATAATAATAAAATAAATTTTATCCTAAATAAGTATAATCAATTGACGAAAAAGCTTTTGGATTAATATAATGAATATAATAAATTGGATTTTATTAACCGATAATTAAATATCATTAAATTTTTTGAATCTGGATTATAAAGTATAAATAAATTTTTCTTTGTATTTATTTTTACAATAATTCTAAAAATTATTCATTAGAATATTATTATTAAAGAATATATTCGGCGAATATTCTATTAATTAATAAAACTAGATATTGATAAGGATTTAGATAATATAAATGAAAATAGAATGTTGAAGGAAGAGATATAAAAATAAAAAAGATACGAATATTAGATAATAAAATAAAGATAATAAATTTTTAATGATATATAAAAGTAAATAAATTGAATAAAGGTTTTTTAAATATAGATATTATAGAATACAAATATAAATCTTTTTTATCTTTGTAATGTACCTCGATTGAACTATTTCATAGTTTTTTGTTATTGTTATATTGATGATATATTTTCCTTTTTGTAATTTTCCAAATATTTTTTAATATATATTAAATTTCATAAAACTTTTTATATATCTTTTGTTAATTAATAATATTTCTATTATATTAGATATTATATTCTTTATTCTTTTTTTCTATAAATTAGTATTTTTTCGATTTCATATTTTATATATCTTTTAATTTCTTTAGGAGATAAAAGATCAATAGTATTTTTATATTTGAACTATAATTTGAATAATGAAATATAAAAGATATTATATATCTTATATAATAATAGAAATACTAATTTATATACTTATTTATTATTTATAATATTGATAATAATAAAAGAGTTTATAAAACCATCAAAGAACTTTTTTTTGAATTATAATTATTTAATATTCCTGATATTGAATATAATTATATCGCTAATATAAAATCGTTGAAGTAAATCTTTTTTATTATTCTTCGATCTTTTTTTTATTAATTTATTTCAAATTTCTATTAGTTTTGCTTTTTCCAGATTTAATGATTTTATATATTTTTATACAATAAATATCTTCTCTTTAATATTAATATTGTGAAAGAGGTAGAAAGAAATGCATGAAGTGAGTTAGGAATGAACTGCTTCTATTCGATAGCAGTATCCTCATAGGTTCAAGAAACCAGCAATTTTTTTCCGGCCCCAATAGCTGATTCGGCTATGGCTCGATTGGGGGTGAAAATTTAAGAACTTTTCTTGAAGATTTGAAGTGAAGTCCATCGTTGGAAGTCGTATCAATTATCCCAATCATAAAAGCCCGTTTGTATATGCATGCTGGGAAGGAAGTGAAGTATCAGGGGAGCTACATGAGATGAAGTAATATTTCGCTTACTAGGGAGCGTGATTCCTTAGATGCAGGGGATGGCCAACGAACTATTGATGATATGATTGATCAGTTTCACGGTAGGAGAACCTACAGCTATGAGGGTCCCAAAATTTTATTTGGAAATTCACTGCGGATTCAAGTGCAAGCTTGAGCTCTACTGCGGCGCTAAAGACTAATTTGATGAAGGGAAAGGAAAAATCGTGTAGTGAAATCACACTGCTCAAATGCGACGCCCCACGAACCCCGCTCTAGAATCCAATCCGAGAAGCGAATCTGAAAAGAGATCTATGGAGTGCTCCATCCGAAACTAACAGGAGAGTCTCCCACTCTATTTCTCTAGGCCACTATAAAATGAGTGTATCCTCTTCGTCCATGACGAGAATGCGGTTTGCAATATTCTAGTTGTAGACAGAATAGATTATGAGGAAAATATGGTTCCCCATCAATCAACACGCGAGATACAATTCCATTTGGAGCTTCTCCCGTCGATCTATCTTGACGGGATGAACTGACTAACCGCTGATGTCACGGTTGCGTTAAGAAATGTTCAAGCAAAAAGATAAGGATGCAGCACCTACGAAGTACCAAAAAACTCCAAAACTTGTAAGCACCTCTCTAAGCCCGGAGAAGAGCACCATTCCACACATGGCGTTTTCATATTCAACAAAGACCAACTTCTGAAAAATTTGACCAGTCATCATAATACTCTTCATAAGCCTAAAGTATCTATTCTCATATCATAGTGCCCAATAATGCAATACCCAAGTCTCAACGCCGATGGTATCCATTAATCCACGCAACAGTCCATATAACCCAACCCAATCATTCCTCATCACTACTATCCATAATAAAGCCCGCTCTAACTCTCGGTCTCCTTGGGTTCGCCACTGGTACGATATTCTCTTCATCCTCATCATCTATCTCCATTGCCGCTTTTGTCAACGGTTCATCATCGTCATCACTTAAAACTTTTCGTCTCTTCGGTTGCGTGGATCGATGCGGACTTGAAATCGGCGTATCCGTCTTCTGTGCCTCCTCCTCTTCCGTCTCGGCATCATCAACACCTACACCCTCGACCTCCTCATCACTATCCAACGAAATAGAACTGCTCGCCCTCCTCTTACTCCCCGTCATAATCAAATCCTCATCACTATCCCTCTCTCCCTCTCCCTCTCCATCCAACGCACCCGCCATACTCTTCTTCCCATTTTCCCTCTGCTGGCCAACCCCCAACAACTCCTTCATAATATTAATTTTATTCTGTTGTCTCAATCTCTCCTCCGCCTCGAAAAAAATTCGATCATTTTCCTCGTCATCCTCATCACTATCACGAACATATAATTCACTCTTAATCTTGCGGTTTTTCTCTAACTCCCTTGCTCTCCTAGTTGCTGCACGTGCTTCTATTTGTTCATTCGTTAGCCCGCAACTTTCGGGTTCTTCGCCCCCCCCACTCCTGCGTCTTCTTCGATTTTTCTTTAGAGCTTTTAGTGCATCAGATTTCTTCATTGCTGTGGGCCCACCAGGTTCGAAAAGTAGTTCCTCCTCATCGTCGTCAATGCCGTCATCTGATTCATCATCAAATGCTGCACGTTTCCTATTCATGCCAGCAGATACTCTCCTGATTTGATCAAGTGCTCCTTTATCATCGTCAAACGTTGGTGGGGCGAACTCGAATTTTTTAATTAAATCAAGGGCTTCTTTGATTTGATCTGCAGACTTTGCCGACGGGACAATCCAGGTAGTATCAGGATCATCAGCAGCTCCAAAATTTGTGAGTCCGACAAGCTTCATTAACAGGCGCAGATAACCATTTTTAAACATGGCAGTTTTACGATCATCATTATCTGGTCTGAGAACTGCATTCATGTTAGCAAGACACGAACAAGGTTGGATAAACACTTATACATACGAATAGTAGGAGCCTTTGGAGGTTCGACCTCCGCGGCAGGGGCCTCTTCATCCTCCGCAAATGGGTCTTTCTCCACGGATTGCAAAGCCTGATTCGCCGCCTCCCAACTCCTCCTTTCACTCTCCGCAGAAGATAATTGTGATTTGACCCATTCAATATGATCGGCCTCATTCCTATCAAGCAAGGCTCCAACAGCAACACCGATTTGATCTTCCCATTCCAATCCGCCCTTAACTTCTAGTTCCGCCGCAGCTCTGGGCTTGGTTGCTATTGTCTGCCTTGCATAGCCGTACTCGATGAAATGCGCAGTGCTGTTGGTTTTAGAAAACAGCATTTCCACTACAAGTTCCGGTCGTTCTTCAATTTTCCTGGTGCATTTCTTCAAAAGTTGCTTTACCATTTCGTCCCATTCTTTGTAAGGGGGAGACTGAGGATCTAGTCCCCCTGGACCTTTGATCATCGTATAGAACAAATGGATGATATCCACTCTGAACAACATAACACTCATATCCTGCTTGAAAGCCACCCGATAGAAAAATCTATGAGCTCGTTTTAATTGCGCCGGTTTGAGATCAATATAGAACTTCGCGAATGATACAAAGGTATCAATACATCCTTGTGACAGAAATTTAGCTGCAAAGCGTTTGTAATCGAACTTTCGCTCGGAAGATTCCTTTTGTGCTCGTTCCTCATCATCGCCCTCAGACTCGTCAACTATATTGTCATCACCTTGGTCCTCACCTGCATCTCTCGCAGCCTTCTTCTTTTTCCGCGTGCGTCTTCGAGATCTTACTTGCATGTCCACATTCTGCTTCGAGTATTGTTCCAGGATACGCATATAATTATGCGTAAGCTCCGTACAAGAATCCAGATAACCAAATCCTTGGTCTTTGTATGTCCGAGTAATCATCGCCACTCGTTCGTGAGTTGTGTCTTCATAAAATATACGAGCAAGAATATTTTCTGCAATCTCCTGATCATCTTCAAGACGCGAATCCGCCATTTCTTGGACCGTGAGGAGAATTTGCGTGAAACATTTCATGGCAGCACTTAAATCATACCAATTCTTGTTCTCAAAATTGAAATCCATCGCCCTGTTGAGCGTAATGAACATCTCTTGGTTGAGAACACTAGCAACGAGGGCAAAACTATCCACCTCTTCTGGCACTTTAGTTTTGGAAGGTTTTTTGTTTTTCCTCCTTACTCTTTCGGCCTCAAGAAACCACGATATGAGATAGAAAAATTGTCGGTGATGATAATCAAGAACTCTTTCAGCTTCTCTATCAATTGCTTTTCTGATATGAGTGAAGAGTGGGTTGAAACCTGAATCGAGGAATTCTTCGACAAATGCTCGTAAATTTTTGGTTGCTGATGCATTGAGAGGAACCGGATTATCAAAGGCCAGCGGTCCACTTTCTCCTTTGACTGCTCTCCTAGGTGGCTTAAACTTTTTAGTGCTATCCATCTTGTCCAGTCCTCCTCTACCGGTTCGCAAAGCAGCCTGGCCAGAAATTGTTGTCATTTTTGCATCATCTCGTTGCATCCAAGCCATTGTTCCGAATCGATTATGCCTCGTAGGGGCATTTGTTTGGTAACTTCGAAGCATTGCTTGCTCCTTCTTCCGTAGTCTGATTAGCTCATCCGTCTTGCTATTATCCATTGCCTTTTCGTTGAAGAATAATTTCTCGACATCCACTCCCTTAATCAAATGGAAGATAACGTCCATGATCACAACATCCTGGGTATTGAAATCCTCTCCCATGGTCGAAGATACCGTTAAAAGAAGATGGAATATATCTTGATAGTCGAAAGCATCGATCGTCGCGGACCTCGAAATTTCTGCCTCATCACCTTCATATTGTCCATTTGGTGGAGGTGCAATCATGGCAATGTTCCGCAGAAAGTATAGAAGCAATTTAATAATGCCCTGATCTCTTGTACTTCGGTCCCCAATATCCTCCGCCATTGCCGGCAGCGCGCATCTGACCGCAGTATGTAATATTCTCGCTCCGTCAAACCCAAGAATCGACCTCTTATATCCCACTTGCGCAATCTCCAAATATGGTACATGTCGATGGTGATTGACAGTCATTTCTTTATTCTTCTCCAAGGGCCAAGTCAATGGTACCAAGAGTTCCAGGCATGCCAACGCAATCTTCGATTTTAATCGATCGTCCGTGGCATTCTCCGGCCATGCTGCGAGAATTTGTAGAAGATCTCCTCCTACTAAATTGGATTCTGCGAGACATCTTGCGACATCTAATCGATTTGCTTTTTCATCGTAGAGCTTCAACCATTTCTTGAGATCTCGTAAACATGCTAATGCATCATCTCCTAGTACGTATCGACCATCTTCATCTGCTCCGCTTCCTCCCAACTATCAATGGTTTAGTTAGTTCTAATTCTTGGACTTTTTCAGAGAATAGAATTGAAATAACTTACAGCTGTAACCAAGCTATTCACATAAGCTCTAACTTCTGGATCTACGACATCTCTTTTACCACCTGAGAACTCCATATTGTGTTGTGTGGTAGGTCGCTGTCATGGATGGATCTAAGCATAGTAATTTATCAATATCAATCAATATCAATAAAACCACTGTACACGCTCTTACCAAAATTCGCGATCGCGACGCGTACCCATGTCAAAGTCACATGTAATGACGGAAAGCTGCCGGCCCGAACGCAGCTTTACCCCTCGGTAAAAATCCTGGGGAAACAATGAACCGATGTTAACCTTTTCTACTTTCGAACTTCATTCAATTTCTTAATACAATACCAGAATTTTAATTCATTCTTCTTACTAATATTGTCGCCCAAGATGCTTTCTCCAATTGTAAGAAGGGGGCTTCAGCAGAGTTCTAGATATGCAAGATCATTTAGTTCCAGCCGAATCCTCTCGGCGCAAGAAGTCAAAAGCCTCGGTGTTGTTGGAGCTGGGCAAATGGTAAACCCATCTTCACTATCTTTCTTGACATTCAATTGCTCATGAGATTTAGGGTTTGGGTATAGCATTAGTAGCGGCACAAAGAGCTGGTGTCTCAGTCACTCTCGTCGATACAAATCAAGCCTCCCTTGATAAAGGCCTCAAGTTTGCCGGTATGCATTCATGCTATCTTGTCTTTCCCCTTTTGCAGACTTCTTTGTTCATAGTCACTTAAAAGAGCACCCTAACAAATTTGAGCCTCACTTCAGATAAACTCTTGGCCAAAGATGTTACCAAACAACGCATAACCCAAGAACAATCTGACAACATCCGCTCTCTTCTCACTCCAACCACAAAGATGGACGATCTTTCCTCCGCAGATTTCGTAATTGAAGCTGTCCCCGAAATTCAATCCTTGAAATTCTCTATCTTCAGTTCCCTCGCCCAAATATGTCCTCCACACGCCATCCTGGCCACAAATACCTCCTCCATATCCATAACACGAATTGCCGCGTCCACGACCAAAGATCCTAAAGATACCAGCGCTTCTTCTCGTGTAATTTCAACACATTTCATGAATCCAGTGCCCATTCAAAAGGGCGTGGAAATTATTACCGGATTACAGACGAGTCAAGATACAGTGGATGCGGCCATTGAGTTCTGCAAACGAATGGGTAAAATCCCATCTACATCAGCGGATTCACCGGGCTTTTTAGCGAACCGAATCCTAATGCCTTATATCAATGAAGCTATAATATGCTTAGAAACTGGTGTTGGGAAAAGAGATGACATCGATGCGATAATGAAGAACGGAACCAATGTACCCATGGGACCGTTGCAATTGGCGGACTTTATTGGTATTGATACCTGTTTAGCAATTATGAAGGTCTTATATGAAGAGACAGGAGATAGCAAGTATAGACCTAGTGTACTACTGGGGAAAATGGTAGATGCGGGGTGGTTGGGTAAAAAGAGTGGAAAGGGGTGAGTTTCTTCCTTCTCTCATTGTTTCACCCCGTGAATGAATTTACTGACATTTTAATGACAGATTTTATGACTATTAATTAAGAAATAATTATATTTATGAATTAGTATACTATCAACTCGAAGCTCGAAGCTGGGGCAACGTGTGATCCCGCCTGCTTCAAGGGTCTGCTTAGCACCTCATGCTCGCACCAAATTGGGCTTTATTGTGATTGAACGATTTGATGATAGAGGAGAATCAGTCATGCGTCCAGGACCTCAAAGATATGAAATATGTGGTATCTGGCATCTGCAAATTCTTCCAATCACCTCAAAGTCATACTTTGCACTTCGTTCGTTCTCATGCCCTCACCATGCAGGCCTCTCAGACAGTATTCTTACGTCTCTCACCCCTTTCTCCTATTTTTGGCAGTGGCATGATAACTAAATGTATGGGAAACGTGGAACTGGGAACGGGGTGAGTGTCCTTTCATGTTTGTGTAGAATACGAATGGATGGAGGCACTAGGAGGATCGTTTGAATGATAAGTCTAAGTGTAAATGCAGGTTTATCGTCTAGTATCAATTGAATCATAATACATACATATCCGTCCCAATGAAATTTAGAATCCATGCTCGCTGAACCTTTCCCCCCTCCCGGTAATCAAGTTCCTTGAACCTTTTGTTGCTTATCTGCTATAGGGCCTAGAGCCTAACAATTTCTCCTGTAGAGCCCTGGAATTGGTTTCTAGCACTACCTAGGTATTGTACGTAGGCTTGCTTAAAGAAGAAAGTAGATCTCACATCAGCATGTCTCCATGATTTCAATGGCAATCAAAGTTTCCAGATCAAGTCACATAATTCAGATCACATCATATATCACAATAAAGACAACATAAGACACAAGGTATTCAACTTCCACATAATGATATTGCCATCCCACGATCCAAATATCTACAAGTGATTTTCTCCTCCTATTCTCCTCCATTCCTGCGTTTCCTCAGAATTCCGTCCTCCTCCTCAGCATCAATCCCCATATATACCCTGCCCATACCCAGCATCTCCTCATATCCCCTCACCAAACCCAAAACCAATCAATGCTCAGCTCTTTCTCCCCAGTAAACCCGTTATCAAAAAGAACCCCAAACTCTTACTCAAACCCCACTACGCAAAGAAAGCAAAGGACCAGAAAAAAAAAACATAAACACAAGAAGTCAATCAAATCCCATCAATCCAGCTAGCTACCCAAAAGAACCCCAAACCAAAAAAAGTCATAATCAAATTATACACAGATAAGAATCGAAGAAATTCCGAACCACCAAACCTCAAAAGAGAAAAAAAAAGACTGCGCTTTGTTGTTCCCCGAATCCTGTCCCTATTTCCCAAACCTGCAACCTGTTTTTCCCTTCTTGGAGGAGGAAAGAATCGAATTGATGTGAAAAGTATGAAAACACTCCGAGAATATGAATGGGTGGATGAATGGATAGATAAAAAGAATAAGAAAGCCCTAGATATAAAAACAAGTCCGGATAGTATCTCCAAGAAAATACAGAGAAGGGCTAAAAGATAAAGGTCAAAGGTCCTCGAATGTCGAAAAGTAAAATGGTAGAAAATGATGTCGGGTTCCCGGTCGAATGCTGCAAGAACCGAGGTGTAAGAAGCATGGATGTATAGAAAGTATGTATAAATATATGTATGTTTGAGTATATCGATTCACACGTATATAGTAGGAAGGTGTAATGGATTTGAAGATTTGGGTTTCGGGAAGAGATTGGAGATTGAAATCTCGGAGGAAGAGGTCTGAGTTGTAGGGTGAGGTGAGGAGCTTCTTGTCTTGTTAGGATGGAAGGATGAATTCTATGCTCTGGTCTTTCTTCGAATTGCAATGCCGTTAAACACATATCTTTAAACAAAAACTTTTGTGCGCGCACAAATATCGAAAACTGAAAGCGAATGCGAAGCAATCTCTTTAAGAAGACATATGAGAAGGTGCATAAGTTCCCGGCATGGTAAAGCTTCTTTTCCGGTTGTCTTTTCCTTCGAATTCATTAGGACGAAGATACGATGAGCCATCGCTGTTATCCCTCTGCGGTTGGCGCTCTCCAGACTGTGCGTGGTTCTGAGCATGCTGCTGCTCTTGACCTTGCGAGCCGAACTCTCGCTCGTTTTGAGGAGCTCTTGATGCGTTGTAGGCGTTTGAGAAATCTTGCGGGGGAGCCATTGGCGCACTTAACTGTGGATGGTTCGCGTCGCTTGGAGTTCGAGGAAGTGAGAATTCCATTGGTGCTGTGAGAGGTGCGCTGGCAAAGCCCGTTGAATATGGGGAGGCGAAAGGGCGGGAAGTGGGAGGCAAATGTGATGCGCCTTGCTGGGGGAGAGATCGGTATTGATTGCGGAGATCAAGACCTTGGGGGAAAGCACCGCCGGTAGATGCTCGCAGACGGGACATAGCAGCTGGTGCAGACTGCTGTAACGAAGACGGAGGATGCGACGGTGAGTAGTCCATGTGTTGGGGTGAATGTTGAATGTTAGAATCTATCAAAACGGTTAGTCTACAATTTCTTTTCATCTTCAAGGATGGGACGTACTTGGGTAAGAATTTGACTCAAATTGGTGCGCATTGACCGCATTATTCTGCTCGGGCTGGTACATTGATTGTTGCCGTCCAGTCGATTGAGGACTTGGTTGTCCGGTCTGATAATTGGCATAATCTAGAGTCTCGCCTTTCCAAGACATGCTGGATCTCAATGGCGACTGGAGTGATTCTGATCGAGATCTTGACATTGTCTCTCGAAGCTGCAGTGGTTGTAATGGTCGACCATTGTGGTGTCTTGGCTGGGAATGGGAAACTGCTTGATAACCGCCTGGTTGTCGATCAAACGGATTCGAGCTCCTTGGCCCTGAGCTCATCGGACTCGAAAGATGACTGGAGAAATATCGATCAGGAGACGTAATCGATAATGGCGATAGAACGTCTGGTGTGCCAATTGAGCTTCCTGGAGTAAATCCGACGTGTCCATATGCAGGGCTCATGCCCGCAGGCGACATGTGGTCATCATGTTCATGTCTGCGCATCGTGTCTACCATCAAGGGTCGTATCATATGATCCGCGTAATTTGGCACATAATCGACGGGCGACTGCATTGGTGTTCCAACGCCGTGCACAGCTCCGTAAGGAGAATGAAGAGCTTGTACATTGTCGAAATCGTCCGGTACTGCTCTCATCTTCATCATTCGTTCTCGATCGTCCGCAGTGAGCCTCTTAATCTTTGCGCGTCTGCTTCCATTAATTCATGTCCTCATTCGAACTGAATTGCGTTCACATACCGGTTCTGAAACCATACCTGGACTTGTCTGGGACTGAGGCCTGGAATTTCTCGTGACAACCGCTCACGATGAGCAGCATCTGGGTGCGCTTGCTTCGCGAATTCACTCATAAGGAATCGAGTCTGCTGGTGAGTGAGACTGGATAATAATTAGTTTTGATGTCACAACACACAGCGAATGGCAAGGCCAGCATACCGAAATCTTTTCATTTTCCTACGTTCCGCTCTTCGTTCTGCGGCGGTCTGTGGCGTAGAAGAAGTTCCATCTTCAGCATCTAACATATCGTCGTCGTCATCAACATCGTCATCATCTTCTTCCTTGGGACTCAAAAGAGCTCCTCCGTCTTCATTCACAAGTGCTCCTGCTCCTTGTTGTTGTTGTGGCGCGCTCGATGCAGATGATAATGGATTTGTTGCTATCGATACAAGTGAAAGTGGCTCCGATTCTGGAGAAACCATAGATCCATTCCGAGCTCTATTGGCGGCAGGTTGACCATAATCTCCAGGTGCTGAGTCTGGTCGTTCTATGATAGGGGTTGGCGGACCTTCTGGTCTTAGTGGGCCAAGTGTGTGTCGGTGCTCTAAAGTTGGTCTGGTGGTGGCTTGCTGTTGGCCGTTGGTGGCATTTGAGCTCGCAGAGTGCTCGTAATTTTGGTTGACCACGCCATTCTCTCCGGAGATTTGGTACGAAGAGTACTGTTCTCGCCAGTCCGGCTGCGGTGGCAAAGCTTCAAAGTTCGCCATTCGTGGAGACGCGAAATTAGCAGACCCAAGTTTACTAGAGGACCAAGTGTTCCGTCCTGTATCGCATTGCCGTGTAACAAGCATTGAGAGTATCTTTTATGTGACCGTTGAAAATGGTCCAGAAGTTGCTTTTGGGGGTTCTTCAAGAGCCCTTGATTCGAGAAAGGAATATGTGTGTCGTGTTGTCGCAGTGAAAAGTAGCCGTGAAATGAACGAGTGTAAGGGCCGCTATAGACAATGGCTGATCACTGACCAGAAAAGAACATAAGGCCTATCGAAGACAGAGCAGTTAAGTCTAGTAGGAATTCTAGTCCTGCTTGCTCAATGGCGATGTTGAAGAAATCGGAAGAATTTGTAAAGCTTGTTCCTGTAGCTATTGATCAATGAATAAATTAATTCTCAGGGTCTTGATCAAGATCTGCTAAATAAGGTTCATTGATGTAATGGACCAGTCCCGGAGATATAAATGAAAGGATTTGAATGTTCTGGACAAGCCGAACGCGTATACCTTCCAGAAGATTTTAAAATTTGACGAAGTCGGTTTTCAACAGCGCTGTCGTGGAGAAAAGAAGATGTAGCGTCCTGGGTCAAGGATAAGTTGGTCTCAACGAACGGATGTGGCGAGTGTCCTGCGTCGTCCAAATGAAATATAAATTGCTTCTTGTTTTAATGACGTGCTAAGTCCGTATTGAGAAGTAACGGGAATGAAGTTGAAGGGGGTCGTTGTCTTTCTTTTCACGTTCGATCGACAAGCGTCGGGTAATGTACTCCAAGATTGAAGGCCTTTGATATATAAACTCCTTGATTATGATCACCACAGCAAGGAGGACACTGGACCCGAGAAGCGCCCTATCACCCCTGGCTCTCTCGATTCACAGGAAGTCCCTGTCGTTGCAGCAGAATGCCGCTGAAGTAAATTGTACCGATGACAAGAGTCTAGTATGCAGGCGCAGCGGAGTAGTGTCAAAAATACCCACCTCGACTTGATACAGGGCTTGCACGGTTGCGTCTAGGATTTTGCTTGGGAGAACCGGACTTGGGATGAGATTTTTAAGGGCAGTTGCACAAGCTAAAGTGGATGAAGAAGACAGGTTGGAGGGGAATGTTTTTTAATGCACGAGGACATTTAAGGTCAGCCACAGACAGATAGACAAAAAAATGATAACAAAAAGTGAAGCGATTCAATGAAAATATTTGGTGTGTGAAGCCCCTGTGGCTCTTAAGAGGATTGACAAATGGAAATGAAGCTGCAGCGAAATGCTGGATAGCACTCTATCGAGAACTTGTGCAGAACGTTGGATAAGATGAATGTGTGACTGGGTGTAGGGATTTGGTGCCGGCGCAATCATCCGATACTGAGATGAAGCATTAAAATGGACCAACAGGAACAGGTTAAAATAAAGACAGGGCTCCGCAACAGTGGTGAGTTGTATCGATCTCAACTAAGCCTGATATAGGAGAGCTTGAGAGAACAACGGATTATGACAAGGGATGAGCGGAGAGATCGAGGCTGGGTCTCTTTTGCGCGGATCATTGGTCTCCATTTTGCATGAAAGAGTTGGAGGGATCATTGAATCTGTCGGTCAACTTACAACCGTTGTCGCTAATAGATGCCACCCAATGAAGATCTATGAAGACATGGGGGTTCCCGGACTTTTTATGCGAGTTGTGACATGACAACGTGATGACCCTGCCGCTTATGAAAATTAACGCAGAACTAAGAGGGTTAAAAAAAGTCAAATGCAAAACAGAAAATATCTAGGTAACGCATAATTCGCATATTTCACCTCGAAAAGTACAGTCTAGGTTGTTTTAACCTCCGTACTATTAAGACTAATGTAGTTGACAAGAACGTGATACCGTATGAGGATGTGTGGATCAATAGGGATTGTTCTCGGTACTTTTGAGATCATCGTCAAACCTTGAAGTCTTATGCTATTTTCCTATAGGCATAAGGAATGCTGATTGAAATCTGCTACAAAATCCATAGATAGTTTAGTCAGGCGAAGGTTGTTTTGACGTGTTGTCCATTGTGTTTGGTAGGAAACTTCCGGATGCGAGCGAATGTATGGTGTTGTGTAAAGTTTGATGTGTAATCGCATAAAAACAATGCATCGTTCATTTCATGAATTAGGCCTGCCGTTGAGTTTTGATAGTGGACGACGCGAAAATTGAGCATAGTCCTTGTGCTAAGAGAAAGCTAGATGATAAGAAACCTGCTAATGAAGCCACTAAAGAAGCAAGCTACTCAAAAAGCTGAAAGTGAAGGACCTACTGAGTGGTACAACTAGCATTTATGAACCTGCGGAGTAGGTCAATCGTAGAACGGCGGGCTAGAAAGGCTAGAAGTCCGTCAAAAATCATTCGAATTTTCCAAAATTGGCGGGTATGCGGGTAAGGTTGTACGGGATGACTCGGTTTTAGGGGTTTTGTTAAGCCTGTTCAGCGAGACAAAAAGAGAGAGTTTCAAGATGACTGGAATTCAAGTAGGTATTTCATGCTATGCCGGTCGTTGTTAATTTTCAAGGTCCCGAAGGAAATGATGTTTTAGTATCAAGTCGTGCGAGGTACCAAGTTTAGTCCAGGTACGAAGAGTAGTCGAGTTGTGGATGCTTGCAAACATAATCAATAGTACCTACTGAATAGCCTGCAATGTGGATAGGAAAACACAAGACTAAGGTGGACATATATTAACATTTTTCGTCAATCTCGACGATTAAACAAGGTTGTATCTAGGAAGATTCATTTTGACATATTCTATTATTATTCGAGAAACACTCAATTCTGTCCCTATCAAGGAATTTCCTTGTAGAAGCTCGCAAGCTGAGGAAATTTGATTCATGGGAACATCACCCGCCATTACTAGGTCTAGAGAACCGCGGAAGTGAAGGGAGGTGACCTTGATGGTTAGTACTCGTACAATTCACGGTAGTTAGAAAGGAAGACCTTGGACATGTGAATAGAAATAATCTCAAAATTGGACTATTGCCTAGAGAGGAAAGGTACGGAGTAGACGTAAGAGTTGAGACGGGTCACCAAGCAACTAACTATCATCAGATTAGATCCCCCACAGAGTAGCATCAAGTCACCACATCTTCATCACATCATCTATCACAACATTGCTGGTGTGGGTTTCATAAACTCATATCACAGTTCTTCTGTTCAAGTACCTTAACTGCTTTGGCTCATCCACCTGGGTGGCTGGAAAAGCACTTCCTAGAATAACCGGATTCTTCTGGCGGGAGTCTGTGCACATCCCGCGGTCTATCAATCTCGCTACGAATTCCGAGGATATCATGGACAAGATGTAATGATGCATGATTTTTGATGTGCGTATGTTTTTTGCTTTTGTTTTTTGCTTTTGTACTTCTCTTTATGATTAGCAAAGTGTAGGCAGTGATATGATATGATTGTAGAAGCAGAATAAATGTCCTGGGGATTTTTCAAGGATTTTCTAGCAACCACATATTCGTGCCTTTTTGCTTACGGGTACCGTCCCTACGGTCCGGTCACTGTTGTCTAAGCACATTCCCGTCAAGGCCGTGTTACGTCGGGTAGGTACAAAAATACTTTTGGGAAAATATCATAATCTCGAGAACACGGCATGTTTCGCTGACTATTGTCACGGTGACTAAACAGATTCGTGGAAACTCAACAATGAAAGGAAGTGAAAAAATATAAAACATGGATGGTCCCCCATCAGTCGGATAAGTATCCACAATCAACCTCGCCCTCACCTGCCAACACGTTGTTGTTTTGTTGATATGTATTTTGTCAGTGTTCCGACCAGAAACCGAATGGCGTATGAGACTGCAGGAAACCACTCGGGATGTTTTAAAATACCCTGTGCCGTCTTTTTCAACGATCTGATACCAGGATGCTTCTGTCAAGAGCCTATCATCGAAGTACCAGGAGTCAAGAAGGTTGTTGAGAAAGGTTGTTTTCCATGCTTAATGCATGATGCGAAAAAGCTAAGATAGAAGTTTTATTGTTCATTTCCTCAGCGGTGTCTTGAAATGCCGACTATCGTACTACTTTTAGAAATGATGCCCCACCGATTACGCCAATTGTAAGATTAGCATTACCAAGCTCATCAGTTCTGAAAGGCATGAATTATGTTTATCAGGCTGATACAAATTATAAAACAACAGCTGTTGGAGATATCTTGATTAACGACGAAGCCTTACGAGCAACGCTAAGAGCTCGCAGACTCGTAAGCTGATCATGGATACGACATTCAGAAATTCACAAGTCAAGTTTTGTATATGAGCTTTTTTCTACTACTTGTGGGCATGGAATTGACTTGGGATTCAATTGTTGAGGCGAGAGAATGAAGGGGTATCTGTGGGTAGCCGTGCTTCGGGGTTCCTAAAATCCTCCATTGGCAACTGAAAGCCTAAAACCTTAGATCTTGCCGGAGCGCGGGCGGGATCTCGAGAATGCTGTGATTTGTGACCGGGCTGAGAATGTACAGTACATGACGATACCAGAGGTAGCCTTTTCTGATTCTTGTGTTACGCATTTTACCTTGTGTTGCAGCAGATATTTGTTAATATAATGCTTCAGGCCTAATTTGGCTATCAAACTCATGTGCTGATTGGATAACCCAAACGGAAAAGCTTCGACGACTTAGGTTGTGTAAATTCGAAGCGTGTTGGTGTTGCAGGCGCGCCGTGTAAGAAAAGAAAGATTATGCTACAGGCAGGGTGTAAGAGGGGAAAACTCCGACTGTACGGTACCTTTAGGCTTTTGGTAATGTCACGGTAAGGGGTAGTACAAAAATTGGAGGATCAAGTAAAAATCCTTGGCTGCAATAATGAATACGTATTTTACAAAATGCGGTAAACTAAAAGACATTGGAGGCTCTTTGGACAAGGGCGATAGGATAAGGATCACGAGAGATTCGAGGGGGTAGATTCGAGGAGATGATGGAGATGATTAACTTTTTACGCCCGCACGATTTCGAAAAGGAGATGGGGAGATTGATAGAAGAAGGGAGATGAGATTTGGGGAAGGATTAGTTTCTCTTACCTGGTACCTGCCGTAGTGAAGCTTCTAAGGTTTCTAGGTTTTTAGCTTAGAAGAAAAAATTATGGATACATCCGTATTTAGACCATTGCGAGGCAAAACAGGCAAAACAGGCAAAACAGGCAAAACAATTGGTGGAGTAAATGCAGGTACGACCGCTGACTAGGTCAAACAAGAATTAAACACAGTGAAGAAAAAAAAAGGGTTAAAAAAAATGATGAAACACTCTTCGAATCTGATCCACTCATTTGATTCCTATTCTGGTCATTTCACAGCGGACTTTTAAAAATGTACGAGTGCGAGACGCCGCATACGATTTTGACGTAGAAAAGAAACTTCAAATCACATCTATCATCTCCGTACCATATACAGAAAAGGTAATAGAAACGCCGGTAAAATACTGGGAGTATCACACGGCTATGTTGTATGTTCAAAGGGCTGCGGTTACTTGGGAACCTCTATGAAATACGAAGGCGTGAATAACAATGCGGACGAGATGTTAAAAGTCAGGGATTACTAATAATAACAAAAGTGTACTTTCTATAGGGTATCTTGTCTACTGAGATAATGTCTCCATCGTTCGTAGCACCGTCTAACTAGTATACTCGAGTACATATCTGTCATCTAATGTTGTACATAGACCTCAGCTGAACTTGACTTGGTACAAATATCAAGCCATGATGTTCTCCAATGTTCCAGCCACCATGGACCACATGGCTTACTTCAATCGCTCCCAAATCTCAACCGTAATCCAAGTCTCCAAGGTTTCCTCCCGAGCACGGTCTTTGATTTTTTGAGGCGGCGGGTCAACCCTTACGCAAGTGATTGTGTTTGGTACGTCTGCCAACTACTCGCCGATTGTCATCTCCATTTCATTGTCCCCATTGTTGTCTAATCTTATATGTTTTGTAATCATCACGATTCCTCTTGCCCAAATCAAGCTCTCGGCGCCGTTCCGAATACTTCCAAGCCTCAGTAACGCATCTAAGACTAAGAAAACTCCTTCCATGGATCTTTCAATCTTCCCATTAAGATTTGGATACGTAATTTCGCAAGAGACTAGGACCGAGACCGAGAAAGCTAGAACCACATCGCTTACAGTAGTAGAATCTTTTCTTTAGAATTACCGAGAGAATTCCTCACCCCGGGGTCTAAAACCAGGAACGGTGAGGAAACATAACGGCACAAGAATCCGCCTGTCATCAAGTATACATGTGGTTTTTTCAAGTCTACTAAGCTAGATGGCGCTTATGCTTCAGATTAAAATATTCTCCGATACATTCCCCACTCAGTAGTCCTTTGAATGGTTCAACAAGTATCAGAAACCTCAAATTTTCTACATGACGAGTCATCAGCACCACTTTCACATCCTCAAACAATGCCCAGAAATAAATATCCGCAAAAGAATGTTGATTATGTTGTGAACCAAACATCAGCACACGAATGCTTGCAAGAAAACATTGTCACATCGTGTTGTACGTGGTCGTGGGCTCATCACGATGCGTTTACTCCGGACTTGTGGGACGTTGGCTAGGTTAGATAGTCGTCATACGTTCCATGTTTTGATGTTTTTGTTGTGAACACTTCACAATTTCAGGCTGCTGACGAGCTTGCCTCATTATCCGCCAGTTTATCCGAGAGATTGAGGGGTGCAGAGACCCAACCATATCACGTCCAACATCCATGCCCCTGCATGTGCTCATCTTAAGGTAATGGGGGTCGTAAAAATCCCTGTACCAAGGCTTGCTGTGTCGATCAGCACGGGCGCCACAAAGAAGTACCACGCTGGATTCTCTCAAGTTCTGAACCTTCGACAACCATGAGTGGACGGATTTACCTTTCGTTTTGCTGTTAGCTACCATGCAGTGTTCTCCCGTAGGAAGACCGCATTCTCACAGAACGGCGACCATTCACATCATTATCTTCACACACTTCAACCTGCAGCTCTCCACGAGAACCAGCACGAGAAGAAATATCCCGCGTTTTCCCATCCATCGCATACACCAAGAAGGTATCACCATTTCTACCATCTCACCGCAGACAAGACGGAAGGTGGCTGTGTCCCCGGATTTTCACAATATACCCTGTGTGTGGGTAATGGACTTTCCGGTAGTAGGTACTATATACTTTCTACTTCAGAATTCGATGCATGGACTTCAAAATTCCATATCAAGGGAATACCGGCAGTTGTCGGCGATTAATATATCATATATTTTATATTACATGCAACTCATGCATGGCATGACACGGTTTATTATTACATTGCAATTTATTTCCAACATTGCAAGCACATATGTACCTGGTTTTAGCCCCATTCCAGAATTCTGGTTATCTTGGGATCATCTCCATCAAGAAAGTTATCGTAGACTCTTTCGATATTAAGTTTGAGAATCAAAATACGGATTAGCTTTGCAAGTTGCTATCATTAAACTACTAGTCTGGTATATACCTCATTTTATAAATCATATAGCTCGGAATGATTCTTCCCTCGGGATTATCGGTTATATTCATCCCATGGACAGAAATGGACGGAGGGGGCCGAATCATCTCTTGATCATCAAGATCAACTGTTCAGTGAACATTCTGCCGGATTCAGATTTGAGCCTCATCACTTTGCATACGATACTATTTTTTGTAAAGCCGGGGTGCATGAGTTCGGTACCAGTTATTTGTTATGAGGTGAAGTGCTCATGTACACTTGGGGGACCAGAAGAGTCATGACATATCCTTGAAGCCGGGAGAGTCTAGTCTCGCCTCCCACCCCCTAGCTACAGCGTCGTGTGTTACCAGATTGTATCAATAATCAACAAAATACGCATGAATTGTCAATATCACTAATCGCACTTTTGAGTACAATCGAATCCTAATATCAAGACCCTAAATTAAATTTTTAAAATCTTATTACAGAAAAATTTTCAATAATTAATTTTTTACTAATAATTGAAATTGTTTAAATTTAATATTCCATTTTAATGAATAAAAAAACCATATTTAAAATTCAAAATATATCCTAGATTATTATATAATTGATATATTGAGCATTTTTATATTATAAAAATATATAAATATATAAAAGAATTTCATTATATTATCATTTAATCTTTTTTTTAAATAATATTTAAAATTACAAAATATTAAAATTTATATAAATTTAGATTTTCCTTATTATTATTATTATTATTATTATTATTATTATTATTATTATTATTATTATTATTATTATTATTATTATTATTATTATTATTATTATTTTCATCATTTATATTATGATTTTTATAATAATTTTTATCTTGATTATTATCTTTTAAGGGGTCAAGAATTAAATCTTTAAAAAGATTATTTATATTAATATCTTTTTTATCATTTTCATTATAATATTTGATATTCTCTTTAATAATATAATCTTTTGAACTTATTACTTTATTTCTATTAGGGATATAAAATAACAAATTATTAAAGGATTCATAATTTATTAATATACTTTTTTCTGATTTATAAGCAAGTTTTTCTTTTTTTGTTCTTTATATTTTAAGATATAAGAGAATGAATTTAAGGTTTTTATATATTTAAATTTAAAATCTTTATTATATAAGAGTTTAAATGGAGAATCTTTAATAATTTTATTATAAATTCTATTTTTAATATAATTTAATTCTTTTATTAAATAAAGCTATAAATTAAAAAGAATATTTAAATCTTTAATGAAAATTAATAATCTTTTTATTAAAAATCTATTTAATTTTCATTTATTGTGTTTTGGGAATAAATAAATAGTTTTATATATTCCATTATTATTCTTTTTGATTTAACAAATAATTCCTTTTTATTTAATTTAAATTCAAGAGTAATATCTATTTTAATTATTTTGATCTTTATATTAAATTGATTTAATATTAAATAATAAAAATCTTTTAGTATATCAAAAATATCAGATTTAAATTTAATAAAATATATTTCTATAACTTTTGTTATTCAATTAATAAAGATTATTATATATCTTTCTTCTTTTAAATCAATTATTAAAAGTCTATATATATCAATATTTGTTTTATCAAATTCATTTAAATTTAAATCGGATAATTTCTTATTGATAATTTGATGTATTTTGTGACGCACAAGAACCGTAGTAGAGCTGAATAAACAGGGTCAATTATATTCCTTAGAATCTGTTGGAAATGAGGCCATCATAGGATTAGAATTGAGGTCACGTGATCACAATGGTGCACAGACCATATTTGGAGATAACCTCAATTCTACTCCTACTAGAATTATAAATCCTTAATTCAATTTACATAATTAATAATACTACTACTTCCTATATCAAAAGTTAATAAATTATGAGATCCGATTACACAATAGTGACTAAAAAGCAAAGCAAATCGAAAAAGAATTAATATAACTAATAAAAATAAAACAGAATGAAAATCAGAGTTTTCATATAATATTATCAAAATAGAATTGAAATACGACAATATAGTTTATAACTTATAATATTATAAATCAAAACAGAGAACAGTCTGTATAATATCGATACAGAATTATAACAAAAACGAAAAGCAAATTCATATAACTACAAAAAAACATATTATAATACAATTTTACGAATTTTCTTATTATTTTATTTTTATATTTCTTTATTATCCTAAATCTATTTGTTATACATTTTTTAAAATTATCTTAAAAACCTAAAGACTATCTTCGATATCCATCAAACAATAAGAAATCTTTATAATATCGAAATCAAACAATCCTTCGAAGTTCGATCAAAACAATTATAAACGATAATTTAGACAAATAAAGATACAATTGAAAGAAAAAGAATGATTTTATACAATTAATCAAATATTAAACAAATATATATAGATTACAAAATCCAATATAGTATCTGCCTACAAAATCAATGATCATATATATTACAATATCGAATTAAAATTGGAATACTTAAAGAATAAAGTGAATGTATTATCGTATATTTATATAATACTTAATGATAATAATGAAGTTTTCATCGATGAATATTCTGGAGATATCTTAAATCAAAATATATCAAAATCAATATAATTATAATCAATATATATATAACGATAATCCAAAACTTCAAATTTCAATCTGATATCTATCCCGATATAACTATTATCGAAATTTGAAACAAATTGAAAAAATATAAAAAGAAATTAAGAACTATAAACGAAAACTATTGATTAATATATCAAGATATTATTTTGTTCTTGATTTTAATATATAATCTTTCAATCGATTATTAAGAAATAATAGATATATTAGATATCCAAATCAATTTTAATATCAATAATAAGATCAAGTATTTATAAATTAAGGAACTTCGTTTTAAAGATAGATCAGAACGAATACAAATTGCAAAAGGATTTAGATATACTTTTCGATATTAAGAATCAAATTTCGAGATTTCAAATAATATTTGCGATTTATATTAAAAGAAAGATTATTATATATAAAATTATTTATATTTAATATAAATTAATAAATTCTTTTATAATTATCTTCGTTATTAAAAGAGAAAGAGATCATTGAATCCAAAGAAGATCCATTTCAACAAAAAAGACCAAGTATATTTTATTAACAATATTTCTGAATCAGATTCCGATATTAAGGATATAATAAAAGAAGATTGTAATTTGATAAAGGAAACCATTAGTAAAGCTTCCCCTAACAAATGATATACCGATATAAACACTTTTTTATATATATTTAATCAATCTTCATTATTCAGATCAATAAATCTTATTATTAAACAAAGAATAAAGATTAATGAAAAAATGATATATTATCGCTATTAAGATTTAATAAATATAATATACAAAAATAATTCTAAGATACTACTTTCAAATATATTATATATATCAGAGTTAGAAGTAAACTTGCTATTAGGAAAAAGGATCTACGAAAT
Organism: Stromatinia cepivora; assembly: GCA_014898415.1. Lineage (NCBI taxonomy): Eukaryota > Fungi > Ascomycota > Leotiomycetes > Helotiales > Sclerotiniaceae > Stromatinia > Stromatinia cepivora. The sequence goes on along the minus strand of RCTD01000015.1, from coordinate 1,062,419 downwards.
AGAGTTACAAAGGGAATTCAACTTTTATTATATATATTTCAAAAAGGATAATAAGAAAGTTATCTATATTAAAATACAAGATAGAATATATATAGTTTTATATATAATCAAAGAATATAAGGATATAACTTTCTATTTAAATATATATCAAAATGATTAAAAAAAGATTTTTCTTTAAAGATAATCGATAATATCAAAGATATCGATAACGAATTAATATTCAAAAAGAAAAAGAGATATCTATTGTGGAAGAGGTAGGTCGAGATACATGCGTCCCGATAGCACGCTGCGAAGGGAAATGGGAATTGGAATTGATCAGATTATATTGTAGAGGCTTCAAATAGTAAAACTAGTAGATTTAAATAATGGTTTGGATTGTATACAAATGAAGTACAAAAAGACTAATAGAAAACGATTGATTTCTTTCAAGGAAAGGGGAGCAGAGCCCTCTTTTATATCTAACTATAAAGAGTTATATGATTATATAATTACAAATTAGTTATATATTAGGCTTTGATATCTCAATTTTTTTATACCCTTTTCTTTTCTGGAATATATATTCTATTTGGTCTTAGGATAATTACAAAAGGTAAAAATCAAAGAGATCAAAAAACAATTAGATTAAGGAAAATCAATTGGAATATTAGTAAATTAAAATGATAAATAATTTTTAAGATTGTCTTAAAAAAATAGTATACTTTAAATTCTTATTGATCCAAATCTGTTTCTATTGTTTCTTTATCAAATTCAATAAAAGTTTCAAATTCTTAAAAAGTATTCTCATTATCCTTTCCATTTTTGGTTTTTCTTGAATATTTAATTGGATATTTTATAATGAACTTTATATTTGTAATCAAACTTTTTGATGATTCCTGAATACAATTTGAATAATGAATAAGGATTTTTAGTATTACAAACTTTTACTCAATATTAAAGGGATAATCCTTTTTTTTATTGCTAAATTTTGTAGAAAGTTTTTTTGCTAGAAAATGATTCATTTATTTTCCACCTGATTTATAATCTATATTAAAAACTGAAACAGTATCTTATATTTCAGAAGGTCCAATTAGGGATGGATTGAATAATATTATAAATTGGTTTTGAATCGGTTCTTATTCTACAACTTCTTTTCCTTTTCTAATAAACTTCTTTAATATAAATTAAGATTTCCTAATAAAAAATTCTTTATCAATTAGATTCATAACCTCCCAATTGCCAATATTTTCTTTATCAAGGAATTCATTATTTTCGAAATCCTTATCATAAAGAACTTCTTATTTCTATAAAAGTATATTATAATCTATAAATAATAATCAATTTCTCTATTGCTTTTTTTTATCTTAAAATACTTCAAATTAAATAATTAGATTTGTTATTATAAGATTACACTATTGTTTATACCAAAATTCGAATTTATTATTATTAATTTCAAATAATTTGTTTATTATTCCTTTTACAATATTAGAATCCCAAAATAAATATTCTAAAAGGATTATAAAAAAATGATTTTATAAAACAAAATTGATATTAAAAGAAAAAGATTGAAGGATATAAAAGCCTTTTTTATTAAATTCGTTTAACTTAAAAAGGATAATCTGATTTTAAAGAGATCTTCAAAAGTTTTTATAGGAATTACTATTCTTTATATTCTTTTTATTCAAAATTATAATTAAATAGAAGATCAATATCAAAATTGATTTATAGGATCTAGAAAAACTGATATATCTCAAAATAATATTTAATCGAATTACAATTACTCGGAATTCAAATTTAATTAGAATCCTCCAATAAAACTGATTCTCTTATTCAATCTTCTGAAAAACTTCCCTTCTTATTATTCAATTAAAATTATATTATAATTGATAAATGAAAAAGTATTTCTTTAGGAATTCCCGAATTAAATTGTTATTATTATTTAACTCATAAAAAACAAGGATTTGATATTCTTTATAAAAGTTTTTAATCAATTTTTTTGATTTAAAAAGATCAACTATAATAATCATTTTTTTTGAAACTTTTTTTTATTTGCTTTTAAAAGTTAAATGAAAAAGATTAGAAAAGAAATAACAAAGATTAAACTTTTTATTATAATCAAGAAAATATAATATAAATAAAGGTACCGATATAAAACAGAACTCTTTATTTTTCCGAATATAGATAATAATATATTATAAAATAAGATCACATCTTAAGAAAAGTTGAATAATCGAAAAATAATAATTCAGGAATAGGTCTTTTTTAAAGATTCCATGGAAATACTATTTGTAGATAGCAAAAACATTTTCACAAATATTTTGTAAATCGAATTTATCTTTTTGTTTGAAGATATATTGAAACAAAAGGATATACAAAATAAATTGATTTTCAAAGGATTCTTTGTTTAATAATTTTAATAAAAGAAGATTATCTTTAAGAGCTTTATTAAAGTTAGGGGAATAAAAGCTTTCTATTAAGCCGAATCGATTAGGGTTAAGGATTTGCTTTGATTATTTCAGAATCAAGGATTGATACAAATGGAATCAAGGGTAGAATACCCCTGTCAATTTTATTTCATCAATATACTTTTGATTCCTGGTAATAGTAATCAATCTGTTTTGTAATTCTTTAGCCGAAATATACTTCGATTTTAGGTTGAGGAACTTTGCTAGGGTATACAAATGATATATATATAAAGTATCTGTAATAATTTGCTTTCTTAATGATACAATAACTTTCCATTTTATTTAATCAGTAATATATTTATTATCCATTAAAAAGTATTATCCTTTTTTAAACTAATAATTTAAATCGTAAAAGCAGTTTTTCAATTCCTATGAAGAATTTAAAACCATCTTAAAATTATTGGAGGCTGAATCATTATCATTTGAAATAAGCTTAGTATTGTAATCAATTGTATAACGACGAAATACGAATCTGTTCAGAATAAATAGATGAAAAGGGGCTTTTTTTGAAAGATCAAAATGATAACCTTTCTTTTCCTATTTATCGATATTCGTAGTTGTAAACTCCGAAATTGATACAATCGCTTGGGAATAGAGAAGTTGATGTATATAAGGAGTATCTAATGTAACAACTACTTTCAATTGTTTTTCAATATTAGATTCCTTTTCATTATCATCATTATTAAAGAATACCGGAGTAATTTTTGTAACAATCATTTCATGGATAGGTTTATCCCCTTGTTGAATTTCGAAAAGGTTTTCGTTTTTATAATATTCTTTCAGAAATCCAAGATTATCGAAAGTAAATCTACAGATTCTGAGGACAGAATTCTGTACAAAATCGTAAGGAAAAGATGTCCAATCTTTTTTGTTCTTTGTATCAACTTTCATAATAAATCTATATATAATATAGAAATCTATAGGATTATACTTTTTGACTCCCTTGCCTCTCTTTCGTACAAAGCGTTCAATTATATACCCGTTCAGAAACTTCACAAGGATTTGAAGACTGAAATGAAAAATGTAATAAACTATATTCGTTCTTATTGAAGCACCATTTAAACTTATATCTTCCGATCAAAAACAAACGAGAACTTTTCTTTAAACAATTATTCAAATTCTTTCGAGATTTTTAAGATCTTCTTTGGCTTTATTACAGTGTTATTCGATAAATTGAATTGTATTATTATTCTTAACAAAATAATTGGCTTTAAAAAGATTAATCGCTTTATAAAGTTTCTGATCTTCGATTTAATCTCTTACTTCACTCACAAAATCTCCAATAAGATCAATAATACTTATAGAATAATTGAACCATTACTTAAGAGTATTATATTTTTCTTTAATTTTAAGAATTTCAATAAATACAAATGCTTCGATTTCGTTGTTAAAGGAATAATTCTTATATCGGATAAGAAAAGGGGTGTTATTGTTAATAAAGCAGAAGATTATAGTTTAATTAAATTTTTCTTCAAATATTATATCAAAATTTAAATAAAAACTTATATGAATAATAAAATGAATATAAACAAAAAATTAATAACTTCAAATCAAATTATTAAAGAAAACAGATTTAAAAAGAAAATATTGAACTATTCAAATATTGTTTAGAAATTGTTTATAAATTGTTCAAAAGCGAAATCGATAGTATAATAAATTTTTTTCAAAAAGGATTCAAATATTCTTTCCCTTTCAAAGATTATAAAGCTTTCCTTATTGAATTTCTTAATTGACGATCAGAAACTTATAATAATAATTTTTTTTCGGTTTATTATATTTATTTTCTTTCTTTTGGTTCTATATTATCTTACAATTAAACAAAGAATAATCCTTAATTATTTGTTATCTTTTATTTAAAAGATTATGGATATTTAGAAATTCGGTTCTTTTGATTTATTTATTTATACAAATCTTTAGAATTGTTATTTATAAAGAAATCTAAATACAAAATATATTTCTTGAGATGGATGTTTGTATAAGTTTTATCAAATAGGGTATCATTTATTTCTTCAAAAATATATATAGAAAGACCCTCCAATTTCTTTGTTATTTTATAAGATCCGTATTATTTGAAAGCAAGTTTTGTATTACAAAATATATTAATTTTTGATTAAGGATTATGATATAGAATTATATTTTCAACTTGAATATTCTTATTCAATATTTTACAATCGAAATCATATCGAAGTTTACTATCTTTCCTATAATATTATTTGTAAAGGATTGCTTTTTCAATATCTTTATTTAGCATTTTTAATTATTATATTCTAATGATTAATAAATCTTTCCGGATTTGTATACTTTCTTAATTAAAGATCCTTTAAATTGTATATATAGTTTCAAAAAGCAATATAGTTTTCTGTTTATAAATCAATTCAAATAGTGTTTTGTTTATCGATTTATGAATTGAAATATGATTAGCGAATAATACTGTTTCCAATTACCCAGACCACCCACATCCCCCCCGAAACAAACGGGAAAGCGCCCCCGCGATAGGATAATGATCTTTTTCCATTATTCCATTAATTTATGGGTAATAGACTAATATCTTGATTTTATCGACTCTATATTTTTCGTAATAAACAAGTATAGCGCCTTTATTTTCAGGCCTTTTATTTATAATGATTTCTTCAAAGAGATTATGACGATAGATTATTTTATAAAGGAATTTGATAATCACTTCCAAAATAGTATTCTGTAAGGCTTTAGCTTTTATCCAATTATTCAGATCTTCTTGTAGAATAATGAGGTATTTGAATCTATAATCATCAGGCATTTTTGTAATATCTATACCAATTTTACGCCAAATACCTGAAATCCAAATAACAATCATTGATTCATTTATTTATTTGGATAATTTGAATTGATAAACGGAATAAGAAGTTATTCAATTTTTTATATCCTTATATATTCTATTTTATTAATAACAATTGTATACTTTAATATATAATGATTTTAGATTTTTATAACTCAGTTCTTTGTATATTCGAACCATAATTTTTGTTTTTTCGATTAAATCGTTGTTTATTATTATATAGGCGGGAGGTAATCCGTTTCTTTGGATTCTGAATAGATAATGATCTTTTATATAAAAATTGAGAACTTCCTTTTTGAAAGTTTGTTAATCCTTTATTGATATATTTTTAGATCTTTATAGTATAATAATATATTAAGTAATCATTTGTATCCTTTTATTTCCGCCTTCCAAAATTTGAGATGATTTTAAAATTTTGGAATTATTTATATTTACCATCAGATCTATTCATAACGAATTTAGATCTGCAATAATTGAATCATCAATATCCTCTTTATATTCTTTATCAATATCGTTCGAAGCAATTCGCGGTCGTTATAATAAAGTATCTGCAACAGTATTTTTATTTTCAAAAATATATCTAATATTAAAATCGAAAAGTCTGATCCAAACAATCCATTTTGTAATTAAAGTATTAGATAGATTTGTAACTATTTTATTTAATTAAATTATAAATATATTTGTATTAATTTCTAAAAGGAAATGAATATTATAGAGATCTTTTTTGCATTTTTATAGAACTTTGAGTACTTCTTTATATTCTCTTTTAATAGCATTATAATTCTATTCAATATAATTCTATATATTATTTTTATATTTAACAATAGTACAAAGTTTATCATTATATATTTGACCTAGAATAGCTCCCTATCCTATCAAATTAGTATCAATAGCGAATACAATGATTCTGGTTCCAAATGAATAAATCAATAAAAGAAGGATTAGGGCCGAAGTTAATTTGTTTTTCAATAAAATCATTATAGTATTATAATTAATAGTCTAAATGAATTCTATATCTTTTTTCAATAATATATAAAAAAGCTTTATAATAATGATGAAATTCATTATTCAAAATCAATAGAAGATATATACACCAAAGAACATTCTAACTTTATAATCGTTCAAGCAAAATGGCCATTCAAATATCTTGATGATTTTGGCAGTATCAGGATTTCTTCCTTCAGAATTGGTATAATAATCTACAATTCAGATTCTATTGTAATACTATTTAGATTTGATACCAATAATGTATTTTGTATATTCAATACGTTCTATTATAGTATCTAGGTTTTTCAGATATTCGATAACGAATTTCCTTAATCCAGATTCAATTTCAATTTCATTATATCAAGTTCTGGGACTCTTAACTCTAATATCATCCAAGTAAAGTATGATAATATTAGGCATAATATTTCATAGTATCTTTGATACAATTCTTGCAAATTGAACGATCGAATTAATAGCCCTTTATAATAAAATAATAAACCTTATCAGATTAAAAAAGATTATAATAATAATGATATCTTTATTCTTTTTATTTAAAAATATTTGATTATATCCAGAGAAGAAGTTAATCAAGGATATTAATAAATATCCAATCATTTGTTCAGCAAATTCTTCTAAGTTTAGAAATATATTTGTGTTTTGTAAGATTATAGTATTTGTTTTTGTTATTATAATAACAATGTAATATTTGCCAACCTCGCTTTTCTTAATTAAATATCAAGGATTTCGATACAATCCTTTTTCTTCTTTTAATATATTTTATTTGATATGATCTTTTATTATTTCGATAGCTATTAATAAAAGGGCTTTAGGAAATATAAAACCAAAAGTTTATCAAACTTTATATAATATTATCTTGATAATCTATAACAAAATAATTGAAGGTTTAATATTACTGGTTTTTATTCAATCAAAAGTTAACATTACTTTTTGATTCTATAATAATACAAAGAGAAGTTCCTTTTCATATTTTCAAAATATATTTTTGATATTTAATAATATTAAACGTTTTTATATCAATCAGAAACCTTTAGATTTGATATCGAAATATAATATTAAATATTTCGAAAAAGAATCTGATAATTGATATTTAGAATGTTTTATATATTCCAATTCCAATCAATTAGGATTACCTTTTGGAATTTCTTTATCGATATATTCTGTTTTGTTTGAGGGTTTTATTTTGTTCTTCTTTTTCTTATATATATCATTAATCGAAATAAGAATTTCGGATTTAATATTAATTAGTTTCTTTTAGACATCATTTTCTATCTTAAATTCTTTTAAATCGAAATAAATATTATTAATAACAAAGTATTCCTGAAATCCTTTTAATTCCGAATCTTCAATATTATTAAATATATCTTCGATATCAAAATCAAAATCAATTTGAACAATATCCATATTGAACTTTATAGAATTTAAGACTATCTTAAAATTTGGAATACCAATCAAGAATTCTGGAAAATGATTTTTAACGAATTCTTCAAATTTCCCTTCACTTTTAATAATATCTAGGACTTTTGAAAGATCACCAATATAATCCCTAGGATTTATATCATTTATTCTTTTCCTAGTTTTTCAAAATCAATCTTTATAATATCTGCTTTACATTTTGGTCTAATCATTTAGCAATCGGTTTTATTAATATTATTATTATCAATAATCTATACAATCTATTTATCTCCTTTATATTCAAAATCGATCTTTTTTATAAATAAGTATAATATCTCCAATAACAATAGGTTTTTGACGTTATTCAAAATAAAGATATCGATAACATTCTTAACTTCTTCAAAATTGATTTCTATATCTTTAATCAATTTATACAAAGTAATAATATTTCTATTAGAAATGATCATTATCGCTTTATATTTGTATATTGTAAATCCCAATTTTTTGGTAATTTCCAGGCTCATTATATTGATTATCAATCCCGAATCGATAATACTATTAATCTTGATATTCTTATTTATAAGGGTTATAATAATAATAGATATATTATATATTTCTTTTGATTAATAATTAAAGAAAATGTTTAAATGATTAATAGCTATTAAAGCTATTGTAGCTTTTTTGATAAAAATTTCTGAATTTCTAAAAAGCTTTTTTCGTTTTTTGATATCTATAATTAATATTTTTTTAAAAGTTTGTTTAAAAAGATTTAGTATATATATAAAGGTAATCTCAATTGTTATTGGGATTTCAACTTTGCAAATCTATTTTAAGATTTCTATTAGGGATTTTGTGGTATAAGTAATGATTAATACTTATTTCTTTATTCTTAAAGATTTAATATAAAAGTTAAATGTTTTATCCTTTTATATTATATCATTTTTATCAGATTCAAAAAGGCCCTTTCTTCCTTAAGATTCTTCTACTTTGTTTTCTTTGTTTTCGTTAATATCCATGGTTTTATCTTCATTGAAGAATTCTTTTTTTAGTTTCTTTTTTTTAGTTTGATCTATTGTTTTGAGTAATACTTTTCGAGAAGTATTTGATGATTTTTGGGGTTTATCAATTCCATTTCATTTTATTGATTTGGATTTTTTAAATGATCGGCTTTATGGTCTTGAAGCTTTTTTAAACTGAATAATTGTATTGATATTGATAATTTCTTTTCCTTAATAATTGATATTATTTATAAATGTATCCTTTACAATTTCGATATTAAAGACTCCGAAATTCGGCGAATCATCTTCAATATTGAATTTCTTTAATTGCTTCTTTTATTGATCAAGTCTATAAGTTTTTGTATATATTTCAATCTAATGATTCTCTAGAGAATCCTTTTGCTTAAAGATTAAAAAAGAATTGGAATATTCTTTGGGATCAAATATAAAGATTCTATATTCATTATAATGATATAATCCAGTATTAATATTATTGATTTTTTTAAGGCAATTTTGTTTTATAGTATAATCATTATTGTAAGGAGGTTTTCCAAAATAATAATAATAGAGATAATCCTTTTTGTAAGTTTTATTTATATTAAGAAAAATTCTTTTTTGTTTATTCTGAATAAAATAATTATTGTATTTTATATTGCCTTTTTGATGAATAGTTTGATATTGTAATAACGAGAAAGATAATTTCGAGTCCCTTATACTTTTGATTCTTACCCTTAAATGATTTATATTGAGTTTATTTAAAAGATTAATGATTTCATTTATAGCGTTTTTTGTCTTCTATTCTTAAGAATAAGACTTTATATTAGTATCAAAGATAAATGGGGTTTTTATATATTTATATATAATTTAAAAAACAATAATCTAATGAAATTTAGATCTTTTGTAAATTCGGGCGATAGAATCTTTAGAAAAGTATTATTTGTAGGCTTCGTTTATTATTCTTTTGAAGTTCATAAAAGCAGGATTATCGAGATCAATTTTAAATTGTTTAGTAATCTTCTTTCCTATTTGGGTATATAGGTTATATAGGAATATCCTTCCAGTTTCGAATTCGGTGATTATATAATTATCAATGAATTGAATAGCCGAAAATATGAATTTGGTAATATAATTCTTTATTATTATTGGGTTTATATTATAATCCTTTTTATTTTTGTTATATTAATTATCAACAAATTGATCAAGAAAGTTTTAGATGCCTATCATTTGCTGGGTATTGTAATCGCGAAAATGTTAGAGTAATATTGATTTCAATCCTTCTTTTCAATTATATTTAATAGAATTGTATTCTGGTATAAATTTGATTTGGATAATAATAATATAATCGCAATACTAAGGAAATCGAATTCGCATTTCCTTATCGGATATATTGTAATCAATTTGTAAGGCATCCTAAATTATAAGGAAGTCAAATATATTGATCCTGTTGAAAGTAAGGGTAATAGTATTCTTAATATATAGTATAATAGGGAATATATATATATGATCTTTAATACAAATAGCAAATAGAATTTTTGATGGGTTTTATTATTGTTAATTTACTTTTTTTTCTTTTTTGGTTTTCTTTGTTTTTTCTTCTTTTTTAATAGGATTTCTATTATTATTAATAAAGAATTCTTCAATAGATTTAAAAAAATTAATAATTGGAATAATGATATTATCCTTTAATCTTTAAAGAGTATTTTATAGGAGATTCAATTTTGTAAATAAATCAAAGTTATTTATTATATTATTATAATTTGATTAAAAAGTATCCAATTCGTTAGAATTTAATTCAATATTTAGTTTTCGATAATTTTCAATATTTATAGTTTTCCTTTAATAAATCTCTAAAAGAAAGAAAAAGGTATATATAATTTTTCCTAGGATTTTCTTTCTTTCAAAAAAACATATAAATTTCAAATCTTTTAGTTAAAAGTTTTTTAAAATATATTTTAAATTTTTAATTATTGATATTAAGGATAGTAATTTAGTATATTATATTCAATTCTTTTTATTATTCTAATATATATTTAGATATTCAAATAGCTCTAAAAGTATATAAAACATTCAAAATCCTTCAATATAATTGATTGTATTTAATCAAAGTTATTTTCGGGATTAAAGTTTTCTTATTTACAAAAATAAATGATTCGTTTACAAATAAAGATTCCATTATATTTGGAATTCTAATATATTTTTGATATTATTGATTATATCCCTAAATAAAACTTTTATCGATATATTCCTTTTAAAGTAGAAAGTAAAATGATAGTTTTGCTGAAAAATGATTTGTTTTTAATATAATAGATGAATATAAATAAAAAAACTTCGATAATCAAAACTTTCTTATTCAGAATTTGATAATCCTATATTTTTGAAAGGGTTATTTTTTCAGGATCAATCCTATCCCTTTATTTACAAATTGCTAATTCTACTTTCTTTTCAATTATAATTTCCTTATAAATATATTTGTATAATATAAACTATATAATTCGAATCCTATATAGATCATTATTGTAGAAAAGATAGATCGAGATATATATATCTTAATAATATATTATAAAGGGAAATAGGAATTGGAATTGATCAAATTATATTGTAGAGGTTTCAAATAGTAAAACTAATAGATTTAGATAATGATTTGAGTTATATATAAATAGAGTACAAAAAGACTAATAAAAAACAATTAATTTTTTTTAAGGAAAAAAAAATAAAGCCCTTTTTTATATCTAATTACAAGGAATTATATGATTATATAACTACGAATTAGCTATATATTAGGCCTTGATATCCCAACTTTCTCATACTATTATAATATTAAAGATTCAATCATCTAGATCCAGATAAGATTAAGAATCTATATAAGGTATCCAATATAATCAAATCAATAAAGGTTCTAATTGAATTAAATATTTGCAAAATATATATACTCATTAAAATAATTAATTATATTCCGAAATAATTGAATCTGTATAAATCAAAGAGATTCGAATTTATATATTTCGATATTACAAAACCATTCTCAAAATCGATTCGAAAGAATCATTATTTTATATTGATTATTGATAATTATATAAAAATAAATTGGATTATATTATTTAAACAAAAGAATAATATAATTCAAATATTGAAAATTTGGAAAAAGGAGATAGAATTAATTATTAGAGAAAAGATTATTATAATCAGGATTAACAATATATCAAAATTTTTATAAGCTATTCATAAATAATTATCAAATATATAATCCGAAATTACAATAATTGCTTTTTCATATCAAAACAGATTTACAGAATGGAATATAAGAATTATAGAAACAAATATAAAAGTAATACTAAAAGAAGCTGGATTATTATTAAAGTTTTAAAATGAAATTGTAAAATACAATATTTATATCAAAAATCATATTAATATTGATTCTAATATAAACGGAATAAATTGATCCTTTAAAAAAGCTTTTATAAATATAATATTAGATATAGAGATATATAAAATCTAAAGGAACAAATGTTATATTTATATTAATTTTAAGATTATTCTGAAAAAGCAAAGATATAACAAATTATAGAATACTTCGAGAATCGATATATTTTTAGGATATTCAAAAGTTACAAATAAATATATCAAAATATATTCTTTAAAATTAAATTATATATTTCGATTAAATAGAATAATCATAAATGAATTTTATTAAAAAGAAGATTTGGATTTTAAATTAAAAAATTGTGAATCAGATTTATAAAAAACAAAGAATATAAAATTAAATCGAAGATTTTATAATAAATTAATAACAAACAAAATACTTTCTTTATTTTTAATATCAAATACAATACTTATATCATTTTTATTCCAAATATTTTCTTTAATAGATATTATACTAAATTCAATAATTATATCAAGCATTTCAATTATCGAATTGAAATTAGATAAATTAGATATATTAATATTAATATACAATAAAAATAAAGATAATAATATTCAGAAAACAAATCAAAAATCTTTTTCCAAAGATATTTCAAATATCGAATTTATTATTCCAAAAGTTCCAATTCAAGAATCAATTTCTATAGATCCTGAATCTATATTGAAAGCAAAATTTAAGATTGTTTTAAATTTTGTTGATAAGTTCATTTCAATAGAATCAGAAAATAAAGTAAATCTATAATCATTTAAGATTGAACAAAAGGATATAATAGATTTTGAAGATAAATCTTCAAGATATTTAATACGAAAACGAAAAAGAGATATAGAATAAGATTCTAAAAGCATTGATTATAATATCTATATAAACCAAAACTTAAAAAAGTATAAAATACATTATAATTATAATCCCAATTATTTATAAAATGAATCTTTATATTAAAGATAAGATCATTTTAGATTTTATAATTTCGTTAATAGATATAGATAATATAAAAGATATAATATATTCAACCAAAGAAATTCTGGGAATCAAAATATCAAGAATTTATAAGGAAACAATATTGGATCGAAAACATTTTGAAAAATGAAAGAAAGCTATTCAAAAGGAAATCATATTTTTGATTCAAAATAATACTTAAAAAGAATATATACTTTCTAAAAGAAATAATTTAATTTTAACAAAATAAATATTTACAATTAAGATCAAGAATAATAAGGTAGAACGATTCAAGGTAAAATTAATGGTTCGAAGGTTCAATTAAGTACTAAAAAAAGATTACAATGAAATATTTGTATCAATAATAAAGCTAAATATATTCAGATTATTCCTAGTTATTATTGTGAAGAAAAATTTGGAATATTTATATTTCGATATCAAAAACGCCTTTATTGAATCGTACTTGAAAAAAAAGATTTACCTCGAATTACTCCAAAATATCAAAGTCGAAAAAGGATATATACTGCGAATTCTACAAAGTCTATATAATTTGAAATAAATTAAAAAGGATTGAAGTTTATTATTAAAGAAAGAGCTTTTAGATATAAATTTTGTACAAAGTTTGGCAAATTCATATCTATATACATTCAAAGATTATAATATAATATTATTAGTATATATCAACGATATCGTTATTACATCATATATATTATTGTAAATCACTTGATTCGATGAAAAGCTATCAGCCTGTTTTTGTGACGCACAAGAGCCGTAGTAGAGCTGAATAAACAGGGTCAATTATGTTCCTTAGAATCTATAATTGAAGAATTATAATTTGTAAGGAACAACTAGATATATATATACAAATACCTATTCGTAAATTGCGGGGCTGTGTATATATATTATTAAGATCATTATTCTATTATACTAAATCGTATGAATTGTAATGTATATATACGGATGATCAATTCATTAATTGATATAGGAGATAAGAGGTATCATGTGGTTAGCCTCCTGTGGTTCACGATTCGTGATAGTTTTAATATTAAGAATCTAAAGGAGATTAATAAGATCCTAGATGTTAAAATTATTCGCGATAGAAAAGCATATATATTAACCATAAACCAAAAAGAATATTTCGATACTATATTAATTAAATATAGTATTATATATAAACAATACTAAATCAAGAAATTGTTAATAATAGATTATATCTATCTCCGATCAACAACCAATAACGATGAACTAGCAAATATAAACAAATATCAATAACGAATAGGAAATATGATTTATTCAATAATATATACTCGATTAGATATAGCATTTTTAGTTGGAAGACTTTCACAATTTATAACAAAATCAGTAAAATATTATACTATAGCTTTGAAGAATCTAATATAATATTTATAATCAATAATCAAACAAAAATTATAATTCGGGTCAAAAGAAGTACAATCTGATATCTACAAAGAATACAATATATTTAATAATACAATAAAGGTATATACAAATACAAATTGAATTAATGACAAATATAACCGGAAAAGTGTTTCAAAAGGAATTATGATATTCTATGAAAACCCTATATTATGGGCTAGCAAAAAACAAATATTTATAATTACTTCTAATATAGAATCAGAATATATTGTGATAGCAATATTCATTAAACAAAAAAAATGAGTTATATAAATACTCAAAGATTTATTCAAATTAAATTATATTAAAAAGAACAAAAATACAATTCAAATGCTTAATAACAATCAAAGCATTTTAGTTTTAATCAAGAACCTATATTTATACAAATAATCCAAATATATAAATATCAGTTATTACTTTATTAGGGATTTAACAGAAAAGGAGAAAATCGCTATTAATTATATCAATATATATGATATAGTTGCTAACAGAATAACAAAGCCTTATACAAAAATTGCTTTCAAAAAATTCAAAAAAATGTTAGAATTAATAGCCTAGAAGAATCGAATAGGATATCCTCAATAAAGAAGTATTGAAAATGAAATCATTATAGAATTAGAATTGAGATCATATGATCACAATAATACACAAATTATATTTAGGGATAACCTCAATTTTATTTCTACTAGAATTATAGATCCTTAGTTCAACCTATATAATCAACAATACTCCTACTTCCTGCACCAAAAGTTAATATAATATAATTATTATTGGAATTGAAGTAAAATCATTATTGTTTTTTATCTAATCTATAATCAATGGATTACAGATAATATTATTTCTTCGAATTTATATATTTGTAATTTCAAAATTACTTTGTTTTTATTATCAATTCAAAGATTATCAAATGGGATATTGGTTCAAATAGGATTGTAATCTTAAGGTTAATAATCTTAAGATTAGAAAAATCTGATATAAAATCGATTCTGGATTGGAACCTATAAAATCGATTCTTTTTTAATGGGTGTTTATATATAAATATAATAATCAAGGTTTAATTATTTATTGTTGTTTATATTTAATAATATAAGGAGATCTTTAGGTTAAAAGTATTATTGAGATTATTTATATTGTTATATTAGTAGGTTAATTATTCTGAATTGTAATAGTAATTGTTGTTAAATACGATCTCGAAATAAAGCAATATGATGTAATCAATACTTTTGTCAATATTTTGTGTGATTCTTTCAGTATTTTAATTGTATATTATTTATTTGATGGATATAAAATCCTAAACAAAAATGTTATAATTGATCGAACTTTGTATGATTTATAAGATTCCTTAGTTATATGGTTTAAGGATTTCATTCGGATATTTGAGAAATTAATTTATTATAAAAAAAACGAATCAATTATTATAAAGATTATTAAGGAAATCAAAATTATATATAAATTATAAGATCTAGGAAATATTAAATGGTTTCTAGATATATATATATTTCATGATCGATTTAAGAAAAAGTTATAATTAGTTTATGATATATATATTGAAAAGATTATTAAGAAATTCAAAGCAACAAATGAGATAGTAAGTATATTGTTCCCGATAATGGTATTTCGGAAAAATCAGGGTCAAGTTTCTGTATATATTATAAAAATATATTAAGAGAAAATAGATTCAATATTATATATTGTAATTATTATAAGAGCGGATATATTATTCGTTGTTTTGTAATTGAATTATTATTTAATCAATTTATTAAATGATTATATGAAAGCTATCGATCATTGTTTATAATATTTATGGAATACAAGATATCTTATAATTTAATATAATGATGATCAAATATTACAATTTCTTGTTTTTTCAGATACTTTTTTTATAGATGATTCAGATATTCGTTGATCATCTTAAGAATATATTTTATTCTTTTTCGATGATTTAATTGTATAAAAAGTATTCAAATAAGATATTATGATTATCTTGATTATTGAAGTAAAGCTTTTTGGAGTCGAATATATATCAAAAGAAATTATGGTAATCTTATATTTTTTAAAAAAGATCGATTTAGTAGTGAAAAAGTCTGTAATGATCTTTTGCGATAATTAGTAAGCGATCAGATTGGTAGTTGGTGAGAACGAACGGATTACTACGAAACTATATTATATCGATATTCAAAATATATGGTTATATTAAAAATATTCAAAAGGGAACTTTTATATAATTTATTTATTGATCATCGATATGATTGTTGATAGATTTATTAAGAATCTTATAAAACAAAAGTTCGAATATTTTCGATTCCTTTTCAATTTATAAGATATGAGTAACAGGATCATAAAACTTGAATAACGATAATCTAGAATTTGAGTAACGATAATCTAGAATTTGAATAACAATAATCTGAAGTTCGTAATTTTTCCCTTTAGTATAAATAGAATAAATTCTATTTGATATTCTAGATCATTATATTTTTCTATAATGCGCTTCAATTTGTATATTTTATATTTATCGGAAAACAAAGAACAATTAAGGTCGATCACTTTTCCGTTTTTTATTTTTCTATTTTTGAAAAAGGATAAGTTTCTTTTTAAATTCAATAATTTGAAATTCAAATAAAAGAATCTCTGAATTATTTGTAATAATCAAAGAACAAAAAACAATTAAAGTAATTGAAGTTATTGATATTATTGATATTATAAGAGCCAAAAGATTATCCCTTTTTTCCCTTTTCTTTAAATATATTATTTATTCCTTTCTCCTTTTTTTCTTCATCATTTTTTCTTTTTCATTTTTATTATCGCTTTCCGAAATCATAATATACCTTTTCTATTCAATCTTTCAAGGATTTCAATAAATAATATAATGAAAAAAGAGGGAACAATAATATAGAAACGAAGGAATAACTTCTTTCTTTTCTTTAATCTTCAATATTACTTTTATTATAATTCTGTATCCTTGTTTGGATTATATAATTAATAATCAATATATTATGAAAATAAGGGATAAACAAAGAATTTATTTTCGAATTTTGTTAATAAACGGCGATATAATAATCTATTAAAGGATAAAGGAAAGCCAACAAGGAAATATACAAATGAATACCATAATTCTAATATCAATGATTATTCGGTTTGGAAGAATTAACAAAGCATTTGCTATAGAAATTATATCTCCTAATGATCAACGATTTTATATATCGAATATATAAATGATCGTTCCTTTTCTTACAATTCCCTTCATCTTTTGTTTTGACTAAAAAGCCAATAATTTTCGATAACCTTTTTTCTTTCTCTTTTTTATTTGATTTATCATCCAAAAAACCTGATATCGAAAAATCAAATGAATTATTATTATCAAATGAAAAAACCCTTCTTCTTTTTTTTTTTTCAAATAATCTTTACTTTGATAATTATAAATACAAGATTAATAAAATCTTTTAATTATATAATAAAATTCAAAAATGAAATTTACCTTCAGATTACTATTTGAATCTATAATAAATAATTGATTACAACAAATAATAATTCTTTTAATAAAAAGGAGCGGTTTCTGAAATAAATAATTGTATATCATTTTAGAAGCAGATTTAATTAAACTATACTTCTAGAGATCGATATCTTGGTTTATTATCTACATTGGATTTATTAATTCTCTTTACTCGATTTGTTAATCCTTTAAAGGAATACTGGGATCTTTTTTTATATTCAATTTTCTTAAAGCTTTTTTCTCAGTTATTGTTTACTTAATACAATTGAGATTCACTTATTTAGCCTTTTTAAACCCTGAAATCTTAAATATAATAATGATCAATAAAAACTTGATTAAAACAAAAACGAAAATAAAAAAGGGGATCCATATATTTTTAAAAATTCATTTATTTTATTTTACTATTACGATCAATACATTATAATCTAGTAATTATATGCATTCTCAATTGCTACATTGTAAAATCGATCATTCATCTGTATTCTTCCAATAAAAAACTTTCTTTTTATTATTTAAAATCTTGATTTTGAAGAATATTGTAGATAACAAGCCGAAAACTAAAAGAAATTTGTGATTTATATATAATCAAATTCTTCTCTATTTTAAGAGTATTAGGATTATTTCAGGTTTATATATTATATTATTCCTTTATTGATATTTGTTTATAATTATTTTATATATTCATTTACGAATTATATGAATTACTATTTTCTATACCTTTTCATTTATTTCAGATCACCTTTCGATTTAGGGGATGTATTATAGAAAACCTTGTAATCCCTTATATCTTATAAAGAATCAAAGTATATACTTTCCAATCGGAATAAAGGATTTACTAACCCTTATCAATTTATCAATTGATAAAATGATCTTGATATACTAATAAATAAAGATTTAGTGTAATTAAGATGTATATCGGCTAGATAACTATTTATTTGTTTTATATATACAGCTTTTGATTTATATAATCAAAGGCAAGTTATTCAATTCTTTTACTCTACTAATCATGTGTACCACCTTTTCCCTGATCCCTGAAAGTGCTCTGTAATCATACTATCCCGTGATAATATTATATTTTGGAAAGTCGATATCGATGATTTATTCATTTATAATAGATATATCTTTGTACTACTAAATAAAGCTATAAAGGCCGAAATCTTGAAGGTTTATTATAATAATCTTATAAAAGATTATTAAAATATTAAGAAAATATAGAAGATTCTAAAAAACAAGTATTTCTAATTTAGTATAATAAAAGATATAAAAAGATATAAAAAGATATAAAAAGATATAAAAAGATATAAAAAGATATAAAAAGATATAAAAAGATATAAAAAGATATAAAAAGATATAAAAAGATATAAAAAGATATAAAAAGATATAAAAAGATATAAAAAGATATATATAAATATATATTATCTATCAATAAATAATTATAAAATGTTATCAGTTTTATAACGAATTATAAATTCTATTATTCCCTTCTAGCTTTTGAAAAGAAACAATAATGGATTTTATTACAGATTTATTCTTTTCAAAAATAAATAAATATATATATAATATTATTTTCATTATTATTAATAGATTTATAGAATAAAAGAATTGAATAATTTACCCTTAATTATATGAATCAAGAACTATATATATAAAATAAATGAGTAATTATTTAACAGATATATATCTTAATTAAACTAGATCTTTGTTTATTAATATATCAGGATCACCTTATCGATTGGAAAGATTGGTAAGGGCTAGAAGATCCTTCATTCTGATTGGAAAGTATACGCTTTGATCCTTAGTAAGATACAGGGGATCACAGGGCTTTCCATGACATTTTGATATATCGAAATCATTGAAAATATATTAAAACAAAATCTCTGCTAATTCGAATAGAATTATTATTTTATTAATTGAAATATATCAAATAAGCTTTATTAATCATATATATTATTTATTCCCCGATCCCTGAAAGTGCTTTGTAATTATATTATCTTGTGATAATTATGAATTTGGTAATCTTTAATTTATACAATCTTTTATCTAATGATTATTGAATATTCAAGGGATTATTCTTAAAATATCATTTCTATTTTATTTATAATTCAATATTTATATCAATTCAATTACTTTTATTCAATATAATAAAAGATCAAAATAATCTTCTTTTTATAATCTATATTCAAGAGCTAAAATAATATTTATATTTGAAAAATAAATGTTAAATTCAAAGAATTTGGGATTCAATTAATTTAAAGAACGATCCGTTTGTTTTTATATCAGTTATATTCATTCCAAATTTTAATTTGATAAATGAATTTATTTATATTCAAGTCGATTAGTTTTTAATCAAATTATTTGTTTTATTTTCTATTATTAATTTTTAAATCAGATATAATTAAAAGAAACAAATTCAATATCAAAAAGAATTTTCGGAATATTTTATAGCGATTTAATTCAAGGAAGATATAAATAAAAATATGAATATGAAAGATTTTGATGGTAATATATTAGGATTCATTTTTAATAGATCTATTATTTTATTTTTAATTATTTTTCAAGAAATTTCTTTCAAGTTTATTTCTTTTCAATTGGAGTATCGATATCAATAATAAGAATATATATAGAATTATAAAACTTTTTATAATGTTTATAAATGGATCAAATCGTTAATTGATTAAATATATTTTATAAAACTATTTATTTTTAATCAGGGTATTATAACTCTTTCATTTAAAATAATCATCAATATATTCAAAAGAAAACTTGTATCTATAATAACTATTATCAATTTTGTAATACTATAAGAATATCGGTTTATTCTAATATAAATTTCATTTAATAGAATCGATTCTATCAAATAGTATAGGGATTGGATTATAATCTATATTAAAGTTTTTGTATATAAAATCATTAAAGTATAGAATGAAATCATTATCAATACTTTTCTATAAACTATTAATACTAGGATATTCCTAATCTAAATAAATATTATAATTATATAAATCGAAATGAATAATCAATTTGGATTATCTAATTTCTTATTTAAACAATTCAAAGATATTTTTAAAGGATTAATTTTTCAGGATTTTATTTCTTTAAAAACTAAAAGAGAAATATATTCTATATTTATCTTTTTTCAAAATGATAAAAAATCTAAAAGGAATAAGAAGAATATCAATTCTGGAAATAATTAAGAAATCAAAAAGATTTAGAAATATCTTTGTAAAATCGAATCTGAATAAAATAATAAAATTGGTTATAATTATATTGTTTATAATTACAAAGCTATAAAGTTAATATTCATCAGAAAAACTAATTCATTATTCAAAAGAGTATTTAGCGAAAATAAGCTACAAGTAATTAGGGATTAAGTAAGATTATATTTATAAAAGCAATTTCATTTTAATTAAATCAAAAGGAAATAAATGAAAAGTTCTATTGATCTTTTAGAATCTTCAATCAATACTATTATTTTAGATGTTCAATACAATTAATCAAGGGTATACTTTATAATAATAAAAATATATTATCTATTCAATAATATTTTGTTCGATAATTGTAATATTATATATATTGTAAATAATATATCTCTATTGGATAATTATCGATATCGATCATTCAATCCCAATGATTTTGTAAAAACAAATATTTCCAGTTTCCAAATCCTAGAATATAAGGTTCGTATTATCAAAAGGATTATTAAAAGAGAAAATTACTTTAATAATGATTTAATCTTGAATGATATAATATTCATCTCTGGTTTTCATATCAATATTGTTTTGGAGATTCGATTAAAGAAAACTGATTTATAATTTTCAGGATATGATTATACTTTTTGTAAAAAAGATTATATAAATAGTATAATAATTATTTAATACATTTATATTAAAAATCTTATATTTTTAGAATATAAATCATTTTCTATTTATTCGAGTATTTTTTTATCTATTTTTTTAAACAATCCTTTTATAATATATTCAATAATGAACAGAAAAATAAATAAAATATTCTATTATTTTTATAATCTATTTCTTTCAAAAGAAAATATAAATGAAATATAATATAAACATTTTAAATATTTAAATAAAGAAGTTTTTGAATATTTAATATTTATAATATAAAATATTGTTGGAAATGAGGCCATCATAGAATTAGAATTGAGGTCACGTGATCACAATGGTGCACAGACCATATTTGGGGATAATCTCAATTCTATTTCTATTAGAATTATAGATCCTTAATTCAACTTATATAATCAATAATACTATTATTTCTTGTATCAAAAGTTAATAGATTATAAAATCCGGTTACACAGTAGTGATTAGAAAACAAAGCAAATCGAAAAAGGATTAGTATAGCTAATAAGAATGAAATCAGAATTTTCATATAATATTATCAAAACAGAATTGAAATACAATAATATAGCTTATAATTTATAATATTATAAATCAAAGCGAAGAGCAATCTGTATAATACTGATACAGAATTATAACAAAAGCGAAGAGCAAATTCGTATAATTATAAGAAAATATATTATAATATGATTTTATGAATTTTTTTTTATTGTTTTATTTTTTATATTTCTTTATTATTCTAAATCTATTTGCAGTATATTTTTTAAGATTGTTTTAAAAACCTGAAAACTATCTTTGATATTTATCAAACAGCAAGAAACCTTTATAATATCGGAATCAAACAATTCTTCAAAGTTTGATCAAAACAATTATAAACAATAATTCAGACAAATGAAGATACAATTGAAAGGGAAAGGATGGTTTTATATAATTAATCAAATATTAAATGAATATATATAGATTGCAGGATCTAATATAGTATTTGCTTATGAGATCAATAGTCGTATATATTATAATATCAAATTGAAATCGGAATATTTAAAGGACAAAATGAATGTATTATTATATATTTGTATAATATTTAATGATAACGATGAAGCTTTTATCAACGAATATTCAACAATATATATATTCTAAAAATATTTTAAATCAAAATATACTAGAATCAATATAATCACAATCAATATATATATAACGATAATCCAGAACTTCAAATTTCAATCCGATATCCATTCTGATATGATCATTATCGAAATCTAAAATAAATTGAAAGAATATAGAAGGAAATTAAGGACTACAAATAAAAGCTATCGATCAATATATCAAGATATTATTTTGTTTTTGGTTTTAATATATAATCTTCCAATCGATTATCAAAAAGTAATGGATATATTGGATATCCAAATCAATCTTAGTATCGATAATAAGATCAAACATTTGTAGATTAAAGAACTTTGTTTTAAAGATGAATCAAAATGAATACAAATTGCGAAAAGATTTAAATATACTTTTCGATATCAAAAATCAAATTTCGAAACCCTAAATAATATTTGTAATCTATATTAAAAGAAAAATTATTATATACAAGATTGTTTATATTTAATACAAATCAATAAATTCCTTTGTAATTATCTTCATTATCAAAAAAAAAGGATCATCAAATCCAAAGAAGATCTATTTCAACAAAAAAGATTAAATATATTCTATTAATAATATCTCTAAATCAAACTTCAATATTGAGGATATAATAAAGAAAGATTACAATTTGATAAAAGAGATTATTAATAAGATTTCCTTTAACAAATAATATATTGATATAAACACTTCTTTATATATATTTAATCAATTTTCATTATTCAAATCAATAAACCCTATTACCAAACAAAGGATAAAGATTAATAAAGGAATAATATATTATCATTATTAGGGTTTAATGAATATAATATACAAAGATAATTTTAAGATATTGTGAGAAAGTTGGGATATCAAGGCCTAACACGTAGCTAGTTCGTAGTCATATGGTCACATGACTCCTCGTAGTTAGATATAAGAGAGGGCTTTGCTCTCTTCTCCTTAAAAAAAATTAATTGTTTTTCTATTAATCTTTTTGTATCCCATTTGTATATAACTCAAACCATTATCTAAACCTATTAATTTTACTATTTGAAGCCTTTACAATGTAATTTGATCAATTCCAATTCCCATTTCCCTTCGTAGTGTGCTATTGGGATGTATATATCTCGACCTATCTCTTTTACAATGGTGATCTATGCAGGGATTTGGACTATATGGTTTATATTGTACAAATATGTCTGTGAGGAAACTATGATTGAAAAGAAAGTAGAATTAGTAGCTTATAGATAGGGGGATGGGATTGACCCTGAAAGGATAACCCTTTCAAAAATGTGGGATTGCCAAACTCTGAATGAGAAAGTTTTGATTATCGAAGCTCCTTTACTCGTACTCATTCATTATATCGAAAACAAATCATTTTTCAGTAGAACTATCATTCTATTTTCTATATTGAAAGGAACATATCGATGAAGATCTTACTCGGAGATACAGTTAGTAACGCCAAAAATATATTAGAATTCCAAATATAGTGGAATCCCTATTTACAAACGAATCATTTATCTCTACAAGCAAGAAAACTCCAATCCCGAGGACAACCTTGATTGAATACGACCAATCATATTGAAGAACCTTGAATGTCTTACATACCTCTAGAGCTATTTGAATGCCTAAGTGTGTATTGGAGCAATAGGAAAGATTAGGCATAGTACGCTAAATTACCATCCTTAATATCGGCAACCAAAAATTTAAGACATATCTTAAAAAAACTCTTAGCTGAGGGGTTTGAGACTCACGCGTTCCTTTGGAAGAAGGAAAACCCTGGGAAGGATTACATATACCTTTCCCTTTCTCTTGAAGATTTATCAAAGGAAAACTATGAATATTGAAAACTATCGAAAACCAAACATTGAATCAGACTCTAACGAATCGGATACTTTTCAACCAAGTCACGATAATATAATGGATAACTTTGACTCATCTACGAGATTGAATCTCCTGCAAGATGCTCCTCAAGGATCAGAGGATAGTACTGTTGCTCCAATTGTCGATCTTCTTGAATCCATCGAAGAACTCTCTACTGATGGTAACGGAAATCCCACTAAAAAAGAAGAAAAAACAAAGAAAATCAAAAAAGAAAAAGAAGTAAACCAACAACAGCAAAACCCACCAAAAATTCTATTTGCTGTTTATATTAAGGATCACATATGTATGTTCTTTATTATACCGCACATTAGGAATACCGCTACCCCCACTTTCAATGGGATCGATGTATCTAACTTTCTTACAATTTGGGATGCCTTACAAATTGATTGCAGTATATCCGATGAAGAAATGCGAATTCGACTTCCTTGGTACTACAACCATGCCACTGCTATCCAAATCAAATTTATACCGGAATACAACTCTATTAGATACAATTGGAAAGAAGGGTTGAGACCAGTATTATTCCGATGCTTTCGCGACTACGATATTCAGCAAGTGATAGGCATCCGAAACTTTCTTGATCAATTTGTTGACAATCAACGCAACAAGAATGAAAGGGACTATAATGCAAACCCAACAATGATGAAGGACTATATTGCCAAGTTCGCACTTTCGGCTACTCAACTCATTGACAATCATATGATCACCGAATTCGAAGCTGAAAAGATGTTCCTGCGTAGCCTGCATACCCAAATAGGAAAGAAGATTGTTAGACAACTTAAAGTTGACCTCGATGATTCTGCTTTTGTGAACTTCAAGAGAATAATGGACGAAGCCTACAAATGATGCTTTTCTGAGGATTCTGTCGCCCGAATTTACGAAAGACCTAAGTCTCATCAGGCTACTGTTTCCCAGGTTGTGCATGAATACATGAAAACCCCATTTGTCTCCGATACCAATACAAAGCCTTATTCTCAAGGACGGGAGCCAGAGGACGCTATGGATGAAATCACTGATCTCTTGGATAAGCTCAGTATAAATCATCTAAGGACAAGAATCAAAAGTACAAAGGATTCGAAATTATCCTTCTCGCCATTACAATATCAAACTACTCATCGAGGAGGCAATACGAGATACAATAACTATCTCATTCAAGATAAACAAGAGGGAATTCTTCTTGATATGAATAAAGCTTACAAGAAGGATTATCTCTGTTATTATTGCTTTGGAAGATCTCCTTACAATAATGATTACATTATAAAACAAAATTGCCTTAAGAAGATCGATGATATTAATGTTAGACTGTGTCATTATAACGAATACGGAGTCTTCATGTTTGGTCCTAAAGGACGTTCTAATCTTTTCCCAATCTTTAGGCAAAAGGATTCCCCAGAGAGCTATCAGGTTGAAATGCACGCAAAAACTTATGGGCTTGGCCAGCAAGAGAAGCGACTGGAGAAACCCAATGCTGAGGATGGCTCGCCGAATCTCGGAATCTCTAGTATCGAAATCGTAAAGGGTACATTTGTAAATAATGTCAACTATCAAAGAGGGGAAATTATCAATATCAATACAGCTACCCAGTCTAAAGAAGCCTCAAGACCATAAGGCCGATTATCTAAAAAGTCCAAATCGATAGGATAAAGCGGAGTTGATAAGCCCCAAAAATCGTCAAGCACTCTTCGAAAGGTATTGTTCAGAATAATAGATCAAATTGAAAGGGAGAGGTTAAAAAAAGAATTCTCCAATAAAGATGAAACCATAGATATCGACGAAAGCGAAGAAGATGAAGCAGAAGAATCTCAAGGAGGGAAAGGCCTTCCTGAATCCGATGAGAATGACATAATACGAAAGGATAGAACACTTAATTCTTGTATTAGATCTTCAAGAATAAAGAAGCAAGTATTAATCACTACTTATACTATAGAATCCCCGATAGAAATCTTGGAACGAATTTGCAGAATCGAAATCCCGATAATAATTGGGATTGTTTTTATATATATACCAAATCTTTTTAAACAAACTTTCAAGAAAGTATTAATTGTAGATATCAAAGAACAAAAAGAGCTTTTCAGAAATTCAGAAATTCCTGCCGAAAAAACTGCAATAGTTTTAACAGTTATTAATCATTTAAACATTTTCTTTAATTATCAATCAAAAGAAATATATAATATATTTATTATTATTGTAACCCTTATAGATAAGAATGTTAAGATTAACAATATTGTCGATTTGGGATCGATAATCAACATAATGAACCTGGAAGTTGTAAAAGAATTAGGATTCACAATATGCGAATATAAGGCAACAATGATCACCCCTAATAAAAGTGTCACCATTTTGTATAGATTGATTGAAGATGTAGAAATCAATTTTGGAGGAGTTAAGAACATCGTCGATATCTTCATCTTGAATAATGCCAAAGATCCATTGCTACTGGGGATGCCATACCTATTTGCAGGAAAGATCGATTTTGAATACAAAGAAGATGAACAGGTTGTATGGGTTACTGATGATAATAATGTTAATAGAGCCAGTTGCTGGGCGATTGGACCAAAATGCAAAGCAGATGTTATAAAGGTTGGTCTTGAAAAGCTGGAAAAAGAATAAACAGTGCAAATCCTAGGGATTGTATTAGTAATCTCCCAAAAATCTTAAATGCTATCAAGAGTGAAAGGAAATTTGAAGAATTCGTTAAAAACCATTTTCTAGAACTTCTGATTGGCATTCCAAATTTTAAGATGGTCTTAAATTCTGTAGAGTTCAGTACGGATATTGTTCGAATTGGCCTTGATTTTGATATCGAAGATATATTTGATAATATTGAAGATTCGGAATTAGAGGGATTTCAGGAATACTTTATTGTTAATAGTATTCACCTCGATTTGGAAGAATTTAAGGCAGAAAGTGATATCTGGGAGAAACTAATCAATATCAAATCCGAAATTTTTGTTCCGGTTAATAGTGTATATAAGAAAAAAGAAGACAAGATAAAACCCTCGAACGAAATAGAGTACATCGATAAAGAAATCCCAGAAAATGATCTTAATTGGTTAGAATTGGAATATGCAAAACATCCTAAATATCAATCATTAGATCCCTTTTCGAAGTATTTGATATTATGTTTTGATATCAAACCTAAAGGTTTTCGATTGATATAAGAATATTTAATATTGTTAAATATCGAAAATATATTTTGGAAATGTAAAAAAGAATTTTTTTTTGTACTATTACAAAATCGAAAAGCAGTGTTAGCTTTTGATTGGACAGAAACCAGCAATATCAAACCTTCAATTGCTCTGCCATAGATTATCAAGACAATATTATATAAGGTTTGGCAAGCTCCTGGTTTCGTACCCCCTAAAGCCCTCTTATCAATAGTTATCGAAATGATAAGAGATTATATCAAGCGAAATGTATTAAAGGAAGAAGAAGGATTGTATCGAAACCTTTAGTATCTAATTAAGAAGAGCAAGGCTGGCAAGTACCGCATCGTTGTTGTAATGACAAAAGCAAATACTGTAACCCTGCGAGATACAAATATGCCTCCAAACTTAAAGGAATTTGCTGAACAAATGACTGGATACTTATTAATATCCTTGATTGACTTCTTCTCTGAATATAATCAAATACCTCTAGATAAAAAGAGTAAAGATATCATTACTGTTATAATCTCTCTTGATCTAATAAGGTTCATTATTCTACTATAAGGAGTTATTAATTCGGTTGTTCAATTTGCAAGGATTATATCAAGGATACTATGGGATATTATGCCTAATGTTGCCATACTTTACTTGGATAATATTGAAGTTAAGGATCCCAGAACTCGATATAGTGAAACTGAAGTTGAACCTGGATTGAGGAAATTCGTTATCAAGCATTTGAAAAACCTGGATATTACAATGGAATGTATTGAGTATGCAGAATGCATTATCAGTATCAAATCCAAATGGTGTTACGATGAAATCCGAATCGTAAACTATTATATCAATTCTGAAGAAAGAAATCCCGATACTATTAAAATCATCAAAATACTTGAATGACCACCTTATTCGAACAACCATGAAGTTAGAATGTTCCTTGGAGTATGTATCTTCTATCGA
This sequence comes from Stromatinia cepivora, assembly GCA_014898415.1. NCBI lineage: Eukaryota > Fungi > Ascomycota > Leotiomycetes > Helotiales > Sclerotiniaceae > Stromatinia > Stromatinia cepivora. The sequence continues at coordinate 1,033,548 of RCTD01000015.1, read as the reverse complement.
CTTTGGGTAGAGAATTTCGTCATTATTATGGAGCCTCTCTATATATTATTGAAGAAAGATATAGAATTCATTTGGACCGCTAATTATGATGCTGTAATGACCTTGCTGAAAGACAAATTAACTTCGGCCTCAATCCTTCTTCCATTGACTTACTCATCTAAAGCCGGAATTATCGTGCTCGTTATCGATGCTAGCTTGGTAGGATGGAGAGCTGTTCTAGGTCAAATGCATGATGATAAGCCTTGCACCGTTGCTAGGTATGAGAATGGTATATGGAATCATACTGAACGGAACTATAATGCTATTAAAAGAGAATGCAGGGGAGTACTCAAAGCTCTGTAAAAATGTAAAAGAAACCTCTATAATGTTCATTTCCTTCTAGAAATTGATGTGAATGTACTTGTAGCTCAGCTAAATAGAGCAGCTACAGATCTACCTGGTGCTTTGGTCACAAAATGGATTGCTTGGATCAGGCTCTTCGACTTTGACATCAGGTATGTTCCTGGAAACAAAAACACTGCTGCAGACGCTCTGTTACGACGACCGCGAACTGCCTCGGACGATATTGATGAGGAATATAAAGAAGATATTAATGATTCGATCATTGCAGACCTGAATTTATTGCGGATAGATCCAATAGTGAACATAAATAGCTCCAAAATTTTAAGACCGTTTCAAATTTTGGAAGGCAAAAATGAAAGGATGCAAATGATCGTTCAATATATCACTACATTACAGAGATCTAAAAATATATTAACAAAGGATTGGCAAGCTTTCAAAAAGGAAACTCTCAACTTCTATGTAAAGAATCGCTGCCTATTCAGAATCCGGGGAGACGGATTACCTCCTGTCTATGTAATAGCAGACGACGACCTAATCGAAAAGGCAAAAATTATGGCTCGAGTATATGAAGAACTGGGTCACAAGGGTCTAGAATCATCGTATGCTAAAATGCGCAATTATTATTAATGGAATGAGATATACAAGGATATGAAAAATTGGGTGACTTCTTGCTCCGTTTGCCAATTCAAATCGTCCAAACAAACAAGTGAACCAATGATTGCTATTTGGGCCTCAGGTATTTGGCATAAAGTTAGTATGGATGTTACAAAAATGCCTGACGATTATAGATTCAAATGCTTTGTTATTCTACGAAAAGATTTGAGTAATTGGGTGGAAGCTAAAGCCTTATGGAATGCTACTTTGGAAATGGTTATCAAATTCCTTTATAAAGTAATCTATCGTTATAATCTCTTTGAAGAAATCATTGTGGATGGAGGGTCTGAGAATAAAGGCATTGTACTTGTTTATTGCAAAAAGTATAGAATCGACAAAATCAAGATATCAGCCTATCACCCATAAGTCAATGGAATGGTGGAAAAAGATCATCATCTTATCGCGGAAGCACTTTCCCGTCTGTCACGAGGAGGGCGTAGATGGTCTGAATAATTAGAAACAGTACTATTCGCTGATCGCATTTCAATTCACAAACCGACAAACAAAACACCGTTTGAATTGATCTACGGGCGGAAAGCTGTATTGCCTTTTGAAATTATGCATGCGATTTGGAGGATCCTTGATTGGGAAAGTATACGAATCCAGGAAGATTTATTGGTTACTAAAGTACAACAATTAAAAATGCTAGATGAAGATATTGAGGAAGCAATCCTTCGCAAACGGCGCTACAGGGAAGATAATAAACTTTAATATAATCTTGATCGCAAAATACTGGATAAGAATATTCGAACTAAAGATATAGTTCTACATTACAATCTTTAATCAAAAATCGATATATCTCGTAATACAAAATTTGCTTTCAAATAATACAGATCTTACAAAGTGATAAAGAAGTTGAAGGATCTTTTCATATACATTTTTGAAGAAATGGATGGTACCCCGCTTGATGGAATCTATGCAAATATCCATCTCAAGAAATACGTTTTGCATTCAGATCTCTTTGTAGATAACAATTCTAAGGATTTGTGTAAATGGATAGACCAAAAGAACCAAATTTCTAAGCATTCACAGCCTTCCAAACAAAAGATAACAAACAATCAAGGACTATTCTTTGTCTAATCGCAAGACGATATAGAACCAAAAGAAAAAAAGCAAATGCAACAAGCCGAAGAGGAATTGTTGCCACAAGCTTCTGACCGCCAATTAAGAAGCTCGACAAGGAAAGCCTCATAATCCTTGGGAGGGGAAGGATATTTGAATTCTCTTTGAAAAAAAACTTATTATATTATCGACCTCGCTTTTGAACAATTTGCGAACAATTCCTGAACAGTATTTGAACAATTCAATATTTTCTCTTTAAATCTACTTTTTCTAAAAATTTGATTTGAAGTTATTAACTCTTTATTTGTACTCATTTTATCATTCACAAAAGCTTTTATTCAAATTTTGATATAATATTTGGAGAAAAATCTAATCAGATTATAGCCTCCTACTCTATTAGCAATAACATCCCTTTTCTTATCCGATACAAAAATCATTCCTTCAACAGCGAAATCGAAGTATTCGTATTTATTGAAACTCTTGAAGTTAAGGAAAAATATAATACTCTTGAATAGTAGCTCAATTACTCTATGAGTATTGTTAATTTCATTGGAGACTTTGCGAATGAAGTAAGAGATCGGATCAAAGGTCAGAAGCTCTATAAAGCAGCTAATCTCTTTAAAGCCGGTTATTTTGCTAAGAATAACAATACAATTCAATTTGTTGAATAATGCTGTAATAGAATTAGAAAAGATCTTAAAAATCTCGAAAGAATTTGGATAACTGTTTAAGGAAAAGCTTTTGTCTGTTTTTGATCGAAAGATATAAGTTTAAATGGTATTTTAATAAGAATGGATATAGCCTATTACGTTTCTCGCCTTAGCCCTCAAATCCTTATGAAATTTCTGAACGGGTATATAGCTGAACGTTTTATACAAAAGAGAGGCAAGGGAGCCAAAAAGTACAGCCCTGTAGATTTCTGTATTATATATGGGTTCATTACAAAAGCCAATACAAAAAACAAAAAAGATTAAATACCTTTCCCTTACAACCTTACATAGAATCCTATCCTCAGAACTTATAGATTTACTCTCAATAATCTCGGATTTCTAAAAGAATATTGTAAAAACGAAAACCTTTTTGAAGCTCAACAAAAGGATAAACCTATCCGCGAAATGACTGTTACAGAAACTGCCCCGGTACCCTTCAACGATAATGATGATGAAAAGGAACCTAATACTAAGGAACGATTAGAAATAGTTGCTATACCAGATACCCCTTGTATACGCCGACTTCTCTATTCCCAAGTAATTATATCAATTTTGAAGCCTACAATCACGAATATCAACAAATAGGAAAAGAAAGGTTATCATTTTGATTTCTCGAAAAAAGCCCCTTCTCATCCATTTATTCTGGATAGATTCGTACTTCGTCGTCGTACGGCTGATTATAGTGCTGAGTTTGTTTCAGATAATGATGATTCAGCCTTCGACAATTTTAAGATGATCTTAAATTCTTTACGGGAGTTGAAAAGCTGTTTTTACAATTTAGGCTACCAGTTTGAAGAGGGATGGTACTCTTTAATGGACGACGGATACATTGCCGATTAAGTAGAATGGAAAGTTGTCGCATCGCTGAGGGAGCAAGTCACTGCGGATGCTCCATGTATGTATCATTTGCATACCCTGACAAAGCTCCTCGACCTAAAATCGAAGTATGTTTCGACCAAGAAACTACGAAACAGATTGACTATTGTTACCAGGAACCGAGAGTGTATTGACGAAATGAAATTGACAAAGACATTCTACCCTTGATTCCGTCCGCATCAATCCTTAGCTCTGGAACGATCAAAGCAAATCTTCGGCCCCAATCGATTCAATTCAATAGAGAATTTCTATTCCCCTGATTTTAACAAAGCTTTTAAAAATAACCTTCTTCTACTAGAACCATTAAACAGAGAATCCTTTAAGAACCAATTTACCCTGTATATCCCTTTGTTTCAATATATCTTCGAATAAAGAGATGGATTCGATTTGCAAAATGTTTACGAAAATATTCTCACTGCCTACAAATAGCATTTCCACAGAGTCTTTAAAGAAGACCCGCTCCCGAATTGCTACTTTTCGATCATTCAACTCCTCTTAAGATGCGATCCTGCTTTATGGCGTACCACTGTCCACGCTCGGAAGGATAAAGAGTTCCGCCTTGTACCAATACCTTTACCTGTATTGCATTTTCCTGATTGTAATAAGAAGTTTAACCTTTGTTATTCCTTCTCTAACCTTTTCCATCTAACTTCCAAGGACAAACGAGACGAAACTTCAAAAAGAGTGACTATCGTAATCGATCTTCCTAAACCAAAAGAATCGATTAAAAGCTCCCATAAAAAGCATCAAATCCTTGCTCCTTATAAATTAAATAATAACAACAATTTAATTCAGGAACTCCTAAAAAAGTACTCTTTCATCTGTCAATTATAATATAATTTTGATTGGGCAACAAGGAGAGAAGCTTTCCAGAAGGCCGAACAAGAGAATCAATTCCGTTGAAGGACCCTAGCTAAACCTGAATCCCAAACAATTGTAATTCGATCAGGTGCCATTTTGAGATATACCGGCTCTCCTAGATCCTGTAGATCGACTTTGATACCGATCTCCTACCTAACTGTAGCTTCAAACAAAAAGAATATAGAGGACAATAGCTTCTACGAAAACCTTCAAAGATCTCTCCAAAATCAAACTATCCCCTTTGAATTAAACAAACTTAATGAAAAAGACTTTTATATCCCCCAACCCTTTTCTTTTAATATCAATTTTGTCCCACGAAATTATCTTTCTATAACCCTTTTAGAATATTTATCTTGAGATTCTAATATTGTAAAGGGAATAATAAACAGATTATTCAAAACCAACAATAATGAATTCAAGCTTTGATATAAACAATAACGTAATCTTACAATAACGGATCTAACCATTCAATTTGAAATATTCCAAAACAAAGAAAAGCAATAAAGAGATCGATTATTATTTACAGATTATAATATACCTTTACAAAGGCAAAAAGCTCTTCGTGATAAAGACCTCAAAGATGATGAATTCCCTGACAAAGAAAACACTGGCAATTGGAAAATTGTGAATCTAATTGATAGAGAATCCTCTACTAAGAAACCTCAATCTACACCAAAAAAGCCTACTGAAAAAAAAAAAGAAATCGCAAAGCAAGAACCGATTCAGAATCAATTTGCAACGCCATCCAATCCATCCCCAACTGAACCTTCTAAAACACAAAGTACCACTTCAGTCCTTGATACGGATCGTAAACCAGGTAAAGAACAAATGAATCGCCCTCCAGCAAGGAAGCCTCCTACAAGATCTAACAATAAAAGAAAAAATTACCCCTCCAATACTAAACAAGAACCTGTAATACCAAAAGTCCCCACTCACCATTCAAATTATATTCAAGAATCATCAAAAAATCCGATTACAAGCACGAAATCCGTTGCGAAATGTCCAATTAAACATCCAAGAAAAACCGAAGATAAAAAAGACAATAAAGATACTTCTCAGGAATTTGAAATTCTTATCGAATTTGATAAAAAGGCAATAAAAACAGATTTAAACTAATGAAAACCTAGAGTATACTGTTTTTTTAAAACAATCTTAAAAATTGTTCACCATTCTAATTTGCTAATACTCTAATTGACTTTCCCTAACCTAATTGTCTTTTGATCTCTTTAGTTTTTACCTTTTGTAGTTATCCTGAGGCCAAGTAGAACATATATTCCGGGGAGAGAAAGGATATAAGAAAGTTGGGATATCAAGGCTTAATATATAGCTAATTCATAATCATATGATCACATGACTCCTCGTAGTTAGATATAAAAAAAAACTCTACTCCCCTTTCCTTAAAAGAAATCAATCGTTTTTCTATTAATCTTTTTGTACCCCATTTGTACACAACCCAAACCATTATCTAAACCTACTAGTTTTACTATTTGAAGCCTCTACAATGTAATCTGATCAATTCCAATTCCCATTTCCCTTTACAGTGTACTATCGGGACGCACGTATCTCGACCTACCTCTTTCACAATATTACTTTTAAATATATTATATATATTAAAACTAAAAATAAATTTGCTATCAAAAAAAAAGATCTGCGAAACAGAACTATAAAAGGAATTCAACTCTCATTATATATATTTCAAAAAGGATAATAAAAAAATTATTCATATTAAAATATAAAATAGAATGTATATGGTTTTATATATAATTAAAGGATATAAGGATATAACTTTTTGTTCGAGTATATATTAAAATGATCAGGAAAAAGGCTTTTCTTTAGAGATAATCGATAATATTAAAGGTATTGATAATGAATTAATATTCAAGAAGAAAGAAAGATATTTATTATAATATTAAAGATTCAATCATTTAGATCCAGATAAGATTAAGAATCTATATAAGGTATCCAATATAATTAAACCAATAAAAATTCCAATTAAATTAAATATCTACGAAATATATATATTTATCAAAATGATCAATCGTATTCCGAAGCAATTGAATCTGTATAAATCAAAGAGATTCGAATTTATATATTTTGATATGGTAAAATCATTCCCAAAATCGATTCAAAGAAATCGTTATTTTATATTGATCATCGATAATTATATAAGAATAAATTAGATTATACTATTTAAACAAAAAGATGATATAATTCAAATATTGAAAACTTGAAAAAAGGAAATGGAATTGATTATTGAAGAAAAGATTATTATAATTAGAATTAATAATATATTGGAATTCCTATAAACTATTTGTAAATGATTATCAGATATACAATCCGAAATTATAATAATTGCTTTTTCATATTAAAATAGATTTATAGAATAGAATATAAAGATTATAGAAATAGATATAAAAGTAATACTAAAAGAAATTGAATTATTATTAAAATTTTGAAACAAAGTTATAAAGTATAATATTTATATTAGAAATCATATTAATATTGATCTTGATATAAATAGAATAAATTGATTCTTTATAAAAGTTTTTACAAATATAATATTAAATATAGAGATATATAAAATCTAAAGGAATAAATGTTATATTTATATTAATCCTAAGATTATTCCGAAAAAGCAAAGATATAATAAATTATAGAATACTTCGAGAATCGATATATTTTTAGAATATTTAAAAGTTATAAATAAATATATCAAAATATATTCTTTAAAGTTAGATTATATATTTCGATCAAATAGAATAATTATAGATGAATTTTATTAAAGAGAAGATTTGGATCTTAAATTAAGAAATTGTGAATTAGATTTATAAAAAACAAAGAATATAAAGTTAAATCGAAGATTTTATAATAAATTAATAATAAACAAAATACTTTCTTTATTTTTAATATCAAATACAATATTTATATCATTTTTATTCCAAATATTTTCTTTAATAGATATTATACTAAATTCAATAATTATATCAAGCACTCCAATTATCGAATTGAAATTAGATAAATTAGATATATTAATATTAATATACAATAAAAATAAAGATAATAATATTCAGAAAACAAATCAAGAATCTTTTTCCAAAAATACTTTAGATATCGAATCTATTATTTTAAAGATTTCAATTCAAGAATCAACTTTTGTAAACCTTGAATTTGTATTGAGAGCAAAATTTAAGATTGTTTTAAATTTTGTTGATAAATCTATTTTAATAAAATCAGAAAACGAAATAAATCTATAATTATTTGAGATTAAATAAAAGAATGTAATAAATCTTGAAGATGAACTTTTAAAGTATTTAATATGAAAATGGAAAAGAGATATAAAACAAGATTCTGAAAAAGAATAAAAAAGCAAAATTATAAAAGTATTGATTATAATATTTATATAAGTTAAAATTCAAAAAAGTATAGAATATATTATAATTATAATCCCAATTATTTATAAAATAGATTTTTATATTAAAAATAAAATCGTTTCAGATTTTATAATTTCGTTGATAGATATAAATAATATAAAAGGTATAATATATCCAATCGAAGAAATTCTGGGAATCAAAATATTAAGAATTTATAAAAAAACAATATCAAATCAAAAATATTTTGAAAAATAGAAGGAAGTTATTCAAAAGGAAATTATATCTTTAATTCAAAATGATACTTGAGAAGAATATATACTCTTTAAAGGAAATAATCTAATTTCGACGAAATAAGTATTTATAATTAAAACAAAGAATAATAAAATAAAACGATTCAAAGCAAGATTAATAGCTCAAAGATTCAATCAAATATTAAGAAAAGATTATAACAAAACATTTGTATTAACAATAAGACTAAATATACTCAAACTATTTTTAGCTATTATTATAAAGGAAAATTTGAAATACTTATATTTCGATATCAAAAACATCTTTATTGAATTGTATTTGAAAAAAAAGATCTACCTTGAACTATCCCAAGATATCAAAATCGAAAAAGGATATATATTACAAACCCTACAAAATCTATATGATTTGAAACAAATTGAAAGGGATTGGAATTTATTATTGAAGAAAGAACTTTTAGATATAAACTTTATACAAAATTTGATAGACCCATATCTATATATATTCAAAAACCATAATATAATATTACTGATATATATCGATAATATCATTATTGTATTATATATATCATTACAAATCATTTAATTCGATAAAAAACTATTAATCTATTTTAATATTAAAAATCTAGAAGAGATTAATAAAATCCTAAATATTAAGATCATTCGTAATAGAAAAGTATATATATTAATTATAAACCAAAAAGAATATCTCGATATTATATTAATCAAATACAATATTATATATAAATAATACCAAACCAAGAAATTGCTAATAATGAATTATACCCATCTTCAACTAACAATTGATAATGATGAACTAATAGATATAAATAAATATCAATAACAAATAGAAAATATAATCTATTTAATAATATATATTCGACCAGATATAATATTCCCAATTAAAAGACTTTCACAATTTATAGCAAAACCAGCAAAACATTATATTATAGTTTTGAAGAATTTAATATGATATTTATAATCAATAATCAAATAGAAATTATAATTCGGATTAAAGAAAGTATAATCTGATATTTGCAAAAAATATAATATATTTGATAATACAATAAAGGTATATATAGATACAGATTGAACTAATAACAAATATAATTAAAAAAGTATTTCAAAAGGAATTGTAATATTCTATAAAAGCTTTATATTATAAACTAACAAGAAATAAATATTTATGATTATCTTTAACCGATTTCCCTACATCGTGCACGACCCCACATCTTGCACACATTTTTAATTTTATAAAATATTAACCACCATGAACGGATATAACGACGATATACCTTCAGAGATCCGTATAGAATTTGTATTAATTCAAATTAAAGGGGAAAAGCATCCTAAATATACTCAAATAACAAATTTCTTCAAAATCAATCGTTCAATACTCTTTCAATATTATAAAAGCAAAATCACCTTTTATAGTATTGTATATACTGAAACTCATTAATCTTTTTCAAAAGAGTAAGAAAAGGCTTTAATTAATTAAATTAATAAATTGATATAAAGATTTATACTTTTTATAAATTATATAATCAAAAACCTTGCAGAAGAGATTATAAGCTGTTCTTTAGGAAAAAACTAAACAGTAAATTTTGTGAAAAAGTATAAAATATATCTTCAAAGTCGGTATCTCCGATATATTGATAATTTGTGTATGAAAGTTGATAATATTATTATATTTGAGTATTTTTATGATCTAATTTGAATTATTTTGTATTGTTGTTGAATTTTATTATTTAAAAGAATTATATTAATACTTCTCTTTTTTTTATTTAGTTGATAAAAGTAATTACAAAATATAATATATCATTTAATAATATATACAAGTGGAATGAAAAGGGTTTTATAATTGATTTAGGGAGGATTATGAAGAGAATAATGAATGTTAATGTATATGATCGTGGTAGAGCTACGAAAGTTAGACAGGATGGATCGAGAGAGTTTATCACCCTTTTAGCATGTATATGTGCCGATAATACAGTTATTCCATCTACTTTAATTTATAAAGGGGAATCTGGAGATCTACAGGATACGTGGGTTGATGAAATAGGAATGAAGGATCAGGTTTATTTCGGAGCTTCAAGCAATGGATGGTCATCGAATGCATTCGGCTTTATCTGATTTAATAAAATCTTTCAACGTTATATTTGTTCAAAAGTAAGGAAAGGATATCGTTTATTAATTATAGATAATCATTTTAACTATATGAATATAGAATTTATATCGAAATGTAACGAATTGAAGATTATTTTATTGATTCTCCTTCTTTATTCTATATATCGATTCCAATCTCTTGATATAAACTATTTTTTTCTCCTTTCGATAAATTATGATATAAAATTTAATAATCTAATATATAAAAACGAAGGTATTATTGGAATATCGAAATATAACTTTTGGATGATATTTAAAATTATTTGGGTTCAATCTGCTACTATTTATAATATCCTGAAATCTTTCGAAAAAGCCGGTATTTATTCTATAAATAAAAACATTACTATTTGTAATATCGAACTAAAACAAGCCCTTACACCATTTATATCGATGTAATTCATAAGGAATAAAATAAAAATGCTATATACAACTAAAACTCTTTGTTACCTCAAATTAGAGTTTCGCCTCAAACAGGATCCCGATATCATTTAAAAGTTTTTTAAGGCTGCATTTATGTATATAATTAATACTAATATCCAATTGTATAAAGCAAAAGGTCTAGAAGAAACTTTAAAGATTGAAAAAAAAAAAGAATTTATTCTAAATGTTTAAATTTAATAGGGAAGAAAAACGAAGATGCTTTTTTATATTCTTTTTTGCAAATCGAAAAAGCTAGAATCTATTAATTGATGAAAGCACTAATTACTGAATAGGAGAAGGAAGCTAAGAAGCAAAAGAAAGCTGAAAAGAAAGTTGAAAAGGAATGGAAGAATAGAACGATTAAAGAGAAGGTAGCATAGAGGGAAATCGATCGTCAAATTGTATATAATACTAAAGAAAAAGTGAAAAGAACTCAGAAATCATTAATATCTTCTATTAAAAGAGTATAAATGATTCAAAAACGTTTTCCTATTATAAATCTAGTATTCTAAGAAACTATAAAGGATTACGATATTGTAGAGATTGATAAATCAGTAATAAAAGGAAGGGGGGGGATATTGCGTTCAAAGGTTAGGCGACGTATTAAGGTTTCGTCGAAATTGAAAATATAAAGGTTTTTTAATTCTATAGGATAATATTATATCTCTTTATTGTTGAAAAAGAATTGTAGTTTTATATCTTATAATTTATAATTAATATTGAATTTTGAAGTGATCGTAGTAGGAATATGAAGGGCGTGCAAGATGTGGGGTCGTGTACGATGTAGGGAAATCGGTTAGTATAGAATCAGAATAAATTATAATGATAATATTTATTAAACAAAGAAGATAGATTGTATAAATATTCAAAAATCTATTTAAATCAAATTATATTGAAAAGAACAAAGATATAATTCAAATGCTTAATAATAATTAGAATACTTTAGTTTTAATTAAGAATCTATATTTGTATAAACGATTCAAATATATAAATATCAATTATCATTTTATTAAGAATTTAATAGAAAAGGAGAAAATCGCTATTAGTTATATCAATATATATAATATAGTTATTAATGAAATAACAAAGCTTTGTATAAGGATTGCTTTCAAAAGGTTCAAGAAAATGTTAGGATTAGTAATCTAGAAGAATCGAATAGGATATCCTTAATAAAGAAGTATTGGAAATGAGACTATGATAGAATTAGAATTGAGGTTATATAATCATAATAATATACAGATCATATTTGGGGATAACTTCAATTCTACTTTTATTAGAATTATAGATCCTTAGTTCAACCTATATAATCAACAATACTACTACTTCCTGCACCAAAAGTTAATAAATATTAAAATAAAAGGTATTATTTATTCTAATTATATCGATTGTATTTATATTTATATAAAACAAATCATTTTTTGTATTTCAAATGATCGTTAATTATCTTAATTCTTTTATAAAATCCAATAAAATCTTTTTGATTTCAATAAAAAGTATAATAATATATTATAATTTTTATTAATTAAAAAATTATATTATAATAAAATCTTTTTATATTTAATTTATTATAAAATATATAATAAAGTATTTATAATTATTCAACACTTTATAATCTAGATTTATTATAAGTATAATCTAATAATTATAATAATCAAATAAAATAATAATATATTTGTTATTAGAATTATAAGAATAATATTATTTGAAAAATGAATTAAGTAAAAAGGTATCGAATTCGAATTATTTTTATTTTATATATATGAATTCAATAAAGGATCAGAATATATAGAATAAGAAATAATTATAAAACAAATAAAAATATAGATTATAATAAATTTATTAAACAAATTATAAATAAAAACAATATAAATTATTATTTATTTATATAATATAAATCCTTTGAAAATCAAATCCTTCAAATTGTTTAATAAAGTATTCGATATATAATTCTATAATTATTTTTGTAAAAATAATCCTTTATTTATAAAGAAAATATTTAATGATCTTTATTCCAATTGAAACGGAATTTACAGATATAAATATCGAATTTACTTTTTGAATAAAAATGGAGAAATTGGAATTAATAGAAAATAATACAAAACCAATCCTTGAATATATATTGAATATTTAATAGATTATATTTCAAGTATATTGATTTATTATATATAGATATCCAAATTCGATAAAGTTATTATTATTCGAAATATAATATTCAATAAGGAATTCATTTATTATATAAATTTTATCAATCGAATAATCGATATTTATATTACAGAAAAACTTAAATAATTCGCTAGAATTTTTGATTTACAAGATTATATCGAAATGAATAAAACAATCATTCAAAATAAGAACAATTATGAAGATTTCATTTATTTATCTATTTTTGTAGATCGAAAAGCTTTTAATTTATCTATCAAATGTATTTCAGATCTATTGTTTATAAATGAATTGATTTTGGGGGTAAATATAGATCTGGAGGGTAATAATAGGAATAAAGAAATCGATTTAGAATTATCCAATTTATTCAATTTTTTAGATAATAAGGATAAAGTATGTAATGAAGATATATAAACATTAATTGATCCTTTTATTAGAGAAATTAGAGAAATTGATTTTTTTATTGAAGAATAATTATATTTTGTAGATAAAGATATTAATATTATTTAAAGAGATATTTGTAATAATAATATAGATCTCAATTTCATCGAATATATTGATATAGGGAATATAGAATATGAACTTATTGATTGTATTATCAATGTTTTTTATGGTATATATGAAAGTGATCTAGAGATTGTTTTAATCAATTAATCTCAATATTCCAAAAGGAAGTATATATATTGAAATGATTAATTAGAATATTTTGTAAAGGAAATCCAATTATTATAAAGATTGCTGTACCTTATATATTTATTTAATCGATTCATAAAGGATTCGCGGATTTATGATTTCAAATAGATATCTAAGAGAGCTTGTATTATAAGGATTGAAATATTCAGAGTTTAAATCAATCCATTTGAATTTCAATTATACGATTACTATTCGGAGTCATCTCTTTTCCAGAAATCATTTAGCTTTTATATTCTAAAGTAATCAATATATATATAAAGGTAATTATGTATATAATAATATTATTAAAGAAGCAATCCCAATATTGGATCTTATATAAGAACCATTATATCTCAAAGAATAAACTCAATAGAATTATCTCGCTTAAACAATTTTCATTCTATATTTTGGTTTGATCAATAAGAAATAAATAATATAAAGAAATATTCTTAATTTATAACAATTCATAATATAATTACTATTAGAATTAAAGCAAAACCATCATTACTTTCTATTTGGTTTACAATCAAAAGATTATAAACAATATTATTTCCTCGAATTTATATATTTACAATTCCAAAATTACTCCGTTTTTATTATCAATTAAAAGATCATCAAATAAAATATTAATTCAAATAGGATTGCGATTTTGAGATTAATAACTTTAAGACTAAAAAAACCTAATATGAAATCGATTTTGGATTGGAATCTACAAAACCGATCCCCTTTTAATAAGTATTTATATATAAATATAATGATTAAGATTTAATTATTTGTTACTGTTTATATTTAGTAATACAAGGAGATCTCTAGATTAAGAATACTATTGAGACTATTTATATTATTATACTAATAAATCGATTATTCCGAATTGTAATAATAATTATTACTAAATACAATTTTGAAACCAAATAATATAATATAATCAATGTTTTCATTAATATTCTATATAATCCTTTTGGTATCTTAATTGTATATTATTTATCTGATAAATATAAAATCCCAAACAAAAATGTTATAATCAATCGAGCTTTATATAATCTATAAAATTCCCCAATTATATAATTTAAAGACATTATTCGGATGCTCGAAAGGCTAGGATTGATATAATACAAAAAGGAATTATATTTATATATTAATCCAGAGTATATTATTATAATTCTTTTCTTTATAAACAACATTCAAATCATTTATCATAAAAAAAACGAATCAATTATTACAAAGATCACTAAAGGAATCAAAGCTGTATATAAACTATAAGATCTAGAAAGCATTAAATAATTTCTAGATATATATATATTCTATAATCGATCTAATAAGAAGTTATGATTAATCTATAATATATATATTAAAAAAATTACTAAGAAATTCAAAGCAATAAACGGAACAATAAGCACTCTATTTCTAATAATAATATTTCGGAAAAATCAAGGTCAAGTTCCTATATATATTATAAAAATATATCAAAAGAAAATAAGATCAATATTATATCCTATAATCATTATAAAAACAAATATATTATTCACTATTTCACAATTAAACTACTATTTGATCAATCCATTAAATAATTATATAAAAGCTATCAATTATTATTTATAATATTTATAGAATATAAAATATCTCATAATCCAATATAATAATAATCAAATATTACAATTTTTTATTTTCTTAAATATTTCTTTTATAAATAATCCAGATATTTATTAATTATCCCAAAAATACATTATATCCCTTTTCGATGATTTAATTATAAAGAAAACATTCAAGCAAAATACTATAATTACCTTGATTATTAAAATAAAGTTTTTCAAAGTCAAATATATATCAAAAGAAACCATAATAACCCTATATTTCTTAAAAGAAATCGATTTAATAATAAAAGAATTTATAATAATCTTTTATAATAATTAATAAACAATTAAATTAATAATTAATAAGAATAAATAAATCATTATAAAATTATATTATATCAATATTTAAAATATATAATTATATCAAGAATATTCAAAAAGGAATTTTTATATAATCTATCTACCGATTACTAATATAATTACTAATGGATTCATCAAAAACCTTATAAAACAAAAGTTCGAATACTTTCGATTTTTTCTTAATCTACAAAATATAAATAATAGAATCATAAAATTTGAATAACAATAATCTGGATTATAAAACTTAAATAATAATAATCTGGAGTTTGTAATTCTTCTTGTCACGAATCGTGAACCACAGGAGGCTAACCATATAATACCTTTTATCTCTTATATCAATTAATAAACTGATCATCCATATATATACATTACAATTCATACGATTTAATATAATAGAATAATGATCCTAATAACACATACACACAATTTCGCAGCTTACGAATGAGTATTTGTATATATATATCTAGTTGCTCTTTACAAACTATAATTCTTCAATTATAGATTCTAAAGAATATAATTGACCCTGTTTATTCAGCTCTACTACGGCTCTTGTGCGTCACACTTCTCTTTAATATAAATAGAATAAATCTTATTTAATATCCTAGATCATTATATTTTTCTATAATGCACTCCAATTCATATATTTTATATCCATCCGGAAACAAAGAACAATCAAAGCCGATTATTCCTCCGTTTTTCACCTTTCTATTCTCGAAAAAGAAAAAATTTCTTTCTAAATTCAATAATTTAAAGTTTAAATAAAAAAGCCTTAAGATTATCCATAACAATTAATAAATAAAAAATAATTAAAGCAATCGGAATTATTAATATTATTAATATTATAGAAGCTAAAGGATTATCCCTTCTTTTCCTTTTCTTTGGATATACTATTTATTCTTTTTTTCTCTTCTTCTTTATTATTCTTTTTCTTTCATTTTTACTATCATTTTCCGAAATCACAATATACTTCTTTTGTTCAATTTTTCAAGGATTCCGATGAGTAATATAATGAAGAAAAAGAGAATAATAATATAAAAGCAAAAGAACAATTTCTTTCTTTTTTTCGATCTTCAATATTATTTTCATTACAATTCTATATCCCTATTTGAATTATACAACCAATGATCAATATATTATAAAGATAAGGAATAAACAAAGAATTTACTTTCGAATTTTATTAATAAATAATAATATAATAATTTACTAGAAGATAAAGAAAAACTGGTAAGAAAGTATATAAATAAATACTATAATTTCAATATCGATGATTATTCGGTTTAAAAGAATCAACAAAGTATTCGTTATAGAAATTATATCTTCCAGCGATCAACGACTTTATATATCGAATATATAAATGATCGTTTCTTTTTCTACGACTCTCCTTATCCCTTATTTTGATTGGAAAGCCAGTAATTTTCGATAATCTTTTTTCTCTCTTTTCTTTATCTAATTCATTATCTGAAAAACCCAATATCGAAGAATCGAATAGATTATCATTATCAAATGAAGAAACCCTCCTTTTTTTCTCTTTTTTATTAAACAATTCTTATTTTGATAATTACAAATATAGGATTAATAAATCTTTTAATTATATAATAGAATTTAAAAACAAAATCTACTTCCAAATTATTATCTGAATTTATAATAGACAGTTGATTATAATGAATAATAATTCCTTTAATAAGGGAAAATAATTTCTAAAATAAATAATTATATATTATTCTAGGAATAGATTTGATTAAATTATACTCCCAAAAATCGATATCTTGATTTGTTATTTGCACTTAATTTATTAATTCTTTTTATTCGATTTGTTAATCTTTCGAAGGAATATTAGGATCTTTTTTTGTATTCGATTTTTTCAAAACTTTCTTTTTAACTATTATTTGTTTAATATAATTGAGATTCGTTTATATAATCTTTTTAAATTCTAAAATCTTAAATATAATAATAATCAATAAAAACTTGATTAAAACAGAAAGAAAAGTATAAAAAAGGGATCTATATATTTTTAAAAATTCATTTATTTTATTTTGTTATTATAATCAATATATATATTATAATTTAATAATTATATATATTCTCAATTATTATATTATAAAATCGATTATTCTTTTATATTCTTTTAATAAAAAACTTTTCTTTTATTATTCAAAATCTTGATTTTGAAGAATATTATATATAATAAATCAAAGATTAAGAGATATTTATAATTTATATATAATTAAATTCTTCTTTATTCCAAAAGTACTAGAATCATTTTAGATTTATATATTATATTATTTCTTTATTGATATCTACTTATAATTATTTTATATATTTATTTACAAATTATATAAATTACTATTTTCTATACCTTTCTATTTGTTTTAAATCGTTTTTCGATTTGGGGGATATGTTATAGAAAGCTTTATAATCCCTTGTATCTTATTAAAAATTAAAGTATATATTTTTCAATCAGAACAAAGAATTTTTTAATTTTTATTAATCTTTTTAATCGATAAGATAATCCTGATATATTAATAAACAAAAATTTAGTTTAATTAAAATATATATTAATTAAATAATCATTTATTTATTCTATATATATAGCTTTTGATTTATATAATCAAGGGTAAATCATTCAATTCTTTTACTTTATCAATCATATGTATCATCTATTCCCCGATCCCTGAAAGTGCTCTGTAGTCATACTATCCCGTGATACAAAAGAAATAATATCAAATCAAAAACTATGATTTGTAAATAAATTTTAAAGAAGTTTATTTTTTTATTTAAGGATATATTATAAATTATGGATAATATTCTATTTATAAATTAATAGATAAATAAAACAATAAAACTAAAATTTGATTCATTACATTATTTATTATATTAATTAGAGATAAAATAATTAAGTATTATTGTTATTCCTAATAGAGTTCATTTATAATACAATATAGTATAATATAATCAATGAAGTACTTTTTAAAGTAATATATAGATATCTGTTTATATTTAATTATATTAATAAGGATATTGTGAGAAAGTTGGGATATCAAGGCCTAACACATAGTTAGTTCGTAATCATATAATCATATAACTCTTCGTAATTAGATATAAGAGAAAGCTTTGCTCCCCTTTCCTTGAAAGAAATCAATCGTTTTTCCATTAATCTTTTTGTACCCCATTTGTATATAACCCAAACCATTGTTTAAACCTATTAATTTTACTACTTGAAACCTTTACAATATAATCTGATCAATTCTAATTCCTATTTCTTTTCACAATATACTATCGGGATATATATATCTCGATTTACTTCTTTCACAATAATAATCTATACAGGGATTCGAATTGTACGGTTTACACTATACAAATATATCTGTAAAGAAATTATGATTGAAAAAAAAATAGAATTAGTAATTTGTAAATAAAGGGATGGGATTGATTCTGAAAGGATAATCCTTTCAAAAATATGGGATTATCAAATTTTGAATAAGGAAGTTTTGATTATCAAAGTTCTTTTACTTGTATTTATTCATTATATCGAAAACAAATCATTTTTCAGTAGAATCATTATTCTATTTTTCACTTTAAAAGGAATATATCGATAAAGATTTTATTCAGGGATACAATTAATAACGCTAAGAATATATTAGGATTCCAAATATAATGGAATCCCTATTTATAAACGAGTCATTTATCTTTACAAATAAGAAAACTCCAATCCCAAGGATGACTTTGATTAAATACAATTAATCATATTGAAGGATCTTGAATACCTTATATACCTTTAGAACTATTTGAATATTTAAATATATATTAGAGTAATAGAAAGGATTAAATATAGTATATTAAATTACTATCCTTAATATTGACAACCAAAAATTTAAGATGTATTTTAAAAAACTCTTAATTGAAAAGTTTGAGATTTATATATTCTTTTAGAAAAAGGAAAACCTTGAAAAGGATTATATATACCTTTTTTTTTCTTTTGAAAACTTATCAAAAAAAAATTATGAATATTGAAAGTTATCGAAAACTAAATATTGAATCAGATTCTAACGAATCGGATACTTTTTAATCAAATTATAATAATATAATGGATAACTTTGATTTGTTTATAAGATTGAATCTCTTATAAGATACTCTTCAAGAATCAAAGAATAGTATTATTGTCTTAATTATCGATTCTTTTGAATCCATTGAAGAATTTTTTATTGATAGTAATTGTTGGACAGACTTCGTAAGGGGGTGTATATACAAAGCGCGTATAGGGTAAAGATGGTTCTATTATTCTATCTAACCCTTTTGTATAATAGGGTTCTACTAATCTATATAGACGCTGTTATTCTATTTACAATATAAAGGAAATATATGATAATATTATATATTTCGTTAATTATATATTCCAATACAGGTTTAACTTTCTTTTTCGTATAAAGTGCTATATATATGAATTAGATTGATTATTGGAATATGGATAGTGTTAACAAGTCATATTGAGTGGGTGGAAAAGCCTTATTATTCTAAGGTTATCTGGCTAGAAGTTATTATACAGGTTGTGTGATTCGGTAGAATCACGTGCAGACTAATCCCATTATAGTATAGTCCTATACTTAGATATACGGTATGATCCAAAATCCAATATTCCTTTAGGAGTATAATATATATAAAAACAGAAAGGGCTAAATTATAAATACTATAATTGGTTTAAACCGAGCTGAGCAATGTTAATCTGAAAATAGAAAATCAATAATGTTGAATGATTATTCCTTTGCTAAATCTTTTAAAACCCAAGATCTAACAAGATTTGAATAGAATAATTGTTCTATGATAGTATAATAATCTTTAAAGAATAATCAGTATTCCTTTTTTTATAATAAAAATTAAAGGAAATCTATCTCTCCTGTTCCCAATCCTTCAATCATATTGGATTAAAGCCTTCAGCCCTATATTATAATACAGATACCTTTCTCTAATAGAACAGTATATCCTATAAAGTTATATTTATAATTCTTCCCTTTATAGTAAAAATATAATTAGTTATTAGTTAGGATAATTGGTAGGTTATTAATTAGTAGCTTTTACTCCAGGGAATTATTGTATCTATCGATCTTTAGTATTATATTTGTCTAAATACTAATGATCTTTATATACTAGTTAATAAACTGCTACTGGCTCCAAAAAGCTATAGTATCTGTCGACCTTTAGTATTACACTTGATTAGATATCTAATGGTTTCCATATATTATATAACAGAATCTAATACTCCTTTTATTTGAATACATATCCTTTTACTATTAATATAATCATCCACTTCTTTTAGTATATCGTTTTATATATCTTCTGGTATATAATCTCCTCTTCTGGTTCCATTTTCGGCTCCTTTTGTAATCACTTTCGATTCCATTTCCGGTTTTTTTATTAGGGATACTCTCCTTCTTCTTTACGATTGTTAATGTAGTTATTGTTATAAGTGTTGAATATAAAGATATAATAAAATAATATTGATCTAAAGGTAAAAACAAAGTGATATTGAAATGATATACAATAGATAATGTATTAAAAGATAGCGAAACTGATAGTTGTAATTATAAAAAGAAGAATAAGAAGATATCGAAGATATCAATAATAATATAAAAGGATAATAATCAAGGAAAGAATTGGATGTTAATAAAGAATTCCTAAAAGAAATATAAAAAATACTCTTCCAAAACAAAAGCGTTATTCCTCAAAACAAAAAACAATAATATCTTCTTAATACAAATAGTATAGGATACAATAAAGATAAAGATGACAATATCCAGAAGACAAATCAAGAATCTTCTTTCAAAGGTACTTCAGATATCGAATTCATCATTCCAAAGATTCCAATCTAAGAATCAATTTTTACAAACCCTGAATCTATACCAAAAACAAAATTTAAAATCGTCTTAAATTTTGCTAATAAATCTATTTCAATAGAATCAAAAACAAAGTAAATCTACAATCATCTGAGATCGAACAAAAGGATACAATGGATCTTGAAAACAAACCCCCCAAAGTATCTAAAACAAAAACAAATATGGGTTTCATAGCTCCCCCAAAAACTATACTAGAAATATAATCTTCAATATTCCTATTAAGTTTTTTATAGGGAACCTATCAACTATATAAAGATCGAAGATATTCAAAGAACAGGAATATTCGAATCTTGTTCTGAAAAGGTTTCGAAAAGCTTACTTTGCTTTATAAAGTATTTATTTCTTATTATTGTTATTGATATAAAGCAAAAAGGCTTTCGAAAAAGAAAAGGAGATATCGAAGGAATCGATTGATTCTCGAATTATTGGAAAAAAGGTGTAAAAAAGTGGCATCTTCTATTTAAGTAATTTCTAAAACAGACTTTCCTACATTAACTGTATTATTGGGATTCAATTTTGTTAATATATTTAGTATAGCAGGCTTCCCCATTCTAATTATATTATTAGGATTCAATTTTGCCAATGTATTTAATATAGTAAATTTCCCCACTCAACTGTGTCGATCTTGCTTATCTACTCTATTAGATCTATCGAAGATTTGATCTTTCATTCTAAAAGACTAATCCTAAATTACATAATGATACATAAAGCCCGGATTCATAACCTATTAACAAATCATATTGAATGGATAGAAAAGCCTTATTATTCTAAGATTATCTAATTAGAAGCTATTATACAGGTTATGTGATTCAGTAGAATCACGTACAGGCTAATCCCATTATAGTATAGTCCCATGCTTAGATATACGGTATGATTCAAAATCCAACAGATAGTTATTTAATCGTTTAATTCGATTTTTATATTTATTTTCTATTCAAATGAGTGTAATAAATTCTCTTCCCAAATCAATCAAATATTTAATATTTATGTCCTTCAATTTCATCGAAACAGAAGTTTTTCATTCTGTATATATTTCTCGATCGGCTTGATCGATATTTCTGATTTCGGGATCATATTGATGGCTATAAAGTTATTGAAGATTACATTTACTAAACTCCCGAAAATGTATATTTCATATCAATTATAAAACAATTGATTATATTAAGATCTTACCCCGTATTTGCTGTAAAATTTGTATTATTTGTAATATACTGATTCTTCGTACAATAAGGTTTTTCAATTGTACAATATTGCAAATACTTTGGTTCAATCGAATCAAAATCCTATTCTCCTAATCGATGGTAGGGAACTTGTTCTTTATTATCATAATGCTCTTCAACTCGTTATTCTGGTTATACCGGGACATTCTGTTTTATTTGTACAAAATCGCATTATGTTTGTTCAAATACGATTGATATGTACTTTATATATCAATAATCTTTTGATACAAAATCGGGGTGTTTTAATTGAGGGATTTTATAAAAAATGTTATCGTCGAGGGTTAATTTCTTTTTTTGAATATCATCGCATAAAGAAGCATTTCGAAAACAATTGTAGAAATTATAAGTAACACGATCATAGGATTCGTTACATACACTCAAATCGTCTGCGTACTAATCCTACCAGCCGATCTAATCCACCTTCTCCTCCTCACACTTCTCCCAATCAGAATCCCACTCCTCCTTCAACAAAGAAACCTTTTTTGTTTGGTTCTGATTCTACAAAGAAGCCTCTCATTGTTAATTGATTTGTACAATATCTAAGTATTTTTATCTTTTGATTTAGAAAATGAAATCAAAATGAAAAATTTTCTTTTTACAATTTTATTTTATTTTTTTTTTTTTTTGAAAATAAAATGTGAAATATAAAAATGATTAACGCTGTATCCCTATATCAATTTTGGTTCATACGAAGGTCTAATCGGCCTTTATACAAATTTCTCGTTTTACCTATCCCTTTATATATATTTCGAGAATATTCATATCAATAAACTTTTCTAAGCTATTATTAGGATTAGCTTTTATCATTGTATCAATAATATTATCGAATCTATTAATCCATCTCACTTCTGTTAATTCTGTTTATTTGTATAATTGCTGAAGTGCTATAATATCGATTATCAATCTTTTCTTTTTCGTTATATCTAATTTAACAAAGTATTTGTACAGCGAATATGAATCAATACATATAACAACTAAAATATCAAAGATATCGAATTATAAAATAACAATTTGTAAAATAGATTATATTACAAAATCGATATTTATTTCTATTACTATTCCATATATCTCGGATACTAATACATTACATATAATTCTCTTATTTTTCGTACTATTATAATAAATGATATTACCTTTTATCTCGAAAATATTTTCATTTGATATATTTTCATTTGTAAATAAAATAACAAATCCTATTTGATTATTCAAATCCTTATTATTAACAAAGAATCTATCAACAAAAACAAATAATTTTATATAATCTTTTTCAAAAGAAATAAAACGAAAACCTTAATTAAAATTTTTCATTTGCCAATCTAATCTTTTATTGAGCAATTTGATATTTTCGTTTAATAGATCTTAATATTATACAACAATTAATAAATTGTACAATACTTTTAACTAACAAATTGTAGCAATATATACCCCTTTAGTTCTTTGTTCTCAATATTGCTCTGAATTATTAATCTTTCCGATTTTCTTTCTTTAATCTTTTTATATAAATATGAAATCGTTTTCTATACATCGTATCATACATCCATTGAATATTAGCAGAATATCATTTGTGAAATATTCTCCTGATTTGACTTTGATATTTACATCAATTAATTCTTTATTTTCTAGCTTTAGAAATTACTTATCTGCGAAAATAAGGATATCATCTGTTTGCATTCCTACAATTCCAAATTGTACATTCTTTGAATCCGAAATTAGCAAGTAGGGATTATATAACGACATAATCATATTCAATCTCTCTTGATAGTATTTCCAATAAATTGTCTATCAATATATTTCTACTTCTACAATACTATACAATAGCTTTTTGATTATCATGATTATACTTTTTGTATATTTACCTTAAAGTTCTTTTGGTAAATTTGCTAATATAACACAATTCAGAAGTGTTTTTGATTATATATACATCTGTATAACATCTCGTATTATAAACTTGATACCCATTAACTCTAATATTGAAATTAGAACCATAATGATTCTCTGGCTTGACCTTTGGATTATAAATACTTGTATCAATATTATTTCTTTTCCAGAATCATTATATACTTGAATAACTAAATATAACTTTTCGTACAGGGAATTTGTCGTATATCCCTTGACTTCATTTACAAAATATAAATTGAACAATCTCCCAATATATACAAAAGAATTGTATTTAACAAATTCGAAAATATCTCTTGCAATTAAACTATCGATCTCTTATATTTGCAAAACTTCAAATAATTATCCTTCAATTATAATAATCCCTTTCATACAAAGATCAATTACAAAATCCAATACTTCTTACTCCTTCTTTATAATAAATGCTTTTGATAAATTTTAATTATCTCGAATTATAGCAATTAATTGATTGTATTCATTACTTGTTTCTTATACCTTTTATGAAAATAATATTCTGGGGATTTCGATTCGCATCAATATATAAAGCACAAAATTGACTATTCTTTCTTTTTTGATATTAGATTATATACATCTCCTTTCAGATTTGTTTATCTCTTAACCTTAATCTAAAAAAATAAAAGAAATCACCAAAAATAATAAATTCTTTAAAAGTAACGAATTTTCTATATTTAGAAAAATCATCGAAAGTGAATTTTCCATTGGGAATAGTTTTTTGTATATATCCTCATAAAATAGTTTAACAATTGTTATACAAAATTCTATAGGACCATAAAAAAGATCGATTATACAATTTTGATTCATAATTACAATCAATCTATAAAATCCCATTCATCCTTTCTTTTCTCTCCATACTCGTATTAATGAATTCAGAAATAGTTTTAATATCTTATACATATCTAAACTATTTCTAATATCAAATAAATCTTATATCATATATTTTATTTAAATTTCTTAAATCTCTTTTATTACCTATCAATATACCTATACTTGTTTTACAATTGATTGAGAAAATAAATCATACAAAATCATTCGGGGATATACTCCATATACAAAAAGAATTGGAACGAAACCATTTAGTTCTATAATATCATTCACTACTTTGACTACCATCTATAAAATAACTTCTTTTTCGAGGTTTTCGTTTTTTAATTCTTCCTTGAATATTTTATACAATCATCATATAAATATATAAAATCTCTTGATTTTATCAATTGTATTATAAACTTTTACAAGGACTTCGTGAATATCGATTTGAAGAGTTTTCGCCTTTTGTTAAAATTCAATTGATATAAAATTCGTACCTATATTATAAGATATATAATCTGGTAAACCAAAATATATATCAATCCAGTATTTCCGAATTATATTCCAAATTGTCTTTATATTTATATCTCATACAAACGCAACAACATTGTATACAATAACTTCATCGATGATATAAAAAACAGATTTTCCTTCAATATAGAATATATCCAGAATGATTGAATAATTGAATTCGATATCATCTTTTATTATAAATTTGAAATATTCTAAGGATTTTATATAAAGCTAACAATATTTATACACTTTATTGAGTTTCTTGATCATCTGAAAATCAATATCTATATACCCTACACGATTAAATATATTAATAAGTTTTTGTACAAAGGAATACCCAAATCTTCAATATATTTATTGAAATTCAATTTCTATTAAATAATAATATATCACCATCTCTTCTATTTGATCGAAAAATATAAAAGAGTATCCTTATTTTTATATAATGGAAATAATCTTATCACCTTATCTTAATACATTTGATATATTATCAAATATAATATATAAACAATTTATATCCTGTATACACATAAAAAATAAAATGTTTATTGGTACAATGAAAAATATAATAATTCCAATTGTGACGAACCCAACGAGCGTTTAGAGATCAACCTTAGAATTAAAAGCTACAGAGCTAAAGAGAGTATACTACGAAGCTATATATATGATCGGCTCGAAGCTTAGTACCGTACTAGCCCGATCGGACACGATCACATATATCTCGTGATATTACCCCTTCCTTCTGAAGAATTCGCTTCGAACTCATTTAAAATGAATAATTTAAATACAAAATGATCATTAATTTTCTTTTGATAAAAATACCTGATATGCGGATTGCATTATAATCAACAAATATATATCCATTATATCATATATCTCCTTCAAGCGATCTTCAAAATATCGGCCATTGATTATTTCTTCTAGATCCTCATCATCGTTGTTTTCGGGTTCAATAGTTAGTGTAATAGCCGAAACAAGCTTTTGTTGATCTCGAATTCCTTGATACAGATCTAATGGACAGACTCGTACTCAATAAAAGATACTTCTATATCGTATATATTTATTTTGTTTACACAAAAGAGTTTTTTCAGAAAGGAAAAACTCGGGTATTTGTATACAAAATAGAATCAAGATATAATCGAACTTATCCGATTGAGTATCAAAAGGGCTAAAAACATTAATGATATTAAGATTGTTAATATCCATTAAATCGTGATTCCGAAAATGGGATGGATTCTGCAATATATATAGGGCTTTAGATTCATTAAAGTGGAATGATATAGGGAATCCATTTGTTATACGAACAACTAGTTGTTGTATGATCTGAACAAAATCGGGATAAAAGTAAAGAAAAGAAAGTTATTGAAAAAAACGATTTCTAAAAGTAGTATTGAATCCATTACAAAAAGTTGAAATCTTATTCGAATCGGACCAATTCTGATCTTTGGCTTTGTAAAGAGTTTTTTCGAATTTTGTAATATAGGTATATAGAGAATCGATTCCTTATTTAAAAGTGAATAGCTTATCTTCGGTTTCTTAAACTTTATTCGGATTATTGTAAACACATATAAGTTGATTTAGAATCGTTATATAATCTAAAGGAATGTTTTAATCAAGAAAAGAAAACTGAGATAGTACTATAGTTTGTATATAAGATTCAAGATTGAGATAAATATAATAAAATTGAATTGTAGAATTACTGATCGCAATACTATTTACTTATAATTTCGTTTGAATCGAGGGAAACCAAATATCGAACTTTTGAGAATTATTATTAAACTTTTCAAGATCAAAAAAAAAAGGTTTCGAATGAAAAAGAGTATGAATAATAGGAATATATTCGAGAATTAAGGAATATAGAAACAAGATTTCATTCTATTAACGAATTATTTCGCTATAAAGTTCTACAATCACAAGGTTTATCAAATCATAATCTATAGTTTAGAAATTAAGGATAAGAAAAAAGATAATACCTTTGAATAATATCAAAAAGATCTATATACAGGCAAAAAAGTAAAAACGATATATCTAAATAGAAGCAAGCAAAATATATATAAATATATATAAATATTATTCCATTTTTTATCTAGAAAAGCTTTTAATAATATAATGAATCTAATGAATATTTAGAGATTAATTTTAGAATTAAAAGCTACAAAGCTAAAAAGAGTATGCTACGAAGCTATATATATGATCGGCTCGAAGCTTAGTATTATACTAGCCCGATCGGACGCGATCACGTGTATCTCGTGACACCAATTAATATTTGAATAATGATATCTCTTTACAATTATATAATTCCTTTTCCGAATTTGATATTATACTCAATACCTTTTGTATATAAAATACCTTTCTCTTTTTCTAATACCTATATCTAAAATTCCCCTACTGTTGATATTCCTGATACATCTATATCTAGAATGATACCTTGAAATACATTTACTGAATATTGATCTTGAAATTGGAAAACTTCATTTGGGTTATCACTTTTTTTATACTTTTCATACGATTGATTGAATTGATCATTTTGTAGATATATATACATCAATAATTGTCTCCCTAATAATTCTGTAATATACATTCCATTAACAGAATTTATTTCAATGAAATGTATCTCGAATTGAATCATTTGATTATTTAAAGATTCAATTTGGGAATATTCGAAAATATCATTTTCTTCTGATATTTTATCCTTTTTGTATTGCAATTTGAATACACCTTTATATTTCAAAAAATATTGCTCGAATATTTCTTCATCCATTTCTTGTTCTATTATATATTAATTGAATTTCATTTTCCGTTCCTTTTTTATATAATTTGTCAACCAGCATCCTAATTGCTTACATACAAAGCATTTTTGAATTGATATATATAATAATATTTAAAAGTATTGAAGTCTTTTTGATGAATTTACTAATGAATATAAACAAAAGGGGATAAATCTATCTTTTAATCGAACTTTATATTGTCCTCGATTTCTATATAAGCCTCAATCACCATATATACAATCCATCCAGTATATTTCCATGCCTAATAGATTATTAATCATCGAATCTGTAATATAGGTATTCGTTGATCGTATTCTTTCAATTTGATTAATAGTATTTCAAAGATCAATATAAAGGCCTTTATATATTATAATAAAACATAACAAAACGAAATTATATTCAGGGATATTACAATAAATATTTATAATCTGATTTTTTAATATCAATTCTGATTGATATAAATCTATTAATCCATATTACAATATATAAAGTATATCGAAGAGCTTTTCCAATTATTCCGAAAATGATTTGTTAGAGTGCTTTTATATAATCTATGGAAATATTGTATTACATTATTCGATAAGATATTTCTGATATCTTTTTTCTATTTCAAAATGCATTTTCGTAAATATAATCATTTCTTTGAATTTCAATTTTCTATTGTTAATTTTATTGAAATAGAATAATAATATAGAGTCTTAAAGTATTATCGAAAATACTGTTTCGTATTCATTTAAATGAATTCCGATTTTGTTATAAAGTTTATAGAATATCTACAGTTTCTTATTCAGAAAATCATATTCCCCGCCGTTATATTTGAATTCATTGTTATTGTATACTTTTATAAAATCTAGGAGAAGATTTCGTCTGTATATTATATAAAATATATTTTGTTTTGTTATACAATTTAGTATTGTAAAATCAAAAGGAAATTGATTTTGATTTCGTTATTATTATTCATTTTGTTGTATTTGCTTAGAAAGCTTTAATATAAATGAAACTTGAATTTTGATCGATTTCTTTGATACAATGATTTCATATATATCCGTATATTTTTTTTTCAGTCGATCTGCTTTTTCTTGAATTTCTTTTGTATATTTGTTTGATTTGTCTTTCGAAATGAATTCAATAAGTACTTTTGTATAATTATTATTCCCTTTTATTTATCGGATCTGAAAGCCATATAGAATGAATTGAATTCGTATGAATTTGAGAATTTCGCGATGTACGATTTTGAATATAATATCTGTTCAGCCTTTATATCATTTTTGAAATTCTTTTTATAACCTTTGCCTTTTATATCTTTTGAATTACGAATTAACGAATTATATAATTATATTAATATTCATTTGGGATTCAATGAATTCTAAATTTGGATTCAATTGTTTCCTTTAAAATTCAATGTTTATTTTATACAAAAATGATTTAGGGATTGGAAAAACTATATTGAATATTATAATTCGATATTGTATTATATCGAATAGATTTGTTGTATAATGTGTACAAAAGTATAATAGATACAAATAAAATCGATATAAAATCAAATTATCCTAAAGAAATCAATTGTAATCAAAGATCCCTTTTTAATATATATTTCGAAGAAAATAGTATAGAGAATATAGTATTCTAGTTCTTTTATATAGGTTATATGTAAATTTAGTTTAGTACAATCTTGTTTGTTTTTTTAAAAGATATCTTTTCTTATTAAATTTGACTTTATCATTTTATAATTGAATCTTATCAATCATTGATTAATGTTGGACAAACTTCGTAAAGGGGTATATATACAAAATATATATGGAATTAAAATAATTCTATTATTTTATTTAACCCTTTTGTATAATGGGGTTCTACTAATCTATATAGACGCTGTTATCCCACTTACGATGTGGGGGAAATATATGATGGTGTCACGTGTTTCGTCAGTCATGTGTTCCAACAGTAATAGAAATCCTATTAAAAAAAAAGAAAAAATAAAGAAAACCAAAAAAGAAAAAGAAGTAAATCAACAACAATAAAACCCATCAAAAATTCTATTTGTTATTTGTATTAAGGATTATATATATATTCTCTATTATACTATATATTAGAAATACTATTATTCTTATTTTCAATAGGATCGATATATCTGATTTTTTTATAATTTGGGATACCTTATAAATTGATTGCGGTATATCCGATAAGAAAATACGAATTCGATTTCCTTAATACTGTAATTATATTATTACTATCCAAATCAAATTTATATTAAAATATAACTTTATTAGATATAATTGGAAAGGAAGATTGAGATTAGTATTACTTCGATACTTTTACAATTATGATATTTAATAAATGATAAGTATCCGAGATTTTCTTGATCAATTTATTGATAGTTAGTGTAATAAGAATGAAGAGGATTATAATGCAAACCCAATAATGGTAAAGGATTATATTGCCAAATTCGTATTTTCGGTTATTCAACTCATTGATAATTATATAATCATCGAATTCGAAACTGGAAGGATGTTCTTATATAGCTTATATACCTAAATAGAAAAGAAGATTGTTAGACAGTTTAAAATTGATCTCGATGATTTTATTTCTATAAACTTCAAAAGAATAATAGATGAAGCTTACAAATAATACTTTTCTAAAGATTCTATCGTCCGAATTTATAAAAGATTTAAGTTTTATCAAACTACTATTTCCTAGATTATATATGAATATATGAAAACCTTATTTATCTTTAATACTAATATAAAGCCTTATTTTTAAGGACAGGAAATAAAGAATGTTATAAATGAAATCATTGATTTTTTGGATAAATTCAATATAAATTATCTAAAAATGAAAATCAAAGGTATAAAGGATTCGAAGTTATCCTTTTCGTTATTACAATATCAAACTATTTATCGAGAAGGTAATATAAGATACAATGATTATCCTATTCAGAATAAACAGAAAGGGATTCTTTTTGATATAAATAAAACTTACAAAAAGAATTATCTCTATTATTATTGCTTTGAAAAACCTTTTTATAATAATGATTATATTATAAAACAAAATTGCTTTAAAAAGATTGATGATATTAATACTGGATGTTGGAAATGAGGCCATCATAGGATTAGAATTGAGGTCACGTGATCATAATGGTGCACAGACCATATTTAGGGATAACTTCAATTCTACTCCTATTAGAATTATAAATCCTTAGTTCAACCTATATAATCAATAATATTACTATTTCCTATATTAAAAGTTAATAAATTATAAGTCCGATTATATAATAATGATTAGAAAGCAAAACAAATCGAAAAAGGATTAGTATAATTAGTAGAGATAAAACAAAATGAAAATCAGAGTTTTTATATAATGTTATCGAAACAAAGTTGAAATACGATAATATAGTTTATAACTTATAATATTACAGGCCAAAACAGAGAGTAATCTATATAATGTTGATATAGAATTATAATAAAAGCGAAAAGCAAGTTCGCATAATTATAAGAAAATATATTACAATACGATTTTACGAATTTTCTTATTGTTTTATTTTTATATTTCTTTATTATTTCGAATCTATTTGCTATATATTTTTTAAGATTGTTTTAAAAATCTGAAGACTATCTTCGATATTTATCAAACAACAAGAAACCTTTATAATATTGGAATCAAACAATTCTTCGAAATTCGATCAAAATAATTATAAATAATGATTCAAATAAATGAAGATATAATTGAAAGGGAAAGGATAGTTTTATATAATTAATCAAATATTAAACAAATATATACAGATTACAGAATCTAATACAATATCTGTCTACAAAATCAATGGTCGTGTATATTACAATGTCGAATTAAAATCGGAATATTTAAAGGATAAAGCGAATACGTTATTGTATATTTGTACAATATTTAATGATAATAATGAAGTTTTTATCGATGAATATTCAATAGTATATATATTTTGGAGATATCTTAAATCAAAATATATTAAAGTTAATGTAGTTATAGTCAATATATATATAATGATGATCTAGAATTTCAAATTCCAATCCGATACTTATCTCGATATAATTATTATCGAAATTTGGGATAAATTGAAAGAGTATAGAAGGAAATTAAGGGTTATAGATGAAAACTATCGATTAGTATATTAAGATATTGTTTTATTCTTGGTTTTAATATATAGTTTTTTAATCAATTATCAAGGAATAATAAATATATTAGATATCCAAATCAATTTTAATATTAATGATAAAATCAAGCATTTATAAACTAAAAAACTTTATTTTAAAGATAAATCAAAACGAATACAAATTGCGAAAGGATTTAGATACACTTTTCAATATTAAAAATCAGATTTCGAAATCTCAAACAATACTTATGATCTATATCAAAAGAAAGATCATTATATACAAGATTACCTATATTTAATATAAACTAATAAACTCTTTCACAATTACCTTTATTATCAAAAAAGAAAGAGATCATTAAATCCAAAAAAGATCTATTTCAATAAGAAAAACCAAATATATTTTGTTAATAATATCTCTAAATCAGATTCCGATATTAAGGATATAATAAAGGAAAATTATAATTTGACAAAAAAGATCATTAATAAAACTTCCTTTAACAAATAGTATACTAATATAAATATTTCTTTATATATATTTGATTAACTTTTATTATTCAGATCAATAAACCTTATTATTAAACGAAGAATAAAGATTAATAAAGAAATAATATATTATTGTTATTGAAGTTTAGTGAATATAATATACAAAGATAGTTCTAAAATGTTATTTTCAAATGTATTATATATATCAGGGTTAAAAGTAAATTTGTTGTCAAGAAAAAGGATTTACAAAATAGAGTTATAAAGGGAATTCAATTCTTATTATATATATTTCAAAAAGGATAATAAAAAAGTTATCTATATTAGAATACAAAACGGAATATATATAATTTTATATATAATCAAAGGATACAAGGATATAGTTCTTTATTCGAATATATATCAAAATGATCAGGAAAAAGATTTTTCTTTAGAGATAATCGATAGTATTAAAGGTATCGATGATGAATTAATATTCAAGGAGAAAAAAAGATATCTGTTATAGTATCAAAGATTCAATCATTTAGATTTAGATAAGATCAAGAATCTATATAAGGTATTCAATATAATCAAATCAATAAAGATCCTAATTAAATTAGATATTTATAAAATGTATATATTCATTAAAATGATTAATTATATTCCGAAACAATTGAGTCTGTACAAATCAAAGAGACTCGAATTTATACATTTCGATATTATAAGACCATTCTCAAAATCGATTTGAGGGAATCATTATTTCATATTGATCATTGATAATTATACAAAAATAAATTGGATTATATTATTTAAACAAAAAAACGATACAATTCAAATATTGAAAACTTGAAAAAAGAAGATGGAATTGATTACTAAAGAAAAGATCATTGTAATTAGGATTGATAATATATTAGAATTCTTATAAACTATTTGTAAATAATTATCAGATATATAATCCAAAATTACAATAATTGTTTTTTTATATCAAAATAGATTTGTAGAATGGAATATAAGAATTGTAGAAATAGATATAAAAATAATACTAAAAAAAGTTGGATTATTATTAAAGTTTTGAAACGAAATTGTAAAGTATAATATTTATATTAGGAATTGTATTAATATTGATTTTGATATAAACGGAATAGATCGATTTTTTATAGAAACTTTTACAAATATAATACCAAATATAAAAATATATAAAATCTAAGAGAGCAAATGTTATATTTATATTAATCTTAAGATTATTCTGAAAGAATAAAGATATAATAAGTTATAGAATATTTCGAAAATCGATATATTCCTAGGATATTCAAAAGTTATGAATAAATATATCAAAGTATATTTTTCAAAGTTAGATTATACTTTTCGATTAAATAGAATAATTATAAATGAATTTTATCGAGGAGAAGATTTGGATTTTAAATTAAGAAATTGTAAATCAGGCCTATAAGGAATAAAGAATGTAGAATTAGATCGAAGATTTTATAATAAATTAGTAACAAATAAAATATCTTTTTTATTTTTAATATCAAATATAATATCTGTATTACTTTTGTTTTAAGTATTCTCTTCAATAGATATTATATCGAATTTAGTGATTATATCAAATATCTCAATTGTTGAATTGAAACTAGGTAAATTAGATATATTAATATTAATATATAATAAAGATGAAGATGGTAATATTTAGAAGATAAATTAAGAATCTTCTTTCAAGGATACTTCAAATATTGAATCTATTATTTTAGAAGTTCTAATGCAAAAATCAACTTTTGTAAACCCTGAATCTATATTAGAAGCAAAATTTAAGATTATCTTAAATTTTGTTGACAAATTTATTTTAATAGGATTAGAAAGCGAAATGAATCTATAATTATTTGAGATTAAATAAAAAGATATAATAGATCTTAAAAACGAATCCTTAAAGTATTTAATATGAAAATGGAAAAGAGATATAAAACAAGATTTTGAAGGAAAATAGAAAAGCAAAATTATAAAAGCATTGATTGTAATATTTATATAGACTAAAATTCAAGAAAATATAGAATACATTATGATTATAATCTCAATTATTTATAAAATGGATTTTTATATTAAAGATAAGATTGTTTCAGATTTTATGATTTTGTTAATAAATATAAATAATATAGAAGATATAATATATCCGGTTAAAGAAATTTTAGGAATCAAAATATTAAGAATTTATAGGAAAGTAATATCGGATTGAGAATACTTTGAAAAATGAAAGGAAATTATTCAAAAGGAAATCATATTTTTAGTTCAAAATAATATTTGAGAAGAATATATATTCTTTAAAGGAAATAATCTGATTTCAATGAAATAGGTATTTATAATTAAGATTAAGGATAACAAGGTAGAACAATTTAAGGTAAGATTAATGATTCGTGTCACGAGATACACGTGATCGCGTCCGATCGGGCTAGTACGGTATTAAGCTCCAAGCCGATCATATATATAGCTTTGTAGTACACTCTCTTTAACTCTATAACTTTTAATTTTAAGATTGATTTCTAAATGCTTATTAGATTCATTATATTATTAAAAGCTCTTTCAGATAAGAAATAAAATAACATTTATATATATTTATATATACTCCATTTGCTCCTATCTAGACACATTATTTATACTCTCTCATTTATATATAAATCTTTTTGATATTATTTAAAAATATTATTTTTTTTCTTACCCTTAATTTCTAAACTATAGATTACAATTCGATAAACCTTACGATTATAAAACTTCATAACGAAATAACTCATCAATAAAATAAAATCTCATTCTTACATTCCCTAATTCTCGAATACACTCCTACTATTTATACTCTTTTTTATCCGAAACCCTCTCTCCCTGATCCTGAAAAGTTCAATAGTAACTCTCAAAAGTTCGATATCTGGCTTCCCTCAATTCAAACAAAACTATAAGTAAACGATACTACGATCGATAACTCTACAACTCAATTTTATTATATTTATCTCAATCTCGAATCTTATATATAAATTATAATACTATTTCAGTTTTCTTCTTTTGATCAAAACATTCCTTTAGATTATATAATGATCCTAAATCAATTTATATACATTTACAACAATCCGAATAAAATCCAAAAGACTAAAAACAAACTATTCATTCTCAAATAAGGAATTGATTTTTTATATACTTATATTACAAAATTCAAAAGGACCCTTTACAAAACCAAAAATCAGAATTGACCCGATTCAAATAAAATCTCAACCTTTCGTAATGGATTCAATATTACTCTTAGAAATCGTCTTTCTCAACAATTTTCTCTTCTTTATTTCTATTCCGATTTTGTTCAGATTATACAATAACTAATTGCTTGTATAGCAAATGGATTCCCTATATCATCTTATTCTAGTGAACCTAAAGCCTTACATATATTGTAGAATCCATCCCATTTTCGGAATTATGATCCAATGGATATTAACAATCTTAATATCATTGATACCCTTAATCCTTTTGATACCCAATCGGATAAGCCCGATTGTATCTTGATTTTATTTTGTATACAAACGCCTAAATTTTCCCCTTCTGAAAGAACTCTTTTGCGTAAACAAAATAAATATATACGATATAAAAATACCTTTTATTGAATACAAATATATCCGCTAGATCCACATTAAGAAATCCGAGATCGATAAAAGCCTGTTCTGGCTATTATATTGATTACTGAGCCCGAAAGCAACGATGATGAAGATCTAGAAGAGATGATCAATAATCGATATTTTGAAGATCGCTTGAAAAAAGTATATAATACAATGGATACATATTCATTGATTGTAATGCAATCCGCATATCAGGAATTTTTATCAAAAGAAGATTAATAATCATTTTGTACTTAAATCATTCGTTTAAAATGAATTCAAGGCGAATTCTTTAAAAGGAAGGAATAATATCACGAGATACATATGATTACATCCAATCAAGCTAGTACGGTACTAAGCTCCGAACCGATTATATATATAGCTTCATAGCACACTCTCTTTAGCTCTGTAGCTTTTAATTCTAAGGTTGATCTCTAAACGCTCGTTGGGTTCGTCACAATTCGAGAATTCAATCAAATATTAGGAAAAGATTATAATAAAATATTTGTATTAATAATAAGGCTAAATATATTTAAATTATTTTTAATTATTGTTGTAAAGGAAAATTTGGAATGTTTATATTTCGATATCAAAAACGTTTTTACTAAATTGTATTTAAAGGAAAAGATTTACTTTGAATTATTTCAAGATATCAAAATCGAAAAGGGATATATATTATAAGCCCTATAAAGTTTATATAGTTTGAAACAAATTGAAAGAGATTAAAGTTTACTATTAAAGAAAGAGCTTTTAGACATAAATTTTATATAAAGTTTAATAGATTTATATTTGTATACATCCAAAAACTATAATATAATATTATTGATATATATCGATGATATTGTTATTATATTATATATATTATTACAAATCATTTGGTTCGATGAAAAGCTATTAGCTTGTTTTAATATCAAAAATCTAAAGGAGATTAGTAAGATTCTAAATGTTAAAGTTATTCGCAATAGAAAAATATATATATTAATTATAGATCAAAAAGAAAATCTCGATATTATACTAACCAAATACAATATTACATATGGATAATATCAAACTAAGAAATTACTAATAATGGATTATATCCATCTTTGATTAATAACCAATAATGATGAATTAATAGATATAAACGAATATCAACAACGAATAGGAAATATGATCCATTCAATAATATATATTCGATTAAATATAATATTTTCAATTGGAAAACTTTCACAATTTATAGCAAAACCAGTAAAACATTATATTATAGTTTTAAAGAATCTAATATGATATTTATAATTAACAATCAAACAAAAGTTATAATTCGAATTAAAAGGAATACAATCTGATATTTACAAAGAATACAATATATTTGATAATACAATAAAAATATATACAGATATAGGTTGGATTAATGACAAATATAATCGGAAAAGTGTTTCAAAGAGAGTTATGATATTTTATAAAGGTTCTATATCATAGACTAATAAGAAACAAGTATTTATAATTACCTTTAATATAGAATCAAAATATATTATGATAATAATGTTCATTAAACAAAAAAGATAAATTATACAAATACTTAAAGATTTATTCAGATCAAATTATATTGAAAAGAATAGAGATACAATTTAAATACTTAATAACAATTAGAATATTTTAGTTTTAATCAAGAATCCATATTTGTATAAACGATTCAAATATATAAATATCAATTATCATTTTATTAGGAATTTGATAAAAAAGAAGAAAATCGCTATTAGTTATATCAATATATATAATATAATTATTAACGAAATGATAAAGCCTTATACAAGGATTGCTTTCGAAAAGTTCAAGAAAATATTAGGATTAGTAGTTTAAAAGAATCGAATAGGATATCCTTAATAAGAGAGTATTGGAAATAAGACCATCATAGGATTAGAATTGAGGTTATATGATTATAATGATGCACAAACCATATTTGGGGATAATTTCAATTCTACTCCTATTAGAATTATAGATCCTTAGTTCAATCTATATAATCAACAATACTACTACTTCCTACACCAAAAGTTAACATTGGATTATATTATTATAATGAATATAGAGTCTTTATATTTAGTTTCAAAAAATATCCTAATCCTTCCCTAATTTTTAAGTAAAAGAACTTTTTAGAAAACTATCAAATTGAAATATATACAAAAACTTATAGGCTTAACCAATAAAAGAAGCGATTAGAGAAATTTAATACTGAGAATGGTTTGCCGAATCTCGGAGTCTTTAATATCGAAATCGTAAAGGGTATATTTGTAAATAATATCAATTATTGAGGAAAAGAAATTATCAATGTTAATATAGCTATTCAATTTAAAGAAACCTTAAGGCCACAAAATCGATTATCTAAAAAGTCCAAATTGATAGAATAATACGAAATTAATAAACCCCAAAAATCATCAAATACTTTTCGAAAAATATTGTTCAGAATAATAAATCAAATTGAAAAGAAAAGGCTAAAGAAAGAATTCTTTAATAAAGATGAAACCATAAATATTAACAAAAGCAAAGAAGATGAAGCAGAAGAATCTCAAGAAGGGAAGGGCCTTTCTGAATCTGATAAGAATGGTATAATGCAAAAGAATAAAATATCTAATTCTTGTATTAGATCCTTAAGAATAAAGAAGTAAATATTAATCATTGTTTATATTATAAAATCCCTAATAGAAATCTTGAAACGAATTTGCAAAATCGAAATCCCGATAATAATTGGGATTATTTTTATATATATACCAAATCTTTTTAAACAAATTTTCAAGAAAGCATTAATTATAGATATCAAAAAACGAAAAAAGCTTTTCAGAAATTCAGAAATTCTTGTCGAAAAAGCTATAACAATTTTAATAATTATTAATCATTTAAATATCTCCTTTAATTATCAATCAAAAGAAATATATAATATATCTATTATCATTGTAATTTTTGTGGGTAAGAATATCAAGATTAGCGGTATTGTCGATTCGGGATTGATAATCAATATAATGAATCTGAAAATTGTAAAAGAATTGGGATTCATAATATACAAATATAAAACGATAATAATTATCCTTAATAGAAATATCATTATCTTGTATAGATTGATTGAAGATATAGAAGTTAATTTTGAAGGAATTAAGAATATCGTCGATATCTTTGTTTTGAATAATATTAAAGATCTATTGTTACTGGAAATGCTATATTTATTTGCTAAAAAGATTGATTTTGAATATAAAAAAAATGAATAGATTATATGGGTTATTGATAATAATAGTATTAATAGAATCGATTGTTAAACAATTGAATCAAAATGTAAAACAGATATTATGAAAACTGATCTTGAAAAGCTAGAAAAGAATAAACAATGCAAATCTTAAGGATTGTATTAATAATCTTCTAAAAATCCTAAATGCCATTAAAAATAAAGGGAAATTTGAAGAATTCGTTAAAAACCATTTCCCAGAATTTTTGATTGGTATTCTAAATTTTAAGATAATCTTAAATTCTGTAAAATTCAGTATGGATATTGTTCGAATTGATTTTGATTTTGATATCGAAGATATATTTGATAATATTAAGAATTCGGAATTAAAGGGATTTCAGGAATACTTTGTTGTTAATGATATTCATTTCGATTTGGAAGAATTTAAAACAAAAAACAATATTTGGAAGAAATTAATCAATATCAAATCCAAAATTCTTATTCTAATCAATAATGTATATAAGAAAAAGAAGAATAAGATAAAATCTTCAAATGAAATAAAATATATCGATAAAAAGATCTCAAAAGGTAATCTTAATTAATTGAAATTGGAATATACAAAATATTCTAAATATCAATTATCAAATCCTTTTTCGAAATATTTGATATTGTATTTTGATATTAGATCTGAAGGTTTTTGATTGATACAAGAATGTTTAGTATTGTTAGATATCGAAAATATATTTTGAAAATATGAAAAGGAATTTCTTTTTGTATTATTGTAGAATCGAAAAACAATATTAATTTTTAACTAAATAAAAGTTAACAATATCAAACCTTTAATTGCCCTACTATAGATTATCAAAATAATATTATATGAAATCTAATAAACTTCTGGTTTTGTATCCCCTAAAGTTTTCTTATTAATAACTATCGAAATAATAAGAGATTATATCAAACAAGGTGTATTAGAGGAAGGAAAAGGATTATATCAAAACCCTTGATACCTAATTAAAAAAAAACGAAATTGGCAAATATTATATTATTATTATAATAACAAAAGCAAATACTATAATTTTGCAAAATATAAATATATTTCTAAACTTAAAGGAATTTACTGAACAAATGACTGAATACTTATTAATATCTTTGATTAACTTCTTTTTTGAATATGATCAAATATTTTTAAATAAGAAAAATAGAGATATTATTGTTATTATAATCCTTTTTGATTTGATGAAATTCATTATTCTATTACAAAAGGTTATTAATTCGATTGTTCAATTTATAAAGATTGTATCAAGAATATTATAGAATATTATATCTGATATTGTTATATCTTATTTGGATAATATTGAAATTAAGGATCCCAGAATTCGATATAATGAAATTGAAATTGAATTTGGATTAAGGAAATTCGTTATCGAGTATCTGAAAAACCTGGATACTATAATGGAATGTATTGAATGTATAGGATATATTATCAGTATCAAATCTAAATAATATTATAATAAAATCCGAATCGTAGATTATTATATTAATTCTGAAAAAAGAAATCCTGATATTACCAAAATCATTAAGATACTTGAATGACCATTTTGTTTGAACAATTATAAAATTAGAATATTCTTTAAAATATATATTTTTTATTGATTTTGAATAAAGAATTTCATTATTATTATAAAGTCTTTTTATGTATTATTGAAGAAAGATATAGAATTCATTTGGATCATTAATTATAATATTATAATGATTTTATTGAAAGACAAATTAATTTCGGTCTTAATCCTTTTTCTATTGATTTATTCATCTAGAACCGGAATCATTGTATTCGCTATTGATACTAGCTTAATAGAATGAAGAATTGTTTTAGATCAAATATACAATAATAAACCTTGCATTATTGCTAAATATAAGAATGGTATATAGAATTATACTGAACAAAACTATAATACCATTAAGAAAAAATGCAGGGGAGTATTCAAAGCTTTATAAAAATATAAAAGAAACCTTTATAATATTCATTTCCTTCTAAAAACTAATACAAATATATTTGTAATTCAATTAAATAAAACAATTATAGATCTATCTAATACTTTAATCACAAAATGGATTACTTGGATCAAACTCTTCGATTTTAATATTAAATATATTCCTGGAAATAAAAACATTATTATAAATGCCCTATCACAACAACTACAAACTACCTCGAACAATATTGATAAGGAATATAAAGAAGATATTGATAATTCGATCATTACAGATCTGAATTCGTTACAAATAGATCCAATAATGAATATAAATAACTCCAAAATTTTAAGATTGTTTCAAATTTTGAAAGGTGGAAATAAAAGAATACAAATAATTATTTAATATATCATTATACTACAAAAATCTAAAAATATATTAATAAAGGATTGATAAATTTTCAAAAAAGAAACTTTCAATTTCTATATAAAGAATCGTTGCTTATTCAGAATCCGGGGAGATAGATTACTTTCCGTTTATATAATAATAAACGACAATCTAATTGAAAAGATAAAAATTATGATTCAAATATATAAAGAATTGGATTACAAGGATTTAGAATCATTATATACTAAAATACACAATTGTTATTAATAGAATAAAATATACAAAGATATGAAAAATTGAATGATTTCTTATTCTATTTATCAATTTAAATTGTTCAAATAAACAAATGAATCAATGATTGCCATTTAGATTTCAAGTATTTAGTATAAAATTGATATAAATATTATAAAAATACTTAACAATTATAAATTCAAATACCTTATTATTCTACAAGAAAATCTGAGTAATTAAATAGAAACTAAAGTTTTATAGAATATTACTTCGGAAATAGTTGCTAAGTTCCTTTATGAAATAATTTATTATTATAATCTCTTTAAAGAAGTCATTGTAAATGGAAGATTTGAGAATAAAGATGCTATATTTATTTATTACAAAAAATACAGAATCGATAAAATCAAAATATCAATTTATCATTTATAAATCAATGAAATGATAGAAAAAAATTATCATTTTATTATAGAAATACTTTCCCATTTATTACAAAAAGAATATAGATAATCTGAATAATTGAAAATAATATTATTCATTAATCGCATTTCAATTTACAAATTGATAAACAAAATATTGTTTGAATTGATCTATAAACAAAAAGCTGTATTACTTTTTGAAATTATATATACAATTTGAAGGATCCTTGATTAAGAAAGTATACAAATCTAGAAAGATTTATTGGTTATTAGAATATAACAATTAAAAATACTAAATAAAAATATTGAGGAAACAATTTTTTGTAAATAGTGCTACAAAAAAGATAATAAACTTCGATATAATTTCGATTGCAAAATATTGAATAAGAATATTCGAATTGGAAATATAGTTCTATATTACAACCCCTAATCAAAAATCGATATATCTTGTAATACAAAACTTACTTTCAAATAATACAGATCTTACAAAATGATAAAGAAGTTGAAGAGTCTTTTTATATATACCCTTGAAGAAATGGATGATACCCCATTTGATAGAATCTATATAGATATCCATCTCAAGAAATACATTTTATATTCAAATCTTTTTGTAAATAACAATTTTAAAGATTTATATGAATAAATAAATCAAAAGAATCGAGTTTCTAAATATCTATAATCTTCCAAACAAAAAATAATAAATAACCAAAGATTATTCTTTATTCAATTATAAAATAATATAAAACCAAAAGGAAAAAAATAAATACAATAAATCGAAAAGGAATTATTATTACAAACTTCTGATCATCAATTAAAAAGCTCGATAAAGAAAACTTTATAATTCTTAGAAAGGAAAAAGTATTTGAATCTTTTTTGAAAAAACTTATTATATTATCGATCTTGTTTTTGAACAATTTATAAACAATTCCTAAATAATACTTAAATAGTTCAATATTTTCTTTTTAAATCTACTTTCTTTAATAACTTGATTTAAAGTTATTAATTCTTTATTTATATT
This sequence comes from Stromatinia cepivora, assembly GCA_014898415.1. NCBI lineage: Eukaryota > Fungi > Ascomycota > Leotiomycetes > Helotiales > Sclerotiniaceae > Stromatinia > Stromatinia cepivora. The sequence continues at coordinate 989,556 of RCTD01000015.1, read as the reverse complement.
TATTTTATCATTCATACAAACTTTTATTTAAGTTTTGATATAATATCTGGAGAAGGATTTAATTAAGCTATAGCCTCCTGCTTTACTAGCAATAACACTTCTTTTCTTATTTGATACAAGAATCATTTCTTTAATAACGAAATCGAAGCATTTACATTCATTGAAATTCTTGAAATTAAAAAAAAATATAATGCTTTTGAATAATAATTCAATTATTTTATAAATATTATTGACCTTATTGAAGACTTTACAAATAAAATAAAAGATCGGATCGAAGATCAGAAGCTTTATAAAACAATTGATCTCTTTAAGATCGATTATTTTGTTAAAAATAATGATACAATTCAATTTGTTAAATAACATTATAATAAAGTTAAAGAAGGTTTTAAAAATCTCGAAAGAATTTGGACAACTATTCAAAGAAAAGCTCTCATCTGTTTTTGATTGGAAAATATAAGTTTAAATAATGCTTCAATAAAAACGAATATAATCTATTATATCTTTCGCTTCAACCCTCAAATCCTTATAAAGTTTCTAAACGGGTATATAATCGAATATTTTATATGAAAAAAAGGCAAAGAAGCCAAAAAGTACAGCCCTATAGATTTCTGTATTATATATAGATTTATTACAAAAATCGATATAAAGAACAAAAAAGATTAAATATCTTTCCTTTACAATTTTATACAGAATTCTGTTCTTAGAATTTATAGATTTATTCTCAATAACCTTAGATTTTTGAAAGAATATTATAAAGATAAAAACCCTTTCAAAATTCAATAAAAGAATAAATCTATCTACAAAATGATTGTCGTAGAAACTGCCCCAATATCCTTCAACAATAATAATAATAAAAAGGAATTTAATATTAAAAAACAATTAAAAGTAATTACTACATTAGATATCTTTTGTATATATTGTGAAAGAGGTAGGTCGAGATACGTGCGTCCCGATAGCACATTATAAAGGGAAATGGGAATTGGAATTGATCAGATTATATTATAAAGACTTCAAATAATAAAACTAATAGATTTAAATAATAGTTTGGGTTATACATAAATAGGGTACAAAAAGATTAATAGAAAAATGATTGATTTCTTTTAAAGAAAAAAAAGCAGAATTCTTTTTTATATTTAATTATAAAGAATTATATAATTATATGATTATGAATTAATTATATATTAAACCTTGATATCCTAACTTTTTTATATCCTTCTCTTTTCCAGAATATATATTCTATTTAGTTTCAGAATAATTATAAAAAATAAAAACCAAAAAGATCAAAAAACAATTAGATTAAAGAAAATCAATTAGAATATTAACAAATTAGGGCAATAAGTAATTTTTAAGATTGTCTTAAAAAAATAGTATATTTTAGGTTTTTATTGATCCAAATCTACTTTTATCGTTTTTTTATTAAATTCGATAGAAATTTCAAGTTTTTGAAAAATATCCTTATTATTTTTTCTATTTTCGATCTTTCTTGAATATTTAGCCAGATACTTTGCAATAGATTTTATATTTATAATCGGACTTTTTAATAATTCCTGAATACAATTTAAATAACGAATAGAGATTTTTGGTATTACAAACTTTTGCCCAATATTAAAAAAATAATCCTTTTTTTTATTATTAGATTTTATAAAAAGCTTCTTTGCTAAAAATCAATTCATCTATTCTCCATTTAATTTACAATCTGTATCAGAGATTGAAGCAGTATCTTATATTCCAAAAAGTCCAATTAAAAATAGATTGAATAATATTACAAATTAATTTTGAATCGGTTTTCGTTTTACAACTTCTTTTCTTTTTCTAATAAACTTCTTTAATATAGATTGAGATTTTTTAATAAAAGATTTTTTATCAATTAAATTTATAATCTCCTAATTATTAATATTTTTCTTATCAAGGAATTTATTATCTTTAAAATCCTTATCACAAAAAGTTTTTTATCTTTATAAAGGTATATTATAATTTACAAATAATAATCAATCTTTCCATTATTTTTCTTTATCTTAAAATACTTCAAATTAAATAACTAAATCCGTTATTACAAGATTACATTATTATTTATATTAAAACTCGAATTCATTATTATTAACTTTAAATAATCTGTTTATTATTCTTTTCATAATATTAAAATCCCAAAATAAATATCCTAAAAGAGTTATAAAAAAATAATCTTATAGAACAAAATTAATATTAAAAGAAAAAAATCGAAGGATATAAAAACCTTCTTTATTAAATTCATTTAATTCAAAAAGGACAATCTGATTTTGAAAAGATTTCCAAAGGTTTTCATAGGAATTATTGTTCTTTATATTCTTTTCATCCGAAATTATAACTAAATAAAAGATTAATATCAAAATCGATTTATAGGATCTAAAAGAACTAATATATCTCAAAATAATATTTAATCGAATTACAATTATTCGGGATTCAAATCTAATTAGGGTTCTTCAATGAAATTGATTCTTTTATTCAACCTTTTGGAAAACTTTCTTCTTTATTATTCAATCAAGATTATATTATAATTGATAAATGAAAGAATATTTTTTTAGAAATTCCCGAATTAAATTATTATTGTTATTTAATTTATAAGGAATAAGGATTTAATACTTTTTATAGAAATTTTTAATCGATTCCCTTGGTTTAAAAAGATCAACCACAATAATTACTTTTTTTGAAACTTCTTTTCATTTACTCTTAAAAATTAAATAAAAAAGATTAGAAAAGGAATAACAAAGATTAAACTTCTTATTATAATTAAAAAAATATAATACAGATAAAAATACTGATACAAAACAGAACTCTTTATCCTCTCAAACATAAACAATAGTACACTATAAAATAGGATCGTATCTTAAAAGGAATTGAATAATCAAAAAGTAATAATTCAGGAACAAGTCTTTTTTAAAAACTCCGCGGAAATATTATTTATAAATAATAAGAATATTTTCACAAACATTTCGTAAATCGAATTTATTTTTTTATTCGAAGATATACTAAAACAAAGGGATATACAGGGTAAATTGATTCTTAAAGGATTCTTCGTTTGATGGTCCTAATAGAAAAAGATTATTTTTGAAAGTTTCGCTAGAGTCAGGGGAATAGAAGCTCCCTATTGAACCGAATCGATTGGGGCCGAGGGTTTGCTTAAGAAGATCTGGTATGTATGTAAGGGCAGTCCCAATTGTTATCGGAATTTCGATTCTATAAATCTGTTCTAAGATTTCTATCGGGGATTTTATGGTATAAGTAGTGATTAATGCTTGCTTCTTTATTTTTGAGGATCTAATATGAAAGTTGGGTGTTCTATTCTCTTGTATTATGCTATTCTCATCGAATTCAGGAAGGTTTTCCCCTTTTTGAGATTCTTTTGCTTCGTTTTTTTCGTTTTCATCAATATTTATGGTTTCATTTTTATTAAAAAATTCTTTCTTTAGCCTTTCTCTTTCAGTTTGATTCATTGTTTTAAATAATACCTTTCAAAAAATGTTTAACGATTTTTAAGGTTTATCAACTCCGTTCCATCCTATCGATTTAGATTTTTTAAATGGTTGGCCTTATAGCTTTGAGGTTTCTTTAAATTGGGTAATTGTATTGATATTGATAATTTCCCTTTTTTGATAATTGATATTATTTATAAATATACTTCTTATAATTTCGATATTAGAGATTCTAAGATTCGGCGAGTTATTCTTAATATTGGATTTCTTTAGTCGCTTTTCTTATTGGTCAAGTCTATAAGTTTTTATATGTATTTCAATTTGATGGCTTTCTAGGGAATCCTTTTATCTGAAGATTAGGGAAGGGTTGGGATATCCTTTGGGATTAAACATAAAGACTCCGTATTCATTATAATAATATAATCCAGCATTAATATTATCAATCTTCTTAAAACAATTTTGTTTCATAGTATAATCATTATTATAAAAAGATCTTCCAAAACAATAATAATAAAAATAATCCTTTTTGTAAACTCTATTTATATCAAAAAGAATTCCCTTCTATTTATCTTGAATAGAATAATTATTATATCTTATATTATTTCCTCGATAAATAATTTGATGTTGTAATAATGAGAAGGATAATTTCGAGTCCCTTATATCTTTGATTCTTATCTTTAAATAATTCATACTGAATTTATCTAAAAGATTAATGATTTCATCTATAATATCTTTTATCTTTTATTTTTGAGAATAAGATTTTGTATTAATATTAAAGACAAATAGGGTTTTTATATATTTATACATAATCTAAAAAACAATAACCTGATGAAATTTAGATCTTTTATAAATTCAGACAATAGAATCCTTAAAAAAGCATTATTTGTAAACTTCATCTATTATTCTTTTGAAATTTATAGAAACAGAATTATCAAGATTAATTTTAAATTATCTAACAATCTTCTTTCCCATTTGGGTATACAGATTATACAGAAATATCCTTCCAGCTTCAAATTCGATGATTATATAATTATCAATAAATTGAATAATTGAAAACGTAAATTTGATAATATAATCCTTTATCATTATTAAATTTGTATTATAATCCCCTTTATTTTTGTTATACTAATTATCAACAAATTGATTAAGAAAATCTCAAATGTTTATTATTTATTAAATATTGTAATCACAAAAATATTAAAATAATACTGATTTTAATTCTTTTTTTCAATTATATCTAATAGAATTATATTCCGATATAAATTTGATTTGGATAGTAATAGTATAATCGTAGTATTAAAGAAATCGAATTTGCATTTCTTTATTGGATATATTATAATCAATTTATAAGGCATCCCAAATTATAAGAAAATTAGATATATCGATTCTATTGAAAATAGAAGCAATAGTATTCCTAATATATAGTATAATAGAGAATATATATATATAATCTTTAATATAAATAGCAAATAGAATTTTTGATAGGTTTTGTTATTGTTGATTTACTTCTTTTTCTTTTTTGATTTTCTTTGTTTTTTCTTCTTTTTTAATAGGATTTCTGTTATTATTAATAAAGAGTTCTTTAATAAATTCAAAAGGATTGATAATTAAAGTAATAATATTATCCTTTGATCTTTGAGGAGTATCTTATAGGAGATTCAATTTTATAAATAGATCAAAGTTATTCATTATATTATTATAATTTAGTTGAAAAATATCCGATTTATTAAAATCTGATTCAATATTTGGTTTTCGATAATTTTCAATATTTATAATTTTCCCTTAATAAATCTCTAAAAAAAAGGAAAGATATATATAATCCTTTCCAAGATTTTTCTTTTTCTAAAGGAATATATAAATTTCAAATCTTTCAACTAAGAGTTTTTTAAAATATATCTTAAATTTTTGGTTGCTAATATCAAGGATAATAATTTAATATATTATATCTAATCCTTTCTATTGCTTTAATATATATTTAAGCATTCAAATAATTCTAGAAGTATATAAAACATTTAAGATCCTTCAATATAATTGATCGTATTCAATCAAAATCGTCTTTGGGATTAAAGTTTTCTTATTTGTAAAGATAAATGATTCATTTATAAATAAAGACTCTATTATATTTGGAATTCTAATATACTTTTGGTGTTATTAATTGTATCCCTGAATAAGATCTTTATCGATATATTCCTTTCAAAATGAAAAGTAGAATAATAGTTTTATTAAAAAATAATTCATTTTCGATATAATGAGTAAATACAAATAAAAGAACTTCGATAATCAAAACTTTTTTATTCAAAACTTGACAATCCTATATTTTTGAAAAAGTTATCCTTTTAGAATCAATCCCATCCCTTTATCTATAAATTGCTAATTCTATTTTCTTTTCAATTATAATTTCCTTACAGATATATTTGTACAATATAAACTATATAATTCGAATCCAGTATGGATCATTATTATGAAAGAGATAGATCGAGATATATGTATCCCGATAGTATACTGCAAAAGGAAATGGGAATTGGAATTGATCAAATTATATTATAGAAATTTCAAATAATAAAATTAATAGGTTTAAACAATAATTTGAATTATATATAAATGGAATATAAAAAGACTAATAAAAAAATGATTGATTTCTTTCAAGGAAAAGAGAGTAGAGCCCTTTCTTATATCTAATTACAAAGAGTTATATGATTATATAACTATGAACTAGCTACATGTTAGGCCTTGATATCCCAACTTTCTCACAATATTAATTTCTCTATTCTCAAATAATTATACCAATTTCGAAACCTGTAATTATAAATATCGATAAATAGGAAAAGAAAGGTTATCATTTTGATTTCTCGAAAAAAGTCCCTTTTTATTCATTTATTCTGAACAGATTCGTATTTTATCGTTGTACAATTGATTATAATACTGAACTTATTTTAAATAATAATGATTCAGCCTTTGACAATTTTAAGATAATCTTAAATTCTTTATAAAAACTGAAAAGCTACTTTTGCAATTTAAATTATCAATTTGAAAAGAGATAATACTTTTTAATGAATGATGGATATATTGTTAATCAAGTAGAATGGAAAGTTATTGTATTATTGAGAGAGTAAATTATTATGGATGTTTTATATATATATTATTTGTATACTTTAACAAAATTTTTTGATCTAAAATCGAAGTATATTTCGGTTAAGGAATTACAAAACAAATTGATTACTATTACCAAGAACTAAAAGTGTATTAATGAAATAAAATTGATAAAAATATTTTACCCTTAATTTTATTTATATCAATTCTTAGTTTTGGAATAATTAAAACAAATCCTTAATCTTAATCGATTCAATTCAATAGGGAGCTTCTATTCCCTTAACTCTAACAAAACTTTTAAAAATAATCTTCTTCTATTAGGATCATTAAATAAAGAATCCTTTAAGAATTAATTTATTTTATATATCCTTTTGTTTTAGTATATCTTTGAATAAAGAGATAGATTCGATTCATGAAATATTTCTAAAGATATTCTTATTATTTATGAATAATATTTCCGCGGAATTTTTAAAAAAGGCCTATTTCCGAATTACTATTTTTCGATTATTCAATTCCTTTTAAGATATAATCCTACTTTGTAATATACTGTTATCTATATTCGAAAGAATAAAGAGTTTTGTTTTATACCAGTATTTTTACCTATATTACATTTTCCTAATTGTAATAAGAAATTTAATCTTTATTATTCCTTTTCTAATTTTTTTTATTTAATTTCTAAAAACAAATGAAAAGAAGTTTCAAAAAAAGTAATTATTATAATCAATCTTTTTAAATTAGGGGAATTGATTAAAAACTTCTATAAAGAATATCAAATCCTTACTTCTTATAAACTAAATAACAATAACAATTTAATTCGGGAATTTCTAAAGAAGTATTCTTTCATCTATCAATTATAATATAATCTTAGTTGAATAATAAAAAGGGAAACTTTTTATAAAGCCAAATAAAAGAATCAATTTCATTAAAGAACCCTAACTAAACCTGAATCCCAAGCAATTATAATATAACCAAATGTTATTTTGAAATATATTGGTTTTTCTGGATCCTATAAATCGATTTTGATATTGATCTTCTATTTTGTTATAATTTCGAATAAAAAGAATATAGAGGATAATAGCTTTTATGAAAACCTTCAAAGATTTTTCCAAAATCAAATTGTTTTCTTTAAATTAAACGAATTTAATAAAAAAGGTTTTTATATTCTTCGATCCTTTTTTCTTAATATCAATTTTGTTTCATAAAATTATCTTTCTATAATCCTTTTAGAATACTTATTTTGGGATTCTAATATTATAAAAAGAATAATAAATAGATTATTCGAAATTAACAATAATGAATTCGAGTTTTGATATAAACGATAATGTAATCTTACAATAATGGATCTGATTATCCAATTTGAAATATTTCAAAATAAAAAAAAGTAATGAAAAAATCGATCATTATTTGTAAATTATAATATACTTTTATAAAAACAAAAAGCTTTTCGTAATAAAGATTTCGAAAATGATGAATTCCTTGATAAAAAAAAACGCTAGTAATTGAAAGATTGTGAATCTAATTGATGAAGAATTCTTTGTTAGGAAACCTCAATCTACACTAAAAAAGCTTATTGGAAAAGAAAAAGAAGTTGTGGGATGAGAATCGATTTAAAACTAATTTGTAATATTATTCAATCTGTTTTTAATTAGATCTTCTGGAATATAAGATACTATTTCAATCCTTGATATAGATTATAAATCAAATGAAGAATAGATAAATCGTCTTTCAACAAAAAAAACCTTTTGTAAGATCTAATAATAAGAAAAAAGATTATTCTTTTAGTATTAAATAAAAGTCTATAATACCAAAAATCCTTATTCATTATTTAAATTATATTTAGGAATTATCAAAAAGTCCGATTACAAATACAAAATTCGTTACAAAGTATTCAATTAAATATTCAAGAAAGATTGGAGATGAAAAGGATAATAAAGATACTTCTTAGGAATTTGAAATTCTTATCGAATTTGATAAAAAAGCGATAGAAATAAATTTGGATCAATAAAAACCTAAAGTATACTGTTTTTTTAAGATGATCTTAAAAATTGTTCACTATTCTAATTTGCTAATATTCTAATTGGCTTTCCCTAATCTAATTATCTTTTGATTTTTTTGATTTTTACCTTTTATAATTATCCTAAAACTAAATAGAACATATATTCCGGAAAAAGAAAGAATATAAAAAAGTTAGAATATCAAAGCTTAATATATAATTAATTCGTAATTATATAATCATATGATTCTTTATAATTAGATATAAAAAAGAGCTCTGCTCCCTTTTCTTTAAAAAAAATCAATCGTTTTTCCATTAATCTTTTTGTACTCCATTTATATATAACCCAAACCATTATTTAAACCTACTAATTTTATTATTTGAAACCTTTACAATATAATCTGATCAATTCCAATTCCCATTTCCCTTTACAGCGTACTATCGGGACGCACGTATCTCGACCTAGCATTTCCTACGTCCAATTCCCTTTCATCTTATTTTATATGTTTTTACTTATCTTGTAAATGTGCGATTCAAAACCTTCGTTCCACTGGCAGCTGTGGTATTCTTACAGATCTCCTCAGTTCTCGCTGCCCCACTAGCAGAATCGAAGCCATGAGAAGCATCATTTGGCCACGAGAAGCGCTTTGGCACCGACAAGGGAGTGGAGACGCAAGCAGATCCTTACATTTTCAACATTGATTGTAGCGAGGTCAAAGAAGTATGCGAGGCTCAATGTTTGACAATTTTCTGTTATAAGGCTCCTTCATTGCTGTAAATGCATTATTTGTTCCCAAACTTTTCATATAGAGGTCTCTGACGATAAAAGGAAGTATGGAGAGCCATTATCCAGCACTCTGCAAAGAACAGTAAGCGGCGCGAAGTCGGCTCCTTTCAGAGCTCCAATAGCTACATTGGTGGGAGATATAAAGATAAATTTGACACCATTGAGTCAGTAGATGTGGGTTAGTCCGGAGGATACCACAAATGCATGTTCTGTTCAGTTTGGTATCAGAGCCCTGATTGCGCCTGTCAGTATTATCATCTGATCTCTCTTTACATGGCACTTAATGTTGTGAAGCGCGAGAATTTTGTATAGATTCAGAATTCCTTCATTATATGATAAAAGGCCCCGCTGTTATTATCATTCTTTGTGAGAGATTGTTTCTCAGTTGTTTTTATTCAATACGTTGGTAGCTACTAGTACGTCTGTCTGGTATGTCAAAATAAAGATGAGACATATGGATGTAAGGTCACGGGTGCATGCGTGTGTACACGGTTGCTTGGATTGGACCAAGATGGAAGGTTACTCTCAATCTACTACACACCGGTCATTGATCACCGTGACGTGTGCTGTGGCGAGCCTATGAAATCTCGACATCACTTGATTGATGATCGCCTCTTCTCACTTGGCCCGTTATCATTTGCCCCTCCACTTGTTCCTTTCGTTTGCGTTCTATCTACATCCAATCTTCCGAATACTGCGGCGACATGACAAAACATCGCATCGAGGGTAAGAGATTTACATCAAGGCTTGCAATCGCCAAAGACAACAACGGATGTGCCCTCTGTCTAAATGTTCGCTTAGATACAGGAAGTCCATCATCAAATGACCTCGAGCATACCCCAACTGTCGGACAACTAATTGTACTTAGATTAGGTAGATACAAGAGAGAAAAGGAAAAAAATTAGACGACGTCATGGTTATATGGGCCGAAGACTCAATTGATGCGGAACGATAAGATGTCCTTCCCGCAAATAAAAAGCAATACAGATGATACGCGATGTTGGCATTTAATTGACAGCTTGCTAATCTTATGATATACGTTTGATGTTTTGAGTTTGTATCACTAGACAGCCGAGAAACGCGAATCATTTGTCGGGGCTGTGCGGTAAACAAGGCACTATCAAAATTGCCGTGACGTGGATTTTAGACGTTGCGTCATTTGCTACGCGCTTTTGATGTAGTCATTTTTCTTTTGCAAGTTGATTGATTACCTACCCTTACATTGCCGGGATTTCTTAAAATCATAGAAAATCGTTGAGGATGAAAATCAGAAGTAGAAAGGCTTGCGAAAAGCCCTTTCATTTACTTTCTGGCGCGACGATGGTCTGATGAGAAGGATGTTTTATGAGTCCTATGCATTAACAATCCTTGGGGGTGCATTACATTCGTTATGTCATTTCGTGAGTCTAGAGTCAAAAAAAGACTTTTCATAATCAAAGATTAGCACCACACATGAATATACCTAATTGAAGGAAAGAGAGAGCACTGTTGCCGATGACTGTTGCCGGTGCGACTCGTAACATTGTACAAAGTTACGAATAAGATCACAAAAGATCGTCCCAGCGTCCCAATCCGTGTCTTAGAGCAAATCCCCAGTTGTTCCGATGCAACACTACGTTTTGTTTGCTGATACCTGATACCTGATACCTGATACCAAAAGGAGAAGGGTGGTCCGGGCGTTATGATCGCTTTGATCATCATCGAAACGTTCCCAACATTTTCTAAACTAACCACTAATAACTTCATGCTTGAAGTTGATCGCCGTTTGATTCAGACATCCGTGCTCATAGTATGTAGTCTGAGCACTAGGAAAACTTCATTGGCCCGCTCGACATCGGTAATCGGGATTTTGCCATCAGGTTAATTTGTAAACCACGAGGGTCTGGACATGAGGTTCTACTCGTGCTGCCAGAAAGTATAAAACTCCGAACGTTAAATCGGTGTTAAGAAAGGAAGGGAAACCTTGGAAATGGGGTAGTTTGACCAATAAGAACAGTTACTCCCTAGCGTTCGGAGTTTTATACTTTCTAGCAGCACGAGTAGCAATACATATCTGGTGGCTTGCAGTGTTTGAGCAGCATCCGTACTAGACTCCAGCCTGCCATAATACCTTCAGGCCCCTCATAGATTTAACATATGAAGGTACGGTTCTACTCTTGATACTTTTCAGAAGTCCAACTCAAGACGCTCGAGGTGAAGTGCTGGCATCGTTAGCTCATCATCTAATCGTTTCTTTATAATTATATACATCAACTCATGTACTTCGATGTTGCCTTCTTAATGTCGTCTACATTTCGAGATGCAGCTCCCATCTCCTGAGATCCTTGCCTCTTGGCCAGCACCAAACTATGTCGACCCAAAAACGCGTGGAAAGGCAGTTCTAGTCGTCAATGCGGTATTATTTCCTGTGGTTCTATTCATAATACTCATTCGGCTCTACACCCGACTTCAAATATCGAAGAGTTTTGGATTAGATGACTGGCTCATTATCGCAGCGATGCTGCCTTCGACAACATTTGCTGTCCTCGCAGTTCTTGCAGAGGAAGTATTCCAGTTCAATCGACACGTATGGGATCTTCCATTTTCTCAGGTCAAATTTGGGCTGCAATACGTCTTGATTACACAAGTTATCTTTGCACTTGGACAAACCCTTACAAAGTGTTCTATGCTCGCATTGTTATATAGAATTTTATCAAGTGGGAAACGGTTCAAGATTATCACTATCGCAGCTACAGTCATAATTGCTATCCAAGGAACAATCTTCATCCTCGTTACTATTTTCCAATGTCGGTTAGTTAACTAATATCTTTATACTCTTCTTCAACATGCTTATTGACTAAATAGACCGCTCTCTCATTATTGGCTTGTAACATTCGCTCCTCAACCAGAATGCATCAATGAAAAAGTTCATGTCACCTTTGCTGGAAGTTTTAATACTTTAACTGATTTTTTTGTGGTCATACTTCCTATCCCGAAAATGCTTAAACTACAAATTTCTCGACAGCAACGCCTCATCGTTGTTTTCCTTTTTGCCGCCGGATTTCTTGTTTGTATAGCTGGAGCTGTGAGGACTTATTACACCTATGTGGAATTGACTTCTACGGACGTAACATGGGACACTTATTACGTGTGGATCAGTAGTTCTGTTGAACTTTATGTTGGCATAGTATGCAACTCACCTTCCTTCTACCCCTTTTTGCGCCACCCTATGTCGTCTGTAGGAGATATCAAGTAGACAGCTCTAACAGATTCTAGATCGGTGCCTCTGTTCCCGCCATTAAACCTTTTTTCAAACGCTACATACCCTTCCTCCTTGGTCATACTTCCAATTCCAGCCACAGCAATCACTATGCCATCTCCTCTAACGACAAAGGACCTTTCTCAGGATCCAACACCAACACCACAATCCGAACCTCGCGTACATCACGAACATTTTCACAAGCCGATATTGAAATGGGGCTTACTGAAGAGCGAGAAACGAGAACAAAAGACATTCAATAAATCTAGATGCAATTGAAGAGGTGCGCGGAAGCGATACAAGCATTTCGAGTTTTGTGCATATAGGGCTTGAGAGTGAAATGGAGAGAACGAGCGATGAATCTAAGAGCGACGAAATTGTGGGAAATCATGACATGAGATCAAGAAGTGAGGAGACATTTGATTACACGAGGACTTCCAGGAGAAATTCCAAAGATGTTTTAATTGATGAGGTGGATGTAGGTATGACAGTGCCTTCCAAAACTCATCTTTCGCGGTCTTCTCGATGATCTCTAGTCTAGATGGCTTGGTTAAAGAGCTTGGACTACGTTTTCAGACAGGTTTCTGAATTAGTCTGGAAGTTTGCCGTTTCGTTTAGGATAAAAGAAAAGGGGCATGAGGGACTATCTATATCTGTCGGCATCAATAAGGTTAGGCGTCAAAGAAGCGTCATGAAATGCGCATGTATATGATATACGAAGTCGAGCAAGGTGTTTGGGCGTCAACAACATCATTTGTATATAGTAACTTTTTTGCTGTTAAAAATATTTATAATGTCGAAATGTAAAATATTAAGCAGGGATAATTAGAACATTATACTCGTCGATTTGACGTGTCGCCGAGCTTTATATTTGTAGGCATGGCTATTGACTATTGATCTATTTTCCCAGCTGTGGTTGTGTTATCTTGGTTTTGTTACTGTACTCGTATAAGATTATTAATTAGCGAAAAGATCTTATCTTGGAAGCGAAGGGGGAACAAATCACGTGGATTTATGGTTCTCTTATCTCCGCTGGCAGGGATTAGCGCAACGCTAAGATAATGAGAAAATTATTTTTCGATATCGGATTCTTGAACGAGGAGAGGAAGAGGAATCAACGCAATTTGCGCAATAATACAAGTCAATTTATAACAATGGCTGGCAAAAAGAGAAAGGCCTCTGGGCAGAGTGCGAGAAGTGGCACACAAGATTCTGACAAGTCTAAAGGGAAAGTGGCCTTCACAACATATGAAGATATCGCGGATTCCGAGGATGAATTTCATATCAACAGAGATAAAGTTATGTTGGATGAGGAACCTCATGCAAAACGCCAGAGAAAATCAAGAGATGAAGGTCAGGTCATTGAAACTCCGAGCTCTACAGTGACTGATGGTTTTTACAGATGAATTAATTGAGCAATCGGACGAAGAAATATTAGGATACTCGGAGGAGAGCTCAGCGGAGGAGGAAGAAGGAATCGAAGCGCCAAAATCGAAGAACAAATCTAAAGCACAACTATCTGATGATGAGGAGGAAGACGGAGATGCTGAGGGCTGGGGATCTTCGAAGCGCGATTACTACGATGCGGATAATATTGAGACTGAAGCCGATGCCCTGGAGGAAGAGGCAGAGGCGAAACGATTACAACAAAAGAAACTACAGAAAATGTCGGAGGCAGATTTTGGATTCGATGAGAACGAATGGCTGGGCGAGGGAGGTGACGATGAAGAGGGGGATGTGGTAACAGAGGTTCTGAAGGATGTGGAGATCACCGAAGATATGGGCCCGGAAGAAAGGCTGAGGATACTACAAACCAGATATCCGGAATTCGAGTTTCTGGCGAACGAATTTGTAGCACTACAGCCTGTTCTACAAGATTTACAAAATGAAGTAGATGGAATGTCTGAGGATGCAATTGAAGCAATGCCTATTCCAGTTGTGAAGGCCAGGACTTTAGCAGCTTATATGGCTGCTTTAACCATGTACTTTGCGATTTTGACCTCTCCGGCAAAGGATGGCAAAGGACAGGGGAAGACCATTGATCCACTAGAGTTGAGAGATCACGCTGTTATGGACAGCTTATTGCAATGTCGGGAGTTATGGTCGAAGGTCAAATCAATTGAAGTTGCAGAGGAAGAGGCTAGCTCGGAAGACGAATCAATGAAGGATCTAGAGGACACAATCACGGTAGAAGAGGAAATGGAGACAATCCGACCAACCAAAAAATCTAGGAAAGAATTGGCCCGCGTTGGTGCAGCTGAAAGGGCCGCTGCAAAACGTAGTAAACAAATCCAGGAAGCAGAGGCTGACTTGGCAGATCTTGATGATCTTGTCTCGAAATCGAAGAAATCCAAGAAGGCATCGAAAGCTCTTGTCGAGGCAGATGACGATTCTGACTTTGGTGAAGAAGAATCTATGGATGCCAAGGCTGCGGAAGAAAAGGCTAAGAGAAAGAAGTCACTCAAATTTTACACATCTCAAATTGCCCAGAAAGCGAATAGAAGAGCCGATGCTGGAAGGGGAGCTGGTGGTGACGAGGATTTACCTTACAGAGAAAGGCTTCGAGATCGTCAGGCACGACTCAACCTTGAGGCCGAGAAGCGCGGAAAGAAATTGGATGAATATGGAAGAGGCACGGCTCTTGGTGGAGAGAGCGATGATGACGATCAGGCAGCTGTTGCTGACGAGGTTCGAGATGATGGAGACGAGTATTATGACATGGTCGCACAGACATCGAAGAAACGCAAGGATGACAAAGACGCCAAATACGCAGCAATTGCAGAAGCAAAGAAAGCAGGAAAGTTGGCAAGAGTGGTTGCAGTGGAGAATGATGAAGACGGTAAGAGAGCTATTGGATATGTTATTGAGAAGAACAAGGGATTAGCGCCAAAGAGAAAGAAGGAGGTCAGGAACCCTAGAGTAAAGAAGAGGATGAAGTACGATGAGAAGAAGAAGAAGTTGAGTAGTATGCGGGCTGTTTACAAGGGTGGAGAAGAGAAAGGTGGTTACGGTGGTGAGAAGACTGGTATCAAGACTGGTTTGGTCAAGAGTAGAAAGTTGTAGGATATTAGCAAGGCGTCCTACCAAAACGACCAAAATCATTGGCAGGTGGGAAATTGGTGTTCTTTCGATCGATACCTCGGATTACAAGTGGTTGTACAAATTTCACATGTTTCCATCTACAATGTTTAAAGTTCTTCCATACCCTCTTCTTGGGATTTCATGTTACGCAAAGGCGTTGAAATGTCTCGGCTCCGCATGTTACAGTACTCCCTAATATCCAGGGAATGCCCTACTGAATGACTAGTGAATTCAAATACTGGACAGAGACATCAACCTCCAGACTCTTCTCGCCGCATTCTCAATGGTATGGTTGCGGATGGCCTATTTCCCGCTCACCTGCTCAATATTCCGAACTCAAAAGTTATCAGATGCATATATACCCGGAGTATTTGTTCCTTTTATACACAGTAGTTGATTGAAGATATAATTCCCTTTCCTTGACCGTTCATTTCGATGTGAGTGAGAAACGTATTCATTTCTGATATAATGCTTTTTTGCGCATCTTTTTTAATAGGTTTGCTTTGTTTGGGGATTTGTGATGCTGGGCCGGTGCTTCTAGATCGAAATCTGGATCCTGATGGCAATTGTTGTGATTCGGCAAGTTCTTCTGAAATTGATTCCTAGTTTACTGATTATACATCACTCAAACAAGCTCTAATCGTTTGACAGTAAGTGTGTCTTCTATATTCTCTCAATACTGTCTCTTACCAAGATCTACGACAACTCTGAAGGAAAAAGCTCATCCTATGTGCTTCGTGGCATGATGCTTATCTCACTATCAAAAGGCTAGGAAGATGTGACTTTGAGTCTGCAAATTGTACGAAAGCTTCTGCTTCGAATCACTTCTCGAATCGCCGTGATGTACCGCAATGTGGTAGAAACGCTCCACAGGGAAGTCAAATATGTCCTTTGAATACTTGCTGCTCCGGTAATGGATACTGCGGGGTACGTATTCCTGGATCTTATGAAATGCGCACCAAATTTTGCCGAAACATCAGACAATCTTACATTGTACTCTCAACTAACCAGCAATCCACAGACCACATCTGCCTACTGCATCAATGCCGACCCAGTCAATGGCAATGCCCCATGCCAGCGAGGCTACGGCGCCTGCGGCGTAATAAACTACCCGAACTGCGGTTCTGGCAGTACTACTGCCACTAACGGACGCAAAGTAGCGTACTGGCAAATCGGCAGCGCGACTCGTTCCTGCAATGCTCTCCCCATATCCCTCATCAACACGCAAGGCATCACCCATCTAATATTCGCCTTCATGTCCATCGCCGCCAACACATTCCACGTGGTGCCTTTCGATACTACCGCCGTTCCTCTCATGTATCCATTTACTGCTCTAGCTTCTACTACTTTGGCAACGTATATGGCGATTGGTGGAGGTGGATCTAGTGTTCTACCGCCGATTTGGAGTCAGATGGTGGAGAATCAGGGGAATAGGGCGGCGTTTATAGGGAGTGTGGAGCAGTGGCTTAGTACGTTTGGATTTCAGGGCGTGGATTTGGATTGGGAGTTTCCGACTAGTTTGAATGATCGGGATGGGTTCGTGGCGTTGGTTAGAGAGATGAGGGAGAGTTTTAATGCGAATTATCCCACAAAGAATTGGGGGATTAGTGTTGTTTTGTTCGTGTTTCTTCTGGCCATCCTATCCTTTTCCCCTTTCTGCAAAAGTGAGAGGAACTTTAGACTAACAAGAAGAAATAGACCACCAGATATCTACTCCCTCCAATTCTTCGACCCCATAAACCTAGAACCCTACACCAACTTCTTCAACTTCATGTCCTACGACCTGCACGGACCATGGGAAGCTAGTGACCCATCCCTAGGCGCCTTCGTCCGACCGCAAACATCCCTCCCCGACATCACAACCGCGCTCTCCCCTCTCTGGTTTGCAGGCGTGGACCCCACAAAACTCAATCTCGGGCTAGCCGCCTACGGCCGCGGCTACACGCTCTCGAATCCCGCCTGCAACGAACTCGACTGCGCATACACGGGGCCCAGTATTCCCGGCCCATGTAGTACCCAGCCCGGAATCCTGAGTATGCGGGAAATTGAGGTTTTGATTCAGAGGGAAGCGTTGGGGGTATCGTGGGTGGGCGCTAGTGCGGCGGGCCTGGATGGGGGAATGGCGGTTAAACAGATTGTTTATGGAGGGGGGAGACAGTGGATGGGGTACGATGATCTTGAGACGTGGGGGGTTGAAGAGGAGGTTTGCGGATGGGCTTTGTATTGGGGGGACGGTGGTTTGGAGTTTGGATTTGCAGGGGGTGGGGACGTGAGTTTTTTTTTCCTTTTGCTTTTGGCTGTGTTTTGTGTGTGATAGTTTTGTTTTGAGGAAATTGGGACTAATGAAATGAATAAATCTAGGGGCGACGGTATTTTCGGGCCCGGATTTTGAGGAGGTATGAACTTCTCAGGAAGAAAAGGGAAAGGAGAAGCGTAATAAGATTGAGGCGCGCATGCATCAGTGGCATCTCATTCGTATACATTTAACATGAAGATAAACTTGCGAGTACAGATCTAGTCTATCTTACAAGATTATGGAAATTGAGGAAGTGGATCTCATGAATTTTGGATTTCGTTTGATGTCTTCATTTTGTTACTTAGCAATTATAATAATATTTTAATGGCTTCATCATGTGTATGTATATATCATCACCATGAGCAATCAATTTCATGCTACGATTTTTCAAAACTTTGAGTATTTACTTCATCAGCATCTCTATCTCATCGGTCAATAAATCTGCTAATAGAGTCATATAATGAATGTTTGGTTTCAAAAAATATATAAGAAAAGCAAGACTTGTTAATACCTAACGCAAAATATATAAAACCTACACATGCATTGTCTTTCCAAACATTCCTGGAGATAAAGATGATCTCAAAAAAAAAAAACTTCAAGACGAATACCTTCTAAGTCTTACATTTAGAAAATAGCAATTCAAAAAAGAAAAAAATTATAGTAATGTCATCCGTTTTGCCTCTCTTCCGTCCTCTAGTCCTCCACAACTTCGGGACCTGCATCGAGAACCCTCGTTTGTTTGAATGATATCGATATACTATATTACATTTTCTATTTATTATTCCCTATATATTCAATTCCCGATTATTATTTTTTCGGCAAATTATCGATTAGTAGATAGATATACCGAGCACTTCAACCATCCATCCATCAGCTCTGCCCTCTCTTCCTCTCTTCCTCTCTTCCTCTCTTCCTCTCTTCCTCTCTTCCTCTCTTCCTCTCTTCCTCTCTTCCTCTCTTCCTCTCTTCCTCTCTTCCTCTCTTCCTCTCTTCCTCTCTTCCTCTCTTCCTCTCTTCCTCTCTTCCTCTCTTCCTCTCTTCCTCTCTTCCTCTCTTCCTCTCTTCCTCTCTTCCTCTCTTCCTCTCTGGCTTGGAAGGTGATGGCTTGGAAGGTGATGGCTTGGAAGGTGATGGCTTGGAAGGTGATGGCTTGGAAGGTGATGGCTTGGAAGGTGATGGCTTGGAAGGTGATTGCGTGTAGATAGGCTCGTATAGGTGTGGCGAGGTTAGGGGTCAGAGGTTAAGGGTCTGTTGAATGGGTCTATGGAGAATGTATTGGGTGGTGCGTTTGTAGGGAAGGGGTGGGGGGATGCTTCGCGTGTTTTCTTTGGGGGGGGGGAGAAGGGGGGGAGTGTGAGAGAGGAAGAGAGAGCAACCCATCATTTTCCAAGAAACCTCTATCCCAAACCATATCCCGAACCATCTCACATATAATCGATCCACCCAAAGACAAGAGACATGAATCTAGGTAGGATACAAGGACGCGGGTATTCGATCGCGATAGCATACCTATCATGATGATTATCATCGAGGCCGTGCTTTTACGCAGAGCTAAAGCTGTGACATTAAATATACCAAATATAGATTTTGGCATATATAGTTGACAGATTTGGCGGTGTCAGCTATATTATTGGATGCGGAATGACATTGATCCATTCCATAAGCGAACATCACAAAGAAGATTGGAAGGTTTTTTATATTAATATGAGAATTAGAAATGAGGTGTAACATTTTATTGCAAGAATCGATATGGTCCTCAAAATAAACGGGAAATTCCACTAAATTTTATATCCTTTTCAGTAACATCAAATGAACCCCAAAATTGGCTTCAAATATTTCATCGGTGTAGCGTCCTACAGAGGTTTGCTCAATACGATTTTGAGAGACCGAGACTCTGCCGCGTATTCTTGACTACAACCTGGAGCCCGGTGCTTGCTCCTTGATTTCTGCAAGGCTGTTTGGCATCGTGTCTTCCTTCTAAACAAAATGCTGGAGGAAACAGATCATACGCTAGCCACAACGCCTGAGGCGCACTACTCGCCAAGATGGTCAGCAGCCCCGTCAGCTAATTCCTGCCTTCCTTGGAGACCACGTTTTCGAGGATGGGACTCGGATACTTCTGAAAAGCGTTTTGTCGATGGATTTAGATCTCTCGTAGACATATTGCTTGGCATCTCTAACTCATGATGTGTGGTTTCGCTTGTGGAAGTTTCATTCTGCGTGGCGACAGACGTTTGAGACTGCGATTCAGAATGTAGTGACAATGCAGCTTCGACATTGGAGATTTCAGTCGTTAAGCTGGAGGCCAAAGCAGAAGGAGTTTGATTAGTAGGGCCTGTATCATTGACTCTATGGTTTGCATTCTCAATCATCTTGTCTCTTTGCTCCTTTGCCCAATCTATGGCATTTCGGAATGCAGTGACTCCTTCCCGGGACGTCCCAGGGCTCCCAGTTAAAGACCAAGCATTGATTTGAGTCATAATATACTCGGGCCGACTCGAAGGACCATTGGGCTGTACAGGATGGCTGCTGTACATGTGGAGCGTGCCATATTGATAGGTTGATGTAATAGTATAGGCATTGTTGTCATAAGCCTTTTCCTGCATAAATGACTGTAACTCAAGCATGCCTCTCGCACCCAATGCACCGTCATAGCATGCTTGCCGTTCTCCTACCGCTGCACTTCCATCGCGCCCCTTTACTTCCAGAAAGAAGTTCGGCACAATGGGAAGGTCGCCTTGAGTTGTAGGGACAATGCAATCACTGAGATCAATGCGTACTTGTCGCTTGAGTTGTTCTGGACGTGCTCCGTGGTAGAGGTCTGGGTTGCCAGGAACAATTGTGCCATCCGTGAGAGGCTGCAGGTTTTTGAATGGAATTTTTCCTGAAACGCATCTGCCATCTGTAATCTTGCCTTCAATCTGTGGAATCACTGTTCTTGTTACTTGGTCCTCTTTAGCAGCGTGTGCATCCGCTCGCACAAACTGTCTATGCATTTCTTGCGTAAATCTTGACGGTGAAAGAGAACGGCGAGGCTGTACCAGTCTACGTTGAATATCCTCCAAGTTGCTTGGCTCCGCTGGTATTGTGCCGTCGGGGTAGTCGTAGAAGCTAGGATAAATACCATGGTCAGTGAGGTGCTGCTGGAAATTGCGAGAATAGACCGAAGTGTTCTTAGTAGTTCCGGTAGGGTCAGCAGCTTCGGGATTCGTAACACGTTTGACATTCATGGTCGCGTTTCGAGGCTGGTCGCTAGCGAGAGGGCTGGGAGATTTTAGGTACTAGAAATAGAATATTTAGTTTATGCTCTGGAGGATATCTGGTGACACTTACTCCTCTGAGATCCGATAAATTAGGACCACCGTGTCGAGCAAATAGCTGTATATCTTTTAACCGCCTCGCAGAACATCTAGCGAGAAAGTCGACGGCAGGCTCCAAATTTTCCTCTTCCTTCAACTCAGCAACGAATTTTCGAGTGACTGGGCGATGGGCTGACAAGGGTGGCGAACTGTTCCTTCGGTCTAATTCTTGCAACGCGTTTCTAGTGAACCAAATCTCTGACAGATTGTCCCAAAATGCTGGCGGTGGGTGTGATGTCGTGAATGTGTTCGGCCTCTGCCTTTTCGACAAATGTTGCGATGATGTTTGAAGAGGAACGGAATGTTGTTCTGAAAATAAACGCTTGTGTGGATTGGAACGATTGGGTTTGGGCATGTAGTGATTGTCAACGAGAGTATCGTCAGACTCTCGATGATGTGAATATGAATGAATGGTATCCATAGCAGTATTTATATGCGGCCATACCACTACGGAGATGGGTGTTTGATGTTTAATTCAAAGGCCTAGCGCGGCAGTTGAGGAGCGAGACGATTTCAGCTTTCGTACCGTGTAACCAATCAATCATGCGTCTCTAGACATATCAGAAACATGTTAGAAGCGCGCAAATCAAAATCCCTACAATAGAAGTTCTGGAGTACTGGAGCCTGCGATAGTCTGCAGTGCTGCCTGCGGAACCTGCAGTGTGATTGTATTTGAGTTGGAACAGGCAGAAGTCAACGAGACTTGAAAATTGTAGAGAAATTGATATTTGGAATTGAAGGATTAGTTGGGTCTTCTTTTGTGTAGAGAAAGTAAAAGGGAAGGGGAATTGACATTATTCGTAACTTTTTTGGTCGGGAAAGGAATAGAGTTGGTTTTCATTTACGTAGATAAATAATTATTAAAGCTTAAAATAATCCACCTGCCAACTTGAGCGCACAGGCCACACTGAACACGCTATGGTCACCGCCTTATCACTGCTGAAATTTGAAGGGTGGAATTCTGCCAGAATATCACCAAATTAGGCCTAACCGTTCAATTGGCAGATCGCGTAACCCGCATCAGCACCAACATTCAACTATATCTTAGACAGATCTTCGTTAGAAGCTCTACCAACTACTACATATAAACAAACACATCAGATCTAAAATCACAAAAGAAAATTTAAATATACTAGATATACCTAGTATAACTAAGAAAAGCAATAGACGCGTAAAATGAATGAAATAAATAAAAGAATCGCTAAATTCATTAGACAATATACTAAATAAGAGATAGATATCATATCACGATGAAAGGAGAGGAGATCTAGCCATTATTTAGTTTCCACACCTCATACCTCCCCTCATAGTGTAGTGCAGTACCTATACATTGCTATTAACTTTTGACTATATTTTAGTTCTTCTATGGTGTCTCATAAATTATTGTAATATCCATGCATTATTTCCCCAACAATATGTGCCACGCAAAACCTAAATGCTCCCGATTCATAGATTCCCAAAGCCATGCAAGATACGATATCTAAAATCCCATTCCATCCCCTAGACCATCCCCTCCAAAAGCATCCAGTAGATCACCGCCATGGCCACTTCCACCCATCATCATTAACTCCTCACCACCAGCACCCATATCATCAATATTTAGGTCTGTTTGATCGGCTGGCCCTAGACCAGCGTCTCTCATTACAGCGTCTCCCATAACTTCATTCAAAGCATTTAGGCCATCCTCATGTGGTAATAATTGTTGTTGGATGGCCGATTGTGCTTCGACTCTTCTGTATAGTCTAATCACGGTTTCCGCATGGAAGGTATCAGTCTTGTGGACTTTCGGCATGTTTCCCGCTTCTGTCTTCAACGCTTCCTTTAAGGTTAACCGACGTTGGAGCGGCTGTGGTGTGTTACCGCTCAAAATGTCCATTCCACGGCCAGAGTCAAAGCTTGCAGAATCTGGAGCGCAGATTAACGAAGTAGCGATATCAAGTGCCACACTTCCATTGCCGGCTTCAGTCTGTGCCTTCACTTCGTCGATAATGATATTTAGTAGCCGCTTTGCACCGAGCATTTTCAATCCACTAAGAATCTGTCGATGTGTATAGGATGCTGGCATGATATGCATACCAGGGTTACGGGCCCATTGAAGGCCCCATTGAACGAGGATAGTAATTGTGTGTTTTATACTAGTACTCAGTCCACCTCCAGATGTTGCTGTCCACGATTCTAGTTCGCTGTGCTTACTAGCGCCTCTTCGTTCCCAGCCTATATTCGACTCCAATGCCTTCGATATTGGTTCGATGTCTTGACGCTGGGGTTCCGCTCGTTGAAGCCATCGAAGACTTTGTTCCAGATTTTTGGCTACGATCTTGAGGATTGAGTTGAGCAGGTGGGACGCTTCCATATTGTTCGATATGGACGGAGGATTTTTAATCAGAGCTGACAGGATCTGAAGAATATAATTGGCCTGATGACGTGCCTCCCACAAATGAGCCGAGAGCCATGTAATGCCAGGAATCAGAGAAGGAAGTAGGAACGGTTCAACCATAAATTCCAGGCCGCCTTTCAAACCCTCTTCTGAAAGAGTGTCTGTGCTGAGTGCTAGAACAATATGGTGAAATAAAGTGGGCACCAACAAGTAGAACTCTTGTGGCGGACAGGAGGACATCAACTCATCACCAAGTCCACCACCCTCTGGCTCAAAGAGCCCTCTAATCCATCCATCCAAATGATTTTGATCTTGTTGTGATAATGGATCAAAAGCTCGACTCAGATGACCTTGAACAAGTAGCTTTGCCACGAACGACTCAGTCGGGTTTTTGATACCCAAATCAACAGTTGAAAGATTGTAGCGGTGTGTAAATGATACAACAAGAAGTAATATCGATCCAAACTCTTCGTAAACAGGTTGATATTCTCCCTGATCTTCATCATAACGCCAGTTGTCAAGCAGCTCGCAAATTGGCTGCAAAAACGATGTAGGCTTGTTAAAAAGAAGTATTATATCCAAAGATGATGGATTACGTGCCAATTGACTACATAAGCTCTTCAAGGTCATTGTCTCCTTATTACCGCACATGTGTTTTATAACCTACTATCGGTCAGTTATGTTTACGGTGAGGTAGTCGAAGCACATACCTCTGCAATTGCTTGGCTAACTGCACCAGCATTTCCATCCATATTTTCCAACTCGGAAATCAACCCTTCGACCCGTTCTGAGTCAGATAGGCATTGCTGAACAAGATCCTGCTTAGAATATCTTCCCCCGGCAGGTAAACTCTGCATAGGTATGTCGCCGAGTAGTGTTTCGATGCTTGATTCTGGAATCAAGCCATGTAAACAGCAAGCGAAACAGAAGTCTTGCCTAACAGAATCCGAGAACATGTCGTTATTGCTCGACTCTGCAAATAGAGTAGAAAGTGTGGGAAATGCATTAGTATCAACATGACTCAAAGCTTCGGTGATGCAAAATTCCGAAGTTAGAGGAGGGAAGAATGATGCTGCAAGTGTTGAAATGAGTAAAGGAACCTTATTGATCAAAAACGATCGTAGTATAGTTGTGGTTTGCTGCCCTTCATTCCGAAAGGTTGCATTGGCCAAAACATCAAATGATGCAAGTATAAGATCTACTGTCGTCGATTGGACATCGCCCTTAGAATGGTAAGTAAAGGTTTTGCAAGATAACAGAGCTGCCCTTACTTGGTATCTATTGTGTAAATAGGCAAAAATTGCACTATCATCAATGAGGGGTCTGCTAACAAGCTGCAATGGTTAGTACGAATAGGGTATTTTCGCCATGACTATGGTTGTACTTACGAGAGAATTTAAATAGATATAAAGACCAGCTCGGGAATTGACAGCTGGCAAATCAGCAATCACGATGTTATCAATATTCATCCCCATTGTGGAATCCAAAATGTCATTTATCTCGGCATTGGCAGCTTGCTCTTTCTTGTCGACACGTAGAATCGTAATCAAAGTCTGTGTTCGAAAAGCATCTAACCGCTGTGCATTCTGCGGGGAGCTCTGAAGTAACAGAGGAACAAACCCAGCCATAGCTTTTCCGAGTTCGATACCCGTCCCTGTTGATTAATATTAGCATTTCGCGGTAGCATTTTAAATATTAGCATAATGCAGAACTACCTTTTGGGTAGCGACCATTTTCCAAAACTTTCAGAATTTTTGCATTCCCAACCAAGGCAACCATTAGAGTTCCCAAAGCCATGCCCACCATCCCAATCTCCTCGACATGCGCCTCGATGTCCAATATTTCGTGCGCCCCGCCCCCCATCCCAACAGCAACCATATCCATCCATTGAATAGATACCACCAATAAATCAACGGCTTCTTGAACATTCTTAGGCCTTACACCAGTAGAAACTGTCTTCGCAAGTCGGTAGAGCATCATCTCCTCGGCAGAATATGAGCTCTTCCACCTCTTATTCCCTTCCTTCACCCTTTTAACCTTATCCACTTCATTATTGGCTCCGTTCTGCATGTGCCCATCTTGCCTATAGTTCCAAAGCGAAGAATATTTTAGCAAACTTCGTAGAATCCCGGCGCAATCAATTAACCCTTCAGCTAGCAATATTTGTACATAACGTAGTATTCGTGGGTCGACAGTTATGTCATTATAATCGTCGGGCCGTAGAAATATTTCGCATATATATGGAGATGGTAATGGGTTTTTCGAGGATAGTATACGGATGTAATCTGTGAAAGGTTCAAAATCGAGCCTTGAGGCAAGGCTATTGTTCAGTAACTTCTGCCAGTTTGCGATGGCAGCTTGTGCGGCCATCTTCAAATCGTACAGTCAAATATAGATCAGTAAACCCCAATTACACCTTTTATACACAATTGAAAGTATCAAAAATAAGTCGAGGTACTAAGAAAGAAAGAAAAGGTTAAGAATACAATATGTTGAACAGTAAGGAAAGATGTGTGTGTGAGTGAATCTAGATGTCAAAGTCCAGATGTTGAATGGATTTACCGATAATGCACATAGTTGCGGGGACCAATCAGCGAGCCATGCTCTATTAGCCTTGTATTTAGTGTGACGGAAAGTTCAGCCTCGACCTACTCTGTGCAATTTTGCCCTGCACATATTGGATTTCAAAGTAGAACAAGCAGAATCGCAGAATCAGTAGAATCATCATAAAGCAATACCTCATAATTTCAATATTAGCGAGATGATTTCTCCAAGTATTTGGCATACTGTCGCACAGAACAGTAGAGAACGACCCGCGACTAGCCCGATAACACAATGTCATAAACCTCATGTTCCTACCTAAATCCTAAATATCTATAACTCCTATTTCCAGTGTAGTACCTTGTATATCCACCTCCATACTCCAGCAAGAACAGGCACAAAGACCCTGACTTTAACAATATCTGTGTTGTAGCTCTCAATCATCCAAATCACTCTCCCTCTTGATCCGTGGCGAGTTATAGTGCGGCGTGCGTGAACGTGGAGGCTGTAATAAACCTTCCGGGGTTCTGGGACCGATCACCCAATCCTGCATGGCCATCCAATTGCTCCAGGCCTCATCTGCATGGGAAAGTTCTACCTCTTTAATTTGCGGAAGAGGGATCATGTAAGGCGTTGACTGTTCGGCAGCAGCCGAATCATCATAATATTTTTTTACATCGAGCCATTCCTTACTTTTCGATGCGAAAAGATAATTGCGTCGCTCCATCTCATGTATTGTACCTATTCCTTGACGCCAGTCTGCTCCGAACCAAGTTCCCAAAATTCGACCATCATCATGACCAGTGACTATCAATCGTTTTATGTACGGGATTAGGGAAATCGGTTGCGGATAACCTGGAGGATGGTGGCGTTCTTCCTCTCCTTGACGATCAGAAAGATTCGCCATAGACCACGCAGCCGAAGCTCGATTGACTGGGTATGGCTGCTTTTGGTACGGAAGTTGTATGTTTATAAATGCTGCCACGGCTTGAACATAAAAGTCATGTTGAGCTTCGTCCAGAAAGTACTGATGGCACTGTATATAATGTCGATACCAAGTAACAGTATCAAAACCGGCTTCTTGTTCCTGGCCTTCGTTTCCATTTCCGCCGGAAGGATTACCGTAATTTGATCCTTGCTGGTATTGTTGTTGAGGGTGTCGAAGATTGGGATTTGATGGCCCAGCTTGGGAATGATACGCCATTGCCTTTCTACATGAAGACGATAAGTATTAGCAAGCGTAGGAAGAGTATCAAAGAAGTGCAATGAGAGATGTATGTACCAAAGCCGAAGACTCAAATCATAAAAGAATGTGAAACTCGTTGTACACGACAATTCCCGTTATCAATAGAATCAGCGCAAATGATTATGGACTGACAAGCTTAACAACGTTCCGAATCACACGTCACATATAAGACAATGACTTGCCCAAGTTGGATTATTTTTTGATATGAATTAGTCGGTGATGCCGGATCAAACAAGTTGTCTTCCGTGTCAAGAGGCTCATAGTATCCCAGAAAGACCGGTTCCGGGCGGGTGCGTACAGTAGAGTACTTATACTTTTCATGATGGAGGAGAAGAGGGAGGGAGACTGCGAGTACAATAAAAACATTGCATGGTTGCATCTAGACGTAATAAGTGGAGGTGTGAAGAGATCAAAGCTGTTTGGTGAATTGAAACTTGGAAAATGATCTTAAAAAGGAATAAGTAAAATGGTGTAGAAAATAGAAAATAGAAAATGGAAAATGGAAAATAGAAAATGAAGGGTCTTGCGAAATTGCTAAGTAGCCCGGAAGTAGCCTTACGAGTACATTGCAAGTACATTATAAGTGCATTTCAATGGCTCCTGCTTGTTAGGTAGTTCCAGATGATTGATTCCAGGGTGATTCTGAGGGTAATTTGAGGGCTATTCAGATAATCAAACATTCGCATTTTCAGGGACTTCTTAACGTAGGGTAGGGTTACTTGGCCAGGATTTATCATAAAGGGAGATTATATTTGTTCCATTTATTAGATGGGTGGATTGGTGAGGGGGTAGGTTGGCAACTGGATTAGAAGTTAGAACGAACCTGCGGAGGAATATCTACTTGGCACGTCCAGTAGTGCTCCTTAGTAGTGCTCCTTAGTAGTGCTTTTTTTTTTTTTTTTTTTTTTTTGGATTCTTAACACTACATACACTACACACACTTCTCAGCATCGTACCGCACCGATAGATAGCTCATTGATTATTTATTACTATCTATATCTTCCTCTATTTTATTCTATGGCCTTCAATTACCTTCGTCATACCCCCCTCTATGATTTCATCTATGGATGGATGTATTGTAAGATTACATACTCAACAACCAGATCCTTTCAGGGACCATGACATCAGGTTAGTACTAGATGGGCACTCCATGAACAGTGCACATCACTCGAGAATACTGAATTTAATGATTGGCCATCAGTCGAAGAGAATGAGAATCGAGGAAGGATGCAGACCTGCAGACCTGCAATCCCGCCAGCCTGCCTGCCTTCCTGCCTGCCTGCCTGCCTGCATCTAGGGTTGACAAAAAACAGTCTTGAGACAGTTTCGCGCTGCGGTCCGTTCATCCATCCCTCAACTCGTCTACGCTTTTCAATGTAAAAAAGACTATCCACAATGCACCTCGACCAGGACAAGGGGTTTCTCTTATTAAGGATCACTCAACAGGCGCTTATTCCCTACTTTGCACCTTTCGTACTCATATTCGAACTTATCAGTGGGTTGAAATATCCTACTCCTAGAGCTTTCAGGTCATCTTACCTTACCCTCCCCCCTTTAGCCCATCAGAAGATGTTTTTCAACATCATCTCATCCGTCAAGTTATTTCTATGCTCGAAGTTTCTTGCTATTCGTTCCCAGTTCAATCACTCAGTTTGGTAGTGCTTCCGAAACTCATTTGGGTCACTACATATGTGACTCGATAATTACCAAGACTCTGGGTATTCACATCTTTCTCTCTAGTGTCCAATACTATAATTGCTTTCATCTGCATATACCCGTGGTAACTTAACTTTACGCGACCCAATGATTGATCCATTGGACATTGGAATGGCTTTTACCTTCGAAAAAAAAAAAAAAAAAAAAAAAAAAAAAAAAAAAAAAACCAGATAAAAAAATCTTCGTCCTTACACGCAATGTACATTTGATCATCTATGAGCGGTCAGTTGAGCACACATATGTGTCGTGCAGATACTTTTGACTTGTCGCATGACTGCGAGGCTGGCATGTTCGGCGTTGTGAATAGCTGAAATCTCTCAAGTTCAAGGTCTCCTACTTCTTGTCACTTCCTGCGTCCACTGAAAATCTATATCATGGGGAGGGCTGCACTGCTTGTGCGACGCAAGTGAAGGTCCACAATATTGTTCACCATTTGTACAGGGCATTCTTATCTATCATTTTTTGATCGATGAAAGGACAAGCCCCCAACAAGTCAGCAAGTGTCTGCATGATAGGATTTCTTGCTGTTCGGGCTCCACCCGAATGAAGTATTGACACATACGTATTCGGCTCGCTCCGGATGATGTACTAGTTTTGGTTCTAGTTCTGGTTCTAGAACTACCTCGCCGTGGACATCAATATATATCGGTCCCGAAAAAACCAGTTTTAAAGGCACGACAAATGATACTTATTCGACGTGCACGGGTGTGGCTTTTATTATGTTCTTCTATCCTTCACAGGAGACCATCCTTCATCCAACCTCAATGACACTTGAACTGACAAGGAAAGGTGAGGTGCCCCAATTTGGCAAAGGAGCGGTGATCTGTGCCTATTTGAAGATATCCAAATTAATGGTCCGACTTGGGATCTGCAACCGTTCGGAAGTATCGTTGTATGGCTGTCGATCGCAGATTAAGCAAGCTCACCGATCGTCATCTGTACATTTTTGAAGAGATCTGATAGCACTTTATCTGTGTACTACGTGAGAAGTTATGCTTATTTAGACAGCAAGGTTATTGTTTCATGGTCCCCTATCGACTCTGCGATATATGAATCAATCACCACTTCAGAAAGTTCTACTCGAAAGTTTCTTTGCCGGGGTTCTGATTCTTTCTTTTGTTTTTAAGCCTCAGCCTTAAACATACGCGTCATTGTGGTGGCGATTATCCCAGCTAAGTACATGTGCGGCCAGAAGGAGGAACAATCATTTGCCCTATCAGAGCACAAGGTCGCACGTCTTTCAGTATAACTCCGATTTATTCCAGTGTTCTGGTATTCAGTTGCACTAGATTAAGTTGCAAGCCACTTTTACCACGAGATCTGGGAGGCGAGATGTGGAACTCGTACAAAGAATTGATTCTGCCCATCTAGTAGCTTATCAGTTCAGTTTCGCCTGTCATCTTTCCTGAGTGTCAGGAAGTCACACACATTATCATATCGATCTTCAGAAATTTTCTTTTCCAGCTTTCTATCGAGATTGATACCCTTCACACCCATGGATTGAAAGAAAGTCTTGTCCCCGTGACTGTTCTCCAAGTGGAATACTGACCAAGATGTTCTACTATTGTACTCAAACCTTCCCCTCTACCATTGAACATAAGCCTAGAAGCCAACAGATCGCAAGAAAATTTATCGCGGCCCGCGGGACTTGAAGCCTCCGGCTATCGATTGCCTAATTTCTCAATGCCGTAATATTCTAAAAGTGCTTTTCTTCAACCCCATGGCTGTCTCCGATGGTCCCGAACGGAAAGTATTCGGTCGGCAGAGTGTAAACCTGAACCATCATATATCTTGTCTATCCCATGATGAAAACTTCCGCACCATGTAAAATGCTAGTTTCTTTCGCTCGTACAGACACAATGTTTTGTCATTGCGGCAGACCCGACGATCTTTTCGTGACTCCCTTGTGATTGACATACTTTCGAGGACCATCGTCCTCAATTTCCAGCCTCCTACATGCAATAAGAGACAAACTCTTCGTTAATCAAGGCTTACCGAGCTACATTATCGGTTAGCATATGGTCCACGATAATTCAAATCTTCGGCGCTGCACGATTGTGTGTCTGATAATGGTAAGCATGTCGATTTAGGTCTGATCGGACGATTTAGAATAGATGCCCATAATGATCAATATATATCTTCCGATCGAAAAGGGTAGGATTCCCGTACTGTCTAGTTTGGAGATCCAGATCTTGACATTGGTGACATTGGTAGGGACAGATTAAAATGAATAGTCGGCACTAGCAGACTGCATCGTTGAGCTTCCGATGTCAAATTTTATTCGTTTATTTCAACGGATTAAATGTTCCAAATGTATCAAATATTACAAATAGTATCATAACCATGACATGTAATAGTTTAAATACATGAATTCGATCTCAGAATCAAGAAGCTTATTCCCAGATTGCAGTCCGGAATTGCCTGGAATGACTTTATCTAAGAACTAGAGCACGAGATTCTAGGCAATCTTATCTGATAAAGCGCCATGAGAACTTGAAGTTATTTCTGAGTTTCATCAAAGCTCCCAAGTGTCTTAACTGGCATCACGGCGAATAAAGTACATAGCAAACGAAGACAACAATACCCACATGCTCAAAATCACCTTTGCTGGCAGGTCTCTGGGAGGTAGGACAGAGGACTGCAAATAGTGGCTCGTTAACCAACCAACTAGTGCATGACGTCGAGAGGAAAGTGAGAAGAAGGATATTAAGAGGAAGAGATAAAAAAGCTCGTTAATATTCAAAAGGCGATGGACTAACTAGTGCCCCTTCTCCATGTACTCAGAAGTGCAGTCGAGCAATCGTCGGTATATCAGGCGCTCAGCTAGTTTGAAGTTTTGATGATTTACTATGATTGGTTGACTTTCATCTTCACTTGAAGATCTCGGATTGTTGGTGTAATGATTAGCTATCAGGTAGTTTGAGATTACAAAAACAATAAATTCATTTATTAAGTTAACATTTTGCGTGCGTATGGAAATATATGTATGCAGTTTTGCCATCTGTTGATTGATATGTCCCATTCATACGCTCTGGTGAAAATGTACGTGAATTTTCTGATATAATATGTGAATGATGTGTTTCACATAGTGATGTGTATATCAGTTCTTATGTATTCAAGTGTGAACGGTGAGAGCAGCCGGAGCTCTTGACACTGGGTATTGGATTATAATAGAAGTACATAGCAAGTCCTACTTCAATTTTTCCCATGGTATCATGAATGATAGTTTAGCAGAAGATTTCGCATGGCTGCTTGCTTAAATTGAAGCTGGGGATAAATTAGCGAATTGAAGGAATTTGAACTAGATGTTTTGACCGTTTGGCTGGCTGTTGAATTTGGTGTGTATAGATGTATATATGATGTTATTCACATTCTACACGGTTCCTATGCACAGTAGATATCCCTTCAATCAAATCTAGGAAGCGAATCAGTGCAATGAATAAGATTTAAAAGAGATGCGGTCCACAATTCAGCTGTACCTTGATACCGGTGTGAATCCATAATGCTGTTCACATTCTACACGGTTCGTATATGCAGTGATTGCATTGATACAGCCATCATACCTTCGGTTCCAGACCGCATGGCCCTAGATTTTGTGTATATAAACTTCTCATATTCCTAAGCTCCTTCTTCCTTTCTATATCGAAACATCCAATTCTCACTTCTACATTCATACTCATACTCAAACTCACACACACAACAAATTTTCTACAAAACAAAACATCTCTGTCAATTTGCACATTCGCATATTTGCACACCTTAAAACAATTTCATCAATCGAAATGCAACCCAGAATCACCCAAAACATCTTCTACCTAATGTACCACCCCAAGCGATCCAGCAATTCTGCAACCCCAGCAACTCCAGCAACTCAAGCAGGTCCAGCAGGCCCAGCAAATCAATCAAAATGTGTACAGCATACAGAACAACCTGGATGTGCATGCACCACCAAACCAGAGCCAAAATCCTCTGCCGCCAATTAAGAAGCGCGGAGTGTATGGGTATCGAAGATATCTATACGAATATGAGGGAGAGGAAGAAGGCGGATCTTAGGAGTCCGGTTTCTTCGGGTGGTGCTGAGAGGGGAGAAAAGGGAATGGAGGGGAAGGATTAGCGCGATTAGGGGGTGGGGGATGGGGGGATGCCACTTCTGTATTAAGAGGGGCAGGTTATTTATTGGTTCTAGACATGGTTCGCTTACTGAGGATTAGTCCGAGGTGGGCTTCATCATGATGCATTTGGCTTTTGGCTATGTGCTATTCATGGTCATAACTATGGTTCAGGACTGGCGTGGTCGTATTTTCTTCGACATGAATTGTGAATTGGCGTTTTTTATTTGGTCAATCTGAAGTTGGGCGGACTCGTAGAGACCTTCGATTTCAAGATTGAATTTCACATACCCCTGCAATAATATATTGATTATTTATGATGATTGGTTTTGTGATATATGGTACTTGGGTTGTGAATTTTATAATATTATGTAAGATGATGAGTGAGTGATTTGATGGGATGATATGGAGGTGGTTGGTAAATGCCATTAGATTTCTCCGTGGGGGTTTATGGGCTGATTGTGATTTTGTGGCTGTGGATGAAAAGAAATGCATATCGCATCACATTTAACACATCAAATATAAGTAAATATCGATATATACTTTCCAAAATAAACGAGTATTATGCAGAATTCTATAGTTAACATGTCGAATCTAACCAGAGCAAAATATCCAACTCAAACCCGAAAAATCAAGCGACGCAAAGAAGAAGACTTGATCTACACATAGTAGACCCTATAAATCATCGGATAAACTTCTCGCAATGATATGAATCCCGCATTTGGAACTACATCCTCATAAGTGTATACAATCCTCTCTAAGGAGGCTTATACTATCCGCGCTAAATAGAAGCCCCTTTTAAAAGTGCAAGGTGATCAGAAAGAAAATCTCATTTATTTCAATGGTTAATAACGAAAGAAAAACACCTATACCAAAATATCTGAATAATTAGTGTCGTGACGTAAAGTGAATACATCTGAGCTTTCCAAGCGAAGAATAATCAACCTTCGTCATCATCTGGGGAAGACATAGCTTGCTGAGCGCTAGACCTTTATATTTGATGTATAAATATATTCAAATTCTAGAATACTATTCATAATAAAATATTTGGTATTCAATTAACTATAAGTAGGTATCATTGTGTTGTCTTTTTTGTCAGTCTAGACAGACACAATAATTTAGCCGAGGGGGTAATTCTGACATTATGTTTCAATAAAGAATATACAACATCATCTAACTATAATTGAGAGATACAAATGATTAACTGATCAATTTATGTGCATATTAACAGCTACTAGTTGATATTTGTTATAAATTATTCTGTGAATGGTCGTTCATTCATTTTTGTATACAAGTCTAGCTTGCAAAATGTTTCTTCAATGATAACTTAGAACAAGAGATGGACCTGCATTAAATATAATACAATTATTTTCTATAGTATAAATGATCATTTCCTATGCTTTTAATTTCTTCAGATCAATATCATTGCTCAATTGCAAAAACCTCATTGATCTATAGCAAATACCGCCAAAAATGGCTGAAATCAACACCCTTTCGAATACGAAGAACTGGAAGAAACGCCCGCTAAAATTAGAAAAGGACTATTCGCAATGAGAGCCTAAGAAGCTGAACATCTATTCATTTCAAAAGAGATAAACATGCTTTTTAGATCGATGAACGCACTCAGTTAAGTCAAATTGGGATGAATTGCAAAGAGCAAAAGACCTTTTAGCGAACGATCTATTGGAACTCTCACATCAAGCAACCAATGACACCAGTTTCGAAGACAAGATCTTTTCGATCTATAAAACCAAATGCCTCCGGACTACTGAACCAGAGAGGGGAGAAGTCTTTTTGCCATTGATATCTCAATTATCAACTATTCATGTACCCCAAACGCCACATGGCGACTCAAGCGCAACTCTAACCCTCCTTAACCACAAACACTCGTCGAATTTCGCCTAGTTAGAGATATCGCACAGGAAAATGGAGATCGCCATATCATACTGCCCACTCGAGAGGAGCTCCCTCGCTGTCAACACTTCTTTGAACGACACTCATGGCATCTATTATCAATATGAAGCCTCATGTCTCTGGTACTCCTTCCTACTGGCTTGGCACATGAATAAGGCCATTGGAAACGATATCAAGGCCACGGAATAACGAGATACCGAGCACGGAGAGCGTATTCTGAAAGGAATGGTTACTGTATGGATAGATGCTGTTGAAAAGGAGCGTGTTTTAACATTTTTGGGGGAGTTTTACGCCATAGCTGAAGTCACGGCTCGTACCAATGGCTTCTATATTGTATCATGGACATTTTCTGAAAAACTGGCCAAAAACTCCGGGTTGCAGGGAAGCAAGGAGTGTGATGCGTGGGCCAATTTCTGGGCTATCTCGGCGGTCTATCACCCCGAGTGTTGAGTAATGATACCCGCTCGGCGTGAAATAAAAACCACTTGCATGGTTGTAAAGACTCCACATTGTTCATCACAAATCGGGGTTTCAGTTTGGCATACAAAAGGTTAATTGCTTCTATTGGACACTTTGGGAAAAGAAACCGCCTTGTTAGATCTCAAAAAATAGGTTGAAACTTCGTATAGCCAGCCTTCAGGAAAGGGTAAAAAAAATACATTCTTCCTTTACCATTATCCACCATTCCAACATGCCGTCATAGAATTACTGCATCATAGTGTTGCCAAGAGAATAAAATTTCCAGTCGTACCATCAAACAAATACTGCGTTACTCGACTTCCTTTTGCAACTCTGCCATATCAACACTGGTCGCTTCCCGCAGCCCCTAACCTAACCGTCCATGAAGGCCAACGGTGTTGAACCTGAGGTGGCGCACTTTTAAGTAGGCCGGGTGATTGCTACCCGCCTGAATGATCATGACTTCAAGCAAAGTTTCGATTATATTCCTACGGCAGTCGAGTCCAGCTATGCGAGCCAGACATTCGGCATGACACAAGAACTCCCACAAATAAGGTTCGAGACTCTGCTCTGAGGCTATTTGACATATTCTATAGACCTCACTCAAAATGTTTTGTTCTCCCGCCACCGTGAAAGGAACTTGAAGAGTCAATCTGTTACTCATATCAAAAATGAGTTTTCTTCTGTTGTCGCTCTGCTGACACGTAGGGCAGCTGTGATTTTGAATTCCACACTAACGTTGTAAATACCAGTCTCGATATGCTTTCGGAACACTCGCGGGGCAATAGCAGAGGGTAATTCTTTCGTTCCGCGCGACAGGTTTAGTAAGACGGAACTCGATTTTATTTGTGCCAGGCTCAGTAACGCAGATGGCATTCGGAGTACAACAACGCTCGAAAGGAAGTCCATGAGCAGGCACAAAGATTCCGCTTCCAACAACTGCTGGGAACCGTATGGCATTCCTCACAAAGATTTCATAAACAGTAATGGTCGGGTAGTCTCCTAAGAGACTAAAATGGTGTCTTGATTGAGAATCAAGCGCTTCAAAAAAGCTGGAGAATGTAGACTCTGGTGGGAAAATCATAAATTCGCCTGGATTGGGTGGTTCATGAGATACCCACATCACCATTAATAGGGTGTCTGTATGTACGACAGTGCCAGCAGGAGAATTATTCTTAACTGAACACGACATCGTTCCATCATTGTTGGGGTAGGACTGCAAGTCTGGTTGGTAAGCTCCCGTAAACATTTTCAATTAGGCGATGAATGGTTCGAGAGAATTCCAGATTTACCTGTAAAATTGGTATAAGTGCTATCTCTTCTAGGTCACAAGATAGGAAGGAAGGAACAAGAATTACCACTAGCAAGAGGAAGGAACGATTCATGCGATCGGGAGACGGGCCTCGAATGGTCCGGACTATGCAATTAGAGATTTTTGATTTTTTGAATCATTGAATTCATCAAGAACCTCAAGTCCATTTAGGATTTTGGGCCCCTTTAGAATATTGATTTCACCCAGGACATCGAGTTCATCTAAAACATTACGTCTGTTCAGAACATTCAATTTGTTGAGATCTAGAATGTTGGATTCGTTCAAAACAGCAAATCAATAAAAACAATTGGACCACTTTCAAAGATTCAAATTGGATTGAAGTCCGATGTATTTAAAACCATCATTTCTTCCTGATTCAGAAATGAAGTAATTACTCACCTCCCTCGTTTGCCAAAATTCATCACTCGCTTCCAATCACTCTTGCCTAATCCACCGTATCCTAGCTAATCTAAGAGATTGAAGAGACACATGAGTGATCAATTTATGAGAAGAGCGAAAGTTCATGGAGGAAGGAGCAAAGAGGGGGGCCGACCGGAAAATATGGAATGATGAGTCCAACCAAACTTTTGACGAGGTATGCATAACATCACATAAATGTAAGATAAGCACATTTCTAAGGCTTTACTTGATATCACAACGCAAACATCATTGATTCTAAGCTGCTCATCTGCCAACCAGCAATTCCTTGAAACCTCTACGACCTTCCAGTAGAACCATCAACAGCATCTTCCCCCCAGGCTTCGCATCTCTCCACTCATCAGCTCTGCATATCTCGCCATATCAAAAACCGGTATCTTCTCATCATTCCCAAGCTTTTCTAAAATCTTCCCTTGCACAATCCTAGTATACGTAAAGCTTTCCGCCACATGCTCCACTTTGTTCATATCGAACTCCCAGTCGAACTCTAGAATCCTTCCGGTTCTATTTTCCCAGATAAGTGTAGTCAAAACCCACGAACACCAGCTGAGCATTCCAATGCTATGTATTTCGGGATCATATTTGTAAAAGATATCATACAAAAGATCTTGGTTTTTGACTTTAGCGAGTTGGATAAGAGTGAGGACTCTTTGACTTGAGTCGCGCAGATGGTTCTGGTGGTAGCCTAGGCCTACTTGACCGCATGCTTCTGTTGCGACACAGGGCCATATATCTACTAGCTTATGCTGGGTGAGAGATCCCATGTTGGAGGCGTTACCCGTGACTAGAGTGAGGTCATATTGGAAGGGCTGGTTGTTT
The DNA here is from genome assembly GCA_014898415.1 of Stromatinia cepivora. Lineage (NCBI taxonomy): Eukaryota > Fungi > Ascomycota > Leotiomycetes > Helotiales > Sclerotiniaceae > Stromatinia > Stromatinia cepivora. The sequence goes on along the minus strand of RCTD01000015.1, from coordinate 951,332 downwards.
TCGGATTCTGAGACGCAGAGATAGAGATGGCTTTGGGCTTCTTGGCTAGGTGCTTCTGCATCTTGGAGGTTAGGCCTAAACCTAGGGCAGGCAGACATGATGATTAATGTTGAGTTCTTATGAGATTAGATTCTGCTGTGCTTGATTCCGATTTTGGTAAAGTGATGAAGTGGTTGATGTTGTGAGGATAAAAGAGGTGTTCGGGAATGTAAGGAGTCTTTTTATACAGAAAAGCTGCAGTATGTGGAGGAAACTATCCCTGCCGCATAGGGACATATTCTATTCAAATATGGCATAGACATTCAGATAACTGCGGCGATAAGCTTGTGGTCATCATTTGATGCCAGAAGGCAGATCTGCCAAGAAATTATGTGCACCAAATAGTCGCACAAACACCGTTAACATATCATTCAGAGAATTTAAATGGTACTGATATCTATAGAATGTAACATTTGTCTGTGAATACATCTGATACTTGATTGAGCAGTGTGGGTCCATATGGGACGTGAATAGCCTATTTCTTGTGAGGAATTTCATGGATTTGTATACTTGTTTGTGATGTCAGAATGATGAGTGAGGAAGAATCAATTTATTGTATGTAAGCCTTTTGCACCCATTTCCACCTTATACTCTTCTCTCTTCTTTTCAACTGTCAATCAATTTCTCCATCTAAACACTTTTCCAGATAATCCCCATACCACAATGATAGACTTCCCTTCTCAACTCTGCCTACGATTGAGAAAATTAAGGCCCTTAGAGATATAGCTAGAATTTCCTTTGGATTTATTTAGAAAGCTAATCAGATATATTATTCTAGCTATGGATTTCGTGACACGGAGAAAAATCTGCTTATCGACAGCGAAACTATCTTTGCAGTGTCCTTAGGCTGCGCAACGGTTAACCGCGGAGCGGATAATGGTTCTGATGGATAATCCATAGATAATCTATTGACGAAATGGATAATTGAAGAATTTGAATAGTTATTTATAAATTATTTATAGATTATTTATAGATATTCATCAAATTATAGATAATCTATTCATCTGCAAATCGATAGATAATCCATAAATAATTTATAAATACTTATTCAGATTATATTAATTTTTATATTAATATTAAATTATAATATGTTGGAAATGAGGCCATCATAGGATTAGAATTGAGGTCACAAGACCACAATGGTGCACAGACCATATTTGGGGATAACCTCAATTCTACTCCTACTAGAAATATAGATCCTTAGTTCAACCTACATAGTCAACAATACTACTACTTCCTGCACCAAAAGTTAACATAATATATAAATCTATAGATTATTTATAAATTATTCACAAATTATTTATAGATAATCTATCAATCTATAAATAATTCATTAATCTTTAAGTAGATGAATAATTTACAAATAATCCATGGACAACTTATACAGGATGGATTATTTTAAAATCTCAATGATAATATGTAAAGCAAGTAATACCTTCAATGAATGATCTATAGAGCGGATTATCCATGGGTACTCATGGGTTGCGGGTTATTTCTGCGCAGCCTAAGTGTCCTCACAACCAAAACTGTTTCAACATCTGCAACGGGAGCACTTGTGAAAGGAAAGAAAACTACTTCCAACACACCCGTAGAGAACGCAGTGACTGCTTTCAACATCACAGATGAGACCACTTAGACCTCAGAAAGCCAATCTTCATCACAACCTCCAAACAGTTCGAACGCCCGAGTGAAGTCCGGAAACTAAGCCATATCATAAACAAGAATTCCACCTCCCATCCCTCCAATAATCTCATTCTCAACCACCATATCCGTGAACCGACTCCCAGCCCACACAACCTCATCAATTCTCCAACCGCCACCATTCGAAAACTCTAACACTTCTCCATCCCTATTCACCCATGCAAGGATTTGAAATGCCCACCTCAAAAAGAAAAACCTCCCCTCAAATTCCCCTGAATAATATTCTTCGCCGTAAAAATCATCTTCATCCTCACATTCTTCTTCCACTGTAGATACCTCCAAACTGAATCCATTGATTGTGTTTTCGAAAAAGAGTTGGTCTTTGATTTTGGCAATGAGGATCAGGGAGAGGATATCTTGTGGTGGGCATTGAGAGATGGTGTTGTAGTACTTTAAGGGGAGTTCACCGGATTTTGTGGTTGGACCTTTGACTGTGAATGAATGCATGTTGTATTGGACCATAGAGTCGTAGTTGTCGGTATTACCGGTAATTAGGGCATAGTCGTAACTTTCAGTGTTGCTATTTTGAGATTCATAAACGCAGACGTAAAGGTTTAAGGCACATGCGAGTGAGGAATTCGTAGTAAAGGCAAGTATTGAATGTTGTATGTGATCTTCTGGTCGTTTCTTCCTTCGTTGGCGTGGTCGACGTCAAGTAAAGATAGTCGTGGTTAACGCGAGGATCAAGGAACTTATATATCTAATACCGAGCCTCAAAGCATACCGAATTTGTGATTGTATTGAAAATGCTCTTCCATTCACATATTGATAATCTTTGGATCATAAGAAATATGACGATGGCCAGGATTATTCAAATATGTGCATAAACATGTATTTTCGGTCCTTCGCTTGTAAGTCGCACCCTCAAAACAACATTCCTAGGTTCTGCCTCATACCCTTTGTCGAGCTGAATTTAAATCACCATTCTTTGAGCGAGGTATACCCAAATGATCACTTAGGCCAATATCTTCTGCACTAGGACGTTGACGCGGGTCCAGATGCAATACCCAAAGCAAAAATTGGATATCATAGTCAGACACACCTTTCTTAGATAGCCGCTCTATCCATAGATGATTTCTAGTCTCGTCGAATAGAGGTAAAAGCGCACGAATTTGTGGGTCTTCCGAATAATATTCATCTTCATGCAAAGCGAGATCGTGGACCATGGCTACCCTCAGAGAACTAGCCTTGGTACCAGTGAGCATTGAGGGGAGAGCAGTATCATAGATTCCAGGTTCGTAAATATCAGCTCGCGCTTCCAGTAAAATGAAATAACCGATATTGGTGAGAACAGGAACACTTGTGACAGAGACAACTCATCGCTGGCGAGGCTATGGTATCATACTTTTTAGTAAAATTATGCCATCCGACATACCGGAAATGAACCCAGAGAGTCTGCTTTTTCCAGTCGATGGAATGTCAATATCAACTTACTTCAAATTGGATGTATGAATTCTATCATTCTCTAAATTTGTATATGTAGGCACACAAAACTATTTGAGTGATTTTCATCGCTTTGTGGCAGAAATAACATTCTGCCAAAAGAGTGGTGAGTGGACTGCTGTAGTCTCATTTACCACGCGTGAGTATAGCTTAGTTTGAGAGTATTCAGATACGGGATGGATATCACTTAGGATTTCGAGATGAGAGCGGCTACATTTGTGCAGAGATAGGAAAGAGTGATGAGATATGGGAACTATGGTCTCAGTATTTATATGTTTGAGCTAGTCCATGGGCCTGGCCTCTAATATTACCATACGTATGAATCCACTAGGTTTATATTCTTGCTTTTGGTCTCCATTTAGCATATGGATGATCCTCCTCTGCGCCTGGAATCAAATGATCTACTGCCCTTGTATTCAACATGCCAGGGTGAACTTGTGACACATCCGTAACACCCATCATCCTCATTGTTGTCTCCAGCTCGTCTTTCAGGACTGCATGTTGTTAGTACATTGATTCAAAACATAACAAGTAGACTTTGGGAGCATAACTCACTCTCGACATATTTCTCAACCCCCTCCTGACCCCAGCCAAGAGCAAACAGGAAGCCTCTACCAATTCCTACAGCTTTTGCCCCTAAACACAACGCTTTAAATATATCAGTTCCTCTCATAATTCCGCCATCAATGAAAATTTCCATTCCCTCAAAAACTTCCGGTGCATTCTTCTGCAATTCTAACAGAACTAGTATTGAAGCTGGGCTCGTGTCCAGACTTCTACCACCATGATTACTTATCAAGATTCCATCTTTTCCATGATCGAGCGCTATCTTCGCATCGAGCGAAGTTTGTACACCTTTTAGCAAAATGGGAAGCTTTGTACATCTTCGTAGCCATGCGATATCTGACCATGAAAGTGTAGCATCAATATAGGCGCCCATTATTCTTCCCAATGCACCGCCTTTCTTGTCATTCCTAGCTTTTGCACCACTCATCGGAGTAGACAAACTCTCATCTGCCTTTACTCTTTCATCTGCTTCTCGCTTCCCAGGAACTGGGGCATCAACCGTCACAAAGATTGCCTTAACACCGAGAGCTTCAACATTCTGTAAGAGCTTTTCAGATTTATGTCTTTCCTTATCAACGTAAAGTTGAAAGAATATTGGAAGGTCTTTCGGTCCACCTGAAGTTTGCGAGTGATTCTCAGAGACAGCCTCAAAAATATCGGCGATTGGAAAGCTTGCGTTTGTACTGACGGTCATTGCCGACCCCACAGATTTCAGCCCGCGAGCCAGTTCCCGTTCTCCTTGCGGGTGCACTAGTTTAGCCATCGCTGCCGGTGAGCAAAATATTGGCACATCCAGTTGATTACCAAGCATTGTAGTCCGTGTACTAACATTTTTTACATTCCTCAATATCCTAGGGCGAAGACCAATATCCGCGTATGTCGAAGTATTCCTGCCTTTGGTTATAAGATCTGTAGCGGCAGAAGAATAAAATGCCCAAGTTTTCGGCGCAAGAAAGGATTCTGCCGTAGTCACGAAGTCGTACGTATTTATCAAATTATCAAGGGGGGGCCTCGAACCCGGCGCAAGAGTCTTTGAAACTTCTGGTGGAGGTTTGACCCACTCGTCTGTTATGGTAGAGCGATCGATTGTCCCCAAGAATTTGGTAGCTGGAAGTGAGGATGATATCAGAGAGGATGCATGAATTTCAGAGTAAGCTTTTGAAGCATCGCGGCCGGCATATTTCAGAATTACTGGATGAAGGATTAGCGTGTGACAATGAGCTGGATAGAAGACTTACTACTAGCACCTCCAGGGTGTCCAGGCGCAAAATCTGTTAAATCATAAACTGTATCATCTACTACAATCCATAAGTCTGAAAGAATATTGTGCTGTGAAATTTCCTTCACTGATATCCTTCGCGTGAACATCTTGAGATTCAAAGACGGAACTTATCTGGTCTCGATAATTGGCCTCAACGGAAATAACAATACAGTAAGGAATTGAAGAAGAAAGTATATAGGAAACGACAATGACTAAATCAAAATACTTGGGTATCTAGCTGGATGGAATCAATAAGAGTCGGAATTGTTGCCGCTCTTTCCATGAAGTTATGTGAAGATGAAAGCTCGTGGTAATTGGGACCGAGCTCCTCGGAAAATGTTTTGATGCTTGATTCGTACTTGAGACTTAAGGGCATTTTTACTTCTTCAATCTCCATTCTGATACCTTTAAGTGATCAAGAACGGAATGGAATAGATCAAACGGAAAGGCATATCATATGTACTGTATTTAATTCCCATTTATATATTATATTATATTGTTGATGATGAAGTCATCATAGTTTTGATTTCTCTGCAATCATGCCTGCAGAATTTGGAAGGCTCTCGATGCTGTCCCTGTCGATTTGATCCACGCTTTAGTATCCAGACACATTCATCAGGATATCAAAGTCGGCTAAGAGAGACTTCATGACATGTCGAACCCCCAATTCGCCCTTGATACTTAGTCTCCAAACCCATAATCTTCCAACGAAAACAAATTTTGCCCCAAGGGCCAGAGCTTTGAATACATCAGCTGCCCCACGAATGCCGGAATCAAACATGATGTATGTCTTATCACCAACAGCTAAAGAGAAAGATCAGTATCATAATTCATCCACGTGAACATTCACAGACTAGGTAAGTGCTGGGCATCAACCACATACCATTAACGATTTTCTCCAACGCATCTAAGCTTACACAAGCTCCATCGACCTGTCTCCCAGCATGGTTAGACACGACTATGCCACCAACACCAAGTTCAACAGCCTTCTTTGCGTCAGCAACATGCTGAATACCCTTCAAGCAAAAGGGTTTGCCGTTACTAATCTTTTTCCATTGCTCCATGAGCCAAGGCATTTTCTCCCAGGACCAGGCGCGTCCATGCCAAACATTATCAATCCACATCGCTCCAGCCTCATTTGGTTGCTTCTTTGGATCGATGCCGGCTTCTTCTAATCGTTTCTGGAAAACGGGATCAGACAGCCCCAAATCGGCCCCCTGACCATGGTAAAAAGCCTAATTTGAGTTCACAACATCACGATATCACCAAGCTCACTGCCATGTATCCAATGTTAAGATACAGGCGGCAAATCCACTATCATGAGCTCGTTACAACAAGCTCAGCGTTAACTCGTCATCATGCGGCATATATAATTGGAAAAATCGTGGTCCAGCACCATTTGCAGCTCCAACATCTTCAATCGAAGTCGGTCCTGCAGTAGATAAACAATATGGCAAATTCAATTCTTTAGCAACCTTCGCTACTGGTAGCTCAGCCAAGAGGTTATAAATCTTGTTGATTCCGATAGGTGCAAATCCAATGGGTGCGCTGACCTTGTGGCCAAAGATCTCAGTTTTCGTATCACGATTGTTTGTATCGACGAGCATTCAAGGTGCGATTCGGGGGCGGTAGAAGGCCTGTCGATTCGCGAGATGTGTGATTGGCCTGCGTTGCAGGAAGCATAGTACCTATGGAAAAACGTCAGTTTGGTGATGTGCAGGTATGAGAGAGCTCAACGTACCATCCACCTTTTGTTAAGGTTTCTTTTGCCAGATCCTCGAGGTCTCCTGGATCAGTGCTAAATGGAGGAACCTCCCCGGTGTTATCCTTCCAAAACATCTCTCGCTGATAGAGTGCCCATTGTGGAGTGTTTCTACTTTTGATATTGGGATTTTGGGGATTAGACACGATGAAGGGAAAGATATGAGAAGTCAATCGTAGCAAAATATACAGTAATAGAAAGAATTATACGCTTGAATCAAGGAGGCCATGATCAGGAAGGAAATTGATACACTTAACTTGCATATATGAGCTTAAGTCACAGTTGTTTCTTAACAAATCTATGATCTCATTGTCGGTATGTTATTCCGACATTGAAATCTACCTGGATAATGAACTATGATGACAAATCATAGTCACGTGGTAACCTCAAGCAATAATTTTGTGGCTTGAATGTGCTCTCCCTCGAGCTGTGTCCACTACGAACACAGTATGGAGAACTCAGGTTTTGTACCAGTGAGTCGTCTAATCGCATACGTCCACATTATCTCGTTGAGTTGAAGGCAGTCATCCACATGGTCTGATGCCTCGGCTTTCTCATGCTCTCCTACTCAGAGCTCACAATGTTTCGCCTTTACTACCATTAGTTCTCCGAGAAACACACAGTCTCCCATCTGCTATCAATGAATTGCGGTGGCTACGCGAACATGTTGATAATACGACAAGCCATCATTTGCCTAATCAAAAATGGAGAACGTTACTAAAACTCTGTCAAAGACGTGCCAGGGGAGAACCTCTGCAATATATACTTGGCACCCAGCCTTTTGGGGAATTGGAAATCAAATGCCAACCTGGAGTACTTATACCTAGGTAAATCCAGTAAACTTTCCATCCTCCAGCTTATATCTAACGATCACAAGACCAGAAACAGAGGCATATACAACCCACCTGGCAGAACTTCTTGTCAAAGCAAAGCCTTTTCTCAAGAAAAAATGCCAAAGTCAGCAGGACTCATTGAAGATCATCGACTTTTGTTCCGGGACTGGTTGCATTTCCCTCCTTCTATATTCTCTTCTGACTAAAGTATACACTAGACTTGAGATTGTTGGTCTAGATATCTCCCACAAAGCGCTTGATGTATCGAATCAAAACATTCTTTCCAATGCTCTCAAAAGTTCTGAACAGCAAAGTGTTAGTTTTGAATTTGCTGATGTACTCGGGGATAAGCAAAGAATCCTAGACAGATTTCGAGGTGTGTGCGATGTAATTATATCTAACCCTCCATATATATCAGAAGATGGATTTAACAAAGAAACGACACGATCCGTGAGAAATTGGGAGCCAAGACTTGCACTGGTGCCGAATGCATCGAAGCTAGATACTACATCTTCAGATGGTGATGCTGGGAATATTTCTCCCGTGAAAGCAGAGGATATCTTCTATCATCGCTTGCTGCATTTCCATTCCCTTTTAAAATCGAAAATTCTAGTGATGGAAGTAGGGGATGAGGCCCAAGCAAGGAGAGTTATCAAAATGGCGAGGAGCTCTTCAGACAGGGTTGAAATATGGAGGGACTGGCCAGACCAACACGAGTCCGGAAACGGAAGAGAAAACTACATACTTGTTGACGATCACAAAGTAGGAGTGAAAGGCACTGGTATGGTTAGAGCTGTTGTCTTACTCTCTAATCAGCGCTTTGAGTTGTAGGAATGTGGAATGCCGTTGATACCATCGTTTTATAGCTCATCATCATCATACGAGGAAGGCAGAATATGATGAGTCACGTTTCAGCATTGGTAGTAAACATCAAAGAAATTCCAGAAACAATCTAGAAGTTCTTTGGATTCACGACACTATAGGAATTCCTACCTATTGAGCACCGCTTTTGCATTAGCCGATTTCCACATTTCAGCCTTTTCAAGACTTCTAGAAGACTAGCTAAAAAAGAACTTGAGACAACGCCTCCACAGCTCCGCTGAGTGTGTATACATGTGCAACAATTCTCAAATTCAATAATGATACCCCATGAGACAGGCTTCGCTCAAGTGGCAGCCACGATTGCGCACGAGAAATTGTTCGCTTGGAAGATCTCGCGTTTCCTAACATGTTTTATTCAAACTTCACAAAGTCCGAACTTGGCAAGCTTACAATGCATTCAATATGAAACTTATTTTAAAAAACTCCCTGCGATCCTGTTGGCTTCAAAACGATAAAGTATTTTTGCCCAATTATTTTGTCATCAGTTCCACTTCTTCCATCACAATTCTTAGAGCCTCAAAAGGTTTCTTCCCAAAGTCCCGTACAAGAAGTATGCTTGTAAATCCCCTTTTATTCTAATTGGTTTTCACTCTAATTGCTTATTTCATCTTCTAAACTATCATAAAATCAAGACGTACACTCCATTGTTTCTCGTACCTCTCGCACTTCTCCGCTGTGCCGCCTTTCGGCCGAGAATCACAGGACAAGGTTACGGACCAAGTGCATTCAAGGCCCCACAAATCCCGGATATGTTAAAACCTTCTTCAAGTTACTGCCGCTATCTCGTCGGAAGGACACCTTTCAGGAATAGCTCTATCCAATCCGCTCCAGAAGCTGAGAATACCTCAATCGACAAAAACTATCCATATCTGACGCCCATAGGGACATGATTGGTACACCAACTTAAGAGTAGGAGGACAAACATATCCTATTGTCATCGACAGGGGAAGCAGCGACACATGGACTTTCTAACCTAACCCTAAATGTCTGGATTATGGTGCCCGGAGCACCAACTTCCCGAGTGCACGTCCCCTGGCTCAAGGTATGCCTCCTGCTCAGGTGGACGCATTTTTGAGTGGAATCTGGTGAGTTTCTTGGGCATGTTCACAGTTCAATTGCTTATTCAAAAGCATCCATACCCAAATTGCAATTATCGATACAGCTCAGCTGCCTGGCTTGGCGATGGCACTACGAGTGGTTTGTTGGGACTTGCAATGTAAGTAGCTCCTCTCTCTAAACCAGCGTTTTTCTGATTTCGTACAGGCACCGCAGCATTCAATGCACGACTATTGATAACAATAATGCGGAAACTTATCGTAGGCAGCCAAAGCCAAAAAATGAACCCCAAACACTCATCTCCTCTCTCTATGCCCAACAGCACTTCTCAAGTCCAGCTCTTCGTCATTCTTATCTTTCTCCCTAACTCCATCTCTTCCGCTTCGGTAGCACTCTCCAATCCACCCGTCGTGTATGGTCCAGATCTTTTCGCTTACTTCCTGCCTGGTTGATGCAAGGGATATGGTCTACGGGATGGTACTAGCGGTAGGGGAGACTGCGTTGCTGGGGTGAGTAATGGGGACCTGTGTTTGGAGAATGTGGTTGCTCTTTCGATGTTAGGGCTTCGCAGTTGATGGTTAGGAATCGGGTTCCTATCAATTCTGTCTTGTCTAGTAGCCATTTTCATCATATGCAAGTGGTGTATGCTCGGGCTCGATTGTCTTTCGTTGATATTCGTGGATAAGAAAAGAGAGGTTACTTGTGCTTACATTATCTACCAAAAGTTACCGTCGTTTCTCTGTTCTAGTTAATAGCAGTGTTCGTTGTTATAGCTTACCCGTTCTTTCGCCAAATTCCGTGAACAGAAGCCGGATTCAGTCACTTGTGTCCTGCAAGCCAAAGCATACAATGACCTTTGAACCGATGTTGCTGCGTGCATTTTACATCCCAAGTGGCGCTCTGTAGTCATAAAGATGCGTGCCAACCTCTTCTGATCATGGCTGTAGCGTAGTATAATCCGTTAAGTAATGCTCATGCTGATGGCTGTCATTCTGAAATGATGTGTGCCGTCCAAGATCATTCATAAAATTAATTGATTTTTTTGTACTTTATAGTATTCGTCTAATGTATCCGTCGCCTCTACCTTCTTCCTGTTGGCCAGCCAGATTTTGGTTGGATACCTGCAAAAAGGCCTAGTGGCTTTTCGTCTTAACTTGCGTCCTTCTTTGATATTGTCTTCAACCGTACCGGTAGCGCTACTTGATTAGTAGGGAAGTATTTTATTGCATATCAGCAACGCCTATTGGCTTCTCGTCGGAACCTGCATTCCGTCTCGACTTTGTACAGCTCCAAACTTTTGGTTGCGCGCCTGCAAGGCCTAACGACTTTCATCTGGATTATCGAGGCGATAAATCCTGGACGCTAGAAATTAAATGATTAGAAAAGCCGGGTAATTATTGATCAGCTACATAATTGTCTCTACCGTACTGTATTATGCTATGCCTAGCTAGACACTGCTACCAGCTTCCACAGAAATAGTATATTTGTTGCTTGGCTGGAAAAAGACCTGGGCCTACGTGTTGTGCTTGTTTTATTAGTATGATAGCCCCGTCGAATCGACTTCTATAAGGAGACTGAGTATAATGAGGCGAATTTTTCTTTCTTGGGGCGGGACTTGTCCAGTTCTTCGAAAGTTATGTCTATTGTAACATAACCGAGTTAGTACATGTTGGAGGTGGAAACATCTTCGAGTAAAAAAGGGTGTAAACTGCGAATGAACGGGCCTCGACATTTTCAATGTCTTTGCTTCATCTGTCGAAGAGTTCACTCATTTGCATGTGCGAGTTCGTTCTCCACACCTATTCTGAGTCTTGTTGAAACCGCCACAGTATTCTCATCCATGAATACCTGAAAGAGCCATGGTATGCACTCCTCGGGGTTGGGATTATGTTCCTCGCGAAGCACCATGGATGAGAACCCTGCCTTCGAGCGGGTCGGGACGTTTAAATATCGTTGTGGCAGGAACGGATGATTAATGAGGAATCAGTTTGCCGTGTCATTTAAACAATTGCAACCACACCAAATATTTATCGTCATCAAGGCAATACATAGTTTGAAGTTACTATCTAGACTCGGAATCTTGAAGGAGACATATTGGCGCCGATCATTGTTATAATTTGCACAATTGCTCGGCCTGGACCCGCTCGCTTTCAACACCCTTCCTGCTCTCACCCTTGAAACCACAGAAATTCGTCGATCATCACGTCACTAACAGAAACTTGCAAAACATTTACGTTTACCAAGACAGAAAAAATGTTCCTAACTATCCCGGTTCTAGCGATAGTAACGAGTGAATTTGGCCCCACGCTAGATTGGGTTCAAACAAGCATTGCTTTGCCGTCGCCAGTCCCACATTTCTCGGGCAAGAGCACTCGCTGATCATGGTTAGCATCCACTGTGACGGCCCCTGGGCCGCCATGTACAACACCAGACCATAATGTGCTCAAATATTCTAAATACAAATTTGTTGATGGTAAATTTGAGCCTCAAAGGTTTTCGATGCAGGTAATCACTTCTATCTAGGGGCTCCAGCTCTCCCCAATTCCATCTTGGGAACTCCTCATCAATAATGCCATTACCTAGTTCACTCTTACTTGACTTGCTACATCAATATTTTTAGTCACATCAAGAGCTTTTAAAGAATTCTATTTTCGCTTCATCGTTTGCTTGTATCGACGCATCAAATATTCCATACGGTGCATGTGAACCCCAAATATAAACCGCTGCATATTACTGCACCTTACTATGAGGTCAGTTTTCAGCTGAAAAGTGGCACAGAAGAATCGTGACATCAGTTCACGATTGAGGCTGTATTGCAGTATTATATTTCAAATTCAAACTCAAATTCAAATTGTTCAATAGTCCAATTCAGTTAACTGTAGCTTGGCGGAGCTACATGGTATTGTTATCTGCATTACAGCCGTACAGCTGGCAGTAGAGCGTTGGGGGGCGAAATGGGGGGAAAGGAGATATGGAGATGGGTGAGAAAAAGTGATGAGCTGGCTGATAAATATTGTTTGTTACACGAAAACGAGAATTTGGTATGTAGGTGACAGATGTAAATTGTAAGATATGCGGAGAGCTGTTTTGGGATGGAGATTGGTTGATTAGAAGTACCTAGCATCTGTATCTATAACTCCAGCTGTGCTTTGCGAAGAAAACCCCGAAATGACCTGAACTCGGCCGGAAGCAAGATAACTAGATCCGTTGAAGTTCACAGGGGCGACGAGAAAAATAAATTAGGCTACAACATTTCATTATTGCTGGACGATGGTTGCAACTTTGCAAGATTCAGTGTACAGTACGTGCAGATCGATATCGAGATAAAAATCTTGGAATCGCTTGTAGGATTCTTCCTCTATGACTTCGGAAAAGTGTTTGTGTTTGAAGGCACGGGTAAATGTAGCTGGGTGACGGAAATACTGGAAAAACAGGTCTGTGTAGGAACATGAGCTATCCGCATTGTGGTCGATACGAAGATGGCTTGCTTGGGAGAAGTAGAAGAATATGTGTTGTTTTAACTGCCACCTGGTTGGATGTGGGAAATTCGCGAGGGAAATGAGGTGTTGTTGAAGAGGGGAGGGGAGGGGAGGAGAACCATAGAAAACCTTTATTGAATTGAAACCAGTCAAATAGGAAACGGACATTTGCTTCCGTCGTCGCTATCGTTTATTTTCACGTTGCTTATCATTAAACTTTTTTTTTCTTTTTTTTTTTTCTTTTTTTTGCGTAATTATACCGTCCCAATTGTTCGGTAGAGCCCGTACCGAACGGATATGTCGGGCGCCTCGATTGCCGGCCCCTTCATCTAGGTCGTCAAAACCCAATATGGGTTAAATTCCATGTGTGTGGGTGGGTTTTTTTGTGAAGAAAATGTGATAGACATGCTTGCCAGATGCAGTCATCCGCATTTCTGGACCATAGTTGACAAATCACAAGACTTCTTCATTTTCAGCGTTTATGAAAATCAGCGAACTAATTAGTGGTCCGCATATAAGCGGTTCATTAGCACTCGTCCGAAAGGAGAATGTTGTGCAGGATATCTTCTAATGCTTGGCTTAAAACAAAATGTATAGTACCTAGGTATTAAGATATGTACTGTGCCCTTTTCATATTTGGAACATGCGTATTAGAAAGTTTGAGGGCCACATTTCAGTTTGTTTTTAATCTCGAGACCCCCCACGGTACTGTAATTCGATCTGTTGTACTTCCACGCGCTCCTCATAACTGACAGATTCGCTGCCTCATTGCCACACCTTTGATTCAAACCCTCGTTTTTCTTACCTGCAAGACCGTCGAGGACTGCACTAAATCTGCAGGTAAAACCATATCACTCTCCAAAGAAGATAATATCGGTCCTTCTGTCCCGGGGTTTCTCGTCCAAGCATTTTGTTTTCGGCATTTAGGATTTTCTTGGATTGATTTCGTTTTGAATTACTTAGCTGAGACATTTCGATATATTTCATCGGATCAATTGGATGCCATCCTTGGATGAGAACCTGGAAGTTTCTGTTACTCTTGTCTAAGGTCCGGGGTAGCAATCCCTCCGTGCCACCCTTGATGAGATGATTGATGACGGAGGGCCCGATAAAGGAATTAGGCAGGGGATAGACAATGGTGATTGCAGACAATATTCAAATGTTCAATAAACAGAAAAACAACAACGAACAGCCTAAATAGACATGTGATGATCTACTGTACTATGAGAAAGTTATTTCGTGAATCCAATCATAGATGGCAAGCACACGTTTTCTCCAGGTTCTGAAATACTTCCACGGCATTACAATGAAGCATTGCATTTGCATGTGGAGGAGTAGGAGCGGGTGCCATGTTGGATTAGCTGTATGTATGATAGCTTTTTGTGGGTTACAACGTCGAAGCTACGGCACGGGAGCGTTGCATCGTGGGATAAGGCTGGGGGCAAGGCTATATTCTAATGTTCAAATTATCAATCTAAAACAGGGTTTCATTCATTAGGTTTTATATGTGGGTATAATTTCCGGAGGCGATAGATGTCGTCTGAGGCTTGATTCGGAACGTCAATGATAGCTGAAGACGCTACGCTTGTGTCTTAGCCAGTTGAGCGTCTATCAAGACTTACGACAAGCATCGAGAGCCTATAATTTAAATCTTCCAAGTTAGACTTCTATTTAACGTTTCAGTACATATCTACAGGCGTTTATTTGACGGGTATAATGCAAGAGATCCGAGATACTTCCTAACCTAGATATCTTCAAAGGATAAGATGAAGTTTGATGAACCGCAAGCAGAAGCATATGCTACAGTTCTGCTTGACTTTATCCACGTTACACCCCGGCAATAATTTCCTAGGACGGACATATATGTACCTGTACTGATAGCTACGATCTAGAAGCTGCTTTTTAACTTAAATCGAATGTTGAAAATGCACTGAACAGTGTTTAAAAATCCAACAATGCATTTACGATCCTAGTGAACCCCTTACCCCCTGGTAGTCAGTGGATATATCTCGTCAAATTTATCCAACTTGGTGTTTGTAAATTTTTTAACCCCTTCATTTTCCGTAGCCCCACAAGTTCTTTCGCACATTTGTCGCGGGAGGACCAAACCCCAATTCAAACCAATGGATATATGTAACATTATAATAGGTTAATATTCGGCATAGTGCAGCGCGCTATCATCATGCTTAATACCAAGTCAGATATTTGGCAAACAAGCAAATCATGTCTCTGATAATAGGTAAGAAATTTATCATGGATTATTCAGAAAATTTTGTTGCTTAAGTTAACCAGGCTATTTTCCCGGATATGTAGTAATACATTATCATCCTTCACTCTTGATGCACCTCGCACTGTCAGATTTTATCGCCGGGTTCGTATTCACATCCGCCGCCGCAGCAAGCGAGCAAAGCACAAAGTAGAGAAACATTTTCAGAGACGTGAAGCTAAACCTTAGTATTATTTAGAACACCCTTAGGATTAATTTCAAATCTACTTGCCGAATTATGACTCTTCTAGGCCGTATTCTGATCTCGGACCATAGCTGACAGGCCTAGCTGTTAGTCGTCAGAAGATCATCAAGGGTACTGTCTAGGGTCCTGGAAATATTAGCCATACTGGTTGGTGCTGAATAAGATCTTACAAGAGACCTAATGCTGCGTTAGCTCGTTAGATGCAGATATTACAAGTGTGATTAAGGAAAGCATCCGCAAACCAAAATATAAGACGAAATGACATCGGAAAATATGTAGGTACTTGGGGCGCTTGGGGGCCTGGGATACTTTTCTGATTGTAAGTCTTGTGGGATGGTTGCCGGCCGGATTTATTGACAGGTCAGGGGCACCCGTTGGTCAAGGCTATTCACCTCATGGGAGCTATACTCCTTTTGATATGCCTGTCAGCGGATTCGATCCTCTTTTGGGTGATGACCGTGAGGCGGTACACGGTTCCCCCCTTGAACGATACATCCATTACAGATTTATCCTTGCCCTTTAACGTCTTCTTTCGATATTCCCTCTGAAGATCTCCAATTCGCTATGATTTCCGATTTTAGGCACTGAGGGAAGGGAGCATACAAGTCTTCCCAATAGGATCAATCTAGTCCTTATTTTCATACACTATCACTAATGCAGATCACGCGCCAGCCACCTCTACTCATTCAAGATAGTATATGCCATGGGGTACTCATATTCATCACACTTTCGAAGAGGGGAACGGAACACAAAGCAGTTACCCACCTGCCTACTGGACAAGAGATTCGGAAAGGACGTTAGACCCATCATGAGGCTTGCTTGCATCCCGCACTTAATTCTCGTCCTTAGACCCCTTTGGTAGACCTTGTCCAGATTCACGAATAAGAGCTTAGCTCCCGAACCTGGCATAAGCTTGTGCTCCGGCCTTCATCTTCCTTTCCATCCCATAATACATCATGCTAAACACCCCATGAAGAATCACTCTTATGGATAAATGTTTAGCTTTTTAATCTTCAATCATTAATCAACCAATAATCGAAATCCCTTTCAGAAGAAGGATATACTTCAATGTCCATCACACAAACAACAACGATGGCAGCCATAAAGCCAGAAGATTCAGATCATTCAATTTGGCAAGGCTACGCTCTTCAACCACCTCATACTTCTTCTCATCAAACAACCTTCGAATCAAATTTTCCCTCCGGTCCTTTGGCATTGCCATATCATGCAAGACAGAAAGGGGGATACCGATCAATGGATATCCCCTCAATCAACACAAGGCCTCCTCACAGGGAAAGGAATGGGGTGTTAACTGCTTCACCACCACCACTAAATTCTCATCATAGTTATCCTTCCCTCAAACGACCATTTCATTCTGCGGAAGATTCGCCATATGGCGAAGTAGTGCAAGATTTCCGAGAAGATTTGTCAGAACATCAAAAACCGAATATTAGTCAAGACCATAGACTACTTTCCTTCAGCAAAAGATCACCAAAGCATACTATCGTAGACCAACACGGAAGAATACAACAGTTGGATCTCTCGGCGCAAATCCATGGAATGTTCTTCTTGTCCGAAATGACAACCCCCATAGGGGAAGGAGTGATTGTCCAGCCGGAGTTGACCTGTTACCGGAGAAACCTGTTCCAAATTTCCGGATCTGTCACCACGCCCCGAGGCGCTCTGTCGGTGATTACGGAACGTGGAGAACGCATTCCAATTCTATCCTTGAAATTAACCATTAGTGCCACCGAATCAGTTGATGGCCACTCTGTCAAACTGATTGTTATTCCATGGAAGACGCCTCCACCAAACTCTCCCGAAGTAACACCTGGCCAAGAGCAAGAGCCCTCCTCTATTCCACTCCTTTCATTTGATGACGGAGCTCCTGATACGAGCAGTGAGTTCGCCGTTTACCCAATAGCCTACAGAAGACTTCAGTTCAGGATCGCAACGGCGAACAATGGTCGAAGACGAGAGCTTCAACAACATTTTACCTTGCATTTGAATATTGTAGGAACCTTAGGGAACAACACGAAGATCAATGTTTGCGAGACAGCGACGGCGCCGATTGTGGTCAGGGGCCGAAGCCCAAGAAACTTTCAAGCGAGGAAGGAAATAGCGCTTGTCGGATCTTCAGCTTCTCGAGGTCAGGCACCAGAAATGCAAATCACAAATGGCAGCACACCTGGCAGCGCCACCATGAAATCAAAATTGTCGAAACCTCAGACACTTGAATTACCTCGGTCACCATTCAACTTCGACGCAAGCAATCTTCCTGTATCTCCACATTTGATGAGACAACAGTAAGTTCTTCCTCATTATCATTTCTTCAATCAAAATCTTGACTTGAAATCGAACGACTTCGGCATTATTTCCAACTTTGTAACCTCCACCTTTGTCGTAAGCTGACATGATCAAATTAGAACGTTACCATCATGGTTTGCTTCGCCACATGCATCAGAACATACCCCAGGACCATCAACTCCGAGCTATCAAGGACCGCCGCCGTCATTGTCAATGGATAATTATCTTCAAGGAAATCATTCCAGTTCAGAAAACCCTCAGACCCATTCTCCGGCTTCTACAATGCCAGCACCAGCACCTCCAGTACGATCGTATACATACCAAAGTACAACTTCACCTAGTGGCGCTCCCATTCGATTCATAGATAGTAATCCACGACCCGCGAAATCACCTCGTCATCAAGCACCTCCTGAGCTGAATTCATCTTTTTCTTCCGACTTCACAGCTCGATTTACCGCTCCTGCTCCGTACAATTCCACCAGTGAGGCTGCCGCACAACCAAGAGAATACTTCCCAACATCTATGTCTATGCAACCATGGACCACCGCTCAGGATACCGCGTCTACATATGGAACAACGTTGCCCGCAGTCACTAGTTCTCATTATGAGTACCCTGGAGATCAGCATTATGTGAAAGATGAAGGTCACTCTCTGCCACCACCACAACATCTACAGCCCAGTCAACAGCATTACACTTGGAGCGCCGCATAAACCTTTGTTAACCTATCGAAGTTAAGACCATCATGATAAAATCAGAATTTCACCAAGAACTTGCTCAGACATACTCATCAGATATCAGACTTATGATCTAGAAATTCATGCATGAATGTCAGATCTATTACGAAAGATTTCCTCCGATTTACACAGCACGATAATCACCCCCTTGTATCCTAGCGCCATATCGAATGTTTATTTTGTATAATTCTGCACTTGAGTCAGTATTCAAAGGATTTAAACTACAATTTCTTGTTTATGCGTGCTTCCTTGGGATGGAATGGAATGAGGCAATGGATCAGGATGATATGGAATACATTATGGTATTTCGCAAGCAATGGCGTAGGAAAAGGGTAGGAAACTTTAGGTCTCTTTTATCATCTTATTCCTTGATATTTCTTTTACGCTGTGGGGCATATGGGATGGATGAATTGGACGATGTCAATATGGATGGAACAATGGGTGTACTTTTATAGACACATTACGATCAGACTTGATACCCTCCTTAATTTCTTAATATTCAGTCAAATGGAATAACAAAAGTCAATGGGTTCATTTCAAGTTATTTAAGTTAATACGGGATATATAAATTTGTTTATTAAATTCATTCTTTCTTGGCTTTGTGATATATCATTTTTTATGTGAGTGAGTGAGTAGGTCGTTGCGCAATTGGTAATTCTTGGTCCCCGCACAGACTCAATTTCAACCCCCACAAATATATATCGAAGAGCTTCAATGCAGAACTAACTTCACAACAACACAGCAATTATCATGTTTGACCTTCCAGACGCAAAACGGTGAGCGCATTTTCGTTCTATGATAGATAATATTAGGTTTTATGTCTGCTAATATCTACTTGCAGTGTGCGCCGTTCAGATCTATACACTCGATCCCCAACATCTTCTCCCGAACCATCTTCTCCAATCGACCCGGATGCGTCTGCTCGATTTCAAGAGCAGCTTGCTTCATTATACGGAACTATTTCACCTGAATCACTCTCTACTGAGAGTGCGCTGAAGCCTGAACTTAACAATGACGCGCTACATTCACCACGACCAGATGATGACCAAGACCAAGAAGAGGAATTCGACTTCCGACTTTTCACGAATGACAAAGAAGGCAAGATAATTCTCAAGGAGGAGGTAGCCGATGAAGGAGTCTTCATTGTTAAGGAGAGAAATAAAAGTTATTATTTCACTGGTCCAATTGAAGGGAAAAGGAAGGAAGAATACGCCATTTCGGCGGTTAGTGGCGAAGATGTTTTACAAGGCAGAGATCAAAGATATTGGGGATGGGAAGTTACGTGGAGAGTCAAAGTTTTGAAGGTTGGTATTGATGGGCAGAAAATGGTAGGAAATAACGGGCTCGGAATCGGCAATAATTCTAATGGGGCAAAGAAGAGGAAACTAGGCAAGAAGATGAGGATTATCCTGAGAGAAAGGAGACGGGCAAGTCAGGCTCAAGAAGAGGCGATGACGAAGGAGAAGGAAAGTAAAGAGGAGGCAGAACGAGAAAGGAGAGCTAGGAAGAATAGAGAGAAGAAAGTCAAGAGGAAGGCAAAGGAGAAAGCGTTGAAAGCTGCCGCCGGAGGAATTGACCACGCTGGGCCCGGAGTTGATGGAGAAAATGATTGAAGACGAAAGGAACGATTCTGACCACATCCGGATCGATATTCACGATGGGAGAAGTCCAAAATCCTTCAATCTACGGTTCGTAACCCCACTTGAACTTCCGATAATCTTCGATTCTCCCACATCCATCTAGGAAGGACGATAACCCCTCCAAAGACACCCTGCGTGAATGCAACCGTAATTTAATGCCCCCTCACGCTACAAATTTTTTGTCGCATTTCTCACCCACAATACAAACGGGAAGGGCACACATTATCCAACACAACGAAACAACTTTTCCTCGTGGTTTCTAGGATTCAGCATTAAAGTTATGCATTTGGCATACCACAACAGTGATATTTGTACGACATGACCGTCCCCTCCCGTGCTTAGGAGGAGGCTTAAAGCCTTAATCACAGGCTTGATCCTTTAGTTACATCTACGAGAACGTGAAATACGCTTAGATCACTCTCTTCCTTTCACTTTCAAGGATTCGAAGGATCGAATAACGTGGAAGGAAGGATTTCTCACCCACACCATTATTTCTCAAATTCAAAGACAAGCAAAATTTCAAATTCTTCATTTGTACCCATTCGAAAGTCCCTGCCGCTGCGCCGAACCTTTGCGCCTTCGCACATTTTGGAATTACCTTGTCCGTCGGGCTTGCATATATGACAAATCGAATATTCTATGCGATCTCATTACCTATCTCGATTGTATCTCACCTGCCGTAAACAATCAATTATACATATATCTACCCGGCATGCATAGGTAACCTTGACCTTTTCTACAAGTAAGAACCTGCGAGCATTAGCATATAGGTACTAGGTACATAATATCCTAGCCTACCCGCTCCACCCCCGCTGTTACGTTGCCAAGCTGTGCCTCATCGGTACGGGAACAATCTACATGGTAATGGTTGTGATCAAGGTTAATCTTTGTCTATTAAAAACTTACAATTGCAGATTTGTAAGGATGCTGTTGGTAACGAAGTGCAGGTCAAGGAAAATCATGCATCCTGGATTAATCTACATAGGTACAGCCGTGGCGCAATTTTGCGGTACGGGATCGGAGGGTATTTCTCCTTTGGGTAATTTTCTTGTATTGGGGCGATTTCCCGTGGATCAAGCGGAGAAATACCTTTCGGCCTAGGTAGATGAAAGTAATTGTGTTTTCTTTGCCGGGCGTATTAAGGATCTGTACTACCGGACTTGTACTCAAGTATTTTATTTGTTTCTCCATAGTAGTTGGAAGGAGATTTGACGGACAGAGGGATGAGAATGGTTGTGACATGGAGTGGAATTTCAACAGTCCAAATGTCGAGTTTAATTACGCTAGTGCGTATTGGGTTACGACATGTTAGTTGCTGATATAATATTCAGCATATAAATTCCTAGATTTGCTTACTTGGAGAATAAGTAAGTAATATTCTATACTTATTTTAGCACAAATAGCCAATTGGATTTTGTGAGCCCTGCTCGAACCTGCTAGCAGTGCTATAGGTTCACTGGTCGATTTTTTAGCGATTACCTCCCGCAAACAGGCTCCAGAGTCATCACATACATACGCTTTCTAGCGGATGGATAAATAAGTCCGAAGCTTATAGGGATAGTCTAGATGCGTATGCACGGCACCATTAAAGTTCGGTTTGAAGATTCAAGATGCCAGGTGGAGCTTTTGAAGATTGACATACTAGGTGGAGCAGAGCTCGGGTCATCTTTTTAGGTTTCTTGATACTTTCAGATTTTGAGGTTTTTTACTGGTCAGGTTTTACGGGATATGTGGTAGTGTGATGGTGTGGGGGGATGGGGGGATGGAGATGACGAAAGTAGTTATCCAGTCATTTAAAGTGTTTGGATTGAACTTTCGGTCTCTGAAGATTGGAGATTTGAAGATTGAAGATTTGAAATCGATAGGAAAGTTAATTTTTGAGTTTCAACAATTTTAACTTGCGGGTAGGGTATCTACTCCGTAGATTTACATTGTCATCTGATTTTACCTTTCTTCCATTCATCCATTCATCCACTTATTCATCTAATTACCTTTCCAATTACGTATAGCATGCTCCATTCATTTATTTTGACTTTGATGTTGATAACGTGAGAATGACATAAACCTCGTTCTTTAGATCTCCTTCTGCGAACCCTTGTCTGGTGCTAGTTGCTAGTTTACTAGGTTACTAGCTGCTAATCTGGTAGTTTGTTAGTCTGCTGGTCGACTTTGCTCGTTTACTAACTTGGTAATTTAGTGATCCACTGGTTTAATAGTTTACGAGTATATTGGTTTATGGTTTGTTGGTTTGCTAGTTTGTTCATTTGTTAATTTGACTTCTCCATATAAGCATTTGATAAGATGAGACATAATGAGATGAGATGAGATGAGATGGATTCGGAAACTCGATGGTGGATAACTTGTTATTTTTAGATGTTGGTTGTAGGGGAGGGGAAAGGGCAAAAGTGGAAGGGAGAGGTAACAGGTGGAGAGGTAGTAGGAGGAGGAAGAGATAGGGAAAAGCAATTGGTGGAGGCAGATAGGAAGAAAAGAGAGGAAGTCAGTGGAGAAAGAAGAAGAGGAGGAAGTGGAGGGGGGGGGGAGGGGGGGGGGTTAATGTGAAGATAAGATGATGAAGAAGGTGTTAGTTCACAATAGATATTGGTTAGAACTTTGAATGATAGAGCGGTAGGTTTATAAGAGCTTACTGTCGATGTACAGGAGGGGCTCAGGGGGAACTAGATGTTGCATATTAGATGCTATCGTCTTTCTGTAAGTGTATAAGTCCATATTGATAGAATGATGATGATGGGAAACTATATATATGTGAATGGCGGTTGGGGGAGGGGAGCGCTCGGGTTGTTTTAGTTTGTTAGATATATGTTGATATCACTTCGGTGGTACCAATTTGTATAGTACTATTTTGGTATTGTTTTTATTCATTCTTGATTATTATATTATAAAAAGAAGATACTCTATATATTAAAGAGAAAGGGCTTAGAATTCGTTAATGGTATAGCTTCTCTTATAAAATTGATCACATAATGTATTGATATTAATAATTTCTATATTGTTGTCACGGGTTCACCAACCGTTCCTAGCTAGCTTGCATGGATGCCTCAGGCACCCATACCCCATATTACCGATGTTCCTTTTAGTAATCTTCTTTTCTTCTTGTAGAATATCATTATATTACTTTAGTATAAGAATTTCTAATAAGTTTATTAAATCACTTAATAATATTAACCGAACCGATGGTTATATGATCACGTGATATATTAATAATATAATTTAATTTTATTAAATTTTATTATTATACAAAATCTCGATCATATATCATATTAGAATGATTTATAATGGAATAGAATGTGATGGAAGCGTATAGAACTTTCTTATTTCTAAGGTTAAATATTATTGGTTACTATTTCATTTCATTATATAAAATGATTCTATAAGATTCGATTTAAATCGATCTTATTTATAATCATAGAATATTATAGAATTTTATAGAATCCTATCAAATATTATAAATAAGAAGATTTTCTTCAAAGAATTCTTCTGAAAAACAAGCAAAATAAATTCAATATTCAATATACTTATATTTTGATTTCAACCATTATATATTCGATTACCCTTTTAAACTATATAACTAAATCTTCCACTATAATAATAGTGAATAGTATTATTACTATATTATTCATTATTATTAACCAATCAACCTCCTCCAAGATTTAGTTTATATCAATTCTATAATAGTATATTCTATCTTTCAAAAGATTTTATTATTTATCAAAAGATAATTCAGTTTTATCAAAATATAAGAAAAGACAATTATTTCGATAAAAAAATATAAAAAAGTATTGAAACAAATATAATATTATAATATAATAAAAAACAGATTTAGAATTAAGATAAGATTTTATTATAATATATTAATACTCTTTAAAGAAATTTATAAAATTATTATAAACTTACAATTATTGAAAATAACAAATATATAGAATATATATTATTTTTTAAAATATATCTTAAAATTTTTGAATACAATATTAAATATTCTAAAATCCATTATTTTAATAAACAAAATATTAATAAAAATTCATAATTAGATTCAAATTGTTTTTAATCAATAATAATGATTAATAAATAATTTATTATTTATTAATAATATCAAATTTGTTAATTCTATATCGATTTCTTTTATTTTTAATAATAATCAGAATACCAAAGTTTCAAATTATTTGTTATATTTGTATCAAATAATTGATAAGATTTTCAATACAATTTAGAATCTTCAAAATAAAATTTACGATTTGTAATAAGAAATAAAAATAAATAAATCTATTAATATATAATTTCTTATTTAAAATACTGGATATCATGAAAAGCTAATTATAATAAATATAAATATAAATATTTCGATGAATTTAAATCAATCTTATTAATTCTGATAAATTATAAAGAATCTTGATTTATTCAAAAATAAAATAAAATAGATAGTTTCTTTTAATAGAACAGATATTAAGATTAAAAATTAGATTTATAAATTTATTAGAACAATAATAAGATAATTTTCGATATTGAATAAAAAAAGCTTTTTTATATAATTTTGTTATTAAAAAGATTAGTATAATAAAAGAGATATAAAGATATTAAAGAGATTATTAATAGAATATTATAATATATAATAATAAATTCTTTTTTGAAGAAATTTGATAATCTTGATATATTTATTGATATAAAACGAAAAACAATAATGAAATTCGATAAATTCAAAATACAAAAGAAAATATTATTTATTTTGTTTTATATAAAACTAGAATATTTCGGGAATTTCAATAATAAAACTTTCAGGGAAATGATAATGATAATGAAACAGAAGGCCATTGATAAATTGAAATTATTAGTAAAAGGCGATTCAAATTTATATGATCTTATAAATCTCGAAGAATAATGAAAGAAATTCCAGATACAGGATTAGAATTGTTGAAATAATGATTATTATAATATTCTATTTATAAAATCAATATCAAAGTAAAATTATCAAATAATGTTTATAATCTTTATTCAAAGTAATCCAATGGATTTGAATACTATCAAAATATAAAAGCAAATATAAAGAGAATAAGAATGTATTCAAAATCTTTGTTATTTTTATAAATGTCACGGAAAGTCTTGCGATCCCCTGTATACTATGAAGAATCAAGGGTATACTTTTCAATCGGAATGAAGGATCTTTTTGACCTTATCAATCTCTCTAATTGATAAAATAATTCTGATATATTAATAAACAAAGGTTTAATCTAATCGAAGTATTTATCGATTAAATAATCATTTATTTGTTTTATATATACAGCCCTCGATTTATATGATCAAGGGTAAGTCATTCAATTCTTTTACTCTATCAATTATATATATTGTTAACTTTTGGTGCAGGAAGTAGTAGTATTATTGACTATATAGATTGAACTAAGGATCTATAATTCTAATAAAAGTAGATTTGAAATTATCCTTAAATATGGTTTATATATCATTATGATCATATAATCTTAATTCTAATCCTATAATAGCTTTATTTCCAACATTTCTTTATTGAGGATATTCTATTCGATCCTTTTAGACTACTAATCCTAATATTTTCTTGAACCTTTCGAAAACAATCCTTACACAAAGCTTCGTCATTCCGTTGACAACTATATCGTATATATTGATATAATTAGTAATAATTTTCTTTTTTTCTATCAAATCCTTAATGAAATAATAATTGATATCTATATATTTGAATCGTTTATATAAATATAGATTCTTAATTAAAGCTAAAACACCCTGATTGTCATCAAGTATTTGAATTGTATCTCTATTTTTTCTAATATAATTTGATCTGAATAGATCTTTGAATATTTGTAAAACCTATCTTTTTTGTTTAATGAATATTGTTATTACAATATATTCTGATTCTATATTAGAAATAGTTATAGATACTTATTTCTTGTTAACCCACAATATAAAGTCTTTATAGAATATTACAATTTTTTTTGAAATACTTTTTCGATTATATTTGTTATTAATTCAATCTATATCTATATATACCTTTATTATATTATCAAATATATTATATTCTTTGTAGATATCAAATTGTACTTTTTTTGATCCAAATTATAATTTCTATTTAATTGTTGATCGTAGATATTATATCAGATTCTTCAAAGCTATAATATAATGTTTTGTTGGTTTTGTTATAAATTGTGAAAGTCTTTCAATTAAGAATACTATATCTGATCAAATATATATTATTGGATAAATTACATTTCCTATTCGTTGTTAATATTTATTCACATTTACTAATTCATTATCATCGATTACTGGTCGGAGATGGGTATAATCTATTATTGATAGTTTCTTGATTTGATGTTGTTTATATATATATAATACTATATTTGGTTAATATAATATCGAGATATTTTTCTTGGTTTATAATTAATATATATATTTTTCTATTACAAATAACTTTAACATTTAGGATCTTATTAATCTTCTTTAGATTTTTGATATTAAAACAAACTAATAGTTTTTCATCGAATCAAATGATTTGCAATAATATGTATAATATAATAACGATATCGTTGATATATATCAATAATATTATATTACAATCTTTGAATATATATAAATATAGATCTATCAAATTTTATACAAAGCCTATATCTAAAAGCTTTTTCTTCAATAGTAAACTCCAATCCCTTCTAATTTATCTCAAATCATATAGACTTTGTAGAACTTGTAATATATATTCCTTTTCGACTTTGATATTTTGGGATAATTCGAAATAGATCTTTTCCTTCAAATACGATTCAGTAAAAGTATTTTTAATATCGAAATGTAAGCATTTCAAATTTTCCTTTGCAATAATAATTAAGAATAATTTGAGTATATTTAGTCTTATTATTAGTACAAACGTTTCGTTATAATCTTTTCCTAATATCTGATTGAACCCTCGAATTACTAATCTTGCTTTAAATTGTTCTATCTTGTTATCCTTAATATTATAAATACCCATTTCGTCGAAACCAAATTACTTCTTTTAGGAAATATATATTCTTCCCAAATACCATTTTGAACCAAAGATATGATTTCCTCTTGAATAACTTCCTTCCATTTTTCAAAGTGTTTTTGATCCGATATTACTTCCTTATAAGTTCTTAGTATTTTGATTCTTAGAACTTCTTCGATCAAATATACTCCACCTTCTATATTGTCTATATCTATCAATGAAATTATGAAATCTGAAACAATCTTATCTTTAATATAAAGATCTATTTTATAAATGATTAAGATTGTAATTATAGTATATTTTACACTTTCTTGAATTTTGGTTTATATAGATATCGCAATTAATATCTTTATAATCTTGTTTTTCTATTCTTTTTCAGAATCTTATTTTATATCTTTTTTCTGTTTTCGTATTAGATATCTTAAGGATTCATTTTTAAGATCCATTGTATCCTTTTGTTCGGTTTTAAATGATTGTAGATTTATTTTGTTTTTTAATTTTATTAAAATAAACTTATTAATAAAATTTAAGATAGTTTTAAATTTTGCTTCTAATATAGATTCAGAATCTGCAAAAGTTGATTCTTGAATTGGAACCTTTGAAATAATGGATTCGATATCTGAAGTATCCTTGGAAGAAGATTCTTGATTTGTTTTTTGAATATTGTTATCTTTATCTTCATTATATATTGATATTGATATATCTAATTTATTTGATTTTAATTCAACAATTAAAGTATTTGATATAATCATTGAATTCGATATAATATCTACTAAAGAGAATATTTAGAACAAAAATAATACAGATATTATATTTGATATTAAGGATAAAGAAGGTATCTTATTTATTATCGGTCTACTATAAGGTTTTCGATCTGATTCTATATTCTTTGTTTCTTGTAAATCTGATTCATAATTTCTTAATTTAAAATCCAAATCTTTTTCTCGATGAAATTTATTTATAATTACTTTGCTTAATCGAAATATATAATTTAACTCTAAAAAATACATTTTGATATATTTATTTATAACTTTTGAATATCCTAGGAATATATTGATTTTTGAAATATCCTATAACTTATTATATCTTTATTTTTTCGAAATAATCTTAGAATTAATATAAATATAACATTTGTTTTTTTAGATTTTATATATCTCTATATCTGGTATTATACTTATAAAAGCTTTTATAAAGAATCGATTTATTTTATTTATATTAGGATTAATATTAATACAATTTTTGATATAAATATTATATTCTATAACTTCATTCCAAAACTTTAATAATAATCCAACTTCTTTTAACATTATTCTTATATCTATTTCTACAATCCTTATATTCTATTCTACAAATTTGTTTTGATATAAAAAAACAATTATTATAATTTCGGATTGTATATCTAATAATCATTTACAAATAACTTATAAAAATTCCAATGCATTATCAATCCTAATTACAATGATCTTTTCTTTAATAGTCAATTCCATCTCCTTTTTCCAAATTTTCAATATTTGAATTATATCATCTTTTTGTTTAAATAATATAATCTAATTTATTTTTATATAATTATTAATAATCAATATAAAATAACGATTCCCTCAAATCGATTTTGGGAATGGTTCTATTATATCGAAATGTATAAATTCGAATCTCTTTGATTTGTACTGATTCAATTGCTTCGGAATACAATTGATCATTTTGATAAATATATACATTTTATAGATATCTAATTCAATTAAAATCTTTATTAACTTGATTATATTAAATACCTTATATAAATTCTTAATCTTATCTGGACCTAAATGATTGAATCTTCGATACTATAATAGATATCTCTCTTTCTCCTTGAATATTAATTCGTTATCGATACCTTTGATGCCATCAATTATTTTTGAAGAAAAGCCTTTTTCCTGATCATTTTGATATACACTCAAACAGAGAGTTATATCCTTATATCTTTTGGTTATATATAAAACTATATACATTCCGTTTTGTATTCTAGCATAAATAACTTTCTTATTGTCCTTCTTGAAATACATATAATGAGAATTGAATTCCCTTTACAATTCTATTTCGCAGATCCTTTTTCCTAACAGCAAATTTATTTCTAGTTTTAATATATATAACACATTTAAAAATAATATCTTAGAATTATCTTTGTATATTATATCCACTAAATCCCAATAATGATAATATATTATTCCCTTATTAATTTTTATCCTTCGTTTAATAATAAAATCTATTAATCTAAATAATAAAGATTAATCAAATATATATAAAGAAACGCTTATATCAATATATTATTTGTTAAAAAAAATCTTATTAATAATTTTCTTTATCAAATTGCAATCTTCTTTTATTATATCCTTAATATCAAAATCTGATTCAAAAATATTATTAATAAGGTGTATTTGATCTTTTTTATTGAAATAAACCTTTTTCGGATTCGGTGATCCTCTTTTCTTTTGGTAATAAAAGTAATTACAAAGGAATTTATTGGTTTATATTAAATATAGATAATCTTGTATATAATAATTTTCTTTTTGATATAGATCGCAAATATTGTTTAGGATCTCGAAATCTGATTCTTAATGTCAAAAAATATACCTAAATCCTTTTGCAATTTATATTTGCTCTAATTTATCCTTAAAATAAAGTTTCTTAATTTATAAATACTTAATCTTATTATTAATATTAAAGTTGATTTAGATATCCAATATATCCATTATTCTTTGATAATCAATTAAAAGATTATATATTAAAATTAAGAACAAAACAATATTTTAATATATTAATCGATAGTTTTCGTTTATAGCCCCTAATTTCCTTTTATACTTTTTCAATTTGTTCTAAACTTCGATAATGATTATATCAGGATAGATATCGGATTGAAACTTGAAGTTCTGGATTATCGTTATATATATATTGATTATAATTATATTAATTTTAGTATATTTCGATTTAAGGTATCTCTAGAATATATATATTGTTGAATATTCGTTGATAAAGGCTTCATTGTTATTATTGAATGTTATACAAATATACAATAATATATTCGCTTTGTCCTTTAAGTATTCCGATTTCAATTTAACATTGTAATATATACAATCATTGATCTTATAGATAGATACTATATTGGATTCTATAATCTATATATATTCGTTTAATGTTTGATTAATTATATAAAATCATTCTTTTTCTTTCAATTATATCTTTGTTTATCTGAATCATTGTTTATAATTATTTTGATCGAATTTCGAAGAATTATTTGATTTCGATATTATAAAGGTTTCTTACTATTTGATGAATATCGAAAATAATCTTTAGGTTTTTAAAACGATTTTAAAAAATATACAGTAAGTAAATTCAGGATAATAAAGAAATATAAAAATAAAACAATAAAAAAATTCGTAAAATTGTATTGTAATATATTTTCTTATAATTATACAAACTTGCTCTTCGTTTCTATTATAATTCTGTATCAACATTATATAAATTGTTCTCCGTTTTGGTCTGTAATATTATAAGTTATAAACTATATTATCGTATTTCAACTCTACTTCAATAATACTATATAAAAACTCTGATTTTCACTTTATTTTATTTCTACTAATTATACTAATTCTTTCTCAATTTGCTTTGCTTTCTAATCACTATTATACAACCGAATCTTATAACTTATTAACTTTTAATACAGAAAATAATAGTATTATTAACTATATAGATTGAATTAAGAATCTATAATTCTAATAGAAATAGATTTGAGGTTATCCCCAAATATGGTCTGTGCACCATTATGATCACGTGACCTCAATTCTAATCCTATGATGGCCTCATTTCCAACATATATCATCTATTCCCCGATCCCTGAAAATGCTCTATAATCATACTATCCCGTGATAGTAAATAATTTGATTATAGAGTTTATAATCGTGAAATAAAGAAATAAGTAGTATCACGGGATAGTATGATTACAGAGCACTTTCAGGGATCGTTGAATAGGTGATATATATGATTGATAGAGTAAAAGAATTGAATGATTTGCTCTTGATTATATGAATCAAAAGCTGTATATATAGAATAAATAAGTGGTTATTTAATTGATATATATTTTAATTAAATTAGATCTTTATTTATTAATATATTAAGATCATTTTATCAATTGATAGATTAATAAGGGCTAAAAAATCCTTTATTCTGATTGGAAAGTATATATTTTAATTTTTTGTAGGATATAAAGGATTATAAAGTTTTCTATAATATATTCTTTAGATTAAAAGATGATTTGAAATAAATAGAAAAGTATAGAAAATAATAATTTATATAATTCGTAAATAAATATATAAAACGATTATAAATAGATATCAATAAAGAAATAATATAATATATAAATCTAAAATAATTTTAATATTTTTGGAATAAAGAAAAATTTGATTATATATAAATTATAAATTTCTTTTGATTTTTGATTTATTATTTGTAATATTTTTTGAAATCAAGATTTTGAATAATAAAAAAAAATTTTCTATTAAAAGAATACAAAAGAATAATTGATTTTATAGTGTAATAATTGAAAATGCTTATAATTGTTAGATTATAATATATTGGTTATAATAGTGAAATAAAATAAATGAATTTTTAAAGATATATAGATCCTTTTTTTATATTCTTATTTTTGTTTTAATCAAATTTTTATTGATTATTATTATATCTAAAATTTCGAGGTTTAAGAAAACTAAATAAATAAATTTTAGTTATATTAAGTAAACAATAATTGAAAAGAAAGTTTTGAAAGAATCAAATGCGAAAAAAGATTTTAATATTTTTTTCAAAGGATTAATAAATCGAGTAAAGAAAATTAATAAATTTAGTATAGATAATAAATCAAAATATCAATCTTTAGGAATATAATTTAACTAAATTTATTTTTAGAATAATATACAATTATCTATTTCAAAAATTATTTTTTTTTGTTAAAGAAATTATTATTCGTTATAATCAATTGTTTATTATAAATTCAAATAGTAATTTGGAGGTAGATTTCATTTTTGAATTCTATTATATAATTGAAAGGTTTTATTAATCTTATAATTATAATTATCGAGGTAAGGATTATTTGATAAAGAAAAAAAAAGAAAAAAGGTTTCTTTATCTAATAATAATGATTTATTTAATTTTTCAGTATTAGGTTTTTCGGATGATAAATTAAATAAAGAAAAGAAAGAAAAAAGATTATCGAAAATTATTAATTTTTTAATCAAAATAAGAGATAAAGGGAATTATAAGGAAAAAAACAATTATTTATATATTTGATATATAAAATTATTGATTGTTGGGAGATATAATTTTTATAGTGAATGTTTTGTTGATTCTTTCAAATCGAATAATTATTGATATTGGAATTATGGTATTTATTTGTATATTTCTTTGTCAACTTTTCTTTATTTTTTAATAGATTATTATATTATTGTTTATTGGTAAAATTCGAAAATAAGTTTTTTGTTTATTCTTTATTTTTATAATATATTAATTATTAATTGTATAATTTAAATAAGGATACAGAATTATGATAAAAGTAATATTGGAAATTAAAAAGAAAAAAGAAATTGTTTTTTTGTTTTTATATTATTATTCTTTTTCTCTTCATTATATTATTCATTGAAATCCTTGAAAGGCTAAATGGAAAAAGTATATTGTAATTTCGAAGAATGATAATAAAGATGAAAGAGAAAGAATAATAAAGAAAAAGAAAAGAAAAAAACGGATAATATATTTGAAGAAAAAGAAAAAAAGGGATAATCCTTTAACTCCTATAATATTGATAATATTAAGAATTTCGATTATTTTAATTGTTCTTTGTTTATTGATTATTATAGATAATCCTGAAGCTTTTTTATTTGAACTTCAAATTATTGAATTTAGAAAGAAATTTATCCTTTTTTGAGGATAAGAAAATAAAGAACGAAGAAGTAATCAGCCTTAATTATTTTTTGTTTCCCAATGAATATAAAATATACGAATTGAAATGTATTATAGAAAAATATAATAATTTGAAATACCAAATAGGATTCATTTTATTCATACCAAAAAAAAGAATTATAAATTTCGGATTATTGTTATTCAAACTTTATAATCCAGATTATTATTATTCAAACTTTATAATCCTATTATTTATATCTTATAAATTAAAAAAGAATCAGAAATATTCGAATTTTTATTTTATAAAATTTTTGATGAATTTATTAATAATTATATCAATGATTGATAAATAAATTATATAAAAATTCCTTTTTGAATATTCTTAATATAATTATATATTTTGAATATCGACATAATATAATTTCGTAATGATCCATTTATTCTTATCGATTACCAATCTGATCATTTATTGATTATCACAAAAAATCGTTACAAATTCTTTTACTATTAGATCGATCTCTTTTAAGAAATATAAGATTGTTATAATTTCTTTTGATATACATTCGATTTTGAGAAGCTTTACTTCAATAATCGAAATAATTATAATATCTTATTTAAACACTTTCTATACAATTAAACCATCAAAAAGGGATATAATATACTTTTAGAATAATCAATGAATATCTAAATCATTTACAAAAAAAGTATCTAAAAAAACGAAAAATTGTAGTATTTGATTATTACTATATTAAATCATAAAATATCTTATATTCTATAGATATTATAAATAATGATCGATAGTTTTTATATAATTGCTTGATAGATTAATCAAATAATAATTCAATTATAAAGTAATAAATAATATATTTGCTTTTATAATGATTACAATATATAATATTAATCTTATTTTCTTTTGATATATTTTTATAATATATATAGAAATTTAACCCTGATTTTTCTGAAATACTATTATTGGAAATAATATATTTATTATCCCATTTGTTATTTTGAATTTCTTAATAATCTTTTTAATATATATATTATAGATTAACCATAATTTTTTCTTGGATTGATCATAGAATATATTTATATTTAAAAACTATTTAGTATTTTCTAAATCTTGTAGTTTATATATAGTTTTGATTCTTTCAATAATCTTTGTAATAACTAATTCGTTTTTTTTATAATAAATAATCTGAATATTATCTATAAAAAAAGAATTATAATAGTATACTTTAGATTAATGTATAAATACAATTCCTTTTTGTGTTATATCAATTCTAGTTTTTTGAATATTTGAATGAAATCTTTAAATTATATAATTGGGGAATTTTATAGATTATATAAAACTTAATCGATTATAACATTTTTGTTTAGGATTTTATATTTAT
This sequence comes from Stromatinia cepivora, assembly GCA_014898415.1. NCBI lineage: Eukaryota > Fungi > Ascomycota > Leotiomycetes > Helotiales > Sclerotiniaceae > Stromatinia > Stromatinia cepivora. Next base: position 916,855 of record RCTD01000015.1, on the reverse strand, counting down.
TAAATAGATAATATATAATTGGAATATTGAAAAAATTATATAGAATATTGACAAAGATATTGATTATATTATATTATTTGATTTCGAGATTATATTTAATAATAATTGTTATTACAATTCGGAATGATCGATTTATTAGTATAATAATATAAATAATTTGAATAATATTCTTAATTTAAAAATCTCTTTGTATTATTAAATATGAGTGATAATGAATAATTAAATTTTGATTATTGTATTTATATATAAATATTCATTGAAAGGGGATCGATTTTGTAGGTTTCGATTTAGAATCGATTTTATATCAGGTTTTTCTAGCTTTAAGATTATTAATTTCAAAATCGTAGTTCTATTTGAATTAATATTCTATTTAATGATTTTTTAATTAATAATAAAAATGAGATAAATTTAGAATTGTAAATATATAAATTCGAGGAAATGGTATTGTTTGTAATTTATTGATCATAAATCAAATGGAAGATAATAATGGTTTTGTTTCAATTTTAATAATGATTATATTATGAATTATTATAAATTGAAAATACTTCTTTATATTGTTTATTCTTTATTAATTAAATTAGAATATAAAATGAAAGTTGTTTAAATAGGGTAATTCTATTGAGTCTATCTTTTGAGATATAATAATTCCTATATAAGATTCAATATTGGGATTATTCCCTTAATAATATTATTGTATATACAATTGCTTTTATATATATATTGATTACTTTAGGATATAAAAATTAGGTGATTCCCGGAAGAGAGATGACTCTGAATAGTAATCGTATAATTGAAACTCAAATGGATTGATTTAAACCCTGGGTATTTCAATCTTTATAATACAAACTCTTTTAAATATCTATTCGAGATTATAAATCTATAAATTCTTTATAAATCGATTAGATGAATATATAGGGTATAACAATCTTTGTAATGATTGGATTTCCTTTATAGAATACTTTGATTGATCATTCCAATATATATATTTTCTTTTGGAATATTGAAATTGATTGATTAAAGTAATCTCTGAGTTACTTTTATATATATTACAAAAAACTTTAATGGTATAATTAATAAATTTATACTCTATATTCTTTATATCAATATATTTAATAAGATCGGAATCCATATTATTATTATAAGTATCTTTTTGAACAATACTAATATCTTTATCTGCGAGATATGGTTGCTTTTTATTGAAAAAGTTGATTTCTTTAATTTTTTCAATGAAAGGATCGATTAGTATTTGTATATCTTTATTGTATATTTTATCCTTATTACCTAAAGGATTAGATGGATTGAATAATCCTAAATCGACTTTTTTATTTTCATCATTATTCTTTAGATTTATATTTACTCCTAAAACCTATTTATTTGTAAACAATAAATCTGAAATGCATTTGATAGATGAATCAAGGGCTTTTCGATCCATAAAAATAAATAAATGAATGAAATCTTTATAATTGTTTTCGTTTTGAATGATTGTTCTGTCCATTTTGATATAATCTTGTAGATCAAGGGTTTTAGTAAACTATTTAAGCTTTTTTGTAATATAAATATCGATTATCCAATTGATAGAATCTATACAATAAATGAATTCTTTATTGAACATTATATTTCGAATAATAATAATTTTATCAAGTTTGGATATTTATATATAATAGATTAATATATTTAGAATATAGTTTATTAAATATTTAATATATATTCGAAGATTAATTTTATATTATTTCCTATTAATTCCAATTTCTCTATTTTTATTCAAAAAATAAATTCAGTATTTATATTTAAAAATTCCATTCTAATTGGAATAGAGATTATCAGATATTTTCTTTACAAATAAAGGATTATCTTTGTAAAAATAATCACAGAATTATATATCGAACATTTTATTAAGCGATTTGAAGGATTTGGTTTTTAAAGGATTTATATTATATAAATAAATAACAATTTGTATTGTTTTCATTTATAATTTATCTAATAAATTTATTATAATTTATATTTTTATTTGTTTTATAATTGTTTCTTATTCTATATATTTTGATCCTTTATTGGATTTATATATATAAAATGTCACGAATCGTGAACCACAGGAGGCTAACCACGTGATACCCCTTATCTCCCATATCAATTTATAAGCTGATCATCTGTATGTATATGTTACAAATCATATGATTTAATATTGTGAGAAAGTTGGGATATCAAGGCCTAACACATAGCTAGTTCGTAGTCATATAATCACATGACTCTTCGTAGTTAGATATAAGAAAGGACTCTGTTCCCCTTTCCTTGAAAGAAATCAATCGTTTTTCCATTAGTCTTTTTGTACCCCATTTGTATACAATCCAAACTATTATCTAAACCTACTAGTTTTACTACTTGAAACCTCTACAATATAATCTGATCAATTCCAATTCCCATTTCCCCTCGCAGCGTGCTATCGGGACGCACGTATCTCGACCTACCTCTTTCACAATATAGTAAAATGGTAACCTTAATAATATATATATATAATCCTGCAATCTACAAATAAGTATTTGTATATATATATCTAATCGCTTTTTATAAGCTATAATTCTTCAATTGTAGATTCTAAGAAATATAATTGATTTTATTTATTCAATTTTATTAGAGTTTTTATATATCATATTATTTATAATTCATTTACAAGTATCCGATCATCTAGTAGTTTTCTAAATAATATTTCATTTTAATAATATCTTTTTAGATAAACTTTTACAAATGTTATATTTAGAGGAAGAAGATCTATTTCGATTTAATCGATAAAGATAAACTTTTTTAGAAGTATATTATCATTTTTATAATACAATGAACTTTTTCTTTTATATATTCCGAATCTTCGAAAATATATTCTAAGGAATTCTTTTTTTCTTTTCAATTATTTCAATAATCTTTCAAAGAAAATATAAATATAAGATTGGATAATATTATTATTGGAAAAAAGAAGATTGGTAAAGAGAAGATTCTAGTATATAAAATGGATATTCTTAATAATTTAATTGTTTTTCCTGAATCATTATTATAATTACAAAATCTCTATATAATAATTATAAATTTGAAAAAGGAGAATCAACAATTGAAAGTTATAATAATAACGAGTTCTATAATAATGCAATTTTCTTTTGAACTTTAAGTAATGTTTATATAAATATTTAGGTTAATAGTAATACCTGGGATTCCTTTTATTCTTTCAATCGAAATCTAAGGATCTTTATCCAAGTAAATTCGAAGATCCCGAAATCAAAGGAAGAAAACTTTGATTAAACAATCTGATTATTTAGGGCCCTCCAATGGTTCTTTTTTCTTTTAGAAAGTAATAATCTATATAATAATTAGAGATCCCTTTATTCAAGAAGTCGATCTAATCGGTTAAGATTGTATTTCTGTATCAATTACAATTCGTAATAAGATATATATATATTAAAATCTATAAATCTTATTATTAAATTTAGCGATGGTATTGAATCTAAAATTAGTTTATAGTAATTATTGGTTATAGAATGATTCGAATTGTATATTATATTATTTAAGAGTGAGATATAATGTTGTGTATATGTAATTGATTAAATTGAATCGGAAGTATAAATATATTGTTATATTCTTTATATACAAGTACTTCGATTTATAGTATTCGAATTGATCGAATAGTTTGTAACGATCTATCGGAATCTGGTTGAAGTCGATGATGTTTGTTTTCAATATAAGATGTAGGTTATATCTAATATAATTCGATATAACAATTTCTTAGAATGATATAGAAAGTTCAGATTATTTGTTATCCAAGTGGAAATTATTGATAATAAAATTCTATTTAGGAATTTCGAATAAAAGATTTCCGATTTTCTTTTGTAAATAGTAGTAATATTTATCAAGGATTGTAAGATTACAAAAGAACTTATGAATATATTTATTAGAGTAGATCAAACTGAAGTTTTATTATAAAAACAAAATCGATATTGTATTGAATGAAATATTCCTATAATTATTATAAATTCTTTGCAATCCTTTTAAAGCTTTAATAACTTCAATTTTGGAACCTTTATGTTCTCGAAATCATTTCCATTTTGGAATACTCTTTTTGGATATACCGGCCCTACTATATTCAATAACTATTCGAATTTCAAATATTTATTACTCTTTCTCTTTTCTAGAATAGTATATATATTGATGTTTTGTATCGATAACTTCAATAAGATCGAAATGGTATAAGAAGAAGTAGAAGAATTCAAAGAATATCAAAATGTCGAAGAAGACTTCAATTTAAAAGTTATAACTGAAGTTATACAGAATGCCTGTTTAGAAAAAAAAAAGCATTTAAAATCAAATATTGTGAGAAAGTTGGGATATCAAGGCCTAACACATAGTTAGTTCGTAGTTATATGGTTATATGACTCTTCGTAGTTAGATATAAGAGAGGGCTCTGCTCTTTTTTCTTTGAAAGAAATCAATCGTTTTTTATTAATCTTTTTGTATTTTATTTATATATAATCTAAATTATTGTTTAAATTTATTAGTTTTACTATTTGAAGTTTTTATAATATAATCTGATCAATTTTAATTCCTATTTCCTTTTGCAATGTATTATTGGGATATATATATCTTGATTTATCTTTTTTATAATAGTGATTTATATTGGATTCGAATTGTATAATTTATATTATATAAATATATTTGTAAGGAAATTATAATTGAAAAGAAAGTAGAATTAGCAGTTTGTAGATGGAGGGATAGGATTGGTTTTGAAAGGATAATTCTTTCAAAAATATGGGATTGTTAAATTCTAAGTAAGGAAGTTTTAATTATCAAAGTTTTTTTATTTGTATTTATCTATTATATTGAAAATGAATCATTTTTCAACAAAATTATTATTCTATTTTCTATTTTGAAAGAAATATATCGATGAAAATCCTATTCGGAGATATAATTAATAATATTAAGAGTATATTAGAACTTCAAATATAGTAGAATCTCTATTTATAAATGAGTCATTTATCTCTACAAATAAGAAAACTCTAATCCCGAGGGCAATCTTGATTGAATATGATCAATTATATTGAAGGATCTTGAATATCTTATATACCTTTAGAGTTATTTGAATATTTAAATATATATCAGAGTAATAAAAAGGATTAAGTATAGTATACTAAATTATCATCCTTAATATTGGTAATCAAAAATTTAAAATATATTTTAAAAAACTTTTAATTGAGGGGTTTGAGATTTATATATTTTTTTGGAAGAAGGAAAACTTTAGAAAGAATTATATATATCTTTTTTTTTCTTTTGAAGATTTATTAAAGGAAAATTATGAATATTGAAAGCTATTGAGAATCAAATATTGAATCAGATTTTAACGAATCGAATATTTTTCAATTAAATTATAATAATATAATAAATAATTTTGATTTATTTATAAGATTGAGTTTCCTGTAAAATACTTTTTAAGGATCAAAGGATAATATTATTGCTTCAATTATCGATCCTTTTGAATTCATTAAAGAACTCTTTATTGATGATAATAGAAATCCTATTAAAAAAGAAGAAAAAACAAAGAAAACCAAAAAAGAAAAAGAAATAAATCAACAATAATAAAACCCATCAAAATTCTATTTGTTATTTGTATTAAGGATTATATATATATATTCCTTATTATATTATATATTAGAAATACTGCTGCCCTTATTTTCAATAGGATCGATATATCTGATTTCCTTACAATTTGGGATGCTTTGCAAATTGATTATAGTATATCCGATAAGGAAATGCGAATTCGATTTCCTTAATATTATAATTATACTATTATTATTCAAATCAAATTTATATTGGAATATAACTTTATTAGATATAATTGGAAAAAGGGATTGAGATTAATATTACTCCAATATTTTTGTAATTATAATATTTAATAAATAATAAGTACCCGAAACTTTTTTAATTAATTTATCGATAATCAATATAACAAAAATGAAAAGGATGTTGGAAATGAGGCCATCATAGGATTAGAATTGAGGTCACGTGATCATAATGGTGCACAGACCATATTTGGGGATAACCTCAATTCTACTCCTATTAGAATTATAAATCCTTAATTCAACCTATATAATCAACAATACTATTATTTCCTGTATCAAAAGTTAACAGATTATAAGATCCGATTGTATAATAATAATTAGAAAACAAAGCAAATCGAAAAAGGATTAATATAATTAATAAGAATAAAACAAAATGAAAATCAGAGTTTTTATATAGTATCATCGAAACAGAATTGAAATACAACAATATAGTTTATAATTTACAACATTACAGGCCAAAACGGAGAGTAATCTATACAATACCGATACAGAATTATAATAGAAACGAAAAACAAATTTATATAACTACAAGAAAATATACTATAATACAATTTTATGAATTTTCTTATTGTTTTATTTTTTATATTTCTTTATTATCCTAAACCTATTTACAATATATTTTTTAAAACTATCTTAAAAATCTGAAGATTATCTTCGATACTCATTAAACAATAAAAAACCTTTACAATATCGAAATCAAACAATCTTTCGAAACTCGATCAAAACAATTATAAACGATAATTTAGACAAACGAAGATACAATTGAAAGGGAAAAGATAGTTTTATATAATTGATTAAATATTAAACGAATATATATAGATTATAGGATCTAATATAATATCTGCTTACAAAATCAATAGTTGTATATATTATAATATCGAGTTGAAATCGGAATACTTAAAGAATAAAGCGAATATATTATCATATATTTATACAATATTTAATAATAACGATAAAGTCTTCATCGACGAATATTTAACAGTATATACACTTTGAAGATATCTTAAATCGAAATATATCAAAATCAATATAATCACAATCAATATATATATAACGATAATCCAGAACTTCAAATTTCAATTTGATATTTATCCCGATATAATTATTATCGAAGTCTAGAACAAATTGAAAGAATATAAAAGGAAATTAGAAATTACAAACGAAAACTGTCGATCAATATATCAAAATATTGCTTTGTTCTTGATTTTAATATATAATCTTCCAATCGATTATCAAAAAGTAATAGATATATTGGATATCCAAATCAACCTTAATATCAATAATAAAATCAAGTATTTGTAAATTAAAAAACTTTGTTTTAAAAATAAATCAAAATAAATATAAATTGCAAAAAGATTTAGATACACTTTTCGATATCAAGAATCAGATTTCGAAACCCTAAATAATATTTATAATCTATATCAAAAAGAAAATCATTATATACAAAATTATCTATATTTAATATAAACCAACAAATTCCTTTACAATTATCTTCATTATCAAAAGAGAAAAAAATTATCGAATCCAAAGAAGATCCATTTCAACAAAAAAAATCAAATACACCCTACTAATAATATCTCTAAATCAGATTCCGATATTGAAAATATAATAAAAGAAAATTGTAATTTAATAAAGAAGATTATTAATAAAACTTCCCTTAATAAATAATATACTGATACAAATGCTTTTTTATATATATCTAATCAATCTTCATTATTCAGATTAATAAATCCTATTATTAAACAAAGGATAAAGATTAATAAAGAAATAATATATTATTGTTATTAAGGTTTAATAAATATAATATACAAAAATGATTTTAAAATACTACTTTCAAATATATTATATATATTAAAACTAAAAGTAAACTTACTATCAAGAAAAAGGATCTACGAAATAAAATTATAAAAGGAATTCAACTCTCATTATATATATTTCAAAAAAAATAATAAAAAAGTTATTCATATTAGAATACAAAACAAAATATATATAATTTTATATATAATCAAAGAATACAAAAATATAACTTTTTGTTCGAATATATATCAAAATAATTAGAAAAAAAACTTTTCTTCAAAAATAATCAATAATATCAGAAGTATCGATAGTAAATTAGTATTCAAAGAAAAAAAAAGATACCTATTATAATATCGAAGATTCAATTATCTAAACCCAAATAAGATCAAAAATCTATACAAAATATCCAATATAATTAAATTAATAAAAATCCTAATTGAATTAGATATTTACAAAATATATATATTCACCAAAATAATCAATTGTATTCCGAAGCAATTAAATCCATATAAATCAAAAAAACTTGAATTTATATATTTCGATATTATAAGATTATTCCCAAAATCGATTCAAGGGAATCATTATTTCATATTGATTATTAACAATTATATAAGAATAAATTGGATTATACTATTTAAACAAAAAAATGATATAATTCAAATATTGAAAATTTGGAAAAAGGAAATGGAATTGATCATTAAAAAAAAGATCATTATAATCAAAATTGATAATATATCAAAACTCTTATAAACTATTTGTGAATAATCATCAAATATACAATCCAAAATTACAATAATTGCTTTTTTATATCAAAATAGATCTATAGAACAGAATATAAGAATTACAGAAGCAAATATAAAAGCAATATTAAAAAAAACTGAATTATTATTAGAGTTTTGGGATAAAGCTATAAAATACAATATTTATATCAGGAATTATATTAATATTGATTCTAATATAAATAAAATAAATCGATCCTTTATAAAAGTTTTTACAAATATAATATCAAATATAAAGATATACAAAATCTAAAAAAACAAATATTACACTTATATCAATCCTAAGATTATTCTGAAAAAGCAAAGATATAATAAATTGCAAGACATTTCGAAAATTGATATATTCCTAAAATACTTAAAAGTTACAAATAAATATATCAAAATATATTCTCCAAAACTAAATTATATATTTCGATCAAGCAAAATAATTATAAATGAATTTTATCAAAAAGAAAATTTAAATCTTAAATTAAAAAATTATAAATCAAATCCACAAAGAATTAAGAATATAAAGTTAAATCGAAGATCTTATAATAAATCAACAATAAACAAAGCATTTTCTTTATTCTTAATACTTTCTTCATCTTTAATATTAAATACAATATTTATATCACCTTTATTCCAAATATTCTCTCTAACAGATATTATACCAAATTCAATAATTATATTAAACACTCCAATTATCGAATTGAAATCAAATAAATTAAATATATCAATATTAATATACAATAAAAATGAAAATAATAATATTCAGAAAACAAATCAAGAATCTTCTTTCAAGGATATTTCAAATATCGAATTCATTATTCCAAAAATTTCAATTCAAAAGTCAACTTCTATAAACCCTAAATCTATATCAAAAACAAAATTTAAGATTATTTTAAATTTTATTGATAAATTTATTTCAATAAAATCAAAAAGTAAAATAAATCTATAATCATTTAAAATCAAACAAAAGGATATAATGAATCTTGAAAACAAACCCCCAAAATATCTAATATAAAAATAGAAAAAAGATATAAAACAAAATTCTAAAGAAGAATAAAAAAGCAAGATTATAAAAGTATTGATTGTAAGATCTATATAAATCAAAATTTAAGAAAATATAAAATATATTATAATTACAATTTCAATCATTTACAAAATAAACCTTTATATCAAAAACAAAATTGTTTCAGATTTTATAACTTCACTAATAAATACAAATAATATAAAAAATATAACATATCCAACCGAAAAAATTCTAAAAATCAAAATACTAGGAACTTATAAAGAAATAATATCGAATCAAGAATATTTTGAAAAATAAAAGGAAACTATCTAAAAAGAAATTATATCTTTGATTCAAAATGATATTTAGGAAAAATATATATTCCCTAAAGGATAACAAAATAAAACGATTCAAAACAAGATTAATAGTTCAAAGGTTTAATTAAATATTAGAAAAAGATTACAATGAAATATTTACATCAATAATAAAGCTAAATATATTTAGATTATTCTTAATTATTATTACAAAGGAAAATTTGAAATACTCATATTTCGATATCAAAAATATCTTTATTGAATTACATTTGAAAAAAAAGATTTATTTCGAATCATTCCAAAATATCAAAATCGAAAAGAGATATTATCACGGGATAGTATAATTACACAGCACTTTCAGGGATCGTTGAATAGGTGGTACACGTGATTGGTAGAGTAAAAGAATTGAATGACTTGCCCTTGATTATATAAATCAAGAGCTGTATATATAGAACAAATGAATGGTTATTTAGCCGATATACACCTTAATTAAGCTAGATCTTTGTTTATTAGTATATTAGGATCACTTTATCAATTAATAGATTGGTAAGGGTTAATAGATCCTTCATTCTGATTGAAAAGTATACACTTTGATTTTTTATAAGATATAGAGGATTACAGAGTTTTCTATAATATACCCCCCAGATCGGAAGGCGATCTGAAATAAATGAAAAGATATAAAAGTAACAATTTATATAATTTATGAATGAATATATAATACGATTATAAATAAATATCAACAAAGGAATAGTATAATGTATAAATCTAAAATGATCCTAATATCTTTAGAATAGAAAAGAATTTGATTATATATAAATCATAAATTTCTTTTGATCTTTGGTTTATTATTTGTGATATTCTTCGAAATCAAGATTTTGAATAATAAAAAGAAAGTTTTCTATTAAAAGAATATAAATGAATAATTGATTCTGCGGCATAGCAATTGAGAATGTATATAATTATTAGATTACAATATATTGATCGTAATAACGAAATAAAATGAATGAATTTTTAAAGATATATGGATCTCTTTTTTATATTTTTGTTTTTGTTTTAATTAAACTTTTATTAATTATTATCATATTTAAGATTTCGGGGTCTAAAAAGGCTAAGCAAACGAATCTCAATTGTATTAAGCAAACAGCAGTTGAAAAGAAAATTTTGAAAGAATCGAATACAAAAAAAGATTTCAGTACTTCTTTGAAGAATTATCAAATCGAATAAAAAGAATTAATAAATTTAGTATAGATAATGAACTAAAATATCGATCTTTAGAAATATAATTTAATTAAATTTGTTTCTAAAATGATATACAATTATTTATTTCAGAAATTATTCCCCTTTATCAAAAGAATTATTACTTATTGTAATCAATTATCAATTATAGATTCAAATAATAATTTGGAGGTAAATTTCATTTTTGAATTTTATTATATAATTGAAAGATTTTATTAATTTTATATTTGTAATTATTAAGGTAAAGATTATTCAATAAAGAAAAAAAAAAGAAGTATTTCTTTATTTGATAATAACAATCTATTCGATCCTTTAATATCAGATTTTTTGGATAATGAATTAAATAAAGAAAAGAAAAAAAAAAGATTATCAAAAATTGTTGGCTCTTTAATCAAAATAAAAGATAAAAAGAATTATAAAGAAAAAAACAATTATTTATATATTCGATATATAAAATCATTGATTATTGGGAGATATAATTTCTATAATAAATACTTTATTAATTCTTTTAAATCGAATAATTGTTAATATTGAAATTGTGGTATTTATTTGTATACTCCCTTACCGATTTTCCTCCATCCTTTAGTAGATTATTATATTACTATTCATTAGTAAAATTCGAAAATAAGTTTTTCATTCATCCCCTATCTTTATAATATACTAATCGTTGATTATATAATCCAAGCAGAAATATAGAATTGCAATAAAAATGATATTGAAAATCAAGGAGAAAAAAAAAAGTTGTTCTTTTGCCCCTACATCGTTGTTCCCTTTTTCCTTATTGTATTACTCATCAGAATTGTCACGAATCGTGAACCACAGGAGGCTAACCACGTGATACCTCTTATCTCCCATATCAATTTATGAGCTGATCATCTATACGCATGCATTATGAATCATATAATTTAGTATGATAAAATGGTAACCCTAATAATGCTTATATACAATCCTACAGCCCATAAATGGATATTTATATATATATATCTAATCGCTCCTTATAAGCTATAATTCTTCAATTGTAGATTCTAAAGAATATAATTGATCCTATTTATTTAGTTCTATTATAGCTTTTATACATTATATTATTTACAATTCATTTACAAATATCCGATCATCTGATGGCCTCCCAAATAATACCTCACTTTAATAATACTTTCTTAAATGAACTTTTACAAATGTTACACCCAGAGAAAGAAGATCTATTCCGACCTAATCGATAAAGATAAATCCTTTTAGAAGTGTACCATCACTTTCACAATGCAACGAACTCCTCCTTTTATACACTCCGAATTTTCGAAAGTATATTCTGAGGAACCCTCTTTTTCTCTTTAATTATTTCAACAACCCTTTGAAGAAAATATAAATACAGGATTGAATAATATTACTATTGGAAGAAAGAAAACTAGTAAAGAAAAGATTTCAGTATATAAAGCCGATGCTTTTAATAATTCAATTATTTCTTCCAAATCATTATTACAATTACAAGATTTCTATACAATGATTATAAATTTGAAAAAGGAGAATCGACAATTGAAAACTATAGTGATAACAAGTTTTGCAATAATGTAATCTTTTTCTAAACCCCAAATGATGCTTATATAGGTATTCAGATCAATAATAGTATCTAGGACTTTCCTTATTCCTTTAATCGAAATTCAAGGATTTTTATCCAAGCAAACCCGAAGATCCCGAAATCAGAAAAAGAAAACTTTGATCAGATAATCTAATCACCCAAAATTCTTTAAGGATTCTCCTTCCTTTTCAAGAAGTAATAATTCATTTAATAATCAAGGGTCCTTTTATTCAAGAAGTTGATTTAATCGGTCAAGATCGTATTCCTGTGTTAATCATAATTCACAGTAAGATGTATATATATCAAAATCTATAAATCTTATTATTAAACTTAACGATGATATTGAATTTAAAGTTAATTTATGGCAATTATTGATTATAGAACGATTCGAGTTATATATTATATCATTTAAAAATGAAACGCAACACTGTACATACATAATCGACCAAACCGAATCGGAAGAACAAGTATATTGTCATATTCTTTATGTACGAGTGCCCTGACTCACAGTATTCGAATTGATCGAACAATTTATAGCGATCTATCGGAACCCGGTCGAAATCGATAATGTTTGCTTTCAATATAAAATATAAATTATATCTAATATAACTCGATATAACAATTTTTTAGAATGGTATAGGAAATTCAGATTATTTATTATCCAAATGGAGATTACTAACAATAAAATTTTATTTAAGAATTTCGAATAAAAGATTTCCGATTTTCTTTTGTAAATAGTAATAATATTTATCAAGGATTGTAAGATTATAAAAGAATTTGTGAATATATTTATTAAAATAAATCAAAACGAAGTTTCATTATAAGAACGAAATCGATATTATGTTAATCGAAAAGCCTTTATAGTTATTTGCAAATTAATGGTTATTATAAACCCTTTGTAACTCTTTCAAAACTTTAACAATTCCAATTTTGGAATCTTTATATTCCCGAAACCATTTTCATTTCAGAATATCTTTTCCGGATATACCGGCTTTATTATATCTAATAACTATTCGAACTTCAAATGCTTATCGCCTTTTCTTTTTCTTGGAATAGTATATATATTGATGCTTTGTATCGATAATTTCAATGAAATCGAGATGGTATAAAAAGAAGCAAAAGAATTCAAAGAATATCAGGATACCGAAGAAGACTTCAGCCCAGAAATTACAATTGAAGTTATATAGAATATTTATTTAAAAGAAGAAAAGCATTTAAAATCAAACATTTAGATTTTGTTTTTATTCTAAATATTATACGGGATATAAGATTTCTTGATCTAACCAAACTTATAAGAGAAAAAGCATTTATCTTCCCCTACAATTTTTCGAAAAATGGTTATATTTATTAATCAAGAGTATTTATTGATTTTAAAGTAAATAGATTCGTTTTTATTAATATCATATTTCTTACTTATTTATTTCCTATATTTAAATTCAGAATTATACTGTTTGAAGTTTCAATTGAAGTTAAAAAGTATAATGATATGTAAGGCTATACTATTATCTATTTTATATTCCTTAATTTAATGGTTGATAATTGTGAATAATCTTTTGTCCTTTTCTTTATTATTGAATTAGGGAGTTATAATATTATTTTAGGTAGACTTTGGTTATCAGAGATTCGAGCGAAGTTCGATTGCTTTAATAGATATTTTAAATGGCCTAAAGAGAGATTCTATATCATCTTTTATTCGAATAATCTCTTTGTTATTTAATTATCCCTTTACAAATGGAAGATCGATTGATTAATTTAACAAAATACTAATCGATAAGATAATTAGTTCGAAGAATATTGAAATCGAAAAGATTTATAATTAAATAGATCAATTATAGTTGATAATATATAATAAGAATCTTCAAATATGAATGTAATATAGATTCTTGTTGAAAAGGAAAAGGTCCTGATTCCTTTCAAGTTTAATTTATCTTCTTTCCAACTAATTATACTATTATTATAGATTTATAAATACCTTTCTTGTATATCGCCTGAAGTTTTCGATCTATGTGTATTCAAATTCAATAAATTTTAATTAGAATACAAAAAAGATGAACAAATTGAATTCTTTATTATTATTCTAAAAGAATTCGATAATATAATAGATTTCTAATGAAACGAATGATATGCAAAAGAGAGAGTATTGATTGCCCTAACCGAATTCAAGAATACAAAAGTTCGAGAAAAATTTGATCGAGTATTGGCCGAAATCGATTCAGAATTTGAAATACTATTTAAATATCAATAATATTATTAAATCTTTTTCAAATATAAATCAAACATTTTGCCTTCTAACCGATTTTATAATTATAAAATCATATTGGAAGACAAAGGAGAACAAGTTTTATATTACAATCCGCTTTACAAAATATCCTTAGAACAATTGAAAATCATCAAAGAATATATTATAAATAACTTCAGCAAAGGTTTCATTGAATTCAATCAAGTTTTTTATATTACACCCATTCTATTCATCAAGAAATCCAATAATAATTTAAGGTTCTATATAAACTTCAGATTATTGAATTCCTTAATATATAAAAATCAATATCCCCTCTCTTTAATCAATAAAATATTTTCTCAGCTTTCCAATATTAAGATCTTTACCAAACTCGATATTCGTTAAGCTTTCCATTACATAAAAATGAATCCTACTTCGGAAAAGTATACTACCTTCCGAACCCAATACGGATTATACAAATACAAGATCGTATTATTCGGATTAACGAATAATCCCGCAACCTACCAGCATTATATAAATGATATTCTATTCAATTACTTAAACATCTTTTATACAATATACCTCAACAATATTCTAATCTATTCTGAGAACAAAGAAAAACACCAAACTTATATTAAATTAATTCTCAAACGATTAGAAACTATTGATCTACAAATGGATTTCAAGAAATGCGAATTCAATATTATATACATCAAATACTTGGACTTTATTATCTTTATTAAAAAAATAGAAATAAATCCTGAAAAGATTAAGGTAATTGAGAATTGGACCTTTCCAACAATAATGAAAGGGATCCAATCATTCTTCGGTTTTTGTAATTTTTATTGATGGTTTATTAAGGATTATAGTATAATAATGAAACCTTTCAATGAATTTATTAAAACAAATATTAAATTTGTATTCGACAAAGTATATTAAAACATATTCAATATCTTAAAGGAAAAACTTATCTCTGCTCCACTCCTACAACACTATAATCATCGATTCCTTTATATGCTCGAAACAGATATATCCGATAAAATAGTTACTAATATATTATTATAATAGTATAACAAAGATTGATTTCCTATAGCTTATTTCTCCAAAACTATAATTGCTGCTGAACTGAACTACAAAGTTCATAATAAGGAAATACTATCAATCATTCGATCTCTTAACCATTGAAGAACGGAATTCGTCGATTCACTATATAAAATTAAGATTTATACTGATTATAAGACCTTTGAATATTTCATGATTATTAAGACTTTCAATATCCGATAAATTCATTGAATAGAAGTTTTAAATCGATTATAACTTCATTATTATATATCGCCCTGAAAAAGATAATCCTTTCGCTAACATTTTAACCCATTAGATCGATAAATTAGACCTCCAGAATTATATCAAAAAAAAGAATCACTTTTAGTAGTTTATTAAAGATAACCAAATTGATATTGAAATTATAAAAAAAGCTTTACAAAAGTATTACCCAAATGAAACAACAATTACTAGTATCGATTTAAATGAAATCGTTCCTCGATTCAATCTAATTAATTATATTATCGAAGCAAATAAAACTATAAATAGCTTGTTAATATTCAGAATACAAATTACCCAAGGTTATAAACATATATCATTCCAAAATGACCTTTTGCTTTACAATAACCACCTGATAATGCTTGATATCGATAACCTTCGAATTTACCTGATTCGTAAAACCTATAATTCCATTTCTATTATTCATTTTAGTATAAGAAAAACCTACTTTTTATTATTTCAATAATACTATTAGCTCAGAATACACGATATTATAATCAGATATATATACAATTGTTACATTTGCAAATACAATTCTGTTTTATACAATCATATCTTTGGTTTATTGTATCCATTTTCGATTTTTAATCAAATATAGCAATATATCATTATGGATTATTGCAATTTTAATAAAGATAAATACGGATATAATAACATTTTAATCATTATTAATCGATTAACAAAGCAAGCTATCTCTATACCTTATTATAAATCAATCGATACTCGAATTCAAATATAACTATATCTTTACTATATATATCGATATTATAATCTCTTTGATATTATAGTATCGGATTGCAGCCTTCAATTTATATCACAATTCTAAAAGGAATTCAGCCAAATCCTAGGAACCGATCTCAAATTATCTATTACTTATTATTCTTAAATCGATAATCAAATTGAGATCTATAATCAATATCTTCAATAGCAATTAAAATCGTTTGTTAATTATTATTAAAACGATTGATCAGAATTCCTATTTATAATGGATTACACATAACTTACTCTTCCATACGATTCTCTAGAAGGGTTCACATTTTACGAAATTTTATACAGGTATATATCGAAATGTATATAGGAATGAAAGGAAGATGCTGGTAAGCCAACAGACGATATGAATATATATAATGTCTGTATATACACAAAATATAATAGATTAGCTTTTATATGAACGAAAGAAGGTTTATTGTATATTCAAGTCAAGATGTCGAAATCTATGAATACTTATCGGTGTAAAATCGATTTCGATATCGGAGATTATGTATAGTTTAATATAAAGAGTTATTCTATTTAAAGATTATCCAAGAAATTGGATTTCCCAATTCAAGGAAGATTCAAGATCATTGGTCGATCTGGAAGTTCTTTCAAACTCGAACTCCCGATTACAATGAAAATTCATCCTGTTTTCCCTCTAAACTGATTATATAAGGCATATAATGATCCTCTTCTTGATCAGATATTCGAATTACCTTTGCTTATTAATATAACTGGTGATTCGGAATGGGAAATGGAAAAGATCCTAGTAGTAAAGAAAATACGAAAAACCCTATTATATAGAATCTCATGGTTTAATAGCGATACCAATCTTACCTGGTATCTTGCTTCCGATCTTAAAACATCATTATACCTTCTATACGATTTTCATCTAACCAATCCAACATTGCCTGATCCTTCTAATCGATTAATTGATTGGATAAAACTTTATAAGAGCAAAAAGGATAATTATAATTATATAGATAACGATTCATCTATAAAATTAAGGGAAAGAAAAGTATTCTTCAATATAACAGATTAGATGTTATGATTTTATAATGATGTATATATATACAATTATAAAAGGATCAAAAACCCATACAAATTCGAGGGAATTTGATTGTATATATATATAGCCCGAACTCTATACAATAGACGAGCTGCCATTATCAAAACAATACGAAGGCAATATATGCTTATAATCATTTCAAAAAAATCATGCAAAGGGAAGCTTGAATATAGTAAGAACGAAATGTGATGTCACCCCTGTCGATTTCGTTCAATTTGGTTGATTTGGTCAATTTGGTCAATTTGGTCAATTTGGTCGATTAACTTGATCGATTTCAGAATTGACCATATTAACCACCCATCATCACTATACCATAATTCAACCTCCTTCCCTTTTCTATTGAAACTTTTTCCTTTCAAAGGTTCCCTAAATCAAAGAGAATACGAATCAATATTAATTTAACCAATTGATAAACGATTTGATCGATTTGATCAATTCATTCGTCATTTTGGTCAATTTGGTCGATTAATTTGATCAATTTGATCAATTTCCAATAAATTGACCAAATCAACCAAAATAATCAATCTAATTGATTTAAAGTTTATAAACCTTTACAAAACCTGATTTCTAATGAAATAACAATGAAACAAAGGAATGAAACGTTTAAAGACGAGTTTTTCCGAAGGGGGGGGTAATATCATGAATCGTGAATTACAGGAGATTAATTATATAATACCTCTTATCTTCTATATCAATTTATAAACTGATCATCTGTATATATACGTTACGAATCATACGATTTAGTATAGTAAAATAGTAACCCTAATAATATTTATATATAATTTTGCAGTTTACAAATAGGTATTTGTATATATATATCTAATCATTCCTTATGAGCTATAGTTCTTCAATTGTAGATTCTAAAGAACATAATTGACCCTGTTTATTCAGCTCTACTACGGCTCTTGTGCGTCACAAGAATCCTTGAAAGGCTGAGCGGAAAAAGTATATTATGATTTCGGAGAGCAATAATAAGGATAAAAAAGAAAGAGTAATAAAAAAGAAGAAGAGAAAAAAGCGGGTGGTATATTTAAAGAAAAAGAAAAGAAGGGATAGTTCTTTAGCTTCTATAATATCAATAATATCAATAATTCCGATTATTCCAATTGTTCTTCATTCCTTAATTATTATAGATAATCTAAAGACTCTTTTACTTGAATTTTAAATTATTAAGCTTAGAAAAAAACTTATCCTTTTTTAAGGATAGGAAAGTAAAGAATAGAAAAGTAATCAGCTTTGATTATTCTTTGTTTTCTAATAAATATAAAATATATAAATTAAAGTGTATCATAGAAAAATATAATAATCTGGAATACCAAATAGGATTCATTTTATTCACATTAAAGAGAAGAAATATAAGCTCCAGATTATCGTTACTCAAACTTTATGATTATCGTTATTCAAATTCTATAATCCTATTGTTTATATCTTGTAAATTGAAAAGGGATCGGAAGTATTTAAACTTTTATCTTATAAAGTTCTTGATGAACCCATTAATAATCATATCAATGGCCAATAGATAGATTACATAAAAGTTCTTTTTTGAATATTCTTAATATAACCATATATTTTGGATATCGATATAATATAATTTCATAATGATTCGTTTGTTCTCATCAACCATTAATCTGATTGTTTATTGATTATCGTAAAAGATCGTTACAAGCTTTTTTATTGTTAGATCGATTTCTTTTAAGAAATATAAGATTGCTATAGTTTCTTTTGATATATACTCGACTTTGAAAAGCTTTATTTCGATAATCAAAATAATCATAATATTTTGTTTGAACACTTTTTATACGATTAAGCCATCGAAAAGGGATATAATATACCTTTGGGATAATCAATGAGTATTTAAATCATCTACAAAAAAAGTGTTTGAAAAG
Source organism: Stromatinia cepivora (assembly GCA_014898415.1). Classification (NCBI taxonomy): domain Eukaryota; kingdom Fungi; phylum Ascomycota; class Leotiomycetes; order Helotiales; family Sclerotiniaceae; genus Stromatinia; species Stromatinia cepivora. The sequence continues at coordinate 897,046 of RCTD01000015.1, read as the reverse complement.
ACAAAAAGTTGTGGTATTTGATTATCATTATATTGGATCACAAGATACTTTATATTTTATAGATATTGTAAATAGTGATCAATAGCTTTTATATAATTGCTTAATGGATTGATCAAATAATAGTTTAATTACAAAGTAGCAAATAATATATTTACTTTTATAATAATTGCAATATATAATACTAAGTCCATTTTTTCTTAATATATTTTTATAATATATATAGAAGCTTGATCCTGATTTTTCCGAAATATTATTATCAGGAGCAATATACTTGCTATCCCATTTATTACTTTGAATTTCTTAGCAATCTTTTTAATATATATATTATGAATTAATTACAGCTTTTTCTTGAATCGATCACAAAGTATACGTATACCTAAAAATTATTTAATGTTTTCTAGGTCTTATAGTTCATATACAGCTTTGATTCCCTTGATAATCTTTATGATAATTGATTTGTTTTTCTTATAATAAATGATCTGAATATTATCTACAAAAAAAAGAATTATAATAATGTATTCTAGGTTAATGTATAAATATAGTTCCTTTTTGCATTATATTAATCTTAATTTTTCGAATGTCCAAATGAAATTCCTAAACTATATAATTGGGGAATTTTGTAGATTATATAAAGTTCAATCGATTATAATATTTTTGTTTGGGATTTTGTATTTATCAGATAAATAGTATACAATTGGGGTATTAGAAGGATTGTGTAGAATATTGATGAAGGTATTGATTATATTATATTGCTTTATTTCGAGATTGTATTTAATGGTGATTGTTATTACGATTCGGAATGATTGATTTATTAATATAATGGCGTAAATAATCTCAATAATATTTTTAATTTGAAGATCTCTTTGTATTATTAAATATAAGCAATAATGAATGATTAAATCTTGATTATTGTATTTATATATAAATATTCATTGAAGAGGAATTGATTTTGTAAATTCCGATCCAGAATCGATTTTATGTTAGGTTTTTCTAGCCTTAAGATTATTAATTTCAAGATTGTAGTTCTATTTGAATCAATATTTTATTTGATAATCTTTTAATTAATAATAAAAACAAGGTAATTTTAGAATTGTAAATGTATAAATTCGAGGAAATGATATTGTTTGTAATCTATTGATTGTAGATCAAATGAAAGGCAGTAATGATTTTGCTTCAATTTTAATAATAATTATATTGTAAATTGTTATAAATTGAAAATATTCTTTTATATTGTTTATTCTTTATTGATCAGGTTAGAATATAAAATGAAAGTTGTTTAAATGGAATAATCTTATTGAATCTGTTTTTTGAGATATAATAATTCTTATATAAAATCTAGTGTTGGGATTGTTCTTTTAATGATGTTGTTGTATATATAATTATCTTTGTATATATATTGGTTATTTTAAGATACAAAAACTAAATGATTTTTAGAAGAGAGGTAACTCTGAATGATAATTGTATGATTGAAATTCAAATGGATTGATCTGAGCTCTAGGTATTTCAATTCTTATAATACGAATTCTTTTAAGTATTTATTCGAGATTATAAATCTATAAATTCTTTATGAATTAATTAAATGAATATATAGGATACGATAATCTTTATAATGATTGGATTTTCTTTATAGAATACTTTGATTGATTATTCCAATGTATATACTTCCTTTTGGAATATTGAGGTTAATCGATTGAAGTAATCTTTGAATTACTTTTATATATATTGCAAAGAATTTTGATGGTATAATTAATAGGTTTATACTTTATATTCCTTATATCAATATATTCGATAAAATCGGGATCTATATTATTGTTATAGATATTTTTTTAAATAATACCAATATCTTTACCTACAAAATATAATTGTTCCTTAATAAAAGAATCGGCTTTTTTAGTTTCTTCAATAGAAGGATCAATCGATATTTGTATATTTTCATTATATACCTTATCCTTATTATCTGAAGGATTAGATGAATTGAATAATCTTAGATCGATTTTTTTATTTCTATTATCATTCTCTAAATCTATATCTATCTCCAAGATTAATTCGTTTATAAATAATAGATCTGAAATACGTTTGGTGAATGAATCAAAGGTTTTTCGATCTATAAAAATAGGTAGATAAATGAAATCTTTATGATTGTCCTCGTTTTGAATAATCGTCCCGTTCATTTCGATATGATCTTATAAATTAAAGGTTCTAATAAATTGTTTAAGCTCTTCTATGATATAAATATCGATCATTTAATTAATAGAATTTATATAATAAATGAATTCCTTATTGAATATTATATTTCGAGTGATAATAATTTTATTAAATTTGGGTATCTATATATAATAGATCAGTATATTTGGGATATAATCTATTAAATATTTAATATATATTCGAGGATTAGTTTTGTATTATTTCCTATTAATTCCAGTTTCTCTATTTTTATTCAAAGGGTAAACTCAACATTTATATTTATAGATTCTATTTCAATTGGAATAAAGATCGTTAAATATTTTTTCTGTAAGTAAGGGATTATCTTTATAAAGATAATTATAAAACCATATATCGAATACTTTATTGAATGATTTGAAGGATTTAGCCTTCAAAGAATTTATATTATATAAATAAATAGCAGTTTATATCATTTCCATCTATAATTTGTCCGGTAAACCTATTGTGATCTGTATTTTTATTTGTTTTATAATTATTTCTTATTCTATATATTTTGATCCTTTATTGGATTCATATATATAAAATAGGGATAGTTTGAATTCGACACCTTTTTGTTTAATCCATTTCTCAAATAATATTGTTCTTATAACTTTAATAATAAATATATCATTATCCTATTTGATCATTACGATCGCTAGATTATATTTATAATGAATTCAGGTTACAAAGCTTTGAATAATTATAAATACTTTGTTATATGTTTTGTGATAGATTAAATATGAAAAGATTTTGTTATAATATATTTCTTTGATCAATAAGAGCTATAATACATTGTTATATTCTTTATCGAAATCAAAAAGATCCTATTGGATTTTGTAAAAGGGCCGAGGTAATTAATGATCATTTGAAGTATAAGAAATAATTTGTTTTGTATAAATACGAGTGTAATCAGTATAATTAGAACAAATGATATCTTTTATTTTGATGTTTTGTACTACAAATATTAAATATTCAAGAGTTTCCTTTTTCAAATATTTGGAATATTTATACTATATTTCATTTGTATCTTCTCTTAGGAGAAATGGATCGCGAAAACAATAGAATACTTTGTTTATTTTTCTATTCATTATTAAATATATTATAAAAGGGTTATTTATAGGAATAGATAAAAGAATATTCAAATAAATAAAAAGTGATTTGTATTCTAAGAATACAAGATTTTCAATATAAATGCATTGAACAATTATTATACTATTTATATGATTTCCTTTACGAAAAGTATAATTATATCCTGAAAACTATAGGCCAGCTTTTTCCAATTGAACCTCCAAGATGATATTAATATAAAAACCAAGGATGAATATTATATTATTCAAAACTAAATCATTATTAGGGTAACCTTCTTTCTTGATGATTCTTTTGATAATACAAATTTTGCATTCTAGGATTTGGAAATTGGAAATGCCTGTTTTTATAAGATTATTGAGATCGGATGGTTGATATTGATAATCATTTAATAAAGATATATTATTCATAATATATATAGTATTACAATTATTGAGTAAAATATTATTAAATAGATGGTATACTTTTATTATTATAAAGTATATCTCTAATTAATTATATCAAGTATTCAAGATAACAATATTAATTGAAGATCCTAAAGGATCAATGGAATCTTTTATTTATTTCCTTTTGATTCAATCAGGATGAAATTGTTTCTATGAATATGATTTTGTTTGATCCCTAATTATTTATAATTTGTTTTCGCTGAATACTCTTTTGAATAATGGATTAATCCTTTTAGTAAATGCTAACTTTATGATTTTGCAATTATATATAATATAATTATAATTAATTCTATTATTCCATTCAGATTCGATTCTACAAAGATATTCTCAAATCTTTTTGATCCCTTGATTGTTTTCAAAATTGATATTTTTTTTATTCTTTTTAGACTTTTTATCATTTTGAAAAGAAGTAAATATAGAATATATTCCTTTTTAACTTTTAAAGAAATAAAATCCTGGAAGATTAATCCTTTAAAAATATTTCTGAATTGCTTAAATAAGAGATTGAATAATCCAAGTTGATTATTTATTTCGATTTATATGATTATAGTATTTGCCTAGATTGGGAGCATTTTGATATTAATGGTTTGTAGAAAAGTGTTGATAGTGATTTCATTCTGTACCTTAATGATTTCGTATACAAGAGTTTTGGTATAGATTATAATTCAATTTTTATATTATTTAATAAAATCGGTTTTATCGAGTAAAATTTATATTAAAATAGATTGATATTTTTGTAGTACTACAAACTTGGTAATAGTCATTATAAATGCAAATTTCTTTTTGAGTATATTGATGATTATTTTAAATAGAAAAACTATAATATTTTGATTGAAAATGAATAACTTTATAAAGTATATTTGATCAATTGATGATTCGATTTATTTGTAAATATCCCTAAAAGCTTTATAATTCTGTATATATTCTTATTATCAATATCGATATTTCAATTGAAAAAAAGCAAACTCGAAGGAGATTTCTTGAAAGATAATTGAGAATAAAATAATGGATCTATTAGAAATAGATCCCGATATATTATTATCAGAATCTTTTATCTTTGTATTTCCATTAGCATTTTCCCTGGATTGAATTATTACAAAATATTCCGAGAATTCCTTTTAATATTGAATTTGTTTTTTTTTATTATATTTAACTTAAAGATCGATAGTGGAAAGTAAAATAGATAGTTTGATTGAAAATTAATTGATTTGAATATAGATAGGTTTATTTGTTAGATCAGAATTTGGAGTGGATATCGCTGATATAGAAACAAGTAGATTATTCTCTGGATTGATTAAATCCCAGATTCCTTGAACTTGATATTATTTTTCAAGTGTAAATATCATTCCAATTATTAAATACGGATTATAAAAAGAAGATCGTTTTGATCTTTTATTATATTGAATAAAGGTAATTGAATTGATATAAATATTGAATTATAAATAAAATAGAAATGATATTTTAAGAATGATCTTTTGAATACTTAATAATCATCGAATAGGAAATTGTATAGATTTAAAAACTATCAGATTTATAATTATCATAGAATAGTATAATTATATAGTACTTTCAGAGATCGTTGAATAAATGGTACATATGATTGATAGAGTAAAAGAATTGAATAACTTGCCCTTGATTATATGAATCAAGAGTTGTATATATAGAACAAATGAATGATTATCTAGCCGATATATATCTTAATTAGACTAGATCTTTGTTTATTAGTATATCAGGATCACTTTATCAATTGGTGGATTGGTAAGGGCTAGTAGATCCTTCATTCCGATTGGAAAGCATACGCTTTGATCCTTCATAAGATACAGGGGATTGCGGGGCTTTCCGTGACAGATATATATTATAAACCTTACAAAATCTATATAATTTAAAACAAACTAAAAGGGATTGAAGTTTATTATTGAAAAAAGAACTTTTAAATATAGATTTTGTATAAAATTTGACAGATCTATATTTATATATATCCAAAAACTATAATATAATATTATTAATATATATCGACGATATCGTTATTATATCATATATATTATTACAAATCATTTGATTCGATAAAAAACTATCAATCCGTTTTAATATCAAAAATCTAAAGAAAATTAGTAAAATCCTAAATATTAGAATCATTTGTAATAGAAAAGTATATATATTAATTATAAATTAAAAAGAATATTTCGATATTATATTAATCAAATACAATATTATATATAAATAACACCAAACCAAAAAATTATTAATAATAGATTATATCCATCTCCAATTAGCAATCGATAATAATGAATTAATAGATATAAACGAATATTAATAACAAATAGAAAATATAATCTATCCAATAATATATACTCAATTAAATATAGTATTCTTAATTGAAAGATTTTTATAATTTATAACAAAACTAACAAAACATTATATTATAACTTTAAAGAATCTAATATGATATCTATAATCAATAATCAAATAGAAATTATAATTCAGATTAAAAAAAATATAATCTAATATCTATAAAAAATATAATATACCTGATAATATAATAAAAGTATATACAAATACAGATTGAATTAGTAACAAATATAACCGGAAAAATGTTTCAAAAAAAGTTGTGATATTTTATAAAGACTTTATATTATGGATTAACAAGAAACAAATATCTGTGATTACCTTTAATATAGAATCAAAATATATTACAATAACAATATTCATCAAATAAAAAAGATAGGTTATACAAATATTCAAAGATTTATTCAGATCAAATTATATTAGAAAAAACAGAGATATAATTCAAATGCTTAATAACAATCAAAACGCTTTAACTTTAACCAAGAATCTATATTTATATAAACGATCCAAATATATAGATATCAATTATCATTTCATCAAGAATTTAACAAAAAAGAAGAAAATCGCTATTAGTTATATCAATATATACGATATAATTGCTAATAGAATAACGAAGCCTTATACAAAGATTGCTTTCGAAAGGTTTAAAAAAATATTAGGATTAGTAATCTAGAAAGATCGAATAGGATATCCTTAATAAAGGAATGTTGGAAATAAGGTTATCATAGGATTAGAATTGAGGTTATGTGATCATAATAATACACAGACCATATTTGGGGATAACCTTAATTCTACTCCTATTAGAATTATAGATCCTTAGTTCAATCTATATAGTCAACAATACTACTACTTCCTGCACCAAAAGTTAACAAAGGATTATATTATTAAATTTATATTTTCGGTTATTTAATTTATTAACAATTATATAATCACTGAATTCGAAATTAGAAGAATATTCCTATATGATCTGTATGTCCAAATAAGAAAGAAGATTGTTAAATAATTTAAAATTGATTTCGATAATTCTACTTCTATAAATTTCAAAAGAATAATAAACGAAGCTTACAAATAATACTTTTCTAAGGTTTCTATTATTCGAATTTATAAAAGATCTAAATTTCATCAAATTATTATTTCTTAAATTATATATAAATATATAAAAACTCTATTTGTCTTTGATATCAATATAAAGCTTTATTTTCAAGGATAGGAGATAAAGGATATTATGAATGAAATCATTGATTTTTTGAATAAATTCAGTATAAATTATTTAAGAATGAGAATTAAAGGTATAAGAAACTCGAAATTATCCTTTTCGTCATTATAATATCAAATTATTCATTGAGGAGACAATACGAAATATAATGATTATCTTATTCAGAATAAACAGAAGAGGATTCTTTTTGATATAAATAGAATTTACAAAAAGGATTATTTTTATTATTATTATTTTGGAAGATCTCCTTATAATAATGATTACATTATAAAACAAAATTGTTTTAAAAAGATCGATAATATTAATACTAAATTATATTATTATAATAAATACAGAATCTTTATATTTGATCCTAAAGGATATCCTAATCCTTCTTCAATCTTTAAATAAAAGGATTTCCCAAAGAATTATCAAATTGAAATATATACAAAAACTTATAGATTTGATCAATAAAAGAAACAATTGAAGAAACCCAATATTAAAAATGATTTACTGAATCTCAGAATCTTTAATATCGAATTGTAAAAAGTATATTTATAAATAATATCAATTATTGAAGAAAGGAAATTATCAATATTAATACAATTATTTAATTTAAAAAAACCTTAAGATTATAAAACCGATTATTTAAAAAGTTTAATTTAATAAAATAAAGCGAAATTAATAAGCCCTAAAAATTGTTAAGTATTTCTCGAAAAGTATTATTCAGAATAATAAATCAAATTGAAAAAGAAAAATTAAAGGAAGAATTCTTTAATAAAAATAAAATTATAGATATTAACAAAAGCGAAGAAAATGAAGCAGAAGAATTTCAGGGAAAGAAGGACCTTTTTGAATTTGATAAAAATGATATAATATAAAAGGATAGAATATTCAATTCTTATATTAAATCTTTAAGAATAAAAAAGCAAATATTAATTATTGTTTATATTATAAAATCCTTAATAGAAATCTTAAAATAGATTTATAGAATCGAAATCCTGATAATAATTGGAATTATTTTTATATATATATTAAATCTTTTTAAATAAATTCTCAAAAAGTATTAATTACAAATATCGAAAAACAAAAAATGCTTTTTAGAAATTCAGAAATTCCTATCGAAAAAGTTATAATAATTTTAATAGTTATTAATCATTTAAATATTTCCTTTAATTATTAATCAAAAGAAATATATAATATATTTATTATTATTATAACCCTTATAAGTAAGAATATCAAGATTAATAGTACTATCGATTCAGGATTGATAATCAATATAATAAACCTAAAAATTGTAAAAGAATTGGAACTTACAATATACAAATATAAGGCGATAATGATTACTCCTGATAGAAATATTATTATTTTATATAGATTAATTGAAAATATGGAAATCAATTTTAAAGGAATTAAGAATATCGTCAATATCTTTGTTTTGAATAACATTAAAGATTTATTACTATTAAAGATACTATATCTATTTATAGGAAAAATCGATTTTGAATATAAAAAAGATGAATAGATTATATAGGTTATTAATAATAATAATATTAATAAGATTAATTGCTGAATGATTAGATCAAAATGTAAAACAGATGTTATAAAGATTGATTTTAAAAAATTGGGAAAAGAATAAACAATATAAATTCTAAGGATTATATTAATGATCTTTTAAAAGTTTTAGATATTATCAAAAATGAAAGGAAATTTGAAGAATTCGTTAAAAATCATTTCCCAGAACTCCTAATTAGCATCCCAAATTTTAAGATAATCTTAAATTCTATAAAATTCAATACAGATATTATTCGAATTGACCTTGATTTTGATATCAAAGATATATTTGATAATATTGAGGATTCGGAATTAAAGGGATTTCAGGAATACTTTATTGCTAATAGTATTTATTTCGATTTGAAAGAATTTAGAGCAAAAAGTAATACTTGAGAGAAACTAATCGATATCAAATATGAAATTTTTGTTCCAATTAATGATATATATATAAAAAAAAAGAACAAAATAAAACCTTTAAACAAAATAAAATATATCAATAAAAAGATCCTAAAAGATAACCCTAATTGACTAGAATTGGAATATACAAAACATTCTAAATATCAATTATCAACTCCTTTTTCGAAGTATTTGATACTATATTTCGATATCAGATTTGAAGGTTTTCGATTAATATAAGAACATTTAATATTATTAAATATCGAAGATATACTTTGGAAGTATAAAAAGGAATTTCTTTTTGTATTATTGCAGAATCGAAAAACAGTATTAACTTTTGATTGAATTGAAATCGGTAATATCAAACCTTCAATTACTCTACTACAGATTATCAAGATAATATTATATAAAGCTTGACAAACTTCTGATTTCGTATCCTTTAAAACTTTTTTATCAATAATTATCGAAATAATAAGAGATCGTATCAAACAAAATATATTAAAGGAAGGAAAAGGATTATATCAAAACCCTTAATATTTAATTAAAAAGAATGAGATTAATAAATACTGTATTGTTATTACAATGACAAAAGTAAATATTGTAACCCTACAAAATGCAAATATACCTTCAAATTTAAAGGAATTTGTTGAATAAATAATTGAATACTTATTAATATCCTTAATTGATTTCTTTTTTAGATATGATCAAATATTTCTAAATAAAAAAAATAGAAATATCATTACTATTATAATCCCTTTTGATTTAATGAGATTCATTATTTTATTACAAAGGATTACTAATTCGATTACTCAATTTGCAAGAATTGTATTAAAGATATTATAGGATATTATATTTGATATTGTTATATTTTATTTGAATGATATTAAAATTAAGGGTCCCAGAACTCGATACAATGAAATTGAAATTGAATCTGGATTAAGGAAGTTTATTATCAAACATCTAAAAAACCTAAATGCTATAATAGAATATATTAAGTATATAGAATATATTATTAGTATCAAATCCAAATGATATTATGATAGAATCTGAATCATAGATTATTATATCAATTCTAAAGGAAGAAATCCTGATACTATCAAAATCATCAAGATATTTGAGTAATTATTTTGCTCGAACGATTATAAAATTAAAATGTTCTTTGGAGTATATATTTTCTATTAATTTTGAATAAACAATTTCATTATTATTATAAAATCTCTTTATATATTATTAAAGAAAGATATAGAATTCATTTGAATCATTAATTATAATATTATAATGATTTTGTTAAAAGACAAATTAATTTCGGCCTTAATCCTTCTTTTATTGATTTATTTATTTGAAATCGGAACTATTATATTTGTTATCGATACTAATTTAATAAAATAAGAAATTGTTTTAGATCAAATATATAATAATAAGTTTTGTATTATTATTAGATCTGAGAATAGTATATGGAATTATATTAAACAGAATTATAATATTATTAAAAAAGAATACAAAAAAGTATTTAAAGTTTTATAAAAATGTAAAAAAGATTTTTATAATATTTATTTTCTTTTAAAAATTAATATAAATATATTTATAATTTAACTAAATAGAATAATTATAAATCTATTTAATACTTTGATTACAAAATGGATTGTTTAGATCAAATTCTTCGATTTTGATATCAAATATATTCTTGGAAACAAAAACATTATTGTAGATACTTTATTATAATAATTACGAATTATTTCGAACGATATTAATAAAGAATATAAAGAAGATATTGATGATTCGATTATTGCAGATCTGAATTTGTTGTGGATAAATCCGATAATGAGTATAAATAGCTTTAAAATTTTAAGATTGTTTTAAATTTTGGAAGGTAGAAATGAAAGGATATAAATGATTATTTAATATATTATTATATTATAAAGATTTAAAAATATATCAATAAAGGATTGGCAAACTTTCAAAAAAGAAGTTTTCAACTTTTATATAAAGAATCGCTACTTATTCAGAATCCAGGGAGATGAATTACCTTCCGCTTATATAGTGATAGATGGCGATTTAGTCGGGAAGGCAGGAATTGTGGTTCGAGTGTGTGGGGAACTGGGTTATAAGGGTTTAAAGTTATTATATATTAAAATATATAATTGTTATTAATAAAATAGAATATATAAGGATATAAAAAATTGAATGATTTTTTGTTCCATTTATTAATTCAGATTATTCAAATAAACAAATGAATCAATAATTATTATTTAAATTTTAAATATTTGGTATAAAATTAATATAGATATTACAAAAATGTTTAATAATTATAGATTCAAATGCTTTGTTGTTTTATAAAAAGATTTAAATAATTGAATAGAAGTTAAAGCTTTGTAGAATATTATTTTGAAAATGATTATCAAATTCCTTTATAAAATAATCTATTGTTATAATCTCTTTAAAGAAATTATTATAAATAAAGGGTTTGAGAATAAAGGTATTGTATTTATTTATTACAAAAAATATAGAATTGATAAAATCAAGATATCAATTTATTATCTATAAACCAATGGAATAATAAAAAAAGATTATTATTCTATTGTAGAAACATTTTCCTGTTTATTACAAAAAGAATATAAATGATCTAAATAATTGAAAATAATATTATTCATTAATTGTATTTCAATTTATAAATTAATAAACAAAATATCATTTGAATTGATCTATAAATGGAAAGCTGTATTGTTTTTTGAAATTATATATATAATTTGAAGGATTTTTGATTGAGAAAGTATATAAATTCGAAAAGATTTATTGATCATTAGAATACAATAATTAAAAATATTAAATGAAGATATTGAGAAAGCAATTCTTTGTAAACAATATTATAGGGAAGATAATAAACTTCGATATAATCTTGATTGTAAAATATTAGATAAGAATATTCAAGTTAAAGATATAATTTTATATTACAATCCTTGATCAAAAATCGATATATCTTGTAATACAAAACTTGTTTTTAAATGATATAAACTTTATAAAATGATAAAAAAATTGGAGGGTCTTTCTATATATACTTTTGAAGAAATGAATAATATTTTATTTGATGGAATCTATATAAATATTTGTTTCAAGAAATATATTTTATATTCAGATTTCTTTATAAATAATAATTCTAAAGATTTATATGAATAGATAAACCAAAAGAACCAAATTTCTAGATATTTATAATCTTTTAAATAAAAGATAACAAATAATCAAGGATTATTCTTTATTCAATCGCAAAATGATATAAAATTAAAAGGAAAAGAGTAAATATAACAAATTAAAAAGGAATTGTTATTACAAACTTTTAATCATCAATTAAAAAGCTCGATAAGGAAAGTCTTATAATTTTTGAAAGAGGAAGAATATTTGAATCCTCTTTAAAAAAACTTATTATATTATTGATTTCGTTTTTGAACAATTTATAAACAATTCCTGAATAGTATTTAAATAATTCAATATTTTCTCTTTAAATCTGTTTTCTTTAATAATTTGATTTGAAGTTATCAACTTTTTGTTTATACTTATTTTACTATTTATATAAGCTTTCATTTAAGTTTTGATATAATATCTGAAGAAAGATCTAATCAGATTATAATCTCCTATTCTATTAATAATAATATTCCTTTTCTTATTTGATACAAGAATCATTTCTTTAATAACGAAATCAAAGCATTTATATTTATTGAAACTTTTGAAGTTAAAGAAAAATATAATATTCTTAAATAATAATTCAATTACTCTATAAATATTATCGACCTTATTGGAGATTTTGTGAGTGAAATAAAAGATCGAATCGAAGGTTAGAAGCTTTATAAAATAATTAATTTCTTTAAAATTAGTTATTTTGTTAAAAACAATAATATAATTCAATTTATCGAATAATACTGTAATAGAATTAGAGAAGATTTTAAAAATCTCGAAAGAATTTGGATAATCGTTTAAGGAAAAGCTTTCGCCCGTTTTTGATTGGAAAATATAAGTTTAAATAATGCTTTAACAAGAATGGATATAGTTTATTATATCTTTCGTTTTAATCCTTAAATCCTTATGAAGTTTCTGAATAGGTATATAATTGAATGCCTTGTACGAAAGAGAGGCAAGAGAGTCAAAAAGTATAGCCCTATAGATTTCTATATTATATATAAATTTATTATAAAAGTTGATATAAAGAATAAAAAAGATTGGATATCTTTCCCTTACAATTTTATATAGAATTCTATTTTCAGAATTTATAGATTTATTTTCAATAATCTCGGATTTCTAAAAAAATATCGTGAAAACGAAAACCCCTTCAAAATTCAATAAAAAAATAAATCTATCTACGAAATAATTATTACAAAAACTGTTTTGATATCCTTTAATAATAATAATGATAAAGAGGAATTTAATATTAAGGAATGATTAAAAGTAATTGCTATATCAAATACCCCTCATGTATATCGATTTCTTTATTCCTAAGCGATTATACCAATTTCGGAATTTATAATTACAAATATCAACAAATAAAAAAAGAAAGATTATCATTTTGATTTTTCGAAAAAAGCCCTTTTTCATTTATCTATTCTGAATAGATTTGTATTTTATCATTGTATAACTAATTATAATATTAAATTTATTTCAAATGATAACGATTCAGCCTTTAACAATTTTAAAACAATTTTAAATTCTTTATAAAAGCTGAAAAATTGCTTTTGCGATTTAGATTATCAATTTGAAAAGGGATAATACTCTTTAATAGATAATGGATATATTATTGGTCAAATAAAATAGAAAGTTATTGTATTATTAGAAAAGCAAATCATTATAAATATTCTATATATATATTATTTGTATGCTCTAGCAAAACTCCTCGATCTAAAATCGTAGTATATTTCAGCCAAGGAATTACGAAATAGATTGATTATTATTATTAGAAACCGAAAGTGTATTAACGAAATAAGATTGATAGGGATATTCTATCCTTAATTCCGTTTATATCAATCCTTGACTTTAAAATGATCAAAGCAAACCTTCGGCTCCAATCGATTCAGTTCAATGAGGAGCTTCTATTTCTCTAATTCTAATAAAGCTTTCAAAGATAACCTTTTTTTATTAGAATTATTAAATAAAGAATCCTTTGAGAATTAATTTATTTTATATATTCTTTTATTTCAATATATCTTCGAATAAAAAGATAAATTCGATTTACAAAATATTTGCGAAAATATTCTTATTATCTATAAATAGCATTTCCATGGAATCTTTAAAAGAGATCTGCTCCCGAATTACTATTTTTCGATTATTCAATTCTTTTTAAAATATAATCCTATTTTATAATATACTATTATTTATATTCAGGAGAATAAAGAATTCCGTTTTATACTAATACCTTCACCTATATTATATTTTCCTAATTATAATAAAAAGTTTAATCTTTATTATTCCTTCTCTGATCTTTTCCATTTAACTTTCAAGGGCAAATAAAAAGAAACTTCAAAAAAAATGATTATCATAATCGACCTTCTTAAACTAAAAGAATCGATTAAAAATTCTTATAAAGAATATCAAATCCTTGTTTTTTATAAACTAGATAATAATAACAATTTAATTCAGGAATTTTTAAAAAAGTGTTTTTTCATTTATTAATTATAATATAATTTTGATTAAATAATAAAAAAAAAAGCTTTCCAAAAGATCGAATGAAAGAATCAGTTTTGTTAAAGAACCCTGATTAGGCCTGAATCCTGAACAATTGTAATATAATCAGATATTATTTTGAGATATATCGATTCTTTTGGATCCTATAGATCGATTTTAATATCGATCTTCTATTTAATTATAATTTTAAATAAAAAGAATATAAAGGATAATAGTTTTTATAAAAATCTTTAGAGATTTCTCTAAAATCAGATTATTCTTTTTGAATTAAACGAATTTAATAAAGAAGATCTTTATATTCTTTAATCCTTTTCTTTTAATATCAATTTTGTTTTATAAGATCATTTTTCTATAGTCTTTTTAGAATACTTATTTTGGGATTCTAATATTATTAAAGGAATAGCAAACAGATTGTTCAAAATCAACGATAATGAATTCAAACTTTAATATAAATGATGGTGTAATTTTGTAATAACGGATCTGGTCATTTAATTTGAAATGTTTCAAGATAAAGAAAAGTAATAAAAAGATTGATCATTATTTGCAGATTATAATATACTTTTACAAAAATAAGAAGCTTTTTGCGATAAGGATCTTGAAAATGATGAATTCCTTAATAAAGAAAATATTGGTAATTAAAAGATTATGAATCTAATTGATGAAGAATCCCTTATTAGGAAACCTCAATTTATGTTAAAGAAGTTTATTAAAAAAGAAAAAGAAATCGCGAAACGAAAATCGATTCAGAACTAATTTATAATACTATTCAATCCATTCTCAATTGGATTTTCTGGAATATAAGGTATTGCTTCAATCCTTAATACAGATTATAAATCAAATGAAAAACAGATGAATTACTCTTTAATAAAAAAGTTTTCTGTGAGATTTAATAATAAGAAAAAGGATTACCTTTTTAATATTAAATAAAAATTTGTAATATTAAAAGTCTTTATTTATTATTCAAATTGAATTCAGGAATTATCAAAAAGTTTGATTATAAATACAAAATCTATTACAAGGTATCCGGTTAAACGTTTAAGAAAGATTGAAGATAGAAAAGATAATAAGAATACTTTTTAGGAATTTGAAATTCTTATCGAATTTGATAAAAAAACAATAGAAATAGATTTAGATCAATAAGAACCTGAAATATATTGTTTTTTTAAAACAATCTTAAAAATTGTTTATCGTTTTAATTTGTTGATATTCTAATTGACTTTTCCTAATCTAATTATTTTTTGATCTTTTTGGTTTTTATCTTTTATAATTATTCTAAGGTCAAGTAGAATATATATTCCGGGAAAAGGAAGGGTATAAGAAAGTTGGGATATCAAGATCTAATATATAATTAGTTCGTAGCTATATAATCATATAATTCTTTGTAATTAGATATAAAAGAGGATTCTGCTTTCCTTTTTTTGAAAGAAATCAATCGTTTTCCATTAATCTTTTTGTATTCCATTTATATATAATCCAAATCATTGTTTAAATCTATTAGTTTTACTATTTGAAGTCTTCACAATATAATCTGATCAGTTCCAATTCCCATTTCCCCTTACAGTGTGCTATCGGGATGTATGTATCTCGATCTACCTCTTTCACAATATTTAAATTCTGTTTCTATTCTAAGTGTTATATGGGATATAAAATTTCTTAATCTAATCAAGTTTGTGAAAAAAGAAGTACTTATCTTTCCCTACAACCTTTCAAAAAATGATTATATTTATCGATTAAGAGCATTTATTGATTCTGAAGCAAATGGATTTGCTTTTATTAATATTATTCTTTAATTGTTTATTTTCTATATTTAAACCAAGAATTATATTGTTTGAAATTTCAATTGAAGTTAAAGGATATAATGATATATAAGGTCATACTATTATTTATTTCATATTCCTTAATTTAATGGTTGATAGTTGTGAATAATCTTTTGTCCCTTTTTTTATTATTAAATTAAGGAGTTATAATATTATTTTAAATAAACTTTGATTATCAGAAATTTGAGCAAAGCTCGATTACTTCAATCGATATCTTGAATAGTTTAAAGAGAGATTCTGTATTATTTCTTATTCGAATAATCTCCTTGTTATTTAATTATTTCTTTGCAAATAGAAGATCGATCGATTAATCTAATAAAATGTTGATCAATAAGATAACCAGCTTGAAGAATATTGAAATCGAAGAGATTTACAATTGAGCAGATCAATTGTAATTGATGATATACAATAAGAACTTTCAAATATAAATGCAATATAGACTTTTATTGAAAAGGGAGAAGCTCCAATTCTTTTCAAATTCAATTCATCTCCTTCCCAACCAATCATATTATTATTGCAGATCTACAAATACCTTCTCTGTATATCGCCCGAAATCCTCGATCTATATATACTCAAATCCAATAAATTCCAATTAGAATATAAGAGAGATAAACAAATTGAACTCTTTATTATTATTTTGAAAGAATTTGATAATATAATAAACTCCCAATAAAATGAATGATATACAAAAGAAAGAAGATTGGTTACTTTGATCGAATTCAAGAATACGAAAATTCGAAAGAAATTCGATCGAACACTAACCGAAATCAATTCAGAACCCGAAATACTATTTGAATATCGATAATATTATCGAGCTTTTTCTAAATATGAATCAAACATTTTACTTTCTAACCGATTTTATAATTATAAAATCATATTGGAAAGCAAAGAAGAATAAATCTTATATTATAACCCGTTTTACAAAATATCCTTAAAACAATTGGAAATCGTTAAAGAATATATTATGAATAATTTCAATAAAAATTTCATTAAATCTAATCAAGCTTTTTATATTATATCTATTCTATTCGTTAAGAAACTTAATGGTAATTTGAAGTTCTATATAGATTTCAGATTATTGAATTCTTTGATATATAAAAATCGATATCCTCTTTTTTTGATCGATAAAATACTTTCTCGGCTTTTCGATGTTAAGGTTTTTACCAAACTTTTTATTGTATAAGAATGGATCCTATTTTGGAAGAGTATACTACCTTTCGAATCCGATATGGATTATACAAATGCAAGGTTGTATTATTCGGATTAACGAATAATTTTGTAATTTATTAATATTATATAAATGATATTCTATTCGATTATTTAAACGTTTTCTATATAGTATATCTCGATGATATTCTAATCTATTCCGAGAATGAAAAAGAATATCAAATTTATATTAAACTAATTTTCGAATAATTAAAAGCTGCTGGCCTATAAACGGATCTTAAGAAATGCAAATTCAATATTATATATACCAAATACTTGGATTTTATCATCTTTACTAAAAGAATAAAGGTAAACCCTGAAAAGATTAAAGTAATTGAGAATTGGATTTTTCCGATAACAATGAAAAAGATCCAATCATTTTTTGATTTTTGCAATTTTTATCGATAGTTTATTAAGAATTATAATATAATAATAAAACTTTTCAATAAATTCATTAAAGCAAATGTTAAATTTATATTCGATAAAATATACCAAAATGTATTCAATAACTTAAAGAAAAAGTTTATCTCTACTTTACTCCTATAACATTATAATTATCAACTTCCCTATATACTCGAAACAAATATATTCGATAAAATAATTATTAATATATTATTACAATAGCATAACAAAGATTGATTTTCTATAACTTATTTCTCCAAGATTATAATTGCCACTGAATTGAACTACAAAGTTTATAACAAAGAAATACTATTAATCATTTGATCTTTCAATTATTGGAAAACAGAATTCGCTGATTTATTATATAAAATCAGGGTTTATACCGATTATAAGACCCTCGAATATTTTATGATTATCAAGATTCTCAATATTCGATAAATTCGTTAAACAAAAGTTCTAATCGATTATAATTTCATTATTATATATCACCCTGAAAAAGATAACCCTTTCGTTGATACTTTAACCCATTGAACCAACGAATTGAACCTCCAAAACTATATCAAGAAAAAGAATCGCCTTTAATAACTTACTAAAGATAACCAAATTGATACCGAAATTATAAAAGAAACTTTACAAAAGCATTATTTAAATAAAACAACGATTACTAATATCGATTTGAATGAAATCGCTCCTCAATTCGATCTAATTAACTATATCATCGAAACAAATAAAACTATAAATAGTTTATTAACATTCAAAATACAAACTATCCAAAATTACAAGTATATATTATTCCAAAATAACTTTTTGTTTTATAATAATTATCTAATAATATCTGATATCGATGATCTTCGAATTTATCTTATTCATAAAATTTATAATTCCATTTCTATTATTCATTTTGGTATAAACAAAATCTATCTCTATTATTTCAACAATACTATTAATCCAGAATGTATAATATTATAATCAAATATATATATAATTATTATATCTACAAATACAGTTCTGTTTTATATAATTATACCCCTGGTTTATTATATTTACTTCTGATTCCTAATCGAATATAATAATATATCATTATGGATTATTGCAATTTTAATAAGGATAAATATAGATATAATAATGTTTTAATTATTATTGATCGATTAATAAAGCAAACTATCTTTATATTTTGTTATAAATCAATCAATACTTGAGTTCAAGTATAATTATATTTCTATTATATATATCGATATTATAGTTCTTTTGATATTATAATATCAGATCGCGATCCCCAATTCATATCACAATTCTGGAAGGAATTCAGCCAAATCCTAAGAACCGATTTCAAATTATTCATTATTCATTATTCCCAAATCGATGATCAAATTGAAATTTATAATCAGTACCTTTAATAGCAATTAAAATCGTTTATTAATTACTATTAAAACGATTGATCAGAATTTCTATTTATAATAGATTATATACAATTTACTTTTCCATACGATTTTTTAGGAAGGCTTATATTCTACAAAACTTTACATAGATATGCATCGAAATATATATAGAAATAAAAGAAAGATGTTAATAAATCAATAAACAATATAAATATATGTGATGCTTGTATATATATAGAATATAATAGATTAGCTTTTACATAAACAAAAGAAGATCTATTGTATACTCAAGCCAAAATATCGAAATCCATGAATACTCATCGATATGAAGTCGATTTCGATATCGGAGATTATATATAACTCAATATAAAAAGTTATTCTATTTAAAGATCATCCAAGAAATTGGATTTCCTAATTCAAGAAAGATTCAAGATCATTAATCAATCTAAAAGCTTTTTCAAATTCGAATTTTTGATTATAATGAAAATTCATTCTATTTTCCCTTCAGATCGATTATATAAAATATATAACAATCCTCTTCCTAATTAAATACTCGAATTACCTCTGCTTATTAATATAACTAATGATTTAAAATAGAAAATGAAAAAGATCCTAATAATAAAGAAAATACAAAAAACCTTATTATATAAAATCTCATAATTTAATAACAATATCAATTTTACCTAATATCCTATTTCCAATCTTAAAACATCATTACATCTTTTATACGATTTTCATCTAACCAATTCAATATTGCCTAATCCTTTTAATCAACTAATTAATTGAATAAAACTTTATGAAAACAAAAAGGATAATTATAATTATATAAATAACGATTCAATTATAAAACCAAAAAAAAGAAAAGTATTCTTCAATTCAACAAACTAAATATTATAATTTTATAATGATATATATATATACAATCATAAAAGAATCGAAAACCTATATAAATTCAAAGGAATTTGATCATATATAACCCGAACTCTATACAACAGACAAACTATTACCATCAAAACAATACAAAGGCAATATATTTCAAAAAACTTATACCTATAATCATTTCAAAAATCATACAAAGAAAAACTTGAATATAATAAAAACAAAATATAATGTCACCTTTATCGATTTCATTCAATTTGATTGATTTAATCAATTTAATCAATTAACTTGATCAATTTCAGAATTGACTATATTAACCATTTATCATTATTATACTATAATTCAATCTCCTTCCTTTTTCTATTAAAACTTTTTTCTTTCAAAGATTTCCCAAATCAAAGAGAATACGAATCAATATTAATTTAACCAATTAATAAACGATTTGATCGATTTGATTAATTCATTCGTCATTTTGGTCAATTTAATCAATTATTTTGATCAATTTGATCAATTTCCAATAAATTGACCAAATCAATCAAAATGATTAATCTAATTGATTTAGAGCTTATAAACCTTTACAAAACCTGATTTCTGATGAAATAACAATAAAACAGAAAAATGAAACACTCGAAAACGAGCTTTTCCGAAGGAAAAGATAGTATTACGAATCGTAAACCACAAAAAACTAATTATATAATACCCCTTATCTCCTATATCAATTTATAAATTGATTATCTATATACATATATTACAAATCATACAATTTAATATAGTAAAATGATAAGCCTAATAATATATATATACAACCCCACAACCCACAAATGGGTATTTGTGTATATATATCTAGTCGCTCTTTATAAGCTATAATTCTTCAGTTGTAGATTCTAAGGAATATAATTGACCCTGTTTATTCAGCACTACTACGGCTCTTGTGCGTCACATAAAATAAAGATAACTCGAATTCGATATTTTCTTGTTTGATTCATTTCTCAAATAATATTGCTTTTATAATTCTAATAATAAATATATTATTATTTTGTTTAATCATTATAATTGTTAAATTGTATTTATAATGAATCTAGATTATAAAGTTTTAAATGATTGCAAATACTTTATTATATATTTTGTAATAAATTGAATATAAAAAGATTTTGTTATAATATATTTCTTTAATCAATAGAAGCTATAATATATTATTATATTTTTTATCGAAATCAAAAAGATTCTATTGGATTTTATAGAAGAGTTGAAATGATTAACGATTATTTGGAATACAAAAAATGATTTGTTTTGTATAAATATAAATATAATCAATACAATTGGAATAAATGATATTTTTTATTTTGATATTTTGTATTACAAATACTAAATATTTAAGAGTTTCCTTTTTTAAATATTTGAAGTATTTATATTATATTTCATTTATATTTTTTTTTAAAAAGATAAATTATAAAAATAATAAAATACTTTATTTACTTTTTATTTATTATTAAATATATTATAAAAGGATTATTTATAAAAATAAATAAAAGAATATTTGAATAAATAGAAAATGATTTGTATTCTAAAAATACAAGATTTTCAATATAAATGTATTGAATAATTATTATATTATTTATATAATCTTTTTTACAAAAAATATAATTATATTTTGAGAATTATAAGCCGGCTTTTTTCAATCGAGCTTTCAAGATAATATTGATATGAAAATTAGGGATAAATGTTATATTGTTCAAGATTAAATCATTATTAAAGTAATCTTCTTTTTTAATAATCCTTTTGATAATATAAACCCTGTATTCTAGGATTTGGAAATTAGAAGTATTTGCTTCTACAAGATTATTAGGATCGAATAGTCGATATCGATGATTATCTAATAGAGATATATAATTTATAATATATATAATATTATAATTATTGAGCAAAATATTATTAAATAGATAATATATTTTCATTATTATAGAATATACTTTTGATTAATTATATCGAATATCCAAGATAACAATATTGATTGAAAATCCTGAAGGATTAATGGAATCTTTCATTTATTTTCTTTTGATCTAATCAGAATAAAATTATTTCCATAAATGTAATCTTATTCGATCTTTAATTATTTATAATTCGTTTTCGCTGAATACTCTTTTGAATAATAAATTGATCTTTTTGATCAATACTAATTTTATAATTTTACAATTATAAATAGTATAGTTATAATTAATTCCATTGTTTTATTTAGATTCGATTCTGCAAAAATATTCTTAGATCTTTTTGATTTTTTAATTACTTTCAAAATTGATATTCTTTTTATTCTTTTTAAACTTTTTATTATTTTAAAAAGAAATAAATATAGAATATACTCTTTTTTTAGCTTTTAGAGAAATAGAATTCTGAAAGATTAATCCTTCAAAAATATCTCCGAATTGTTTGAATAAAAGATTGAATAATCCGAATTGATTATTCATCTCGATTTATATAATTATAATATTTACCCAAATTGAAAATATTTTAATATTAATAATTTGTAGAAAAATATTAATAGCAATTTTATTCTATACTTTAATAATCTTGTATACATAAGCTTTGATATAGATTATAATCCAATCCCTATATCATTTGATAGGGTCGATTCTGCTAAACAAAGTATTACGGGATAGTATGATTACAGAGCACTTTCAGGGATCGTTGAATAGGTGGTACACGTGATTGGTAAAGTAAAAGAATTGAATGATTTGCCCTTGATTATATGAATCAAGAATTGTATATATAGAACAAATAAATGATTATCTAGCCGATATATACCTTAATTAGACTAAATCTTTATTTATTAGTATATCAATATCACCTTATCAATCGGTAAATTGGTAAGGACTAGAAGATCCTTCATTCCGATTGAAAAGCATACGCTTTGATCCTTCGTAGAATACAGGGGATCACAGGGCTTTCCGTGACAATAGAATATTGTTTTTATAATACTAAAATTAACAAAAATTATTTAATTGAAATAAAAAGAATATTTAGATATTTCAAAAAATCTAAATCATTTAAAACTATTTATAAAAAAGATGATAATATAAATTATATAAAAGATAAAAAATTAATTAGATTTATTAATTATTATATATTTATATATAGAAATAAACTAATTAATTAAAGAACTAAATAACAATCAATAATAATTCAAAATATAATTGAATCTAAACTAATTTCAATTAATCTAATCATTAGAAAAACTATATATTTCCAAAAAATATTAAAAGAATTAGATTAATATAATTAAAGTATATTTCTATTATACATTGATAATAAAACTATTATACTTATATCAGAAAACTCTATATATTATAATAAAAATAAATATATTGATACTAAGTATTATTTAATTAAATATCTAATAAATAAAGACTTAATTAAATTAATATAAATATCAATTAATAAACAATTAGCAAATAGTTTTATGAAATCATTAAAAAGAACTAAATTATTAAGATTTATTAAAATAATTCAAAATATAAATTAAAAGTATTATTAGTCTTTTAATAAATATTAACAATTGATTTGTTTTTGTGAATTCGGATTATATATAAGAATAATCAAATTTCATTATTTTAATATATAATTTTAGTTATTTTAGAATTGTATACTCTATCCAAATCCACAATAATAGATATATTGAATTATTATGAATTATTAGTAATTCGAAGTGATTCAGAATTATCATAAATTAATAATTATTCGAAGTAATATAAAGAATATAAAGATATATTTCTATATAATTTAAAAAGTAAAAATATCCGCAACGAGGTATTTATTATAAAGGATTATTATTGTTATTGAATAATAAATAATTTTTATTAATTATTTCATAATATAAAGGCCTATATATATATATTATATTCATTCCGAATAATAAGATCAATATTGTGACGAACCCAACGAGCGTTTAGAGATCAACCTTAGAATTAAAAGCTATAGAGCTAAAGAGAGTGTACTATAAAGCTATATATATAATCGGTTCGGAGTTTAATACTGTACTAATCCGATTGTATGCGATTATGTGTATCTCGTGATACTACCCCCCTCTTCTGAAGAGTTCGCTTCGAATTCATTTTAAATGAATGATTTAAGTATAAAATGATTATTAATCTTTTTTTGATAAAAATTCCTGATATATGGATTATATTACAATCAACGAATATATATCCACTATATTATATACCTTCTTTAAATGATCTTCAAAATATCGGTTATTAATTATCTTTCCTAGATCCTTATTATTATCGTTTTCGAGTTCAATAGTTAATGTAATAATCGAAACAAACTCTTATCAATCTTGAACTCCTTGATGCGGGTTTAACGGATAGGCTTGTATTTAATGAGAATTACTTCTATATTGTATATATTTATTTTGCTTATGTAAAAGAGTTCTTTCAGAAGGGGAAAACTCGGGCATTTGTATACAGGATAGAATCAAAATATAATCAAACTTATCCGATTGGGTATCAAAAGGGTTAAGGGCATTAATAATATTAAGGTTGTTAATATCCATTGAATTATAGTTCCGAAAGTAAGATGGATTCTGCAATATATATGGGATTCTAGATTCATTAAAGTGGAATGATATAAAGAATTTATTTGCTATACGAGCAACTAATTGTTGTATAATTTAAACAAAATTAGAATAAGAGTAAAGAAGAGAAAGCTATTGAGAAAGACGATTTCTAAAAGTAATATTGAGTTTATTGCGAAAGGTTGAGATTTTATTCGAATCGGGTTAATTCTGACCTTTGGCTTTGTAAAGAGTTCTTTCGAATTTTGTAATATAGGTATGTAGAGAATCGGTTCCTTGTTTGAAAGTGAATAGTTTGTTTTCGGCTTTTTGGATTTTATTTGGATTGTTATAAATGTATATAAATTGATTTAGAATCGTTGTATAATTTAAGGGAATGTTTTGATCAAAAGAAGAAAATTGAAATAATATTATAATTTGTATATGAGATTCGAGATTGAGATAAACATAGTAAAATTGAGTTGTAAAGTTGTTGATCGTAACACCGTCTATTTGTAGTTTCGCTTGAATCGAAGGAAACCAGATATCGAACTTTTGAAAGTTATTATTGAATTTTTCAGGATTAAAGAGAAAGGGTTTCGGATAAAAAGGAGTATAAACAATAAAAATACATTCAAGAATTAAGGAACATAGGAACAAGATTTCATCCCACTAACGAATTATTTCGCCACGAAATTCTACAATTGCGAGATTTATCGAATCGTAATTTATAACTTAGAAATTAAGGATAAGAAAAAAGATAATATTTTCGAATAATATTAAAAAGATCCATATACAAGCGAAAGAGTATGAACGATATATCTAGATAAGAGTAAATGAAGTATACATAAACATATACAAATGTTATTCCATTTTTTATTTGAAAAAACTTTTAATAATGTAACGAATTTAACAAACGTTTAGAAATCAATCTTAGAATTAAAAATTACAAAATTAAAGAAAGTATACTATAAAGCTATATATATAATCGGCTCGGAGCTTAGTACCGTACTAACCCGATCGTACGCGATCACGTGTATCTCGTGACAAATATAATCAATATGATCAATTAAACCATTTAGATTAATTTGATTAATTTAAATTGATCTAAACAATTAAATCGATTTATACAATTTATAGTACTAGTCAACTTATATTACCCCACAACCTAATTTCAGTTTTTTTATATATTCAATATCTACCTTTCAACTTAATTATAAAATCAATCATTAATTATTATAATTTAAAATTTAAATATATTGAAGTTTTATATTTATATTATTCTTTAAAAAAAATTCAAATCCTTATTGTTCTATAATTAATCAATATTTTGTATGCCAGCCCTTTGTTATGATATAGGCCTCAATTCTATTAAGTATACTTGTTCCTAATTTATCGAATAATTCTTAATCTAATATATCTCAAATTATTTATAAATAACTTTTTAATCTTTATTTAGTATATTCCGATTCGCTTTTATTGATTGTAATATTAAGAAATATCTTATATAACTTTATTTTTAAAGTCTACCAAATATATTCAATAAAATTAAGATTAGGAGAATAAAAAGGCTAATTCTTCAATATTGAGATCCCTTTCTTTTGAAACTAATCCTGTATTTTGTAGATATGATGAATAAAAGTATTATCCTATATAAATTCATATCTTGAACCTAATCTTTTAAAAGCAAGGTCTACTTTAGTATCGAGGACCTCGAGATATAAATTGGCATTATACCCATATTTTTTATTTTCAAAATCTTTATCCATTATATATAAATTGTTCTTTCCAAGATCCCAAAAGCCTCTCTAGATTATAACCTTTATATTCTTATTTGTATCATATATTTGAACCATTCTAGGTTCCCATTTCTGAACAGGAATACAGAAGTACCATTCTTCTCTTTTACCCCACCCCCACTCTACAAAATATTCGTCACTCTATACAACTAATCCCTATTCCTCCATTATCAACCCCCTATATATTAGGCACCATGCAAACCGCTTGAACATATATACCTGGGTAAGTTCCGGTCGCTTTTTACACTTCCAATTGATGATTTTATAGACCTTCAAAATCTTCTTAATAATAAAGGTACTATATTTAAAGTCTACAACTGTTTTTGTTTGTATATAGATTGATTTTGGATATAATCAAATATATCGAATTAGTATACATTCTTCTCTTTTTGTATAAGATTTAATTCGAAAAATACAAAATAAATTCATTCCTTTATTATGTAATACATTTTGCTATAGAATATAACGAACAATTCATACTTCGAGATTGAGATCAATTGCGATACGATAAGGATTAGAGCTATTAAAAACTTTGCCAATAATTTTGCTATATAAATATGGAATAAAATGCTTAAAAGCTAATTCCCTTTCAATATTCAAGGTTCTGGAAGTATATTGTAGTATTATTGATGAATAAATAATAAAGAGAGTTGAAATTCAATTCACGAAATTTACGCGTTTTTAAGGTTTTGGGGTAATATAAGTGCACGGTTACTGTAATTATTCAATATATAAATACGAATTCAAATTTTATGAATTTATTAGTATATACAAAACTATCGAATTGAAAAGTATTCAAATAAAGAAATCTAATTAATCGAATACTAAAAGTATTCAAATAAAGAATCTTTGTAATATTAATCAAATTAATTGGAATGATAAATCTATATTTAAATCAATAAATTAAAATAAGATAGTGATATATAAAAGAATTCGAAAGGGGTATATAGAAAGATTATATTCTCAAAGTTGAAAATTAAGAATCTATATCCAAAAATTATTTATTAGTATTAATTATATACAATACAATATTACAATACTATTCTATATTATTAATATAACTTCATAATTGCTTATTCCATTATAATCCACGAATCATTACTTCTCAAATATAAGGTTTATCATCTTCTAAATATATAACCTTTAATATAAACAATTATAATTATGAAAAAGCAATTATACAATCAATACTCTTTATTATTTAAGATCGATATAAATTATAATTATTATTATATATTGATATTATATCTAATATCATCAAAATTATTATTATATATCGATATAATTTCGAATACTATATATTATATCAAAGTTATCTTTTTTTTTTCAAATATCTTATTTAATATATATCAATTATATATTATATATTATATATTATATATATATAGATATAATAAAAGGATTATATATATTATATTCGAAATTATTTATTCAAATCAAAAATATTTATTCAAAAGAAATTCAATTTTTTCGATATAACTCATTATTATTTGTTGATTATAAATTGAAAATTAAATATTAATTATTATTTAAAATACCAAATTTAAATTTTGCTTTACAATTTAACGAATCAAAATACAGATTTTATATATTTTACAAATTCCCAAATAACGAATTAGAAATTATACAAAATATTTATTTTAAAATTGAAATAAATACAAATATCAATTTAATTAAAATTGAAATTCGATATATCGATGAATTCAAAAATATCAATAAAGATATAATAAATTATTTAAATTTTATTTAAATTAAATATATATAAAATTTTATATCGAATGAAATAAACAAAAACTAATATTTTCGAAATTCGAATTTATAATATTCAAAAGAAAATAAAAAATATTAGATAGAATATATATATTTTTTTATAAGATTTGAGAATCTATTTTTTTAAATTATAAAAAGGAATATATTTTATATTTAAAATCATCAATAGAATAGTATTCTGAATTTTATTTTGAATTTATATTAGAATTTTTTATAAAAAAAAATTGAATATAAATATATTTATTAAGAAAACAAAATAATATTATATTAAATCGAAACTTTAATATATAAAGTTCGAAATTCCATCGAAATCAATTATATTGAAATTAATTTCATTGAAATTATTGAAAATTCTATTTTATTTTTAATTCCAATTATATATATATTTTATATTAAATTATATTTTATAAATATAAAAACAAAAAGAATTATTAAATATATAAAGACAAGATTCAAAAACAAATTCGAAAATATTGAATTAAATCAATATAATTAATTTATTCAAATAATTTATAATATAATAAATCAAAATTAAAACAAAGGTTTTTCAATATTATTCGATTCGAATTAATATATATCAAATCATTAAATGAAATCTATATTTTTAAATATATTCGAAAATTTATTTTTCCTATTTGAATCTATTAAAGATTATATTCTAATTCGAAATTCATCAAAAGAAATTCGATAAATCAATAATATTGATTTTATATTAAAGTTATATATTTATAAAAAACTTGAATATAAATATATTCAATAAAAAAGTAAATTAATATTTTATTAAACGAATATAATTCAATATAAATCGAATTATTAATTATATTAAAGTTATATTCAATTACGAATTCAAATATATAAAACTTCAAAATTATAAAGATTTTATATACAAAATTTATAATATATTAAATCAATATCAAATCAAAAATTTTAATATTCTATTCGATTACTCAAAAAATATCACAAATAGATTTAATTTAAAAGCATTTAATTATAATTTATTAAAATTATTAAAGATAATATATATATATTATCAAAATAATCATTATTGTTGGAAATGAGGCCATCATAGGATTAGAATTGAGGTCACGTGATCACAATGGTGCACAGACCATATTTGGGAATAATCTCAATTCTATTCCTATTAGAATAATAGATCTATAATTCAATCTATATAGTCAATAATACTATTACTTCCTATATCAAAAGTTAACAGGTTATAAGCCCAGTTGCACAATAGTAATTAGAAAGCAAAGCAAATTGAGAAAGGATTAGTATAATTAATAGGGATGAAACAGAATAGAAATCAGAATTTTTATATAATATCATCAAAGCAGAATTGAAATATAATAATACAGTTTATAATTTATAATATTATAGGCCAAAATAGAGAACAGTCTGTATAGTATTGATATAGAATTATAACAGAAATGAAGAACAAATTTATATAATTACAAAAAAACATATTACAATATGATTTTACGAATTTTTTTTTATTGTTTTATTTTTTATATTTTTTTATTATCCTGAATTTATTTGTAATATATTT
This sequence comes from Stromatinia cepivora, assembly GCA_014898415.1. Taxonomy (NCBI): domain Eukaryota; kingdom Fungi; phylum Ascomycota; class Leotiomycetes; order Helotiales; family Sclerotiniaceae; genus Stromatinia; species Stromatinia cepivora. Next base: position 866,813 of record RCTD01000015.1, on the reverse strand, counting down.
TTTAAGATTATCTTAAAAACTTAAAGATTATCTTTGATATTTATCAAACAATAAAAAACCCCTATAATATCGGAATCAAACAATTTTTCGAAGTTCAATTAAAACAATTATAAATAATAATTTAGATAAACGAAAATACAATTGAAAAGAAAAGAATGGTTTTATATAATTAATCAAACATTAAACAAATATATATAGATTACAAAACTCAATATAATATCTATTTATAAAATCAATAATCATATATATTACAATATCGAATTGAAATCGGAATATTTAAAAAACAAAGCGAATATATTATCATATATTTATACAATATTTAATAATAATAATAAAATCTTTATCAATGAATATTCAATAATATATATATTTTGGAAATATTTTAAATCAAAATATACCAGAATTAATACAATTACAATCAATATATATATAATAATGATCTAGAATTTCAAATTTCAATCTAATATCTATCTTGATATAATCATTATCGAAATCTAAAATAAATTGAAAGAATATAAAAGGAAATTAAAAGTTATAAACAAAAACTATTAATTAATATATCAAGATATTATTTTATTTTTGATTTTAATATATAATCTTTCAATCGATTATCAAGGAATAATAAATATATTGAATATTTAAATCAATTTTAATATTAATAATAAAATCAAATATTTGCAGATTAAAAAACTTTATTTTAAAAATAAATCAAAATAAATACAAATTGCAAAAAGATTTAGATATACTTTTCGATATCAAAAATCAGATTTCGAAATCCTAAACAATATTTATAATCTATATTAAAAAGAAGATTATTATATATAAGATTATTTATATTTAATATAAATTAATAAACTTCTTTATAATTATTTTTATTAACAAAAAAAAAAGAAATTATTAAATCCGAAAAAGATTTATTTTAACAAAAAAGATTAAGTATATCCTATTAATAATATTTTTAAATCAAATTCCGATATTGAAGATATAATAAAAAAAGATTACAATTTAATAAAAAAAACCATTAATAAAACTTCTCCTAATAAATGATATATCGATATAAATACTTTTTTATATATATTTAATCAATTTTTATTATTTAGATCAATAAATCTTATCATTAAACAAAAAATAAAGATTAATAAAGAAATAATATATTATTATTATTAAAGTTTAATAAATAAAGTATTCAAAAATAATTCTAAAATACTATTTTCAAATATATTATATATACCAAAACTAAAAATAAATTTATTATCAAGAAAAAAAATCTACAAAACAAAATTGTAAAAGAAATTCAATTTTTATTATATATATTTCAAAAAGAATAATAAAAAAATCATCTATATTAAAATACAAAATAGAATATTTATAGTTTTATATATAATCAAAAAATACAAAAATATAACTTTTTATTCAAATATATATCAAAATAATCAAAAAAAAAACTTTTCTTCAAAGATAATCAATGATACCAAAAATATTAATAATAAATTAATATTCAAAAAGAAAAAGAGATACTTATTATAATATTGAAGATTCAATTATCTAAATTTAAACAAGATCAAGAATCTATACAAAATATCAAATATAATCAAATCAATAAAAATCCTAATTGAATTAAATATTTACAAAATATATATATTTATCAAAATAATCAATTATATTCCGAAATAATTGAATCTATATAAATCAAAGAAACTCGAATTTATATATTTCGATATTGCAAAATCATTCCCAAAATCAATTTAAAGGAATCGTTATTTCATATTGATCATTAACAATTATATAAGAATAAATTGGATTATATTATTTAAACAAAAAGATAATACAATTCAAATATTAAAAACTTGAAAAAAGGAAATAGAATTAATTATTAAAGAAAAGATTATTATAATCAAAATTAACAATATATTAGAATTCTTATAAATTATTTATAAATAATCATTAAATATACAATCCGAAATTATAATAATTATCTCCTTATATCAAAACAGATCTACAAAACAAAATATAAGGATTACAAAAATAAATATAAAAATAATACTAAAAAAAACTGAATTATCATTAAAATTTTAAAATAAAATTATAAAGTATAATACTTATATCAAAAATTATATTAATATTGATTCTAATATAAATAGAATAAATCAATCTTTTATAAAAACTTTTATAAATATAATATCAAATATAAAGATATACAAAATTTAAAAAAACAAATATTATATTTATATCAATCTCAAAACTATTCCGAAAAAATAAAGATATAATAAATTACAAAATATTTCAAGAATCAATATATTCCTAAAATACTCAAAAGTTATAAACAAATATATCAAAATATATTCTTCAAAATTAGATTATATATTTCGATCAAACAAAATAATTATAAATAAATCTTATCAAAAAAAAGATTTAGATTTTAAATTAAGAAATTATAAATCAAACCTACAAAAAAAAAGAATATAAAACCAAATCAAAGATTTTATAATAAATCAATAATAAACAAAGTATCTTTTTATTCTTAATATCTTTTCCATCTTTAATATTAAATACAATACTTATATTATTTTTATTCTAAATATTCTCTTTAATAGATATTATATCAAATTCAATAATTATACCAAATATCTTAATTATCAAATTGAAATCAAATGAATTAAATATATCAATATCAATATATAAAAATAATAATATCTAAAAAACAAATCAAAAATCTTTTTCTAAAAATATTTCAAATATCGAATTCATTATTCCAAAAGTTCTAATTCAAGAATCAACTTTTGCAAATCCTGAATCTCTATCAAAAATAAAATTTAAGATTATTTTAAATTTTATTAATAAATTTATTTTAATAAAATCAGAAAATAAAGTAAATCTATAATTATTTAAAATCAAATAAAAGAATATAATAAATTTTAAAAACGAACCTTCAAAATATCTAATATGAAAACAGAAAAAAGATAGAAAATAAAATTCTAAAAAAGAATAAAAAAGCAAAATTATAAGAATATTAATTATAATATCTATATAAATCAAAATTCAAGAAAATATAAAATATATTATAATTATAATCCCAATCATTTATAAAATAGATCCTTATATCAAAGACAAGATCATTTCAGATTTTATAATTTCATTGATAAATATAAACAATACAGAAAATATAATATATTCAATCAAAGAAATTTTGAGAATCAAAATACCAAGAATTTATAAAGAAACAATATCAAATCAAGAATATTCTGAAAAATAAAAGGAAGTTATTCAAAAAGAAATTATATTTTTGATTCAAAATAATACTTGAAAAGAATATATACTTTTTAAAGAAAATAATTTGGTTTCGATGAAATAAATATTTATAATTAAGATCAAAAATAACAAAATAGAATAATTTAAGATAAAATTAATAACTCGAAAGTTTAATTAGATATTAGGAAAAGATTACAATGAAATATTTATATCAATAATGAAATTAAATATATTCAAATTATTCTTAATTATTATTGTAAAGGAAAATTTGGAATATTTATATTTCGATATTAAAAATACTTTTATTGAATTATATTTAAAGGAAAAGATCTATTTCGAATTATTTTAAAATATTAAATCGAAAAGGGATATATATTACAAGTTTTACAAAGTCTATATGATTTAAAGCAAATTGAAAGGGATTAAAGTTTATTATTAAAGAAAAAGCTTTTAGATATAAACTTTATATAAAATTTAATAGATTTATATTTGTATATATTCAAAGATTGTGGTATAATATTATTGATATATATCGATGATATCGTTATTGTATTATATATATCATTATAAATCATTTGATTCAATGAAAAGTTATTAACTTATTTTAATATCAAGAATCTAGAGGAGATTAGTAAAATCCTAAATATTAAAATTATTTGCGATAGAAAAGTATATATATTAATTATAAATCAAAAAGAATATTTCGATATTATATTAATTAAATATAATATTATATATAAACAATATCAAATCAAGAAACTATTAATAATGGGTTATATCTATTTTCAATCAATAATTGATAACAATGAATTAATATATATAAACGAATATTAATAACGAATAGGAAATGTAATTCATTCAATAGTATATATTCGATTAGATATAGTATTCTTAATTGGAAGATTTTCATAATTTATAACAAAATCAGCAAAACATTATATTATAGCTTTGAAGAATCTGATATGATATCTATGATCAACAATCAAATAGAAGTTATGGTTCAGGTTAAAAGGAGTATAATCTGATATTTACAAAGAATATAATATATTTGATAATATAATAAAAATATATATAAATATAGATTAGATTAATAATAAATATAATTAAAAAGTGTTTTAGAAAAAGCTGTGATATTCTATAAAGGCTTTATATTATGGATTAACAAGAAACAAATATTTGTGGTTACTTTTAATGCAGAATCAGAATATATTGTGATAATAATATTCATTAAACAAAAGAGATGGATTATATAAATATTTAAAGATTTATTTAGATTAAATTATATTAAAAAGAATAAAGATATAGTTCAAATACTTGATGATAATCAAAGCATTTTAGCTTTAACCAAGAATCTATATTTGTATAAATTGTGACGCACAAGAGCTGTAGTAGAGCTGAATAAACAGGGTCAATTATGTTCTTTAGAATCTACAATTGAAGAACTATGGTTCATAAGGAACGACTAGATATATATATACAAATACTTATTTGTAGGCTATAGAATTATGTATAAACGTTATTAGGGTTACTATTTTATTATATTAAATTGTATGATTCGTAATGTATATGTACAGATAATTAGTTTATAAATTGATATAGGAGATAAGAGGTATTATATAATTAATCTCTTATAGTTTACGATTCGTGATACTACTCTCCCCTTCGGAAAAGCTTGCCTTTAAGCGTTTCATTCCTCTGTTCCATTACTATTTCATCGGAAACCAGGTTTTGTGAAGATTTATAAGCTTTAAATCAATTAGATTGATCATTTTGGTTGATTTGATCAATTTACTGGAAATTAATCAAATTGACCAAATTAATCGATCAAATTGATCAAAATAATAAATGAATTAATCAAATCGATTAAATTGTTCATCAATTGGTTAAATTAATATTGATTCGTATTCTCCTTGATTTGGGGAACCTTTGAAAGGAAAAAGCTTTAATAAAAAAGAGAAGGAGATTGAATTATAGTATAGTAATGATGGATGGTTAATATGGTCAATTCCGAAATCAATCAAATTAATTGATCAAATTGATCAAATCGACCAAATTGAACGAAATCGATAGGGGTAACGTTATATTTCGTTTTATTATATTCAAGTTTCCTTTTGTATGATTTTTGAAATGATTATAAACATAAGTTTTTGAAATATATTGCCTTTGTATTATCTTAATAGTAATAGTTCGTCTGTTGTATAAAGCTCGGGTTATATATATATACAATCAAATTCTTTCGAATTTGTATAGGTTTTCGATCCTTTCATGATTATATATACACACACCATTATAAAATCATAACATCTAATCTGCTATATTGAAAAACACTTTTCTTTCCCTTAATTTCATAGATAAATCGTTATCTATATAATTATAATTATCCTCTCCGCTTTTATAAAGCTTTATCCAATCAATTAATTGATTAGAAGGACCAAACAATATTGAATTGATCAGATGAAAATCGCATAGGAGATATAATGATGTTTTAAGATCAAAAACAGGATACCAAATAAGATCGGTATCGTTATTAAGCTATGAGACTCTATATAATAGAGTTTTTCATGCTTTCTTTATTGTTAGAATCTTTTTCACTTTCCATTTTGAATCGCCAGTTATATTAATAAACAGAGGTGGTTCGAGTATCTAATCAAAAAAAGGATCGTTATATATTTTATATAATCGGTCTGGAGGAAAAATAGAATGAATTTTCATTGTAATTAAGAGTTTGAGTTTGAAAGAGCTTCCAAATCGATCAATGATTTTGAATCTTCTTTAAATTGGAAAATCCAGTTTTTTGGATGATTTTTGAGTAGAATAACTCTTTATATTGAGTTATATATAATCTCCGATATCGAAATTAATTTTATATTAATAAGTATTTATGGATTTCGATATTTTGGCTTGGATATATAATAGGCCTTTTTTTGTTTGTACAAAAGTTAATCTATTGTATTCTATATATATATAAGTATTATGTATATTTATATCGTTTGTTGATTTACCAGTGTCTTTCTTCCATTCTCATATACGTTTCGGTGCATACCTGTATAGGGTTTCGTAGGGTATAAACCCTTCTAAAGAGTCATGTGGAAAAGTAAATTGCGCATAATCTATTATAGATAGGAATTCTGATCAATCGTTTTGATAATAATTAATAAACAATTTTAACCATTATTGAAGGTATTGATTATAGATCTTAATTTGATTATCGATTTGGGAATGATGAGTAATGGATAGTTTGAGATTAGTTTTTAGGATTTGGCTGAATTCCTTTTAGAATTGTAATATAAATTGAAAACTGCGATCTGATATTATAGTATCAAAGGGATTATAATATCGATATATATAATAGAGATATAATTATATTTGAATTTGAGTATCGATTGATTTGTAATAAGGTATAGAGATAATTTGTTTTATCAATTGATTAATAATAATTAAAATATTATTATATCTATATTTATCTTTATTAAAACTATAATAATCTATAATGATATATTGCTATATTCGATTAAGAATCGGAAATGGATATAATAAATCGGGGATACAATTATATAGAATAGAACTATATTTACAAATATAACAATTGTATATATATCTGACTACAATATTGTACATTCTGGATCAATAGTATTATTGAGATAATAAAAGATAGATTTTACTTATATCAAAATGAACAATGGAAACGGAATTATAGGTTTTACAAATCAAGTAAATTCGAAGATTATCGATATCAGATATTATTAGGCGATCATTATAAAGCAAAAGGTCATTTTGGAATAATATATATTTGTAACCTTGAATAGTTTACATTTTGAATGTTAACAAATTATCTATAGTTTTATTTGCTTCGATAATATAATTAATTAAATTAAATCAAGGAACGATTTCATTCAAATCGATATTAATAATCGCTGTTTCGTTTGAGTGATATTTTCGTAAGGCTTTTCTTATAATTTCAGTATCAATTTGGTTGTTTTTAATAAACTATTGGAGGCGATTCTTCTTTTTGATATAATTCTAAAGGTCCAATTTGTCGATTTAATGGGTTAAAGTATTGACAAAAGGGTTATCTTTTTCAGGGCAGTATATAATAATGAAGTTATAATCGATTAGAACTTCTGCTCAACAAGTTTGTCGGGTATTGAGAGTTTTGGTAGTTATGAAATATTCAAGGGTTTTATAATCGGTATAAACCTTGATTTTATATAGTGAACCAGCAAATTCTGTTCTTTAATAATTGAAAGATCGAATGATTGATAGCATTTCCTTATTATGAATTTTGTAGTTCAATTCAGCGATAATTATGGTTTTGGAGAAATAAATTATGGAAAACCAATCTTCATTATATTGTTGTGATAATATATTAGCAATTATCCTATCGGATGTATTTGTTTCGAGTATATAAGAGAGTCGGTGATTATAGTATTGTAGGAGTAAAGTGGAGATAAACTTTTTCTTCAAGATATTGAATACGTTTTGGTATATTTCATTGAATATAAATTTAACATTTGTTTTAATAAGTTTGTTGAAAGGTTTCATTATTATATTATAATCTTTAATGAATTATCGATAAAAATTGCAAAAACCAAAGAATGATTGAATCCTTTTTATTATTATTGGAAAGATCCAATTCTCAATTATCTTAATCTTTTCAAGATTCACCTTTACTTTTTTAATAGAAATGATAAAGCCCAAGTATTTGGTATATATAATATTGAATTCGTATTTCTTGAGATCCGTTTGTAGGCCAGTAGTTTCTAATCATTCGAAAATTAGTTTAATATAAATTTAATGCTTTTCTTCGTTTTCAGAATAGATTAGAATATCGTTAAGGTATATTATACAGAAAATGTTTAAATAATCGAATAGAATATTATTTATATAATGTTAATAGATTACAGGATTATTTATTAATTCGAATGATACGATCTTGTATTTGTATGATCTGTATCGGGTTCGGAAGGTAGTATACTTTTTCGAAATAGGATCCATTTTTATATAATGAAAAGCTTAACGAATATTGAGTTTGGTAAAAACTTTAGTATTGGAAAACCGAGAAAGTATTTCGTTGATCAAAGGGAGGGGATATTGATTCTTATGTATTAAGGAATTCAATAATCTAAAGTCTATATAGAACTTCAAATTATTATTGGGTTTCTTGATGAATAGAATAAATGCAGTATAAGGAACTTGATTGGGTTTAATAAAACCTTTGTTGAAATTATTTATAATATATTCTTTAACGATTTCCAATTGTTTTAGGGATATCTTGTAAAACGGATTGTAATGTAAGGTTTGTTCTTTTTCGTTTTCAATATAATTTTATAATTATAAGATTGGTTAGAAAGCAAGATATTTGATTCATATTTGGAAAAGACTTGATGATATTGTCGATATTCAAATGGTATTTCAGATTCTGAATTGATTTCAGCTAATGTTCGATTGAGTTTCTTTCGAACTTTTGTATTCTTGAATTCGATTAGGGCAATCAGTTTTCTCTTTTTTATATATTATTTGTTTTATCAGAAATCTATTATATTATCGAATTCTTTTAAAATAATGATAAAAAATTCAGTTTATTTATTTCTTTTATATTCTAATTGAAATTTATCGGGTTTGAGTGTATATAGATCGAGGATTTCGGGTAATATACAAAGGAGGTATTTGTAGATCTGTAATAGTAATGTAATTGATTGGGAAGGAGATAAATTGAATTTGAAAAGAATCAGGACCTTTTCCTTTTCAACAAAAATCTGTATTGTATTTATATTTGAAGGTTCTTATTATATATTATCAATTATGATTGATTTGTTTAATTATGAATCTTTTCGATTCCAATATTCTTCGAGTTGATTATTTTGTTGATTAATATTTTGTTGGGTTAATCGATCGATTTTCTATTTGCAAAAGGATGATTGAATAATAAGGAGATTATTCGAATAGAAAATAATATAGAGTTTTTCTTTAGATTATTTAAGATATTTATTAAAGTAATTGAACTTCGTTTGAATCTTTGATAATCAAAGTCTATCTAAAATAATATTATAACTCTTTAATTCAGTAATAAGGAAAGGGATAAAAGATTGTTTATAATTATTGATCGTTAAATTAAGGAATATGAAATAGGTAATAATATAGCCTTGTACATTATTATATTCTTTAATTTCAATTGAAGTTTTAAGTAATATAATTCTAAATTTAAATATAGGAAATAAACAAATAAGGAATATAGTATTAATAAAAACGAATCTATTTGTTTTAGAGTTAATGAATGTTTTTGATTGATAAATATAATTATTTTTTGAAAGATTGTAGGGGAGGATAAATGTTTCTCCTTTTATAAGTTTGGTTAGATTAAAAAATCTTATATTCTATATAACGTTTAAAATAAAGATGGAATCTAAATGTTTAATTTTAAACGCTTTTTTTCTTTTAAATAGGTATTCTGTATAACTTCAATTATAGTTTTTGGGTTGAAATCTTTTTCGGTATTCCGATATTCTTTGAATTCTTTTGTTTCTTTTTGTATTGTTTCAATCTTATTGAGGTTATCAATATAAGGCATCGATATATATATTACTTTAAGAGAGGGAGAGGGCGATGAGCATTTGAAGTTTGAATAATTATTGGATATAGCAAAACCAATGTATCCGGGAGGGGTATTTTGGGGTAGAAATGGTTTCGGGAATGTGAAGGTTCCAAAATTGGAATTATTAGAACTCTAAAAGAGTTACAAGGGATTCGTAATAGTTGTTGATTTATAAATAGTTACAAAAGCTTCTCGATCAATACAATATCGATTTCGTTTTTGTAATGAAACTTCGTTTTGATTTATTTTAGTAAGTATATTTATAAGTTCTTCTGTAATCTTACAATCCTTAATAGATATTATTATTATTTACAAAAGAAAATCGGAAATCTTCCATTCGAGATCCTTGAATAGGATTTTATCATTAATAATTTCTATTTGGGTAACAAATAATCTGAACTTTCTATACCATTTTAGGAAGTTGTTATATCAAATCGTATTAAACATAACCTATATCTCATATTGAAAGCGAGCATTATTGATTTCGACCGGATTCTAATAGATCATTGCAAATTGTTCGATTAATTCGAGTATTGTGAATCGGGGTATTTATATATAAAAAATATAATAATATATTTATACTTTCGATTCGGTTTGATCGATTATATATATACAGTGTTGTATTTCATTCTTAATGATATAACATACAGCTCGAATCGTTCTATAATCAATAATTATTACAAATTAGTTTTAAATTTAATATTATTGCTAAATTTAATAATAAGATTTGTAAGTTTTAATATATATATATTTTGCTGCGAGTTGTGATTGATGTAGGAATATAATCTTGATCGATTAGATCGACTTCTTGAGTAATAGGACCCTTGATTATTAAATAGATTGTCACTTCCTGAAAGGAAAGGAAAATCTTTGGAGGGCCCTGGATAATCAAATTGTCTGATCGAAATTTTCTTCCTTTGATTTCAGGATCTTCGGGTTTGTTTGGATAAAGGTCCTTGAATTTCGATTAAAAGAATAAAAGGAATCCCAGGTACTATTATTGATTTGGATATCTATATAAGCATCATTTGGGGCTTAAAAGGAGATTGCATTATTGCAGAGCTTATCATCACTATAGCTTTCAATTGTCGATTCTCCTCCTTCAAATTTATAACTATTATATAGAGATCTTATAATTGTAATGGTAATTCGGAAGGAATAATTGAACCGCTGAAAACATTAGCTTCATATATTGGAATCTTCTTTTTATCAGTTTTCTTTCTTTCAATAATAATGTTATTCAATCCTATATTTATATTTTCTTCAAAGGGTTATTGAAATAATTGAGGAGAAGGAAAGGGTTCTTTAGAATATACTTTTGAAGATTTAGAGTGTATAAAGGGAAGAGTTTGTTACATTATGAAAGTGATAATATATTTCTAAAAATATTTATATCTTCATCGATTAGATCAGAATAAATCTTTTTCTTTTAGATATAATATTTGTAAAAGTTTATCTAAGAAGGTATTATTAAAATGAAATATTATTTGGAAGGTTACCAAATAGCTGGATATTTGTAAATGAATTATAGATAATATAATATATAAGAATTGTAATAGAGTTGAATAAACAGGATCAATTATATTCTTTAGAATTTACAATTGAAGAATTATGGTTTGTAAAGAACGATTAGATATATATACACAAATACTTATTTATAAACTATAGAGTTATACATAAGTGTTATTAGGGTTACCATTTTACCATACTAAATCATATAATTCATAATACATACACACAGATAATCAACTCATAAATTGATATAGGAGATAAGAGATATCATGTGGTTAGTCTCCTGTGGTTCACGATTCGTGACATAAATGATCCAAATATATAAATATCAGTTATCATTTCATTAAGGATTTGATAGAAAAGGAGAAAATCGTTATTAATTATATCAATATATACGATATAGTTGCCGACGGAATGACGAAGCCTTGTGCAAGGATTGCTTTCGAAAGGTTCAAGAAAATGTTAGGATATCCTCAATGGGGGAGTGTTGGAAATGAGGCCATCATAGGATTAGAATTGAGGTCACGTGATCATAATGGTGCACAGACCATATTTGGGAATAACCTCAATTCTACTCCTACTAGAATAATAGATCTATAGTTCAACCTACATAGTCAACAATACTACTACTTCCTGCACCAAAAGTTAACAATTATTATTATTGTTATTAAATAATAAATACTCTTATTAATCACTTTATAATATAAAGACCTATATATATATAATCATATATATATATATTATACTTATTCCGAATAATAAGATTAATACAATCAATATAATCAGTTAGATTATTTAAATCAATTTGGTTAATTTGATCAATTTAAATCGACCAAATTAATCAAATTGATTAAATCGATTCAAATAATTAAATCGATCTATATAATCTAATCATTCGATATATAAATATAAATTCAAATTTCACGAATTCATTAGTATATACAAAATCATCGAATTGAAGAGTATTCAAATAAAGAATTTTAATTAATCGAATACTAGAAATATTTAAATAAAGAATCTTTATAATATAAATCAAATTGATTAAAATGATAAATCTGTTACGGTTGTTGGAAGGATGTTGTTAGTAAAGTTAGGCATTTCTACAAAAAAGTGGTTTCATTATTAAAAACAAATATATAATTGATGATCTATTATCAATTGATTAGAAAACTTTATAAAATCTTTGTATTCATTAAACTCTAATATATGATCAATAGTTTGTTATTGTTTTGATATCGTTTTTTATTGGATTTAAAAGAAAGAGATTCTTTTAATTAGAAAAGAATAATAAAAAGTTTTATAATTGTTTTAGAATTAATTGATTTTTTGTTATTTGTGATTTTAATAATTCTTTTTATTTTATTTTTAAAAGCAATTTGTTAATTAATCATTGTTGATATTCTTTCGAGTAATCATGATGGGAACAAGAAATACTTTAGATTCATCGATCAGCTCAAATATTTTGCAAATTCGAAGGGAAAATGTATTGAGGATTTAAAACGGTAATAAAGATAAGATATCGATATTAAATTGTTAATCCATTATATAATTTGAAGTAGAATTAGTATAAAGATTCGAAAATATACAAAAAAAGTTCGAAATCTTTAGATCAGAAAATCAATAATAGATCAAAGAAATCTTTATTTGTTTTATACAAAAAAGGGCAATTAATTTATCGATAGTAGTTATTAATAATAGAGAGGCAATATTTAATTCTATTCCAATTCTTCAAAGAAGATCTTCGAAATTTCAAAAACTTTTATTTTATAAAGGTTTTATTATTATAGAAACAAAAGACTTCTTTTTTCAAATTAAATTTATATTTCGGAATAACAATGGATATTATTTTTCGATAGATCAAAAGAAAATAGATTATATTATTCAATATTTCCAAAAACAATTTTTTGTAGTTTGGTATTAATACAAAAATGGGATGATAAACTTTAATATATTATAAAAAGAATTCAGGGAATATATATATAATATAATATTAGATAAAGGCAATTATCAATATTTGATTATATAATAAATAATTTATATTAAACAATAATTTATATAAAGTATAAATAGCTTTGTAATATATTTCGATAATTTAGAAAAAGAAATCGAATCAGAAATGAATAATATTTAGAAAAAATATCTTTTAGTAGATCTATTCCTTTATATTATAAAAAGAATTTTGGAATTATTTTAATAATTAGAAAACAAAAACGAATTAATCAAGCAAGTATATTATTTAAAGAATGTAAATAAAATATACTATACAATAAATCTTTTCGATATATTCGATAATCGAAAACAAGGTAATCCTTTTATATAATCCAATTATTTTTTTAATCTTCTTTAAAATAGATAATCTCAAAAATAGAATAATTCATTATCAATTAATAATATATAATTACAATTTCAATATTTCAAATCTTCTTTTATAGAAAAAAAAAAGATAAAGGAATTTCGAAGGAGAATTACTAAAACAGGAATTACAATACTTTCGTTACCAATAATTGAACCATTATTCGAAAAAGTGTATCAATCTATATATTTATCGATAATATAAAAGTAATTATTTAATTTATATTTGCTTTATATATCCTTTATAAAATAATAATTAGGGAAATATTATAATCCAGTAATAACTTTAATTATTCTAATGATCCTGGATCTTTAATAAAAGAGATATACTATTCTAATTATCAAAGTAAACTTTAAGATCGATAATACTCTAACGAAAATATACTATCTTATCGATTTCAGAGTATAAATTAATATTATTCAATAAAACAAATATATCGAATAAAATTGAACCCCTGATCCCAACAAAAACATTTCATTAATATCAATTAATAAGATTAGTATACCCTCCTACAATAATTATCGATTCGTTATCGAAATAATAAACAAATATAAAGAAAAAAGGATATATATTCATTAATTCATTATTATTATTCTGGATTTACCAAAAATCGATATTATTTTAAAACTACTTTGACTTCAAACAATAAATCTGGATATCGATTGGTAATCGATTTTATTTTGTTTCAGATCTACATTATGAAATTTCGAAATGATAATGGTTAAGAAATTATATAAAGAAATAAAGGCCGGGATCAAAATCTGTATATTATTATCGGAAATCCAATCAATTGTAAAAGTATTGCCAAACTCCAAAAACATCCTTATATTATCATCTTTACAAATACCTTCTGAATATAAGGAATACAAGGAAGCTTTCTTTAAAAATAAAAGCAGTATATTCCTTGATTATCATGCAATAAAATATTATATTGACCTTGAACCTGGATCAATTCCTTTTTAAAAACCAATATACACTCTTTCGAAAAAGAAATTAACAATTCTATAAGAATATCTCGAAGAATATCAAAAGAAAAATTGGATTCATTATTCGATTAACTTTATTAAAGCCCTGATTATATTTATTCCAAAAAAAAATGGTTATCGATTATACATTGATTATTATAATCTCAATAGGATTACAAAAAAGAATTGCATTTCTTTATCCCTAATTAACGAATTATTGGATCACTTGAGGCAAAGGGTTTTCTTTATAAAACTCAATCTTAAAAATATATATTATCAAATATATATACAAAAAGACGATAAATGAAAGACAGCGTTCTATACTCATTACAGATAATTTGAATATCTAATCATACCTTTCAGCCTGATCAATACCCCCGCTACCTTTCAGATATACATCAATCAAGTATTCGCTAATCTTACAAATAGTATTTATATTATATACCTTAATAATATTCTTATTTATTCCAAAATAGGGAAATCTATACTATTGATATTTGCAAGGTCTTTGTTAGATTGTTTGAATACAAGTTCTATACCAAATTAAAGAAATGTATATTCTATATATACAAAATAAAATTCCTGAGTTTTATTATATCAAGGAAAAATATCATTATAAAATTAAACAGAATTCAAATTATCATCAAATAACCTACACCAATATCCCTTTGCGAAGTTCAAATCTTCTTAGACTTTGTAAACTTCTATTAATAGTTTATTACAATTTATTTATAAATCATTTATAATTTAATAAATCTATTATAAATATAAGAATTTCTAATAAGTTTATTAAATCACTTAATAATATTAACCGAACCGATGGTTACATGATCACGTGATATATTAATAATATAATTTAATATTATTAAATTTTATTATTATATGAAATTTCGATCATATATCATACTAGAATGATTTATAATGGAATAGAATGTGATGGAAGCGTATAGAACTTTCTTATTTCTAAGGTTAAATATTATTGGTTACTATTTCATTTCATTATATAAAATGATTCTATAAGATTCGATTTAAATCGATCTTATTTATAATCATAGAATATTATAGAATTTCATAGAATCTTATCAAATACTATAAATAAGAAGATTTTCTTCAAAGAATTCTTCTGAAAAACAAGCAAAATAAATTCAATATTCAATACACTTATATTTTGACTTCAACCATTATATATTCGATTACCCTTTTAAGCTGTATAACTAAGTCTTCCACTATAATAATAGTGAATAGTATTATTATTATATTATTCATTATTATTAACCTATCAACCTCCTCCAAGAATAAAATACCAAGAAAAGAAAAATTATATTGAAATTCAAATAAACAAAAAAGGCTTAAAGTACCTTTAATAATTTAAAAGAAACCTTTATTATAATACCGATACTCCGATATTTTGATCCAATACTTCAAATCCTAATCGAAACCGATACTTCTAAGTTTATATTAGAATATATATTCTCTCAATTGTTCCTTGATAATACAAACAACTCTATTATTTCTCGATAATATCCTATTGCCTTTTATTTACAAAAGTTTAATTCAATAAAACAAAAATATTTTATTTATAATCAAGAATTTTTGATTATTTATATAATTTTTATTTAATAATAATATTACATTACAAATAATCGATATATCATTATAATCAAAACAGATTATAACAATTTCCAATATTTCATAAAGAAAAAAGAATTCAATGATAAACAAATATAATAAACCGAAATCCTGATTATTTATAATTTCATAATCATATATAAATCAGGCAAATTAAACTTTATCAATAATCCATCAAGATAATTAAATTATATAGAAAATATAAATAATATTAATGAAATATTATTTACATTACAAAATAAATTAAAAAGTACTACAATAATAACCGCAATTTTCTTTCTTTCGAAAATAGAAATGAAATCCTTGTAAAATATTATAAATCTTTTCCAACAAAAAGAATATAATTTATCCTTATACAATTCTAAAGGATCGTTAGTAGAGACTAATTGCAAATAGTTAGTACTGTATCGGATAGTTGGTATATTAATTAACAATGAAATAATATTTAAATCAATATCGGAGCTAATAAAAAATACTTTATTACAACTTCAAAAGAATAACGATTTTATAAAAAGCAAAGAGTATCTAAAGCATTGATATAATTCAACTAGAGACATTACATTTTGAAAAGTCGATACCAATGATTTGCTCATTTATAATAAACGTATTTTTGTACTACTAAATAAAGTTATAAAGATCGAAATCTTAAAGGCCTATTATAATAATCTTATAAAAAATCATTAAAGTATCAAAAAAACCTAAGAAATATTGAAAAATAAATATTTCTAGTTTAATATAATGAAAGATATAAAAAGATATATACAAATATATATTATTTATTAATGAATAATTGTGAAATGTTATCGATCTTATAGCTAATTACAAATTCTATTATTCCTTTTTAATTTTTAAAAAGAAATAATAATAGATTTATTATAGATTTATTTTTTTTAAAAAATAAATAAATATATATATAACATTGTTTTTGTTGTTATTGATAAATATACAAAACTTATCCAATATATTTCAATTAATAAAATGATAATTTCATTTGAATTAACAGAAATTCTATTTCAATATATTTTTAAGGATTTCGATATGTTAGAGGGAATAATTTCAGATTAAGGATTATAATTCACAAATAAATTTTGGGGGAACTTGTTTTTCTATTTAAAAATATATTATAAATTATCGATAATATTCTATTTATAAATTGATAGTTAAACAGAACAATAAAATCAGAATCTAATCCATTATATTATATGTTATACTAATTGGAAACAAAACGATTAGGTATCGTTATTACCCCTAACAAAATTCATTTACAATGCGATATAGTATAATGTAATTGGCAAAACATCCTTTAAAGTAATATATGGATATCTGCTTATGTTTAGTTATATCAATAAGGATGCTAATATTAAAGGGAAAGTATTTATTATATAAGAATATATCGAATCGTTAAATCAGGAAAGGACAAAATTGATAGAAATTTGGAATAATTTAATAAAGAAAAGATCGAAGAATAATAAGAAAGATTTATTTTAGCGATTCTATATCGATAATAAAATTATACTTAATATCAAGAATATCAAACAATTACGATTCAAAAAGAAATTCTTCGATCGTTTTATAAGCTTTTTTATTATTATCAATATTAAAAATAATGAATAAATATACGAATTAATATTTTTAGTATTATATAAAATATATAATATTTTTTATATTTTGCTATTCGAATTATAATTTAAATATAAAAATATTGCCGATCTTCTATCTCCTAAAGAAATTGAAGGATATATGGAATATGAAGTCGAAAAAATACTAATTTATAGAAAGAAAGGATAAGGAATGCAATATTTGGTATAATGGAAAGATTATCAATCAATAGAAGATATATGGGAAACTTTACGAAATTTAATATATATTAAAAGATATTTAGAGAATTATGAAAAAGAAAATATATTGTTATTATAATGATAACGAAGAATAAAGAAATGATATTATTAAAGTATATTACAAAAACAAAAGAGATTCATATTCGTATTAGAAAATTAGAATATTTATATTTAAAAATCCTTATATAATCGATTTACTTTGATAAATCATTACAAATATATCACTTTCACTTTACTATCAAATATTCGTGTTTTTTTTCACTTTTTTATCTCCTTTTTCAACAATTCATTCTTATTTATATTATCCAAATCCTTATCAATATCCAATTCTATTGATTAATAGAATATTCACCGAATATATTTTTCAATAACAGAATCCTAATAGGAAATTTGTAGAATTATTATGGAAATAAATATAAAGGAAAATTTAATTATACTTTGTAATCGAGATTCAAAAGATTTATTAGTGTTTAATTATTGATCAATTAAATTCAAATCATTATATTCGTTATATCGATTTAGAAGTTCGTTTATCAATTGATTATATTCATTTAGGATAGTATTTACATCATTATTATTAGAGTCCTTTAAAAGGTCGAGACTCTTAATTTGAGCTATTGATTTCTTTATTATAAACACTATTGATTTTATTAAGATTATTAACAATTCTCGATAGATAATCAACAATGTTATATTGATCTTAAAAATTGGATTTAGTTTATCAGAATTTATTAGAAATGAAAATAATATATTAATTATTAGAATCTTTTCTTTTTTAAGCTTTTTGGGGTTTGATGATTTAATATCAGATTATTATAGATCTTTATTATCGTTATCAAAAAGTTCAATTGATTCCGATGCTTTTCTTTTGACAAAAGTCGATTTGAGAGTTTTTCCAATAGATTTCGTTTTGGTTATTTGAGGTATAACAATCTATGATTTCTTTATTACTATTCTATTGATACTTTTAGTATTTTTGGCCTTACTTTTGATTATCTTTCGATATATTGATTTCATTAACAAAGTATAAATGAATTTCGATAATCAAATCAAGAAAGTTTTAAGGATCTTTTCCTTATTCTCCTTATTAATAATATCCTCCAATTCATTATTACTTATTGGTTTATTTATCGACTATTGATATAATTATACAATTGTTAATAAGAAAAACAATGAATTATATCCAATATATCGACAAAGTATTGCCACAAATCTATATATATCTTCATCAATTTCATCAACTTTTCTATCTGTATATTTAGTGCCAATATGGCTTCTTTTGTATTATAAAATGATTATATCAAATTATATTTCTTTTATTTACGAAAAAAGACCTTTATTTTCTGTATAAATTTAGTTTATTGACCCTTCAATTTCCTTAATAGTATAGCTTTTTCAGGCGAATTCATTTCGGCTGTTTATTATTTGTAATAAAGCTATAATAAACGATTTATCGCAGAATTAATGTCTTTTGGTGGTGCTATATAGGGTTTCTTCTTTCAGACATATTCCGTATACACTAGATCGGATTCTTTTGGAAAAAGTATTCCTCGTTTATTACCTCTCCTTCAAATAAAGATTTCTTATTATTGTAATAAGCAATATATTTAATATAATGAAAATATATCGAATATATAAATTACAAAGATATACAAATCGAATACATTATCAATTTGAAAAAGAACTGAAATATAATAAAAAGAATAACAAAAAGTTTTAAGATATAATATTGCAATTGCAATACAAAAGTATAAAATTTCGAAGATAGAATTCCAATAAATTTATATAATTTTCAAAGAATAAACTACACATATTTTTATTATTATTATTGTTATTATTTATTTCTTTATTTGTTATACAAAAATCATTATATATTATAATCGCTTTATCAATCGATAACTCCCTATAATTACAAATAGATCAGCAATTCATCAGTTTTTCGGAAGCGAAATCCTAAAAGAAAGATTCTATTATAATTGTTAAAAAAATATTATTAATAAAATTAAGAATCTTTACAAAGAAATGATTTCATTGTTAAAAGCAAATATACAATCAACAATCTATTATCAATTGATTAAAAAACTTTATAAAATCTCTATATTCATTAAACTCTAATATATAATCGATAATTTATTATCATTCTGATGTCGCTTTTTATTGGATTTAAAAAAAAAAGATTCTTCTAATTAAAAAAGAATAATGAAAAGTTTTATAACTGTTTTAGAACTAATTAATTCTTTGCCATTTGTGATTCTGATAAAATCTTTATTCAAATCAACAAATAAGAATGAAATATTGATATATGAAAGAATTCAAAAAAGATATATAGAAAAACTATATCCTTAAAATTGAAGATTAAGAATCTATATCCAATATTATTCACTAATATTAGTTATATATAATATAATATCATTATACTACTCTATTATTATTATTATAACTTTACATTTGCTTATTCCATTATAATCCCTAAACTACTACTTCTCAATTATAAGATTTATCACCTTCTAAATACGTGACCTTCAACAATAAAAATATAATAAAAAAGTAGATAATTATATTTTATTAATAAATATAAAATAGATGAAAAATATATACTATAGAATGAATAAAAGATAACTTTGAGTTGAGTTCAGTTGAGTTCAATTGATTGAGATCAATCATTTGATTGAGTTAAATTGAGATGAGTGATATAAAAAATGAGATCGAACTAAACTACTTGGACAATGACAGAGAATAATAGAATGAATAATTACGTTTGAATACACTAATAAGGTGAGTAGATATCTAGTATTGTATACTTAAGTTCGAAAAGTCATATAGTCTCTTGTTTATACACATATCAGATAAAAGAGCATAAAACTCACTATACAATTAAGAATTGACTTTAAAGATTTATTCTTTCTTTTTTTTTCCTCCCAAGGTCTTCATCTCCTTCTTTCTCACATTTATATATCAATCAATCAATCATTCGGTGGTTCATCCATTGATCCATCTCAATTACCAATTCTATTGAAATATATCAACATTCATGCATTACATATATAAAGCATGCATTGAATCACGAAGAAGCCCTTTGCCAAAACTTCCAACTACTTCTACTACCACTACTACTTCTCTCTCTCTTGGTGACCCGATCTCGTCCACGAATACGCCAGTAATATATCGGTACACCAGCCAGTACGAACGCGATAACAATGACCGTTTGAAGGGGTTCCGCGAAAACTGCTCTGCTGAGGAGAAATAGACTCACACAGCAGAAGATAATGGGTGTAGTGATCCAAGTTTTATATGGACGTTCGAGATTAGGTTCGCGAACGCGAAGGACGATTAGTCCTAGGACTGTGAAGAAGTAGAATGTATATCCGGCGACTCCGTAAAAGGTAATTAGAGTACCGAATTCGCCAACGGCTACATAGACGGCTGTTAGAAGCGCGTTGAGAACCATAGCGTTAACGGGTGTGAAGAAGAGTCCAGTATCTTCATCGCCGAATAATCTGGCTAATTTCTTTGAAGCCCAATTGCGTGTTCGGAGTGTGTTGGCTGATGGCTCTGCTTGGTTTCCGAAACCAATTTTGCCAAACATGGCAGGTAAATAACCTTCTTTACTGGCTGCGTAAACTAGTCGCCCACCAGTGAAGGCAGTCGCATTTAGAGCTCCAAAACAGCTTGCGCTGACAATGAGAGCAAGTATTAATGATCCAATAGGACCAAATACCTTGTTTCCAAATATAACTGCAACTGTATTTGAAGAATTGATAGCTTTCAGAGGTAGGACGAAGAAATAGGCGACATTAGCGAGGATATAGGAGAGAATGACCAATGGCATTGCTGTATGAATGACTCTTGGCAGGTCCCGAGTAGGATTCCGGAACTCCCCAACAACGTAATTTGTCTATTGAAGTTAATGAAAATTCTGGTCAAAAAAGTTGGAAGACTTACATTATCCCAACCATCAAAGGCCCATAATCCAGCATATAATGCGACGGCCCATGATGAAGCGCTAGTACTAGTTCCCTCGAACCATCCATGATTCTTCCAATCCTCATTTGCTTCACCGGACGTAGAGAAGCCAGTAAGGGCTACTACAACACCAATGACCGTAACTCCAAGCAATGCAATAAACTTCATAAACATAAACATATCCCCCATCCTAGTGCCCAACTTTGTAGATATACAATTCAAAAAAGTGATGAAAAACAATCCAACTAATGCCACGCTCTTATTAATCCAAACGTTCGCATTCTCAGCCTCTGCTCCAATGAATGCCCGTACCAAATATTCCCCCATGATTATTGATACAATGGCAGTAGATCCAGGCCTTAAAACGATGACCGCACACCATGTAAACAAAAATCCAAAAATCTCCCCAAAGATTTTGGAGAGATATATTTGTGCACCACCATTCAACGGTATTGCTCCTCCCAGTTCCGCATAACTCGAAGCTCCTGTCCATGCTAATATTCCTGCTAATGCCCATACCACTAATGATGCACCTGGTGATCCCGCATTCGCATTGACCTGACTCGGCGAGGAGAAAATCCCAGACCCTATTATCAAGCCAACTATTAACGATAAACCATTCAGATATGTCAAAGTTTTGTGCTTCTCCAACGAACCCCCTCCTAAGGCGGCTTGACCATTTGTTGTAGATATAGAGGCTCCAATAGGCGCATAACCTCCTGCGGTTGAAGATAGAGGGAAAAGGTTGGAAGCGAAGTCGAAGGCGGAAGAGACGGAATATGTTCTGCTATGTCCTCCCGGTCGACTATTCGCAGCAGGATTTCGATCATCTAAAGGATCGTCTTCTTCGAGGGATAACTTTCGCGAGGAGGATATACCGGCACTTGAGGATGCTGAATCTGTTGATGATCTCGCGCCTGGAGAACTCGAAGCTAAACTAGCTAATTCTAAAGAATCGCGCGCATGAGGCTGCAAGTTTTGATAGTTTGGTGACATTATAATTGTTCGTGAAAATCGTTCAATGCCAGCATCGCATGCTTTTGTAGATTCAAGGGGA
The DNA here is from genome assembly GCA_014898415.1 of Stromatinia cepivora. NCBI lineage: Eukaryota > Fungi > Ascomycota > Leotiomycetes > Helotiales > Sclerotiniaceae > Stromatinia > Stromatinia cepivora. The sequence goes on along the minus strand of RCTD01000015.1, from coordinate 843,655 downwards.
GGAATCAATGGTAGATGTTTATTTGGTTCTCGTTTATCGCAATGCTTGAATCATTATCGGTCGTGCAACTTTTAGAGTAGGTATCACAATATACTTTGTATCGTAGAGAGTAGTAAGGAAAAAAAGTATCAATATTTACTCGAATTGAAGAAGGATTAAAAGAAGAAACAGAGAGTGTAAAGTTTAGAGTGTAATGTTAAATGTTTAATGTTCAGTAAGATGGAGGAGCTGGAGGAGATGGAGGAGATGGAGGAGATGGAGGAGATGGAGGAGATGGAGGAGATGGAGGAGATGGACAATGGATGGTTTATTTTTGGAGTACCAAAGAAGATCTAGTCGTTACCTTTGTAAGGGATTTTGGGTTCTTCAGTTCTCTTCTCCTTCTCCTTGTTTTGGGATGTTTTGAAAATGCTGTTGGTGAAGAAGTTTATGGGCCCGGAAGTACAATCCAATCGGGTCTGTGCTCAAAATTTATATTTTTGATTTGCGCGCAGCTACAGCTAAGCTATTATTGTTAATACTTCATACCCCTCCCAACTACAAACACGCAATTCAAACGAAGCTCACTGGCGATATATTCAACCGCGAATCTATTACCAATACTGGTTGAATATACTCTTGAGGAATTGTCCCCGGTCATGACATAATGCCTCGAAAATCATGCAGTCCTCCATTCGCAGATGCGCATTACCTCGAGAGAGATTGGTTCGACCTCTGTTTTATTGCAATCGCAATTACCCAGCCGGCGGCGTCCAAAATGTCAAGCCTATTTTATTTACTCGATATGCTTCTACCGCTTCTACTAATAACTCTAATCAAAGTTTAGATTTGCCATCTTTGGATCAAAAATGGCGGGCGAGATGGACATCTGCAGAGAAGGGAAAGACTTTGGAAAAGGATAATGGACACGATCATGGTCAGAAGATGTACATATTGCCTATGTTCCCATATCCATCTGGAGATCTTCATTTGGGTCACTTTCGAGCATACACAATTTCCGATGTACTCGCACGATTCCATACAATGAAAGGCTATAACGTTGTCCATCCGATAGGTTGGGATGCTTTTGGCTTGCCCGCTGAAAATGCAGCGATTGAACGTGGAATAGACCCCGCAGTTTGGACAAAACAAAATATACAAAAGATGAAGAACCAGCTAGTCACTTGGAATGGACGCTGGGATTGGGATAGGGCATGTCTGCGGAAGTAATTATGATTTGGTAGCTAATAGGAATTAGGAAATTACAACTTGCGATCCCAATTTTTACAAACATACCCAGGATATATTTCTTCTTCTCCATGAACATGATCTGGCATATCAAGCAGAATCTTTGGTGAATTATGATCCTGTGGATAAAACTGTTCTCGCAAATGAACAAGTTGATGCAAATGGCTATTCTTGGCGTTCTGGAGCTAAAGTAGAAAAGAGACTATTAAAACAGTGGTTTCTACGAATATCTGAATTTCGAGAGCAATTACTTCAAGATATTGATCATTTAGCTAAGGGGGGTATGTGGCCAGAAAGAGTTCTAGCTATGCAAAAGAATTGGCTGGGAAAATCACAAGGAGCTCGAATTCAATTTTCCGTATCAGCGGGTAATGATAGTACTCAACAGTCTGTTGAAGTCTTCACAACCCGACCAGATACTATATATGGTGTTCAGTATATTGCTCTTGCAGCGACACATCCTATTGTTCAAGATCTTGCGAGGGAAGATCCAAAACTGCGAGAATTCTTGGAGACAATATCAGATCTCCCACCTGACTCAAAGGTTGGCTACCTTCTTCCTACTATTCATGCCATGAATCCGTTGTCATCACGGAAATCTACACCAGAAGCTTCCAAGGCTCCTTTACCAATTTATGTTGCACCATATGTGTTAGGTGATTATGGTGATGGGGCAGTTATGGGAGTGCCTGCGCATGATAGCCGAGATTTTGCATTCTGGAAGCATAACAATCATGATATTCCACCCAGACATGTTATTGAACCTATAGGAGGTGCTTCCAAAGCTATTTCCACAGACCAACCTTTTGTTCATCCTGGTCGTCTTACATCACAAAATCCAAGATCATTTTCTGGACAGACAACAGCTCAAGCAACCAAAGGTATCATAAAGCTGCTCGCAAGTCAAGGTCTCGGATCGGCTGCTGAGACATGGCGTCTCAGAGATTGGCTTATCAGTCGACAAAGGTATTGGGGTACTCCTATTCCAATAATTCATTGTGACAGTTGTGGTCCAGTCCCTGTTCCTAAAGATCAGCTTCCAGTTGAGCTTCCTTCCGTTGAAGGCCACTGGCTGAAAGGTAAAGCTGGCAATCCTCTTGATGATGCTCAGGACTGGGTTAATGTATCATGTCCCAAATGTGGTGGAGATGCTAAAAGAGATACTGATACCATGGATACCTTTGTTGATTCTAGTTGGTATTTTATGAGATTTGCTGATCCCAAAAATTCAACGAAACCATTTTCTTCGGAAGCAGCCAATGCAATACTCCCTGTTGATGTATACATTGGAGGGGTTGAACATGCTATTTTGCATCTACTGTATGCTCGTTTCATATCGAAGTTCCTCTCCAAAACTTCAAAGTGGCCTGGAGGATCAAACTATAATATCCTTGGTGAGCCTTTCGAAAAGCTTTTAAGTCAGGGTATGGTCCATGGAAAGACTTATTTGGATCCTACCAACGGACGATTTTTGAAACCTGATGAAGTAGATCTCACCATGCAATCGAAACCGATTGTTATTGCAACGGGAGAAGTTGCCAATATCAGTTTTGAGAAGATGTCAAAATCGAAATATAATGGTGTCGACCCAGCAACGTGCATGGCAAAATATGGTGCTGATGCCACAAGAGCCCATATGCTTTTCCAAGCACCAGTGACTGAGGTTCTTGAATGGGATGAACAGAAAATATCCGGTATCACCCGTTGGCTAAAACGTCTTCATGAATATGTATGTTCAGGTACAGGACTACCCCAGAAGATAAAAGACAGCAATTTATCTCCAAAAGAATATCTCCTTTCCGCAGTAGATATTTTGGAAAAAAGTAAAAAAATTCTCCAGGGGATACCAAATTCGGCCTCAGAAGGAGCTCTGCGTTTGGAATCCACCATTAAATCTATCCAAGCCGACATCAAACTTTGGCGAGCCGTCCAACAAACCATCACAAGTATCACGGAAGCTTACAGTAAAACTCATTCGCTCAATACAACAGTCTCCGATTTAATGAGTCTGACCAATCTCATTATCGAAACCACCGAAGAAAACAAGATCACCTATGATGCATTGAGTAAACAACTCATCAACGATAGCGACAATCTCGAAAGTCAAAAATGGATAGAATCAAACATCTTCACCATCTCCCAAGCAGCAACCAAAACCCTCCTTCAAATGATGGCACCCATCACCCCCGCTTTCACAGAAGAATGCTGGTCCATCTTATCCATTTCCCAAACACAAGAAAAAGAAAAACCAAAATCTAAATCTATCTTCGAAACTAGCTTTCCCGAACCAGATGACTCCCTCCATTTATTGGTGCAGGATACCCAAAAGTGCGCAGTGCAAATTAATGGAAAGCTGAAATTTGCAATCGATTTACCCGTTCCGGGAAAGGAATTGCAGGGTCAGGAATTGAAGAGTTGGGTTGTGGAAAAAGTGGTGGGGTCAGAGGAAGGGATGAGGAGGTTTGGAAGGGAGGAGGGTTTGTTGGATGTTAGGGGGAAGAGGGTGGTGGTTGTGGGGAGGGGGAAGACGGTTAATTTTGTTGTTTAGGGGGTTGTTGGTGAGGGATGAGGGATGATGAGAGATCATGAGGTGAGATAGGGGAGAGGGGATGAATGCGAATACCCCGCTCTGATTTGATGATGATAGATGTATGGATATACGGATATTATGATATGCTAAAATAAAATAAAAATCCCCTCTATATATCACAAAATAAACCATAACCATACTCAAGTACTATGTATGATTCATGTGCAACTAATCCAATACCAAACATCCAATACCAAACATCCAATACCAAACATCCAAAACACAAATCACAAAAAAGAAGAATCCCCAAAATCCTTCCTTAATACAAATCCAAATATTCAAAAAATACTTAAATCACCCCCCTCTCCCTCTCCCCCTCTCCTCCCCAAAAACAACAACAAAAACCACATAACATCACATCACATCACATCACATCACAAATAGGTAAAAAGCTCATAAATTCATACTTCTCCTTCATCATCATCATCAAACAAGTAATCAATCAATAAAAAATAAGATAAAAAACGCCAGGTACAACTGGTATGGTATTATATGCACATAAAAAAGCACTTTCCTTCCTCCCTACCCTCCCTCCTACCTTCCCTTGCCTTGCCTTCCCATCAAACCCATCAGACCCATCTCCTTTTGTCCAGTAGTGAGAGTCAAAGTCAAGATTTCCTTGTCTTGTCTGACTGCTCGCCCAACCATTCATTCGTATCGTCATCAGTAAAGTGAAGGTCCATTTTCCTTCTTTCCTTTCTTGTCACCCTTCCCACCCTCACCGCGACTCAGACGCTCAGACGCTCACATACTCGCCGACTACTCCAAATGCCCCTCATTAAGCACCATCTCCAACACGATCTGATTCCCTACAATTTCCGGATGCGCCATCGCCAACTTCAACGTTCTCCCCATGGCGCCTCCCTGTCCACCCATCGGACTCATAGTAGCCATAGAATTTGCACCTGCGCCCTGCGGATTCGTACCCGCATCAAGACATCTCACGTCACTACCCGCAATAACTTGTCTCAACCTTCCGTTCTCCGCATTTCTAATTTCGACGAAATCGCTATCGAATAGTACCAAGTAGGCACCATACATAGCTGCGGTCTTAGCTCTCCCTACAAATTCCATAATGACGGATCGGGAGACCTCGCCGTGTTTATCGACGTATACGCCACATTCTGCATAGCAGAGAAGGAATTCGGCATCAGAAAGTCGAAACATGCCTAGAGGTCTTTGACCCTGGAGTCGAGCGGCTATGGATGCTATATTTTGGTTTTTGGTATCTGGAATACTCATTGGGACCTTTTTATCAAGGGTTAGAAGTTCAAATCCTTTCTGCGTGGATATGGCGATGTATGATTGAAAGAGATTGATGGTGAAGCATTCGGTTGGAATATAGAATTCATCAAATTCACGGAAAAACTCAGTATTACCACCAAAGCGTTTGCCAAATAGACGAGACTTCTTCTCCGATGATTTCTGAACGACTGGCTCTAAGACTTTGAAAACGGAATGAAGACTCTCCTTTTTCTTGTAGAAAACTAGCGTTCTTTCTTTCATACGAGCTGTGGCGAAGAATGATACGTCACGAGCGCCGGAAAGTTTTTGGGGTGCTCGACGAGATGTGTCTGTATTGTTGCCAGAAAAGTTCGAGGCAGGAATGATTACGTCGAGATGATATGCAATTAGAGATTTGTCGGCGATGATGATGCATAGCGAGAATTCTTCAAGGATGGCGATTTGTGTAACTTTGGGCATTTGGATAGTCTACGAATATTAGCTTGAAGTTTATTGAAATCAAAAACAAGATGCACTTACCCTTGACCACCCTCGAGGATTTGATGCCTCAGAAATATAAACCCCATAATCTGTTCCAATTGCAATCAAAAGTTTCCCATATGATGTAAAAGATACAGCGCAATTGACTTGAGCTCTGCATACAGGGGACGGTCGGGGTTTTGAACCATAAGTATGTTCCATCTCTCTGACGGCTCTATCTATTGGTGTACCAGAGATAGCAATAATAGCTCTTTGTTGATAGATCATCGAGTTGTCATAGGCAAAAGCACTGTCAGCAACAACTTTGAGACGGAAAGGCTCAGCATTCTGCGCAAAGAGAGCCGCTGCGTAACGCGTCTTCGCTTCAATTATTTTATCACACCACTTATCTCGGCTTGCGGCTGATGGAGCATAGAGGGTATAAACTTCGGCTTTGCCTAAATGCTTAATACGGAATGGATACATCACCTTTGCATCGTTATCGTTCATATTACCAGTATTAAGTCGCGTCACAGAAGTTGTGGTTGAAACCGAATTGTTAGAGTTTGTGTGCTCTAATGTTTGCATTCTCTCAAGTCCAGTAGCGTTCGTGGCAGTGCGATTTAACCTTGCTTCAGCAGCAGTTGCTGGGGCAGTTTTGGTGACGGTTGTTGTGACAGCACCAATACCTTTTACAGCGGATTTCTGCACTGGGTCATCATCACTGCTTTCAAGAACTAAAAGCTGCATGGGAATCGGCTAGAACAAAGGTCAGTAAATGTCAATTGATCGAAATTTGCTGAATACCCACCAGTTTCGACACATCATAAACTTCCTTCTTTCGTGCACCACTGGCATCTCGGTGAATGACACTCTTCGCTAAAACAAAATAATGATCGAATAGGATGGCATGAGTTTCTAGCCAGGTAAATCGATTATTACCGGCACGCTGTAAATCTCCTCTGTGAAGGAGCTCGCGGCCTAGATGATCCAAGTTGAGCTCAACACGCTCCATGCCAGGGCGAAGATACAGTTTCGATTGTAACTCAATCATGTCGACCTTCCTACTTTGTTCCTCAACCTTAGCATCACACTCTAATGTGACAGCCTTGATCTCTTCAATAGCGATCGCTAGAGTTGTCTTTTCATCGCTATCCTTGGTCATATTTTTGAGAACGGTTCCGAGAAGAAGACCATAGCGCTGCAACCTCGTGATTGGTGCTTTTAAGTACGTGTTCCAATCTAGACGGCCGGACAGCTTGTTATCTCTAGCTTGGTCTAGAAATTGGCGGAATAGAAGATTTCTATCTGCTTCTCTTCGGACAAGATATGTGGCATATGGAAATCCAGCAGCATACTCAATATATGCCGATTTAGCCTTTCTTATCCACTCCCTGAAAATATCGCTAAAGCCCGTCACCCAAGGTCCTTGCTCTTTTTGCCTATACTTCAATTGTGCGAGGAGATGGTTTTCATTGACATTTTTAATTGCCTCGACTTTTCCAAAAACCGAAGAAACGAACTTGCTAATCTTCGCTTTCGCAATGATGGGAGGTTGCCATGAAGCAAGATTGTCTCGATATAGTATGCGCAACACATTTATCTGGTCCATATAGATATCTTCCGACATGACTATCTCGTGAAGATTGTTCTGTAGCTCGATCTCTTTCTTGGTTACACCACCAAGCATTTCCTTTGTTACTTTGAAGAAAGTAATCCAATCTTCGGATTTTCTCGACGGTTCCAAGGTCTGAGATTGTAAGTTAATCTTCTTCAGTGTGCGCGTACAATGATGCGAGTAACATCGGCCTTCTATTTCATGTTCGTGAAGCTTCGGCGCATAGCAGCCCGAGCCTGTCAATTGCCATAACACACCAGATACCTCACCTTGACCGAGTTTGACCCATTCTTCGTCATTCACCAAAATCCCAGCATCGAACATAGACTTTACAACTCTTTCACTCAACGTCTCCGCATCGGCCGTGTTCATGGTTGGTACCATGTGAGTAAACAGGGCAATAAGACCATCTTCAATGGTTTTTACTCGAAGGTCAGATTCGCCTTCTCCAGTTTCTCCGCCAGCCATTTCTCGTATCCAAGCTGCGATTCTGCTCAAAGCCCATGGTTCCGCACACCTCCTAAAATCTGCTGTCGATAATCTTCCAGGCGAAAACTTCTTACGACGACCGGCGGGTAAGGCGGGTAAATCAAGCGTCCCTAGTGACTGCGGAGTAGATGCATCATAGCCATCCAATCCTGCGGCGGACCGTAGCATAGACTGTCTATTACCTTTTGCTCTGGCTTGGCGCTCCTCTGCGTCTGTTTTCGATCGGACTGGAGGTATTGTTTGTGCAGTGCTGCTGTGACTATGGAGTGACGATGATCTTGGAACGTATTGAAGTGCAGGCTGAAGTGTGTTTTGCGTGTATGCATCCGGTCCACTAGGAGGACAAGGCCTCGCACTATCGATACTTGAAGAGTAGGAGTGCGAATACCCATGCGAGTTGCGGTAAGAGCCAGCTGGTTGTAACTGAGGTGTCCTATTTTCGGACATTGGAGGCACTGCCGGAAGAGGCCTTTGGTAAGATCCCGGGGTCATTCCTGGATGGTAGAACATATCTGGCATCTCATCTCTCGTGGGGCTATCACTTCCAGACCTACCACTTTGCCGTGAATCCAAGATTCGAGATTGAATCGAATGTTCATCCCCTTCGTCAAAGCTCAACCGGTGAGCATGAGACGTTGGCCTTTCTAGGCCACCAGTGCCGTAATTATCAACCCTCGCTTCTTCAAAAGCAGGAAAGGGATGAAGTTCACCCTCCCCTGGCATTGAATAATCCGCCATTCCTCCCAAACCACCTCTCTGAGCACGGCTGTCAGAACGACCAAGTTGATGTGGTGTCGGTAATGGCCGACTCTGGTCTTCCATCTCACTGCTATGCTCTGTACTCATACCAGCAAGGTCATCTCCATATGACATATGTGCGTCATATCCACCGCCAGCAAGGCCCAGATCCATACCTTTGTAGTCGCTATCACTGCTTTCCTCACGAGAAAATTGATCCTGGTGTGCTGTCTCATAATAAGATAGGTGTCCTTCGTATAGTCCACCAAAACTTAAGCTCCCCGAACCTAGCCCCTGGGATTCTTGTTCATCGGCAATGCGCATAGCTTCGAGACCCGCGACAGCTTCCAAATCACTTTCGTCATCATCGTAGTCATCGTAGATAGTCCCTTCGGTATGTAATGTAGAAGCTGTAGATGGAAAACGGTTAACCCCAGCACCAGAATGAACAGTAGTTGCTCTTGAATCATATCGATGTAGTTCACCATCCAGAAGGTCTCCATTCCGGTGGGAAGGTCCAAGGGCATCTCCAATATCTGCAAAAATTTGTTCTTGGGCAAGTTCTTCATCTGTCTTACCTTGTATTCCTAAACCCCAGTCATCTTCATCTCCTGTATTTTGTTCCATTGGCGCACTAGGTAAGGGTCTTTGTGTTGGGTGTCTTTGTAATGTAGTTCCAGGAGACACAGGCATAGGCATCACGGGAGCGTTCGAGGAGTTTGTCGAAGACCGTTTGGGCGGAGGAATGGGAGGGATATCTTGAGGTATGGAGTCAGTTGAATTTTCTCGAAGTACACCACCGGGGAAATTTGGGTATGTGGGCATTTGTGTATTCCTCATGTAATCATCTTCAGCAAAATTGTCTCCGTTGACGGGATACGGAGCTGTAGGTGGCGGATTGTACGAACCCTGCCTCGGGGGCAGTGGTAAAGGAGCTGAGTGAGTAGCATAGCTTGGACTTCTGATAGGTGGCGAATCCATGTAACTCTCATATATGGCACTTGCGCGCGCTGGAGGGGATGATGAGGACCAATAGGATCCTGATGTAGAGGTAGGAGTCTGCGCATACGAGTTATTGTAATTATTGTAGTTATTGTACGCAGAAGCAGTCGACGAGGCGCGTGTGGGATATTGCGATGGTTGATAAGCTGCGGGGTTGTATGGCTGATGACTGGAAGATGTAGAATTTGAGTATTGATGTTGGCTAGAAAGGCTCGGGCTATATGGGGCTTGAGACCGATATTGGGATGGCTGTGAGTGCGATTGGGACCTGGCAAAGTTCTGAGGGTTATATGCTGGTTGTTGGGTAAGCGAGGGGGATTGAGGTCCGTTTAAAGGTTGATATTGATGTTGGTATCCCGACAGAGCTGGACTACCAGGTGTGCCAAACGATGATCTGCCAGGCGAATGTGGACTCATTGAGTTATTTGACATGTATAAATCTTCTGATGGCATTGAAACCCTCGCCGAAGATGGAGGGGCAGGTTGGTATCCGCTATGACCCGGATCGAAAAATGCAGCATCATCTCCATTGTCAAAACTAGACTGCCTATGCAAGCCTTGACTCGAATTATTTGAAGGTTGACCCGTTGGTGCACCATATTGTGCTGGAGGTACATGTCCGTAGCGTCGGCCACCATTTGCGTGGAAGGACATAGTTGCGACGATACAAATCTGCGCAAGAGCTCAAGTTTCGAATGGACCTGTATGTACAGCAAGAAATGTAATAATCTGCGAATCGACTAGCTAGTTTATCGTGGTTGTATGTTGGGTTTTTTGACGAGTTTTTGCATGCTCTGCGCGCAATTAGAAAGTCGAGATAATACACATTCGATCGCTGGGGATGTTGTGTTCAAGGAGAAGATATCGAGGTTCCCAGATAATCAGCGTAAGTCGACGTCTCAATCTTAGGCCTTATGCGCGGTGTCGTGTAGATTTTGCAACAATGTGCGAGAATTCAATACGGTTTTCGGAGTCTCCGTATAAACGCAATCAATCAATCTATCTTGACTGGGTATAATCCTTCGGGTTTTGCTGTGGGGGGTTGGTGTTATGATTAACCAAACACTTTAATATTATGATATTTGGTAGCTTTTAAATAAATGAGAGAGTGACTGAGTGACTAAGTGAGTCAACTGAAAGATGTATATGTTCTTTTGTCTTATTCAAAGGTTGTTTGTGAACTCGTATATGACTTTTTTTTTTTTATCTTTGGATATGTTCTGGAGCTGATCGTCGTCGCAAGCTCTCGAATCTTGATTGGTTGATTGACCACGACTTCTTTAAAGGGTTATATGGTAAAAAATGGTGTAATTATAACATCTAAATCATTCTAAGATTAGAAATTTTGAATGAATTTATATTCAGCCCTTTCTAAATTATCAATGGAGTATTTTGTAGGCGGATCGCAATTCAATAAATTTATTCATTGAAGATTTCTTGGCCATTCAAATGGTGGTATATTTGCCGTCTTTGCTATTCATTCATTCATTCATCCAACCAACCTACGACGCCCCGCTCATACATTGTACATTACATCAATGATGGCACAGTAAAAGAAAGAAAAAGGTCCAGCCTCACGGTAGGGCTGTGACTAATGGCGTATTGTAATGTAAGACGAAGGTATATATGACGATAGAATATCTTAAATAGCATTTTGAGATACGGGTGTTGGAACTTCCTGAGACATTGTGTCAAAGTAAGGTTATTCTTAAAAGTATGTATCGGCTCCTGAATTGAGGGAGAGACCTCCACTTATACCCGTTTGATATCAATCTTGTATTCTTACCAGAAGAGGTTTTTTTTTTAAAAAAAAAAGGGGTTAAGGGTCTCGATTAATAAATATAATAACATTTCCCCAAAGTCATTAAAGTTGACCACCACGTGGATCCCATGCCATGAAAGAGTTAAAATTGGGAACATCAGACCTTGAACTCCGAAGCAGAGGTTAAAAGAAATCATATCATAGATGTTAAAACGGGTACTCTATTTTTCAGATCTCTTAGCATTTGAATGAGCATCATTTATCATTCTTAATACTATAGATTATAGCTACACGCGTCACAAGGAGGATCAATTGAGGACTGGTTCATAATGAGCCAACGCATAGTCAGGTCTTTGGGCTGTGGGGATCTCTTTTCTTTTGATAGGGTCCTTTTCGCGCGGCTTTTCTTAATAATTTTGAGGGAACTTGTTGCACAGCCTTGACAGAATGCGGGTGTCAGTCACCATTGAAGTTGGTGACCGCTGAAGAGGTCCCATTCTAGAAGACTACTTACTGTACCATCTTTACAAATTTTGAACATTTTTAATGGTGATTTTGTTTATTGGTGCTATGTCTACCGCTCATAATTATATGCAGGCAAGTCGAGTAAGCCCAGAGTTGCTGAGGTTACCGAAGACGTTTCGAGTTCATGAGAATGCCAAAAAGAACCCAGAAGCAGAATCTGGCTGCCAAGCGTTATTTGACCTCATAAATAGTCAAAGTACATTTCCCCAGCCCCTCAAACTACCATCTCATCTAAAGCCTCCTTACTTCCGCCTTCTACTTATTTCCAACCAGCTTCCCTACCAAAAAGTTACAATGAAGACCATAGTACCCTCTACACCTAAGACATCCGCTGCACAACGAACCCAGGCGGGAGAAACCCTCTCAAACCTCCTCTGCATCATCAGCACCTTCATAACAGGGGGGAAACGGGACACGACAAAATCTTCCAGCTATTCCCAAACATCAAAGACGAAAACATCAACGCACTCAAGAACGTTGAGGCAGTATTGGCATCCGCAAGTGTTGGAGATGGAATTCGCTCGGTGTAATGTCCTGGGCATGTCATTATATTTCCATGGTCCGAAGCATGATAACTTCCAGTCACAGTCATCGGCCCACCTAGCGTCCAGAGTAGCACTTGTGTCGACTCGAAACGTTATCTTATACTTTCAGATTTATCGTGGGAATTTCACGTACAAAATCCTGCTGGATAGGCCATAGACAGTAACTGATGTAATGATTTGGAAGGATCCCGGTAGAATATATGATATCCTTTTGACTACAAATCAGCCACGAGTTGTAATCATCAATGAACGTATAGGGCACTTGAAACCCTTGAATTGCACTGTTGGTCTTGAGCTGGAGATTTTGCCAGAAGTTCGATGAAGTAGGGCCAACTTGCGAGGCTTAAAGAGAAGATAATGGCCATCATCTGGCGTGCGCATCATGTCAATTATTTTTAGGATCTGAGCTGGCAAAGTTGAGACCATATCAAGGCACAAAAGTATCAAATTGTCAATGACGAAATGATCATTATAAAATAGACATCGACGTTTGGTACTTACACGTGATTCTATAACAAAAGTCCATCGCTTTGATTCGCTCGGTGTTAGACGGAAATCAAGATGATTATTGAATTGATAATCGTGCAGATGGGATGATGGATCAAAACATCCAAAAACCCCACTTTCGTTGGAATGTTCAAAGCTTCCTTCCACCAGCTCCCACCCCTCTTTCTTTTCAATTCTACTATTTCTTGTAAAACGACAACAACATCAAAAAATCATCTTCAAGAACTTCAAACTTTCGAATCAACAAATTCACACAATAATTCATCAAAATGGTTAAAGCAGGTACGTTTTATATCTAATATCTCAATCCATGCCGTCACTTACCCCACATATTTAATGTTGTAACCAATGGCGGGGTCAACTTGAGAGCTTTTGAGCACATTTTCATTGACAATGGGATACCCTGATGGCCACACTATCTCCAATCAAGCATCTAATCTACAATATTACAATATTTTAAATTGATTCTTCTCCATCTTCCATTGTTTCACAGCCTTATGGAATGAAAGTCATGTGCTAACCTCGTTCTTTCCTCTTTTTTAGTTGCTACCGTCCGAGGTGACTCCAAGGTCTCCGGTACCGTTACTTTCGAGCAAGCCGACGAGTCTTCCCCAACCATCATCACTTGGAACATCTCTGGAAATGATGCAAATGCTGAGCGTGGCATGCACATTCATCAATTCGGTGACAACACTAACGGTTGCACATCTGCCGGTCCTCATTGTACGATTCCCAAGTTCCGAATAGAATATCTATAATGGACCATAAGGCTGATTCAATACTTTTAGTCAACCCACACGGTCAAACCCATGGTGCTCCTACCGATGAGGTCCGCCATGTAGGTGATCTCGGAAACTTCAAGACTGACGCCCAAGGAAATGCCACTGGTTCTCTTGGAGATAGTCAGATTAAGTTGATTGGCCCTTTGAGTATCATTGGAGTAGGTGCTTCCATCAAAACATCATATACAAATACTGACGACCATTTCAGCGTACCGTTGTTGTCCACTCCGGAACTGATGACCTCGGCAGAGGAGACTCTGAGGAGTCCAAGAAGACCGGTAACGCCGGAACCAGACCAGCCTGCGGTATGTTTTCTTTTTATTGCAGTTGCATATATTGGCACGTTAGTAATGTTTATCTACAGGTGTTATTGGTATTGCTGCATAAATGATTTTAGCACACAATGGTATGAAATGAAATGATATGACATGATGAAAAAAGGGAAAAAAGGGATTGGTAGTAGTTTAGCTTAGTTGCCTGCTGTGTTCAGATCTAGCAAAAGAGCAAGTCGTTTTACTCCATTAGTTTTGCCCAACTTAACCCTATGACTATATTTAGCTGAATCACGAATACCTGTAATGATAACACTGCAAGCTTGAGTCGAACTTGATACCGCGGTTCCCATGAGCAAATCTATCAACAAATCAACTCAATCCACCAAAATATTGCATCATTTGAAACTGGTGTCTGATTGTGGTTTGGCCCGTCATTAATAAGGTCCACGGGTGTACTAGATAATTACTAGGTAGGTATTTACTCGAGTCGCTAATATGAAATTTTTTTATATATATTGAATCCATTACTACCCCCCTTCTATGTAATAGCAGAAGATCTTACAATACATTCAACTCTCAGCTGAAAATAAATAGTTCACCAAAGATTTCGAGTATGATTCTTCCGAACAACCTTCAGACCACTTTTAATCATGGATGAAAGCCTCAACTTCACTTGAACAGATTCTCGCTCCATAAACCAATCATCTATCCAATCTCTCTACCCCACATCAAGGGTTCAATGGGACCTTACAGGTAATGGAATTATATAAAATGTAGCCTCATCTAATGTGGTGAAGCTTTCAAGAGAACACTTGACCTCTTTCTATTTTTAACATATAATTCATTTATAAAGAGACGTTGAATACTTTTACTTATTCGAGTCTTTACTGAACATACATACATACAATTATATTCCGCATATTTGCTAGAAAAAGAATTGTAGCATATTACTTTTTGGATTTTGATGTAAGTCATACAATATTCTATTCCATCCCCTCCTTCCCCCCCCCCCTTCCCCCCCTTCCCCTCACCGCATATGTAAAGGTACTGTACTTGTATACAAGAACTGCCTGCCGCAATCCGCAATATACACCAGTTAAATGGAAGTCAAGAAGGCTATGAATAGAAAAATTGGGAAAAAAAAAAAAAAGAAATTGGGATTAAATTCATTGGATGAGAAGAGTGAATTTATGAAGAAAAGGAAATTGGTGACTTGGTCAGCATAAAAAAGAACTGGCTTCAATTTGTCAATTTCACCACAAGCAAGCACAACTAGGTACAGAAAGAACTTCTCACCTTTGAAAATATTACAATCCAGATTTGGAAAGTTTATTTCAAATTCGCACATCTTACTTCTATTTCGAGATTCACTTCCACTCAAAAAAGCTACATACATTTCAGACGGTACAGCACATATATCTCTATACTTCTAAACGAAAACATAACTACACGGCACCTACTGTAACTGTCCTTTACGAAATTCAACTTCATACCATAAAAACCTTCGACTTCTTCTACCTACGATCTGCGACCTAAGTCAGAGACACAACTCTCATTTACTCAATTTCTATTCAACAAAATTACAACTACAACCTAGTTGACTTCTTCATTCTATTCAAAATGGGTGTCAAAACATTCAAGATAGGCTCTGCGGCAGGCAATCATAGTGACCGCAAATCTTCTAACAGTTCAACGACTTCAAAGATTTCTCATGAATCTGCTAACCTCCCTGAACCATTCCCTAGTCCTCGAGTTCCACCCCTTGGAAAGAAACGACTTGCCAACGTCCCCCCATCCGATTACAGCAAAATGGTTCTCAACCAAGCCAAAGTTAAATCCGTCTTGAGCGGTGACAGTCTTGTCCTTTCCTCTATCGAGAATCCTGAACGCGAGCGCATTTTATCCCTAGCTTATTGCACTTCTCCACATCTGCGAAAGGAGGGCGATGAACCGTTTGCTTTTGAGTCTCGCGATGCTTTGCGAAAATTAGTAGTGGGCAAGGTTGTACAGTTCCAAGTATTGTACCAAATTCCAAATACTAAGCGCGAATACGGACTTGTCTTCCTCAACGATGGAACCAAATTACCCGAAGAAATGATAAAGGAAGGTTGGATCAAATTGAGAGAAGATGCTGGACGAAAAGAAGACTCCGAATCGGCTCTTCAACAACTCGACGCATTACGGTTGTACGAAGCTACCGCACGCAGCGAAGACAAGGGTTTGTGGCAAAGCAATGGTGGGCGTATCGAGGTTCAACATGACATGGGCAATTCCCAAACCTTCTTGGATACATGGAAAGGAAAGACAGTCGATGGTTTGGTTGAACGTGTGTTGAGTGGTGATCGAATGCTTGTGCGTTTGATTGTTTCTCCCACACAGCATATCCAAGGTCAGTGAGCTGAATTCATATGGTTAAATAGTAATGCTGATAATAATTAGTTATGACTTTGGTTGCTGGTATCCGCGCACCAGCTACGGAGAGGGTCAACCCATCGAATGGACAAACCGCTCCCGCCGAACCTTTCGGAAACGAAGCAAGACATTTCGTTGAGGAACGATTATTGCAAAGAAATGTTAAATTACATATCCTTGGACTCAGCCCACAAAATCAACTCATCGCTTCAGTCATACATCCTAAAGGAACCATTTCCAAATTTATCCTCGAAGCTGGACTTGCACGATGTACCGATTTCCATTCTACACTTCTTGGCTCAGACATGGCGGCATTACGTGAGGCTGAAAAGCGTGCACAACATGCCAAACTCGGTCTCTTCAAGGACCATGTTGCAAAGAACAATGGTTCAGGTGGAAGTCTTGAGGCAACAGTTACCAAGATTTTTAGCGCCGATCAAATTTACGTTCAGAACAAGGCAGGTGTTGAGAAGCGCATAAACATCAGTAGTATCCGTGGACCTAGACCTACCGAGCCATCTGAATCTCCCTTCAGAGATGAAGCCAAGGAATTCATTCGAAAACGCCTCATTGGAAAGCATGTCCGAATTAGTATCGATGGATCAAGACCAGGCACCGAAGATTATGATGCAAAGGAAGTTGCCACGGTTACTCTTAATGACAAGAATATTGGTTTGCTATTAGTTCAGGAAGGTTGGGCCTCAGTAATCCGCCATCGCAGAGATGACACCGACCGAGCTCCTAATTATGATGAACTTTTGGCTGCACAAGAGAAAGCCAAGGAAGAAAAGAAAGGAATGTGGTCTGGAAAGGCTGCCAAGGCAAAGCAATATCTCGATGCATCCGAAACTGTCCAAAAGGCTAAATTACATGTTGGAACGTTACAACGACAAAAGAAAGTTCCAGCCATTGTTGATTTTGTCAAAAGTGGTGGCCGATTTGTTGTACTCGTCCCTCGTGAAGGCATCAAATTAAACTTTGTTCTTGCTGGTATTCGAGCTCCCAAATCCGCGAGAAATCCAAGCGAAAAGAGCGAACCATTTGGTAAAGAAGCACACGATCTTGCTACAAGAAGACTATCACAACGTGATGTTGAAATCGATGTACATAGTACCGATAAAGTTGGTGGCTTCATTGGTGAGCTTTATATAAATAAGGAGAGCTTTGGTAAAATCTTGGTTGAAGAAGGTTATGCCACCGTTCATCAACATTCAGCCGAACAATCCGGAAATTCAAAGGAATTATTAGCAGCTGAGAAGCGTGCAAAGGATGCTCGAAAGGGTATCTGGGCAGATTGGGATCCATCGTTAGATGAGGAAGAGGAAGAGTACCAACCTGCCAACGATAACGATGATGATATCGCCCCAATCAAGAGAGAAAAGGACTACCGAGATGTTGTTGTTACCGAAATTGGTGAGGATGGGAAGTTAAAACTTCAAATCGTCGGTACTGGTACTTCGGCTCTTGAGACTTTGATGACTCAGTTCAAGTCTTTCCATTTGAACCCATCCAACTCAGCTGGTCTTCCTGGCCCACCTAAGGCAGGTGATTATGTTGCAGCCAAGTTTACTGAGGATGGTCAATGGTACCGTGCTCGTATACGCTCCAACGATCGTACTGCTAAGGAAGCAGAAGTTGTTTACATTGATTATGGTAACAGCGAGAAGATTCCTTGGGCACGTCTTCGACCACTTTCCCAACCGCAATTCTCAACCCAAAAGCTTCGTCCACAAGCCGTCGATGCCGTTTTAACTCTTCTTCAATTCCCTACAAATAAGGATTACATGAATGAAGCAATTGACTTTATCACTCACAACACAGCTGGTAGAGAACTTGTTGCAAATGTGGATTATACAGCTCCAGATGGAACTTTATATGTCACTTTGTTCGATGCTAAGAGTCAAAATTTGACCGACAGTATCAATAATGATGTTGTAGCTATTGGTCTTAGCATGGTTCCAACTAAGTTGAAGGGTTGGGAGAAGGGATTTGCGGATGTTATTAAGAGTTTGACTGAGAGTCAAACTCAGGCTAGACAGAATCGTCAGGGTATGTGGGAATATGGTGATGCTTATGAAGATTAGATTGGTTGATGGAGATCAATGACGGGGCCAACCATCAGCTATCGAAATATTACCTCTTTTGCCTTATTGATTGATTTTCTCCCTTCCTTTCTTCTTTTGTCGTTTTCACATTGGCTCTGGACGATGATTCATAAAAAAATGCATTGTTGACTTTTTGCATGGCATGGAATTACGTAGTATAGCATAGCATAGCATGATGATACAATCGTTCTCCTTTCGTTGCATCTGATTATTAGAATGAACAATTGACTGTTGAGATATAGGGAGCCCCGAACCTAACAAGTGAGCACTAGCTCCTGAATCCTTTGCGATCACATTGACACTCATGGATGTTTTGTGTGCGACTAGTAAGTCGTGCAACTTGAAGTTATAGCTTGAGATCAACATCTACAAAAATCATAATTAATTTGATAGATTAAGCCTGGTGCTAAGTACGCATCCACGATTATTATATTCATACGGAGTGGATATATATGGATAGTTGGAGCAGTGGAGCAGTGGCATAGTTGGAACGGAATTGTTGAATAGTGGAATTGTGTGGGGATTTTAGTAAGTATATAAATAAGAATAAGTTTGTTTATTGTTTTATTCATGTCTTTAAGTCTTTAAGATTTAGAGAATCGGCTAGCTTAGGCTTATCATGCTTTATTACAAAATTCAGATCCCAGCAAAGTAGAGAAACGCCAAACTTACCGACGACAGACACCAGCTTGATTACCCGAAACAGCGAGCGTTTCTGTGATGTTGGTAGAAGTATACTGGTCTTTTCCCGTCTCTTTGATCAGCTTCACCGAAGCAAGATACCTCAAGGTACGGCCGAGCAAAACAGACGCAGCACCAGTTTCTTTGGAAAGTTCTTCGACTGTCAAAGGGCTCTCACTAGAAACTAGAAGCTCGAAGAGCTTCAGGTCCTCGCCCACTCGAATCATCACAATTTCCAGTTGCTGAGATCCGAAGTTGGTGGAATCTATACGGTAGAGTTATACCGTTACTTACACTGTATATTAGTCTCTGCATAGTATCATCGTCCGTCTCGAGAGAATAAGTAAGTTCACGAAGCTGATCGATCAACTGCTGGCGAGTAGCCTCACCGGCATTCTCGGCTAATTGCTTGACTTGTGTAATAAGGGCGTCCATATTGTTTGGAAAGATTCTTGTAAGTAAGAAGTTTCGATATCGATTTAGTTTGTTTTGGTGTAGGAACCAAAAGCTGAAGGCTATCTTCTCTCACACTAAGCTTGTTTGAAGATATACTTCGCGGGGTAGCTAACGCCACTTATTGAACAACAATGACGCTGAAGAATCAGTAGTGAATAGGTGGACGAATAAGTTGAAATGTTAGCTCAAAGCAAAACTCTTAAAAGAAAAGAACAAGTTTTGTTGAATATCTATCTACCTTGAGGGGAAGAGCGCGAGCAGAACTCCTGACGAAATCGTATACACCGCATTTAAACCAAACGTTGGAGTGGCACAGTGCATATAAGGTGTGCACAGAGTAAGGAAGTAAGCCGAACACATGTGCGGCACAAGCGTCATCACCTAGTGCCCGGGTAAGCGAGGCGATGTAGAGGGACATGCGAGACGTGCATAACGTCTTCCATGCCCCGGATCGAGGGTCCATACTTCATATGCTTGCAATCTAGGATATATATTGGATGTCGATGCGAACTGCTCAAGTCTGGGGTATATATATCGCTTATCTACAAATGGATGCTTTCTCTGTTCTTGTACTTACAGAGACTTACATGTTAATTTACTTTCTTTGCGTACTCTAGGCAATAGGTTACATTTGTTTGAAAAAAAAATGAAAAAGACCAATATGAGAATGATAGTAGTACATCTCTTCATTTCCAGTTCTTGATTTGATTCATATTTGCGTGTCAATAAGTGCTTTGTCGCAAAGACCTGGATATCTACTACATGAATAACGCCGATGATGGTGTGGAGTTAAGTGATCTTGTTGGTAGAGGAAATTTGTTCGTGGGCTTCGTGCTTGTTGTGTCTTCGTCTTTCTCATAATTTTACACCGCTAAGTGTGGCGAAACGAAAGTTTGTGCCAATAAGATGGAGGGCGAATTCTCCGTCTCAAGGAAACTTATATAAAATTCGGAGGATTGTGGTAGGCAGGGCAAGTTGCTCGTAGACTATATATTATGAAAGCGAAGAAAATTAGTCGTGACCCGCGTAGCAAAATTTGTCTTCTGATGTTGAGATTTATTGATAATTACTTACTGTGATTACTCCCCAGTCATTTAACTTTCTGTTTCTATCTTGTATTTTACTAAAACGCTGATGTCCAATGACACCTATCTAGAATCTTGAGCGCTTCTTAAGGGTTGTTGCTGACAGATCAGACAATAGGAGTATTATCGCTTATCCGTTGGGTAACACCTCCAAAGGGAGAAAGTTATCGTACCAGGCTACTGCTAGCTGAGCGCAATACTCATCTAATTTCTCAGATTCAGGGATTCAAGTTGAAGTCCATCGTTCTTCACTTGAATGATTATCTGGATAACATCATATGGCTCTAATCCGTGGTGCTCGCCAGAGATATTCCTAACATATGCACACCCGTCATAAATCTTCCAGCGCAGCGGGGGGAATACATCGAATAAACATCTTTCATCATCATCGTCTTTTCAACGTACCTCTTTGCATTACGAGATATAATTTGCTTGCCTAATTTTTGGTATGGGCTTAAGAAGTTCCGAAACCTTGTACTATTGAAGATCTCAGCTCTACTATACTACCCCCGGCGAATATATTCCGAGATGCACTGGATACCATTCCCGTAGCGCCACAATCAGACGATTGACTTTACTTTTGCTCATATCTGAAGTACTGTGCACACCAAGCTGTTTGTGTGACATATGACCAACTCTTACATTCTATTGCTGCAAAGTAACCACTCGTGAGATTAGATTCCCGAAGAACTTCCATTCTTGAACTCTATTGCACTTGATCAGCTCTTTTATTTCCTCTCCGTATCGTTCATAGAGCAGGCAGACGGACAGTGCGGACTTGATTGTGGAGTGTTGCTAGCGGCACCGAAATCAATCTTCATGCTTTATACTAGGCGCTTTGAAAATCTATGGATAGGCTGCAGATGTCGTTTCGAGTCCTGCTAGGTTGCATTCTTATATCTATTTAATGGATATAGTGTGAAAGAGGTAAGTCGAGATACGTGCGTCCCGATAGCACGCTGCAAAATGGAATAGGGATTGGAATTGAATAGATTACATTGTAAAGGCTTTAAATAACAGAATTAATAGATTAAACAATGGTTTGGATTGTACATAAATGGTATACAAAAAGGCTGATGGAAAAACGATTGATTATTCAAAAAGAGGAAAGCAGAGCTTTCTTTTATATCTAACTATGAAGAGTTATATAACCATATAACTACGAACTAGCTATGTATTAGGCCTTGATATCCCAACTCTCTCACAATAGTGGGAAGGTCTTTTGCTTTAAACTTCTTCGTTGCAAAGCTGAGAAGTATTAGAATGTAAAACGGGGGTGGAGAATATCCTGGACAGAGGTGTTGATTTCAAATAACGAGATGACAAAACTTTCAGCTCCATTTTAAACCCATAAACTCCAAATTATGCATGGTTTCTCTGGGAAATCTCTAGTATATGGAATTGAAGAAACACTAAGAGAAGAGCAAATGCATTTTTGTTACTCACAGATAGAGAGGACAATGATTTTCAGGTTACTGGTAAATATTTCAAATGATAGCGTAAATTCGTGTTTTTATCTCGCGTGTTACTATGATATAGTGCATGCTCGTCACGGTCAAGCTTTCTTCTTCTCTCCTTGGAAGTTGTAGTCCGCCAACAAGTTTTGCATAGGACCTATGCCGGCATGGTGGAATGCTATCCATTGTTCACAGTGGGAATAGTCATCAGAGTCAATGGGGAAGGAGAAGTGATGAGACGGATCGTAGTAGCGGGTAAGATAGGCCAAGATCGCGGATGATTCCCAGACGACAAAGTCAGAGCGGTCATGGTTGACAATAACGGGAATACGACCGTTGGGATTGATGGCAGTGTACCAGGGATCCTTTTGTCTGTTTTGGAATATATTAATGTTTTGCCACGTGTAAGTTTTGCCGTATGCTACCTGTAGGTAGGAGTTAGTATTTCTTCACAATTCCTTGTGTGGTGAGGGATATATCATCATTCAAGTACCCACCTTTAACTCCTTAAGGAAGATGGAGATCTTGTATCCATCGAATTGTATTATCATTAATTCTCCTGTTGTGAATTGCATAATCTTATAAGAATTACATAATTGAGCAGAAGGGTGCGGGTCAAATTTTCGAGTTCGATCGATCATAGTTAGGGCTTCATTAAATCAGTTCGTCTTGTACTAAAAATACTAGTCATACACACACACATACCAAGATTCATCTATTAAAGGATTCAAGCATTTGATTCGATATTTTGGTCTTTCAATACATTGAAAAACATCACCTTGTTGTGGGATAGCAAACCCCCAAATCTCAAATCGACAGATATGTTCATCACCTGAAATATTTTCAGCTCACATTCCGAATCTGGGATCCTGAATCTTGAATCTCGAATCTCGGAATTGGAATATTATATCTCAACATTACTTATACGTCATTATATACTCACTTGTATTCATCTATTCCCATCAATATGGAAGCGATTCTCTCGTCTTGTGATGCATTCAGAAGTGTCTTGCAGTCTATATGGACCCTTAAGATATGGAGATGTGTTTTCAAGTTAATCATACTACCTGACTTCGACAAGGATGAAGAAATATCGATCGCGACGATGTGGCGAACCATCGCACTGATAAACACGATATTTTGTTTCTCTCTTATGGTCACTTACAGATATTGGAAAGACCAATTTACTCGAGAAGCAGAATATGTCATCATGGAGGAGCTCGTGACTTTGGTGCCAGAAGAAGGACGCGCGAAAATTGATGGCATTATTGAAAGGCTTACTGCAATGAAATGGGAAATGGAGGGTATATGGACACGCCCGCGCGCTCAGCGGGGATATATTGTTTCCATATTAGAGAGAAAGCACCATGAGGATTTGGAGTCCGGATCGATATTACCAAAAAGGAAAGAGGGGTCTTAGTTCGTTTACAACAGAGTGATAAATTCAAAAATCTCATTATGGTAGGTACTCCTGACAAGGCTTAATGGGGATTTCTGAAATACTAATAGATGGTGTAGAAGAGATCGAAAATGAAACTGCAAGCTTGAAAACTTTTATACAAGGCTTATTTACGATGAATACTACCTTTCGAAACTTTTGGTCGTCAGAGTATACGGAAATTAGGATCGGATAGTTTGTTGAGGAAGGAACGTTGTTGAATTTTGTATGTTAAATGAATTACAATTTCTTTGGATATTTCGTCTCATCGAAATCACATCGAAATTCCATGGAATTTCCATAGAATTCGGACATTCGAAATACAGAAAATTACAAATCAAAATCCAAATCTAGTTAAATCGAAAAGAAAATACTACTAATAATACAATGCGACAGCCACCTTCTGCAATCTCTGAAATTTTTGGCCCATGTGTTTTGCGTAACTATTCTCTTCTTGGAAGCTGGGGATAACACCGTCCTAAAGGGTTGGACTTTATTATGGGTAAGTTTTCTTATGACTTTTTACTCCGTTTACAATATCACTTATGCTCATGCTGATAGTGGTTGATAGGATTCGCATACTCGAATGGCTGCAGATTATGCAAAGTTAAGGGGTGGAATGATGGGAATATGATTGAATGTCAAGTCTATTTCGAATTTTGCTGCATAGCGGCTGCTTTCTCCACCATATTCATCTGGAAAGGGTTTGGAATCTTCTTCGATATCTCGAACATGGGAAAAGCAGCTCTGTTTGTGTCTGTGATTATTTGGTGCACCGATGTTGTGGAGCTTTGGTTTCAAATCAAAAACCTAGGCCCGCGTGTGAAGGAGGTTATGGAATCAATGGAAAGGAAAATTCGGGAGACTTAGACACGACTCGTAACACCCAACGAAGTTCGAATTTGGCACGTTTGGGTTTGAGGAACTCCCTCTCAACTCCTCTCTAAGCGAGTTTGTGCTGGGAATTTGCGGGGTGGGATGAAGGGATGGATTCTTGGCAACATGATGGAGTTGCAGTGTTTGTGTTGCTCAATACATAGGGCCTGTATTTGATAATGATTCTGCTTGGGACGTGCTGGATTATTCCTTGAGTTGAAGATATTTAATGTTATCTTTAAAAGGAGAGAAAACAATAGAAGATTTAGAAAAAGAAGTAAAGATGTATATATAATATATCAACTGATCCGGCTTCGAATCTTTGAGCTAGAAGAGGAAGAGTTATTATAAAATTAAAAAAATTATAATAATCTGAAATATCTTTAATTTTTATATTCAAGCTTTCTATTATTCTGTTGTTGTTATTGAATAATAAATAACTTTCATTAACCACTTCACAATATAAATAAACTGCGCAACAGGTACCCGCAGGGCGGATAATAACTCTAATGGATTTTCCATTAGATCTCCATTTACAGATCAGATTATTTGTATATATTAATAAATTATTTACGGATTATTTGTAAATTATTTGCAGATTGTCTTTCTACCTACAAATTATCCATCTATTTGCGGATTAACAGATTATTTATGAATAGGTGAATAATTTATAGATTATTTACAAATTATCTATAAATTATTTATTGATTATTTGTAGATTATTTATATAAATAATTTTTATATTAATCTTTATACTAATCTTATATAATAAATATATATAAAATATATATAATATTAATAAATGATATATAGAAGTAGCAATGATATTAATTATATAGGTTTTAATTAAGGATCAATTTATTCTAGTATAATAGTCTTGGAGGAGGTTGATCGGTTAATAATAGTGAATAATATAATAATACTATTATTTACTATTATTATAGTGGAAGACTTAGTTATATAGCTTAAAGGGTGATCGAATATATAATGATTGAAGTCAAAATATGAGTATATTGAATATTGAATTTATTTTACTTATTTTCGAAGAATTCTTTGAAGAAAATCTTCTTATTTATAATATTTGATAAGATTCTATAAAATTCTATAATATTCTATGATTATAAATAAGATCGATTTAAATCGAATCTTATAGAATTATTTTATATAATGAAATGAAATAGTAACCAATAATATTTAACCTTAGAAATAAGAAAGTTCTACATGCTTCCATCACATTCTATTCCATTATAAATCATTCTAATATGATATATGATCAAAATTTTATATAATAATAAAATTTAATAATATTAAATTATATTATTAATATATCACGTGATCATATAACCATCGGTTCGGTTAATATTATTAAGTGATTTAATAAACTTATTAGAAATTCTTATATAATTAATTTGAAGAGTGTGAGAGTAATTTACCCGAATCAAACATAGTATATAGCTTTTGCTATTTATGACAGAGAATAAATATAACTATAAAGCACTTTGAGCAAGAAACAAAATAACAATATAGTCAGAGAGATTTTATATAAAGTAAGTAGATAATTATTTTGATACTGCGTGATTTAAAATTTATCAGATTATTATAATATTTATAAATGTAGCAACGATTTGAAAAAGTGAAGAACTACTAATTTTGATGTGATTTCTCAAATATACGGTAAGTATATCTCAGAAGTCTCATGATGTGAAATTAATATTCCAACATTTCATATTCTCCCATCATACTCCGATTTCTAACATTCACCCCTCCTCTTCCACAAAGCTTTATAAGAATTCGTTTTCACCAAGCCCCCAAAAGCTCTGAGCTGGCACAGAAATCTCACGCTGAATTATTTTCTCTCACTTCCCTCCAAAAATCCCGCGTCTATGAATCCCTCACGATATCATCCTACTCTTCCAAACTCTTCCCCTCCTAGCCCCAGGATTCAAAGCAGGGTCACTTAACATACCGAATTCTTTTCCTTCTCTTTCTAAATCAAAAACAGATTTTCCGGGCAAAAGACTTAGGATTCCGAGAGATTCCATCTCGGAAATACAGTGCAGAAGGAATTGTCGACAGATTTTGTCGCCTTTTCCTATGCGCCGTTTTTCGTTTTCCCAGATGGAAGAAATTGTTTGTTCAATTATTTCTCGCATGTCTTGAATGTTGGTGCCGATTTCCACGGCGGCGAGGAGCGTCGCGTGGGTTAGGCTGGTGTAATTGTCGTCTTTTTCGTCTTGGGTTTCAAAGCTAGCTTGGGTCTCTTTCTTCATCTGATCTAGCCCTTGCACCTTTACTCTTTTACCGTTACTAAGACCCTTCTCCTCTTCCTCTTCTGCGAAATTTCGCTTAGAAGCTATAATACCTACACCTCCACTCTCACAACTCTCCCCTCCCTCAACCTCTCCTTCACCCTCTACTTCACCCTCTTCTTCGCCCTTTTCTTCATGCAACTCTCGATCCTTCTCTTTATCAGATTTTGGGCTTCCTATCTTCTCATTTTCTATTCCGGGAGAAGTTTCCCCATCCCTCCGACATTGCTCTTCCACAACTTCACTTTCCTTAGTACCTTCCGTCTTTAGTTCGACGCTGTCTTCACCCTCCTTCTCTTTCTTCCTAGCATCGTTTCCCCTATCCTCCACATCAAGATCTCCGTCTCGCTCACCCCCACCCCCATAAATCCCCACATCCCCTCTATCACCCTCCCCATCCACCTCCGAAGTCATAGGTCCCGCGGGCCCCAGCATCTCCAAAATCCACCTCCCAGGTTCAGGATCATATACATGATACACCCAACCCTTCTCCGGATCATCTTCCGTAAGGTATAAACTCCAGTGAAAGGTCCCCGGATTTCCTCGGTCGGTGAGATGGATGTAGAGTTTATTTTCCTCCCAGGGAGTCGTGATTGGTGGGTGGGAACCCGATATAGATGGGGATGAAATAAGTTTACGCTTGTTTGTGATGAGAGGATTAGAGGGGGATGTATATGTGGAGGAGCTCGAGGATGGGGATGTTGACATTGATGCCACTGGCAAGCGAGGCAAGCTGTCGATATTCATCTCAATGATCATAAGAGAGTTAGAAGGATGTTATATGAATAAATTTAAAGGAAGGGCTTTATTTAGTCGATGTCAATAGCATTGTCAATATGGTCCTGTGAGATGAATCTGTCTTCGCAACGTAAGATCTTATATGGAGCAACTTGCATGATCTGCGGGGAAATCCAAATGCGGTATTTTATCCGAGGACACGTGGATTGTGGGTAAGTTATCTGAAATCCAGAAGATTTGACTACAAATATTTCTTTTTATGGAAGATCGAGGAGACTAACTCAAGTATGGTATGATATACACAACACCATGAACCCTCTCTAAAGTCCTCAACGAGAAACAAGAAACTCGTAGAAAAGATACAACAGTGGGCGTACCAAACTCATGACGAAGGTAATCTTTATATATCTAAGATATTTGTGCCGGGCGACCCACAAATGGATCCTTCTCCCGACGCTTCCAATGTCCATTTCTCGGTTCGGGGTAAAGACATGTATTTGATATACACAACCCCTACTTATTGATTCATCTCAATGAATCTATACTCAATTTAGACATCAAAGGCGTACTGAGAGGATGGTTGGGTCCGTAAAAGTAGATGTTGGTGTCACAGAAAGGAAAGCAACCGGGTAACAGATTAGACACAGCGCTCAACTTCTCAATTCGACAACCCAACACGTTTTTAGGCACGCCTTAAGTTCATTTTGAATTCAGAAATATTGATTAAAAAACCGTATTCTGCATTTTTTTTTTGAAAGACCTCATGGAAGATCCGCTCAACTCAATTGCCGTTCCTAGCCTCTCTCGTCATGATCGAGAGATTCTCTCGTGGTTTATCAAAGATTCCACTGAACCCGACCGCGTCTGTCAGTATATTGGGGAGCGGCGTAAGAATGGGCAGCCTCCAGACTTAGCAGACATAGTATTTCTATGGAAGCAACTTGTTATAAAAGGTAGACGCCCCTCGCGGGATCACGTTGATACCTGGTTATTAATTAGGAAATCCCCTTGGCGAGGAAGGTAAATCCACGATATGTGGCGCCGAAGGTAATACCCCGTGTCACGATTTCCGACTCAATGATCCTTGCGGTCTTTTTCCTACCCTCAATGCATTTCACCAGCATCTCCGCACCGCTGCCTACATTCGTCCATCCACCCCCAACAACTCTAATCCCCCGACCCCCCCACCCAAAAATGCCTTCAAATACACGCCCATCCGCATCCTATCTGCTTCACACATGCCGACATCAATATGACCAATATCCTCGTTAATCCCCGCTCTCTCCGCATCAGTGGCATAGTAGATTGGGATGCGCGGGATTCTATCCGGCGTATTGGAGAAAGCAAAGGCGTTGTATAGTGTGCCTGGAGATGTTTTTTGGAGAACTATCTTACCGCGTGTCATACCTGGGTTTGAGGTGGAAGTGGAGGTGAAAATGTGGCTTTGGGATCGATCGGATCCGTGGTAAATATAAGGAGGGGAAGGGGGTGGAAGAGTGTTGAGGGGAAGGGAGGGTATTCTGCTTAATCATCACCAGCAACAAGCAAAAAGAAAGTATAACTAGGTAACTAATACAATCAAACCCCTACTGATTTCCTCCAAATCTGCGACCTCTAATCCTTTGATCTATAACAAATCATTCAATCATTCAATCGAGTTTTAGTGAATTCAAAAAACGCGGTTTCTAAAAAGTAATTATTATATTCAAATATCATCTCGTAAGAGTCTATTATAGACATATATTATTAGATCCTTTTACAACTTTCTACTTTCTCGTTTCTCGTTTCTTATTTCTCGATTGATCTGCAATCGCATATCTATATATCTATATCTATATATCTATATATCTATATATCTATATATCTATATATCTATATATCTATATATCTATATATCTATATATCTATATATCTATATATCTATATATCTATATATCTATATATCTATATATCTATATATCTATATATCTATATATCTATATATCTATATATATTATAACGAATAACCAATATCATCTAGTAATCTGTTTATCACTATAGTATCGTCTTATATAATAACAAGATTCTTAAGCCTCTAGCTGAGAATTCTCTCCGTTAACTCAACCCTTCATTTTTCCGTTTTATTCTTTCGGGTTGTTGATTCTGGGCTG
Organism: Stromatinia cepivora; assembly: GCA_014898415.1. Classification (NCBI taxonomy): domain Eukaryota; kingdom Fungi; phylum Ascomycota; class Leotiomycetes; order Helotiales; family Sclerotiniaceae; genus Stromatinia; species Stromatinia cepivora. The sequence goes on along the minus strand of RCTD01000015.1, from coordinate 814,184 downwards.
AACAACACGTTCTAAATTTCATCCCGGTAACATCTAAATCCTCCACAATGGGAGGACGATAGGAACTAATATCTGCCATCCTCCTAGTTCGTATTTACTAGGACCTCGGTTGGGCTAAGGGAAGTATGGTGTTATGGCGTTGCAGATTTCGGATTTGGAGCACCTTATTGAGTGGTGATACATGGTCATCACAAAAATTGAAAGAAACAATTAATTATCAAATTCATTTCATTTGCTTCATTCATTTTTGGCCACGCGTAAATACAAATCGTAATTCATCCGATCTTTCAATTTTGACCTCCATGAATAACCAATAACTATATTGTCAACTACCACCCAAGACTCAAAAAGCAATTTATTGCAACTTAGCCTTCAAGATATCCTTCAAGGTAACGGCATCAGCAGCAAACTTGCTGATACCCTCTCTCAACTTCTCAACAGCCATAGCATCCTCATTGAATGCAAATCTGAACTCAGCCTCATCATCAATGTAGGTCAATCTCTCAATATCCAGACTGCTAGCGTTCTCAGAGACCAATTTCTTGGGGACGGCCTCAGTGGAGTTCATCAACTCCTCCAACAAGTTTGGTGAGATGGTAAGGTAATCACATCCAGCAAGCTCGGTGATTTCACCAACGTTACGGAAAGAAGCTCCCATAACAATGGTCTTGTATCCGAATTTCTTGTAGTAGTCGAAGATAGCCTTAACGGATTCGACACCTGGGTCCTCTTGAGCGGAGTAGGTCTTTCCGGTAGATGCCTTGTACCAATCGAGGATACGACCGACGAATGGGGAGATGAGGAAAGCACCAGCTTCGGCACAAGCAACAGCTTGGGATTTGGAGAAGAGGAGGGTAAGGTTGCAGTTAATTCCGTGATCGCGTTGAAGGATACGAGCGGCTTGGATACCTTCCCAGGTGGAAGCAATCTTAATCAAAATGCGGGACTTGTCAATTCCCTCTGATTTGTAAAGCTGTATAGGACACATATGTTAGTATTAATTTGATTTCAATTGAGGTACATTTGTCCTCAAAATGGGAGATAAGAAGTATACAACATACATCGATAATTCGGAGAGCCTTGTTAATAGTGGCCTTGGTGTCGAAAGAGAAACGAGCATCAACCTCAGTTGAAACCTTTCCTGGAACGACCTTCAAGATTTCTTTACCGAACTCAACGAGAAGACGATCGAGAGTGGCATCGGTCTTCTTTTCAAGGTCACCGTCTACCTCCTTTCCGTATGCGACTGCGGTATCGATGAGTTTGGCATATTCGGCTTTTTTGGAGGCGGCAAGGATCAAAGATGGGTTGGTGGTGGCATCTTGTGGCTTGTATTTGGCAATGGCTAATTGTATAGATTAGTGATAGATCGTAGAAATGGTGGCGAGAAGTTGTAGAGATGAGAACGTACAAGCAAAGTCACCTAGAGAGGAATACGAGTCAGTAAATGTTTGAAGCAATGGAAATGATGGATAGGATGGATTGGCAACTTACCAGAGTCAGAGACAACGGTCTATCATGACAAAGTAATGATTAGCACACTGAATACGTATATCCTCAATTTCCATCTCTTCAATAGTATTCCCTTATGGTTCCGGGCCGGACCCGAGTGTCCTAGTCATCAACAAAAGAAAACAGATTGTTTACTTACGGTGCCAGTGGCTTTAAGTTGATCTAAAGAAGAAGACATGATTATAATATTGATTTGATTTGGGGTATCTTTTTTGAAGTTGTTTGTAGATGAAGTGATATAAAAGTGGTATGATAGAATTGAGTTGGAGAGAGGTTCAAAGAGTTTTTATGTTGCTGAGACAATTGGACAGAAATTCGGTTTCTGACTTCACCCCTCCGGCGTCATATGGTGGGGTCAATATAAGTGGGGATTTACTTATAAATGGTTAATACGTAGAAGATGACTAATTTAGAAGCATGCACACCTTGTGTGATTGATGATTCGCGAAGAAGAACCTTGGAAGTGAAGAAAGAGGTGAAGAGTGAAGAATGCTTTGGAGTGAAGGTTGAGAAAGTTAAAAAAAAAAAGGGGGGGGGAGGGGGGATGATTTGTTGTCAATGATGATTGAAGCAATTTGAGGAGACTTTCTACTTTTGAAAAGAGGGCAATTGATGATTCCTTATAAACCCATCCAAAATCGAAAAGTTCAAGCAAGTATCACAAGCAAAATAAATTAATACTCGGGGCCATCAATTAATTCTCTACACAACTGTTGGTTTCTCCTTCCTCTTCTCTCTCTCTCTCTCCCTCTCTCTCTCTTCCCGCAACTCCTTTGTCAACATCAACATCCACATCCACATCCACATCCACATCCACATCCACATCCACATCCCACTTGTTGTATTGTTGGTCTACTTTGAATCCCATACCGATCTCGCCACAATTCTATCCGGAGACCTTAATTTTCCATCGGAGCCAACCAAGTTCTTCCGCCAAAATCCAAGCACGAACCGGGTCTAGAATTCAGTCGAAAGTGTAAGCAACATTTCACTCATCACATCACATCAGCGTTCGGTGAGAACGAGAAGTCTATTTTTTACGATCCCTAATATCAATCTTTTTATTTACCCGGGAATCGACGATGCAGCAGGACAACTACTAGACATTCCCAATACGAAGGAAATAGTTGAAGAAGGGATCGACTATACAAAATGATCTCATCCATTAATATCAGAAATGTATTCATGGAAGGACACATAGGACGATGAGTGAATTCATAAAACCATCTGGAGTCTTTCTTGCTCAAGGAAATTCATCATTGATAGTAAGGAGGAGATTGAGAGACGACATTTAATAAAATGAAAAGAAGACGAGCTTGAAATAAATGTTTTGCATCAAGTTTATTTGAACTCCTGATGAACTCAACGTTGCTCCCATTGTAAAGTTGTACGGAGGGACTTTCGATGAGTTTTCTAACTTTCAGCCTTCACCAAAATAATTCAGGGGCAACGTAGCTTTTATGCATTAGCGTACTTTAAAGCTGATTACAATTGGCCAGCCTTGTTCACGCCCAAAATCCAAAATTTCAACTTCTCAGCCTTGTTCTAAACTTCATCCTCCCCCGAAACCTCACAATGATATCAAATACTTCCAACAGAAGCGCTCTTCCACATTCAACAATTGCCATGCTCCTCCGGTAACATTCGTTAACCTGCCATCAAAATGGCACAATTCATACCCCGTACCGTATTTCCTCAACAACTCTCTCTTCCTCGATCCTATTATCTAGGACATCATGCATCAGGTCTCTCTCGAATGAAAACGATGCTTTCATCTATCGATCTCATAATAGAATGTCGAGACTATAGAGTCCCTCTTACATCTCGGAATCCGTTATTCGAACAATCACTCGCGGGCAGAGAAAGAGTTATCGTGTATACAAAACGCGATTTAGGAAATCAAGGTTTGGCTGTGGATAAAAAGGTATTTATTCTCCATATATCCAATTCGAAGATATCATGTACTAATCTTTGGGTGAAAACAGAGAGAAACTATAATAAAAAACTGGCACAAACCCTCACCCACTCTCTTCTCAAACCACAAATCCAAACCCGACATCCAAACCATCCTTTCCCTCTGCAAAGAACATGGTCTTGCACATCAATCCCTAATCGGCTCTCGAATCCTTATTGTCGGTATGCCTAATGTTGGTAAATCTTCTTTACTCAATGCTCTACGTATGGCTGGTGTCAATAGAGGTAAAGCTGCATTTACAGGTGCTCAGCCAGGTATTACGAGGAAAATAGCATCGGGGGTTAAAATCGTAGATCCGGATCCGGAAGCAGGGACAGAGGGTGTTTATTTGGTTGATACGCCTGGTGTGTTCGTACCGTTTGTACCGGATACGGATAGTATGTTGAAATTGGCGTTGGTGGGAAGTGTGAAGGATACTATTATTGCACCAACGACATTGGCAGATTATTTACTCTTTCATATTAATTTGAAGGTGGGAGGGAATGTGTATAAAGAATATTGTGGGGAAACGAATGATATTGTGGAGTTTTTGGAGGCGGTTTGTAGAAAAACTGGGAGATTGGGAAAGGGAGGCGTGCCGGATGTGGAGGCGGCGGCATTATGGGTTATTCAGAGGTGGAGACAGGGGAATTTGGGAAAATTTGTCTTGGATGAGGTGGAGGTGGATGGGTTGGAGAAGAAGGTTATGGAGGAGGTTAGGATGAGTGTTAGTCAAGCGAGGAAACAGGCGAAGGATACTCAGAGAATGAGAGCCAAGACGAGGAGGACGGAGTCAGTGGGTTGAAAGTATGTGTGGATAGGCCCTCCTGGGCCTTTGAGAGTTACAACTCCACTCATGAAAAGCCGACCTCTGCCAGTGTAGGCAGGGCTACTGCCCATTGTCCTCGCGACTTCAGGCCCCGAGGTATCACCGTATCATCGAGATAGGGCGGGAACAAAATTCTCCGAGCTACGGGCTTGGAATAGCAAGATCAAATCAGCTACAAACATATATTCGCATACAATACTCGCTCGGGCCAATAAATGGATACATATCACCAGAAGCAGATGAAATCGGATTATCGAGCCAATCATATCTGAAATTAGATTGGTTTTGTTGCACATCTATAAAGTTTCATGACGAAATATAAGTTCAATTTGGATTTTTGTTGCACATCTAAGGAGTTTCATGACGAAACAGAAGTTCAACTCGGATTTTTGTTGCATATCTTAAGTTTTTGTCTCGCTGTGAAACGGAGTTCTCACCAAGGTATCTTCTCGTCATGATGTAGAATACTGTGGTAATTCGTCCTGCCATTTTCTATTCTGTTCTGTCCCGCCGCGAGACTGTTTCGTGTCGTGGCGAATAGTTCCATGGTGAATAGTTCCATGGTGAATAGTTCCATGGTGAATAGTTCCATGGTGAATAGTTCCATGGTGAATAGTTCCATAATGAAACTGCCACCCCGACGGAAATTCCTAAATGAATCAACTTGTTATATCCATACATTAGGTATCCCATATCTGCTATTTTAAACATCTCAACCTTCTTCACTGCCTCAATTGAAAATCAAAAGCAAAATAGAAATGGAAATTTTCTTTTGTTGCCTATCTCATTTCCAATTCACGGCGAAATTGTCAAATCCATAGGGTAAATTAACTTTTCGTCGTTATGGATTCTCAATACGGTATTGTTCGCCGTAGCGAGAAGGTGTCATAATGTTCCGTTTCGTGACATAGCGAATAGCCTCTAATTTCATAGCAACCTAGGTAGTTCAATCTCTATATCAATATCAACGATTTTCTGGCCGTGGAATACTGCATTGGATATTATTTATTGTGAGTTAAAGCCACATGTACTTGGGACTAGAATCTCACAACTTCAACCTCTAAATATAATTCATTAGTTGAAGTTATATATACACCAGATGACAATTCCACATCTTCAATCTCCATGTAAACCTTACGTGTCCGATCCAGAATCCTCAATATTATCCGATCTAATACTCCATCTCTTCACTAATATATTAATCAACTAATCCTACTGGAACGAAAGTTCTCGGCTTAAGTTATTATTTTCATTCCTGTTCCTATTCCCGTAACTTTGAATTTGGATTTTAATTTTGCTTTGTTTGTACATATAAACTAGAAACTAGAAACTAGAAATGATGAGTTTTTCCACTCGGGATTATTTCTTATGTTCAGGGATATAGTTGATACTTGGGAGTTTTGTTGTACATCTCATTTGAATATATTTCGCTAAAGGATATACTCAGTCCAGCAACGTGACTTTAGATTTTGAAGGTTTGTTGCACATCTCTTATACGCCTGATTTAAGCTTGATTTAGGCTTGATTTAAAGGATCGAGTCCTAGATATAATAATAATTAGTCCCATACTAGGAATTATAGTCGGGCAACGTGGTTTCTTATGTGGGCTTTGGTTGTAGATCTTGTAAATTTTCCGACACTACTGGAAAATGTATCGACACTATGGGCTGATAGCTAGAGATAGTAGCTTCGTTCTAAGGACAAATAGTCTCGTGGTTCTGAATTTTGATTGCATATCTCATTTTATGTCATATATGGCAATTCCATACTAATGGAAATAATTCTGATAAGTTATTATAGTTGAACTCAGATATCTTGTGCGCGTCTAAAATATAGATGGTAGATCAATTTCGTACTAGTGATAATAGTTCCCGTGGTAACACTTCCCGTGAAGGGACGTTTGTTGTATATCTCACTTCACATCATAACCAAGAGCCCCTATCTAACTTTTATAATGCTAGCACATTTGTTTAAATGTTCAATGCCTTGTATTTCAGAGATGAAGGTTCTTGTGACTCTGTACTTTGGGCTTTGGTATATATTAATTCCGCTAGGCCGGATATGTTCATAGCCTTTATGATAGTGATGGTAGATCAATCTCCATACTAAGGGTAATAGTTCCCGTAACTCCAAATATTGTTGCATATCTCATTTCTATGATTTCCTTTAGATCCTACTTGAAGATATTGGTCAATTTGGTTCTATCCTAGTGGTAATAGTTCCCGTAATTTCAAATGTTTGTTGCATGTCTCATTACTTGTCATTTCCCGTGGATTCTACTTAGAGATAGTAGTTCCATACTAGTCGGCGTAGCTCCCACGAATGAATGCTCGTTGCATATTTCATTTTCTACTTGTGGTACCTAGTGATAGTGATTATAATTCCCACTGTAAAGACATGAGTTTCAGGCAGTGGTATTAGTGCGTGAAAATGGAAGTTTGTTGCATAGCTCATAGAGTATAGCAATGTTTTTGGCTCTTTATGCCAAGAACCATCATTTCAAACCTAGAGGTGATAATATGATGCTAAGGCTAAGGTTATTACTTTCCTTTACATCAGATGTTGGTTCCATATCTTCTTTCACTGCAAATGTGGCAGTGGTATCAGACGACGGACTATAGTCCCAATGAGATAGTTCCGTGAGATAGTTCCGTAAAATAGTTCCTACAATCTCAGATCTTTGTTACATACCTCAATTTTATTTTGCGTATTATTCTCTGCCCCGGAGACGATAACAATGCACTAAAACTAATAGTTTGATTTAGGGCCTTTGTCAAAAATCTCATATTTCACTGCTGACTATAATCCTACCATGGAGATATTGCATTCACACTAAAGAACTAATAGCTTGGTTTTAGATTTTGGATACTGGATGCATGTCTTAACCTACACGTCATACTAACATCCATAACTTCAGCCTCTTGTTGCATATCTCCGAGAAATACTTCTGTGATTGGTGTAATAATCATACAGTAGCTTACATAAACTTAAATTTGCATAACTTTTTGTATGCCTGGTGGAGGAAAGATCTCCTCGGGGAATTAAAAATTTAACAGACTCCTAATATTTAGAGAATCTCCAGGGAACTTCCTTCCACAACATATTTTGAGCCCATTGTCGCACCAGTGCTGCCAGAATGATTCGCTTCCGTTGCAATATTGCTTTCACTTTTCTATCAGATTCATGGCACGTAACTCTGTGGCAAAGGGTAGGTGGATAGTCTTTTTGAGAAATTTGCTAATGTATGGAGAAATGATGCGACGGCAATAACACTTTAAACAAGAACCAGGGCTGTGTGAGTAGGGTGTTAGATATACTTTGCATATTTCAACCAAGGGACGCAGTATTATGAGTACGGAGTGGAGAAAAAAAGGAAGTTATAAGAGATCTATTGCAGATCTCGTTGGAATGACACAGTATCATGAGATGTGTATAGGATGAGTAGAAAATCCTGTCCAATACCTAACTTGCAGGAGCACAGTGTTACTGATTTAGAGATGAAGCCTTTTCAATTTTCTACGGTGTTTTTAACGAAGAGAATCATGACTTCTCGGCTGCTGTTGGGGATGCGAAATGCGGTCTGCGGTATGACGGAATTGAAATACAAACTTGACAGCAGGTAGAGCGAATACAATTCTTAGACAAGTCATTGGCGCATTATATAACAGAAAGAATGAAATGAGATGCGGAATTTGTTCGTTAAATATGTACTCGATCTTGAGTAAAAATCGAAACAATTCATACGTCATCCATGTAGAATCGTACGAGAATAGAGCTCTTAGTAACCCTTGATAACCCAATGACTATAAGACTCTAAAACCACGTTTGCAATGTTTTAAAACCCGCAAATGAAATGTCATCATGTGAAATCAGCGTGTTTTCCATTGTCGGCAGGAACGCCTTGCGTAGCTGCCATTCTGGGTAAGCGATGCTGAATCTTTTCATCTCCTTTTTCAACCTCAGCTTATTTCTAAACTTCGTTTGAAGACGATTTTTTAATTATCCCAAACCTCTTATAAACATTACTTCGGTCCTTCGAAATCAATTTCATACCCAGCCTGCGACAGCATCGATGGAGAAGGGACGCTGATTGAAATATCATGGGAAGCAACACACTTGGGGTGAACATCACTGATGCGTGTATATAGTATGCTGATTCGATTTCCAGTGACTTTATTCATGCAATTCATTTGATTGCGAGGCGAACAATTCTGTTCCTTTCTGTCAGAGGTTATTTATCACCTTGAGAGGACAAGATGTTCATGTTTTCTCAACCAGGCTAAGCTCCAATTTAGCTGATAAACGCAAGCACAAGAACTCAAAGGTAATTCCCAATGCTGCCGGAAGGAGAGTGAGAATGATCATGAACCCAGTGTGTTTCATCTCTATTGTGAACGAAAACCCATTTTGAATCTACGATGGCAAGGTGTAGAAGAGAGTGTATCGCCTTAATCTAAGATTACATCCATGCGCGAGAATGTCAGTTCCCATACAGCTTGAACTTCTTCTTGCTCATGTTGATTATTCCCAAGTGAATACATGAGGTTTTATGTTGAATAGTAGCACAAGGTTGCCAGCTAGAGAAAATCCAGAAGATTAATTTCTTCGCGTTGTTGCAGTCCAAGTCCAGTGCTGTAAAAAGTGGTTCCGTTTGAACTGTGCTGCTTTTAGTATTGATATCTTTTCCCTTGTTGTTTGGCACACATAGCACTTTGGTCTAACTTAGGCAAAGACTTCTATTTTCTGTATCACTTCAAAAACTTCCTCCGAATGCGCAGCTTCGCAAATAAGTCAAATCAACAGAATTTCATCTAAATTGCAAGGATATCAACCTAATCGTGAAAAGAGATGTTCTAGTCTCAATATCAATGGCCACTTTCAAATATCATATCCTCACAAAAGCGGCGTTTCCCCCCCACCACCAAAAATTCAATCTTCAATATCTCAACCGTCTTTCAACTATTTCATGTTATTTTTGATGCAACAGAAACAGTAAAAGGATAATGATCACTGGCGGGGTCGAACCGCCGGCCTTGGCGTTGGATATCTGTTTATTTGAACAGAGAAGATATTAGCACCACGCTCTAACCAACTGAGCTAAGCGACCGGTTATTTGATGGTGGCATTCAGCTTGCCATAGGATATGAATTTTAGACAAAACTAAGACTTGGAGCTATGTGTGGGTGGATGTGGGCCACTTATATCAGAGATTTTCAGCCGATGCGGAAGTTCTAGGAGACGGGCACAAAGCAGGTTAAGCGAGTTGAATACGTTAGCCTTGATACCCCGCAGCTCCGGATCACAAATGCATACAATGACTACAAACTGATATTACTCCCCTCCCAAAAAACTAATTAGGACTCCTGTTTACCGACAATCATGATACATCTACAAACTAAGTGCAGGTGGTGGTTCCTTACAATCTCGAGCACTAATCTCTCCCTTCCAAATTTCAATAACATCCACATTCCGCAAGCATATTCTAGATGGACTAAAAACCTGAACTGCTTCCAAAAGCTAAATCAAAGTGTTCATATATACTAGTCGGAAGCCCAATAGCATCCTCTAATTCCTTAAGAGAAGATAAGGGAATGGTTCGTTTTATTCTCTTACTCGAGTATCTTCAGCGATTATCGTTCTAACCCCGCCAACAAATGAACCACGGCCTCTTGTCCAGTACACTGATATGAAATGGGAGGATTTCAATCACGAACAAAGTCTCTTACTAGGATACTCGAATTCCACTTCCATGGTTTATCCAAATAATGTCAACAAAAGTTTCAATTCCGAGTATGTCTTGAAATCATGCACAGTTGAAAGCTCTACTTCATGATCAGAAAGATTACGCTTGGTAGATCTTACCCGTGAAACTGGGGCCGGCAAGTACTTTCTAGCCACCTTGTGTGTTTTCATGACATCTTTTCATTAGCTGCCTTTGAAGGGAGCTACTGCAAAGAATTCCTGCCCTCTACCAACCCGAGAAACCCCATAGAGGATGCAATTTCTTTCACTTTTTTTTCAAAACAAAGAAATTCTATTCATATATTAATTATGAAGAAACAAGAACTTTCCTTCCTCTTCACAAATCTACTTTTACTTAACTATAGCTAGTACAGAAAATGCCTGTAATTACTAGGTCTAAATCTAAAAGATGTTTCTCATCTATTCCAAAAGATGTAGAGTTGCATCTTTCCAAAACTTCTTCTTCGGATGATCCCCTACAAAACCTTGTTATTTCCCCAAAACCTCGTCAGCCAAAACGATTGTTAAACCGACACTGGAAAAAACGACCGAAAAAGCCTCTTCTGCCAGGACCAAAATCAGAACAAGAATCTCCCAAATATCAAGGCCACAATAAAGACAAGTTATCTCTAACAAACACGGACCTTTTATTTCCAAACCTACCTCCTAACACTTTCACCCACTTCTTCTGCCAAAAGTGCAATTGCCAACAAGGAGTCTTTACCTCCCTTGTTGATAGTTGTACCAACTGCAAGCATCAATTTGACGATCATCACGATATGAAGCATCCTTGGGACCCTGTTTGTGATTACCTTTGCGAGAGACAGGATCTTGTTACTTCTATTGTGCAGAAATTACTGGATACAAGAGTCGTAGTTGTCCGTGCTACGCCTTTTGTAGGCAAAACGGTTCTTCTTAAGCTACTAGGTTATCACATACTTAAGGAGTATAGTGATCTAGAACCAGTATTTATCGAATGGAAGACCATAAAAGACCGCGACAATCTTCCATTTGAGAAGTATTTGGAAAATGAAGCATCAAAATGGCAATCAAAAAACGCCGAATTTCGCTTTCACAATCCTGCAGCTAGAAAGGTATTCCTGATCGACGAAGCTCAAAATTCATACGAGGAAGCAGACTTTTGGCATCAAAATTTGAAAAATTACAATACCAGATCGCAACCACTTTTCGTACTCGTCTGTCTTTATGGCGTTTCAGGCATTTTCGCAGCTCACGAACCAGGGATTGCATCTCAAGCTCTTCGTGTAAATTCATTTCAACGTGTCGAACTGCGTCCATCTGCAAATAATAATCTACACATACTCTTTACGCCAAAAGAAACATCTCTTATGGTGATGAAGTGGGCTACAGCGTGTCACTTTCAACTTGAGAATGGTATGTTTGAATATCTTCATGCTGCTACGGATGGTCATCCGGGTGTACTTGACATGATCTTGAATTATTTGAAACTTTGTTTTACCAAGGTAAGTTATATTACTATGTATCTTCACTAAAATATAGTTCTATTAATAATATCTTGTAGGTTCCGAACAACATTCGTCATGCACAATCATGGTCGCTTCAACTATGCCATGATATTATTGCTGAGGACAATGGTTTCCTACATGAATTAAATAGGTGGGGGCGAGGACTTTGGACATCTGACCAAGAGATTCAAATTAAAGAATATCTTGATCACCCTTTTTACAGCCACATCGCATTTTCGAGAGTGATAGAGGCATTGCGCACAGTAGCAGAGCTACTGCATGGTTATACTCTACCGGATGGGAACTCTAATGATGCTTTTACCTTTTGCTACAAGATGGGTTTACTGCATACCGAGCAGCCACACCCTGGAAGACGGGATATCACCTATATCTTTGCTTCCCCAATACATCGAAGGTATATCAAATCCTTTATCCACACTACATTTATACCCATATTGACTATAGATACCAGATTTGCGTATCGCCGTCTTTTCCCAGGCCCGGAACCAGGCACTCGTTTGGATAAAATCACACTTCGGCAAGCCTGTCTCAATGTCATCGAAAGGTTTAGTCCATCTATTTTACAAGCACGATCTCCACAATCTCATAGTAGTTGGGGAATTCCAGAAGCAGCGTTTCAAAACGAGATATATTGCTGTTTTAGTCATGAGCTTAATAATATAGAGATCCTTTCCGAATATTCTTACACCAAAGATGGAAGAATAGATCTTTATGTCTTCAGTAAGAAATGGGGTATTGAAATACTTCAGTCTGGAAACAAGAGCAGAATGGAAGAACATTTGAATCGATTTCGGATTGGAGGGAAATATCATGGATGGGGTATTCTCGAAGATTATATCATTCTTAATTTCTGTCCAAAGTCAACATTTCAAGCACTTGAAATCAAAGGTAATAGCACTTTATTAATTTTAAAACCAACTCGAGATCTAACACAGACTTCTTTTTAGATACCAACATCCAATCACATGTTTTGCAAATCGCTATCAGTTCGAATGAACACACTGCAGAAGTATACACCTATAATAATCGACTACAAACAACATTGCATTTGAGCGAGGGACGACAGGGATCCCATTGTGCAGACTACCATTCGAATTCTGATGACTCGGATGTTTATACAGCTCTGCGCGATCAGAAAATAATGAGTAAAGAAGCTGAGCAACGGATGCAACAAAAGGAGCAGGAGAGTCGGAAGATGCAGCAAGCGATGCAGCAAGCGATGGAACGAAAGGAGCAAGAGATGCAGCAAGCGATGCAGCAAATGATGGAACGAAAGGAGCAAGAGATGCAGCAAGCGATGGAACGAAAGGATCAGGAGAGTCGGGAGATGCAGCAAGCGATGCAGCAAGCGATGCAGCAAGCGATGGAGCAAGCGATGCAGCAAACGATGGAACGAAAGGAGCAAGAGATGCAGCAAGCGATGCAGCAAATGATGGAACGAAAGGAGCAAGAGATACAGCAAGCGATGGAACGAAAGGAGCAAGAGATGCAGCAAGCGATGGAACGAAAGGATCAGGAGAGTCGGGAGATGCAGCAAGCGATGCAGCAAGCGATGCAGCAAGCGATGGAGCAAGCGATGCAGCAAACGATGCAGCAAGCGATGCAGCAAGCGATGCAGCAAGCGATGGAACGAAAGGAGCAAGAGATGCAGCAAGCGATGCAGCAAACAATAGAACGAAAGGAGCAAGAGATGCAGCAAGCGATGCAGCAAGCAATAGAACGAAAGGAGCAAGAGATGCAGCAAACGATGCAGCAAGCGATGCAGCAAACGATGCAACAAACAATAGAACGAAAGGAGCAAGAGATGCAGCAAGCGATGCAGCAAGCGATAGAACGAAAGGAGCAAGAGATACAGCAAGCGATGCAGCAAGCGATAGAACGAAAGGAGCAGGAGAGTCGGGAGATGCAGTAAGAGATAGAACGAAAGGAGCAGGAGAGTCGGGAGATGCAGTAAGAGATGCAAGAGAAACAAGAGATGGAAAGAAAAATAATTCAATTGCAACTACAACTTGGTCAGAGATGATCCAGATATTTCAAAGAGGAGGAAGTGGAAAGTAAGAAGAAATAGAAATTATGGCTTTTTTATTGTTAGGTTAATAACAATATCATTGTTGTTGGAATCGATTCATGTAGTATAGCATATGACCCACCATTATTCACCATGGCCATCGTATAAGCATCGCACGTCTAATACATGCCTGGTCATGGACGGAAGAGAGCACGTGAACTTACGAACTCTTGAGGCATGAGAAAGGGGATTGCGAGGAGGAGGATCACCTCGTATGTATCAACAGGGATATGTAGTTACCTAACAGCAGTTGCCACAGGCTTTCCAGTTTCATTCTTAAAACTTTTGGTCGTCATCGATTGCCAAGTGGGAGTCGGTGTTTCTCTTGCTCTCACATGTGAGGATACAAGCTCTTGAGGAAGAGGTTGTTGCTGCTCCATATGTTCCAAAGCTTGTGATGTCAAAGCATAACAAGATTTTGTCCGTTTAGAATATCATCCTCTCCCCCTCATTTTCCTCTCCAATTCTTGCTCCATTTTAACACGCCATCCGCAATCTCCTTCATGTCTATTTAAACCCTTTAAAGTATCCATCTTCTTAAGACAAAATAAGCACTTAAAAGCCATTTAATGATACTGGCATTTGAGAATAGCGACAATGACTTAATTATTCTTGGCCTCAATTATTTGCTGTTCTTCAACACAGCCACTGCCGAAAAGTTGAAGCGCTAGTAACAAATTAGGCTAAGCGCATCCATTTCAACAAGCCTTTTAGCCTTGTCTAGCTATTCCTACAATTCTAGATAAACCTCAACCGCCCCTATGACAAGAGGTAGCCCTACAATTACCATTACTTTTTCCTCAACAAGCAGCAATAAGAAAAACCAACTGTAATTACTTTTTCTACAGCTGAAATAGCTCTTAATCATTTTACTCTATACCTACCGCACTTTCTTGGATAATACCGATTCCAACAAACCAGCAGAGGTCGGCCTTATTCGAGTAATACTCAAACAAATCGAAAAAGCAATAAAAAAGGACCCCGAAGCAAATACAAGCCTGTTCTTCGAAATTCGAGAATTCGAGAATTCCACAAAGCTTTTTCTTCTTCCAGCCAAAATGCACCTGTTACTTCAAACAACAACTCGCAACTTCCAGCGCCCAGCCTGAATCCACTACCCGCTGGCAGCACTTCTGGGGGACCTGCGATATTGCCTCAAACAGCGCTACAACAAAAGCTACTGGAGCAACCACTCAAACCCAGAAACCACCCTCTCTTCTTCATCAACAAACCCTAATCCTCGAAACTTCCCAACCTTCAACAACACCCGAACTCAACACAACTTTGCAGAGGAAGAGTAGCACTAACCTTACTCCCCCGCCACAAAAGCTAGCGAGGCTCTCACGCCCCAGCAACATTAAGAGTAGCGGTGGTGGTGATGATGAGCATGCTGAAGATGCATTTGAGAGACTCACTCTCAAGTAAGTTAGAAATTAGGTAGCTTCGTCGTCTTTTTGGACTCAAAATCTACTCAGGGCAAAAAACTACCCTATTGAAACTCAAACACCCGAACTTTACGAAGGAAAAAGTCGTTTCGGTTGGGCTAGTTTTTTGTCATTTTTCAAACTTGACCTCCTCGCTCCCCATGGAACAAAGGCCAGAGACAATTCAGCTTGCTGGAACTAACCCCGATTATTACCCTAAGTTTTATCAAGCGCATGGAGTGTTCTGGACGCGCTGCCAAACAATTCGAGGCTGCCCTGGTGGTATCAACGGTGATGACGTTGGGTTGGGGAAAACAATCGAGTTCTTTTTGTGTTGCCACGTTTTAACTGAGCTTCAATTTGCGAAAACTCACTTAGAAGAATATCCCCCAAAAAAACCTTTTGAAAGATAGCCCGGCTGTTTGCCCTTCAGCGGATCTGTTTAGTGTTCAATGCCCTTGCACACCGAAAAGCATTCCAAAGCTTCTTGCTAAGCATTTGTACAATGCCCCTTTCTTTGCAGCTGTGTTGCGAGGAACCTTGAATCAGTGGCACTCTCAATTGGCTCTTTACTCCTCTGGAAGATAGATGGGAAGATCGCCGCATCATGGTTTTTTCCTGAGCACGGCGCAGAACGAAAGAAAGGTATTCTTGCCAGGTTAGTAACAAAATGGAGAATGTCATTGACAAAATGTCTTCTTGTCCTATCAACGTTTGCTTTCGATTTATTGTTTTGGTTGCAGCGACTGAATCAATCGTGAATTACCCTCCACCGAATATTGTGAAACATTTTAGTTTCTCAACAGAGAAGCACGACGGCGCAAATTGGGGTTTTATGGCGTGGGACGAATACCACAAGGTGCGAAATACTAACATTGTTGTTCCCAAATATTTCAAGGACCAAATGGATGCTGCACTAGTATAATCGATGGGTGATTTGGGTACATAGATTGGGTATAGTTAACCATAATTATAAGCAGATTGGGTTCGAAATTTCGCTTACCCACCAATTATGAATTGATTACGGATTTTAAATTCGGTAAATCATAATTTGAATGATCCAAATATATATATTATAGTTATTTATTTGTTAATTATTGATTTTGTTTTATTAAGGAAAGAATCATTTTACAAATTAAGTAAGGATATCGAAATTAAAAGTCTTTTTATTTTGTTTGATTTTTATATACGAAATATATATAAAATATAAGTATAATCTATTTTCTTTTTATCTTTTTTGTTTAATATTAAGATTCGCTATAGAATCCGATCAAAATTTAAGATTATTCCCAAATTTCAGAATATAAAACTATTCCTAAAAATTTCTACAATTAATTGTAGATATTTATAGTTTTTGATAAGTATTTTTTTGAATCACCAATAAACAGTTATCAAATTATGATTTCCTCAACCTATTATTTACAATTTGGATTGATTTTTCAAAAAAGAATACAGTTAATCACCCATCGACTATACTGTGCTGCACGTTCTTACCGGGGCAAACTCGCTAAAACGCCTTATTTCTTTGGGCTTTCAGGAACTCCAATCACCACTGGGCCCAAAAACCTCAGTGTTATTCTCTCTGCTCCAGATTCGAGCGGTTATTCTTGGTACACAGGAGTAACTTCAAAAGAATTGGATGAACTCCATACAGGTTTTAAAAAGATAACTGCCGAAACTACCAAACGCCTCAAAGAATCGGACCATGACGAGACTGATGCTACAGCAATGCTAGAGCGCTTCCAAGAAAATATTGGTTGAGATAATTCAGACAAATCAGATAGCTCGAACAATAGTGGGAGCTCTAGTGAAATATCCCTTGCCGGAAAGAATATCATGGATCAGCTCTTGGCCTTTAGTATTGAACAAGTTACCTTCGGGAAAAAGCTCAGGATTCGGCGCCGGGAAGATTCATTGTGGCTAGACCGAACAACTGTGGAAGTACCTGAGCTTAAGCAGCGCCGAGTGAATTTGCGCGTTTTAAAAGAGCAAGCGGTTGAGATCAGGTACATCGCAAATCAGGCCAAAGACTCGCTCAAGATGGAGTTCTCCAAAAAGACAAAGCGTAAATGAGAGTTGCTACACCTGCGCTTCGATCTAACTTCAACTTTAGAGCATATAAGCTCTGTGCTAATTTCTTTAGGTTCGCGGCGGTAATTGCTAAGGCAGGTAAAGATGGCCAGGCGGTTGACCTCAATGTTGAATATCTAAATCAACACAATGTTTGAGAATTGAGTTCTGGGAAGGAGGTGAATAAATTGTGGTTTGGCCCCTACCTCGAGGAAATTTACAGAGACAGCAAAATTCAACTCCTTTGTGCTGAGATTGAAAAGCTGGAAGCCAATAACCAAAAAAAGTTTGCAGGCTCGTTATCAAATCCTTAAAGAACACCTTAACAACACTGAGAATTACATCGCTTCGGACTCTGACCTGGACTCTGATGTTGAAGTTCTTCCTCAAAGCTCCCTCCACCCACGCCGCAATCAAGACGAAGGTTAATTAGTAGGGAAGAAGCAGAAATAGTTGCAGAAGATCTTGAGATAGAGGGCCAAAATGAAGCAAAACCAGAAAAAATGTTTATTGCATGTGCTGACCCGTTTACCGTTGCGCTTATTCAATTAGTATGTTCTCTCCTATTTTTTACTTCAAAAGATTATCAACCCCAATACAATAATAGTTTTTGGTTCTGTTTCACCCAAGTTCAGGGTGCCTTGTCGTTTATGGTGCTCAAGATCCATCTACTCGAAGGGAGCTCATTGCTGCGTTTAATCTAGAGGAAGCACCTCCAGATAATAGAAAAACAAGTCCAAACAACGAAAAGATGCAAGAGAAGCAAACATTTCTGTTTCTTAAATCAATTTAGTTGGTGTTGATTATAACACCCAGGCCGCGAATCATTTTATCCTATTCAATGTACCATGGACGCAAGACGAGATGTTCCAGGCCATCGGTCGTTCCCGCCGCATCGGCGTTTGGGGGGAAACGGTTGAGGCAGTTTTCTTTTTATGCAAAGGGCATCAGGAGGGAGATACCTTTCTAAAAATTTGGTTGGCGACATCGATTGATCAATTGTCGTGCGAAGTTGTTGGTGTATGTGGGTAAATCTAGGGGTGGGTGGTTTGAATAATAAATCTAGGGATGGGTGATCTGGTTTGGTAATTATGGATTGAGGTTACAGGATTAACTAGGTATTTTGGGAGTTAGCGTTATTCTTGGTGCTATTTTCGGCACGGTTTTAGGAAGGGCTGGGTTGGGTCAAGTTCAACCTATTTGAAGCATTTGAAGGAGCTATTGTCTTTAGGTATATTTTACCTCTACCAATATTAAAAAGAAAAATATTGGGGAAAACTTTGGAGGCCCAAATCTTAAACCGGGCTATACCACCAGAGTTTCGGGGAATGCCCCTCCCAGCAATACTCCAAATTGTCAAAAGATGACGGAGCGAGAGTTACAATCGTCGAATACGACAAATTCGCTATCTCAGGTAGTTGGGGAATTGGCCTGCATATATCTTGGAGGCTGTTTGGCTGGGCATTCGAAAGTAAGCACCCTGCGCATCAAATATGCAACAAATATTGAATATAACATGTACAACACATGAAGATCATCTTATTGAGTGACTGCAAGCTGATTTGACATTCACACCTGTGTCTTGATGATTTCTACACAACAACATTGTTCATAATGATTTTGAATATAATTCTATTTGATTTAGTAAATCAAAAGGCCATGATTGCATTGGCCAAGATCTCAACTCAAAATAATGATTAGTTGATTTAGTTAAAAATGTGTTTTTTTGGAGTGTGGTTTATTTCATCGATAGTGTGCCACCGCAACTTCTGGCTTCTTGAACTCATTCAATATTGGAGGACGGCTGATGCTTTACTCATGACTGGATGTTCCTAGTGTCCTGTTGGACGCGGAATTCGAAGTAGATCAAAATGATTCGAAGTCTAGGCGCATTCAGAAATTCACAGTAGCTATAGACCACATACTGCAAATCCTCGCTGGGTTGCAACTCGGACTATTCTACACAAAACATACATCGTTTCTATCATAGCAAGGCAAACGTCAATAAGAATATCAATATCTCCGGTCTTTTTGGTTTACAAGAAATCCAAGGATCGGGTGTGTTTGCCATGAAGTGTGTGTCTATGGTTTCCTACTAACCGAGTGGATACGTAGCAGTATGAGAACCGTACAGAATATCACCGCCGTGTTGTGAATAATTCTCCATGCTACGGCGCTATTAACGCTAGCAACGCTAGAGAATGTTAGCGTCTAACGACTGTATTGCTATCTGGTAAATTTCTATAAAATCCCCCATCTTGTCCACTGGTTCCTAAGAATCACAACAACTCTCAATAACATCACAGACACACTATCAATATCGACTTCCGACATTTTCATACAAAACTTTACACCCCAGCCAATTCACTTCTTTGACTCATACAATCCTTCATACTCAATCAAGCGAATTTGGAAATTTCGCGCTAGTGGAGGTATCTCAGTTTTGCGTTTCCTGAACGTCATCCACTTCTCTTTTTCAACAACCTCTTTTACAAAAATATCTTCAACACTCAACCTATTCCACACCAAAACTACTTCCACATAACAACTTCTACCAAAAACAAAACATCTTAATTTCTTCAACCATACACAAGTTCTATTCTTGTAAGTCTTATCTTCCCACTTCGATACTCTTCCCTCCTGGTTTCAAACCACCAGCAAATTCAAGATACTACAGGACTTTTGCACCTAAATTAAAACCAATATTCCTTTCTTTTTAATCGGAAATATCCTGTCTAACACCATCCGGTTGCAAAAGCTACAACTTTTTTTTTTACTGTTTTGCAAGATAAATCTTCTATTTATTTCTGGTGCCGCAAAGCTGATAATATCCCCTACAGAAATCGAAAAATGGCGTCAAGAAATAGTGACTTTTCAGAAAGAAGCCTAATCCTCGGCGATAGAAATTATTTTGAAGACAGACAAGATTACCGTTCAGAACGAAACGTAAGTTTCCCTCAATTTATATTTAATATGCAGTTGAAACTAACAGTGCAAAGCTCTTTGATCTAAGAACTCCAGGTTCATCTCACACAGTAAGAGGAGTTCACTCTTGGCCATGGCATCCACCCTTAGCTGCAGATCAGCCAGTTTCAACTACGACGACTTTAGACCCTCAGCAGCGAACGCGTTGTTCCTCGCCGGAATATCAGCCTGCAAGCCCGAACATTTGGGAACGTTCTCCTTCTCTTGCCGGCTTTCCTTCTCCTGAAGCTCAACATTTGGATAAAGAAGACCGAGAAATCTATACCCCTTATCCAGAACAACCACAAGGAGTGGAGCCCCACATTCGAAACGAAATTCTCGAGGTATTACAGAGCATGAACGGCACCAAGAATACCTCTCTAAACGCGAAGAGCCCTAGCAGAAAGCGATTATCTGACGACGAAGAAGATTATTTACCGCCTTCGAAGAGACAAGCGAATGGTTCTTATCAGAGATATGATGTAGCAGCATCACAGCAATCTCGATTTAGTGTCATTGCAGCCCGTCTTTCTCCAGCAGAAATAGCACGTCTAGACAAGGCACATGCCCCACAAATGGAGGCTAGCAGTGAGAGAAGATTCGCTCAACTGAAGAGCGTTTCACGACTCGATGAAGATGCCAAGGCGCAAATTTCAAGTGCTTCACCAAACGGATACAAGAATGACCTCTACAACACATCACCACCACCACCACCACCACCACCACCACCAAGAGTACCTGCTTCTGCAGAAAGTGTTCGAAACAAGAGACAATTTCCATGGGAGTCCATAATGACTCCTGCTGTTGCTGGTGACGATGCTGAAAGCCAAAAACAACCTCCACAGAATTCCTTATTCGGTCAAAGCTCTGCTCTTCCCATAGAGCGTGGTCATATGTATAACCATAGTCGTGGTGGTCTTTTTGACTTCGCACCATCCATATTCGGTCCAGACTCCGGTCTTCTCATGGAGCCCCGTCATATACATAGCCCTAGTCGCCTCAATCTTTTTGACATTCGGTCTCCGTCCATATTCTCTCGGGACCCTGTTTTTCCTATTGGAGGTCGTGGCATCTCTGTAGATCTCAATGTTGTTGAGAATCACATCTCAGGGCCTCCTAATATGTCTTCTAGTACTCATCCTCCTTATAGGGTGGAGGGTTCCGTTGGCAACAAGGACGTACATTCAATATTCAATAATCCTGCTTCCGATCTTCAAGAAGAAGATTTCGCCAACTGTTCAGACACTGATTCAGTTACTCTTACTGAGGAAGCTCCAGTGCCTTCCATCGAGGGCTCGGCAGATAATGACTCAGATAGCTCAAATGGCTTGGAGGGCTACTTATCCAACTTAAACGACCGGGATGTCGACGAACCATTGAATATCGTGGAACACATGAACGACATGAACGAGCAGGTAGCCGGTATGCAGAACGTGATTCGGGAGAATCGCGAGAGTATCACAGTACTCAAAATCCAGGCTTCTGACCAAACCCAACAAATCGCATCCTTACTTGAAACAGTTGGACTATTGAGAGCCCAAGCTCAGAATCAAGCTGACAAGGCCTCAAGATTAAGAGAAGAACATGCACTTCGAAATGTGAAATTGGTTGATGTGGTTATTAGACTCTCGGAGCAAGTTGATCATCATGAAAAACAACTTACAGGACTTGGATGGGAAAGAGTTTCGGGAGTTGAGCATGGTGCTTCAGTTAATAAAGATGAAGTTGCAGGTCTGAAGGATGAGGTTGCGAGATTGAAAAATGAGGTTCTTAAGTTGGAGAGGGATGCTTTGAAGAGGGAGGTTGAGGAATTGCGCAAGAGTACAGCTTGAGGTATGCTGGTGCTATTTATATGAAGCGGACGGAGTTACATTTTTTTCATATACCTTGAATTCATGGAGAGATATCTATGGAGGCAATACTACAAGAGTGAGCAGATGGGGATTATAGTTTTTTTTTTCCTTTCCGAAGCTCTCAAGCATCAAGTTTAGATACCCAAAAAGATTAGCATTAAACTTTTTTTGCATAATTTGAGTCAATATCAGAATGGCACCTACTCACCCAATATCCATCATGAAATCAGATGATCGTGCTATTCCATGCATTCACAGTAAAATCGCTCCAACGTCCCAAATATTGTATGTATAGTGAAACAATCTCTAAAGTTGATTCCACCCGTTAAAACATTAACATTGTGATTTGTTATAGATGAGATACATCAAATCTCATTATCAGAAAGTCCGTACCTGAATCCATCCACTACCAGCGAATTAGAAACCGTCACACACTATACATCCTTACACCCAATATTTTCTCCATCTTCACTTTCTCATCTATCTAGGTATCTAGCCTTATGCCATCTCATCAGAAGCAAGACAGGCTCATTGGTATATATGTACTAAGAACTATTCTCGAAGGTATAAGTAAAAACGCAACTAATCTTACATACAAGTTGTTCATTTTTCATTCTAGGAAAAGTTTTCATGTCCCAATATCATATTGTATTCAATATAATATCGATATGTATGTCTTCTAAATATAATCAATCATTTCATCTTCATCTATCATCACTTATCATTATCTAATACTCCCTACTGCTTCCTACTCGACTCTCCTTTCTCTTGTTATACTTATACATCTTACTATCCCAATCTCCATCCCATCCCACTTTCCTACTATCTTACCATCCAATATTGATCCTTCACCCGTTATTCCCCACCTTCGTTATTTATCTATATCTCTTTCATCAAACAAACAAAACAAAATATACATCAATTTCTCCCTTCGTTTTAATCACTTCAAGTACCCCCATCTTACCTCCCCATCTCATCTCCTATCCACATCCATATCCATCTACATTCCATATACACCTCCAAAAAGTCCAATTCAGAATCTATACATACACGTCACACATTTCACACTAAATCCCATAAACTAATATACATTACATTTTCAATTCTATTTCATCTATAATTTCATATTCATTTATTCTATTTTTCTATTTCATCTTCTATCCCCTTTATCATTAATATTGTGAGAAAATTGGGATATCAAGGCCTAACACGTAACTAGTTCGTAGTCATATAATTATATAACTCTTTATAATTAAATATAAAAGAAGACTCTATTCCCCTCTCGAAAGAAATCAATCGTTTTTCTATTAATCTTTTTGTACCCCATTTATATATAATTTAAACCATTATCTAAATCTACTAGTTTTACTATTTGAAGCCTTTACAATATAATCTGATCAATTCCAATTCCCATTTCCCTTTGCAGCGTGCTATCGGGACGCATGTATCTCGACCTACCTCTTTCACAATATATATTACATTTCCAAATCCATTTTATTATAATTTTATATTCAGTGTATGGCAGGTGCCGAGCGGAGCGGCGAGCCCCCCGAGCAGCAAGAGAGAGGACAGGGCCAAGGCGAGGGGAGGGAGAAGGGCAGAGGGAGGAGGGAGGGGGAGAGGGGAGGGCGGAGGCGGGGAGGAGCAAGAGATAGGAGAGGGCCAACGCCAGCCGACCCACAACGGCAGACCCAGGCAGCCCAGCGGCCGAGCCCAGCGGCCAGCCCCCCGAGCACCAAGCAGCAAGCAGCAAGCAACCCCAGCTCATACCAAATCTTATATATATATATATATATATATATTCCCAATATTATATATATTAAATATCCCCTATTAAATCAATACTTTTATATCCAATTATAAATTTATATAAATTTATATTAATTTATAATTATTAATTATTCATATTAATTTATATTAATTTTATTTTATAATTTTATAATTTTATAATTATAGAAATCTTTTAATACAATATATATCTCTATATCTCTTTTATTTTTATTTTTTATTTTTTATTTTTTATTTTTTTTTTTTATTTTTTATTTTTTATTTTTTATTTTTTTTTATTTTTTATTTTTTATTTTTTATTTTTTATTTTTTTTTTTTATTTTTTACTCTTTACTCTCTACTCTTTATTTTTTATTTTTTACTCTCTACTCTCTATTTTCTATTTTCTATTTTCTATTTTCTATTTTCTATTTTCTATTTTCTATTTTCTATTTTCTATTTTCTATTTTCTATTTCTATTTTCTATTTTCTATTTTCTATTTTCTATTTTCTATTTTCTATTTTTATTTTTTATCTTTTATTTTTTACTCTTTATTCTTAATTCTTAATTCTTTATTTTTTTCTATCCTCTACCCTCTACCCTCTCCTCACCCCCCCTTATATCCCCTAATCCCCCAATCCCCCAATCCCCCATTTCTCCCCTCCATCTTAACTCTCCCCCCTTCCCCCTCCATCTTAACTCTCCCCCCTTCCCCCTCCCCCTCCCTCTACACTCTACTTTTCATCCTTCACCCTCCCCCCTATCCCTCAACCTACAAATCTCCCCTAAACCCTCCCCAAACCCCTGCCCAGCGCAACCAACCCATCTCCCAAAACATCCCATCATCTCCAACGAGTCATCCACTTCCGACCAAGCAATCAAGACAATAAAAAGTCGACCTTTCACTTACGATTCTTGAATTTTACCACTATAAGATCTTATCAAAATGTAAGGATATAAAAATGTAAGGATATAACAAGTAAATCAGGATAGAAAAACAATAATGGAGTGTGTATAACAGAGAAAGGATAGTGTGGTGGGTGTATATAATGAATGGAACGATAGATATATTTGAAAGTCATCTGTAAGTAAACTACTAGGCACAGCACCCTATCTCTTTTCCCTCTTCCTCTTCCTCTTCCACTTCCCAAGCTTTAAAGTAATGAATGATATCTTCCAAAGAAATTTTTGTGCTAAGGAAACTTTCTCAATCTCACATCTCTCTCCTCCCATCTTAAACCTCCCATTACCGCACCCCACATGTAATTCTCTAATTCTCCAACCCCCCATTTTGAATCTTCTCCAAAATCCCCTTAAACTCCTTCCACTCCCTCATAATCACCTTACACCCTGCCTCCAACAAAACCCCCTCCATCTTCTCCCTCTCCTCCACATCATAACTCCCCACATAACCCACCGTAAAAATCCCCGCTCGAACCGCCGCCGTAGCACCACTCTTACTATCCTCAATCGCCACACATTCCTCTGGTTTCACCCCCAATTTCTCCATCGCAAAAATATAAACCGCCGGATCAGGTTTGCTCGTGGGTTTTGGCAAACTACTGGCAGCGCTATAAATCTCCCCTCCAAAATATTTCGCCTGATCGACTTTCTCTACCGAAGCTTTAACTCTACGTAAAGCGCTAGAAGATACAACGGCCATTTTATATGTTCCTTCTTTTTCAAGACGAATCAATTCCTCATCGACGCCCTCGCAGGGTTTCAAAGCGGCTTTGAGTTTCCCAATCACTTTATCTTCTTCTTTACTCACATAACTCTCTAATTCTGCATCGTCCATTTCGTAATTATATTTCTTCTTGAGACTGCCAATCATACCGCGGAAATTCTGTCCCACGAATTCGTGGAGGAGTTGGGGACCTGTGTAGCGGTCTTTGATGCCGCGGGCGGAGAGAATTTCATTGGCGAGATCGGCGCAAGCTTCGAAGGCGAGGGATTCAGAGAGGACAAGAGTGTTGTCGCAATCGAAGAGGAGGGTGGTTATCTAGTGTAGAGGAGATTAGTTGGGGTACGAGGGGGTTGGAGGTGAAGAGCATGATTGATTGATGTAGAAGTAAAGTAGAGGGTTGGAGGTGAAGAGCATGATTGATTGATGTAGAAGTAAAGTAGAGGGTTAGAGCTTCAGATCATGATTGATGGATATAGATATGAAGTATGAAAGTAAACAGTAATCAATAAAAAAAGGGAGAACTAACAGGAGCCATATTTGCAATAGTTAACCCTTCTCGTTTCGTAATTTTCTCTCAACAGATAGCTGAAATGAATATCGAACAAAACAAACCCCGTAACAAATAGATAATTTGATGGCGGAAATTCGTATATTCGTATATTCGTAGATTCGTAAGTCTTATCTATCTCTTTCCCAAGCAAAGCCACAGAACAGAACAAAGCAAGGAATTCTTTCTTTTCTCTTTCTTTTCGGTCTGTCTAGACACTAGGATTCTAGGATAACTCGGAGGAATTGGATTGGAATTTGTAGAATGAGGATCATGTACTCGGTCGGATGTCTACACTTAAGTATGTGATGTGATGTGAAGTAGTGGAAAGTATTCGAGAGAAAGAAAAAGAAAGAAAGATGAGAAACTCAACCTTACAACTTCCGTACGTATATATATACATAAGATTACATGTGTTGAATCAGCAAGTATCCCCTCCTTCCCCCCACAACAGTTTCCCGTGTAACCTCGTGTAACCCCGCCATTTTAATCCTCCAAGCTCCAAGCTCCAATAGTTCGTTCACATTTCACATTTCACATTTCATATTGTAACCTATGACGCCAATTATACTGTGGGGCTTATACTACCTACTACCTACTACCTACTACCGACTATCTACTTACCTTGTTACCTTCCTTACCTTCCTGATAAATTCACACCCAGCTTTCATCTCTTTGCCTCCTCTAGCTAACCTCCTTCAAAGTAAATACCTACTTGAAGCATTAAGCATTAACTTACTTATACCTTAATGGGTACGAATGAATAGGATAATAATAAATCTTAACCACTGTTGTGGTATTTCCCTTCCTTTCCCACATATCCATCGCTCCTGTGAGACTATTAGGTACGCCGTACGCTGCTCATGCAAACATCCGATCCTCATTCATCATTTCACACTTATGTTGTCTCAACCAAATCCAATCTTACCTTACCGTAAATTCTTATACATCATACATCCTCACAAATTGTTGGGCACCAATAATTTGATTCAATCATCGGGCCGTGGATAAATAATAATATTTTATTCTTATTTTATTTTGGCAATCCATTAGAACAGACCATTAGACGAGAGATAAGTCTTATGAAAGAATTGTTTTCGGTTTAATATATTTAATTCCGTCATTCCCTTTATAACAAGGTAATTTTCTATATAAAATCCATTGTGAAGTTATCCTCCGGATCCAATTCATCCTTCATACTCATTCTCACCCTCATCCTCACCATCCTATCCTCGTGCTGACCTATGTTCGTGCCAAGTGAAGCCCTCTACAAATTTCTCCTAAAACCCCCGAATGTACATATGCAAGTCATGTTTCATTCCCATCACATGCTGTTCTCATACAATCAAATACACATAATACATGCAATAAATGCATGCATTCATATGTAACTGTATGTGTCTCTTCCTCAACCAATCCATCCATCCATCCACCAATCCAGCACACACATACACATATAATTTCGTAGGTATCCATTGGTATGAAAACCACAAGAGTAGGACCATAAACGCCAACGCAAAATCATTCTATCCTGTGCCATTCATCCATCCGTTCATGCATTACTCATTTATTGATGAATAATGTATTTCCTCATGGTTCACCAATCACCGGGATATTATCATAATTCCCCGTAGGAAACTGAGCTCGTCCTGTCCTGGAGTTTTGCGATCCTCCATACCCACTCGCACTATATCCCGTATACGCCGTTGAAGCTTCCAAATCATCATGATGAGCCATCGATGTAGGTGCATATGAACCTCCATAACTCGAAGGTTCATAATCTGGTGTATGAACTCTGCCTACGAAATTTCCTCCTGGATATCCATCATCATGTAATTCATGTTCTTCGTGTTCTTCTGCGTTATGAACGGGTGCATATTCGTCATCGTGGGGAGCGGTGGAGAAGGCTTCTTTGTCGGGATCAATCATGGCTGCGTTATTGGGAGCTCGAGATGCGCCTGGTAGATAACCTTCTCTTCTGTAGTACATTAGGCCATAGACTGACATAGCCGTTGAAAGGATCCAGAAGAGCCTATTATTTTGGGTTAGAAATGGATTACTAAGGGTTTTGATGAAGAGGATAACGACATACCATAAAAATACTCCCAATCCAACAACTGCCTTGCTCACTTCACAACCACTTCCACATCTTCCAGTTCCATTCCAATTTGCGACCGCCGCAAATGCCGATAAAGCCATGATACACCAAACGAGATCAATAATCAACAGCGCATATGGATTTGCGAACTTCCTCGTCCTTGGAAATCGTACTGTCATGGTAAGATATATAACTGCCGGTAAAACCAAGAAAGTCTATCCAAACTTATCAGTAAACAAACGTATCGCATCTGCGAAAAGATAAAAACATACATAACCAAAATTCCATCCGAGTCTTCCATCAACATTTGCAGATGACCGCATCACGACAATATCTAAGATCCATATGACTACCGCCATGGATAGCTGTATAATATGTACAGCCAGTTTGTATTTTTGTAAATTATGTATTGAGAATTCCATCTTGATGATATTTGGATTGATGAATGTGAGGGCAATAGAATGTGAAGTTGGTATGTATTCTCACGGTTTATTCGGAATCTCGTGTTTGTAGGGTTGCCTCGTATATATTCGAGGGGCTGAAGATAAAACCAAACGCAGAAGGACCTAAGTGTCTGACGTTTGCTTGGTATGTACGAAGTAAGTGGGTATAATATTCAAGATTTCGAAAGAATAGGAAAAGAGTTTCTTCAAATGCAAATGATGTAAAAAACAATAAATCCCTAAAATCGTAAACAAAAGAGGCTCATCAACTCATACGCGTATTATTTTTGGGCATCACTTTAAAGTTATTCGTGGAAGGCTTCATGAAATCTTGCTTTTCATAACATGGTTGCTCCTTGGGGTCGATAATGTTTCTGGCGAATCAAGTGGACTGTAAATTGATTGTATTATTTATTTTAAGTAATAATTGGGTCAGCCGGCCATTGAGTAACCCATCTTTTGGTCGTAGCTGGGCAACCAGAAGGCTGAGACTTGAAGCGAAAGAGGCTGCGTAAGGCATACATACATACATTCAATTTATATAAAACGGATTTAACTTTTCGAATTTGTCGATTATTATTTCATGCATTTTGTTCATAAGTAAGTATATGTATGAATAATATTTTATTTGAAGCAATTCCCAATTATCAACTCATGTACACAAACATATATATATATATCAAGGACCGCAAGTCATTGTTGGTAGATGATCAAAATTCCCCGCACGGTACTTCGATACATCATCATCTACAAGGACAAGGGACTTCACCGCCTATCTTTAGTTATCCACCAACCCACCAACCCACCAACCCACAATGCATCATTATCTTCAAATGGTTATCATCATCGACGTGGAGATCTATTACAATATGAATTTGAAAAAATTACAATCAATTTTCAGACATGACATGAAATTCGAGAGGTATCGGTGAGTAATTTTGTGTTTGATTTATAATTCGGAATATATTCATTCATCTTATTCACAAACATATTTTTTCTCTCTTTTCTCTATATATATATATATACATTATTTTTGGGTATTCAATATCTTCTACAATGATACATCCATAGCCACATAAACAAGACAACCTTTACTCCCACTCAAAATGTCTTCATCCAATCACTCGGATGAAGAAACACCCCTCCTCTCCGATCCTACCACTTTCTCCGCCCAATCATCATCTATCCCAGAAGACCCTTCTGCATCTGCAGAAGCAACAATTATTCCAGATGAACCCAGTACCAAACGTCTAGTAATTACCCTAGGAGCAGTCTGGGTAGGTGTTTTTCTCGGCGCCCTCGATTCAACTATTATCGCTACCCTCTCTGCCAGTATCTCTACATCCTTTAATTCCCTTTCTCTTCTCTCCTGGCTCGCTTCCGCATATCTCATCGCAAATGCTGCATGTCAACCGCTTTCTGGTCGTCTTACCGATATCTTTAGTCGAAGAACTGGTCTGGTTGTTAGTAATATCCTTTTCGCAGCAGGAAATTTAATATGCGGATTAGCAGACAACCAATGGGTGATGATATTTGGGCGAGTGGTAGCGGGATGTGGAGGCGGAGGCTTAATGGCAATAAGCACTTTTGTGGGAAGTGATTTAGTTCCGCTGAGAAAGAGAGGGGTAGTACAGGGAATTGGAAATATTTGTTATGGAGCGGGAGCGGGATTGGGAGGTATTTTTGGGGGTTGGATAAATGATACTTGGGGATGGAGAATGGCTTTTTTGGCTCAAGTTCCTTTTATTGTGGTTTCGGGAATCGTGGTGGCTTGTTCGGTCAATATCCCTCCTAAGAAAAGTGAGAAGTCGAAATTATCAAGAGTCGATTTTTTGGGCTCATTCACCTTGGTTCTTACACTCGTTCTTCTCCTCTTAGGACTTAATTCCGGTGGAAATATAGTTCCATGGAAACATCCCCTCGTCTATATTTCGCTATCCCTTTCTCTGGTTGCCCTACTAGGTTTCATATACATCGAACTATACATCGCATCCGAACCCGTCATCCCTGTC
Source organism: Stromatinia cepivora (assembly GCA_014898415.1). NCBI lineage: Eukaryota > Fungi > Ascomycota > Leotiomycetes > Helotiales > Sclerotiniaceae > Stromatinia > Stromatinia cepivora. Next base: position 783,705 of record RCTD01000015.1, on the reverse strand, counting down.
CGACTCCTCGTCAACCGCACTGTTCTCGCTGCTTGCCTTACAAACTGGTTCGTTACAATGGTTATCTTCATGATTATCTTTTACGTACCACTATACTACCAAGTCCGTGGTGTATCGACTACTGCTTCTGGTATGCGACTTATTCCTCTATCTATCAGTTCCTCTATCGGTTCTTTAGGCTCTGGTATCATTATGAATAGAACTGGCAAATATAACGCTATTAGTCTTATTGCCCTTACCATGCTAGTTATAGGAACTGGTTTATTGGTGACTTTAAATCCAAATACTCCACATTGGCCAATCTATATCTATCTCTCCCTAACAGGAATCGGCAACGGCGCAATCCTCACTACCACACTCCTGGCTATCATCTCAGCAGTATCTCATGATCATCACTCCGTCATCACATCGGCATCCTATGCATTCCGTTCCACGGGCTCCACAATCGGTATCACAATCGCAAGTGCAGTATACCAAAATATACTTAAAACCCACCTGTGGGAGAAATTCGGGGATAAACCAAATGCGGAGGATGTTATTAAGAGGATTCGAGATTCTTTTGATGAATTGAATCAACTTCCCGAAGATTGGAAAGAGGGCGTCATGGAGAGTTATATGGATGCTTTTAGGGGGGTTTTCTTGACGGCTTTGGGGTTTGCGGTGTTGATGGCGGGGGTGGGGAGTATGATGAAGCAAAATGTTTTGCATGAAAGGTTGGATAGGAGGTAGGGGTGTTGGGATGTTGAATCTTGGGCCTGGACGTTGGAAGGTGAAGGTGTGAGGATTTTGGATACTGTGAATATTTCAATGAGGGATGATTGATCAATCGGGATATTTTCTAATATCTAACATCTTATCCGCATGAGCTTCGAAAAGAAAACAACGCAAGGTCTGGGTTTGGTTTTGATGTGTTGTCCGTGGTAGTAGAATTAAAATGAGAGAGTATATAGTAAGTACACTAAACCTATATCGACGCAATGCAATGTAATGAAATGGGAGGACAATACGAGGAGTCGAAAGATATCTTAGATATAGACGATGTATGAGAGGAAATTATATATAGATGATTGGATGTATGTATGGATGTAGATATATAGATATATATATAATTAATGAATTTACGATATGATATTATACGAATATTAAAATGGAAATTATGAATTATGAATTGTAGTTATCTGTAAATCTTATTGATTTGCTCCCTCTTCGATTATCAAACTTATTTTGTTTCTCGAAATTCAAAATTCAAAATTCGTTACGTAGATATAGATATAGATATAGATATAGATATAGATATAGATATAGATATAGATATAGATATAGATATAGATATAGATATAGATATAGATGAATAAATGAATTCAGAAGTTGATAAAAGATTTTCGTTCTCTGGCTGGCTCTATTTCTGGCGCGGTATGGAAAGAAGAGATTGGATATTATAATGATGATGATGCGCCAAGATGATTTTGTGGATTAGTTCGGGAATTTGAGAGAAGATGTGCTTGCAAACCGCGGGTGTGATATGATGTGGTGTGGGATAGTAGAGGAGGAGGCAAAAAGGGAAGGGTGGGTGGAAATAATTGGATAGGATAGAGATAGGGATGGGGATGGGAATGGGAATGGGAATGGGAGTGACGATTATGGGAAAAATGAGAAAGAGATGAGAATTGAAATGGAGTGAATTGGATTAGGCGAGGTGTATTAACGTGAATTACATTTCTGATATTTTACATTATTGCACTGATCATGAAGAGTATTATTCTCCTAAATCCAAATCCAACTCTGAAATCAAGATGTAGGGCGCAAAGAGCACACAAGCGAGTATAAGAATGCTCAAGCCCAGGAGTGGCAAAGGGTAGAGAGAAAACATTATTAAGTAGAAATACAAGGTGGTATGAGAGTATTTTTGCTATTCGTGTGTTAAGAGAAGGAAGAAGAGAAGGGAAGTTAAGCATGGGAATGTATGGTTTTGGAGGTGATGGGTGTAAAGGGTGTGAGGGGTATTATGATATTTATTTTTATTTTTATTTATACTACCAATAACAAATCCCCACCTATATCTTCCATCCTTCATACTATCAACAACAACAATCCCAAATCATCGTCCCAACAATCGAAAGAAAACAAATGTGGCCTCCCAAATACCTAGACACCTAAAAACCATCGATTTGCAACTAATATATATACGTTTATTTACTCAAATCTATCGATTGCGATCTTGATAGATACTGATATAAGGGGAGTGACACTCGATGCTTGTTCCTTAGCATCTCTTTTTAGTACTGCTAATCTAAACGTCGTTCTTTACCATATCATTACATTCAAGACGCATAAATAATTGATCAAAGGAAGTAAAAACTTATATATGCTAATAAAACTCCAGAAATGAATGCAAGCCACATAATCACTTGATTCGATTCAAGGCTAGAAACTATGCTGTGCTCAAAAAGCCACCATAAGTTTCATGCACTAGCCAACCATCGCATCCTAGGTAACGATATCCTTAGAGCCATGTCTGCATTTACCTGAATATAAGCCGCCACCGAAAAGCAGACGACTATTTCTTCGAAGGCTCACAGAGATTACCCGGCACGGCCAAATGCAACGTCGAACAGGTAAAAGCTACATAATACCATGTACTACCTGCTACAGTCTGAGTGGGCGGAGTTCAGGATTTATTTGATGTTTTTGTAGGGGTAAGGAGGGAGAGAGAGATGAAGGAAAGGTAGAAAGAAGAAATTAAATCGTTGAAAGCTCCTCATAATATAGCGGGAATGTTGATCTTTGCGACCCAGGAGGAATCACAACCGTGCTGATGTAGCCTGAGCTAGCAGGAAAGGAAGGGCTGACTTCTATAATGAATCCATCGGCCGCTAATAGAAGTTTGGGGAGTTGGAAACCCAATGAATGCAATTGCAAGCAGATTGAAGTTGAAGTTGAGACACATGGTGAAGTTTGCTGTTTGTTTCTGTGAGGCCTAGAGATTGAGTTGATGATTGAGTCTCCGGTATGTAGGGAAATTCATTCTTTATAATAAGATTGCTCCTGTGCGCGGTGATCTGGGTTAGAGTAAAAGATGTCGGAAATGGAAATAACGGCATAAACTAAAGCTGCTGCATGTCTATTGTCTTCAACGCATAAGATTTGTGCTCTGAAAAATGGAAAGGACGGCCATAGACGATGTAGGACATTGTAATGCCTCTTGATAATTTAACGCCTCGTGAACTTCAAGCAACAATCAGAGTAGGCGACGGGCTGTCATCGCCCCTGTAACTTCTTTTCTTCAACTTACAGCCCGCAAACCATGGTTAACAGTAAAAATATAAACTATTTTTACTCGCCAATGATTTGTTTAAAACATCAAAGCCACATTCGAAAAACAGGGTTCTGTTGGAAATGGAATATGTGTATGGTAGTGGTCAGGTGTAGGTGATGGTACAGCTCGTAGAGACGAAGTAGCTAGTGCTGTCAAACATTTATTCAAAGACAAGATTTATTAATAAATACAAGTAAATGGTTTTACACCAAAGCTGCATAGGCCCCAGACATCAAGATGGAGTCAAATAACCAAACCCACTCGCCCATACTTTGATAAATCGTTATGCTCAACCCTTCCGTCGCCTACATTGGCAACAATAATCCCACTTTATCTACTTCTGGATAAGCAGGAATCAGATATTTCCAGATCACAATGCATCCAGGAATATAATTTGCTTCTGAGGGATCATTTATGCCAAGCAGGAACTCTAGCCTGAACATTGAAATCAAATCTCGCCGACCGTTCTACAACCGGATATAATGCAAGCGAAGACAATGCGCCTGCCCCCCCCCCCCCCCCCCCCACTACCCCCACATTTTATTCTGATCATCTGCTTCACATTTCTGGTACTTCGCACCGCCCATTATGATATATTACAAGATTCAGCTATTCATATCGTTTTGATCAGGATATACTGCGTCCTATTTTGATCATTTGTATTGCAAAACCTTCTAGTTTGTGAATACTCGCTGCGGGGTTTAGCTGTTCATGTTTTTCGACCATGATAATCCGTAATTATCATTACGAAATATTTGTTTGGATGGCATAAATGTCTCAAACAATATAATGCCCGAGCCAGACAAAAAGGTAATGAATAAATGTAAGTTTTAGACCGTAGCTACCACACAAGGTCATGATGACGGATATGAAGCTACTGGCTAATGTCAGGATAATGGAAGCAGAAGGAAAATACATCACCATTTTGTCTAGGCGGCAATACGATTGAAATAGTAAACGAAAGGCAGTTCCTTAGCGTTTTGCGTCTGTCAATAACGATCCCAATTTAAAGACCGATGAGCGACTAAAGTCATGCTTTAATAGGATGTTGTGTAGTTATATAATCACAACACTGATTGAAGCTTGAGATTCACGGACGATCTATGACGAATCCTACAATTCAGCGATCTTTCTGGCCCCTACATTCGTCCAAAATCGTAGAAACTATGAATTTCCAAATATGTAGTCCCTAAATGGAACATCAATAATGCATGGTAGATGGCTAAGATCATCAGATGGGTGATATCTACCTCGTAGAGGGATCATTGGCATGAAATCATGTGTTTCTTCAATGATGTTCCAAGCCAAACCTTGGTCTGGAGTCGACCTATATCTGACCCTGTAGTTGAAGAATACAACGATACCGGAAAACTTGATACAATATAGATAAATGACATTATTAACTCTCCTCTAACAAAGTAACAACGTTTCACACAAAACTCGTGGGCCTTTCCTTGTGGATTTGCAAGTTGATGAATAGAAAATGGGTTGCTTTCATAATTCTATAAACTTCCAAGGAACCAGCTGGAAGGCATCATCAAGACTGGAAAACTATTCATCTGAGCGTCTCGGAAGAAAGCCATATCGCAGATAGCCATAACTCAGGATTTTCGTCTTCCATTCCCTCATGAAGAGCATTCATGCTTTGCTGCGATAGAGTAACCCTGCTCCTTGGCAGCTTTCGGTCAGGTAGAAACCCATTCTTGGGGATTGACTTCGATAATGTCCTATCAAGACATGTCCTGATATCTTTCTTGATAAAAAAGGATTAAAGACGTTACAAGGGCAGAAGCCCGCGGATAAATAGAAATCTGACAAGGCGAGATAGAGTCGGTAAACGAATCAAAATATGGCATGAATCCTTTCGTCGGTACTAGAAGCCTCGAGGTGGCTCGGCAGTGGCGAATACGCCGTTCGGCCTTGCCGATGAAGATAGGAGACTGTTGCCAGATGGAATCCTGGAAGACGCAAGGATAGTAGCTACACTAAAACGAAAAATGCTTGTCTATAGTGCCCTGTTTCCTTCCTTGAGGACCCTGAAGTCTCGGGCCTTCGCGGGGGAAGGTATTTCATCGGGGCATTCTTTAAGATGCATGCATGGAGGGTCATATGTAAGATTGAACGCCGTGTAACTAATACGCTGGTATCATGGACGCTAGCATAAAGATATCATCAGACCTGCTTGAACCTTATCCACAGCCCTGCCAGGCTGATGAAACCTTCTATCTTAAGACGGAAAGGATTTTGTCCAGTATCTGTGAAGACTTGAGGTGGATCCATAAAGGTATCCTCATTTGCTGCTATTGCAGATGTTTGGAAGTCAACGCTGAGCATATATTCTTGGCTTTCATCAGACCATTCCACTACCTGCCATCATCAGCAAAGACCGCGCATTTGGCTTGGCACTGGAAGTTGATATCATGATGATAGTGGCGATTCCTTCAAGTCACAGCGCAGAGATTTCAATGACTCCATAGTCACTGTGACTTTGTTATCGGTAGCCATGCCAGATACTTTGAGGATGGAGCGATTAATGGATGATGCCGAAGTATCTCGTCTCTTTCTAGATCTGCGGCCGGCATCACCTGGGAGGGAAAGTCCACATCCCTTGAAAGATCTTCATAAGAAGGAATAGATAAAAATCCATGGATAGTTGAGTGTGTATCTATCGACAGTGGTGCTGTCTGTCGTATTCATCTGAAGTCAAAGTTATGTTCAGAGTAAAATACTGACCTGAAGTGGAAATCTTCCCAAAGGAGGCAACGGAGTAATTTTGAGGCTTACCTGGAGATGGTAATAATGACAAAAGGAGGAATCAAGACGGCTTTCTTAAATTTCGTATGGAATAAGACTAGATCATAGCTGACTATACGCGAGATGGAAGTTATCGAAGATGAATGTTCTTACACCGGTGTCTAAAGTAATCAACATTGGAATAATTGGACAATGGCTGAGTTGTACCATGTGATTTTATTCAGCGTCGTGTAAGGCTGAGTTTTACACGTTATATTATCTTGTCGGTGCTATCACATTCGAGTTGGAGAGATGTTGACATGATTCTTAAATGGTAAAATGAAGAAGAGAAATAGTAGGTGCACAAGCTGGAATCGATGGGTTAATTTCGGCTTTGATTGACGCTATGAGTGACTAATAGATTTTATACTATCTTTGGATCTCCTCTCGCGCGAAACAAGTCTACAATGAGGATTTTCTCTTCTGGCTGGCAACATTGGTCGGTGAGGCTTGTTTTCCTTCTAGGATTGTGATCCATGATCTCCTTCGCTCGCGAGAACTGAGGAGTAGTGGTAGTAGTATTAATTTACACGAGAACTGAGGAGATCTATGGAGGAGCCGCGAATTTCTTTCCTAAGTAATATGGATTACAGGACCAATGGTAGGCTCATCATCATTGCTTGGCTTCGTGGAGCACGCATCAAGTACGTATTGGCAATGATCAGCTAATGTGGACGGGTGGACGCGGATGCAGATCACGAAATGAATACCTTTGAGGGTACACACATACCCTGAAAGCACCATATTTGTGGGTGCAAATTAGCGACTAGTTAGGCCTATCGAAGCCCAAAAATTTGCACTCAGCTGGGCTTTAGAGCTAGCTCCAGGGTCAATTTCGGGTTCATAAACCAAAAAGCATTATACACCCGCTGACATCTCACTAGCCTCATGTCAAATTCAACACAGACCTTATAGAGCCTTGTGTAAAGACACTATGGGAGTGCCCGTGGTTGGACGAACCGCGATAATCACTATTACTAGTTCAAGGTACCAGTCCAAGTACCGTTACTCTACCCCACAAAGAGGCCTAGTGGTCACTAAACGGCATTCCAAGTTAAGGGGTCGTCCACTTATGGAGAACCGTCCACGTCTTGCATTCTCCGTTAAATACTGTATACTTTTATAGATATTCATCTCTTCATTGAGCTTCATCTTTTGTTTTGTTTTATTTTCATTGGTTTCGTTTCGTTGCGAATCTTCTCTCACAAGTACCACTTGACCGTTTCCAACCATGCGTTTGTCTACAGATTTTTTGCTGCCCATGGCAGCTTCAGCTGCTGTGGTCGTGGGTGCAGCAACTACTACGGCCACTTCTATGCCATCTGTTACTTTGGACTATTCTACCATTGTTGCCACTGCGGGTAGTGAATCGATCGGATATTACAAGTACCAAAATATTCGTTACGCTGCTGTCCCGACTGGAGATCTTCGTTTCGCAAAACCACAATGGCCTCCTGTCGAGATAATTGTGAACAATGGTACTTTGGCTCCAGAAAATGTCGATTGCGCAACCTATGAGGATTGTCTCTACCTCGATATCTGGGCACCTGCTAATAGTGCGAATAAGAGTCTCCCTGTTGTAGTATGGTCTCATGGTGGTAGATTTATCTTCGGAAGTAAGACTGCAGTAACTCCTGAAGCTCTCTTCGCTCTGAGCAAGGAATTCATTTTTGTTGCTTATAACTATAGACTGGGTATGACAGGTCTTGCTACTGGTCCAACACTTAATCACGAAGGTGGCACCTCAAATGCATTGGTTTGGGATTCTGCTCATGCCTTTGATTGGGTCAAGAGGTATATCAGCCATTGGGGTGGTAATCCAGAAGAAATAGTGGCTGTTGGATTTTCTGCCGGTGCTTCACAGGATCTTTTCCAAATTACGGTACCAAACTAATCTCATCCAAGCCGGTATATGAATCATTCATTGACAATTTGTTTTTAGAAATTCGCTGGTCGTGCTGAGCAGACTTTTGCTCGTGCATACATTATGTCCCCTGGATACGTACCTGGAGCGGGAAATCAGCACTCCGAGGTATTCTGGCAGAATGTATCCACGGCTGTTGGATGTACAGGTGGCAGCTTGACATGCATGCGCTCTGTCGACTTTGCCACCCTTTCTACCGCGGCTAATAACATGGTCTCTAAATATACATACCAATTTCAACCTCGCGTCGATGGTGACTTCATTGCCGACACATGTATGTCCTCATTTCCACATCGCCTCAGTCATCACTAACCCAAACCAACAGATGAATCTCAGCTTTATCAAAAACGCTTCAATTTCACCGGTCCACTTGTTATAACACATGAACTTCACGAAATCAACCGCAGATTACCCGCTGGCGTGAACAGCAGCTCGGATATTGGCCCCCGTCTCCAGCTTTATTTTCCTTCCATTACAGACGATATCATCAATGAGATCCAGGACCTATATCCCTCAACGGACTATCAAAGCGAAGGACTCCGCTTCGCAGATATAGACCAAGACTTCGAACTCGTTGCCCACAACTACGCATTGACCGAGGCTCTCAACAACCAGACCTGGAATGCCATGGTAGCCCTTGGTGTAGCTTCTCATGGCATGGATCAAAATTATTATTGGTACAGCAACTTTACCCTTGTTGAAACTAATGCCACCACTATAACTACAACCACTGCTGCGGGCGCAGGTATCGTCACAACCAAAGACATTGATTTCAGTGTTGCCCTTAAGATGCAGAAATACTTGGTGTCATTTATCTTGACCGGAAATCCAAATACCATGTGGCCGGAGGATAAATTGTATTGGCCATTACATGGAGGAAACTCGTCTTCGGTCGGTAAGGAGTTGGTCTTTAATGATACGATGTATATTCAAGATGATATCTTGGCCAATGACAAAAGCTTGTTTTGGAATAAGGCGCTTTGGCATTAGGAAATTTTAAGAGAGGAAACATGGTGTTATATATCTTCGAAAAAATTGGATATGTGTCCAACTGTCTAGATACAATGGTAGAAGCCATAATAGCAAGTGACTGAGAGTTAGAGAAGCTAAATGATAGAAAGCAAAATGTTCTTTTACTTCGAGTCTGTCCTTCAATATTGATCTTTGGAGTCTGTCCTTCAATATTGATCTTTGGAGTCTGACTTGAAAATGATATCAGAATAATAGTGACAACTAAATTTATGTTATAAAATTATATTGTCTGCCCAAACTTCGTCCTATAAAACCTCTTACGATTTTCAATATCATACCATGACATAAACATTAGATATCGAGTTCTGGTAGTAGATACACCCAAGACTATCCCAAAACATAACATCAGAGCAGTGGTGTGGCTGGTGATTGGCGGGGAGACATAAAGTGGCTGAGATTGCGGGGTGCATACATCCCATACTCCCTAGGACTAAAAGAAACATACCGCAACCTTGTAAATAACCCTACCCGAGATTCCTCATTCGAACATCCACAATCTCCCACAACATCTCCTCCTTAGCGATTTCGGAGCATACCTCATTTCCACCATTAACCTCTAAAACAAAACAATTAGATGGCCCGAGTACATCTTCCCCCCCAAACCCCGCGTACAAAGCCACTCCCCAGCCCGAATCTTGGCACGTTGTATTTGCTGTCCTACCCGAGCCGAACATACATATTGTTCAACGAGACCCGACTCCGCCGAAACAAAAATAGATGAAAAGTCGGTTGGGTCCCCGGGTTTTGAGCTTGCTTTTCATGCGGTGTTCATGCATAAGGTTTATTTTGCTTCTGCAGCGGCTGGGCCCGAAATCAGATCATGAGGTGTGGGTTGCATGATTGGGAGCGGGGTTGTTGGGTTTTATTATCTTTGGGGGAGGGTTTAGTGTTGATAGGTGCACCCGTTGTGGAATTTTTACGTTGCTGTGGAGATGTGATTGCGGTCTTGTCGTCCAGGCCGGTTGTGACGGCGCTGTTGTTCTTGGTTGCAGATTGCAATACTTCGAACTAGTTGCAAAGTGAAATTGTGGACTCAGCTGTGGGCGCTCAACAACTCAAACTAATCTCAAAGGTTAATGAGTTTTTAATGACATTTTCGCCTTAATATTTTCAAGATATGCTTGGTAACCTCAATGGGTTTAATGTCTAAGATAGGGCCAATGTACAGGAGGGTTAAATGTACTAAGCGGTTTTAATATTCCAAACGATTTCAACAGTTCACCTGTCCCAATGTCTCTATGGTTATACCTAAAATATCATCTATACTCTGTATCCTTTTTCCCCAAGTAGTTACAACTGTTCAAAAGGAGCTGAAGACTACTCGCTAAACTCATAGGAAGCGGGGAAATGGTCATCACCATGATGAACTTAAGGTTACAGTCACTTAATTTTAGGACACCTCGGAATTCATTTCTTATACAGGTCTTTCAGGATCAGATCATTTATATCATTTCATCATGAAACTAGTGAACTACAAAAAAATGATTACAAAAGTAGATGCAAAGAGTCCCCAAAACTCCAGAATGAAAAAGAAAAGTCTCGTTATCTGCAACAATTTTGCGCCTCTCCGTACCAAAGAAAACAAGCCGTGTTCGCGTAGAGTGTCTACCGTGTCTCGAACTCATCTCATCATATCTCATCATCCATAAGCTTTCAGTCACTTAACCCACTTCTTTAACCACTGACTCAAAAATTGCTTTACATAACCATCTTGAATAATATCAGGAGGGCTTTGCAAGACCTTACTATCCCTCAATATAGCCTTAGTATCAAATGTGACTCCGATGATTTCATAATCGCTAACACTGGTCCCCTTGCTACTTGGTGTTGAAGTACCCGAGACACTGCTTCGATGACTGCTAGCACCACTTGAGCTTGCACTAGCCTCTGCACCACTATAGCCATGGCCGTTGTTACTTTGAAGATATCGCTGTTCGAAATGATCCAAGAGTTTGACGGCTGGATTTTGTTCTTCTTGGCCATTAGCAGCTGACTCTCTAAGCTTTTGCAACCAATTTCCGAAAGGAATAGCCTCGAAATCGAGACCGGCAGTAGAAAGTTCGCCGAGAAGTGCTTCCCAGGTAAAGGTGGCAGGGTTTACCATGTTGTAGACAATAGGAGGGTTGGTGCTATCAATAGCGCATGGTCGGGGGAGAGCCTTAAGTTTCTCATCAATCTCTAGGATAGCAGTGGCGAGGGTGTCGACCGGAATCCAAGAGCAGTTCTCGTGGAAAATTGGGAGAGCTTTCATGGAGAGTGCGGATCTGATCATGGAGGGTACAAATTCAGCTTCATTCCAGAAGCCATTATCTCTATCTCCAACAATCTGTCCGATACGGAGGGCGTAGGCTCGTGCTCCTCCACGAGCAGCATTTAGGACCATGTATTCGCCAACCAGTTTAGATTGAGCATAACCCATATTCAACGCGTTGTGGAAGTCTTCAATTGGTGCATCTGGGATAAGAGCGGGTGCTGGTGTGTTCTCAGCTGTAGAGATGGAGGAAGCATAGAATAGACGAGCTGGCTCTGAGCGGTAGACGGCGAGAGAGAGATCCAAAAGATTCTTCAATCCAGCAAGATGGGGTTCAAAACTTTGCAGCCCAATGATGAAGTTGACAGACCAAGCCAAGTGAATAATGAGAGAGACCTCAGTCTTGAACTGCTCAATCATAGCTTTGCCAAGACCAAGATCAGTCAGGGCAAGGTCGGCAGTGAATGCAACAACCTTGGATTTCGCAGCTGGAGTGAGAGACAATCCTCGGTCTTTAAAAGACTTCATTACTCTGTCCATTGGATTTTCTCCTCTAACAAGACAGTATACCTTTCTGAAGTTGGGGCTGTTGACCATCTGGTATAAGGCATGGGCGCCCAGGGAGCCAGTAGCACCAGTCAAGATCTATTCTTATGTAAGTATTTTGGTATCGAAAAGGTAAGATAAATTGACATACCACAACTTCTCCAAATGTGGAGTACTTCTGAATCAATGATTCCATCAGTGGAACATTGTCTTTATTTTGCTCGCTTTCACCAGAGCTGAGAGAGAACAAGTATTGCGCAAGAGCCCTGACAGTGCCATGTTCGTAAACAACGTTGCTGCTCAATTGTTGGCCATTAAGATCGAGAGTTTTCTGGATGATGCGTCTCATTTGGATGGCTCTCAAACTGTCAATATCGGCATTGAAGAAATCGGTATCGACAGATTCAAGAGGGTGACCAGTGATGTCTTCGTAGGTCTCGGTCAAGAAAGTTTCAATGCCGGCGAGATCAAGCTGCAGAGTTCCCTCCGCGTTGCCATCAAGACTGTCATATAATTCATCAATCTTGTCTGCGAACTTCCTATAGATCTGTGCGCGAATGATGCTTCCCTTGTCTGTTCTAGGGTATTCGACATCTGATGGTACGAGACCAACCATCTCCTTCGTAATCTGAGAGAAGCCCTCAGCACGCGAGTTGGCGTCAACAATAGCTGGCCAGATGGCCTCGAGATATTCGTCATCTGGTAGCTCATCGGAAGCTCTAAAGATCAAGACACCTGGAATAGCTCTGTCTACACCAAAGACGGCCGCTTCACGAATGATTTCTTCTTGGCGAAGACGACCTTCAATAGGAAGCGGAAGAACTTTCTCTCCATTGCTCAAAGTGACACGATCATCAAGACGAGTCACATATTTCCAAGTATCGGGAATGGTTGGGTGGGGCTCGAAAACGTCCTTTGAGCGCCATGAACCAGGTGCGGGGTCATCTGAGTTTGAGACAGACAATCCTGGATGACTTTTAAGGTAGACACACTCGAATTGGTTATCTCCTATGGGGTCCATGTAGATAGAACTTCTGATGTTTGAGTAGATTCGCACGTAATTCCATGAGTCATCTCCCTCAGCACGGCGCATAGTATCACCAAGAAGACCTGCTTCAGTACTACCTTGGATTAGTTTACATGACTTGAAAGTTGAAGTGAAGAGGAATACTTACGTTCCAAACACTACACCAATGTTGACCTTCTCTGAGGCTAATAGATCGCCAAGCTCATCTGGAGTACGAGCACCAGCAGCAGTGACGATTTTGGCTTGCTTAAGATATGGCATACCTCTTGGGTGCTCAGTCAAGAGTCCCAAAGCATACGGGACAGCATGGAAAACCTCAGGTTGTGTCGCTTCAATTGCAAGCATAAGGTTATCTGCCGTCATTGGCAGAGTAGCGCTAGGCAAGTTTGCTTTCTTTGCCATGTACATAGCTTGGAGTGTCGTTGAGAGACCGTACATGTGATATAATGGAAGTGCACCAAAGTTGTGCATTCCAGCACCTTGCACTGGATGAGTCAACACATTCTTGTGTGTGAGGAAGACTGGTTTGGGTAGACCAGTGGATCCAGAACTGTGCATGACAATAGCGACTTCATTGGTCTCAACTTCACGATCAAATTCTCTTGCGAATCGCTTCTCGTTTGCTGGGCGTGGTATTCCATACTGGGCACGCATGGGAATAACGATAGATCTTAAAGCAGCCTCTTGTGCGACGGCATCACAAGTAGCAGCGATCTGAGGTGTATCACCACGAATTATGACCTCGCATTTTGTTTGCTTGAGAAGGTTGATGATAGCTATGGGTGCTATACGAAGGGAAAGGCAAAGGACAGTGTAGCCCAGACGGCTAAGGGCGAAGAAGGTGACGGCGAAGTCTACATTGGACGGAGAGTAGAGACCAATGACTCTTTTTCCACCCTGAACAGAAGTCAGCTGCGTTCGAATGACTTTCGAGGTTATGTTGAATTGACTTACAGGTTTCAGGCCATTCTTAATGAAGTACTTGCAGGCAGCATCGACAAACGAATCAAGCTGCTGACCAGTGAAGGTTTCATAATCGCTTGGGTTGTCTTCAACTCTGGGATATCCCAAGATAGGGGCAGGAGGATTGTCTTTGGAACGATGACGGATGATATCGTCGAGCACCCTGAGCTCTCCGAAGGTATCGTAAAGGTGCAAGATATGCTCTGGGGTGAGATGGGCCATTATGATCTAAACGACAACTAAGGAGGCTATGATTAGGGCGAAAGAGATATTGATTAAGACAGAAGAGTAGAGAATAATGTTGATGAAAGAGAACTGAAGAATGAATGAAATCTACGCTGGGGAGCCGACTTGATAAACACCTTTCGGATTGAGGATTCGGATGCGTCGGTCAGCCATGGCTTGTAACTGTATACCGAAAACGAGAGTCCGGTTAAACAACTCCTCATAGATACATCCCATTCTCGTGTTCATTTCCATTTCTTCAACTCCGGAATCGTGAAAGTGACAGGTCTTTCCGCATTCTATACTTCATACACGTCCCTCATTCTTCTAAACACTCGCAAAGTCTGTTAGCTCCGGCAACACAAGAACTCCATCTCGGCAAAGTTCCGCTTTGATTGTTTACACATCAGTAAAAGCCAATTGATGTGATGACGGAGTTTTCATGCAGACCAGTTATAGAGCTGACGCTACGCTAAATGATTACCTGTACTGTATACACACCCCGGAGCTCAAACGCAAACCCCAGCAGAATGTCTGGTGAGACAGAGTGCGAAATGAGTGCATATAGCCAATTTTCTGCCGCAGAATTAAATTACATACTTAACTTTAAAGTTAAGATTCTACCCGAGATGAAGAAGCCCTTGTGCTTCCTGACTCGGGGTAAGTGTGTGATGGTTCAGTTAAGGTTCTGGACCACAAACATGATTATGTCAGCCATTTCAGCCACATCGGACACCACGGTCAGCAAAAAGAATATGCTTTCTATTTCAATCTCTGTTCAAAATATGCGAAAAATGGATATGCCAGTGGTAGATGGTCAAGTGTAGGTCGAACACTGAAGGAAAAGATAAGTAGATTTTCTTGGAAGCTTCAAATGATGCTGAGTGAGTGTAGCTTTTCGTCGGTAAACTATAGGCCTTGTATTGCACACCTCAACCTATAATTGTTGGGCTCATCAGGGAGTTTTTCCAAAATCAGCACACTTTACAGGCCTGGTTTGCTACTAAGATGCTAATTTCGTGATAGAGCTTCGAAAATTTCTTGAGATTTCTTAACTGAACTTACTACGATGTTTTTTCTTCACAGACAGGACCAGCAATATTCAACTAAAGTGTAAAAAAAACGTGGTAAATTTCTCTGGTATGAGATAAAAATTTCTATAAAACCAATTTCACCAACGACTAATGTCCAATTTCCATTATGAGACCCATCACCCTCGGAAACTCGCTAATTGGTGAGGGGAGGGGTATCAACCACAAGAACACCCATAAGATGCTCAGCAACTCTTGTACCAACTACTTCGGCACTCTCAATTGCATGTCTAATTTGCTTGTCCTCTTCATCTGTCAAATCAATATAAAGAGCTCCAATATTTTCTTCCAAATACTTAATCTTTTTAGTGCCTGGAATGGGGAAAATGAGAGGATCTTGCTTTATCATCCAAGCAAGTGTGACCTGTCCGGGCGATGCATTCTTCGTCTTTCCGATTGCGGTAATGGTATCAACAAGTTTCAAATTCTTGTCGAAGTTCTCTTGTGTGGCGAAACGGGGAATTGTTCGTCGGAAATCGTCCTTGTCGAAATCATCAACTGATCTGTACTGACCAGTGAGAATACCACGGCCCAGTGGTGAGTAGGCAACGAGTGCTATGCCGAGTCTCTTACAGCAGTCGAGAAGCCCAACTTCTGGTTTCTCGACGTCCATAGAGAATGGACTATACTCAATTTGGTATGCGTGAATGGGGTGAATCTTCACGGCACGTTCGAGAGTGTCAACACCACACTCGCTGAGGCCCAAATAGCGGACTTTGCCAGCACTTTCAGAATTAGCCTCTGTCAAGAAACACACAGGATGGAAAACTTACTCAACAAATTCCTTCATAACAGTAACAATTGTCTCGACTGGAATCGTTCCAGTGAATCGATGACTAGTACATGTTTGTAAGAATGATGTCCAATATTCGGTAAGTCGGTAGGGGAAACTAACCAGTAAAGCAAATCTATGTAATCAGTTTGAAGTTTCTCAAAACTCTCCGCTACAGATTGACGAATGTACTCTGCATCATTGCGGATTTCACGACCACCTTCTGGTGTGACATGGTTACCAAATTGGTAGTCAGGAAAATCTAGACAACAGTAAGCAGCCATCTTTCAGCTTTGTGTTCCAGAATCATTGCAATCTTACCTCACTGCGTTTGCCAGTTCTCGTGAACCATTTGCCCAAAAGTACCTCATTATCGCCATACATTTGAGCTGAATCCCAATGGGTGCAGCCCAACTCATAAGCACGATCAAGGAATTCGAAGCGCTCCTCATCTGAACCCGGTTTTCCGTAGAAAGCTGTTATTGAATCGTCAATCTGGATGTCTTCTAATGATTCACCGTGATGAACTTACTACTTAAACCCATGAGACCAAGACCAAGGGCGGGAATTTGAGGACCATTGCGTCCCAAGGCGCGGGTAGGAAGCTTAGTGGAAGAAGGCATATTTGTTTTATTTGTTTTTTTCAACTGAATTTGGATTTTGTTCGATCAATTATGTTATCGGTGTAAAATCTCGTGGTGAATTTTGAGGGCAACAACGTCAAATATATGGGTGCTAGGAGCGGCAAAATTTTGGAATGATGAGAAAGTAAAAGAGGTATGCATTTCATTTATAACAGTCGGGGTAATGGTAATATGTATACTCGCGGCCACCGATATAGGATGCGGGTGAGGCTCCGTGACTCCACTACCGAAAGGGGGAATGGGATGGATGTGGTGAATTGTCGCTAAAGAGTGTGGGGACAAACCCGATGTTCTTCAATATGGGATTGTTAGAAAGGCTCGGCCCGTGAAACTGAAAAACTTTAATTTCTTTCGTCCCGTTCGGTTTCTCCTGCTTTCGCATGATCGGAGACAGGGAGTCAGGTTCGATAACTGATATCCTCAATTAGTTTGTGGGTAACAAATATATCTGCAACCGGAGAATATCTGAGCTTCATTTGGTGTAAGTTCACACGACGCACTTGATCTTTGCATGGGTCACAAGCTCTCAGGTCTTCTAATATATTACGTAAGCATGGTGTGAACAACTATTTTGGATGCTTTTATTCTCATCTGCTGGTATTAAGATCATAATACTAACAGGCATATTATTATATATTTTTTTAAAGTTGTCTAATCTACTTGGGGAAATGTCTGTGGTTTTGTGACATGCATTCAGAATTTACTCCGAGCATTTGCATATTTACATAAATTCCTTACTATCACCATCCATGACCTCGTATTAAATTTCCACTGGCCAAAAAGATTAAGATTTATATCTATTTTCTTTCCTCTGCGCACTTTTTTATCAGCTAGTAAGTTTTGTAGAATGTTTAAAAAGAAATTGAGTTTATTTGAAGTGATTACAAACCCTGTATAGAGTTGACATGACATGAATCTTTATACATCCACCCTCAAGGTATCTCTGTCAATCCCACTAAATACGACAATTTTTTTGACTTCCCTGCCCTTCCGCTACTTTTTCAAAGACTATTCAAGACTAATCCCCTGGAAGAAGCACCACTCATATGAGAGCTTTTCTGAGTAACGGCGTTTCAAGCCAAAGATTAGAATCGAAATCTCTCATATGGATTACCCTGAAAATGGTGTTAGATGGCATACACCCGGAATATTTCTGCAGAACAAACCTTACATTTCGGTAGGAGCACCGGAATTTACTTGTTTTGATTGTATTAGAGCTATTGTGGAGTTTGGTAGACAACCCAAAACCGATACGTAATAATTTTCTTCCCAGAGCAATTGCATTTTGGGTGCAGCATCCGGAATCTCCACACGAACCTTACTTCAATACTGACATTGCATTTTGGCAAAACACCTTTATTCGTACAAACCACTTTGAGCTTTTAGCCTAGCTCAGTAAGGCAAAGTATCATTGAACTCCTTATCAGAATACAGTTCCATTGAGAAGGCTTGCACCACAAACATAATCAAAACATGGGAAAAACCCCTCAATTGCATGTATGGCCCAAGCTCCGGGAGATATGACGGAGTGTTAGTGAGCATAACGTGTCTGATAGTCCTAACTTAGAAGCTCCATCGACGTCTGTGGCAATGAATCATGAAACTCCTGCAAGATCCAGGATGCACGATTGGTACCATGGCGCATGGCGCTAACCTGACTCCCAAGGAGAAGGTAACAAAGTCAGATACAGCAATACTACTCCTGGAGTAGCTTTTGGTAATTGACATTAGGAGATTTT
This sequence comes from Stromatinia cepivora, assembly GCA_014898415.1. Lineage (NCBI taxonomy): Eukaryota > Fungi > Ascomycota > Leotiomycetes > Helotiales > Sclerotiniaceae > Stromatinia > Stromatinia cepivora. The sequence continues at coordinate 765,382 of RCTD01000015.1, read as the reverse complement.
TGCAAGCTCCAGTATTCCAAATTGCACCAATCTCACCTCCAGATCCAACAGCAATCTCAGATCTCCTGCGGAAGACACTCCTGAACCTTCGACATATGGTACATTGAGTGTTATTGAGATAGAGTAGGCTGAAAGTAGCCTGTTAGCTCTGCTCCGGTTTTCCACTCCCCGCGAATACCATCATTCCTCAATGCAATATTCCTGTTGCGCGGTATGGAAACACTCGTTTGGGAAGCATATTCTCCAAGCACTATGTCGACAGACAAAGAGATTCTGATATATAAGATGTCGATGTTGTCGATGTAATACTTTTTTTCATCATCAACAACAACATCTTCAACATTCTATCTAGGCATCGCCAGAACATCACTTCACAGTCTTCCAATACTTGAGTCTTAGACATCCAACACTTTACATCCAACACCTTCACTAAAGCTTCTTTGAGCCAACCATCTATCTTTACATCTAATAATACTTCATATTAATACCTTTTAATTCTTCAATCACTCAAACCAACTTCCAAAATGTCTCAAGCAGGAACTCTCCGATCTGATGTCCCAGCCGCCTTCGCCGCAGCCAACGCCAACCCCGCCCGTTTGGTTCATCTCATCCCAGATGAGCTCGCCAGAACGGTTCCCGATCATTCAATCTTTGCTTACCCAAAGACTGATATGCCACAAGATGGCTTTGTGGAAGTATCTGCCAAGTCCTTCGCAAATGCAATCAACCGCACCGCTTGGTACTTGGAGTCAATCCTCGGAAAAGCACCCGCTGGTGAATTCCCAGCTGTCGCCTATCAAGGCCACAGTGAGTCTAACCTCTCCCCTTTGTCATATCCTTGTGTGAGACTAATATGATTATCAGGTGACATTCGTTACTTCCTGTTCATGTTCGGCGCTATCAAAGCCGGATACAAGATGCTGTATCTTTCTCCCCGTAACAGCGTCGCCGGCTCTCTCAATGTTCTTGAGAAGTCTAACTGTCACATCTTCTTGACAGCTCGCAACACTCATGTCGAGAACATCTTGAGCCAACGCAACATGCGCACTGCAACCGTGCCTGAACTTGAAGAGTTGCTTGAAGATGAAGAGGTCCGTGCCTACCCTTACAGCAAGTCCTTTGTTGAGGCACGCACCGACCCATGCCTTGTCCTTCACACCACCGGTTCTACCGGTCTTCCAAAGCCGATCACATGGAAGAACGAGATCCTCAGCACATATGAGGCTTGGAGAACTATTCCAGCCATCGATGGCTACGTCCCCACCACTGAAGTCTACCAACAATCTCGTAGGGCTTACAACCTAATGCCTTTGTTCCACACTAGTGGTTTGAACATCGGTATCACCATGTCTTTACTTCTCGGTGTCACCACTGTTTACGGCTCTGCAAATGTTGTACCCCACGCTGCATATGCCGATGAGATTCACAAGCACGGTGGTGTCGACGCCTCAATTGGCCCCCCATCCATCTATGAGGAATTGAGCCACGACCCAAAATCCCTTGAACGTATCCACAATTTCAACTATATCCTTGTCTGTGGTGCTGCCATCTCTCAAACTGCCGGAGACATCATCTCCAAACATTGCAGAGTTGTTTCCAACTTTGGAGCCACTGAGACTGCTTGTCTTCCACGATTGGCTCCTGCTGTCGAGGATTGGGCTTACTTCTACTGGCACCCAACTCACTCTGGTATCATCTTCAGAGAGTACATGGATGGTCTTCACGAGCTTTTCATTGAGCGAAAGCCTGAATTGGATCTTTACTACCAGGGTATCTTCAGTACCTTCCCTCAACTCGAGGAGTACTCAATGAATGATCTCTACTCTCGCCACCCTGATCCAGCTAAGCCTTTCTTGTACAAATGGAGAGGTCGTGCTGATGATGTTATCGTCCTCAGCAACGGAGAGAAACTTGCTCCAGCTCTCATGGAAGCTTCCCTCTGCAGCAGTCCTCTTGTAAAGGGTGCCATGGTTGTCGGTCGTGGCAAATTTCAGCCAGCCGCCCTTGTCGATCTCAAGGATGCGCCACCAAACAGTGCAGCTGAACGCCACGCTTTGATCAAGGAGATGCTTCCAGCTATCGAGCAAGCTAACAAGCACGCTCCGGCTCACGGCCAGCTCGATCAATACCACATCTTGTTTGTTGACCCTAGCCGCCCAATGCACTACCTTGGTCAAGGTAAGATTCAAAGACATCAGACATACAGATTGTACGAGAAGGATATCGAGGATGTCTACACTGCTGCCGAGAACCTCGATGACCAAGAAGGTGAAATTGGTGACTTGCGAGTCGACTTTGCCGACCGCACCAACATTGCAAAATGGTTGAAGACTCTCATTGAAGAAACTGCCGGGATTCAGAACCTTGGGCCTGATGCAGCATTCTTCGAATCTGGCTTAGATTCCCTCCACGTCATCAAAATTGTCCGCGAGCTCAAGATACACGCTAAGATCTCTGGTGGCAACAACCTCACTGCAGACTCTATCTCTCCTACTGTTGTTTACTCCAACCCATCTTTGGTCGAACTTTCCGAGTTCCTTTACAAGACAGCAGATTTGGCACCTGAAGATCCTGATAGTGCCTACCAAAGTGCCGATCCTAACGAGAAGGAAGTCAAGAACCCCAAATTGACTGCCATGGAATCTCTTTTCCAAGAATTTGTTTCCACTCTTCCAGTTGAGACCAAGCCTCGTGTCACCCCAATTACCAACGGCACTACCGTTCTCCTCACTGGTACTACCGGTTCTTTGGGCTCATACCTCCTCAATGAGATGAACAATGACCCTAACGTTAAGCACATCTACGCTCTCGACCGCTCGGCTGGTGGTGCCGAGAAGTATCAACAAGCCATCGCCGCAAGAGGATTGAGCCCCATTGATTCCAAGAGAGTCACCTTCCTCAAGGCAGATCTATCGGACTCCCAATTAGGCGTTGGGCAAGAAAACTACACCAGAATCTTGGAAACTGTTACCCACGTCCTTCATTGCCAATGGCCAGTCAATTTCAACTGGACTCTCAACTCATTCAAGCCATACATCACTGGTGTTCGCAACCTCGCTCAAATGGCTTCCAGCTCTACCAACAACGCCTTCGTGATGTTTATCTCATCCATTGCGGCTGTTGGTGGATACAAGGGAGTTGGCGGTGTTCCCGAGGCACCCATTCTCGACTTTACTGCAGCTGCTCCTATGGGATATGGTCAATCCAAGCTTATCGCTGAGGCCCTCCTTGAAAAAGCCGCTCAAATCTCCGGTGTCCGCACTGCTGTCTGCCGTGTTGGTATCGTTGCTGGTCCAGTTGAGCAACAAAAGGGAATGTGGAACAAACACGAGTACATTCCATCCATCATTGTCTCATCCGCCCATCTCGGTGTTGTGCCAGAGACCTTCCCATCCAGAGATCACATTGATTGGCTCCCAGTCGACAAGCTCTCCAAGGTCTTGTGCGAGATCCTTGACACCGCATCTCAACCAGAGCTTGACGAGGCTACAGGTGCTATCTCTTCCGCTCCTCTCCACAGCAAGACTTACCACGTTGTCAACCCACAATTCTCCTCCTGGGAAGAGGACTTGGGACAGAACCTCCTCGCCGCTTACCCCAAGGGAATGGTCAAACCAGTCAAATTTGAGCAATGGGTCGATGCACTCAAAGCTTCTGTCGATGAAGCTGAACGCACTGGCAACGTCGATGTTGATGCCAACCCCGCCATGCGCCTTCTTGAATTCTACTCCAAGGCAGCAGCTGGTGGCGCTGTCGAGAAAGGCGCTCGTACCTTACCTACCACTGTTTCTCAATCTGCCAGTAAGACTTTGAGGACTCTTGGTCCGTTGAACAGAGTGTGGCTGGAGAACTGGATGGTTCAATGGGGCATCAAAGAGCCAGCAGCGGTTCAGAATGCGTTCTTGGTTTTGAACTAGGCATAACTGTCATTTAACGAATCTCCTTTATCACTTTTCTTTTCATGTATCTTTTCATGTATATATTTTAATTTGATGAATAGACTTGGGTATCCGGTATAGATAAGATCTGGGATAGATGGTTTAGGAGTTTGGGATTTCATTCATGAATCACGATAAATTGTTCATATTTAATGATCGATAAGATTGATAACATTATAATTACATCATTTGCCATATCTGAAAGTGAAAAAGATCTGCATTGATTGACGATAATCATATCCGACAATAAAGTCATACCAAAAAGCCCTTCAATTCCCATCCTTTCAAAACTTCTCGACTTCCTCTTGCAAATTTTTGAAATGTATCCTCAAAGTGTTGCTGTGGCTGGTGGTGTGGTGGCTCAGTCAAAGTGCTGGTGAGATATGCACGTGACCTGGGGCACATTCACTAAACGTGATATTGCTATTGAAAATCTTCTTGCCTATTTAGGTTGGAAGATCTGTACATTAAATTTATTCATTTCCTCTCCCACCACAGCTCATACTCTCTTTCACATGATCGGTCCGGCTACACAATGAACCTACCAGTCGAAAGCCTGACAGCTCATCCTCCATCTATTCGGGTCCCGTTACACGACCTTCACATCCATCTGTTTCGCTCGTCGCCAAGCATATATGGCTTTGGGCTTGACTGCATCATCTCCTTAGCAACCGCTTCTTCATTGCTTGAATTTGGAGGCTAGATGTGCATCACGTGGGTCGAAGCCACAAACTTTCAATCGTCGCATGTAAGCATGAAAAGACCTGCGTAAAATCTCATTAATGTCATATGCAATACTTCGTTCGTGAGAATGATTGGATCAATTACGATTTATGTAACAAACTAGGTCGCATATGCGTACCACATCCCAGACACGACTCGGGGTATGCGCTTCGGGGCTGAGCGGCAAGAAAGTGGGGACGGATAAGATTTCGGAAGGCTTCGGTATTGTATTGTTTTCGGGCGATTATTTTAGCCGAGGTTGGTTTTGTTTTTAAACGAGATACCCCTGACATTAGCCGCAACGTAGCCGTATCCGAATAAAGTCATCCATGAGTAGTTGGGCATGAATTTGAGGTTTTGCACTAATGTTAACTTAAACTTTCCTTAGTCAAGTTTCAAAGCTGTTGGATCAGAAGATTGACTCGAGTGATTATGCTGAAGTTGAAATTGTAAAATATGTAAAAATGAATGTTGGGCTCATGCTGATTTGTACATTGATTGACCGACTTATGCGCGGCAAGATCACATTAACCAACAGAATATCCTCGGCAATGATATTAATTTATGACCTGCATGAATTTTCGTTTTTGGTTGGGAGTCCCGGCATCTGCAAATATTAGGTCTGTAACGAGGCCTTGTGTAACAATTTCCAACATTTAGATACCCGTGCAAAGACAAATGATTGGTGTAAAAGAGATGGAAGAAAGCAGCCGTAACAACAATTAAAGCTTATCAAAAGTTACACTCACATTTTACCGAATTTTCTTTCGATAAACATGGCGGAACCTGCAATGTCACCCCGATCAACAAAATTTGGTTACGATCTGCAAAGCACATGCAGGAGAGAGTGTGAGTGTGCTATATGAAACTTGATTGCCACTATTTATGTCTGACTGTATCGTACATCTGTTTCCTCGTACGGTACATATGAAAGAAATCCGCCGCCCAAATATCATATCAAGAACGAAAAAACCCAACGATGCTCAAGCTACCCCTCACAATGAGGATGCGAGCAATTGTTGTACATTGGCCTCCCGCCAAAAATGTCCGTGCGCAGAGATCGATAGTGGTCGAGTGCTTTGCGTACTTTTGTGTGCAGAATATTTTGGAACTCAACTGGTGCATCAAAATGTTCAGGTACAGTTGGCGGAAGGTCAAGATAAAAGAAGAAGAGAGTAAGATAGCTATGATGCTTCTAATAAGGATCTATCGACAACACAAAAAGGGAAAGTCTGATGAATTGTGAGAAATGAGGAGCCGAGATGAGGTTGGGTGGTGGCGCTTTAGAGGCGTGCTGCTTAACAGCCGATGATGTCGCAAGCAACCTTCTCAGCGAAAGCATCTTAAATTATTGTCAGTTACTGCTAATGACTACAGGAAGGATTAAACTTACAAACTGTGGACATAGGATGTCCAGGAGGAAGGAGTGGGAAAGCGGCGGCATCAACAACACGGAGACGGGAAACACCGAGAACTCTGGCCTGAGAATCAACGACAGTCTTGGTATCATTGACAGGACCCATGGAGCAGGTAGATGTTGCGTGCCAGATAGTGTTGAAACTGGTTCGGACGAAGTCCTCGATTTGAGCATCGGTAGAGACGTTAGAACCTGGGAAGTACTCATCACCAATGACGAAGCTTTGAAGAGCATCGGTGGCGTAGAATTCACGGATACGCTTGATGGAAGCAACCATGATGTCGACATCAGATCGTTCGGTCAAGAAACCTGGGTCGATGAGAGGAGCGACATTGGTGTCTGGGGAGGTGATGGTGAGGGATCCACGGGATCGAGGAGCAACAAGGGCAACAGACAATGTGGCATAGTTGTATCCATCACCTGGGTCAGACCCCAAGACAACTTGGTTACCCAAGTAAGAGGAGATGGCAATGTACTCAACCTCAGGCCAATCAGCAGGGTAGGCAGCCAAAGCAGTTTGAGTCTCCTTGCTCCAGTGGCTTCTGTACTTTTCTGGAATCTTTTCCCATCCGAGAACATCAGTGTTAGGGCTGCTATACATACCAGCAGCAGGGGTGTTTTCGTATAGAGCAGCTTGTTCAGCAGCGAATGCGGGATCGTTTCCGAGTTTCGAGATGGTAGGAGCATTGACACGGTATCCGATACCAGTGAAAATATGATCTTGCATTCCTTTTCCGACACCTGGACGATCAGCGATAACATCGATACCGACGGCACTCAATTCAGCTGCAGGTCCAACACCAGACGCCATGAGAATTTGTGGAGATCCGAAAACACCAGCAGACAAGATAACTTCCTTGTTGGCGGTCAAAGTAAATGGGTAGCCACCAGTTTCGACGAGAACACCAGTTGCAGTCTTGCTGTCGTCAAAGAGAATTTTCTTCGCCATGGAGAGAGTGTAAACCTTGAGGTCAGGTGATTTCATGCCGACGCGGAGGAAAGATGTTTCAGAAGATTCACGTGTCATTCTTTCAGCATCCAAAGTGAAGGTAGGATATGAAGATCCGATCAAAGATCCGCCCAAGAAACCAGGGATAACTGGTATGCCGATCTGAGCAAGACCTTCGATGGCCCAGGTACCGAAAGCTTGGGCGTAGTGGGACCAGGTGACTGAAAGTGGTCCAGTAGCTGGAGCGTTTGCAGCTTCGGCAGCAACGAATTGTGGAGTGGAGTTGGCAGATCGAAGGTTCATGTCAGGGGCGGTAAAGTTGACAGACTTCTGGAAGTAAGGAAGGAAGTTATCCCATTCGTACGCATCATCGCCAACTTGATCGGCCCACTTCTGCATGGATCCAACCGTACCACGTTGGTAGACCATGAAGTTTCTAGCAGAGCAACCACCCAAGGTCTTACCACGAGCATAGTGAAGAGAAGTGTTGAAGGCTCCCTGTTATGGATGTTAGCAAGTTACTTCTGTTTCCATTATTGTCTTTGAACTTACCGATTGCGGGGTGGTTTGGTAGCCCCAATCAATCTGGGGTTGCCAATCATTGGCACCTTTTCCAGCGAAAACACCATCAGTGGCAGGGACTTGAGAAATGTTTCCATTGCTGATCTCATAGAAAGTTCCAGCCTCAACGACAGCTACGGTACCAGCGTCGGCCTCAGCCAATCGCATTGCGATAGTAAGACCGGCATTACCACCACCAACGACAACGTAATCGTAGGTTGCGTTGCGTCCAGGAACACCGAAAGAGGTACCCAAGAGAGCTCTTGCTTTAAGATGAGAAGAGCCTAAGGTAGGTCCTGCTTGCGATTGAGAGACCAAGGATAGGGCTGCCAGCCCGACGACTGTAAAGTCCTTGCTAAACATATCTGCTGGTGAGGAGGGTGGTAGGAAAAGATGGGAATGAGGAAGTGATCTTCAAGTGAAGGAAGGATGGCGATCGGAAAAGAGGCTTCTACAATGAATGAAGCTGAGAGAAGAAGATGATGATGAGGATGAGGGTACAGCTTGATGTCGAGACTTCGAGCCGTTTATATAGACGTTCAACTTGATGCTTCGACCGGCTCCCAAACCTCTTCCGTCCTCGTCCGGATCACCCATGATGTTGACTATCGTAAAGTCTCACCTCACCACCTTCGATATCCCCAAGTCGAGCCAGTTGAAGAAAGAACCCTGGCTGACTGTAATATCGCGCATGGCGCAGAGGCAATGAGGTTGAGCCCTTGTTCAGCTCGTTCCTAAAAAGGATCAGCACACTTCAGTGATTGATTCTGGAACCAAGCAGTTGGTGATTTCACGTTGTTGACATGTGGTAGCCCTGCTTACATGCGATTAACGTGCAGCGGGAGCCTAGTTGTGCCTTAGTTCGTACATCGTACCATGATCAGCGAAGGAAGACACGCTAGAGACGAGCTAGGGCTGCCAATAATGATGAATGTCTTAAGACGATATCACCGGCTTTGATTTCATCACATAAGCGACCGAACTGTGATTCGGTCCGGGTAAAGACCGGCAGCTCTGTACTTATGGTTCTACAGCATTTTGACAACAGATCACTGCATCTCTTGGGAAAACTAAAGCAAGTAACGAGGTACCATGATCGTAAACTGTCCCAGCAACTGTAAACAATCTTGTGCAATGAATCCGAGTGTTTGGTCCTAAGATTCTTGGCTCAGCTAGCATCACGTGAGACTTCCTTCACGTTTAAGCTATGGATGCTGATGTGGTTGCCTGGTTCCCCGAGACCATGCAGAACTCAGGGTCCTGTAAGGTCCCTGAAAAGCCACAAGAGACACCGCATATATGGACTCGGGCCCGCTGCATATCTGCAAGACCCTTAAAGAAACAGGCGGGATTACATCACGCCCATACGCGCGGGAATGATGATAGGATGCCGCCCGTTGAAGAAACATGCTGTTGCATAAAGTGGTAATCTCGTTACATCCGTACCCCAAGCACATTCTATATTCCGAAATAATACGACTTTGAACAAACAACAAACACCTTATCGTAAAATGAAACGCTAAAAATAGATTTTCAGATGGCAAGACCAATGAGTGTAAGTCCTTTTCTTTTGAAGGATTTTGACCTTGCACCAACAATGTATCTGCCATGCTTATCCAAGAAGCACCGATGACAATGCCAAGTTCACCGGCTACTACCATACCAAAACTTTTGACGAATCTCAAAGAATAATGAGTGACGGCACTCTTGTGTGCTCTCTGATGGCCCCTCACTGTGTCTATACAAAGTGAAACAGGAATCCCACACTATTTCACATTCGCATTTCCGGAATGCTGAAATAGCGATAAGACATGGAGACTCGGCAAGTCCCGTTCTCTAGCAGGAAAATAAGCTTATTTCAATCTCTCGGCTTACTCAGCACATGGAGAAATTCGGGCCATATGCTAAAGACAACTTCGTAATAACTTCAATCGGCTCTTCGCCGTGTTTCGGGTTGCACGGCTTGGGACCCGAGTACGTATAGCTGAAGTTCTGGCCAGTAGTTTTGTGGCAGTAATATCGCTCTAGACCGAATTTTATTAGTATAAGCCTTTCACGTGGCGAGGACCCGAGTGTATTATGATTGAATGAGACACAGTGACTTGCGGTAACTGGTGTCATTGTTGGGCTGTTTGTGGAATTGAGAAGACTCATAACTAAAATACCTAGATAGGTACTGTGATGAGAGTACGTATACTGATTATAATGTTCCATGATGATAAGATCATGGATTAGATATTGGGGATGTCGGGTTTGTGATGAAAAAAACCTTTTTTCGAAATGGTTCGTAGATAAGAGAGTGGAGTGATGAAGGGCTGAGGATCAACTTGTTTTTTTAGTGACTTTAGTGATGCATTATGACAGGTCGACAGGGGCTTTAGTGTACCCTTTATGGGGCTCGTAGGCTCTTCTCCGAAGCCTAAAACGCTATCTCCGCCTAAATCAGTTGCACCGGGTACCTAAGTAGCCAAAGCTTAGGAACTCTTTTCAGATAGTTGACGGGACATTTGTAATGCATCATAGAAAATGAGATGATGTCGAACGGTACTTCCGAAGTCCATTTAGCTATGGCATTATGATTAACTATTGGTCAATACCTACCCAATTGTCTGATGAAGACCTTGAAAGCGATAGATCATCCTTCGTACAATTCCCAAAATCACCTAGATACTTCTTCCTAAACATTTCTCGTGATGACACTAGTTATCATGCACGGAAAAAATCGAATAGTATAAAACCGCAGTTCATGGTATTCTAGCCATCTATCTTCCCGGGTCCCTTCAGGTGGGGCTTGCTTGGGGGTAGGGGCCCTTGGCATTCAAAACACTCATTAATTGTGCCGCCCGTGCACAATAAGGGAATGCTAGAGATCTGCTTGCACTTTTAGCACCGCAAATCATACAAACTCCATATTCTCTATCTTTCATATCTTGAGATCTTGAGATCTTGAGATCCTCATAGAATTGTCCTTCAAGAATAACCACTGATCACGAGTAACAGCTTTCTGCCTGTTTATGTAGCGACCTGCTATCACATTTCAGTGGCTGCAGCGCATATACATCCATCTTGCCAACATCTTTCCTCCAACGCAACCCCTCTCTGCCTCTACTTGATACCCACCTCATTACATCCAAAATGTTCACTACCTTCGTCAGCATGCCTTCCACCACCTCTAGTACCTCTGCATCTCCAGAACCTCCTCCACGGCCACGTCCGCGTCAAAAACGAAGTCAAGTGGCCAAAGCGTGCGATTGGTGTCGAGTTCATCGCATCAAATGCGACAATGACCATCCGTGTAATAACTGCAAAACCCGTGGTGGTAATTGCAGTAATAGCGGTGCCATGAAATTGGCAACGCTTCCACATGCATATCGCGAGATTGAACGTCTAAAGCAAAAGGTTCAAGAACTGGAGAAAGAACTTGATAAAGAGCGCTCAAGCGACAAACAAAACATGCAAATGCTTCCTCCACACGGACTTCCTTCACCGCCGAGCAGTATAGGCAGTTCTCGGTCCGGACATGACACTGGATTGAGCGGTATGAGTGGTTTGAGTGGTATGAACGGCCTTGAGTTCGATGCCAATACAGTCAAGAGAGAATGGGAAGGTATTCACATTAGCACTGCACGTTCTCCACAAAAGACGTGGTATGGCTCAGCATCGCTATACTATTTCATCGGGCGCCTTAACACTTTCTTAACTGCTTCTCTGCACCAAAAACATTCCGCTCATGCCATGTTACCGAATTCCGCGAGTAAAGTACTCGATGGACCGACTACTGCGGATACATCAGATAACAAGAACGGGCTCATGGTCCCGATAGAAGATCCACTCAATGTTGGCGACTATCTTTCACCAACACAAGAAGAGTACTTTCTTGGTCTCTTCTGGCAATCTTACTATACCTCGAATCCAATCATCGATGAACAGGAATTTAAGGAACACTATCAGTCGTTATGGATAAATTCAGACAAGGAGAGAAAGCCATCCGCACTTGTCGATATCATCCTCGCAATGTGTATGCAGTATGGCATGTCTTTCTTGCCAAACGTAACACGTGCACATAATCCCGGCTCAAGAGCCAATGTGAATGTCAATGACGCAACAATTGCTGGCAGATGGCATTACCGACGCTGCCAGTCTCTCCTCGCAGCGGATCTAGAAGCACCCACAATAGCGACTCTTCAATGCCATATCCTCTGCTCCATATATCTCTGTTGCGGGTCATTTCAGAACATGGCAGATAGCGCCTGCAGTGCTGCCGTACGAACAGCTTACATGCTCGGTCTGCATGTCGAACCTCCTCAAGAAATGCCGAGAAAGCAAAGAGAGCTCCGAAAGCGAATGTGGTGGACGCTGTACGTCTTGGAGAGCAAAATGAGTATGAAACTCGGTCGTCCATTTTTGGTTCATGAGTGCAATACTACCTGCACACTTCCGACAGATGATCGCGACGTTGCTATCGCTGCAGGACAGAGCTTTGCACCTCTGGGTGATAATGTCACCTGGTTGACCTGGAATCTACACAATACCAAGCTGCTACTGGTCGCCCGTTCGGCTTACTCTGCATTTTACGACACTCCAGTACCTAACACAGTCAACGTAAGAGGAACGATCTGGGATGATCTGCAAACTCTTGGAGCATATGCGGAAATGCTCGAACCACATTTGGAGCGAATGGATGAATGGCTCAGGGGCGTACCTATGGCTCTCAAGACCGATCGTCTCAACGGCGGATCACCATTTTCCACAGACCTATCGCATATTAATATCGAACCATTCGCACCACTTTGGCTTCAGCGACAGCGTCTCCTTCTCGAACTCATGTATCACAACTTGAGTACCAACCTGTGCCGGCCATTCATCATCTTCAACCCAACAAGCACACCTACTCCTCTTTCAGAACAAATCGCTCTCAAATGTGTTGGCCACGCCATGCAATTGACGCACATAATGCACCATGTTATCTTGTCGACATCGATCCTAGCAGGTTGGCAAGAATCCTTCCAATGGCAGTGGAATTGCGCAATGACCCTCGTCGGTTATATCTTCGCATATCCACAAGGCACACAGACCAGAGCAGCACGGGGTGCTCTTGACCTCGCTATTTCTGTCTTCGATAACTTTGGAAACAATTTTGCCCAAGCCGCGAGCGCTGCTAACGTCATGACTGAACTCAGTGCTAAAGTCGATATCCGTCTTGCGCAAACATATGAGAAACAGATGATGGTGCAACAGTCGAAAGTGATTATCAAGCCCGAAGAAACGCAATCTGTCATCAGTGCAGGAGATTCTGGCTATGAAAGTCTTCTCGACGATAGCTTTACTGGCATGCAAGGTGTAGATTCGTTAACTTTTGACAACGAGACAAATGCAGAACTGCAAGATATATTGGCTCAATCTATCGATATGACATTCCCGGCAGATTCATATACGGACTTTGAGATGTTATGGGCGAATATGGGGACGATATTTCCGGAATAATGATGATGATGATGATAAACAGGAGGCATGAATTTAAGGCGTAGTTTTCTTTATGTTTCTTTCCATTCTACTACTATACTTTTCTCAAACTCAAATTCGGGTGGGCAATGGTATGGCAGCATGCACATCATGGTAAACGCATGTGGCTGGCTGTATTTGGAAACAATACTGTGGAGTGGTGGCATAATACCGAGACTATCCTTCGGTACTTACTCTTGTATAAGCAATAATTGTTCGTATTGAAGTAATGATCTAGCCACTTAGATATTCATCTAATCGTTCATTGCAACACATAATTGCCAAGTTGACTAAGAATCTACTATCCTACCATTTCAGCCATAGGAATGGAACGGACACCAATCATAAGGGGATCTCATGTTCGTAGCGCTTCCAAGTATAGCTATTCGCACATATGCATTATCGCCCGTTGGCATCAAGCCGGCATCATTTAATTACCCTGCATGCCGAAAAACCCTTCACTGCATAAATGTGTAATCTCATTGGCTCATGATGAGACACATAGATCGCGGGGTAACAGAAGGGATTATTTCCATCACTCGAACGCACCACAACTCCGCTACTCCAGCTAAGTACCCACTTACCGAGTCCACATTATGCGGAAGTTCCTGGATTGTAACCAATAATCCATTGATTGTCTTATCAATGAACAGTTGGTCACCAACATTTGCTTACATGGTGGGGTCCCAGAGGGGAATCCGGAGATTAGACCCTAGTAAATCGTGTTTCGGGCTTAGCTATAGGCATGGAGGAGATGGGTCTTCTACAGACCTCGGGATATATTGTGTAGTAATATCAAGAGATTCGGGCTTTTGACATTCGGCTTAAAATCGGCTGGACGAATATCAGACCGCTAGGTAATATAGAGAGGAAATAGAGTGGTAGTCGGCCTGATATTCGCCCGGCCGATTTTCAGTGGAATGCCAAGAGTCTGAATCTCTCGAGTACGTACGTAGAAGACCCATAACTTGTCCTCCAGATTCTCCTTCAAGATCAATAAAATCTCGAGTGACTCAGATCGGGAAATATGATTATGATAAATCCCGTGAATACATGTGTTGTACAGTTTACCGATGCTTATTTTCAATGCACAGGATGATGGCCCGGATGGTGCCTGGACCTAGAACATGGAGGGCCGGCCCTGAGTTCAGCGATTATATAATGCGACTTGGAAGCCATGAGGAATGCAATTTCTTCGACATCAAATCAACTTCCTCTTCTACTCTCTCCTCTAATTCTTAAGACCTTCAAAATCCTCTATAAATTTACCTGAAATCGCAAGTCACCAAATCTACTCCCAAATCATCCACTTCTCTCCACAATCAACATGCCTACCTTCACAGTTTTCAAGGGCAGAGCAGATGGTACCCCCATCAAAAGCACCACCACTAAGCCTGAAGAGCTCAAGGGTGATAGTGTCCTGGTAAAGATTACTGCTTCCGGTGTCTGCGGAACTGATCTCCACTACGTTAGTTCAGAAATCATTGCCCCTCCATCTCCTGACTTTAGCTAACCCCCATCCAGAAAGGTGCCGACATGGTTCTTGGTCACGAAGGTGTTGGTATCGTTGAAGCCGTCGGCCCTGACGCAAAATATCTCAAGAAAGGTGACCGTGTCGGCTGGGGTTACGAACATGATTCTTGTGGCCACTGCCACGAATGTCTCACTGGAAACGAAGTTTTCTGTCCCGAACGTGCTCTATACGGATACGCCAATCTCGATCAAGGATCTTTCGCTTCCCATGCCATCTGGCGTGAAGCCTTCCTCTTCCCCACACCCGCTTCCATTCCAGATGAATATGCCGCTCCTCTGCAATGTGGAGGTGCTACCACATTTTCTGCCCTCCAGGGTATTAAGAGTACTGATGTTGTTGCTGTCATGGGAGTTGGTGGATTAGGACATTTGGCTATTCAATTTGCTGCCAAGATGGGTTGCAGAGTTGTCGTATTGAGCAGTTCCGATAGAAAGAAGGATGAGGCCACCAAGCTCGGTGCACACGAATTTATTGCCACCAAAGATGCTAAGGAGCTCAAAGTTTCTAAACCTATCAACCGTCTCCTCGTTACCGCTGCCGCTCAACCAAACTGGGAACTTATCCTCCCAATAATGGCACCCCGCTCCACCATCTACCCCCTCACAGTTTCATTCCAGAACCTTGAGATCCCATATATGCCCTTCCTTACCGCAGGTGTCAACATTCAAGGAAACCTTGTTGCAAACAGAAGCGCGCATAAGCAAATGTTGGAGTTTGCCGCATTCCATGATATTAAACCAGTTGTTCAGACATTCCCTATGACGGAGTCAGGTATCGCTGAGGCAATGGATAAGTTGGACAAAGGACAAGTTTACTATAGGGCTGTTCTCTTGGCGCAGTAAGTGGAGTGCTTCGCCTTTTCTTACTGTTGACAGAGGATTGGGTGGATGATTGGACAAGGAAACAAAATGATTGTAAAACAGCAAGAAAGATAGAAATAAAAGATGATCCTACCTTACATTGGGTCTTCAACCTCAGACTTTTATGGTTTCGTGACTAACAAGATTTCTTCTCTCTTCATAGAATCATCGAAAAAGTCCTTCCCAGTGCCTCTCGATCATCCTCATCTTCATCTACTACGCTTCACAAACGGTTCACTTACAAGAAATGGTTGACTACCATTCTTACTTCTTGCTCACCAAAGAGTAAGAAGGAGAAGAAGAGTTTTGAGAAGAAATAAATTTGATTTGACAGTTTTTCCTTTTCATTATCGGATGGAGATTGTTGGTGGCATACGAAACGATACCTCTTGTGATAGCTACATTTAATACCCCGCTTTGAACTTTTGTTTTGTAGTACGTAGATA
The DNA here is from genome assembly GCA_014898415.1 of Stromatinia cepivora. NCBI lineage: Eukaryota > Fungi > Ascomycota > Leotiomycetes > Helotiales > Sclerotiniaceae > Stromatinia > Stromatinia cepivora. The sequence continues at coordinate 749,452 of RCTD01000015.1, read as the reverse complement.
ATAATCACACAATAGATTGATTTTCTTGACTTGCATGAGCTTTCGGTGTCCTTTTCCCATGCCCATGTCAGAAAGTTATGTTTATATTGAGCTTGGGTCTCATTAACGAGATAGGTTTAGCACTTTTACCACAAGCATTTCAAAGCCAGAGCTGGCGAATGATTATAATACTCTCGAAAACTAACTACCTCCTGATTAGGATCCGATCGTTTGATAATTACTCTAAAATACGAGCAGGTAGCTCCAAGCTTGGCCAATGTGTCGACCTAGTCTTCGAATGTGAGAATCCACAACAAATGTGCTCGATTATTACAAGATTGGTATTTGCAAATATCTCTCATGCATCTACATACTTTCCAGCCACCCCAGAGTGAACTTCTAGTATAAAGTGATATACTGAAACATCAAGCGTTCTTGCTTCATCAACTCCAATAGCTCTACATCCATTTCACCCCGAATACAAGCTTTCCTGACTAGCTAGTATTCATTTCGAAAGAGTCTATGACTGACTCGGAACATTAAACCAGTCCATACATCAGGTCGCCTTTCCGTATACCTTCCTTGTGATCTGGTGAAGTGCATATTTCTGATATTTTGAACCAGGAACCATCAAAAACGGCCCTTTTCTGTAGTTACCAGTCTCTTCCCAAGCATCTTGCCAATTAGAGTCTCAATAGACTTAGAGTTTCAAAACCGATCGGTCGGTTCGATATTTATAATATGCTGACCAAAGGTCTGTCTACCCACGAACCCCGGAGTTCGCAAGCCAGCCTTTAACTCAGTGTTTTCGATATCATGAAACCGAGCAATTCCCTTAAGCTTCCAAGCTCTCTTATATATCTCAGGCATGCAGCTCATTTTGCTCCCTGCTCTCGAAACAGTCTTCTTGATTTATGCATACTGTATCGACTTAAAGCACCTAATCGTCTCCGAACATTCCTTGACTTTGAAGTTGTAATGGAATTGTGCACAGGTTTGATGTGACTAGCATCATTTTCCCATCGACTTCGAGTCACTCAGCAATGCGAAATGGCAGAGTCGTCAACACAGACAGAATCGAGGCAAGGTTGTTCACTCTCCTTCTTTAATTCTTCCCATTTTTGTTGAGTATCCCTGCTTAACATGTTCTCATTTAAAACCTGTAAATTAGGGCAAATATTGAATACTCCTGCTGGTAATGAAAACCCTTCCAAGTGACGTCTAGCAACATCCTTGAGTTCCTAGTGTTCCGCATTTTGATCTAGTCTAGACAATAGTGGTAATAGACGCATTTGGCTGACTCTTTACTGAGCTTGTGTCATCTCACCGTGTACGATAGGCTTCACTCCATAATTCGAACGGCGAATGCCGGCCATTACATGCTGAGGTCATCAACGTAAAATTTTTACTTGAAGACCGTTGTTACCAAAGGGTTCAAATTATTTTACGTAATGCAATGCCACTGACGACATTTTGCGTTCAAAGTAAATGACGTGCATTTCAGCTTCAGCTACAATTGGCAAGAAGGGATCTTACATTCTCAAACTACATCATCGCATTCTTTTACAATTTCCATACCAATATTTTCATTGCTTTCGTTCTCGTGGCCCGGTGTGATGATGTGACGGCTCCACAAGGAAGTGTCATCATGGAAACTATAGACAATATAGTCGATAGATGGTTAACCATATTCTTTTTGGAAACCCCAACCCAAACCGTAAATAATAGGCTGACGAAACCATAATCCAATAATTATCCGTTGATATATCAAAAAAATACTCATCAAAATCTATAAGTATTTATAGTTAATTATAAAAAAAATTGAAAATAACTTTATATTCTGAAATTTGGGAATAGTCTCAAATTTTGATCAGATTCTATAACAAATTTTAATATTAAATAGAAAAAATGAAAAAGAAGGAAATTATGCTTATATTTTATATATATTTTCTATGTAAAAATCAAATAAAATAAGAAGACTTTTAATTTCGATATTCTTATTCTTCATTTTAAGATGATTTTTTCCTTAATAAAACAAAATCGATAATCAATAAATAAATAACTGTAATATATATATTCGGATTATTCAAATTATAATTTATTAAATTTAAAATCCATAATCAATTTATAATTGATAAATAAACAAAATTTCGAATCCAATCTGCCCATAACCGTGATTAACTGTACCCAACCCATATACCCAAACCACCTATCGACTACACTGACTATAGACAGTGAGAATCCCGGTTCCAATGCCAAGAGGATTATTCAGACTCCCGAACAGATCCGAGCGAGCAACTCGAGGACTGTTTTTGTAGCGGTATAGAGCTGTGTCAATCATCTCATGCAATGCATTATACCATCTTTGGTTGCGTAACCCTAGAGCAAAGTTCATAAATAATTAGAATAAATGTAAAGAGAATGGTTGTTGTTGCTGCTGATGGTATTTTTCTATATCCAAATCATGGTTGTTCTGCAGCCTCAAATTAATGTAGAATAACGTACATTTCATACCTGACAAGCGTAAGAGTCGTAAACATGTACCGCTGTGCCGCAAGACACCAAGCTGACACACAGCCACAGCCGTGATTCCTACAACTTATCCGGATCCGCAGCATCTTTTGACAAATAGCCATGTTGCAGATGAGGGGATTATCAAATTCGGACATCTTAATGCGTGATTATCCATCCTTCAAACACTGGGATCTGATGTCAAAAAACACATGATTTTTTCATAAATTATTAAAATTCCATGTCTTGATGTCATTGCGAAGGATTCAAATATTACATCAGATCAGCAAGGCGAGAACATATACTCGAGTATAATAATTCGAGTGTGTAAATATAGAAATTGTGGGGCGAGAGAAAATGAGGATTGAGGATTGTCAAATCATAAAACAGTGTAATTTACGGAAGTCCGCTTCGTTACCTTTCGATTTCCTTCCCCCGATGTGAGAGCGGGTTGCTGAGAAGAGAATGCAGGTCAAATGGTGTCATGAATGCATTGTAGAGATGAGCTTAGATGTCCAAATTTATCTTTCTGCTGCTATAATCCCGCAATGAATTAATTCCTTCTTGGGTTTGTGTCAAATTGTCTTGCTCGTTCATTTCCCATCATTAGGTCTAGTAAGATTTTAGATGGAATGGATATCCTCCAAGAGGCATCGAGCAAGCCCGATGAAGATGTATAAAAAGGCTCGTCAACCCCAATGTGAATATGAAAGACCATCCACAATACACTTTCATTTCCAAGCAATCTACTACACCTCATCACAATTCAACTTAGAATCACTCTCCTCACCGTTTGTGACTCAACGTTCGAACTTCCAAACATCTGGCTGATCATTAAACAGAACTTTACCTTTCTTCAAAATGTACGCATTCAAAACATTATCATTGGCATTCCTCCTCCTGGTAGCCAATGTGCAAGCCGGGAAGATCACATACACATGTTACAACAAGACCGGTGGAATCAAGAAAGACGGGCTTCTTGAACAAAAGGCCGGAGGAACAATTCCAGATGATCAAGTGGAAGTCGTTGTAGACGGCATGAAAGAATGGTCTCATGGCAAATACACAGCCTCGGTCAACAAAAAAACCAATATCCTTGTGGTCAAGTGTGTCGATAAGGTCGCCAATAAAGACCTCGCCACCGCAGCGAACAATGAGCAACAACAGCTTGTCAACAGTCACATTAAGAAAACTAAGCGGTAAGACTCTGGAGCTAGATTTTTGGGATGACATGCTAACTTCTTTAGTGATGATGATTTGGAGGATGAAGATGATATTGAATATGTCTTCTAAAGACCTTGACTGTTGGGAATATACAACAGCTGGTTGTATAAGAGAATGGAGGAGTTATCATGGCTTTTAGTCGTTGCATGGAGTTCTCCACTGGAGTTTCAGCTCGGCCGACTACTGCAGGGTTATGTAGACTGGGAATTGAAGGCTTTAGATGTGGAATCCCTATCTGATTTTGGCACGCTAGTCTAAGAAAGATTGCGAGAATAATGATACATGGTGATGCCTTCGAAATGTCTTGCGTGAAGTATCCATGTCCGACTCCATAAGTCGTGGTAGTTATTATATAAGGCAGATTCTTTACAACTGAAAACTCCTAGCATATTATATCAACAACGCAGAATCTAAACATTTCAATGTTTCCCGAGGTAGATTATGACATATGTTGGATAACTAATCATCGTAGCTCTCGTCTTTATTGCTGTTTATTTTGTATTGATATTGGATATTCATTGACGGGGAAAGATTCTGAGCATGATATAGAAGACGACTTAACATTAGTGACAGTGAACACAATAACGAAACGACAATATTGGGGGGAAGTCTGGGCGATCGAAAATACAGAACCTCAACAAACACTGATCCAGGAACAAGAGTGTACCCCACGCTGACAGGGAAAAGAGTGAAACTTGAGTCGGAGAATCAATTAATGGCACACGGAGGATAGTGACTTTTATATGACCAATGCCTAAATTTTCAACAAAAGCTAGTTTTAAAGCACGAGGTTGGTGCTAGCCAACTGCAGTTGAAAGAAGAAAGCAAGGATATAAGTACAATCCATCCAAAATCAAGTCAGATACTCAACACGCATGCCCACTCTGAGATCAAATCAACGAAAAAAATCGATTTTAATATTACCTCCAACTACTTGTCATCATGTACAACGACTAACATTGCGGCCTACCCCTCATCATATAAAGGTAGGGAGACTACTTGCTACCACCAGGTGATTCACTTTTCGCTATTAAGGTCTATAGGTATTTCCATGATAATCAACCTAACAACAATAACAGCGTGGTAGTAGACTAACACCAAAATCGAACCTCATACCATACACACAATAAAAAACACAACATCCAACCACACACCTCCCACACTCGCCCAAAAATACAAAAAAAAAGATCAGGCATTAGAGTAAAATTAGAGTAAAATTTCGAATACATCCTCACATTGTCTCATACATACACAATCAAAACCAAAACCAAAATCCACAAATCCGCCATCAAAATGTGAAGACCGGACTCGAGATTCCCCAGCCATGGATCTCAACCTCAACCTCCAATTCTAATTCTAATCCTGATCTTATATTGAAATAGAAATCTTCTTGCTCCCACCTACCATTATCGAAACAAAACAAGTGGTACACACCAGCCACGAGTCTTGATGAATGAGGTACCCATAAACCTGAAAAGTGTATGAACATGAGTCTTATAGAAGCAAGATATTGTTACTTTCGTAGTTGGTGAGCTTTATAGACAATTTGTTGGAATTTGTTTGGAGGTACCAGCTGGAATGATAGCGGAAGAGGGGCAGTGCAAATTCTCAATGGGAATCAGAAGACGATGGCAAGAATGAAGAGTAACAAATTTCGGTAAATGTTGAGGATCAAGTAAAAGCAAATAATTTATTTGCAACTGCACCTTGCAGTGAATTCAATTAGACACCTAGGTATTAATCATCTCTCACTATTTCCCTTAAACTAGCGACCAAACTCCATCTTCAACCTTGATTTCCACCTCCCTATTCTCATCTAATGCTCTTCTTCCAGCTTCTAAGATAGCGGTTGTTCCCACAGTATTTGCTAAAGTGGGTAATCCTCTATCATCTAAGACCTTGAGCGCAGAAACACCATCCTTATTGACCAACCTGCATCCATCGACAAACTTTTCGAAACTGACATATCCATAACCTGTCTGTCCGGCAAAGTTGCCCTCCTCATCTGGTGCGTAACGCATGTAGAATGGGTTATACCACATTAATTGACCAACCTTGTCATCAGCGACGTCGTATCCTCTCTTGGCTTGATCAACACGGATTTCTCCGCCACTAGCCATGTAGTGGAAATATTGATTTGAATGAACGCCTGCCTTTTGTGGAGCAGTCCAAGATGCGGTGTACACACCAGTAGCTCTCTTGCTTGGATCATCCTTCTTGACCCAATGTACAAGTAAAGAGATAGTATCCTCGGTAATTGGATCACAACCTAGTCCCACAGCCGTTCCCTTACTAGCACTCGCCGAGACCTTCACTGGTAAGAATCCCTGCTGTGAAACCATCGACTCGCAAATATCGATATGATGCGAATTGAGATAATAACTGATATCTGAATCCACACCAGCCCATGCCTTGAATGTCTCCAATTGTGATTTAGGTTGACTCATATAACTGTAAAAGTAATTAAAATCACCCATTCCCAAACTCTTGTATCTAGCATCGGAGTATGCTGGGTCGAATCTTTTGTGATGTTCAATATAAACATAGACACCATTCTTTTTGGCAGCTTCGAGAAGTTCGAGATGTTGAGAAAGGATCTTGACGGCGGGCTTTGTTATTAGGACGTGGATTTTACGTTCGATGGCGTAAAGAGCGATGGGGTAATGGGTTGTGTCGGGAGTAAAGATTGTGATAGCATCACCCGGGGAAAGGGCATCGATAGCGGTTTTGTACGCTGATGGGTCGGTTTTGTCATTCGCAGGGAAGGAATCGAAGGATGTGTCGAGATTGTTGTAAACTTGGGAGATGTTCTTGTTAAGATGTTCACCTGGCGAAGTCTGTCAGCTGGTGATACATGGCAGATGCAACACAATTAGGTGGACGTTGAACTGGGGGACAAACGGATAGCTGGGAATTTTCCTCCAGATGTGCCAACCATAGACAACTTATCAACCTTTCCACGTCTTCGCAGATCAAATAATGAGAGTCCTACAACTCCAACTTTCTTATCTGACCCTGAAGCTCCACCTCCTACGAAACCGGTGGTGTATTCACCAGTTCCCACCATGAGAACATTGAGGGGTTTCAATTCTGAAGCCATGATGATTATGTGATGTTCTTCGTTTGTTTGGACTGAAGTTGGGAAATGAAGTAAGATGAAGAACAAATGGAGATTTACCCAAAGCCAATTGAGATGTAAGTAAGAGGTAAGATAGTAGGGGATAATCTCAATTTCATAATACAGGTGTTGATACGGCTCTTACCATTATTTTGGTCAACCATGTACAGGATTGTTGGATCACGAGTTTTGGCGGAGAATTTGAGGGGTTGAAATTGGTGCTGCTCGCTGTTTAATTATCCGGGGCTAAAAAGCGAGCGGGATGAAGGGGTTGGTCGGAAAGAAGCTTGGAGGCATTACACATAGAAGGAAAATTAATGGCTTTTGAACAAGTGACTGACTCTGTAGTTTTCGATATTAATTTAATTAGAAACTTTTGCATTATCGTTCATTATAAAACTGGGAACAAACTCAATCCTTTTTATTCCCTCAAGTAAAGGATGCAGTAAGACCTATTTACAATCTTCCATCGATCATTTCATTGAATCTCATTTAGGCTTTTATCCCACAATCTCGATTTCATAGAGCACAGCATCTTGTCCTCCCGACCTCCCTCGTAACGTTCTCAGCGTCTGTTCTCTTATAATTAGATAGTTTATATATTTGAGGCTCAGCATCTACAGAGGTTGAAAGGGTAAATGTAAGACATTTTTTACCCATATATTGCTGTTTTTCCTTATCTTTTGATACTGCTTTAAAAAACCCGAATAGATATTGACTGTTCCCTCTTCAAAATTTCGAATTTTGAAGATCTTGACGAAATTTCAACAATTTTATAATTTTGAAGATTTCAAAACTCTTAATAGGTTTTAAATAACTTGTAGATAAATTTTTTGAATAAAATATTAATGATTTTGAATGATTTCACAAATAAATGTTGAAATTTACAATAATCATCTAGATTTCATTATACAAATTTTCAATCAACGGGATGATCAAAGCCCTTATTTGTAAAACAAGCATAATCATTTTTTGGTGTGTCTTACAATACTTCCCCTATCAACCTTTGTAGATCACACATCATTTTAATAGAACCCACAATACTTTTGATCATGATACTATTTTCCCCAGCCTTTTACCTTGCCCCGCATCCCTTTTAGTTGTCTGAACTAATTTCATTTGGAAATGTCTCTACCCCACGCCCTTGGCATCATCAGGAATTCTATTGGTGGAAGATTACTTTCCGGAGTCAACGACATTCAGAATGGTGGTTTGACGTTCTTAGTCCACAAGCACCAAACAGCGTTCAATCGTCACCGTTTACTCAGGGACTTCTGCTGGCCCGAAGATATTAGTTTACTAATCATATCAACATGCATAACTCTATAACAGTATGCTCTTAGTCATGAGATGTATCGTATGTTTCAGCGCCCAGAAAACAAGTAAAGGATCAACAGGAATGATATGTACAAAGATACATACACACATACATGGCAATTTGAAAGACGACCCGATGCCAGTTCAAGGACGCCGCTGCGTCCTGAGTCGAGAATCTTTCTAATCATCTGATCCTTTCTACTTCAACCCGCTTTTCCTTAGTCCTCTTCTTACTATCAATGCATGCAAATGCAAATCGGAAGAAATCTTATACCGGGAAGTTCAAAATTTTCCCCCACTCCACCCACAAACTTAGATCATCATTCGACAAACTTCAAGGGAAACCCGGCACAACATTCCAGTCTCGAAGTCTATTGACTTCCTAGGTTCGGCGTGTTAATGGAAAACAAATAAATCTTATTTTTAATACCATTAACAAAAAGATAGGTCATCGGTCCTCGGACAAATTTAGTATACATTTCAGTTAAGACATTTAGGGGATCTCTCATCACTTTTTAAAGCTAGCATATACATAAGATACTCTTTCCTACTTCTGTGTTCCTTTCCTTCTTCCTTTTTTCTTCTCATACTACTTTACATATACCCTTCTAAAACTATATATCTTTTCTTCTATATCTACATTTACAATTCTTGTGTTCTACACCAAACCCCCACTTCCCACACATCTCCACACACACAAAATCACAACTATGGCAGCCAACGGTACCAATGGTCATGTTACTCGTCGGCCTCTCAAAGATGGAATCTACGCTCCAACCATGACATTCTTTGATCCCGAGACGGAAGACCTCGACATTGCCTCCATAAAAAAACATGCCATCCGTCTCGCCGAAGCCGGTCTCGTTGGTCTAGTAACCATGGGATCCAACGGTGAAGCTGTCCATCTCTCCCGCGCCGAAAAACAAGCCGTTACACGTGCCACTCGTGAAGCTCTCGATTCTGCTGGCTTCGACCAAGTCCCAATCATCGTCGGAGCTACCGAGGGGTCCGTTCGCGGCACCGTCTCCCTCATCAAAGAATCACAAGAAGCAGGTGGAGAATACGTTCTCCTGTTACCTCCTTCGTATTTCCGTAGTCTTATAGATGAAGAATCTGTCTACAATTATTTCATCCAAGTAGCTGATGAATCTCCTTTACCAATCATCCTATACAATTACCCAGGTGCAGTTGCCGGTATTGATATGGATTCCGATCTCCTCATCCGTCTCGCCAAACACCACAACATCATTGGTACCAAATTCACCTGCGGTAACACTGGAAAACTCACACGTGTTGCATTGGCCACTAATGCCAGGACCGCCTTCTCAGAAGGATCTGGCTACATGGCTTTTGGAGGCATATGTGATTTCACCGCTCAGACATTAGTTTCTGGTGGTTCAGGTATCATTGCTGGTGGTGCAAATGTCATGCCAAAGGTCTGTGTCAAAGTTTGGGAATTGTACAGAGAGGGCAAGAGAGACGAGGCATTTGAATTGCAAAAGGTTTTGAGTAAGGGTGATTGGGTCCTTACTAAGGCCGCCATTGCAGGAACTAAGAGTGCGATCCAGAGCTATTATGGATATGGTGGATACCCAAGATCACCTTTGAAGAGGTTGGATGAGGTTAAGACTAGTGCGATTAAGGACGGTATTGATGAGGTCATGAAGGTCGAGTTCAGTTTATAGATGAATGTCAACGGAGGTTGTGGTCGTTGCATTTTATAAATGTGGGCGGTTGATGAATGCATATTTGTTGTTTGGACAATTGGTTGGGACTTAATACTCACCAGTATATAATGTGTGCATAAGACATATCTGGCCATCACTACTAGTTATATATGATGGGATGAACTTCAGACGAGAATTCAGGATTTTTTGATTCTCCATCCAATTACATGATCGCCTCGGTGTTCTCACCTCAATTCTTGAGACTTGTTGTTATTCCTACGTTATATTTCTTCCGCCTTACCTCTTTACTGTTGTCAGCAAACTTTACATTTCATATGGCTATCTCGTCTTGAAGATGTGGCTCGCTCCCTCGTTATTTCGTCTCTCACTATCACTAGCCCTACCTCGAAAACGAAATTCTCATCTTCTTTCTTCGACCAACAACCACAATGCAGCCTGGTCATCCCATAGTACCAGATTAGTTCCATATTTTGTTCTCGTGTACCCCCTGAACTTTCAACTCAAGCGAGCTTTTAAATACAACCCACATCCTTTGATCTCTCTTCAATTCTTCTCAATTTCCATTGCGTCATATTTACGGGTTGATCCACATTTGAACAAAAACTGCACATTGTTTCTATCCGTCTCCACTCCTCAATTCAATCTTTCAGGTTACCAACTCCACTACTTACCCCCCCCCCCCCCCCCCCCCCCGCATATTCAAACTTGCCAAGTTTATCTATTTCTATTCGTTCTCTAAGCTCGAGCAAATTCCCGTACATAGGGTGAGCATATCTAGAGGCACATGGTTTTAGTAAGTACAGGTTCATCCAGAACTTATACTGTTGCGCCCAGTCTAGTCGAAGCAAAGACGGCAGCAGCAGTCGTTGATAAGTCTAAGATAGAATGAGAGGACGATACTTACGCCCAACAGAAGGCTTGAGCGAGGGAGTTCTCAAGAAGTACATTCTTTACAAGGACAACTAGGATTGAAGTAATAATATTGAAGGTTCAACAGGCTTAAAAGTTGGGTTTTCTTATCTTAAGAGGAGAAGTTCTCGTCCTTGCTACAATAGGCACAGTAAAGCTTGTTTAGCGACAACAAGCGTCTTTTGATAGTTAATTTACACCATGGAGGAGAATTGAGAATGAAAATAGCCGGTATTTGCATCAAATTCCGTGCCCTCTCATTTTGAATCAGAACTGAAATTGACTTCTGGTTCTCAGAGCTCATTTTTGCCAAAACCCCTGCTCATTTCAGCCGATGTTTGTAAGGTTTACACGGTCTTCATTTTTGAAAAATTGCTTTGAAGCTTTCTTTTATAGACACCAAGTTCCCACTATCAATAACGTGCTTCATGAATCATAAGCCTGCAATGTGAAAAATGGGAAAAAAATCGGGGACTTGGGGACTTTGTTGAGCTCACACCAACCATGTTTCTGTATTCCCTGCCAAAACACATATGCTTTTACAAGCCATCAAGGTGCTATGGATTTTTGCAACGAACTTTTACCCATAAATAGACTTTAAGTTCCGAATTTGATCGTTTGCTAAACAAGACAAGCAGAAGACTTCAGAATAGGATACATGGGATGTCAGTTGACACACTTTCTATTTGGAAAGGTAATTGGTGGATTATTTTCGAAGAGTGCGCGAGCTGGTGGGTTGGGCGAGGAGAGCTTTCGCCGCCAATTTGTTTCTTTTATCGAACCAAAAGATTTGTTGCTGTCACCAAATCTACGCCTCACCATTGATTATATGACAATGATGCCGTCTCAATGATAGTACCTAGAAAGCCGCTTGATGCTGAGCTGGGCCGCTTCTTGATTTTTACCTCATACAACCAAACCTCTTTATTTTCTCTTCTATGCTTTCTTCTTCTATAATATTCCTTCTTCCACACCTATCTCAAACCTTCTTGACTAGATTTGCGAAACATACTACGGTCATCAAAAGCCTTCACCGTAATTATCCTCAGGGGTGATCTGAAATTCCCATCCATACTCACACATCCTCCCTCTTTGATCCCATATTCCATGTTTGTGTTGAACTTCAGGTTTTTCAGACTCAACAATGATTGCTTTTAGGGACGGAATGGCGTGCAGTTGTTCATTTAGCCAGTCGATTGCTTTTGATTCGGCATGAAATGTATTGATTCGTCTGGTTGTGTGGTGAATCGCCGCAATATGCCAAGTTAGTACCATTTTAACTGTATTGATCTGTGTGCAATTGTCTTCAATTTGCTTCAAGATTCCTACGGACTCTTCCATGGGCTCCCAGATCTCTCGTGGGATTTTGTATGTTCCACAGTCAAAGGTGGGAAAGTCGATTTGAATGTGACGAAGAAGGCTTGCACTATCACTACCAATCTTCCCCAAGAAGTAGGTAAGAACTGCATCGTTAGTGGATAGTTGATCTGTGGGGTCGACGCTAGAAATGTCAAATTGATTGTTGGAGTATAGGAATGGTCTAGCTTCGTAGTGTACTTGTTGGTTGACTCGTAGAAATGCTGGAGAAAGACCGTATTCCTCTTTGAGGCTTAGCGGTGGTTCAAAATCCCAGGAGGAGGCCCCAAATGAGATTGGCACGGCAATACCAAAGTATTCCTTGTAGATCAGGCGTCGAATCTCGTGTGCAAGGTCGAAGAAGCCGAGAGAAAAAGTCGAGCGGTAGATTGATGGGTCTGAGACCGATGCACTCTCAAATAAGTAGACTACGCAACGGTTACCCGCAAGGTGGATAATGACTCTGATGGATAATCTGTGGATATTCCATTAACGGGATGGATGAGTGAGGAATCTGAACAAATATTTGTAAGTTATCTATAGATTATTTATAGATATTTATCATTTTATAAATAATCCATCTATTCATGGATCAATAAATTATCCGCAAATAATTTATAAATAATTTACAAATAATCTACAGATAATTTACAGATTAATAAATAATCTATAAATATCTATTCAAATTATATTAATTTCTATATTAATCTTTATAAATTATATCTATTTACAGATTGATAGATAATCCATGAATACTCATAGGTAATTTATACAAAGCGGATTATTTCAAAATCTCAATAGATAATCTATAAATCGGATAATGGTTCTGATAGATAATCTAGAGGGCGGATTACTCATGGGTTGCGGGTTATTTCTGCGCAGCCTACAAATAAGTGACGTAAGATCTTAATCTCGCTCCTGGCGCCTCCTCCTGGTCGGGAAGCATTGTATACTTACTTCTTGGTGTACCTCCATCTTCTCAGTAAAGTCATCAGTGTCCATGACGCCTTGTTGGTGGTTAGGATGATTTGAGTCGATTGTCTTCAACTAAGGTTTACGATGATGTAAATGTCTCTGTAAGTTTTCTATTGGACTTGTCTCCTTGAAAACAGTCAACCTAAAAGTATTCTAGATTGATTTTGATAATTCTGAGATGCTTAGGCTTGGACCTACCTGATGTAGAGTGTGGGGGTGTTTTGTAGAAGCCGGAAGAGGTAGTTGTGTTTGGATTTGAGAAGTTTTTGTATATGATAAAGTGTTGGAGAACTTATATAGAAAGTAAGCACGGCTGCACGAAAGCCCGCCTTGAATACACACTACTGCTCACTTCCAGGAAGAAGCGAAAGTACGATTAGCAAGGTGGGGCTGCTTTTAATCAAGGAGTCGGAGCCTACAACAAATATAAATACGGTAAAGCGGTGCGTAAAGAGCTTCCAAATGTCACAGCAGTGCTATCATTATTAAAAAAAACTCCTTGGCCGTGCGAATTTCGACTGCCAATTCAACATGTGTCTTGGAGTAGCAGATGTTGTGACCCAGTGTGTGGACGTGCTTCAGGATAGAAAAGCTCTCGCGGAAGTAGGCATGGAGATAAAAGGATAGCTCGAGGCTCAAGTCGGACGAAAGGCTGCGGAGACTTTTGCACAGCAAGTTCGACTATTCATCGGCAAGAGAATTTCCAAAGAGAATCGATTAACAGCCGGGCCTGAACTCAAGCACGTTTTGTTCCTGCATCATCATGATAGCGACTGGCATCTACATTTCTATCAGCATGCTCAACATAAACGCTCGCCAATGAGCTTCCTGGGTCTTTCGCAAAACTTGGATGAAGTTTATAAAATTATTGAACTCACACTAGGATGGGAAGAAACCCATAGAGTTTTATCTCCTTATTTCAGCATACCGTCCCATGGTTATTGAAGAGCCTTGGTAAATTCCCGCCGTTATCTTCCCCCTTACTGTTGAAGGCTTTATGCATAACTAAACTGCGCAACGATTATCCGTAAAGCGGATAATAACTCTAATAGATAATCTATAAATAATCTATTGACAGAATAGATAATTAAAAAATCTGAATAAATACTTATAAATAATCCATTCAAATTATATTAATTTTTATACTAATCTTTTATAAATTATATAAATTATTTATCGAATTATAGATAATCTATTTATTTATAGATTAATAAATAATCTATAGATATTTATAAATAATTTATATAGAATAGATAATTTATAAAATAGATAATTTATAAAATAGATAATATTTTCAATGGATAATTTACAAAACGGATTATCTATAAGTATTTATGGGTTGCGGGTTATTTCTACGTAGTCTATACACAATTCTGTAGAGTATGTCTGGTTAAATATTCTAGGGGAAACCAATATCTTATTAGTGATAGATGTTATGATTTGTGATGTATAAGAATTTGGATACCGATGGGATTGTTTTCGCATTTGTATTTTAAATTTTTCATTTTAAAGTTTGAAGTTGTGGTGTTTTGGGCAATAATCTGTAGACTTCAGTTTGGTACTGCAGTTGGCGAGTTGACGGGTAGGTGAATGAGTTTGGCTGGGGTACATGTGGATGATAAGTAAAGTTCTTAATGATTGGACGATATCGAGGGCAGGAGTAATAGTGTTCTAGGATTGATCTCATTTTTCATTGAGCTAAGAACATAATATGAGAAAGATGAGTGGGCGTTAATTGCTATAGCCTGAGATACAGAAGTCTCTGGGTGTAGACAGCTAGTTAATCACGATTGTTGATTCCTTTTTCATCTAACACTCCTTCTTACGTACTATTGTCGTTAAAGAATCAAAGAGGTAAATAAAAAGCATTTGCTGATCTAATCGAAGACCTCTTTCTAACGTGGATTGCAAGTCTAGAAAACATAATAGCTATATGAAGATTTCTGTACACAGTTTTCTGATAACTTTCTTATGACTATCACTATTTTTTTTCAAGCCACAGAAGACTGTGAGGCATACCCGCCGATTTCCTAGTTTTGCGTGATTGTAATCTACAAGCAACAACAGAAAAATGCAAATAACATGACAACAATACATTCCTGATGGTAATAATAGATCACAGCAACGACAATGACAAGAAATATACATATAAGCGAGCAATTAATGTTCGACTGGTTCTCATCTCAACCCTACATAGACGAACAACCAAAAATCAGATCCTGTACGGCATAGTACGTTTCTACCGAAACTTTTACCAGAAATAGAAGGTGAGAGCGAGCATTATATAGCAAACAACACTTTCTCAAACCTTTCTCCCCCCCCATTTTTAAGCGAGTAACACTAATCATGCACTAGCACCGAGGAGAACCTTAGATAACCTCCTAGAATGATTCTCCCATATAAAGAAGACATCTTTGCGCTATGAAGCAGTAGAGTACACAACATAACACATGACTTTCAGCCCAAATGCGGAGGTGAAGTTCTAAAGTGAGCGTTGTTCCAAGCAAATTCAATCACCTGAGCATTATAATATACTTACAGCGTGAGGAGACGAAGAATTGGGAATTTATGTTATGAGCGAAAAACCGAAGTTTGGTGACATTGGGTCTTATTGATAACAAGAACGACGATGTAAATGTAAACAGTAAAAAACGACAGAAAAAATGTGGACTCAAACTTCCAACAAAGGAGTGGATTACCGGATTGAGAGCACCCCTTAATACGCTTTAAAGGGAGGATGTTCCTCGAGTATTGGAGAAATGCCATTCCTTGGCACTTCGATGTTCTTGGAATTTGCGTAAGATTAGAGAGTACCAAAAGACGAGAGAAACATCTACTTATATACCACGGCGGCCACTTTCCGCCAGGCAAGCTATGTATCGATAATCTTATCTTAATACATTTCAACAATGCTATTGTATTCATATCCACTCTCTTTCCTCGCCTCACAGCTTTGAATTAGCTCCGTAAATAAGTCCACATCAGACCACACCCTAAATCTCCACAAAAAATCCAGTATCGGTATATAAAATGTAGTATTTAGCTCTTGTTTACTTTGTCTCTTCCAATGATAATACATATTGTGCTAAGTCATGCCCTCATTAGGGAGTAGAGAATAAAAGATTGTTGAAGTCTGCAAGCGATATTAAGCTTGGTGTAACTTGAGGATTTACTGCAGTGGCTATAAGAAATGATACATCCACAAACCTTTTCCCCCTTTACTTTCTCGCACAAATCACCAACATGACCTATTCTTGCTATTTTCACTAAAGAAAAATCCGCGAATGACAGTAGCCCTTGGTCTGTAATTAATGACGAGTGTATAACCAGTAGGAAAAATAAATGCTATTTTAATTTCCCAGCTCCAATATCGTACCCACACTACCAGATTTCCAAACCTAGCAGAATAAACAGAATCATGGATAAAACACGAATGCTTGCTGTGCTTACTCCATAAACAAGAATAAGCCCTAGAAGTCTTGCCGTTCATCGCACTGCCGCAGTTAACAATATTCCAGAACCATAAACTAGGAGTATTTACTGTAGCCCTCCAAGAGCCCCATCATAATGGGTGTACACATCCGCAATGATTCCATCAAATTAATTGATAGAAGTAATGTAACCGTATATGAATTTTTTTTGGCGGGAATCAGAGGCGTGCGGGAGATTTGTGGGTTTTGAAAAATTCAGAGTATGTGGAAAAGAGGATAGATAGGCTGCACGATGACGTTTCCCCACTCATCTACCCCAGCCAAACATTCATCCTTTTCCCCTCAAGCAAGAAACCATGGAGAGTTATGGTATAAATACGATAAATATTTCGGGGTAATAAGGAATTAAGTTACAAGAACACATTGACAAGGATGAACAGAGGACAAGATATCCAAGTGGATTTATATTCAGGGACAAAATTAAGTTGGCAATATCTATGCTTATTTGCTTGGTATATGAATGTGTCTGGGTCAAGAGGTACAAATCGTAAAGTTTGAGGATGTATAAGTCTGATAGCAACAATGACAGCAAACACAACAGCAAGAAAAAGTAACAGCAACATCAGCGAAACTATCACCACCAGCTAATTCCTCACTGTCAAATTTCAAAAACACCACAAAATAAACACCTAGTATACCAACAATCAAAAGATCAAAAATCAAACATCCAACTCAGAGCCAGCTCCTCTAATAACCCGAAAACAAGTAAACTTCACAGAGGTTATCCGGAGAACATCATTTAGAAAGATCGGTTGGAGGGGATATAGAGGATCGATAGAGGACCGGGAAAAAGGATAGAGGATATAATGTAGTGGATACTGATATTGGCGATGAGGAGGATGATGATGATGATGATGCAGATTGACAATGAAAATAATAAAAACGCAAATATTGATGAAAAATACGATTCTCAAAAATTAATAAACCCGAAGAAAAACAACAAAAACAATAATAACAAGAAGAATCCAATATACCACCACAAAGCTCCCAGCCGACAAATCCTTAATCACTTCGTACACTCACTCTCTAATATCATTACCGAGACGAGACAGTATATACTAGCGATCCTGGCAAATTCCCCATATATTCTTTAGGCGATGGCTGAGCTTGCGATGTTAGTGAGAAAAGTAAAGAGGGGGAGGGAAGGAAGGATTTTATATAGATGTCGGGGGAGAAGAAAGGGTCCACTTCGAATGCCTTTGCTGTAGAGTAGAAATTCATTTCCAGATATAAACAGAACTTCATGCCCAGATATAAATTAAATGAAAAAGTTTTCTCATTTTATGGTATTAGTCCCGCATAAACATTGTACAGTCCATCAATTAACATCCTTAACATCCTTAACATCCTCCGACCATCTACCACTTTCTCATCACAAACACCAAATCACTAAGCCCATCAAAAACATCCAAAAGACCTCCCTCCCATCACACCATATAACAAACAGAACCAGAACCTCAAAGTTCCGATTTCGCCTCATTCAACGCCTCCAAAACAGGTTTCTCTAAAGATTCCGGTTTAGTCGTGCTAGCCCATCTCTGCTTAACCTTTCCATCTCTACCCACTAACCACTTTTCGAAATTCCACTTTACGCGTTGAAGACCGAGGAGACCTGGTTTTTCCTCCTTGAGCCATTTGAAAAGGGGAGCGGCATTGTCGCCGTTTACGTCGACTTTTTTCATCTATGAGGAGAGAGAAGGATTAGCGTATTGTTCAAGTATCATTGACGGGCAAAGAGAAATGAAAGAAATGAAAGGAATTCGGAGTATGAGAAACCAGAAGGGAGAAAAGAGAGAAAACATACGATAGGAAAAGAAACCCCATAGTTAATCTGACAGAAACTTTGAATTTCCTCATCAGTACCCGGATCTTGTCCCCCAAATTGATTACATGGAAACCCTAAGATCACAAAATCATCTCCGTGCTTCTCCTTCATGTTCTTGTATAATTTCTCAAGTCCTTCATATTGAGGTGTGAAACCGCATTTCGAAGCTGTGTTGACGATTAAAAGGACTTTGCCTTTGTAATCTGCGAGGGGAGTTGGTTCGCCATTTTCTGGAGGGTGGAGTTTTGATTAATATATTTTGTGGGAATGGATGAGGATGCGAACATGACGGATAGAGATTGGAGTGCGAGAATGGGATGTGGTGATGGAATTCCATATGAATATGAATATAAAAGAAACATACTATTCAAAGGTTCAAACTCATAAATTGAAGTAGCAGAAGCCATGGTAAGATGTCGTATATGTTGTTGAACGTAATTTGGAGAATGCTTCCTCACAGTCAGATCTGTTCTTTGTGATGTCCAAATATTTGCGACGAGGGAAGAATTAAATGATCTCCCCGAGAAATTTCGTCGAGATGATGCGATGAAATTATTATAATATAAGAAAAAAGAAGAAGATTGAGAATTGAATAGTTTCAAAGGGAACCGGCTTTTATTTAGAATTTGGATTGGTATGGTGGGTGATATTTTAATTGTTTTATGTGTATGAGTATGGGTATGGGTATGGGTGTCATATCATGAAGAGATCGGATGACGTTTTTGAAGGATTATTTGTAAGAAGTGAAGGGCTGAAGAGCTCTGGAATGTTTTGAGATTGAGGGGTTGAGGGGTTGAGGGGTTGAGAGTCTGAGAGTCTGAGAGTCTGAGAGTCTGAGATGAGAGTCTGAGAGTCTGAGAGTCTGAGAGTCTGAGACTTTCTTTCTCAAAGGGAATTTCGGATGTTTATCTGTCTTTGTAGTTTGATGCCGTTATGGTATTAGAAATTATAAACCTTAATTAGTTTCTTGATACTTTCTAAAGTGGAGAAAAGTATTTCTTCCTCGGCTTAAAATCATTTTGGTAGAACGGCATTTAACCAGTTGCCTTGATGTAATACAATAATCGTGTTCATGATGGATGACTTGAAGGATTTCATCGTGTGTAGAGTTGCATAACCATTCTTTCCTTACAAGGTATAACAGAGATTCACCTTCTATATAATTGTATTTCTAAACTTCCAACCTTTCGAGATATCGAACTAGAGTCCTAGAACTTCGAATCGAATATCTTTTGGACGGAAACACTACCTATGGCTTCGTTGATGTAGGATATCATCCTTCCAAGGATGCCAATCAAATGGTCTTGGTGCCATACTTGTCGGTTTTTGGTTCCTAGGAAATCTTGAGAAATGAATGGAGAACGGTTGGAGAACGGTTGGAGAACGGTTGAACATATGGGGGCGGGATAACTAATAAGCCGTTAATAGTCTAAGATAAGAATTCTTATCTTAAGACATTTTGGATCGAAGCTTGAAACTTGAAACTTTATTTGTATAGCAACATCAAATACCGAGTAATCAATGCTTAAGAAATAATCCGAGCACTTGCACTTGATTAAAACAATGGCAACTTCATCAACCGAAACTAAAAGAAATATAGTAATTATTGGTATGTATATTTTAATTTTCTAAATCTCAAATCATAAATTAACTTATCAATCAATAGGTGGTGGAATCATCGGTTGTACATCTGCCTATTTCCTCACTCGACACCCCTCATATAACCCCGCCACAACAAAAATCACCATCGTCGAAGCTCAATCCATCGCCTCAGCAGCATCAGGCAAAGCAGGTGGATTACTTGCTCTTTGGGCTCGTCCAGAATGTATCGTCCCACTTTCCTATAAACTTCATGCCGAACTGGCAAAAGAACATGATGGGCCTAAACGATGGGGTTATCGACAATTACATTGTGGTTCTATAGGAGCCAAAGCTCGACTGATTCCTGAAGCTGACCCCAAGGATTCCTCAGAAAATGGAGGAGAAGTTTGGAAGAAATTACCGAAAACTGATATGAAGAAACAAAAGGAATATTTGGGTGATGATATTCCTAAGGATTTGGATTGGTTTGAATTGGATAATATAAAATGGTATTCGGAAATGGGAACACCGGAGACGACGGCACAAGTACATCCATATCAATTCACAACTTCAATGGCAGAATTAGCTGTGGAAAAAGGAGTGGAAATTATTTATGGTTCGGTTACAGCCATTGATTATACGGGGAATACTGTAAAGGGTGTTACATATGAAGATAAGGAGACCAGACATATTCATACATTACATGCGAATGATGTCATATTATCTGCGGGTCCTTGGACATCTCATGTATGGCCAGAAGCGCCAATTACTTCTCAAAGAGCTCATAGTGTTGTGATAAAGGCAGATGTATCTCCTTGGGCAGTATTTACAGAAATCGATTTACCGAAGGGGTTTGGGAGAAAGGGAGAAAATGGGGAGAAGAAGAGGAAACATGATAAAATGGTTAATCCGGAAATGTATGCTAGACCTGATGGAACAGTCTATGCTTGTGGTTTGTGTCCTTCTCTTCTATTAATGTAGCTCCCAAAGACTAACAAATAAATGTCCAGGCGAAGGAGATGAAAGCATACCTCTCCCTAGATCCTCAAATCTAGTCGTATGCGATGAATCAAGTTGCAACGATATTATAGATTACATAGGATCCATATCCGATCCTATGCGCAACGGAGAAGTCCTAGCAAAACAAGCATGTTATCTCCCATTAGCACGTAGTGGTGGAGGTCCTCTAATTGGTCATACGGGTATTCGAGGACTTTTTCTAGCAGCGGGTCATACATGTTGGGGTATTCAAAATAGTTGTGCGACGGGAAAATTGATGAGCGAATTTTTGTTTGAGGGTGAGGCGAAGAGTGCGGATATTCATAGTTTGGATCCTAGAAAGTTTTTGGGTGATGAAGAGGATTGAGTTGAGTGGGTCATTTTGGGTTTATAGAAGGGGAAAAGGGAAGGTAGTGGTATTTAATGAAATTACGAATATTGTTTTTTTCTCTTCATCTATTGAAACAGAGAAGAAACAGAGGACGTGGAATGGTGTGGCTTGTGAGCTGCCAAATGTATTTCCTATTTCCCTTTTCCCGTGAATGGATTTATGGGAAGTCGCTATAAAGTTGATATAATATTACCACAGAGACATTTTGCTGCCATTTGTTTTTTTTTTTCATTACTATCATCTTATAATTAGTATCGAGATCAAACAACAACAATCTACCCCTCTCACCTCATTTATCAATATTTCTTCCCCTTCCCTTTCATTCTCATCTCATCTCATCTTTATCCTCCACACTACACACCGAAGAGTCCTGATATCCAAACCCCATAGAAGTAGAGAATGCGTGATTGGCGATCCTGACCATTAATTCCATCTACACAAATTCTAAACTAGCATCTCCAAATTCCCTTTGAGAAATTAATAAGTTCAGGTCCTGCTTTTTTCTTCCTTTTTCTTCCTTTTTCTCATCATCATCCACTGTTGATATATTAATATCAGACTGCATCTCATTAAAACCCTAGCAGGATTCGTAAAGCATTCGTAAAGGATCGAGACTTGGCGGTCTTGAATGTTTATGTTAATCGTTTGATAGAGAGTTCTGGTAACTTATCTTGTGCTTTTTATTATTGTTCTAAACATATACTCGCTGCTAGAGTAGGAGATGAGGGTAGTTGTTTGGTTTTTATGCTTATTATGTTGCGCAGCTTTGGATGGGAAGGAGAGGGAGAAGGAGAAGGAGAAGGAGAAGGAGAAGGAGAACCTTCTTAACAAAGCTCCCCCAGTCCCTTTTCCCTAGGGTTATATCCCACACCGATTTCTTCTCTACACTCATAATCACCGTGAACTAAATTAAATCATGAATTTTGAGCGCTTTTGATTAACTTAGTTTGTTGATCATTTTACTTTGGTTTGCCCGTGGTTTATATAGAAGAATACCAAGTCTCCAATCACACTTACCCCCAGAATTTGGCGTGGAGGTGAATACATCCGCACCTTATAGAAAGATTTTACTTGATGGAACTTAGTAGGGCGTAGAGGAAGCGGGGTTAAATACTCTCGATTCACTTGCTGCACGTGTAACCTCGCGAGAACTTCTCCAACGTTGGTTATTTAAGAAGTCAGAGTGGCACAACTACTGATCCGGCAAGAAAGAATAAACGCAGATTGTAGGACGGCATGGGGTCTGGTGAAGCGCAGCAAGTATTTTTTAGTGCAGTATTTGTCGTTTTGGAGGATTTATAACGGAATTCTTTGGTCGGACTTTTGGGCTGGGAGACTGAAGACTATTATCCGAAATAGCTTTCTTACCGTCGCCGGACTCTCTTGCTGTCAGAAAATCTTTGCTAAAAGGACTATCGTCTCTTCCCCTTCCCAATATACGATTCTTTATGCCCTTCAAAACTCATACTCTTATATTTCTAGATTATAAGATTAGTTCTTCGTGCTCGCGTATAGTAGAAAAGATACATTAAATCCCCTTTGTTCATTCGTTTGTATATATTCAGCGGTGGTTGGGTGGTTGGGTGGTTGGAATTGTGTGGTGTGGTGTTTATGCATATGGGGATTGGGAGTAAAGTATGGGACTGAGTAAGTGGGAGCGGGATTGGATGGCCTTGTTAGATGATGAACTTTATTACTTAATTAGCCCCTACGAAGTGGATCTGCAAGTTAGTATGAATTTTGTGGTATGTATGATAGATCATAATTTGGGAGTTCCATTGCGTCAAGGCTGAGATATTGACTTCTTCAGTTCCAGCAAGTAAAATAAAAATGAAGATTGGTACAACGAGCATATGTGGAAACGTCGATGTTAATAGGTTCAGCATTGTTAGTTTCGAAATTTATATCAGATGAAGGGTTTGCAGCTGATTGAAATATGCATCTTCCACTATCATCCGGAATCTCCTGCACTATCCATCATTATCGCTAATTTATTTATTGTCGAAGAACTTGGAATATTATCATCTCTTTCCTTCATCCACCACTTTTACTATAACTTCTAGGCCTCAAGCTTTATCTTCCCGGACTCGATTTATATCAATCGTTTACAGTCACAGCCCAATATCCAGAAATACCCGAATCGGACTTCCCGCACCATTGAGGCTTCACTTCTTCATCTTCTTTGTGTGTCTTTTCTTGCTTGACATTGGGTTACTGGGGTGTTTATATAGATGTAGAGTGAGGATCTGACGAGTTTGTGGATGAACATAGGGATAGCATGGGGGGATCTTTGGTTGGGAGTAGTTGATGCTATTTACCACACAGTATGGTGATGTTGATGTAGGAACTTTTGAGGAACTGGTGAATTTCATCGAGGTTTTGATCACCTCCTAATGGACGTGATTTCATTTTCGAACACTCAACGGGTATGCGTATGAACTTCGAGTGAATTTTGATTTCATCAATAGGAGATACTTCCATTCCAGATTCTCTCTTTTGATTCTGGGATATATATTTGCTTCCATATCCAAGCTGTCTGTGAATGTTAACTATAACCTATCTGGAGGAAATCAAGCGCGTATAGATATAGAGGGAGCGTTTGGAAGAAATTTGGAGAGTTCGAAAGTATACACGTGAGTGGGGATATGTGTTTTGATTGTTGTGTATCTTGACTGTTGTCGGGGAAAATGATAATGGCGGAAGTATTTTCTATCGTTATTGCTGAGATCATGTTTTTTTTTTAGCAGTGGGGCTGTACTTGTGTTGTTGATCTTGAGGTTTTGCATATTAGATTAGATGTGAGGATCGAAAGGAGATAGGAAGTCTTAAGCAGGATATTAAGAAGTGGTTTCTAGAAAGCACGGAAAGGTTTTTGAGATGGAATTTTCGTGATTTCTAAGAGCGTGGGGAAGCTTTAAAGTCATGGCCCTGCCAAGGATGTGGTGCAGAAATTTGTACATCAAATCTATGCGTGCGCATATTCAATGCAACGGTCGATGCAGGGCAACTTTGCAGACTACATCTCCTGAGTGTTTTTTTCAACATATAAGGTTTTGTTTTCTGGGGCTAGAGGGGGAATGTGCAGCGTGGCACTTGGGTGGACTAAATTGGAAGAGGATATGGATGGTGGAACGAGCACTCTACATCGAAAGAGAAAACGGGAGGTGATGAAAGATGTGAGTTTTATTCGCCACTTCTTAAGCTTGAGCGTCACTGATTTGAAGATACTTCTCAAGTCATAAATTTCATTGAATGTTACAGTCGCTCAGCAAGCGACACCAAGCACCACTAGCTCATCTCGTTTTAGCGATAGAAAAGTCTTGAGATAAATACAGTAGCGGGGCAAGAAATCGATATGCAGTAGTTGTGAAATAGGCTAAGCTGAAGATAACTGACAGCTCTGAAACTCATTTCTCTGCGTGATATAGTACGGGAGAAGTATCGCCGATCCCGCTTGAGAGGTATATAAGACACTCTCAGCGAAGATATTTGGATCGACAGAATGATACCGAGCATTAATGAACGTTTTTGTGAGGGCAAAGACTGTGTGGCTGCTCTGGTGGGACGCAAAGAATCTTCTACTTCTGAAAGTAAGAACGAATACGTAAATCCAAGGGGGCATAAAACCTTTGAGTTTTATCCTGAGGAAATACACCTTTATTGTCATAGTTACTATTGCGTTGCCACGTCTTTTGCTTTTGTTATCACCTTATTAAGCTGGCTTTAATTCAATCATTCGTTTTAACTAAATGCTGGATAGCAATAAGACACGGCTCATGTTTTTTTCTTGCGCATAAAGCTTTCAACACTCTCCTGTCTTGCACTAGATTTTATGCCCGAATCTCTATTAAGGGATGGAAGTTGAGTCTTGGTGTGAAGCTTATATAACATTGTTTCGTGGCTACAGTACTAATCAATTTATATTACCCCACAACCTAATTTCAGTTTTTTTATATATTCAACATCTATTTTTCAATTTAATTATAAAATCAACCATTAATTATTATAATCCAAAATTTGAATATATTGAAGTTCTATATCTATATTATTCTCCAAAAAAAATTCAAATCCTTATCACCTCATAATTAATCAATATTTTGTATATCAATCCTCTATTATAATATAGACCTCAATTCTATCAGATATATTTGCTCCTAATTTATCGAATGATTCTTGATTTAATATATTCCAAACTATTTGTAAACAATTCTCTAATCTCTATTTAGTATATTCCGATTCGTTTTTGTTAATTATAATATTAGGAAATATCTTATATAACTTTATTTTTAAAATCTATTAAATATATTCAATAGAATTGAAATCAGGAGAATAAAGAAGTCAATCCTTCAATATTAGGATCCCTTTCTTTTGAAACCAATTCTGTATTTTGTAAGTACAATGAATAGAAATATTATCTTATATAAATTCATACCTTGGATCTAATTTTTCAAAAACAGGATCTATTTCAATATTAAGGATCTCAAAATATGAATTGATATTATATCTATATTTTTTATTTTCAAAATCTCTATTTATTATATATAGATTATTTTTCCCAAGATTCCAAAAGCCCTTTTAGATCATAATCTTTATATTCTTATTTGTACTATATATTTGAATCATTCTAGATTCTCATTTCTGAACGGGAATACGGAAATATTATTCTCCTTTTTTATTCCGCCCCTACTTTATAAAGTATTTGTCGCTTTATACAATTAATCCCCATTCCTTTATTATTAATCTTTTATATACTAGATATTATACAAGCCGTTTGAGCGTATATACCTGGGTAAGTTCCGGCTGCTTTTTATATTTCCAATTGATGATTCCATAAATCTTCAAAATCTTTTTAATAATAAAGATATTATATTTAAAGCTTATAATTGTTTTTATTTGTATATAAATTGATTTTGGATATAATTGAATATATCGAATTAGTATATATTCTTTTCTTTTTGTATAAAATCTAATTCGAGAAGTATAAGATAGATTCATTCCTTTATTACATAATACATTTTGTTGTAGAATATAACAAACAATTGTATTTCGAAATTGAAATCAATTGCAATATAATAAGGATTAGAGTTATTGGAAACTTTGCCAATAATTTTGCTATATAAATATGGAGTAAAATGTTTAAAAGTTAGTTCCCTTTCAATATTCAAGATTCTGGGAATACATTGTAATATCATTGATGAATAAATAATAAAGAGAATTGAAATTCAATTCGCGAAATTTATGCGTTTTTAAGGTTTTGGGGTAATATAAGTGTATGGTTACTGTAGATCACTGTTACAAAGATGTTGTATGACTGAGTGAATATATAAGTCCTTGGTTGCTTAGTGTGAAGGAAAAATGACGTTAAGGATCAACTATGAGTCTTTCTAGTTAATAAACTATCCAATCACTTATGATTACCGTAGCCACAACTATATTGTCATCCCTCCAGAAGCACCAAATAAGTCAACTAACAAAGGGGTTACCCATCCCAGCACTCGTAACACCCAGTTTCCAGGAACAATAGATAGCTTTGGACTTTTCAAACCACCTCATGAGCTTCCAAAAACTCTTTTGCTGCATCCATAGCATCCACAGCCTGTTTCTCTCAGCCTAAAGCTTGACCCATCAAAAATACATCATGATGAGCATTCTGCACTTCCACCACGTCAATCACATTTCCTTTAATTTTCAGTATGCTTTTCACGAAAGCTCTACTATCACCGCAAGTGCTTCATTGGATCTATATTGAATGGAAATTGGTGCCTTGACGGGAAAGGGACTCTTAGGGCTGTTTCGGCAACTATAATCTGTCGAATAATCCTCCCTTTTTCGTGAAATATATTCGATAGTAAAAGAACGGATTTTGTATAATATTTTTATAGTTTAATGGATTATTTTATAAGGCTTGGAAATATGCTGAATTGTTTGTTTTTCAATTTATCAAATAATGAAATTTGTATAGGAAAAATAAAATACGGATTAAAAACGATAAATATTAAAAAGATATCTTTATTTTTTTTCTATCAAAATTCATTCTTTTTATAAGTTATTATAAGTTTTAGCCCTTGAAATTTGAAGAATTTCAATAAATAAATCCTGAAAGTATAGGGAGTTTAATTTATTGTAAAATAAAGTTCAGAAATAAGATTCAAAAGTATGTAATTTTTAATTTGAAGTCAATCCTATTTTTGCTTAATTAATCATTTATATAATGGTATATGAATTATTGGGTTTGTGCGTTGTTTATACGCTCTATTTCCTTTTCAAATTCGATGAATTCGATGGATTTCATAGCAGATCATATAAACGAAAAGGACTATAGCAGAATTCAAATCTATCCATATTTTGAAGAATCCTTAAAAGATTAGATTCCGTTATATGAAAAGGGAGTGGAATATTCGACGGAAAACGACAGATTATGGTTGCCGAAACAGCCCTTAATTGCGAGATATACGGATTGTCAACGTCAATAGATGCAGGTCTGAAGACACGCAGTGCCTAATGACCCAGGATGGCGGGACGCAAATAGTCTGGCCAAATTTGTCTGTAGCAAATGTCTCCCAATCCACTGAAAGATCGAGCCATGGACTCCAGAGAAGAAAGGTATCAAGACTGGGCAAATTATCACCATTTGTTACATATCGCAATAAAGCAAAAGCTAGAGTTCCACATGCAGAATCTCCGGAGAAGATAATTGTATACAGTAATACCAAGATTGAGAAAATACTTGTAAGAGGTGACTGCGTCTTGGAATTCAGCTGGAAACTTTTGTAGGTCCCCAACTAGCTATGTCTAATGGTCTACAGCCCCAAGAACATAAGCGCCTCCATGAAAATGGAGCACTACAAGATTATTCTTATGTTTTTCCTTGGAATAAGGTGTCGTATACCACATACCAGCCACTGACTTTACAACGTGCAACACCATTAAACACCATCGTTTCTTGCGGTAATTATGTTGTATTAAGGTCACATGCGATTTACGTGGCGCAGGCACGAGGAGCTGGTATCAAACTATCTTGATGCATGTTTAATTGCCAATTAAGAAGTTAACTGGCGAGAACTGAATTATGAAAAGAAATGATAAAGTTTAACCACTTGATGTTGATAGTTCTTTCTGATCTGATTTCATTTAGAGTCAGCGGTGCTTGACATATAATGAATGAAAGAGGACAATATTCATTAAGTTTTTTGAGTAGTCCACATCGTACTTCCCTAACAGAACTACATCATAACAACCGGGTTGAAATTTGAAAATTCCAGAGTTCTCTACTAAAATACTTACACAAATCATCAATACAAAACCAACCATCATTACACGAATCGAAACATCCATAAAAACCACATCATAATCATCATCACTACACACGACGCAAAACAAAACAAAGAGGCGGTTCATACCACAGTATCACCAAGTCAACTATGACGAATCTAACACTACCCGATCCGACGCTCAATCTATATCAATGTGGCACCCGAATCAGCCCAACCTTTGATCAGCAACTGATACACTTCATCTCTACATTCCACGCCACCGCAGACCCGAATCTCGAGTGCCTTACTAACTGCAAGCATGATGATGACGATCACAAGTTCTATCGTAGAACAGTTTATTCAACAATCATCTGTTCAATGATCATCTTTTCCTTTCTCCTCAAATGGGCTATTGAATGGCTGTACAATGAAGGAGTGCGCCAGGGAAAAGAAGAAGAACAATTTATATCCGTTACTAAGAATGCAGGAGAACATTATGATCATATTGAAAAAGTGTGCGCGCAAGTTCCTCCCGAAACACGGGCTGTACTTATGGAACACATCAATTGGATATGGTACGAAACAGGCTTGAATGTAAAAGATCTTGGTTGTGCTGACTGCAGACAACACTGGGATTGGGTTGAAAGAACTCATGGTGCTGCCGTTCGAAATGCGTATGCGCAAGTCTCTTCAAAGCCCCGCCTTAGAGCACACGTCGAGAGAATAAGGTTCGAAACAGGATTGGATGTAAAAATGCTGGGTTGTATTAGCTGCAGAGCATACTCGGATGAAGATGAAAGAGAGCATATGACTGATATCCAAAATGCGTATGACCAACTCCCTGAAGATGCAAAAGCCCGTCTTATAGTATATCTCGAGATGATATGGAGGGAAACAGGATTGGATGTTACAAAGTTGGGTTGTGTTAGCTGTAGAGAATACTCGGATAGCCTGCGTCAAAGAATACTAGGATCGGCGGGACGTAGACGGTCGGTATAAACCTAGAGCTCAGATGGTGCTGTACTTGGCCCGGGAAATACTCAGAAAAAGTGGAATATCTGCTGAAAGGAAGAGTAGCAGCGTTGTGGCGGAGATAGGCAAAAAGTTACACTCCAAATACCACGTCCAAAATCAGCAATCCAATATCGATTCAGGAGATAGAGGATAAGCGAAATCATGTACAAAGAAATGGGAAAGAAATTATCTCTCAATTAATAATTTGACCCCGTCATAACCGCCGTGAAAGCCTCCTTAACTTCACTACCTATCGGCCTTCCAGTTTCTTGAGCCCGTACAGAACGTTCCATAGCTCCAGTGTATCCGCTCCCAACACTCAAACTCATCATAGTACCAATATCCACCTCTTGCTGTTCCTGTCCCATAATATGATGATGCGTAATATCCTCAATAACAGGCCAACAACTCCAGGTCCTTTTTCCCCATCCAACCCATCGATCTCCTTCTCCGCATCCCCCAATATCTCCACTCTCAGGTGTGATATAACATTCACCCCACCTCTTTCCATTTCTCTCGATATATGCATCCTCGGAGAAGTAGTTTTGAAATCTCAAATTTGTGAGATTTCCACGTGTGAATTGGGGATGCGCGATAGAGAAATTGGCGCTGTCTGATACGTCGATTGCGGTGCGACACCATTCTGGTGTGGTTGGTTTTGATGATTGGCTTACTTCTTTGGACACAGATGGTGTGGATGGTGTCCATGCTAGGAAGTACATGGCAGGTGGATAGAATACATCGCCAATGTATATTGGTTCGACATCAAGCACTGTTTTTGCAGATGCCGAAAAGAAGAGAGGAGATAAGACAGCAAGTGCAAAAGAAAGCTTCATCTTGACTTTAATTCTTTTGAAAGACTACGGATTAAAAAACAAACAAAATTGATTACTCCAAGTAAACATTCGCTGGAATGAAACATCGAGAAATAAAGAGTGGTCAAAGAGTGGATAATAAGATTGAAGAAAGGAAACGTGGTCTCAAGCTCTCTGAACATAACTTCCCTCCAACGATTAGAAAAGCCTAATTAATACCTAGGTACATAAGCCGGATGTGAAGGCAAAATTCCGATATGACTTCGGACGTCTGTGGGCCATCTTATTATTAGCCAGCAAATGGCAGGTCAGCTGTGAGTATGGGGCCCCGCAGTCTTTTTTTGTGTGGTGTTGTGGATCAGAGTAATCTATATACTTAAAGATCCGAATCTGGATCATGAATAGTGTGTTAACTTTTATGTTGGATGAGAATATAGATATTGACGAAGTGATAAGTCTTACAAATGCTGTAGAATATAGCCTTCACTTTGGTGAAACTAACATTAGCGATGACAAATCATGATGCAGATAGAAGCTGACTCACGCCGTCAACGACGACGGCGAAACGCTTCCCTTCTTTGGTATACAGGTATACAGGTAGTATTTGCATAAAAGAACAATAGATCTTTCAAGAGATTGTGATTCAAATCCGAGACCGATTCCTACTCACCCACTCCCTCTAATCCAACAAATCTTCACAAACAACCCAAGTTTAAAATCATACCCCGCAATCCCAGCCTCCAAACCCAAAGCCCACCATGAATCTCAAACTCCGTCCCGCAACCCCCTCCGATGCAAAAGACCTAACAAACATTTACTTCTCCGCCTTCAGCGATGACGAGATTTCTCTCCTCTGTTTCCCACGCTCCACGCCCGCTACCTGGACATGGTGGCATAACTCTATTCTTTCCGAAATCCAAGACCCCTCATCCCATTTCCTCTGTATATACGATACCTCCTCTCCAACCCAAGAAATCATATCCTACGCAAAATGGAACGATACCTCCGCCCCAGTAGCCACAATAAATGACTTACCTCAATGGCCTCAAGGCTGTGACGTGGAAATTGCAAACCATTTCTTTGGAACACTGATTGAGAAACGCAGAGAAATTATGAAAGAGAGGAAACATTGGTACTTGGAAATTATAGCAACGAGGCCGGAATGGCAGGGTAAAGGGGCAGCGGGAAAATTGATGAGGTGGGGATTGGAGAGGGCGGATGCGGAGGACGTGGAGACTTATTTAGAGGCTAGTCCGGCGGGGAAGGAGGTTTATGAGTATTTTGGTTTTGAGGAGAGGGGGAGATTGCTGGTTCCTGTGGAGGGGAAGGGAGATTTTGTCGAGTGTATGATGGTTAGGCCTGGGAGGGGGGAGATGGCTTGTGCATAAAAATACGGTGTTGGTATGGTTATGAGGGGAATCGTGCGACGCCCTCCAATTTCCAAAAATCACAATTCACTCTCTTTCAGGTCATTCCATTATAATTATATAATCTCATTGTTGATATCTATTCAAAGAGGTATTGCGGGGATTCGTTGTGTTGGAGTTTACGTTGTTCCATAAGTCCATACAGTCACCATTGTTAAAAGAAAGTTTTAATATGAAGTGGTGGGATGAGAATGACAGTATGTGATATTTATTTACAACTAAGAAAGCTATATACAGTCACCTCTTCCTTTCCTTTCCATTCCATTCGTCAACACCCTTTAAAATCGCACCTCCTTATGGAACGGCTTTCGCGTTCATAGCAGCGGCATTGTTGAGTACCAAGGTTGTGTACTCGTCTGTTCCATAGTAAATCGTGTATCCATCATCCGAAGTCTTTCCCGTTGAAAGGGTATCTCCATATTGCCAGTACATAGATCCAGCAGTGTCGGTGTTAAGAGCAGTTCCTTGCCATGCCAATTCATTAAGATGAGTGTTTGCACCATATTCTTCCAAAACGAGTGGTTTACCAGCAGCGGAAGTGACATTAGCATGACTAGAGATCCAAGAAGACCCCCAAGAATCAACCTCTCCCCATGAGCTTGGGTACAGATGGATGGTAGCAAAATCAATGGTAGGAATGGCAAGGAGATCGGTGAACCATGTTCCAGGGCCTGAAGTGAATGGGTAGGAGGTATCGTTTGCTACGGTGAGACCGAATCCTTCATCTCCCACTGTTACCATATGGTTAGGGTCGAGAGATTTGATATATTGAGATATGTTTGTTGCCCAGTTTGTGATGACTGAAGTAGCACATCCAGAACATCTAGGTTCATTGGCAAGCTCCCAAGCGAAGATTGCGGTGTTGGTCTTATAACGAGCTACTACTGCAGCAATGTATGCTTTGTATTGCGCTTGAGCTGCTGCGTTTGTGTACCAATCTGTCAAGGTAATGCCAAAGTATGTAGCATATGCTTGCATTCCTCCGTAATCGTTCCAATTGTTGACAAAGTTGATGATGAGACTGATGCCATGAGCTTGAGCCGATTGTACTACGTAGTCGAGTCGCTGAAGACCATTGGCACCGGTGTTAATTACTGGTGATTGCCCTGTGATGAAAGATTGATACCAAACGCTACCAGAACCTTGTGTTGTTGTGACGTCATTGAAGCCCCAGACTCGAAGCACTTTAAGTCCAGACTATAACATGTTAGACAGTGTTAATAACAGGCTACTAATGCACTTACAGCAGCAAGATGAGACATAACCAAGTCGACATCTGCATTGTTGGTCAAGAAACCACACCAATAACAATTGGTTCCTGCAAAGTATGTCTTCTTTCCATTGATTTGAAATACAGTGCCTACAGCTTTAGCATAGCTAGTTATGGTTGTAGCAGTGCTCGCAGGGGCGCTGGCTTTGCTTGTAGTCGAAGTGCCTGGCTTGGTTGTTGACGTAGAAGAAGCCTTAGTGCTTGTTGTCAGAGTTGTGGCTCCTGGATGCCACATTAGCAGATGCCAAAGAATACCTCCGGGAAACAGCTAACCTGAGCCTGGCAAGCATTGTGAGTAGTAGCCATTTGAATAGGCGCATGTGAACCCCGACACGCAAGTTGTTGCTCCTGTCCAACCCTGCCCTCCACCTATAGATTATCAGCAGAAGTACAGCAGTATCAGATATTCTTACTTACACTGTGCATAACCGGCCGCTTGGCCTCTCACAAGGGCAACCGCACACGACGTAATAAGTGCAACTGATACCTTCATTCTGGAACTATCTGGCCAAACCTATGAATGGAAGTAAATGGAATGAATG
Source organism: Stromatinia cepivora (assembly GCA_014898415.1). Taxonomy (NCBI): domain Eukaryota; kingdom Fungi; phylum Ascomycota; class Leotiomycetes; order Helotiales; family Sclerotiniaceae; genus Stromatinia; species Stromatinia cepivora. The sequence goes on along the minus strand of RCTD01000015.1, from coordinate 715,767 downwards.
ATACAAGTCAAGCTGTGAAGAAGGGCAGTGCCATGATTTATGTAGAGAAGGAAACGTGGTGAAAGTTTGACTTTCAACCCACCGTATGCAAAACTAGACATGCAAAGGGCAGTAATGAAAACCCGGTGGCCCGGTAATGAAGATTGTGATGCATTCAAATGTGGAGACAGATTGTGAGTGACGGAAGAACATCAATCTTTCCGTATTGAGCAATACCCGCGAAGAAAATCACTAATAAATGGAGCCATACTGGCAACCTTTCTGCAGACGGAAGAATATCCCTGCAAATACAAGAATAGTAGTGCAAAAGATGGTGGGAGTTCAATATATGTCTCGCCCTTTCTCCTCATGCCACTGATTCGACTGACGGAGCTGGGTGGGTGGATCTCCACAATGTGCGGAGTAGTGAATAAACAATTTATGGGGTTTCACAGGCTTGTCGGTACGACAGCCGCAAAGCACATGCACGGATTTCGTAAATCTGGGGTAAAAGCCTCCAATCGGCATCCGAGGAACAAAAACTGTATCGGAAGCAGATTGTTTATATTCGATTGTCACCAGATCGTGGGGAATAAATTAGCCGGCACGATAAAGCGGACTTGTGTCTTCCGCAATCCGTAATTAGCTAGCCCAGCCCCTATTTCAAGATATTAACCGTGATATCTCCAGGGCTTTTAACGAGGTGCCCGAACAGAGGCATTAGGCAACTTTCCTCCGTAGCTTTTACCGAGGTTATCTAGATACGTAGATTTCGACATAATATCATACCATTGCTTATCGAATACTATTTCACTATTAGAATAGCTCAGCTCTTTTTCGTCGAATCGTAAGATTGTAGTAAGTGCTGGCGACAGCGGGAATATTTGATAATTCCTTCCGCGCTTCCCGACGGTCATGTCCGATGAATAGTCACCTTCCGTATCCTCGTCGGCTATGAATCAAATAATGGGATAAATTAAAGCTATTTGTATGGAAAAAATTAATATTCATGATTCTCGACCTTGAAGACATGCTTTTGCAGCACAGCGCTTGCTGTTCATGTGCGCGCATCAGAGTGGCAAAATCCCACGGTATATATCTTTCGGTAGCATGCAGGAAAGGAAGCCTTAAAAGTTCCCGGAAATTAACCAGGGAGCGAAAACAACAAATCTTAAAAGGAAAGGAATCTCAAAGGAAACATGGCAGCTCGATACTGTGCAACGCCATCTCAAAGGTCTTTTTGGATGTTGTCCAGGCGAAATGTTAACGAACATGCCAGCTCTTAGATCGCAGGCATTTGTAGATAGAAGTCTCTCTTTTCACCCATGACTGCAATGATCTCGCGAGAGCTGAGATGAATGCACTAAATTCGTCATGTCTAATTTGGGCCTGACATAGGGTAAAACATTCATTCTTATGGATAGTATCCCCGGCGTCCTCATTTTCTCAAGGTATATCATATGAACGTCATATTCAAAGTCAAATCGCCATAGCGCCGCAACGCCCGAACGTGCACTTTCCCATGCGCCAAAGCGATAAGACTGGCTGGTATACACCATTCCCCTTGACTGAATTCAGGCCACAAATTCTGCTCGATATATCATTGTCCTCTAGATCCACTTCCCTCAGTTATATAATATAGACCTAAGAAGGCAGATCGTTCGAAGTTACAAGGTTGAAGATATTCGAAGTTGATGGGAGCGAAAGAATTGTTCGGCATCTATGGATTATGCCATTCGTTGCAGCTACATTTTGACCAGTATTCCGATTGACATTGAGTTGGGCCATTTTGGTCCACAAGTTGCATGCGCACATACTCCTAGGCCAGAAGCACCTGCTACTGTATTAGAACATGAATGATCTTGTGGAATTGCGGAGACTTTGTCCAGATGTTCTTCGGGGATTTGACGGAAGAAGGCGCGTGGTTGTGTGCAATCCTCCAAGAGAGCCCTATAGAGCACTCCAATACGATTCGTGCAACATTCCCTATACCTACCGTCTCTTTCCTATTAGCAGGTTCATCATGGTTGATTGGTCGCTGCATTGTGATTGTTTGTCCAGAATTTCAATAACAAGTTCGGGCGTGCTGCAACTGGTGCACAATGGTCCGTGCACCTAATTTCATTCTGCAGAATCAATCTTGAATCAGCCTCAACTCAACATACGGTCTTTGTTGAAACTGATAGTCGTCTCTCCATCACCTTGATTCGGGAAAGCATGGGATATTTCAAACCCCAATCCGATGATTTATATTCAAGGCTATTCATGATCATCGGGTCCAAGTCATAAAGCAGTCAGACCCGGCTTCATGTTTTCCTCAAGCCTGTACCTCGCCATGCAGAGATACAGGGTAATGACACTGCAACTCAAGAAATCCGGAGATTTATGGCTTCGTATCATGGAAGCCGACTTTCATGTTAAGTCTCTGTGCACTAATGCGTCCCTAGAGTCCTAAGAGACCACTTCAGGTGCTGGGCCTTCTCGGAGCATTGGTTTTAAAGAGGAATTCGTGGAGCAATATTAACTATTCGGTCCCTAAATGAAGAGCCCTTGAACTCTCGTTGTACAAGTCTTTCAAGATTCAGTTAGCAGCAACATATCGACAAGCTGCTCCTGTGGTTGTGTGGGTGAATGGCTAAGTGGTTAGGGATGATATCGTCGCTATCACTCCCATTATACTTCTAGTCGGAGTCCTACTTTTTGCTCCAGTTAGTGTCACCGACTCAAGCCCCGTTCGCGTCATACTTGCAACCATTCACGGCGTTAAGTCTTGTATTCATTTCCGTTCCCATACTAGGAAACACAGACACTTTGAACGCGAGCTCACCTTCGATACGTTCGCAAAGTTCACATCAAAGCATCTTCTTGAATATCAGTAAATTATTCCGCCCCAAGTTCATGGTATCTATGACAGTGGTAGGTCATCAACCTCCGATTCACATAATGCAAATCCAGCTTCCGTGACCTGGTACTAGCACAAAATTATGTGAAGCATCTCATTTGATGCCAGACTGATCCGGCCATCCATACCGAAACCCATATGCAAATCGAATCCCAAAACTGTTTCCCAAATCGAATTTCATCCAAGCGCAACATGCATCCAACTTCACCAATCATCCCGCTCCTTCTTTCTCGCATTCACAACATGAGTACGTCTCAAAACCTCCTAATTTCCACGATTTTCAACTCGTCCGCCTCCATTTCATTGTCCATACTGCACTGTTTCTCAATCTCAATAACCTTCCTCGGACTCTTCTTCGGAAGTTTGGTCGCCAATGTCAGCGGAAACTGTTTCTTTTCCTGTTCATTCGTCAGTCAAGGCTTTATCCTCCTCCTTCTTTCTCTTACCAGTAGCCTTTTTCTTCCCTGCTCCCTTCTTTGCTGACTCGAGGATGCTTCCTTCTTTCTTAATATCTCTCTTCATTGGTGGTCCGGAGACCTTCTTCTTCACAGCTTTCCCAATCGGTTCGGCTTTGTGCTCAGTGTCAGTAGTATCTGTAACATCTCCATGCGGTTTGGAACTTTGCTTGACGATTCCGGCTGCCCATCTCTTAAACCTCTTAGAAGCTGCGTTTCTGTTGCTAACACCCATATCTTCAATTAGGCGATCATGATCGAGTTTATTCCATATGTGCTTAAACTCATCAGCGAGATCGATTTGATTGGCAACGGCGGTCCCAACAAGCGCGTTATTGTCTAATTTTGGGACCACTTTCTTGGGAGGCATGATTGTGTCGGAAGCTGAAATATTGAACGCGAGCTTGATTTTACTTGGTAATGCGATGTAGAGTTGGCAACTAGCTTTGGATCTTTGATAGATAGTATGCAAAACAACCTGAGCAGTGGCTTGCACCCATTAATGAGGAAAGTTCATAGTGGTTGCCAATAACTAGAAACACCTCGAATTTAACATCAAGGTTCGTTTAGCGTTCTGATCAAACTCCTTATGGCGGTCTATGACTCATCAGCCACTTTCTTTCTGAGAAAATGTGGGCTGCCTAGTTCTACCTGAACCTGCATAGTATCTACCACCTGCATCAAGGATGCAGTTTCAGTTTGTCCAATTAGATGTCATCTGTCTGAGGACCAGCAGATATCAAAAGAGCTTATTGTTATCGATACATCTATATGCGACTCTACTCTCCTTGGGCATTTATGCCTGTTTCTATGGGTCTTCTGAGAACGAAATCAACAGATTTCCATCAAGTTCGCGCAGAGAAGTAATCGCTCCCGCCTCAGCGATGCTGTACTGCACCTAAGCTGTAACACCTTCAATTATCATTCAACTCGTATTACACTCAATCAATACATTTTAGCATTCTCAGGTCTCAAGTGTTCATGAAGGTTCGATCTATGGTCGGAATGATCTACACAAAATCTCAAATCCTGCATGATCTCAAACATTAGTCCCATTCTCTACCAAAGGGCCTCGTGCACTATTTATCGCATGTCCCCCCAACTTATCCTGAGAGATAAACCACAAACCCCAGAGCAGCTTTTCGACCTTTTCAGCCTTGCGATCCTCAGCCCTTCACTCACTTACAATAAATTCATCCAAAGAAAAAAATGTCGGAACCATCTAAAGCATCCAAGTTTACTCGCGCCGATACCGAATTGATCTGGGCGATCATCCAGCAGGTTTCAAGGAAGGAAATCGGCAAAATGGTCGACTGGGAAGTTCTCGCAACACAGCTGGGTGGTTTGCAACTGGCCGCTGTTCAGAAGCGGTGGTCGCGTTTGAACATCAAGATGCAAAAGAAGGGTGACGCTGATGAGTCTGAGGCTGGCACAGATAATTCAGATGAGTTTGAAAGTGAAGACGAAGGTGGCAGGGACGATCAGAAAATCGCTACAACCAAGAAGAGCGGCGGAAAGGTCGTTGCCAAGGTGGCTGGCGGTAGAAAAGCCGTTACTAAGAAGACTGAGAACGGAAAGGCTGCAGCCAAGAAGGGCAGTCGCAAAGCTCCTGTTAAGAGCAAGGCTATCACGGCAAAGGGAAAGGGTGGCAAGGTCAAGGCTACTTGGAATACTGTGAAGGCTGAGGTTGCAGCTGATGCCGCGGCTAAGGAGAAAGGAGCCGAAGAAGATGTAGATGACGATGAAGAGGATGATTAGATTTGCGTGATCTCTGACATTCTGGAACATTGGTCTAATAATCAATACATTACGTGGCGTTAGGCGCAAAGAAAAAAATCTGCAGCTCATTGTCCCAAATGTGATAGAATTTTGCGGTTTATGCATGCACATATCCTTGTATGCGGGGGCTATACATCCTTCACTTTTTTTATTTGATTGTTTGAAATTATTTTTGCGAGAATAATCGAGTGGTTATCAAAAAAGAAAAATTGTATAAGTGCGTTTGGTCAGATGGCCAAGGAAAGCTAAAGAACCTTCACTTTTGGTTCAAGGCGGTTCTGAATCTAGGTAATTATAACGTATCAACCATTAATCGGGAACTACTACTTATTTTCACAGCACTCATCTCCACGAAAGAGTTTTACGATACCGTCCCAGCCAAAGATAATCCATTAAAAGTCTCTCACATTTCATTCGATTAGTTCGAGCACGCAGCAATCATGCCCACCTCCGCAGAAACCGAAAACAACAACCTCGTTCTCGGCGCCCTCTTCAAACAAATTGATGTAGGAGGTCATGGCACAATCAATTTCAAACAGTTGGCCAAAGATATTCCAGTCAACGGCGAAAATGCTGCCCGACATCGCTGGAAACGATTCAAGGAAAGTATTGCCAAAGCTCCGGGTACACCCACTGGGCCTGCTGAAATCGAGAACAATAACCTCGTTATGAACGCTCTTTTCAACCAAGTCACAGTTGGCAGAATCGATTTCACACGCTTGGCTAAAGATATGGGTGTTAATGGCCAGAATGCAGCGAGACATAGGTAGAGAAGGCTCTTAGAGAGCTTTGAAATCAAGAATAAGAAGGGCAAAGGCAAAGATGATAGCAAGGATGACGGAAAAATGGACGAAAAGGAGAGTGATGGAGACGCCAGCAGTCCCGTGAAGGTTGAAGCAAACACCAAAGTTGCTAGAACGAAACTAGCAGGCTCGCCACTGAAGTACGATATTTCAAGGGAGGAAAGAGGGGTAGAGACGCCTAAGAAAGGTGGTAAGAGAAAGATGGATGATGAGAGTTTGACTGACGAGGAACAGGAAGTGAGGATGATGAAGATGCCGGCGAGGAGACTCCCGAAGAGAAGTGCGACGAAAGTTATTAAATGCGAGCAGAAGTGGAGTGATGATGATACTGAGGAGGAGAGCCTTGATGGTCAAGGTCAGGAAGAGGACTCTGGTTCTGGGTTTGAGGATATCGATTATACGAGGGTCGCTAAGAAGAAGAGGGGTATGAAACTGGGGAAGAACAGTGATGATGAGGTTTGAGAAACTTAGATGCACATCGAGCCTGGGCAGAAATTCATGTACTGGAGGTTTCATTTGAGATTGACTTGATTTCAAATTTCAGAATGCATGGATGGGACAGTTTGCTAGCAAGGTTTTCATTATCGAGAATGACATTGTGAATTCTTTTACTGCAGAGTTGATGTATGATTTTAGGCAACGAATGAACCTTGTGCCAGAACATAACTCTATGAAATATCTTGTGCACACCTATGAATGCGATCAGAGTCTGCATTTCTTCCCGAGAATTATGTACTTGTGCATGGGTGTCTACAAAAGGAATCATTCGAAATTTGTCTAGTCTCTCTCGAGAATCAACAAGGTAGAACTATAAAGAGCTTGATTCTCTTCGCTGAGTTTCTCATTTTTTAGGTGCGGATCTTCAACTACGAAGTCAAATATTGGATTTACTCTTTGAGAAACAACTTCTGTCTACCAATACAATCTTCAACGCATCGAGAACAATACATCGCAAACGGAATTCCAATCTTTACCCAACCTTACCACTTTCAAAATGGCAACTATGGAAGAGAAGCTCCTCATGGGTGTCTTGAGTCAAATCGAAGTCGGGCGCATTGACTACGGTCGTAAGAATCCTCATTTACTTTTTCATTCCCAAATAATCTGAGTGTTCTGGTTTCATTTTTAAACCATATCATCACAGCATCAAATATCGCTAACATGTACTCTTTACAGAACTTGCCAATTACATCGGCGTTGCCAACCCCAAAGCCGCTCGCAACAGATGGGATCGCTACAAAAAAAAACTTACAATGGGAGCAGGATCAACCACTGCAAGAAAGGCAATTGGGGTGAGCAAGAAAATTGGATCTGTGTCACCAAAGAAAGCTGGAGGTAGTCCCAAGAAAAATGCACGAGGAAGTCCCAAGAAATCACATGGCTGGGCAATCAAACAAGAGAGCGATGGAGAAGAAGATGAGGAAATGGATACAGACGAGGAAGACGAGGAGAAGAATTATGAGAAGGAAAGCATGGATGTCGACATCAAGATGGAGGAACCAGTTACGCCATCGCGCAAGTTGCCGTTTCGACGAGCGAGGGTTACGAAGTTTGTGGAAGAAACTAGTGATGCGGAGGATGAGCAAGAAGAAGAAGAAGAAGGCGGAGATATGCAGGTGGATTCGGAAGTTGAGAGAATGGAAGATTTGGCTATCAAGGATGAGGATGACGAAGACGATTATCATTATGAGGATGAAGCGTAGCCTGAAAATGTGATAGATATTTTCAGATGGACCAGGTAACAGCCGAGAAGCGGGGAGAACGATGGAGCAAACGGATACTTGCAGGACTAGAAAAACAAAGTCATGGTTTCTTTCATCCTTGTTGTTTCGATGCTCAGTAATTCCATTTTCATTAGATCTAGAAATTCTATCCAGCCTTACTCTGCGCACTATATGAATACCTAGTCCACCGTGCAAATTCTGTGAATATCAATCAAAATCAATTCAAACAATTCTGCCATACAGCAAATAACTCCACACTTCAATACTTCTCACCACCACCCACCATGAACGATAACGATAAAGAACTCATGATTGGAGTTGTCTCCCAGCGCGATAAAATCGATTTCAAACTCCTCACCAAATTTCTCAAGCCCGACTTAGAGCCCGATGAGATTACTAGAGCTATGGTTGAGAGCACTCGACTTCGCTGGAAGGGTCTCAAGGAACGACATGGTATTGCAAATCCAACACCTGCCACCCCAGACGCATCACCAAAGAAGCCTCCCAAGAGAGAAGGAGCTGGTCGAGGCAGAAAGAGAAAGGCACACATCGAAGACGATGCCCGCGAGCCGCCAAGCCCGAGCAAAAAGAAAGATAAAGGACAGGCAAAGGCAGTTGTGAAGTTGGAGAGGAGTGATAAAGAGGACAATGCGTTTGATGAGGCAATGTTTGTATATGAGCATGATGATGAGGCTTGAGATTTATTGGCTTATTGGGATTGTGCAGGGCCGAAAGAGAGGTGCAGATTTGGTGGTGGCTGGTTGAGAGGGGATTGTCTGTGCTTTGCATAAGGGATGGATATTCGAGAGAAAGTAATCATGTCTCTAGGTGATTCTGAATGGAATTCTTTGCAAGTCTTGTGTGATGTGATGAAAAGTATATCAACAATGTAAAATCTCTTGACCTTGCAAATGACATCCTCATTCCATCCCAAATACCGACTTAAGAAAACGACAAGTCAAGCACATCATCACACTCGATCACTTCATCATCATGCCTCAATCAACCGAGGATAAATTCAAAATCTTTATTGCCGGCCTATCCCAATTCTCAAATAACGAAAATGACTTTCTTCCCACACCTGATTACAACAGACTTGCAGCAGACCTCGGATTGCCTAATTATGCTTCCGCGCAAGGAGTATGGAGAAGACTCAGAAACGAACTCAAGAGAGCAGGCCTTGGGGACCTCAAGATTCGCGATGCGGCAGCGAGACCGAAATCTCCCGTAAAGAAACGAGCGGCTGAGGAACCGAACGCAATCGAAGTTGACTCTGATTCCTCTCCCACCAAACGTGTCGCGAAACGCGGTCCGAGAAAAGGAATTGGTAAGGCGGGAAAAGAAAAAGTTGGGAAAGAATCGAATGGAGCAGTTGTCAAGTCGGAGTTTGATTCTATGGACGATCAAGACTGGTATCCGCATGATGAGGCTTGAAGGTTTGCGTGCATTTCTGTTGCAGGAATTGAAGGTCGAGCCTGGCAAAGGAACAAGGATATGAAAGGCGGGAGTGTCGGAGAGTTGCATCAGTGGCTGGATATTCTTGGAAAAGCAAATGCATGTCTAGACGAGCCTAGTTGATGCGGATGGAAAGTATGAAGATGCATATGGATGAATGAAGAATAATTTGCGAAACAATTTGAAAGTGATGGTAGTATTAATTGTGTAAAATCTCTCGATATCTGTTAGCTGTTTTCATTCTCAACCCAAATCCCAACTTCAAAATAATACGATACTTTCGTCCCTCCAGTCCCGCGACAATCACATCAAGATATCCGAACACTCAAATCAACCAATCCATCCATTCATCCATACATCATGTCTGCGGTTCTGACTACTGAAGACCTCAAACTGCTCGTTGGAGTACTATCTCAATACGCTCCGGACAACAAAACATTTCCTTCACCAAATCATTCAAAATTGGCAGAAAGTCTTCACTTTGACCATCGGGTCGCTTGCAAAAATAGATGGGGTGCACTCACGAGGAAAATCAGGAATGGAGACTATGGAGACATGGGAGACATCATTGTTGATAGGGAGCCCAAAGAAGCTGAAGATAAGAAACGACCAGTTGTCGAAGTACCAGTTGGGGCGGACGAGCCTATGTTATCCCCTCCCAAGAAAGCCAAGTTAGTATCTTATCGTCGGTGCTTTGAAAGTGAAGAATGTTAATCTTATCGAAGCAGAGGTGTGAAGAAGGCAGGCAAGGGAAAGAGTAAGGAGAAGGCTGTGAAAGCGGAGAACAATGAACAAGGCTGGGATGATGATGAGATCTGAGATTGTGCGGACAGGACCGGGCTTGCAGGGAGCAACAGAGATACATATTCTTGCTTTCAGAGATTTTTATGAAGGAGTGATGCATTCGGGAAAGCAAAATCTGGTTCAACCGGTGAAGTAAACATGAAGATGCCTTGGAGAATTGAGATGTTTTGAACGGTCATTATGTTTATTGTGAAATTGCTTTGTGTGATGTCTCTCATAGCGGAAAATAAAAGAGCGTGATTGAGATTGAGGTCATTCAGACTACCATATCATTAGTGAACAATAAAGCATGCATCGATGCACTGACTCATCATATGAGATAGCCTCGATATACCGAAAAAGGACTAGCTTCTTGTACCGTCATATTATCCGAGCCAGCCCCTTTGACAGTTTCCAATCCTGAAATTTCATTGCTCAGCTTTCGGACAAGTTACTACAAATCCGTACAATCTCACTCTCTTTTTGAACGAACTTGTACAATCATACAACTTCCTCCTCCATCAAGACGTTTCCACAAAAGACAATTCAAATACACGGTAATAACTTCTGCCACTCCAATAAAATCAAACAAGATGGCACCAGCACCCGCAACCTTGTCTGACAATGAGAAGTGCCTCATTGCTGCTCTCAGCCAATTCGCCTCAGACGACAACAAATTTCCCACGCTGAACAATGCCAAGCTGGCTGAAGATCTGGGACTTCCTACCCCGAATGCTGCTCGCGTTCGTGTAAGTTTATGTTACTATTGAAATTACACATTTTTACTATAGGCAATCACTGATTTTCCGATCTACTAGTGGGCTCGGTTGACGGCAAAAATTAAGGAAGGAAAGTTTGGAGACTTGAAGATCACTGCTGGTGGAGGTGCTGGTGACAAAAATCAGAAGCGCAATAAAGAAGAGGCTGTTATCGAGGGTCATGACGAGGAAATGGCCGATGTAGCTTCTCCCACTAAGAAGCAAAAGTCAGGTGCAACACGAAAGAAGGCTGGTGTAGCTAATGGAAAGCTCAAGAAGGATGTCTCTGATGAATCTGGCCAGGAAGAGAAGTTCATGGATGGAGAAGTCGGTTCCTCATTCAATGTCTTTGAAGATTTGGATGCCGTCTAGGAACAATGAATGGTATGAAAGAAAGGACTTTACTGGAATTTCGGGGTCATCACTGGGGCAGTTGGGGAATGCAGTGAGTCTTCAGGAATACAGTGGTTATTAGCTGATTAGCTGATTAATGAACTACCTGGAACCAACTCTGATTTACCCTTTGACCTGAGATATGAATGACGTGAAGATTAACTCCCGCCAATAACTCTGCGTCTCCATTAACCACCTGCAAACAATCGGATTAAACATCCACACCATTTAGCGCAATGACACGAAAAGACGATACCAAACTTCTTATCGGGGTATTTCGCCAATGGGAATCTTCTAGGCTAGACAACAACATGCTAGGTGCAGATCTCGGCATTAAATCCGCAGCGGCAAGCATGCGCCGTACGCGACTCAAGGAAAGGCTCGATTCCAACGGTGCATTGACAAACGCCGACTTGGAGCTCCTCATAGCGATTCTCAATCAGGAGGGGCGTTTACCCAACGTTGATTATAATCGGCTTGGCAGTGAACTTGGCATCAATTATGGAGCAGCATCGATGCGTTGGTCGAGATTTAAGGCGAGGCTGGAGGCGACACGAAAACACGTTCAAACAACAGTCAAGAAGGAGTCTGCGGAGGAAAAGAGTATGGCAATACATGCGCCGAGCGAGCCAGCTGAAAACTTGACTGCATCTCCAAAGAAAGACAATGAAGTAATTGAGACAAAACAAGGGGTGTTTGGATGGCCGTACAATGAAATGGGTTGGTCGGACGATGAGGCTTGAGATTTGCGCAGGGGCTAAGAAACATCTAGAACTTGGTGGTTGAGATGCATGGATTTCCCAGATAGGCAGATGCATGTATGAATGAAGAATCACCTAGAAACCAGCCTTATCTTCGGTATTTATATTGAGAATGTGAAATCTCTGATGTGCTTGTAACTCTTAGTTTTACACACGTCTCTCTCGCCCCGAAAAATTACCATCATCAAAACATTCCACACAGAGCTTTACGGATTCACCTCCTAAAAACACCATTAATTTCATCGCCATCGCAAGATTACAACAAACGACAATCATGCCTCCAAGAGCCAACCCCTCTGAAAAGAGCGACGACGAAAAACTCCTCATCGCCGTGCTCAGCCAGTGGAACCCTCTTCCCCCTGTCGACAACCGTAAATTAGGCGAAGCTCTTGGAATTATACCCGGAACCGCATCAGTACGCTGGCACCGATTCAAGGCAAAACTTTTCAGAAACAGCGAGTTGAAAGTTAAGCAGGCAGCAAATGATAGGCCTGGTGTTGGACAGGCAGCCGCCGTAATCGATAAGCAAAAGAAAGGAGGACGGAAGCGGGCAGCCGCGAAGGAAGGATCAGATGAGCCACCTGCTCAGCGCAAGAAATTTGACAAATCGATCGCCATGTCCTTGAATGCAGCTACTTCCAAACCGGGTCCGGGCACAGGAAAGGCAAACAAAGACAAGAGACATTTGGATGGACTGGATGGGAATGTCAAGCAAGAGAATGATCAATTTGAGGATGGCATAGAATGGCTGCAGATCGGGGAGGACGGAAATGAACTAGATGGATTGCTTTCAGGAGACGAGGCTTGAAACCCTGCAGCCACACTTTTTATTGATGCGCTGCATTTGCATAAGGAGAGACATAATAAGCAATGAAAATCATTCTCCTTGTGCAGTATCCCTGTAACAGTGTCTTCCAACTGCCTTGTATATCTATATGAATGTATATCTTCCTTCGTCTAAGGTCTCCCAAGCAACAACCGCACTTGCAAAAATCATATACACAGTCAGTACCTTTTCTGTTTCCGCTGCAAGCCTAACCACTTTAACTTACAGTCTTGAATCCAGACACGAGTACCAACTCTCTCACAATGTCTACCGAATCGACCGAAGACCAAAAGCTTCTCCAAGCTGTATTCAAACAAATCGACCTTGCCAATATCAGTTTGAATTTCGATCAGTTAGCAAAAGACCTCGGCATCGTCAGCGGCAAGAATCCGAAAGGAGCTGCAAATAAGCGTTGGTCCAGATATAAGCAAAAGAATGGTCTTGTCTCAGGAAAGTCGGCCAAGAACGAATCCGGTGATGATGCGGAGACCGACATAAAGTATGAGCCAAATGCAGGGAATGGAAAGAAGATAGGGAAGGCAGTAGGGACTGCAAACGGAGGGAACAAGGCTGGATCAAAGAAAAGAAAGTTGATCAAGGACGAGGATGGTGAGCCAGAGTAGGGCAAATGCAGAGCACGTTTATGCGCAGGAAAATGATAACTGAAAGGGCTGGTCAATATTGAGGAGGTTGATGGGGAGACTGGTGTCCGAGCGGGTGCTTGCAAATGTTTATTGTTTCCATTTGATGATGACTTCAGCCTTGACAATTTTGGGTAGATAGTTCAGCTGAGCAAATTACTTCTTCGATTTTATCTAGAGACGTCAATGTGATAAATACATATATATCAGTGATCCGTCCTTAGATTCTGTCTATCAATAGTCACTTCACATTCATCTATATTTCCAGAACACAGTTTTGCATTCGGAAACAACCATGTCTAGCGATGCAGAAAAGCAGAAGCTAATGGCTTCTATCCTCCGTCAAGTCAACATCGGCCATATTGATTGGGACAAAGTTGCGAAGGATCTCAGTGTTCCCACCAAATCAGCTGCTCAGATGCGATGGGCGCGATTCAAAAAAACACTGCCCACCTTTAACCAGGAATCAAATGGGAACGGCACCGCCTCTCCACCAGCAACGCCAAAGAAAAGACAATCACCAACAAAAAGCAAAGCTCCCAAAGGAAGCCCTAAGAAGAAGCAAAAGCGCTCGAAATCTGGAATGGACAGCGATGACGAAGACGAAGAACCCCAATTCGAAAACGACAAGGAAGAGAATAAGGAAATTACCCCAGAGACACCAGCACGAAGTCTTCCAAGCAGGAAGGCAAAGACTAGGTCCCCAATCAAGGAGGTGAGCACAACTGACGTTTAACTGTATTTTGGATGTTTCATAACCTGATTACTGACTGGACTTTTAGGCACTTACGAGCGACGAAGAAGAAGAAGAAGAAGAAGAAGAAGAAGACATCAAGGTTAACGTCAAGGATGAAGAGCAAATTGAGAATGATGAGACCCAGGAAACTGAATACACTGAGCAAACTACCGTGAGTGGTGGGGCTGTGGTCGATTCCGGATCTGACTTCGATGGAGATGTAGAAGCATGATCAGCGGTACGATGAGAACCAAGAAACAAGTGCTTTTTTTAATTGCGTTTTTGATTGATTAGGACTTGCTCGGGCACTGAATGAGGGGTGATGCGATGGGCTCAGTGCGTTTGTTCATGTTCCTTAGCTTGTTACTACAGTAATGGAACTATCTCTGTCGTCTCAAGTATTGATGTTTGTTTTGGCGTCGTCTGCAAACCCATGATAGCTGAACAGCCTTGCTGATCAGATAAGAGTCATATCTTGATGGAATTTCATGCTCATGCAATGCAGATGCTTTGACCCATTTCTTCGGATATCTACATTAATGTTTTGTTTGTCCGGATGGAATGAATTCGTTTGTCCCCAAAAGCGGGATCTGCATGCGTACTTTTCTGAAGGGAAGATTGAAGCCAATTCCTTTTCTTGGTGAATGAAATTCCTTGATCAGGACTACTTAATATTGGGATAGATCAGCCAGTAGCATTTCCAATCAATGGTTATGGATGTTTTTGTGGAGTTGTAAAGTTGTGAAAGTTTCCGACCAAGGAGTTTTAGGGTGTTAAGACACACTAAGTTATAGTGTGAGAGTCGAGTCACGTGCAGACACCATCCCTTACTTCCTACCCTTTCTTTGCACAACGAAAACTAAACATCTATCTCAAGATGTCTGCTTGCACATCAGTTTACCAGACAAAGGTTTGCAGACTTCATTGGTGTTTTTTTTTTTTTTTTTTTTTTCGCAAGAATCGAAGTGTTGAATCAAAAACTCATAGACTTAGGTAAAATCTACTCCGGGGTGGAGTTACAGCTTGCAGTCGCGACCACTTCGGTGAGTGGATTATATATATTTCCATTCTTTCATACAGAGTTTTTTTCTCGGATTGATTCTTCTCATATGAGATATTGGGAAGCTTTCGCTGGAGCTTCAGCTCTAAACTTTACTACGTTTATGATCGAGGTGGTTACGAATACATACACATTTGCTCGGAAGTGCGGTGCTTTGAGTCCACGATGCTCCAGTTTCACTCCTCTGAATCGACTCTTCAATGGTCATCGGAAGGAGTGCAGCAGGCGAATCCGCCGAGCACCCTATTCATTGTAATCAATCTCTCTGCTTGATTCACTCCGGAATTTCCTCCAAAGTATAAAGGGATATTATCAAAGACGTCACACAACTTCGGAATTTAAAGAGCTACATCATCACACATGGTCACATCAAATAGCTTTCAAGTATGTTGGAAAAGTCATTCAGGCATTAAAAATTCCCACTTTAGAGAATAGGTATATAATAGATGTCGAACATGTCAAACCCGATCCCATTCTCCCATTTCTCCATGCACTCAAGAACTCCTTCATAACATCAGAACCCGGTCCTCCCATGTGCCACTCCGAAGAATCCAAGATTCTATTCCCAACATGAAAGAAATCGAAAAGCCAATTAGTTCCTGCAAAAAGCGAACTCGTTAGCAGAAGTTTCTAACCAAGTTTTGTCTTCATGGAAGACTTTTCACAAGTTAGAAAAATAAAATATTCGAAGGTAACGAAAATCGGACTATACGTTAAGCGGCGATTACATCAAGCTGGAACGGGCGGACGACATTATTAACCGTTTCTGCAAACAAATACTCGTGTAAGAGATGTTTATCCACCAGTATCCCTTTACCATCGTCAGAACAGGAGGGGTTGAGAAAATAATAAAGGTGGTATCAACTTACAATAGTGCCAATTCTAGATCACCATGAATCTTCGCTTTCAGCGTAATCTCTACCTCGAGATTCAAATCCAGCCGTAATCTCAGTGTATCCTCCTTATCATCTCCCTTCTTTTCACTACCACCGAGTACACCACCAGCTACGTTGCCAAGTGTGTTTCCAGCTTGGCCGGCAAGGCCACCGACGGTATCGGTAGCTTGACCTAAAGGAACCATATCACCGACGCCACCGAGTGGTCCACCACCACCTCCTCCTCCTTGTTTCTGTTGCTTTTGCTTTGCTTGTCGACGTGGAGGTGGTGCTTCTTCTTCTGATTCTTCAGAGCTGTAGTCATCGGAGTCGGTTTCGGTTTCAGATTCCGACTCAGGCTCTGGCTGTCTCTTCTTTGGGGGAGCTTTCTTGCCTTTCGTGGCAGTTTTGGTGGCAGCCTTCGGCTTCGACGCGGCTTGGCTAGCCATTGTCGAGGTAGAGCTCTACGAAGGAGACCTCTGTATGAATGGGAGTTGAAAATATAAAAAAGGGGGTTGAATTATCCCAAAAAGATAGGATGATAGAGAAATGTTTGTTTGAATGAGGATTATCAGATTACAAGCGACTCGAACTTGTGTTCTTTAAAAGAAAGACTGAGTGGATTTCTCGAGGATCGAACCTGCTTGCACTGATTCCACGTCATCGTCCATTTGATGCAGACCCCCTTGCCTTCGAAAGGCGTTTTCTTGTTTTCGGGGTAATAGCCTGTAGCCAATTTCTCCAGGCCCGTCGTTAGCAAGTTTTTGGCATCCATGCGGTGTCAAAGTTGGCACATTGTGTACTGTGGCTGGGGAAATATATTGATTCCAGTGGGTCTGGTACAGGCATTTACAGGCATTCCCTCAAGTAATGTTTCCCCATATTCCTGATTGGAAGAAGTAGGATTTCGTCATACTGCATGTTAACTGATTATTTTGAAATTTTGCGTGTTTTAACATTTGTACAGGGCATATGGGAAGACTTCGGGCGGGTATCATGAGATTTGGATTTTTATATTATTTCCAACTTTGAATTATCAACCCCCCTCCTTTTTCTTTTCGGCTGGTACAAGTTGACTATTCCAGCCACACATCATCCGTCTAAGCAAACAAACTTCTTGAATTTTCTTTCCTTTGGGCAGACCGGAGAAATCCCCGTTCCTGTCAAAATATATTTGCCATAATCCAGGCTCAACTTCCACTGCAACAAAGCCCTCGTCCTCTTCCAATGTCAAATTCACTTCATCCTCCGACCATTCCCACGGATGTGCTAAATTGCCCACTGTATCTCCCCGACCGCCATATCGTACCTCGAGAGTATTGGAGTCGACGTATATCCAATTTAGCATCGGAGGATTATCTTGAATCGTCGAAACCAATCCATGTTCTTCGGTGCCTGGATACATAAAATAGTACCCGCAAAATCGATGTCCTTCTTTCGGCGCATCTGGGTGATTTAGATACATCTGCGGATAGTTCAAAATTAGCATTCTTCTTTCACCAGTCTTTTAAGCAAAACATGGTAACACGATGCACATACCCTATTATCGCGTAAAACGACTTGTGCTTCCTTCTCATGGGCAGGTTTTCCATCCAAAGCAAAATTCGCTGTCATAAAGAACTTTGCTTTGTGCTTCTGAGCCAAATCCTCCTTTTTCTGCACATCCAGTGCTTCAGCGGTACCAATCACCGTGGGTATCGCATTTACGAACATTAAGAATAATGCCATGATATGATTCTCCTCTGATGTGTCGTCCCCAAGGCCGAATGTTATTTTGGATATACTGTATTATTATCGTATTGTTGTTTGTCTGGAATGTCTTGTGGAGGGTGGGTCCTAGAGTAGTGTTTAATTGAGTTCCGTGTCAGAAAGGTGCAAAAAATCGCGATTTAGTTGTTCACCAGCCACAACTTATCTCTTCATGCCCCATGTCGAATGCCAGATTATTCCTTCACCATTACGACTAGAAATGATATCATGCGGGTGAAGTCATAAGTACCGTAAGCATTATCTAGGTATACGCGCTTGAAGAGAGCTTACTTTGGAGAGTATTCGTGGCTGGTGGCTTTCTTATTTCTAGGTTGTAAGAGCTTCTGGAAATGTTGGGAATTTTATGCCCAAAAAAGCCTGGAAAGTTTCTGGGCGGATAATTGGAAATATCGAGTTTTTTATAACTGCAAGTACTATTTAGCCTTAATTTAAAGAGTTTGTGTGCCCGTTTAGGTTCAAGGTTGGTTACTTGCAGCCCTGTAGCTTTTTCATGACCAACATGCATACGTTGGTTCGTTGAAACTCCACCTTTCACCACAAAATCCTTGCGATAAATCAGGATTCTTGGCGACAAAATAAAAGTCCCTGCATCTTACAAGGATAAAAATGAAGGCAGCGGTTATGTCATAGTTATGTTGTGTGAAAGCTTGCTCCCCAGAATTTGGCATGAATTTCCAAGTTTACGAAATTTTGGCTTCATATAAGACAAAACTACAACTTGTGCTAAGTTATTTTCTCTCAAAATCTAATTTTAAAGAATTTGATGAGTCTACTTTTGATTCACCCTTATATACTTTTTTCCTCACGTATACGAGTACTCGTAGCATTGTACCATTCATTACATCACCTAATCACATCCTACACATCCGCATCTCATCATGCCTCCAAAGAGCAGTACACCCATTGGTGGGAAAAAGGGGATGCCCACTCCTGAAGCCACGCCCGGTAGGGAGAACGAAGAGAATGAGCAAGCAGAGGAAGAGCAAGACGAGGAGGCTCAAGACGAGGAGCAGAACGAGGATGGAGAAGAGGAAAATGATGGAGAAGGAGAGGAAGAACAAGAAGGTACGGAGCAGAAGGCGCGGGCATCAGTAGAAGATGAAAATGAAGGGGAGGCTAGTGGTCAAGCCAATGATGGTGAAGGAGGGGCAGAAACTAGTGCCGAAGCCACTGCTGACGAAAACGAAGGCGGCGAAGAAGAAGCCCAAGAAGAGGAGCCCGAAAAACAAGTAGAAGAGAGCGAAGATACCGCTGTTCACGATGAACCCGAGCCGGAACCCGAACCAGAAAAGAAAAAGAAGAAGCATCGCCGTCGTAAGGTCAAGGAACCTGAGCCAGAAGAAGAGGAGGAAGAGGAAGCTCCTGCTCGCAAACCCCGTCGTAAGAGACGCGATCGTCCTCAATTCCTCGAAGATGGTGGAAACGACTATAAACAACAAATGCAGATGATGCAACAACAACACGAACAACAAATGCAAATGATGCAAATGCAGCAACAACAACAACAAGGTGGTGCTGCTAAAGATCAAGGCAAACAACCTTTGAAGTTAAGATTAGATGTTAACCTTGAGGTTGAGATCGAGTTGAAGGCCAAGATTCATGGTGATTTGACATTGGCATTATTGTATGTTTTCCTCGATTTTTCATTCTATTTTTCTAGATCTCTTTCATATATAAACCCAGTCCTACCCACTTTGTAAATGTCGAGAACAAGTACCTCTCAATGTCAGTTTACAAGCTCGGTCGAGCTGATTATTTTCAACAGGTCTTGAACGAAGTGGTTATCCATTCTAACATCAATCGTGTTGCTTAGTTCTGGATAGAGTAAAAGCATGTTTGATAGAGGCGGTTGGATTGCCACCGCGTTTATATGGAGAGCTTTTGGTATATTTTTTTGGTGTTAATGTATCTATTCATGATGAAGGGATGCGGTGGTTTGGGTGTGGTGGGGTTCAGGTTATTTTGATGATAATGGCAATGTACTTTTAGATTTAATGGTCAAAAATCTTGGATATGGAAATTTTACAATTTATTCACAGTTATTGATATTCAATGCAAGATACATAAATCTCGACGATTGTTGTTCTTTTAAATACTAAATTATCATTAGATGCATGAATGGTGGTATGAAGACGAGTACAAAATCACTATCAGATAGTGTTCCGATAGTGCTCCGATAGCGTTCCACCAGCCCCAATTCCACAAACCTTCAGTGATGTTCTAGCCTGTAGCGTAATCACAATAGCGTGTACTAGTACAGCGGCCCACGTCTTTTCCACGAGTCCCTCTAAATTAGCCCGCTGTCAACTACTTGTTCAAAAGATCTTGGCAGCAATCCTAAGCATCAGAACTACGGAACCTATTTGCCGTAGGGGGGAACTATCATAAACTTCGCGTTTTTTATTCAAATCAGTAACGTTTTGTATTCATCACAACTACCTAGCAGGTACCTATTTCCACCCTGCGCTTCGCGTTTTGATCCTTCCCTACCTAATGTGAGCAAATTTAGGTAAAATGAATGAAGCAAATTAGTTGGCAGATAAATTCGAGGCGCCGGATCCTGCAGAGTTTCCAAGTTTTATTTTTTTCATCTTGAAAATTATGGCTAATTGCTTCGTATTGCCAACTTATTGCTTCTGCTTGTAGATGCAAAAGCCCATTGTGCATACGAATTGTCTCCGGAGAATTCTTACCAAAAACTTTGAGAATCGGAATCTTGCGTTAGAAAACCTTCAGACCAAATATCTCCGAATTTATTGTCCGTCGTGAAACACAGTTTCGTAAGGTTAGCGATCAGCGATCGGCGTTGCACTTAAAAATGACGGCACGACAAGTTGATTTTTCTAGATTAGCTTTGAACCTTGTCTTCTCTTTTCACATGCATAACACCACCAGTTTCTGGCTGTGATAGCTTATTCGTGCACGGATAAACTACAAAACAAAGCTATTCGAAAGCTGTGGCTGGTGTGTGCAAGTATTGCCGCATACTGCATCTTTGTCGAGAAATCTCGATGAAGACATCGAGGGCTTCACTACCTACCAACAATCAAGTTGAAGGGATCGATCTTTCGCATCACCAGATGGCTAAATATATGATCCCCGTAAATTTGCTTCAAAATGTGGCCTATTCTAAGCTATATGGTGGGCTGGATATGATGTAAGTTTGATATTCTGGCTGCCTAAGAAGCTATAGCCATGTAATCTATGGTCAGACTTCCTTGTTATTTCCCGGGGAAGCTTGTAAGCTCTCTCTTTTCTACAATCTGTGTAGCGTCAGAGTTGACGCAATGATTGATTCCAATCAGAACTTGGCTCATAGTTAGGCCTAGCCTTGGTTTTCGTGATACGTTCGAGACAGTGAGATCATTCTTTGCACATCTAATTACTAAGAAGAACACAGCATTGAAGCTTTGATCGTTACACTACTGAAACCTCTATATACTTGTATAGAGCATCCGTTAAACTGTCTCCTATAATTATTGTTCGTTATCAGTGGACGCTACATGTTAAGCATCGCACATCTCGCTACGATCCAGATTCCATAGAATTTGTATCTTCTACAACCGCAAAAATCACAGAAATGGCAGACACACAAGAAGCTCCTAAAAAGGTCTTTAAAAAGACCAACAAAACTCCAATCAAGAAGAAGCTCGCAACTCCTAAATCGGATGTTCCTTCCGTACCTAGCGAAAAGCCGTCGGTACCAGATACACCTGCACCACCTGCTCCAAAAGAGTCTAACGATGTAGCGAAATCCGCAAAGCAGGCTTCCACCACCAAAGTAAGTTTCCTGCTATGGCTTATCTGCCTCCTTTCGCCAACCGTCCTACTCCTCTTTATCTCTAAACACAATTCTAAGCCTTTACTTCTTCTGCCATCCAAACGGAAACCTTATCAAAGTTGTGAGAGAGAAAGGAAGAGGAAAAGAGAAAAATTGAAAGAATATTCGATGCAAATCAGAAGGCTAACACTACAACAATGTAGGCCAAGAAATTCGCACCCAAATTACCAGCAACTCCTCCAGCTGACAAAAATGTTCCGCAACCTGAAGTGACATCGCCTTCACCAGCACCAAAGTCTGAGAGCAAACCTAAGCCTAAGAAATTTAAGAAGCCTATTAAGAAACCCGAGCCTGTACCTGAGCCAGAGCCAGAGCCTGAACAAGAAGGCGAGCAAGAGGAACCAGACGAATCGGAGAATGAGGAGCCCGAGCCTGAGCAGACACCTAAACCAAAGAAGTCTTCTAAGGTCAATAAGCCTGAGCCAGTGCCAGAGCCCGAACAAGAAGAACCCGAAGAGCCCGAACAAGAAGAGCCAGAAAATGAGCCCGAGCCAAAGAAGGAAGCTCCTCGACCAAAGAAGTTTTCTAAGGCTAAGAAATCGGAGCCAAAGCCAGTTCCTGAAGAGCAAGAACAGGATTCTGAACCTGAGCCTGAACAACAAAAACCAGAGAAAGTAGATCAAAAGGAGGAACATGACGAAGGTATCGAAATGGCAGATAATGAGGAAGACGAGGAAGAAAATGAAGGCGAGAATGATGAGGGTGAAGGTGAAGTCGACGATGATTCCGATGTTCAAGAAGACGAGGAACAAGATCATTCCGAAGGGGATGACGAAGAAGAGGAAGAAGATGATGAAAATGAGGAAGGAGACGAAGGAGAAGGCGATGAAAATGAATTGGCTGAAGCTATTCCTGATGTTCAACCAGATGTCATTACATCTGCACCTCCTATTCCAGAAGACTTCAAGGAAAGCATCGAGCCTCTCAAGTCAGTAACTAAATCTGAACCTGTCAAACAAGCTACCAAACCAGTCGAAGATGCAAAAGACTCCGTCCCTGAACCTGTAAAGGAAGCGACAAAACGACCTAAGAAATTCCTCAGCAAAGCTTCCAAAGCTGCACAAGGAGCTCAAGGACAGGCCAATGGTATCTTAGGTGGCGCCACCAAGAAAGCTCAAGATGCTACCAAAGATGCACCTGGAGCTGATCAAGTCAAAGATACTGCTTCTGGCGTCACTGATCAAGTGAAGGATGTTGGAGATAAAGCATCTAAAACTGCGAAGGGAGGAGCAGACAAACTCAAAGATACTGCTGGACAAGCACCAGATGCTAGTCAGGCTACCGATGCTGTGCAAGGTGCAAGTGATACGGCTAAGGATGTTGGATCAAAGGCAAAGGGCGATGTTGAAAAAGCTTCCGGGGATGTCAAAGATGCTGCACAAGACAAAGCAGATCAAGCATCCGGCCTTGGAAAAGATGCCAGTGACAAAGTCGGTGGAGTTACAGGTGACGCAAAGGACAAAGCTTCAGGCGTGACTGATGGCGCAAAAGATAAACTTGGTGACGCTCAATCACAAGTCAATGGAGTTACTGACGATGCGAAGAGCAAAGTTGGAGGTGCCACAGGTGATGCACAGAAGAAACTTGGTGGAGTGAAAGATACTGCTGGAGAAAAACTTGGAGGTGTTAAGGATACAGCTGATGATGTTAAGGGCGGTTTACCATCTAGAGATGATGCTCAGAAGTCTTTAGGTGATAGTACCGACCAGGCCAAGGGTGCATTGGGAGGTATACCTGGTGCTGATAAAGCTTCCGGTGCTGTTGATGGTATCAAAGATCAAGCTCAGGGCGCAGTAGACAGCGCGAAGGATGTACAAGTCAACATACCAAACATCAATGATATTGTCGGGAAGAGTATCTCCGTCATCAAAGACGGATATCTCTTTGATGACCAAGGAAATGTCATTGGTCAAGCAACTTCCAATTTCTCTGGCAAAGCAGTCGGTTCTTTTAAATCCAAGGAACTCGAAGCTAGAGCTACACAACAAGTTCAATCTATTGATGGACCTAAAGCTGGAGATGTAGGATCTTTGGCTGGAACATTGGGACAGAATGCGGATGTCGGTGCAGCAAGTAGTCCAAGTGATATTTTCTTGGATGTTAAGAGTACGAATGAGGGGATTAGTTTGCAAATTAGAATTCCTACTGCATTTATGATGAGGGGTGGAAATTAGGACGATGATATTATGATAAAAATGGGTATTGGGAATGGATGGACGTTGAAATTGCATATTAATGAGTATGGTTGCGTGTGTACTTGGATAATTTGGATTGGTATTTTTGAGGGTTTAGTTACGATTGTTTGGCTTTGGAGGTAATGGGTAAAAGCATAGTGTGTATTTCTTCTGTGGTGTATTTCTAGCATTCAAATCCTTACAAAATTGGTAATATTCGCGTCTTTACTGAAAAACTTTGACCTGTTCTGAATATTCCGTATCAATCTACTTTTGTTTGTTGTAAGGTATCTTGATATATTCACATGTTCGGCCTCAACTAGGCCTCATCCACTCCAACTTTAAATATTTTAGCACTGTTTTTCTAAGAGCCCTCAGTGTACCTTCGGGTCTTCATAGATGAGCCTAGGCAACACTCCGTAACTTCCTCGGTTTAGAGTTCTTACACCCCGTTAACACACGTCGCACAAAGCACGTAACCAAGTACTTGTAATGCCAAATTGAGAATCGGTTCACCTAAGAAACAGGGCAGTCACAGCAGATAATACGCCATTCCCCCAATTAATCACCCCACAAATCATCGCTAAGAATCTTGAATCTCCAAATTGCACTCGAGTATTTACCCACCCCCAGAAATAAGTGATGTAACCAACCAAAACGCAGCAAAATCAACTTGAGGCACAAATCTTGATCCCAAACTTAGAAAACAAGAACAATGTCGCGAAATGAAGGGGAAGGCCTAAGCGAGGTCGACCCACCATTCTGCATGTGGCGAGTGCACTCCGCGGCACGGCCCAACTAAATTCAGTCTAGTGATGTAATCTCCGGATATTAATATATCGAACGCGTTTTAATGGATACAATCGCAGCCCACGTCCTGATAACAGGAAATATTCGTTGTAAATGTGGCTCATGAAGGACGGGATTGTTGACCGTTTGGTGTCAGACTACTTTAGTGTGTTCAGGGCTGGAATCCAATTGAACAGTGGGGATATTCTATCACAGCAAGAAAACAATTTGTGGCTTGATGTTGGAAGGAAGATGGCTCGCCTTCCCTGTACTGCACGTGCTTGATTTGAGTGAACGACGCGGTCAAAGTGATCGAGCATTAGGTTCCAGGGACGCGATTTCGAGGGCTATTTGGGGCTAGATTTTACTCGAAATGAAAGAGTTATTCTTGGTTGAGAAACTGGGGTAACCGGTAGCCTTAAGCTTTGAAGCTCTCACATATTGCATGCGTCGTTAGTTTTGATGTCATGTTTATTTCAGGGGAGAATAAGGAAGACGGGTCTACTATCCGTCCAAGTTGGTTCTCGACCATACCAAGAAAAGAGCTTACAACCACGTTTTTAGCAAATCCATCGCCGATCGAAGGTAGCCTCCTCATTCGAGAAACATCAGGATTTCGAGGACACGTCGCGGGGTACAAAAGAACTCATCCAATGACGAGTAAGCGCCTACCTCCACTATATTGCCATGACGCAGAGTTACCAGGAAATCTGCAGCCTTCCAGCTTTCCCATCATGATTCGATGGGAAATTTCAATATGGTGTGGCTCACCATCCTAGGGATCTCAATCTATCAACTTCTTAGTGGCTGACGTAGAGAGCCTGAAAGTTGATACTTTGCAGCATCATAGCTCCCTAGATGTGACGTACTTACATCATATCCAAGCTATCCAAGCTCCTATCCTTCCATGTAAACCGGAAATTAGCAGTCTGATATTGCATACAAGAAGAGCTCACGGGTTCAGTATGAGCTCAAATTTTATTCTGCATGACTACTACTTTTAATAAACAGTACAGACCATAATACAAAATTTACAACTCACTAAGATACCCAACAATCGATTATGACAGATACTGAATCCTCCCCAAAACAAACGTTGAGGGCGCCAAAAGACGCCTCATCCAAGACACCAAAAACCCCAACCAAGACATTTTCAAAATCACCAGCACCAAAGAGTTCTAAGAAGAACGTCCCCAAAGCTCCCTCAACACCGGAGCCAGTGCAGACTCGTTCAGAACCTCCCGATTCCCCAGAAAGAATGGCCCCATCTGCCGTTTCAGACAACGAGGATCTCACCAATGGTGAGCAAGAGGAGTACGAGGGAGAAGATGAAGGGACCGAAGAGAACGGTGTCGCAGAGGGAGAAGAGGAAGGAAGAGAGGAAGATGACGAAGAGGGACAAGGAGAAGAGGAGGAATTGACTGAGCGTGATCCAAACGAAGATTCACGTAACTTGGGAGATGCTCCAGAGCAGGTCGGTGATGTGGCAGGTGAGGCTCAAGAGAAGGCTTCACATGCTTCAGATGAGAAGGAAGTCGATGATGTTCAAAAGAAGGCTACTAAAGCCGGTAAGGGCGTCAAAAATAAGGCTACTACCACTGGTAAAGCTGCTAAGAAGACAACAGAGTCTGAAGCTAGAGGTGCCGAGGACAAAACCAAATCAAAGGCCGGAGACGTCAAGAAAACTGCAGAAGAGACTGGCGAAAAGGCTGGAGAAGTTGCAGAGAATGTCGAACCTGCTGGAAAGGTCAATGAAAAGGGGGAGGTGGTTGATGATGATGGAAATGTCATTGGAAAGGTTAATGAAGCGGATATTGACAAATCCAAACTCAAGGACAGCATCGTCAATGAGGAAGGAGATGTATTGGACAAGGAAGGTCGTGTCATCGGATCTGCCGATCCAATAGAAGACGCCGATGAGAATGCCGATGGTATGAAATCTCCTGCTGATAGCGCCAAATCCGGTCTTGAAGGAGAGAAACCAGATGTTGATGCCAAAGGTGCCGCTGCCGGTGTTAAAGGACAAGTCGATGCCACGAAATCCAAGGCCGATGAGGCTGTTTCGAAACCAGAAGCCACTCCAATTGAAGAACCTATCATCCCTCAATCCAAGCTCAAGGGCCCATTTGAAATCCAAGAGTCCGGTGAGATCCTTGATGCTGACAAAAAGGCAATTGGTAAACTTCAAGACGATGTTGACCTTAAGTCTTTGGTCGGCAAGCAGGGTGTCAATGTCGACGATGAGGGAAACCTCGTTGGAGAGAATGGCACTATTATCGGAAAGGTCAACTTGCTTCCAGTTGATCAACTCCCAATTCCAGAGAGTGTCAGAGAACAGATCATGAATGCTGCTGTTCCAGAAGGCGTTAGCCAACTCGGAAGCAAGCTTGGCTCAAAGGCTGATCTCGGATCACAAGTTTCAGAAGGCAAGAAGGGTGTCGAAGGTGCTGTCGAAGAAGGCAAAGACACCGCTGAAGACGCCAAGGAACAAGCCGAATCTAACATCCCACCTGTTTCCATTCTTGAAGGACTCAAGGTCAACAAAGCCGGAAAGATCGTTGATAAAGAAGGCAACCCAATTGGACAACTCATTGAAGGTGATGCCAAGAAGCTTGCTGGAAAGAAATGCGACAAAGAGGGGAAGATCTATAACGATACTGGCAAGGTCATTGGCCGTGCCGAGCCCCTCCCAGAAGTTGAGGAAAATGAATCCTCGCCCTTTGAGGATTTCCCTGGTGCCATCGTTGATAAGTCAGGAAAGGTCACCTTTGAGGGACAAGTCATTGGTCAAGTTATCGATGGGGATGTCAAGAAGATGATTGGCAAGACTGTTGATGAGGATGGTGATATTCTCGACAAGAATGGCAATGTCATTGGAAAGGCAGAACGTACCGAAGAAGAGCCAGAGCCAGAACAGGAAGGACCAGATTACTCAGTTCTATTTGATAAGAAGGTTAACAAGCTTGGAAATGTCACGGATGATTCCGGTCGTGTGGTTGGTCGTATTATTCAAGGTGTCTTGAAGAACATGATCGGCCGACGATGTGACAAAGACGGAGCCATCTGGGGCGATAACGGCAAAAAGATTGGCCAAGCTGAGCCAATCCCAGACGCAGAGAAGGAAGAGCTCAGGGAGCCAGCACCATTTGAAGACTTCCCAGACGCCACTGTTGAGTCTAATGGAGATGTTGTCTACAATGGCGAGGTCATTGGCAAAGTCATTGAAGGTGATGCTAAGAAACTCAAGGGCAAGAAGGTTGATGCAGATGGAGATATCTTGTCTGCTAGCGGCAACGTTCTTGGTAAAGCTGAGCGTTGGGAAGCCCCTGAAGCCGAGCCAGAACCAGAAGTCGATAATTCTTCCTTAGCAGGAAAGCGTGTAAACAAGGCCGGTAACGTCGTCAACAAGTCCGGTGAGATTTATGGTCGTGTTGTGGAGGGAGATATCAAGCAACTCGCAGGCAAGATGTGCGATAAGAATGGCTTTGTGAGAAATGAAGGAGGCGATATCATTGGCAAGTGTGAAGTCGTTCCAGAGGGTGATCGTGAAGGTTTGAAGGAAGGTCCTTTCACAGACTTCGACGGTTGCACAGTCAACAAGGAAGGCAAGGTTGTTACCTCAGCTGGCGAAGTTGTTGGTCGCTTGGTATCTGGTGATCCCAATGTTCTATTTGGACGAGCTGTCGATGATGATGGCGAGATTGTTGATAAGAATGGTAACGTCCTTGGGAGAGCGGAGAGATGGCAAGAGGAGGAGGCCAAGAAAGATGTCAGCCCAATGTCTGGTCGCAAAGTTAATAAGGAGGGTAATGTGGTTGACGAGAATGGAGATGTGATTGGTAAATTGACTAGTGGAGATCTCAAGGTCTGCGCAGGCAAGAAGATCGATGATGACGGAGATGTTGTTGATCAAAAGGGTAACTCACTCGGACACGTGACTCTTCTCGATGACATTGTCGAAGATGAGCCGGAGCCGGAGCCAGAGCCAGAGCCTGAGCAAGAACCACAAGAGACGGAAGAAGAAAAAAAGAAGAGAGAGGAAGCCGAACTCGACCAGAAGATTTGTAAACAAATGATTTACTGCGTTGAGGATGCTCTCGATAAGATCAAGCCAATTCTCAAGATGATCACTTCACACATCGACAAAGCTGAGCGTACACCAAAGGATGACCTCGATGAAGAGGATCTTGTCAACAAAGTCAAGCCATTGATCGAAGAAGGTGGCCGCATTCTTTCTGAGGCCAACGCCGCTATCCGTGCTCTTGACCCCGGTGGAAGACTTCAATCTCAAGCCAAGGCCAAGACAGCAGCCCATGAAGCTACTCCAGAGGAGTATCACTTAGCTGATTGTATCAAAGATGTAAGTTCCCTTAATATTTCCTGTGAAATGATAATTTACTAATCATAATTTACAGCTTACCGGAGTTGTAACCGAGACAATCGAAAATGCCAAGAGAAAGATTGAAGGCATGCCTCATGCCAAGAAGGAAATCAATCCTCTGTGGTCTCTTCTCTCAGAGCCACTCGCTCAAATTCTTGCAGCCGTTGGCTTGCTTCTGAGTGGTGTACTCGGCTTAGTTGGTAGATTGGTAAGTCATCACGTGGACTCGTCTACCCCTTCATGAACATATGTCTAACAGTCTTAACAGCTCAGCGGACTTGGTCTTGGAGGCTTGCTTGATAACCTCCTAGGAGGTCTTGGTTTGAAGAATCTTTTGAACGGTCTTGGACTTGGAATGGTGGTTGATTCCATCACTGGTAAGAAGAAGAAATAAATGATTTCACGATTTTCACGAACAATTGTACTTTATAGCGGTTTTATTGGAATTTGGGGAATATTGGTCTATTTCTTTTATGTCTAATAACTAGTGGATTTGATGGTTCATGTATTTTAGCAAAAAATTTCAATGATATTCACAATATCCAATATCTGACATTGATTTGATTGACGATTTATTGTTTGGGGTCAAGTAGAACAATCACGTGCACTGGCGATGGCGACTGCGATGTCTTTTTCATATCTTTTGCGTATCAAAGTCAAAAATGACGTATAAGACGGCTGGTACATTAAGCCCATGAGGTCATTACATAAAAAATGCATGTGAAAGTCAAAATCTTGAATTTACCACAAGCTGCTTCCATGATTTTTAGGCATTTTTTTACACTAATGCCACAGCCACTTTATTAGAAGAAGATCATATCCATAATAATAAATGAAACCCCATATCTTCGTGGCTGATCTCCATCTTTACTGAATTTGATAGAAATTTATCGTACGACTTTACGATGAAGCGAACACTTCTGTTATGTTTCATTCATGGGTTCAAGGGTGATGGCGAGACTTTTTATAACTTTCCACTGGTTAGCCAAAAATTCGAATTCTATGGTTTAATTTGGATATGTGTACTGATTTTCAACATAGTCCCTTAGGAAGCATGTAGCAGAGAAGCTACCAGATGATGATGTTGAACTTCTTATGTATCCCAAATATGAGACGAGAGGAAGTCTTTTG
Source organism: Stromatinia cepivora (assembly GCA_014898415.1). NCBI lineage: Eukaryota > Fungi > Ascomycota > Leotiomycetes > Helotiales > Sclerotiniaceae > Stromatinia > Stromatinia cepivora. The sequence continues at coordinate 685,751 of RCTD01000015.1, read as the reverse complement.
GATAGTACCGACAAATTTCTCGAATGGTATGTGTAGTTGCCAACTAGAATCTGATCTCACAACTTATTAAGCCAATCGTAGGCTAAAAGGAAAGGTTATGGAGGTTCAGAAAGAGAAGGCCGAAAACCCATGGCCACCAAATGATAGATCTGTGGGCGTTATTTTGGTCGCGCATTCAATGGGGTAAGAATCTCAATCTCTCTATGGATCCACCATCAAATCCACTAACGACGACATATTCAGAGGTTTTGTGGCCTCTGATGCACTTTTCTCCATTCTTAATGATCATCATGATCAGGAGGAGAAAGATGCCAACCATGTTATATTCCCTCTTATTCAGGGGATTCTCGCTTTCGATACCCCTTACAATGGCCTTGCTCGATCTATGTTTGTTTACGGGGCATTCAGTCAATATAATAAGGTAAATTCGGAATCTTCAACCATATTTATAAGTGCTGACTTTGATTAAGGTCAGCAATATTTGGAACATAATGTCAGCTGCTTCAGCCGGCCTCATCAGTGCTAGATCTCTGACAACAATGCCCGCGAAACAAGCTGCGAGACAAGCAGGCAGTTCTATGGTAGCTACAACCAGGACTGCTAGTCCAGGATGGAAAATATGGCAAGGAATTGCTGTAAAATCTGGTGTTGTGGGAGCGATTGCGGCCGGAGGTGTGGCGGCTTACAGAAATCGGGAGACCATTATCGCGGGCGTCAAAAACCTTAACAAGAATTCCATCAAGGAGGGAGCAGAGCAAGGATATGATACATTAGGTCAGGGACTTGCATATATCAATCGCGATAGTGTCGGTCAATCATTTGCGTGGTTGTCAAGTCACCTCAAATTTGTGGGGGCATTGATGAGACAGAAAGAGATGGTTCAAAGACTTGAGAGACTGTCCAAGATTGAAGGGATCGGAATTCGGAATTTCTACACTTCGTTGGGAGAGAATGGATATTGGTCAGGTGGATATTTTGTTCCCGAAAGAACTTTCTGTGCGATACCTGCACCAGGACAAAAGTCCCATGAGCTCTTCATTAGAAGTGTTAATGGTGCAGTCGAAGATGAAGTTCAAGCTCATATGAGTATGTTCAAACCCGAAACCAACGACAATTACGACAAGATGTCCGAACAGGCGAGGGATCTAGTTGTTGAATGGTTCCAAAGCGACAACAAACTTGTGGATATACCACCGCCCCCAGAATTGTTACCAGAGACTGTACCAGAGAAAGGCGCCATAGGTATACAAACAGAAGAAGGTGAGATCTTCACCGGTACTGGTACCGATTCCGAGTCTGTACCAAATCTGGACATGGATGGAGTCGATGAATCTCCTCTCGACATTGTGGCTGCCGCTGCTGCAATTCCACTCCCGGATATTCAAGAAAATGACCTCGATGGCAAGCAACGGGAATCATATCTTCAAAGCCTGTACCGAATCTCTCAACGAGCGGGATCTGGTATTACTGGCGTCGCCTCAACGGGATTAAAGGCAGGTGCAGCTATTCCCGGTTATGCTTCCAAGGGAGTTAGCTCGTTGTGGAGCTCAAGCAAGTCTAAGCCAGAAACTGAGGCATCCACGGATGTGGAAGAATTGAGTGAGTCTTTGGCTATTGATGCTGATGATGATGTGAGAAACGAGGATAAGAAAGGATCAGTGTGGGCGTTTCGTTCATTCTTTCCATCAAGGACGAAGAAGGATGAGAAAGTTGATAATGATAATGAGGATGGGAGAATGGATGAGTCAAAAGTGGATAATCACAGTAAGTTGACCTTGTCATGCCGTTAGAAATAAGTCTTAACAATTTTCAGGGACTCAGCTGAAATAATGGGTTCAATTCTCCACAATTTGAAGATAATACTGTTAATTAGCAGAGTTATATCGTAATGAAATTTCACAATCACAGTGATGCGATTGTCCGTCTTGTTCAATTCCAAAAATGAGTCTTCATGTCGGGCCAATTGAAGTCTCCACTCCTCAAGGCAATGCCTTGCTTGTCCTTGCAGAATGTGTCATACCGTCGACATCCAAGATCAGATATGCAACCAAACTTGAGGCAATTGCTTGAACCTGCAAAATGTATCATACCGTTGACATCCAAATCAGATATGCAACCAAACTTGAGGCAATTGCTTGAACCTGCAAAATGTATCATACCGTTGACATCCAAATCAGATGTGCAACAAGACCTTGAGGTAATTTCTTGAACCTGCAAAATGTGTAATTCCAATGACATCCAAATCAGATGTGCAACAAAACTTCTGACTTACTTGTTTCAAACATCTAATCAATTGCCTTCTCCCTCAGATTGCTAGTGGTATAGGAGTTTTGTTGCATATCTGAAAGTCAAAGATCATTTTGGGGTTTTTGTTCCGTACCGAATCTAGAGCCCAAAAATTGGACCTTTGAATATGAGATATGCAACAAAAACCTTAGGATATAGATACGGATATGGAAGTGTTATTGCATAGTCAGAGATCATTTTGGGATTTTTGTTCCGTACCGATTCTAGAGCCCAAAAGATGAAAATAAGATATGCAACAAAAACTTCTGATTTGAAGTCCGATTCACCGATATCGAAACACTGAACTAAGATTAACCTACTTAGGTAGATCATGATATAAATGATGCAGAATTCGCTATCATCATGGAAATGGTTTGATTAAAGATATCAAGTTATGTATAAATCGATCTGTATAGAGCATCCTGAACATTTCGGAGTGCGGAGTGTTGTCTCACCGCCTTCAGTTAGGCAGAATGATCTGATCGATGGCAGAATGAAAGCGGTGAACCCAAGGTGTCCTCCGTAGTGTAAATGCAACCCCCTCATCTATACCTTGGTTGGAGCAAATGCATCTAAACTTGTTGTGCATAGTAATTAATGTACAGCTGTAAATGAATACAGTTTAATGTTGGTAATCTCGGTTTAATAATGGTACGTCTGCTTTTCAAAGTTCACTCAAAGAATGGAGTAAAAAGAAGACTCGATTTCCCCTTCCCTCAATCTCGTTTGGTTTTCGTAATTGCACCACAAATCCATCACCACCACAAAGTCATCCATAGTTTTCCCAAGTTCATGACACCCGAAGGATATTCAAGCAGCCAGTTTGAGACAATAGCACCTGAATCATGGAAATAGAAATTCATTTTTCTTAAATTGCCAGTCTGCGCGTTACGATGGAATTGTGGTGATTATCAAATGTGAGTAATCTCTGACAAAATCGGTCAAATCTATATGCACTCCTCAGCTCGGTCACGATCCAATCGATATCGGCACCTCTAGCAGTCATGGCAGAGTCAAAGTCCCCGTTGATGTTAGAATTATATGTGACGTATCTTCACAGGTATTGCCGTGTCAAACGCCACGGGAAACATGGAAATGCTACAGCCGATACTACAATGTGCCACTTGCTTTCTGCCCCACGCCGTGTTTGGATCTGTTCTTTAGCCATTTGATATGACCGATGGCGGGGGCATGCGGGGTTAGGGCAATTCCCAAGGATCCTGGGTGTATTGGTAGCGCAGTCGCCAAACATGCCGCCGCGTTTGACATGCATGTTAAATACTGCAACCGGAGTCCCCTTCCTGCGTAACGAACGCCTTCAGGAACAGTATATGTTTGATTTGAAGAACTTCTCCTGAAGAGCGATACAATTTCAGTACACCTTCCACTTTCGGATGCTACTCGGCATATTCTCAGCTCGAAAGAGTTCACACAAATGGAAAACAGTGCCATCGTAATTAATACCCTTCGAGGGTCTATTATCAATGAGCAAGCTCTCTTGGATGCTCTTGATTCAGGGGAATTATACAGCGCTGATTTTAACTTTTTTTAGAATGAGCCCCAAGTACATCCCAAGCTAATGAGAACGTTGTCTTGACTCCGCATATGGGCGCTGGCACTTGTGAAACAATTGTAAGCACATATTTTAAGATGCCAACCTCTAGCTGACCAAGAATAGCACAGAGCAGAAGCCATTGCCATGTCTAATGTTCGCCATGCATTTCAGCATGGGACGAGTTTGTCAACAACGAGCTGAATAAATAGCAGTTTCCACTGTTCCCGAAATCGGTAGGAACATTAAGTGGCTTGCGGACGATTCTTATCTTGGAAAAGCTTAAGCATCGGTACAGCAAGGCTGCTAATTCTAGTGGTTTCTTCGTATTTCTGCAAGGCAAAGAAACTCGAATGAAGGATTACTTGCAACGATAATGCATGATACGAGGTGCTGTGCAGTTTGTAAGACCATAATCAATCAGGCTGAATTGGAGCACATGCGAGAAATTTCGATTTCAATGACAAATGGTACCACCCTATGGTAGTATTCAAATCCGCTCACTCTAAACCCTAGAACCGTAGCAAAATCTTCTATACAACCTCACACACAAATCAACAATTCCCCTCGTCCATAATTATCTGTCCAATTCGATTGGAGTGCTCAAAGATTACGTCCGAACAAATCAAGCATCGAAACAGCGAAACATCAAAATGGCTCGCCTAACACCATCATTAGTCCTCCTCATGATCGCCTCTCTCGCAATTGCTTCTCCCCTAAACCCCATGGTGGAAGTCCTTCCCCGAACCAACGCATCCCAAAACGATACACCCACACCCAGCACAACCAATGCCCCCACAACAACCACCACAACCTCTTCCACCATCGTCGCCAAAAACATCGGAGGTTGCAATGTCCAAGGCACGGCGGACGTAGGGCTTAGCTCAAAAATCTTCGATACAGCTACTGCGCCCGATATTGTATCTTGTCAATCACGTTGTGGAGGTATTACAGCATGTATATCATATTCGTATGATGTAAATACTACCGTCTGCACGGCATATAATCAGTGGATGGATAATTTTCAAAGTGGTGATACGACGGGTTTTGTGGTTTTGAGTGATAGTAGTGGGATTTTTTTTTCGGATAAATATCCGGATGATGGGACCAATTTTTGTTATAAGTATGTTTGAGGAGAAATGATATGAGTGGATGGTTGGTTTTGTGGTATATGAGTACTGGTGCCTGGAGAAGACTTCAGTCGTCTGCATGCTGGAGGAAAGGATTTGGAATTGGCTCAGCAGAATCTCTAAAGTCTTCAAGGCTTTTAGTTCGGTTAAAGAAAGGAGAATCGGCCAAGTTTATCGTATAAATCAAAAGATCATCGATGTGCCCCAACACTGGTGCAACTTGTAAAAAGGGCCCGAATGGATCACGTGCAACTCACGTTATGTGTTCCTTCCGTTTCCACCAATCACTTATTCAACCAATTGTAAGCAAGGTTGCCTGCAAGCAAGGTCTTCACAACATCCTGTGGCTGTGACCTCGGGTCAACCTTCCTCGTCTGTTGTCCCACCTTCATCACGATCTCGTGCAGGATCCAGATTCTGTCTGTACCCATTCTTCATGACAATTACGTCAATCTCACCCCTCCACCATCGCGATACTCCACCATCGACGTGTGGCAAGCTGCCCTTCATATGCGTCCTGCACAATTGTTGGCTAGACTTCCAACACCCTAGCCATTTTTAATATACGATCTACGTCAGGGTCCAACATGGGTCCTATCCTTGATTTTGGAAAAACCTGAAATCTTGAAAATTGCATCAGCGGAATATCGAGAAGATGATGGAAGTGTATGTGGTGTAATGTGCATGTGATGAAGGGACGTTTGGACGAGGATTTGGTTTGTAGAACTTATATATCTGGAGGCTCTCTTGACTGGAATTTTGAAATCATACATACCAACAAACATCATCTGCGAAACTACACACTGTGCACATAATTCACGCAAACTACCCCAAAAAACAAATCAAATCAAAATTTCAAATCCCCCAAACCTAACAAACATGTCCGGAAATCAAGGTGGGGGACTCCTCGGCGGACTCGTCGGCGCACTCGATAACACTCTAACAGGCGGGCAACAAGCCAATGGACAAGGCGGACTCCTCGGTGGCGTTACCGGTGCGCTTGGAAAGACGACTGAGGGTCTGGGAAACACATTGAATACTACTGTTCGAGGCGTGGGAGATGTAGCTGGTGGTGCTACTAATACTGTTGGGAATGTGGTTGGAGGTGCGACGGGTGCTTTGGGAGGTGCGTTGGGAGGTGCTTCGGGAGGAAGTGGGGGGAGTGGGGGGAGTGGGGAACAGTTGAATGCTTGGGGGGAACCGATTAAGAAGTAATTTATGGGTTGGGTTAGGGTGTGGGATGAGTGAAGAGTGATGGTGGAGTTGGATATATATATGATGTTATGAATTTGAGTTAGGTGGAATGGGATGGGATTAGATTGGTATATTTTTGTTCAGAATGGAATCTCGCGCGGAGGTTGTTTGGTTTCAATACAACTTTGATTGCGAGCTGTCTATGAAAGGCTTTTGATGCTTTTGATGTTGTGCTGTGGCTTAGTTACTACCTGTTCAGTCAAAGTACTGTATTATCATCACTAATTCAGCACTTATTTACATTCAAGGATATCTCTTCGTGAACTCATCGTGATTATATGTCATCATTTCTCATGTCCTTGAACGAAAGATAATCGTAAACTTTATTAGAACTTCCATACGCTCCAATATTTCAACGATTCAGTAAACTTAAAATTTGAGGTGGAGGAACTTATGATTTGCCCATGAAAGTAAAGTGTGTCTGCTTTGCCAGCGTGCTTCGAATAAAGAGTGCTCAACTTTTGCTACTCATAAATCTTCTTCACAGGATAGCTGGGCTACACTACTCCATCTGAGGAACTTATATGGCAGCACCGACAGCACTCACTCCATCCGGCATTTGGCTTTTGATAAACTTTTTAAGTTATTAGAATCAGGAGCATAGTTCTATATCCTATGCTCAAATATGACCTTTGCCTTAAGTTGCACAGGTGGAACTGAGCACGGTCTGTATCTGGGACACTCCTTATTTGAGCTAGGGAATATTCAAAGTTGTCAGCCTAATTCGGTAGATTGATTCACAGATTGATATTGCTTCAACGATCATTCTCTTGTTGACGAGCAGCCTCAAGGTAATTCATCACGAATCCATACTATGGACTATATGGTATACCAAAATTTGACACCGGCAACATAACTTTTCAATGGCCCAACTCGGATATTCTCTGGGCTGGCGACTGCACTGTACAGAGAGCGCGAGTATGTCGCTCAATCCTCTCACATAGCTGCATGTAAGAGCTTCCCTCTTGGGTTCAAAAAGAGGCTGCCAAATTCAAGAAGGCGCATGAGACTATGGCGGGGGAGGTCAAGTTCTGGATCGCCTCATCCGACCACAAAGGTCAACTGAGACTTTAAACCAGCCTTCTGCTGCAAAATTGGTACCACGAGCATCTTAGAATTTTGAAGACGATTCCAAATGAAAATACCATACCCGCTGCGGCTGATTTGGAGGTAAAGCTGAAAGTGATTTTTCAGATACGATTACTGCTAATTCTTATACCACGCAGTTCTCAAGATCAGCGCAACCTCAAACACCCGCAGACCTGTCCGATTTTTCAGTCTTAGTCCAAAGTCAGAGCAGCAATGTCATGACGGAAAGATACAAGTCACCAAATCCAGTTTCAGACAAGGAACTGGAACTCATGTTCGACTCAGAGAAGCTGAAGTTGCAAGGTGATAGTGTCGAACATCCCAAGGATAAAACTGCATCCAAAAGTACAGTAGTTACAGGTTCAAGCGGAGTCCCGAACACGGAGGGTTCTTGTTCACCAGATCACGTCGAAGATCGCAAGGACAAAATTGGATTCGATACAACAAATTTTGCAGCTTCAAGCAAGGTTCCGAACATAGAGGGTTTTTGATCACCAATATTTCACGAACTTTCGATATTCTATAGATTCTGAATATTTTATAAATTTTCAATATTCTACAGGTTTTCAATGTTCCACAGATTCTCAATATCCGGAAACCTTTCAATATTTGAGAAGCTCTCAACTTTTCAAACTAATTGAGTACTCAAAATGATTTTAATCCTTCTTCCAAACACTTTCAAAGATCAGAAAGCCTCAGCTGGGGCCTCCCTGTCGTCGTTAGTGCCATCATTTTGCAGATCGTCTGCCCCTCCCGAATCCTGATCATCACTTTCATCGCCAGCCGTAACTTCATGCACTGGAGGTGCCTCACTATCCGAATCCTGTCTGTCTTCCTGATGGGCAGAATTTTCACGATCAGAAAATGCCTCACTGTCGAAATCCCGCTTGTCTTCCGGAACAGCAAAATCTTCACGATCTGAGGCTGCCTCACTGTCCGATGCTGACCGAGGAGGGAAAGTCCGTTGAGAAGGAAAAACAATCGATCTCTCTACCGTGGGAGACATTTCAGAGTTTGCGAGAGACCGAAGTTGGCCCAAGAAGCAGAAGAATTGTACCGGGGCGGGCGGTGGCGGCGATTATGATATGACTGGGGTTGGTGCTGCGGATCAGGAAGATAGGCGGGATTTGGAGTCTGATGACTTGCGGTCATCTTCATTATCGGTCCTCCCTTCACCCTCCCGTTCAATGGAGGGAATCATTCTTTGCAGCTCTATATCAGGTTCGATATCTTCATCCCAGAATGGGTTGACATTGGCACCCAAAATTTTTGCATCAATTGCTGCGCGTGGTAATGTCATAATCTGATAGTCTGTTCGAGTGGTACTGCTTCTCTTGAAAATTCCTGGTCTGGCTTCTTTGTTTTGCTTTTATCACCATCAATATCCATCGCGTCGACAAGCGCATGGGATTTATTGAGGTCTGACATTGGATAACTGCCACCCATTGGAGATGGCGGTCGCGATTCCATGTTGAGAACTATGGGACAAAGTATCAGCAGGAAATTCTGTGTCTTGAAAAGTTTAGCTCTCACATCTTCGATTGGTGGTCTTCTTAATATCCTCAGGGTGGATTGAAACCAGCTATGCTGAAAATTAGTTGTCGTATACTCAAATCTTGAAAAACTGAAGAATACTCACTAGTTCTTGATCTAGAATACCGTTTGTGGATACAGATAAGTATTAATGTAAACAAATTCCAAAGAGTTTAGGAATTCTAGGTGGTAAGAGGTTATTGCTCCAGTTGCAATGGTGTGGTTGTAAGGGTGTAGAAGGTTTGAAAGATCGAGGACAGTAAGATCAAAAGCGCGCTAGCTCAAATCGCGCTAAGCCCTAAGCGAAGAAAGTGAATATACGTTGTATGGAGTCATTGCTGATAAAGCTATAGATATCTATGGTAAGAGATGTTTTGAAATAGGCAATGTTGGGTGATAAACCCCTTCATGGATTCTGTAGGGTATGGATTCCTGGTATATTCTCTATATTATCTATATGTAGGTAACTTATCTATGAAGCAGTGATACCATTTCGTTATTCATATTCTCTATATGTCATCCGTATAGATGTAACCTATATACAGAGCAGTAATACTTTTTCGCAATATATACTAATACTCTACAAGTTATTCGTGCGAAGTGAAGACATGTGTAGAGGTAGTACTATTCTGTTATGCGTATCCTCCACATATCATTCGTATAGATATAACTAGGTAGAGAATATAAATTCTATATGTATACGAAAGAAATGAGTGATGATTACTACGAAAAGGGGCTAGTTACTCGGTGTCCAACTCCATACAACATTTCCATCGAGCTTGTGCTCCATGGGACTGCTATGAGAAGAATGGCAGCGGTGACCAATGGTTTGGAAGGATCTTACTATAGTATAATAATTGTCAAATCTGTTTACCGCTTCAATTTCTATGTCAAGGTATAAGTGTATCTTTTCAAGTGTACAATCATCACAAGTTTATGATATTGGCTACAGCTGCACTTTCCGGTTATGGAGGATTCTAAGCAGTGATTTTCATCAAAGTGTAAGCGTGACTACCTATTTCGTTCACACCTCACTCCATCATTCCTTCCTCAAAAAGACATCTATGAACTCGCTAAGTTTAGTGCGCACTAATAACCCACATTACAAAAATGTTTTCTTTCCGAAATCTTTTTCTCTCAACATCATACAATATTTCATACCTAGGTTCAATACGAGGTCTTCATTCATTTATTTATTTGACATAAAGATACTACAAATACTCTCCACTAACTTCTTTCAATATTGTTACAAAAATGGATAGAAGTATTTACCAGCCAACAGATGGCAGGAGACGTTCAGGCTTCCAACACCAACAGCAACAGCACCAATGGCTGCCTCCACAATCACTCCAGGCACATCAGCCTTTCCAATACCAATAAACACAAGGCCAACAGCCGCAAATTTCCTACCCCCCCTCTCTTAATCCTATTTATTACCCTCCTCATCATCTTTCACGACCAGCATTACACCTTCAGCCGATTTATGAAGGTCAACAGGTTCGACAAGGACCCAACCTTACGCCACAATATGGGCACCATCATCAATCTGATGGTCAATCTTACAATCATGGCCCATTGACAAACAACTCACCAGGAAATCATACTAGGTGGGCAAGAAGAGGCGGCATGAACAACAGGGAGACTCAAGGCCCACTGCAACATCAAATCCTGACAATGCAATGTGAGGCAAATTATGCTCCAGCTTCTGTAAATATTTAGAATGGAAGATACTCCGAAAGAGCGACTATGAAAGGCAGTGGAGAGTACGTGGGTCCTGTCTATGGAGAGGAGGTTCTTCAGCGCCCGGAGAGAATATATCGAGATTCTGTTCCCGCAGAAGCTGGGATACAAAAACTACATGGTGAGCGGGGTGGAAGAGAAGAAATGGATCGGTATTTTTGAGATGAACGCCGGGAGCCCTGAGATGTCACTATACGAGAACGGCAAGCTGAGACAATCCGAGGAGCAGCTACGCCGCAGCAACCTCGGGAAGAGCGCCGAGAGCCCCGACAAAATCTCATACAAGAACAACGATTTGAGACTACCCGAAGAGCTAGGCTCATCCAAAACTTTGGATGCACAGTTTGCGGAGGACTCGGGGGATCCTCCGTCGACTCCCATTCGAGTGCTAAGTCATTCTTGTTATCCTAACTGCTCATAAACTAACTATACAATCTTAGAGAGATGGGCAACCATCTTCAGGCATGATGAGGTTGACAACTCCGGTCCATTTTGGGAAAAGAAAAGTCATAGTTTTGGCTTTCATCTCAGGGATCATCAAGTCCGGTAGCGAAAAAGAGACAATCATTGCGCATACGACAGCGGCAGTCAACCACTGGATCATCCAGTGATGGTCTGGATAGAAGAAATTCTTCCTCTCCTGTCATTCCCATCAGAGTGATCGAGAGTAACTCACTTCTGTTGTGACTATACGAAGGAACATGGGCAGTCATAGCAGCAGTTCAATTCAGTGAAAGACTAATTAACTTGGATCCAACGGTGATTCTCCCGGATGAGTACTTCGCCTTGGTAGATTCCGATCTCTTGATACGAAATGCGAATTTAGAGCCACGACTTCTACCCAAAATACAAGACATCTTCGATGACAAGGAGGCGCGCGCACAAAGATTCAAGCGAGCTGTTGGCCAGAGCTTGTAGAGCTCCACCCCAGCTTTTTCTTTTTTCGGATTATACCATTGCGCAGTTACACCAAATCCGACACGCGATGCTAAACTGCCTTATGTGTGCCTTTGAAGGAAAACGAGATGTGGCGACTTAAATTCAATACCAATGACCGCAAACCCGTCGGTGTGGGTTCTCGTGGCATTTGAGTTGTTGACGCCGGGCGCGTGGCTATATGCCACCGCAAAAAATGGTACACTCATCGTTGGTTCAAACTGTGGAATGCCTTTTTGCATATATGTAGAGCATATCCTTTACGAGATCAAAGACGAGATAAAGCAAAGATTGCGAGGATGTCAACAGGAGTACTTGGAGTTGGGGCGCGAGAGGGTCCCGTCAAACGACCACTCTTTGGTGTGCAGGTAGCACAACCATCTAACCCCATTAATTTTGCATCTGTGTGGATATGAGGATGCTCTGAAGAAAAGTATCTACAGTACGTCGCTTACCGGCGAGGATTCGAGAAGGGGAAATGTGGGATATGCAAGCAAAAGTGCAAGGAGGAGAAAAGGAGAGAGCATTATGAGAGCAAGCATAATGCAAATACTTGGAATACCAACTCTGTTATACTATACGAATTTCATCCAACATCCAAATCGACAGTCACATGACGTCTCAATTTCCGCGTAGGGTTAGCATCTGTAAGTATTCTGCCTGTCCCTTTTTTATGTAACAATCCTAATATACAATTTTAGTGCGGGATTAGCGATGATCAAGTGACATGTGACTCGTGTCGAAAGTCTGGCAATCTTTGTATCCGCTACTATTGAGATTTTGCGTAGTGTATTATGTGGAATAAGGAAGAGAGCTTGGACTGTGATGGCTGTGCATAGATGGTGATAGAGTGGTGCAACAGCGATTGGCGTTTCAATATTCGCTATATGTGCCGCCGAAATCAAATGAAATTAATTTGTCATTACTCAATTTGAAAACATAACCCTATTTATATATGTATCAGCCGAAAGAGAAAAGTTATACTGCAAGAAAGCTGGCTTTTCGATAAATGTCGGGTTTTCTTTCATTAATCTCTCACAAGATGAAGATACAAAACATGTTCATCAACAAGACACCACTATACGAACGAATTCTTTCCCCAATGTATTTCCTTCAAAGCTGGTCATTAATCCATTTTGATACCGGCCTGCCGAAAAGTACTTATGCATCTGACTTATCCTTCCCATCCATTAAGTTCTGTGAAAACGGGCTTTTTCTCGCAACCCATCATACCTATAGCGATAAATGTCGCTCCACCTAGAAGGTCAAAAATAGCGACATCGACCCCAAACTCCTTACCAAACCAACTTCGTAGCTCCACAGCGACGAGCGAGCCGAATCCATGAGCAACCAACGAATCTTGCAGATGTATCTGCTCTTCCGGTATAACAAAGGCTAGGGAATGCTTCCGTCTCAGCAGTTGAGCAATAATCAGACCTGCTTGATTCAAGGTTCCTGCTTCCGACAGCAAGATGCCATAGTTTACCACAGCTTCCTGGGACGATGTAGATGTATCTTGCACACTGTCAATTTGGTACAGATGACGGAGGAGCAGCCTGCGCATCCAATACGGGAGCTCAATTTTTTCCGAGCGTAGCTTTGCGGGGACATCAATACCGATTATGGGTTGAGACTTTAGTTCCGTTGGTAGCGGCAAAAATGGATTACAGTAGTAGTCGAGTATGGCAAAGAGCTGCTCCTGTGGTATTTCGATAAAACACCCAGGACCAGCCCATCGCTTCAGTAACTCCTTATTTTCCGCAAGAAAACCTTCCCCTCTCATGACTCCAAGGTCCAAAGATATAGCGGATTGCCCTTTCGAAATGCGATGGTGGGCCAAAGCGTCCAAGTGTGTATTTCCGGCTGCGTAGTTAGCCTGACCTGCTGCACCGAGTACACCTGTTATGAATGATAGCAGAATGAAGAACTCTAAGTCTTGAAGCTGATGATGAAGATTCCATGATCCTTGGACCTTTGAGGCAATAGCGGCTTTCCAGCCTTCATATGACATGTTTGCGAAGATAGAGTCCCGCGAATCATCAATACTGATCGTAGAATCAGGGTATTTCTTTACCTTGAGCACCATCGCTGCTTGTATGCAACCTTTGATGGGCGGCATAAATTCACCAACTTCCTTTAAAACGGATGCCAAATTCCTGGCATCTGCCACATCGCAGGCAGGTGCTTTAATATCAACGCCATTGCTTTTGAGTTCGTCTATCAACTTTACAGCTCCTGCGTTATTTGCACCGGATCTTGAAAGCAAAATCAGATGTTTTGCTCCTTTGCTGGCCATCCATCGTGAGATGCTTCGTCCTAAACCACCAAGGCCTCCGCAGATAAGATATGTTGCGTCGGAACGAAACCTTGTGGCTGGTTTTGTTTTCAATATAGTCTAGCACAGTATTAGCACAGAATTTTCCATCGCGATAGATGTGGACTGCCATCACGGGATCCTCTTTGTTCAACTCTATAACCATTTTACCCGTTCTTTCTACTTTGGATGGAACGAAACGCATCCTCAATATTAGACGCGCTGTAACACTTTAATGGCTGTGCTAGATGAAACTTGCCCTCCTTATACAAGTGCATCCAACTTTGTAAGGCTTTCTGAATCATTGGTAAGCGCACTCGGGACATGGTGGAGATGTCAATGGCACTAAAAGATACATTCTGAGCAAATGGAAACATAGGGAGCGACTTATGAGCCTCGATATCTTTAATACCAATCTCAATAAATCGACCATACTTAGCTATCAATTCCCATGAGGCAACAAGTTCTTCGCCGGCTAAAGAATTGAGAACAACATCGACCCCTCTCCCGTTCGTCATTCTTTTAATCCCTTGCGCGAAGGAAATATCCCGACTGCTGAAAATATGATCGGCAGGAATTTTATATAGGTTCGTGAGCAGATCTCGTTTTTCCTTTGAACTGACTGTAGTATAAACTTCGGCATTATGGTACTGAGCAACTTGGATCGCAGCCTGACCGGTACCTCCGGCTCCAGAGTGAATTAATATTGATTCTCCGGGCTGAAGTCTTGCTATTTCGTGGAGGGCATGCCATGCCGTGGTAAAATTTGCAGCAGCGTCTTTAAACTCAACTTCGTGTGGAATTGCGAGAACACATTGGGAGTTTACCCTGGCGAATGTCCGGAAAGTATTCAAGCTACAGGTGACAACACGGTCACCTCTTTTAAAAGAGCTTTGCAGTCCTGCTCGAGATACAATCCCGGCACATTCAACTCTCATCGTACTCTGGTTTACACGACCCAAGAGCAACAAGACAATCTTTGAAATTTACACCGACTGCCCTAACTTCGATCTCGATATCTTCATCGCCGATTGGTATTTTGTAAGCTTCATCTTCGACAAACGCCAATGTATTTAGTAGACCGGGGAAAGTTACGGTTAGTTTCAATGCCTCAACGTTACCGAAAGGCCCGAACTTTGGATTGCGTCTTTGCTATCCTGGTAGAGATTTCTTCCTCGAGGTATTTTGCTTCCACTATGCGACTAACTTGAAGTCCTTCCTAACTTTCCCGATATTCTGGCTCATATTCATCAATTTTATTCGAAATCATAGTTAATATTACCTTGATAATATGATCTATTGGCATTTCCGGGGAAGAATTGACACTCTCGAGTGCAAGCGTTACCAGCTTCAGCTCGTCATTTTCCGAGCGAAGAACTCTTCCGAGGCCATCAATCAAACCGTATTCAGGTGTCGAAGGCTTCATGCCACCCTGAGTTATTCATAGAGCGCTCTGTATAGTTGTCATGATATTTTTGAATGTTTCAAAGGTTGCACCGTTTAGATTGCTTGAAACGGGCGTTCTAATTCGGGCAAGAATACATGTAGGTTCGTTTCTCGTCCAGATTAGTGTAGAGCTTCTTCAAAGGTCAAGATACTGCTCTCCAGATTTTCTTCCGATTGCAATCTCCGCTGGATCCGAATAGAGTCAATTCACTAAGCAGAAAACTAATGTACATATTCAAAAGAAATTTCTTCCAATCTGTCTCCCAGCTATATCATCTTTGCTATTTCCCTTCATCTACTCTGCATAAATTATTGAGTAAAATGTGTTGTTTTACTTCTGTTTGTTTTGAGCTGCCACTTGTATTAACAGTGGCCATAGCATAACACTCATTTCCCTCATTAACATCAGAAACGCTGCTCCCGTTCACAGAGTTCTCAAGGTCTCTTCCATGTATACGAGTCATGCTCTGTGTATCTCCAGTCGTGCATTTTTTATACTGGCGACTCGTGACAGAAGTATTTTGAGAGTCATAGGATTTCGAAGTGAAGAGTGATGAAGGCCCGTTCTTCATGAGCCGCCTAATGAGCGAGAATATCGCAGGGAGACAAACAATGACAATGCACATCGGCGTTTCGATGACTAGCCATCTTCCGAGTGGAACCATGTTATCTACGGCGGTGTTTAGATGCAATTTCTGAAATGCGTGATTGTATCAATACTTACACGTTAAGTCCACGTGGAAAGAAGGTCCTATCTGCCTGATAATAACGAGTCTTCCTATCGAAAATGCAATAACCCTATCATATGTTAGTACAGATAAATCATTAGAGCTTCACATACGTATAACCAAGCAAGAAAAGCAATGTAACCAAGATCTTTCTCGGTAGTCTTAATCTCAACTTGAAGAGCAGCGGCATAGGCAAAATCAAAACGATCAAGTCCACAAAAAAGCTTGTAGCCGCGATTGTAATATACCAAGCGTAAAAGTCAATGCAGTGACCCGGAATTAGAGGTTTCCATGCTTTCTCAACAGGATTGCATTGGAAAATGCCCGATATCATAACAAAAAATGTCCAGGCAAGATTGATAGCTCCAGTGACCCAGAGAGCAAGTCGAAAAGTAGCGTTGATGTTGAAAATGCGAGCGTACAAACAGAGAACCGAAAACTTTGCTAGTGTAACTCCGATGGGCCAGAAGAAATAATTAATGAAGAGAATTATGAGGCCAGTTTCAATGTCATCGGGTCGTATGTAAACCAGATGTCGCCCGAGACCGATGCTAGTCCAATACAAAATAATTGCATTTTGTGCCATGCAGAGGGGCTATTGCTCAATTAACAATCTTCGAAGAACAAAACCGTTACAACTGGAGATAAACTCACTAGCGCGATAAGAACGAGCCAGTCGTCCCACCAAAATCTCGACTTTTTATCCACTGTAGAATTGACGTAACGTGACCAAAACCGTAGCGACACAGCGACTACTGGTAATACGGTCCCAGGGATAAGCTCATCGACTACTTGTGATTTCAAACTCACGTCAGGAGGTAGCGGCGTCGAAAGCAGAGAAGACATAGACATATTGACGTCTCGTATTTGATTGAACGTCTTAGAATAGATAAGAGAGAGGAAAGTTGATTCGAAATTCGCTACTGTAGTTGATTAGTTATACTCATCAACAATCAAAATAGTAGGAATCCCTCCATATTTTCTGGATACGCAGTAAGCCCTCCTGTACTGCAGCCCCGCCTTTTCTTTTGGGGGCGATGCGATAGTAGTCCTCATTAAGGCACTCTAGTAAACCTTGTGCATTTGGTGAGATGACAGCCTTAGGCCTAAGGAAGCTAGAAATCGTTCCTATATATATCTATCGTAAAAATGAAGAATATAATGATCTTATTAAAAAAAAAATAGATCCAAAATGAATTAATAAATAGTTTATATTCTTTAAATTATATTCTTCAAAATCTGAAATATTCATAAAGAAATTTTTATTCTTCAAGTTTTTAAATTTAAATTGAGTTTTTATTAATTTTAAATTAAATTCTTTTAATTTTTAATTTTTTTTAATTATTATTAATCCGAATTCAATTTCTTTTTATAGTTTCTCTTTTTGAATCAATTGCAAAAAGAAAATTTATAATAAATATCTCGAATAATAACTTTTTAATTTTTGATATTTCGTTTAATAACTATTGATAATTAATATAATTATTTTTTTTAAAAAAAGTTATATAAATCGCTAAAGTTTAAACTATTTTATATTTAGAATTATTTCTTTTCGATATATAACTTTGTAATAATATCAATTAAAGACTTTCAAAATTCATAATAGTATTCAAACTTGGATCGGAGCCTCGATTATTCGATTATATAGTACTAGACCACTTATACTAGTCGAAAGGCTTTTTAATACCAAAACTCATCTACTTTAACAAATAATTATATTTATAATAATAATAAAAAGATCCTTCAAATTCATAATTTCAAATATTTCGATCTAATCTAATAATCAAAAATTTAAAATTTATTTTTACGATTTTTCTAGATTATATAATCAAAATAGAAAATTAATAAAGTAAATTTAATCTGATTTTTGCTAGGAAAATTAAGAAAAATAAAAGTTTCAATTTAAAACTATTATTATTCAATCAATAAATTTTTAGGGTTTCGAAATTCATTATATATAATCTTTTATATATAAATAATCAAAATTATAAAAGAGTTTATTTGGTCAATTTTCTATTATATCAAAATATTCAAGTGAAGATTATATATTTTAACTGTTTTTGATATAAAATTGGAGATCGACTAATATAAGTGGAGGGGACTGTAATTTAGTTAGAATACTTTTAATAGTTTTTTTAAAAATCAATAGTTAAATAAATATTGATTATAAGTTCGAAATAATAATAACTTTACTTTTATCGAACTCGAATTAGAATTCTTTTTTTATATATGTCACGGAAAGCCCTGTGATCCCCTGTATCTTATGAAGGATCAAAGCGTATGCTTTCCAATCGGAATGAAGGATCTACTAGCCCTTATCAATCCATTAATTGATAAGATGATCTTGATATATTAATAAACAAAGATCTAATCTAATTAAAGTATATATCGATTAGATAACTATTCATTTGTTCTATATATATAGCTCTTGATTTATATAATCAAAAACAAATTATTCAATTCTTTTACTTTATTAATCATATATACCATTTATTCCTTGATCCCTGAAAATGCTATATAATCATATTATCCCGTGATAATTATAAGTCCGGTAATTTTTAAATCTATATAACTTTTTATCCAATAATTATTAAGTATTCAAAGAATCATTCTTAAAATATTATTCCTATTTCATTTATAATTCAATATTTATATCAATTCAGTTATCTTTATTCAATATAACAAAAGATCAAAACGATTTTCTTTTTATAATCTGTATTTAATAACCGAAATAGTATCTATACTTGAAAAATAAATATCAAATTCAAGGAATCTGGGATTCAGTCAATCCAGAAAACGATCTGTTTGTTTCTATATCAGCGATATTCATTTCAAACTTCGATTTGATGAATGAATCTATCCATATTTAAATCGATTGGTTCTCAATCAAATCATCTGTTTTATCTTTTATTATCAATCTTTAAATTAAATATAATCAAAAGAAACAAATTCAATACCAAAAGGAATTCTTAAAATATCTTGTAGTAATTCAATTTAAAGAAAATATTAATGAAGATATAAAAATGAAAGATTCTGATGATAATATATCGGGATTCATTCTTAATAGATTCATTATTCTATTCTCAATCATCTTCCAAGAAATCTTCTTCAAGTTTGTTTTTCTCCAATTAGAGTATCGATATCGATAATAAGAATATATATAGAATTACAAAGCTTTCAGGAACATTTACGAATGGATTGAATCATTAATTGATCAAATATACTTTATAAAGTTATTCATTTTTAATCAGAGTATTATAGCTCTTTTATTCAAGATGATCATTAATATATTCAAAAAGAAATTTACATCTATAATAATTATTGTCAAGTTTGTAATACTATAAGAATATCGGTCTGTTTTAGTGCAAGCCTTGTTTGGTAAAACCGACTCTATCAAATAATATAGGAATTGAATTATAGCCTATATTAAAGCTTTTGTATACAAGATTATTGAAGTATAGAATAAAGTTATTATCAATATTTTTCTATAAATTATTGGTATTAGGATATTTTCAATTTAAGCAAATACTATAATCATATAGATCGAAATAAATAATCAGTTTGGATTACCCAATTTTTCATTCAAACAATTCGGAGATGTTTTTGGAGGATTAATCTTCCAGGATTCTATTTCCTTAAAAGCTAAAAGAGGAATATATTCTATATTTATCTTTTCTCAAAATGATAAAAAATCTAAAAAGAATAAGAAGAGTATCAATTTTGGAAACAATCAAGGGATCAAGAAGATCTGGGAATGTTTTTGTAGAATTGAATCTGAATAGAACAATAGAATTAATTATAATTATACTATATATAATTGCAAAGTTATAGAGTTAGTGTTCATCGAAAGGATTAATCCATTGTTTAAAAGGGTATTCAGCGAAAACGAGCTATAAGTAATTAGGAATCGAGCAAAATTGTATTTATAAAAGCAATTTCATTTTGATTAGATTAAAAGGAAATGAATAAAAGGTTCTATTGATCCTTCAGGATTTTCAATCAATATTATTATCTTGGATACTCGATACGATTAATCAAGGGTATACTCTATAATAATGAAAATATACCATCTATCCAATAATATCTTATTCGATAATTGTAATATTATATATATTGTGAACGATATATCTTTGTTGAATAATCATTGATATCGATTATCCGATCTTAATGATTTTGTAAAAGCAGATATTTTCAATTTCCAAATCTTAGGATACAGGGTTCATATTATCAAAAAGATTATCAAAAGAGAAGATTACCTTAATAATGATCTAATCTTAAACAATATAATATTCATCCCTGGTTTTTATATCAATATCATTTTGAAAGCTCGATTAGAAAAAACCGGCCTATAGTTTTCAGGATATAATTATACTTTTCGTAAAAAAGATTATACAAATAGTATAATAATTGTTTAATACATTTATACTGAAAATTTTGTATTTTTAGAATACAAATCATTTTCTATTTATTCGAATATTCTTTTATTTATTTCTATAAGCAATCCTTCTATAATATATCCAATAATAAACAAAAAAATAAATAAAGCATTCCATTATTCTTGTAATTCATTTCTTTTAAAAGAAGATACAAATGAAATATAATATAAACGCTTTGAATATTTGGAAAAGAAAGCTTTTGAATATTTAATATTTGTAATACAAAATATCAAAATAAAAGGTATTATTTATTCCAATTACATTGATTACACTTGTATTTATATAAAGCAAATCATTTCTCGCGTTTTAAATGATCACCAGCCATCTCGGCTTTTCTACAAAATCCAATGGGATCTTTTTGATTTCGATAAAGAATATAACAATATATCATGACTTCTATTAATCAAAGAAATATATTATAATAAAATCTTTTTATATTCAATTTATTATAAAACATATAACAAAGTATTTACAATCATCCAAAACTTTGTAGCCTAAATTCATTATAAGTATGATTTAGCGATCGTAATGATTAAGTAGGATAATAATATATCTATTATTGGAATTATAGAAGCAATATTATTTAAGAAATAGATCAAGCAAGAAGATATCAAACTCGAGTTATTCTTATTTCATATATATAAACCCAATAGAGGATCAGAACATACAGGATAAGAAATAGTTATAAAATAGATAAAAATATAAATCACAACGGGTTTATTAGATAAATTATAAATGGAAATAATATAAATTACTATTTATTTATATAATATAAATCCTTTGAAAGCCAAATCCTTCAAATCGCCCAATAAAGTGCTCGATACATAATTTCGTGATTACCTTCGCAAAAATAATCTCCTATTCACAGAGAAAATATTTAACAATTTCTATCCCAATTAGAATGGAATATACAAATATGGATACTAAATTTACCTTTTGGATAAGAATAGAGAAACTGGAATTAATAGGAAATGATACAAAATCAATCCTCGAGTACATATTGGGTATTTAGTGGGTTATATCCCAAATACACTGATCTACTGTATATGGATATCCAAACTCAATAAAGTTATTATCACTCGAAACGTAATGTTTAATAAGGAATTCATTTATTATATGGATTCCATTAATCGAATGATCGATATTCATATTATAGAAAAGCTTAAACAGCTTATTAGAATCTTTGATCTACAAAATTATATCGAAATGAATAGAACAATCATTTAAAACAAGGATAATTATAAAGACTTCATTTATTTATCTATTTTCATGGATCGAAAAGCCCTTGATTCATTTATTAAGCGTATTTCAAATCTATTATTTACAAACAAATTAATTTCGGGGGTAGATATAGATTTAAGGGATGATAATGGAAATAAAGAAGTTGATCTAAGATTATCCAATTCATTTAATCTTTTAAATAATAAGGATAAGATATATAATGAAGATATATAAGTATCGGTTGATCCTTTTATTAAAGAAACTGAAGAAACCGATTCTTTTATTGAAAAGCAATTATATTTTATAAATAAAGATATTAATGCTATTCAAAGAAATATTTATAATAATAATACAGATCCTGATTTTACTGAATATATTGATATAAGGAATATAGAATATAAGTTTATTGATTATATTATCGAAGTTCTTTATGGTATATATAAAAATGATTTAAAGATTACTTCAATCGATCAACCTCAATATTCCAAAAGAAAGTATATATATTGAAATGATCAATCAAAATATTCCATAAAGGAAATCCAATCATTACAAAGATTGCTGCGCCCTATATATTCATCTAATCGATTTATAAAGGATTTACAGATTCATGATTTCAAATAGATATCTAAGAAAACTTGTATTATAAGGATTGAAATACCCAGGACTTAAATCAATCCATTTGAATTTCAATTATATAATTATTACTCAAAATTACTTTTCTTTTGGGAATCATTTGGCTTTTGTATCCCAAAGTAATCAGTATATACACAAAGGCAATTATATATATAGTAATATCATTAAAGGAATAATTTCAATACTGGATCCTATATAGAAATTATTATATTTCAAAGAATAAATTCAATAGGATTATTTTGTTTAAATAACTTTTATTTTATATTCTGATTTAATTAACAAGGAATAAATGATATAAAGGAGTATTCTCAATTTGTAATAATTTATAATATAATTATCGTTAGAATTGAAGCAAAACCATTACTGTTTTTTATTTGGTTTATAATCAATAGATTACAAACAATATCATTTCTTCGAATTTATATATTTACAATTCCAAAATTACTTCGTTTTTATTATCAATTAGAAGATCATCAAATAAAATATTGATTCAAATAGAACTGCGATCTTAAAGTTAATAACCTTAAGGTTAGGAAAATCTGGCGTGAAATCGATTCTGAATCGGAACCTACAAAACCGATCCCCCTTCAATAGGTATTTATATATAAATACAATAATCAAGGTTTAATTATTCATTGTTATTTATATTTAGTAATACAAAAAGATCTTCAAATTAAGAGTACTATTAAGATTATTTATATCACTATATTAACAGACCGATTATTCCGAATCATAATAACAATCATTATTAAATATAATCTCGAAACAAAATAATACAATATAATCAATACCTTTGTTAATATTTTATATAATTCTTCCGGTATTCCAATTGTATACTATCTACTTAATAGATATAAAATCCTAAATAAAAATATTATAATCGATCGAACTTTATATAATCTATGTTAACAAGTCATATTGAGTGGGTGGAAAAGCCTTATTATTCTAAGATTATCTGGCTAGAAGCTATTATACAGATTGTATGATTCGGTAGAATCACATGCAGGCTAATCCCATTATAATATAGTCCCATACTTAGATATACAGTATAATCCAAAATCCAACACTCCCCCAGAAGCGTAATATATATAAAAGTAGAAAAGGCTAAACTATAAATATCACAATTGGTTTAAATCGAGCTAAACAACGTTAGCCTGAAAATAGAAAGCTAATAGCATTGAATGATTATTCCTTTGCTAGATTTTTTAAGACCCAAGATCTAACAAGATTCGAATAAAATAATCGCTTTACAATAATATAATAATCTTTAAAGAATAATCAATACCTCTCTTTTCATAATAAAAATTAAAGGAAATCCATCTTTCCTACTCCCAATCCTTCAACTATATTGGATTAGAATCTTTAGTCCTACACTGCAGTATAGACACCTCTTTTTAATAGAATAGTATATTTTATAGAATTATACCCATAACTCTTTCCTTTGTAATAAAAATATAATTAGTTATCAATCAGAATAATTAATAGATTATTAATTAATAGCTCTTACTCCAGAAAATCATTATATTTATTGATCTTTAATATTATATTTATTTAGATATTAATAATCTTTATATACTAATTGATAAACTGTTACCGGCTTTAGGAAATTATGGTATCTGTTGATTTTTAGTATTATATTTAATTAAGTATTTAATGATTTCTATATATTATATAACGGAACCTAATACTCCTTTTATTTAGATATATATCCTTTTATTATTAATATAATCGTTCACTCTTTTTAGTATATCACCCTATATATCTTCCGGTATATAATCTTCTCTTCTGATTCCACTTCCAACTTTTTTTATAATCGCCTCCAATTCCATCTCCAATTTCTTTATCAAGGATACTCTTTTTCTTTTTTATAATCATTAATGTAATTATCATTATAAACATTGAATATAAAAATACAATAAAATAATATTGATTTAGGGGTAAAAATAAAGTGATATTGAAATAATATATAATAAACAATGTATCAAAAGATAACAAAGTTGGCGACCATAACCATAAAAAAAAGAACAAGAAGATATCAAAGATATCAATAACAATATAAAGGGGTAATGATCGAAAAAAGAATTGAATACTAATAAAGAATCCCTAAAAAGAATATAAAAAATACTCCCCCAAAACGGAAACGCTATTCTTCAAAACAAAAAACAGTAATATCTTTCCAATACAAATGCAATAAATTTCAAGGATATTACAGATATCGAATTCATCATTTTAAAGGTTCCAGTTCAAGAATCAATTTTTGCAGACCCTGAATCTGTACCAAAAGCAAAATTTAAGATTGTCTTAAATTTTACTGATAAGTTTATTTCAATGAAATCAAAAAGCAAAATAAATCTATAATTATTTAAGGCTGAACAAAAGGATGTAATGGATCTTAAAGATGAATCCCCAAAATATTTAAAACGAAAACAAATATGGGTTTTATAGTTCCCCTAAAAATTATACTAGAAATATAATCTTTAATATTTTTATTAGGTTTTCTATAAGGAATTTATTAATTGTATAAGGATCGAAGATATTCAAGGAACAGAAATATTCAAATTTTGTTTTGGAAAGGTTTCGAAAGGCTTACTTTGCTTTGTAAAATGCTTATTTTTTATCGTTGTCATCGATATAAGGTAAAAAGGCTTCCGAAAGAGAAAAAAGATATCAAGGGAATCGGTTGACTTTCGAATTGTTGAAAAAAAGGATGTAAAAAAATGGTATCTTTTGTTTAAATAATTTCTAAAATGGGCTCTCCTATATTAACTGTATTATTAAGATTCAATTTTGTTAATATATTTAATATAACAGGTTTCCCCGTTTATCCACTGAATAGTTTATGATTTTATTCAATCTTACTCTACAAATGTATTTAATATAACGGGTTCCCCTATTTACCTACTATACAAATTATTCTTCATTTTGTCGATTGTATTTAGTATAACAAGTTTCCCTGTTCAGTTGTATCGACTTTGTTTATCTATTCTATTGGATTTATTGAAGATTTGATCTTTCATTCCGGAAGATTAATCCTAAATTATGTAGTGATATACAGAATCCGGGTTCATAATTTGTTAACAAGTTATATTGAGTGGGTGGAAAAGCCTTATTATTCTAAGGTTATCTGGCTAGAAGCTATTATATAGGTTATGTGATTCGGTAGAATTATATGCAGGCTAATCCCATTATAGTATAGTCCCATGCTTAGATATACGATATAATCCAAAATCCAACAATCTATAAGATTCCTCAATTATATGGTTTAGGGATTTCATTTGGATGTTTGAGAAATTAGAATTGGTATAATACAAGGAGGAATCGTATTTATATATTAATCCAGAATATATTATTATAATTCTTTTCTTTGTAGATAATGTTTAGATCATTTATTATAAAAAAAACGAATTAGTTATTACAAAGATCATCAAAGGAATCAAAGCTATATATAAACTATGAAACCTAGGAAACACTAAATAATTTCTGGGTATACATATACTTTATAATCGATTCAAAAAAAAGTTGTAATTAGTTTATAATATATATATTAAGAAGATTACTAAAAAATTCAAAGCAACAAATGAGATAGCAAATATATCGTTCTTGATAATAATATTTCGGAAAAATCAGAGTCAAGCTTCTATATATATTATAAAAATATATCAAAAGAAAATGAATTCAATATTATATACTGCAATCATTATAAGAATGGATATATTATTCGCTGTTTCGTAATTGAATTACTATTTGATTAATTCATCGAACGATTATATAAAAGCTATTGATTATTGTTTATAATATCTATAAAATATAAAATATCTTATGATTCAATATAGCAATAATCAAATACTATAACTTTTTGTTTTCTTAGATATTTCTTTTGTAGATAATCCAGATATTTGTTGATCATCCCAAAAATATATTATATTCTTTTTCGATAATTTAATTGTATAGAAAATATCCAAATAAGATACTATAATTATTTCGATTATCAAAATAAAGTTTCTCGGAGTCGAGTATATATCAAAAGAAACTATAGCAATCTTATATTTCTTAAAAAAGATCGATTTAGTAGTGAAAGAGTTTGTAACGATTTTCTGTGACAACCAGTAAGCGATCAGATTAGTAGTTGATGAGAACAAACGGATCATTATGAAATTATATTATATCGATATCCAAAATATATAATTATATTAAGAATATTCAAAAAGGAATTTTTATATAATCTATCTACCGATTATTGATATGACTATTGATGGGCTCATCAAGAACTTTATAAAATAAAAGTTCGAATATTTCCGATCCCTTTTCAATCTACAAGATATAAGCAATAGGATTATAAAGCTTGAGTAACGACGATTATAGAGCTTGAATAATAACAATCTGGAGTTTGTATTTTTTCCTTTTGGTGTAGATGGAATGAATCCTATTTGGTATTTCAGATTATTATATTTTTCTATGATGTATTTCAATTTATATATTCTATATTTATCAGGAAACAAAAAATAATCAAGGCCGATCATTTCTTCGCTTTTTATTTTCTTGTTCTCGAAAAAGAATAAGTTTCTTTTTAAGTTCAATAATTTGAAATTCAAATAAAAGAATCTTTAGATTATCTGTAATAATCAAGGAACAAAGAATAATTGAAGCAACCGGAGTTATTAGTGTTATCGGTACTATAGGAATTAAAGGATTATCCCTTTTTTCTCTTTTCTTTAGATATATTATCTATTCTTTTCTTTTCTTCTTTTTCATTATTCTTTCTCTTTTATTCTTATTATCGTTTTCCGAAATAATAATATATTTCTTCCGTTCAGCCTTTCAAGGATTCCGATAAATAATACAACGAAGAGAAAGGAAACAATAATACAAAAATGAAAGAATAATTTCTCTCTTCTTCTCGATCTCCAATATTATCTTCATTACAATTCTGTATCCCTATTTGGATTATATAATCAATGATCAATATACTATAAAAATAAAGGATGAACGAAGAATTTATTTTCGAATTTTGTTGATGAATAATAATATAATAATTTGTTAGAGGATAAAGGAAAACCGGTAAGGGAGTATATAAATGAGTATTATAATTCCAATATCGATAATTATTCGGTTTGGAAGAATCAATAAAGTATTCGTTATAGAAATTATATCTTTTAATGATTAACGATTTTATATATCGAATATATAAATAATCGTTTTTTTCTTTACGATTCCCTTTATCTTTTGTTTTAATTAGAAAACCAATAACTTTCGATAATCTTTTTTCTCTTTTTTCTTCATTTGATTTATCATCCGAAAAACCCAATATCGAAAGATCGAATGGATTGTTGTTATTAAATGAAAAAACATTTCCTCTTTTTTTTTTTTTATCAAGCAACCTTTATTTCGACAATTACAAATATAGAATTAGTAAAACCTTTTAATTATATAATAAGATTTAAAAATGAAATCTACCTCCAAATTACTATTTGAACTTATAATTGGTAATTAATTATAACGAATAGTAATTCTTTCGATAAAGGGGAGTAATTTCTGAAATAGATGATTATATATCATTCTAAGAACAGATTTAGTTAAGTTATATTCCTAGAGATCAATATTTTAGTTTGTTATCTATATTAGATTTATTAATTCTTTTTACTCGATTTATTGATCTTTTGAAGGAATATTGAAATCTTCTTTTGTATTCGATTCTTTCAAAGCTTTCTTCTCAACCATTGTTTATCTAATACGATTGAAATTCACTTATTTAGTCTTTTTAAACCTCGAAATCTTAGATATAATAATAATCAATAAAAACTTGATTAAAACAAAAACGAAAATATAAAGAGGGGATCTATATACCTTTAAAAATTCATTCATTTTATTTCGCTATTATGATCAATATATTATAGTTTAATAACTATATGTATTCTCAATTGCTACATTGTAGAATCGATTATTTATCTGTATTCTTTTGATGGAAAACTTTCTTTTTATTGTTCAAAATCTTGATTTTGAAGAATATCGCAGGTAGCAAGCCGAAGATTAAGAGAAATTTGCGATTTATATATATTCAAATTCTTCTCTATTTTAAGAATACCAGGATCATTTCAGATTTATATATTACATTAATTCTTAATTGACATCTATTTATAATCGCCTTGCATATTCATTCACGAATTATATAAATTGTTATTTATCACGGAATAGTATGATTACACAGCACTTTCAGGGATCGTTGAATAGGTGGTATACATGATTGATAGAGTAAAAGAATTGAATGATTTGCCCTTGATTATATGAATCAAAAACTATATATATAGAACAAATAAATGGTTATCTAACCGATATACACCTTAATTAAACTAGATCTTTGTTTATTAGTATATCAGGATCACTTTATCAATTAATGGATTGGTAAGGGCTAGTAGATCCTTCATTCCGATTGAAAAGTATACGCTTTGATCCTTCATAAGATACAGGGGATTGCGGGGCTTTCCGTGACATTATTTTCTATATCTTTCTATTCATTTCAGATTGCTTTCCGATCTAGGGGGTGTATTACGGAAAGCCCTGCAATCCCCTGTATCTTATAAAGGATCAAAGTATATACTTTCTAATCAGAATGAAGGATTTATTAGTCCTTATCAATCCATTAATTAATAAGATGATCCTGATATACTAATAAACAAAGATTTAGTTTAATTAAGATATATATCGGTTAAATAATCATTCATTTGTTTTATATATATAGCTTTTGATTCATATAATTAAGGGCAAGTCATTCAATTCTTTTACTCTACCAATCACGTGTACTACCTATTCCCCGATCCCTGAAAGTGCTGTGTAATTATACTATCCCGTGATATTTTGTTTTTTCGTCCTTTTGTTTGAATGATTTGTATGATTTAAGGATTCGCTTTCGAATTTCATAAAATAGAATAGGGTTCGATTCGTATATTATATTCATATCTTTCGAATAAATCTTTTCAATTCCTTTTTCTGGTTTTCTTGATTCGAAGGTTTTTCGTAGTATTTTTGGTAGGTTTTCGACAATATTCCGAAGGGTTTTCGAAGGCTCGTTTCGAAGCCAAATTCGTATATATTTTGAAGATAATTTTCGAAGGGTTTTCGAAGATTCGTTTTGAGGTCAAATTCGTATATGTTTTGAGGGTAAATTTCGAAGGGTTTTCGAAGGCTCGTTTCGAGGCCAAATTCGTATATATTTTGAAGGTAATTTTCGAAGGGTTTTCGAAGGTTTATTTCTAGGCCCAATTTGTATGTATTTTGGAGGTAAATTTCGAAGGTTTTTATGAATCAAAAAAATGAGGTTATTCCCAAAATTAATCGATGAGTTGCTTTCAAGGGTGAATAAAAAGAATTGTGAGAATCATAACAAAGAATCGGTTAATATTCGAATAACAATAAATTCGGGTTTTGAATCAAAACTTTTCATTACTTTCTCTAATGGTATTGAAGAATCCCCCTCTATATAGGTGAAAACTCTTCAAACTAGCGTACAATTCGGCCCGCTTTCGGCTAGCCCTAGTTTCGTAGTTGAGGTTCGTAACACTATAGTCATACTATCCCGTGATATTTTTATTATATAAAAGAATAATATAAAATTTAAAAAATTTATTTTTATTATTATTTCTTTTTTTAATAAAATATTTTATAAAAGAAATCAAGATTTTTTTAAAAATTTGATTAAAAATCAAAAAATCAAGATATTAAATTTCTTTTTGAAAAGTTTATTTTAAATATTGTATAATATATTTGAATAAAAGTCTTTCGAAAATAATATTATATAATCATTGATTATCTTTCAAAAATCGATTTTTTTCAATTTATATTAATTTATATGATATTAAAATAAATTTTATGTTGGAAATGAGGCCATCATAGGATTAGAATTGAGGTCACGTGATCACAATGGTGCACAGACCATATTTGGGGATAACCTCAATTCTACTCCTATTAGAATTATAGATCCTTAGTTCAATCTATATAATCAACAATACTATTACTTCCTGTACCAAAAGTTAATAGGTTATGAGATCCAATTACATAGTAGTGATTAGAAAGCAAAGCAAATCGAAAAAGGATTAGTATAGTTAGTAAGGATGAAATAGAATGAAAATCAGAGTTTTCATATAGTATTATTGAAATAAAGTTGAAATATAATAATACAGTTTATAATTCACAATATTACAGACCAGAATGGAAAGTAGTTTATACAATGCTAATACAGAATTATAGCAGAAGCGAAAAGCAAGTTCATATAGTTACAAGAAAATATATTACAATACAATTTTATGAATTTTCTTATTGTTTTATTTTTACATTTCTTTATTATTCTGAATCTATTTGTTATATATTTTTTAAAACTGTTTTAAAAATCTGAAGACTATTTTCAATATTTATCAAATAATAAGAAATCTTTATAATATCGAAATCAAACAATCTTTCGAAGTTCGATTAAAATAATTATAAACGATGATTCAGATAAACGAAGATATAATTGAAAAGAAAAAGATAGTTTTATATAATTGATCAAATATTAAACGAATATATATAGATTATAGGACCTAATATAGTATCTGCTTATGAGATCAATAATTGTGTATATTACAATATCGAATTGAAATCGGAATACTTAAAGAACGAAACGAATATATTATTATATATTTATATAATATTCAATAATAATGATGAAGTCTTTATCAACAAATATTCAATAGTATATATACTTTGAAGATATCTTAAATCGAAATATACCAGAATCAATACAATTACAATTAATATATATATAACAATGATCCAGAACTTTAAATTTCAATTCGATATCTATTTCGATATAATCATTATTGAAACTTGGAACAAATTGAAAAAGTATAAAAGGAAATTAAGAATTATAGATGAAAACTATCGATCAATATATCAAGATATTATTTTATTCTTGATTTTAATATATAATCTTTTAATCGATTATCAAAAAGTAATGAATATATTGAATATCCAAATCAACCTTAATATTAACGATAAAATCAAGTATTTACAGGTTAAAGAACTTTATCTTAAAAATAAATCAAAACGAATACAAATTGCAAAAGGATTTAGATATACTTTTCAACATCAAGAATCAGATTTCGAAACCCCAAATAATACTTGTAATCTATATCAAAAGGAAAGTCATTATATACAAGATTACTCATATTTAATTATCACGGGATAGTATGATTACACAGCACTTTCAGGGATCGTTGAATAGGTGGTATATATGATTGGTAGAATAAAAGAATTGAATGATTTGCCTTTGATTATATGAATCAAAAGCTGTATATATAGAACAAATGAATGGTTATCTAATAGATATATATTTTAATTAAACTAGATCTTTGTTTATTAATATATTAGGATCACTTTATCAATTGATGGATTGATAAAGGCTAATAGATTCTTCATTCCGATTGAAAAATATACATTTTGATTCTTTATAAAATATAAGGGATTGCAAGATTTTTTATAATATACCCTCTAGATCGGAAGGCAATCTGAAACAAATGGAAAGGTATAGAAAGTGGCAATTTATATGATTTGTAAATAAATATATAAGGCGATTATAGATAGATGTTAACCAAGGATTGATGTAATATATAAACCTGAAATGATTTTGGTATCTTTAGAATAGAAAAGAATTTGAATATATATAAATCACAAACTTCTTTTGGTCTTTAGTTTATTACCTATGATATTCTTCAAAATCAAGATTTTGAACAATAAAAAGAAAGTTTTCTGTTGGGAGAATACAGATGAATGATCGATCTTGTAGTATAGCAATTGAGAATATATATAATTGTTAGATTATAGCATATTAATCACAATAGCGAAATAAAATAAATGAATTTTTAAAAGTATATAGATCCCTTCTTTGTATTTTCGTTTTTGTTTTAATTAAGCTTTTATTGATTATTATTATATTTAAGATTTTGGGGTTTAAGAAAGCTAAATAAGCGAATCTCAATCGTATTAGGTAAACAACAGCTGAGAAAAAAGCTTTGAAAGAATCGAATATAAGAAAAGATTCCAATACTTCTTCGAAAGATTAATAAATCGAGTAAAAAGAATTAATGAGTTTAATATAAATAATGAACCAAAATATCGATCTTTGGAAATATAATTTAATTAAATCTGTTTTTAGAATAATATATAATCATTTATTTCAGAAACCGCTCTTTTTTATCAAAAGAATTGCTGTTTGTTATAATTAATTGTCAGTTATAGGTTCAAATAGTAATTTAAAGGTAGATTTTATTCTTGAATTCTATTATATGATTAAAAGGTTTTATTAATTTTATATTTGTAATTATCGAGATAAAAATTGTTTGATAAAGGAAAGAAAAGAGGGAATATTTCTTTATCTGATGATGATAATTTATTCGATCTTTCGATATTGGATTTTTTGGATAATAAATCAAATAAAGAAAAAAGAGAAAAAAGATTATCAAAAGTTGCTGGTTTTTTAATCAAAATAAAAGATAAGGGGAGTTATAAAGAAAGGAATAATTATTTATATATTCGATATATGAAATCGTTAATTGTTAAAAGATATAATTTCTATAACGAATATTTTATTGATTCTTTTAAATCGAATAATCGTTAATATTGGAATTGTGATACTTATTTATATACTCCCTTACCGGCTTTCCTTTATCTTTTAATAGATTATTATATCGCTATTTATCAACAAAATTCGAAAATAAGTTTTTCGTTTACCCTCTACTTTTATAATATACTGATTATTAATTATATAATCCAAATAGGGATATAGAATTGTAATAAAAATGATACTAAAGATCAAGAAGAAAAGAAAAGTTGTTCTTTCACCAATATATCATTGTTCCTTTTTTTTTTGCTATATTATTTATCGGAATCTTCGAAAAATTAAACAGAAAAAGTATGTTATGATTTTGGAGAGTAATAATAAAGATGAAAGAGAAAGAGTAATAAAGAAAAAGAAAAGAAAAGAGCAAATAATATATCCAAAGAAAAGGGAAAGGAGGGATAGTCCTTTGGCTCCTATAGTACTAATAATATCAATAATTCTGGTTGTTCTTTATTCCTTGATTATTGCGGATAATTTAGAGGCTTTTTTATTTGAACTTTAAATTATTGAATTTAGAAAGAAGTTTATTCTTCTTCGAGGATAGGAAAGTGAAGAATGGAGAAGTAATCGACCTTGATTGTTCTTTGTTTCCCGATGAATATAGAGTATACGAATTGAAATGCATTATAGAAAAATATAATAATCTGGGATACCAAATAGGACTCATTTTATCCACACCAAAAGGAAAAAATATGAGCTCCAGATTATCGTTACTTAAGCTTTATGATCGTCATTATTTAAGCTTTATGATTCTGTTACTCATATCTTATAGATTGAAGAGGGATCGGAAATGTTCGAACTTTTGTCTTGTAAGGTTCTTGGTGAGCCCATCAACAGTCATATCGGTGGTTGATAAATAAATTATATAAAAATTCCTTTTGAATATTCTTAATATAACTATATATTTTGGATATCAATATAATATAGTTTTGTAATAATCCGTTCATTCTTATTAACCATCAATCTAATCGCTTATTGATTATCGCAAAAGATTATTATAGACTTTTTCATTATTAGATCGATCTTTTTTAAGAAATATAAGATTGATATGGTTTCTTTTAATATATGTTCGATTCCGAGAAGCTTTATTTCAATAATCGAAATAATCATAATATTTTACTTGAATATTTTCTATATGATTAAACTATTGAAAAAGGATATAATGTATCTTTGAAATGATCAATGAATATTTGGATTATTTATAAAAGAAGTGTCTAAGAAGACAAGAAATTGTAATATTTGATCATCGTTATATTGAATCACGAGATATTTTGTATTCTATAAATATTATAAATAATGATTAACAGTTTTCATATAATCGCTTAATGGGTTGATTAAATAATGGCTTAATTGTGAAATAGCAAATAATATATCCATTCTTATAGTGATTACAATATATAATATTGAGTCTATTTTCTTTTGATACATTTTTATAATATATACAGAAACTTAATCCTGATTTTTCCGAAATATTATTATCAGGAGCGATATACTTGTTATCCTGTTTATTGCTTTGAATTTCTTAATAATTTTTTTAATATATATATTATAAACTAATCATAACTTTTTTTTGGATTGATTATAGAGTATATGTATATTTAGAAATTATTTAATATTTTCCAGGTCTTATAATTTATATATAGCTTTGATTCCTTCGATGATCTTTGTAATAGTTGATTCGTTTTTCTTATGATAAATAATCTGAACGTCGTCTATAAAGAAAAGAATTATAACGATATATTCTGGATTAATATATAAATATAATTCCTTTTTGTATTATACCAATTTTAGTTTCTCGAATGTTTGAATGAAATCCCTAAATTATATAGTTAAGGAATCTTGTAGATTATACAAAGCTCGATCAATTATAACATTTTTGTTTAGGATTTTGTATTTATTAAGTAGATAGTATACAATTAGAGTATCGGAAGAATTGTATAGAATATTGACGAAGATATTGATTATATTATATTACTTTGTTTCGAAATCGTATTTAACAATGATTGTTATTACAATTCGGAATAATCGGCCTGCTAATGTAGTGGTATAAATAGTTTCAATAATACTCTTAATTTGGAGATCTTTTCGTATTATTAAATGTAAACAGTAATAAATGATTAAACCTTAATTATTGTATTTATATATAAATACTCATTAAAAGAGGATCGGTTTTAAAGGTTTTGATCCAGAATCGATTTCATGTTAGGTTTTCTTAACTTTAAGGTTATTAATTTTAAAATTGTAATCTTATTTGAACTAATATTTTATTTGATGATCTTCTAATTAATAATAAAAACGAGGTAATTTTGGAGTTGCAAATATATGAATTCAAAGAAATAATATTGTTTGTAATTTATTGATTGTAAATTAAATAAAAGGTAATAATGGTTTTGCTTCAATTTCAATGATGATTATATTATGAATTGTTATAAATTAAGAATACTCCTTTATATTGTTTATTTTTTGTTGATCAGATCAGAATGTAGAATGAAAGTTGTTTAAATAGAGTAATTCTATTAAATTTGTTTTTTGAGATATGATAATTCCTATATAGGATCCAATATTGGGATTACTTCTTTAATGGTATTGTTATATATATAATTGCCTTTGTATATATATTGATTACTTTAAAATACAAAAGCTAAATAACTCTCGGAAGAGAGGTGATTTCGAATGATAATCATATAATTGAAATTCAGATGGATTAATCTGAACCCTGGGTATTTCAATCCTTATAATATAAACTTTTTTAGGTATTTATTCGAGATTATAAATCCGCGAATCCTTTATAAATCGATCAGATGAATATATAGAGTACAGCAATCTTTGTAATGACTAAATTTTCTTTATAGAATATTCTGATTAATTATTTCAATGTATATATTTCCTTTTGGAATATTAAGATTAATCGATTGAAGCAATCTTTAAATCACTTTTGTATATATTGCAAAGAACTTTAATAATACGATTAATAGATTTATACTCTATATTCCCTATATCAATATATTCGATAAAATCGGGATCTATATTATTATTATAAGTATCTTTTTGAGTAATATTAATATCTTTATTTATAAAATGTTAACAAGTCATATTGAGTGGGTGGAAAAGTCTTATTATTCTAAGGTTATCTGGCTAGAAGTTATTATACAGGTTGTGTGATTCGGTAGAATCATATACAGGCTAATCCCATTATAATATAGTCCCATACTTAGATATACAATATAATCCAAAATCCAATACTCCTTTAAAAGCGTAATATATATAAAAGTAAAAAAGATTAAATTATAAATACTATAATTGGTTTAAATCGAATTAAGCAATGTTAACCTGAAAATAGAAAACCAATAGTATTGAATGATTATTCCTTTACTAGATTTTTTAAGATCCAAGATCTAATAAGATTCGAATAAAATAATCGCTTTATGATAATATAATAATCTTTAAAGGATAATCAGTACTCTTTTTTTTATAATAAAAATTAAAGGAAATCCATCTCTCCTACTCCCAATCCTTTAATTGTATTGGGTTAAAGCCTTCAACCCTATATTGTAGTACAGATGCCTTTTTCTAATAGGATAATACATTTTATAGAATTATATCTATAACTCTTCCTTTTATAGTAAGAATATAATTAACTATCAGTTAGGATAATTAATAAATTACTAATTAATAGTTCTTGCTCTAGGGAATTATTGTATCTATCGATCTCTAATATTATACTTATTTAGATATTAATAATCTTTATATATTAGCTGATAAACTATTATCGGCTTTAAAAAGCTATAATATCTATCGATCTCTAATATTATACTTAACTAAGTATTTAATGATCTCTATATATTATATAACAGAGTTTAATACTCTTTTTATTTGGATATATGTTTTTCTATTACTAATATAATCATCCACTCCTTTTAGTATATCGCCTTATATATTTTCCGGTATATAATCTTCTCTTTTGATTCCACCTCCGACTCCTTTTATAATTACCTTCAATTCCATTTCCAGTTTTTTTACCAAGGATATTTTCCTTCTCCTTTATAATCGTTAGTATAATTATTATTGTAAATGTTGAATATAAAGATACAATAAAATAATATTGATTTGAGAGTAAGAACAAAATGATATTGAGGTAATACATAATAAGCAATATATCAAAAGATAACGAAATTAGTAATTATAATTACAAAAAGAAGAATAAGAAGATATCAAAGATATCAATAACAATATAAAGGAATGGTGGTCAGGGAAAAGGTTAGATGTTAATAGAGAATCCCTAAAAGGAATATAAAAAATATTTCTTTAAAACGGAAATACTATTCTTCAAAACAAAAAACAGTAATATCTCTTTAATACAAATAATATAGGATATAATAAAGATGAAGATGACAATATCCAGAAGACAAATCAAGAATCTTCTTTCAAAGGTATTTCAGATATCGAATCCATTATTTTAGAGGTTCCAGTTTAAGAATCAATTTCTGTAGACCCTGAATCTATATTAGGAGCAAAATTTAAGATTATCTTAAATTTTATTGACAAATCTATTTCAGTAGGATCAAAAGCGAAGTAAATCTATAATTATCTGAAATCGAATAAAAGGATATAATGGATTTTAAAAACGAACCCTTCAAAATATCTAAAATGAAAACAAGTATAGGTTTTATAGCTCCCTCAAAAACTATATTAGAAATATAATCTCCAATACTTCTATTAGGTTTTCTATAAGGAACCTATCAATTGTATAAGGATCAAAGGTATTCGAGGAATAGAAATATTCGAATCTTGTTTTGAAAAGATTTCGAAAGGTTTACTTTGCTTTACAGAGTGTTTATTTCTTATTGTTGTTATCGATATAAAGCAAAAAGGCTTCCGAAAAAGAAAAGGAGATATCAAGGGAATCGGTTGATTCTCGAATTGTTAGAAAAAGGGTGTAAAAAGATAGTATTTTTTATCTAAGTAATTTCTAAAACGGGCTTTTTTGTATTAGCTGTATTATTGGGATTCAACTTTGCCAATATATTTAGTATAATAGGCTTCCCCGTTCTAATTATATTATTGGGATTCAATTTTACTAATGTATTTAGTATAACAGGCTTTTTTGTTTAGCTATATCAACCTTGCTCGTCTATTTTGTTGGATCTATCAAGGACTTGATCTTTCACCCTGGAAGACTAATCCTAAACTATACAATGATATGCAGAATCCGGGTTTATAATTTATTAACAAATCATATTGAATGAATGGAAAAGCCTTATTATTCTAAGGTTATCTGGCTAGAAGCTATTATATAGGTTGTGTGATTCGGTAGAATCATGTGTAGGCTAATCCCATTATAGTATAGTCCCATGCTTAGATATACGGTATGATCCAAAATCCAACATAAAATATAATTGTTTTTCAATGAAAAAATTAGCTTCTCCAGTTTTTTCAATGGGAGGATCAATTGATACTTATATATCTTTATTATATACTTTATCCTTATTATCTAAAGGATTAAATAAATTGAATAATTCTAGATCGATTTCTTTATTCCTATCATTACCCTTTAGATCTACATTTACCTCTAAAATTAATTCGTTTATAAATAATAGATCTGAAATATATTTAATAAATGAATCAAGAGTTTTTCAATCTATAAAAATAGATAGATAAATGAAATCCTTATAATTATTTTTATTTTAAATAATTATTCTATTCATTTCGATATAATCTTATAGGTCAAGGGCTTTAGCAAACTGTTTAAGTTTTTCTGTAATATGAATATCAATCATTCAATTGATGGAATCCATATAATAAATGAATTCCTTATTGAACATTACATTTCGAATAATAATAATTCTATCGAGTTTGAGTATTTATATATAATAGATTAGTATGTTTGGGATATAATCCATTAAATATTCAATATATACTCGAGGATTAGTTTTATATTATTTTCTATTAATTCCAATTTCTTTGTTTTTATTCAAAGGGTAAACTCGATATCTATATTTATAGATTCTATTCTAGTTAGGATAGAGATCGTTAAATATTTTCTTTACAAACAAAAGATTATCTTTGTAAAGATAATCACGGAATTATATATCGAATACCTTATTAAGCGATTTGAAGGATTTAACCTTCAAAGGATTTATATTATATAGGTAAATAACAATTTATATTGTTTCCATCCACAATTTGTCCGGTAAATCTATTATAATCCGTATTTTTATCTGTTTTATAATTATTTTTTATCCTATATATTCTAATCCTTCATTAAATTTATATATATGAAATAGGGATAAC
This sequence comes from Stromatinia cepivora, assembly GCA_014898415.1. Lineage (NCBI taxonomy): Eukaryota > Fungi > Ascomycota > Leotiomycetes > Helotiales > Sclerotiniaceae > Stromatinia > Stromatinia cepivora. The sequence goes on along the minus strand of RCTD01000015.1, from coordinate 646,514 downwards.
TCGAATTCGATATCTTCTTATTTGATTCATTTCTTAAATAATATTGCTTTTATAATTTCAATAATAGATATATTATTATTCTATTTGATCATTATAATCATTAGATTGTATTTACAATGAACCCAGGTTATAAAGTTTTAAATGATTATAAATACTTTGTTGTATATTTTGTAGTAGATTAGATATAAAAAGATTTTGTTACAATATATTTCTTTGATTAATAGAAATCATAATATATTATTATATTTTTTATCGAAATCAAAAAAATTCTATTGGATTTTATAAAAGAATCAAGGTGATTAATGATTATTTGGAATACGAAAAATAATTTGCTTTATATAAATACAAGTGCAATCGATATAATTGAAATAAATAATATTTTTTATTTTGATGTTTTATATTGCAAATATTAAATATTTAAAAGTTTCCTTTTCCAAATACCCAAAGCGTTTATATTATATTTCATTTATATCTTCTTTTGAAAGAAATGAATTGTAAGAACGATGGAATACTTTGTTTATTTTTCTGTTTATTATTGGATATATTATAGAAAAATTGCTTATGGGAATAGATAAAAGAATACTCGAATAAATAGAAAATGATTTGTATTTTAAGAATACAAGATTTTCAGTACAAATGTATTAAGCAATTACTATACTATTTGTATAATCTTCTTTATGAAAAGTATAATTATATTCTGAAAATTATAGGCCAGTTTTTTCCAATCGAGCCTCCAAAATAATATTGATATGAAAACCAGGGATAAATATTATATCATTCAAAACCAAATTATTATTAGGGTAACCTTCTTTTTTGATGATCTCTTTAATAATACAAACCCTATATTCTAGGATTCGGAAATTGGAAGTACCTGTTTCTATAAAATCATTAAGATCGGATAATCGATATCGATAATCATCCAATAAAGATATTATCACGGGATAGTATGATTACACAGCACTTTCAGGGATCGTTGAATAGGTGGTACACGTGATTGGTAGAGTAAAAGAATTGAATGACTTGCCCTTGATTATATGAATCAAGAGCTGTATATATAGAACAAATGAGTAATTATCTAGCCGATATACACCTTAATTAGGCTAGATCTTTGTTTATTAGTATATCAGGATCACCTTATCAATTGGTGGATTGGTAAGGGCTAGTAGATCCTTCATTCCGATTGGAAAGCATACGCTTTGATCCTTCATAAGATACAGGGGATTGCGGGGCTTTCCGTGACAGATATATTGTTTACAATATATATAATATTACAATTATCGAGTAAAATGTTATTGAACAGATAGTATATTCTCATTATTATAGAATATACCTCTGATTGATTATATCAAGTATTCAAGATAGCAGCGTTAATTGAAGGTCTTGAAGGATCAATGGAACCTTTCATCTATTTCTTTTTGATTTAATCAAAATGAAATTGCTTTTATAAATACAATCTTGCTCGATCCTTAATTACTTATAGTTTGTTTTCGTTAAATACTCTTTTGAGTAGTGGATTGATCCTTCTAATGAGTGTTAACTTTATAGTTTTGTAATTGTATATAATGTAATTATGATTAATTTTATTATTCTATTTAGATTCGATTTTGTAAGGATATTCCTAGATCTTTTTAATCCCTTGATTACTTTCAGAATTGATACTCTTTTTATTCTTTTTAAACTTTTTATTATTTTGAAAAGAAATAAATATAGAATATACTCCTCCTTTAGTTTTTAAGGAAATAAAATTCTGAAAGATTAATCCTTCAAAAATATCTTTGAATTGTTTGAATAAAAGATTAAATAATCCGAATTGATTGTTCATTTTGATCTATATAATTATAATATTTGCCTAGATTGGGAGTATCCTAATATTAACGATTTGTAGAAAAGTATTGATAGCGATTTCATCTTATACCTTAATAATCTTGTATACAAGAGTTTTAGTATAGGTTATAATTCAATCTCTATATCATTTGATAGGATCGATTTTGTTAAACAAGGTTTGTATTAGAATAGATCGATATTCTTGTAGTATTGCAAATTTAACAATAGTTATTGTAGATAAAAGCTTTTTTTTGAGTATATTGATAATCGTTTTGAATGAAAGAGCTGTAATATTCTGATTAAGAATGGATAGCTTTATAAGGTATACTTAATCAATTGATGATTCGATTTATTTGTAAATATCCTTGAAAGCTTTATGATTCTATGTATATTCTTATTGTTGATATTAATATTTTAATTGGAGAGAGATAAATTCGGAGGAGATTTCTTGGAAGGTAATTGGAAGTAAAGCAATGGATTTATTAAAAATGAATCCCGATGTATTATTATCAGAATCTTTCATTTTTATATTTCTATTAGTATTTTCTTTGGATTGAATTGTTATAAAATATTCCGAGAATTCCTTTTGATATTGAATTTGTTTCTTTTGATTATATTTAATTTGGAAATCGATAACAAAAGATAAAACAGATGGTTTGATTGAAAATCAATCGATTTGAGTATAAATAAGTTTATTTATCAGATTGAAGTTTGGAATGGATATCGTTGATATAGAAACAAATGGGTTATTTTCTGGATTGATTGAATTCTAGATTCCTTGAACTTGATATTTATTTTTCAAATATAGATATTATTTTAATTATTAAATATAGATTATAAAAAGAAAATCGTTTTGATCTTTTGCTATATTAAATGAAGATAATTAAATTGATATAAATATTGAATTATAAATAAAATAGGAATAATATTTTAAGAATAATCCTTTGAGTACTTAATAATTATCGAATAAGAAGTTGTATAGATTTAAAAGCTATCGGGCTCATAATTATTACGGGATAATATAATTATATAGCATTTTCAAAGATCGTTGAATAAATGGTACACATGATTGGTAGAGTAAAAGAATTAAATGATTTACCCTTGATTATATGAATCAAGAGCTGTATATATAGAACAAATAAATGATTATCTAGCCGATATACATTTTAATTAAGCTAGATCTTTGTTTATTAGTATATCAGGATCACCTTATCAATTGATGGATTGGTAAGGGCTAGTAGATCCTTCATTCCGATTGGAAAGCATACGCTTTAATCCTTCATAAGATACAGAGGATTGCGGGGCTTTCCGTGACATTAATACAAATCAACAAATTCCTTTATAATTATCTTTATCATCAAAAAAGAAAGGAATCATTGAATCCGAAAAAGATCTATTTTAATAAAAAAGATTAAATACATTTTATTAATAATATCTTTAAATTAAATTTTGATATTAAGGATATAATAAAAGAAGATTACAATTTGACAAAGGAAATCATTAATAAAGCTTCCTTTAATAAATAGTATACCAATATAGATGTTTCTTTATATATATTTAATCAATCTTTATTATTTAGATTAATAGATTTTATTGTTAAACAAAGGATAAAGATTGATAAAGGAATAATATATTATTGTTATTGGAGTTTAATAGATATAATATACAAAAATGATTCTAAGATGCTATTTTCAAATATATTATATATATTAGAGTTAGAAGTAAACTTGCTGTTAGGAAAAAGAATCTGCGAAATAGAATTGTAAGGGGAATTCAATTTTTATTATATATATTTCAAAAAGGACAATAAGAAAGTTATCTATATTAAAATACAAAATGGAATATATATAATTTCATATATAATCAAAGGATATAAGGATACAATTCTCTATTCAAGTATATATCAAAATGATTAAGAAAAAGGTCTTTCTTTAAAGATAATCGATAGTATTAAAGATATTGATAACGAATTAATATTTAAGGAGAAAAAAAGATATCTATTATAATATCAAAGATTCAATCATCTAGATCCAAATAAGATTAAGAATTTATACAAAGTATTCAATATAATCAAATCAATAAAGATCCCAATTAAATTAGATATCTGCGAAATATATATATTTATCAAAATGATCAATCATATTCCGAAGCAATTGAGTTTGTATAAATCAAAGAGATTCGAACTTATATATTTCGATATTACAGGATTATTCCCAAAATCGATTCGAGGGAATTGTTATTTCATATTGATCATTAACAATTATATAAAAATAAATTGGATTATATTATTTAAACAAAAAGATGATATAATTCAAACATTGAAAACTTGGAAAAAGAAAATAGAATTGATTACTGGAGAAAAGATTATTATAATCAGAATTAATAATATACCAGAATTTCTATAAGTTATTTATAAATAATCATCAAATATACAATCCGAAATTATAATAATTACTTTTTTATATCAAAACAAATTTACAAAATAGAATATAAAGATTACAAAAACAAATATAAAAGTAATATTAAAAGAAACTAGATTATTATTAAAATTTTGAAATGAAATTATAGAATATAATACTTATATCAGGAATCGTATTAATATTGATTTTAATATAAATAGAATAGATTAATTCTTTATAAAAGCTTTTACAAATATAATATTAAATATAAAGATATATAAAATCTAAGGAAGCAAATATTATATTTATATTAATCCTAAGATTATTCTGAAAAAGCAAAGATATAATAAATTACAGAATACTTCGAAAATCGATATATTTTTAGAATACTCAAAAATTACGAATAAATATATCAAAATGTATTCTCCAAAATTAGATTATATATTTCAATCAAATAAAATAATTATAAATGAATTTCATCAAAAAAGAGATTTGAATCTTAAATTAAGAAATTATAAATCAAATCCACAAAGAACAAAAAATATAAAATCAAATCGAAAACTTTGTAATAAACTAATAACAAACAAAGCATCTTTTTTATCTTTAATACCAAATATAATATCTATATCACTTTTATTCTAAATATTCTCTCTAATAGATATTATACTGAATTCAATGATTATATTAAGTATTCCAATTATTGAATTGAAATCAAATAAATTAGATATATTAATATCAATATACAATGAAAATAAAGATAATAATATCCAAAAAACAAATCAAAAATCTTCTTTCAAGAATATTTCAGATATTGAATCCATCATTCCAGAAATCCCAGCTCAAAAGTCAACTTTTGTAAATTCTGAATTTATATTAGGAATAAAATTTAAGATCATTTTAAATTTTGTTGATAAATCTATTTCAATAGAATCAGAAAACGAAGTAAATCCATAATCATTTGAAATTGAATAAAAGGATATAATGAATCTTGAAAACGAATTCCTAAGATATTTAATATAAAAACAGAAAAGAAATATAGAATAAAATCCTGAAAAAGAACAAAAAAACAAGATTATAAGAACATTGATTGTGATATCTATATAGATCAAAACTCAAGAAAATATAAAATATATTATAATTATAATCCCAATTATTTATAAGATAAATTTTTATATCAAAAACAAAATCGTTTTAGATTTTATAATTTCGTTGATAAATATAAACAATACAAAAGATATAGTATATCCAGTCAAAGAAATTCTAGGAATCAAAATATTAAGAATTTATAAGGAAATAATATCGAATCGAAAATACTTTAAAAAATGAAAGAAAGTTATTCAAAAGGAAATCATATCTTTAATTCAAAATGATACTTGGAAAGAATATATATTCCTTAAAAAAAGTAATCTGGTTTCAACGAAATGAATATTTATAATTAAAATCAAGAATAACAAAATAAAACGATTCAAGATAAGATTAGTAGTTCAAAGATTTAATCAGGTATTAAGAAAAGATTATAACGAAATATTTGTATCAATAATGAGGTTAAATACACTCAGATTATTTTTAACTATCGTTATAAAAGAAAATTTGGAATATTCATATTTCGATATCAAAAACACCTTTATTAAATCACACTTGAAAGAAAAGATCTATTTCGAATCATCCCAAAATATCAAAATCGAAAAGGGATATATACTACAAACTCTATAAAGTCTATATGATTTAAAGCAAACTAAAAAAGACTGAAGTTTACTATTAAAGAAAGAACTTTTAAATATAGATTTTATACAAAGTTTAGCAAACCCATATCTATATATATCTAAAGACCATAATATAATATTACTGATATATATCGACAATATCATTATTATATTATATACATTATCACAAATCACTTGATTCGATAAAAAGCTATCAACCCATTTTAATATTAAGAATCTAAAAGAGATTAATAAAATCCTAAATGTTAAAATCATTTACAATAGAAAAACATATATATTAACCATAAACCAAAAAGAATATCTCAACACTATACTAATCAAATACAATATTATATATAAACAATACCAAATCAAGAAACTGTCAATAATGGATTATATCTATCTTCGATTAGCAATCAATAATGATGAACTAATAGATATAAATGAATATCAATAACGAATAAGAAATGTGATTCATTCAATAATATACACTTGATCAAATATAGTATTCTCAATTGAAAGACTTTTACAATTTATAGCAAAATCAGCAAAACATCATATTATAGTTTTGAAGAATCTGATGTGATATTTATAATCAATAATCAAACAGAAGTTATAATTCGGGTTAAAAAAAGTATAATCTGATATTTGCAAAGAATATAATATATTTGATAATATAATAAAGGTATATATAGATATAGATTGGATTAGTAATAAATATAACCGGAAAAATGTTTCAAAAAGAGTTGTGATATTCTATAGAAATCTTATATTATAGATTAACAAGAAATAAATATCTATAGCTACTTTTAATACAGAATCAGAATATATTACAATAACAATATTCATTAAACAAAAAAGATGGATTATATAAATACCCAAAGATTTATTTAGATCAAATTATATTGGAAAGAATAAAGATATGGTTCAAATACTTGATAATAATCAGGGCGCTTTAACTTTAATTAAGAACCTATATTTATATAAACGATCCAAATATATAAATATCAATTATCATTTCATTAAGGATTTAATAGAAAAGGAGAAAATCGCTACTAATTATATCAATACATACAATATAATTATTGATAGAATAATAAAATTTTGTATAAGGATTGTTTTCAAAAGATTCAAGAAAATGTTAGAATTAATAGTCTAAAAAGATCGAATAGAATATCTTCAATAGAAGAATATTGGAAATGAAGCCATTATAGGATTAGAATTGAGGTTATATGATTATAATGGTGTATAGACTATATTTGGGGATAATCTCAATTCTACTCCTATTAGAATTATAGATCCTTAGTTCAATCTATATAGTCAACAATACTACTACTTCCTGCACCAAAAGTTAACATTTTAAGTATTAAATATTAATATTTTATCAAAATAAAATTTGAAATATTATAAAATTACTTAATATTATTAAATCCTATTAAATAAAAATTTATATTTAAAATTTAAAATTGAAATTATATATAATTTAGGATTTATAAAATAAAATTATACTTTTTTCACTTTTTTTATATTATTATAAATTGATAATTTATTAAATAATTTAATATTTCTTTTTTATAATTTAAAATAAATTAATATATAGATATTTTTTATATAATTTTCTTTTTTTCATTTTGATTATGAAAAAAAAGTAATCTTTTAATATTTTATTATTTATAATGAAATATAAATATAAAAACTATTTTAATTCAAAATTTTAATTAAATATATTAGCAAATTATTTATTGATCGAATTCATAATACAATTTTAAATGCGTGCAAGATATCGGGCCGTGTATGATGTAGGGATATCGGTTAATGAAGTGACTACTGATTATCAATATTATATACAAGTGAGACTAACTCCTCGACGCGGACGAGAACCTATGTGTATTAGTCCCCTTCACAACCCGTATAGATATCAGGAGATGTCGTATAATACTTGTACTGACCACCCTCTCCTATTAATATTTCCATACATTTTTAATCGGTCAATACGGCACAGCCAAATAAAACTATGCATGTATCACGGGATAGTATGATTACAGAGCACTTTCAGGGATCGGGGAATAAATAATATATATGATTGATAAAGTAAATAGAATTGAATGATTTATCTTTAATTATATAGATCAAGGATTATATATATAAAACAAATAAATAATTATTTAATTAATAAATATCTTAATTAAATTAAATCCTTATTTATTAGTATATCAAAATTATTTATCGATCGAATAGATTGATAGGATCTAGATGATCCTTCATCCTGATTGAAAAGTATACCCTTGATCCTTTGTAGGATACAGGGGATTGCAAGTCTTTCCGTGACAGCATGACAATATAAAGAAGATTCAAACTTGATACTTGAGATGATGTTATAATTAATATACAACGATGATTGATATTTAAGCTATACTACGAACGGTAGTATATATAAAGTTCAATATATATAATCTAAATAAAATATTATTAGAAACATTTTGAAATACTGAAATTTGTATATTTTGAAAGTATTTTAAAATGTTTTCTAATTATATCGATTCGAATAGATCTAGAATAATATATATATAAGTTTTTAAATCTTGAAGTGATTAAAAAAGAGTTTTTATTATAATATTAAAAACAATACCTTTTAACATTTTAATTTTAATAACTACCAAAATACATTATATTAAATTAATTTTATTTACTATTAATAATATATTATTTAATATTTATTAAATATAATAAATCTATAAATTTATTTAATATTAATTAATAATTCATGATTAATGTTAATTCAATAACGATAAAATCAAAGATTTTTCAATCAAAATCGAAAATTATTATTTTAATTTGAAATCTAATTATTTCATTTAAGAATTGATTATAAGATTTCCGATAAATAAAAAATTATATTATTATAAGAAAAAGTTCTTTTCAAAAATTATAATTTGGAATATAATATATTAATTATTAAATATAAGAATATAAGATTTGAAATTATTTATTATCTTATCTTACTCTAGATTATATAATATATATATTTTTTTTTTCGGTTCTCAAAATTCTCCTAGTCGAAATAGAAAAGATTATTTACGGCAAGGTCGGCACTAGTAAAATCAAATCTAAGCTGTTTTGTGGTATGACAATGTGATGGACACGATGAGCCTAGAGCGTTTTCCACACGTTTCTATCAAAGTAAGCCCTCGCTTGACGGATCCCCTGTTAGACTACGAGTTATCGAAGGAATTCATTCTACCGCACTTATTATTCTTTAGTATTGATAAGAACGTTGTGTTCAATCTGACAGCCAACACGAGCAAGATACGTAAGATAGTCGCAATATTGCAACAGTTGCTTGCGGCGAGGACACTCAGGATCTTCTGAAAACTCTCATTCTTATTGTGCTAATGCAGGTGTGTGGCATACAAGTGCTCGGTAACTCTATTTGGCAAGTAATCCCTAGCTATTAGCAACAATTTATTTCTTCACCAAATCTGTCAAAACTGTTGAACCCTCCTTCATGCATGTAATACCGGCGTCATTATACACCGACTCCCGAGGCCACCTATCAGGGGTCGGGTTTCTTGACGATAATGACCTGACCATGGATGAAAGACATTTATCCAGAACTGAAGCTGAAGCCTCACTACTAAATACCTGTACATATTCTTATATTAGTAACATTGTGTGATATGCCTGTTGGTAGAACTATTGAGTGTCGCAAGATGTGATCTAATTTCAGGAGTCATTAGTTCATTTCTTCAATGCAGTCACGATCTAATCATGCTTCTTTTTCTTTCTTTCACTGCTAAATTAAGCCGGATTATGCAAGTAATCCTTAATATCGGGCACACCACTGGATTGTTTCTGATCGTTTCACAACTGCACCAACCACACCCTCTTACTTCGGTGAGGTGGTTGTACTCGGTGAAGACAGTCTTGAAGTTTGATATGCACAAGTTCATTCGGATGGCTAGTAAAGTTTGAAGAAAATGTGGGCATGCGGCGTTAAAATGGGCTGATTTGCCCTCACTCTATCTGCCATCGAATGCGTTGAGATAAAAACGAAATCTGGATGGGTGTCTACGTGACCTTGAACTCATACCAGCAAGCAGAAATCACTAAGGAGACAGCTCTTACAGTGGAAGTAGGCAGGATTTAATTGTATCCATCTTTTGACACAGTACTTCTTCAGGACCCAGAATTACAGTACTAAATCCCTAGAGCCAACTACGGGAACTATGGAAACTCCAGAGAACCCAACAAAAGTCACGTCGTCTGGTGTTTTAGAGGAGATAATTATGCCTTCCGAAAGCAAATCACTCCAACCCAGATTGGATGTCGAGTACGGTTTGCCTGTCGATCCCTTGAAAGATGAGACGAAACAGTTCACGGACTGGAAGGCAGGAAGGCAAGAATGGCTCATTATGATTGTCCTGCTGATAGTCTCTCTAATGGCATCTATTGATGCTACGATTCTGGTTCCAGTGCTTCCAGTGAGCGTTGATTAAGGCCTTTATTGGATGTAAATTTTCACTGACACTATGACATTGGTTGAAATTCAGGGCAGCGCTATCGATACATTCTGGGCCGGCACATCATATCTTTTGACAAATGCGGTCTTCCCTAAAGTAATCTTCGATATATATTATATGGATATTATCATCCTAGATATCCAAATCAATCGTAAATAGCCTAAAAACCCTATATTCGTTTTGAATTCTCCTGTATATTGATTTTTAATTTCTTCAATCTTTTTCTAATTCGCTTTTTTCAAAATTAGCTCTTTTTTCATTCTCGTTATTTATTTTACTTATTGTATAATACAAAGTACTTGGAAAAAAACAAAAAATTCCCAAAAAAAATTCTAAAAAAAGAAATTTCCAAAAAAACTTCTTTTTTCAAAAAATAGAATCCAGACACAAATTGGAATATATAGAATATCTTCGAAATCAAGAAATTCTAAAAAATGATAATATAATAATATATATTTTAAAATTGAAGAGTTTCAATATTTAATATAATTGTTTTTGTATGATTACACGGTACAATGGTAACGCGAACGATTCAATCCGAAAAAAATTAAAATAAAATAATAATTCGTTGATTATTAATAAAATAAATAGCTCTGAATTAAATAATATAAATCAATTAAATAAGGATAACTTCAATTTCAGATTGTTACTTTAGGTATTCATAACTCGTACAACTTTTATTGTATTATATAATTTACTATCTAATAAGAATGAATCTTTCTTGCATAATTACTCTTATACCTTGAAATGTAAATTAAACATCCTTATTCTACAATAAAAAAACATATATAATATCCTTTTTATAAACATCTAGGATGTTTATTTCAGAACCTTAAAGCTTCCAACCATTCTTCGCCGCACTTTCGAATATCTTTGGAAGGCAACAGTTGCTGTTCCTTTCCGTCCTACTATTTACCGTTGGTACTATCATCTGCTGCACTGCTAACAACTTCATGCATTTTTTTGGCAGGACGCTCGGTACAAGGGATTGGTGGTGGTGGAATCATTGTCCTAGTCCTCGTTATTACGACCGACATCATTCCTCTTCGACAACGACCTAAATATAATGGTTTGATTCAAGTAGCATGGGCATTCGGAACAATAACAGGCCCACTCATTGGGGGTGGTATCGTGAAGCATACAACTTGGCGCTGGATATTCTATCTCAACTTTCCTTTTTGTGCTGCCGCGCTTGTTTTGACTCCTTTAGTTTTGAAACTCAAAATGCAGACTTCCTCCTTGAAGACAAAATTTTCTCGTGTCGACTAGGTTGGTGGTATTCTTTTCATCGCTAGTGTAACTAGCTTCTTGGTAGCAATAACCTGGGGCGGAGTTCAGTTTGAGTGGGATTCTTACCAAACACTTGTTCCTCTCACACTAGGAGCCTTCGGATTGTGTTGCACGCTGTCGTGGGAGAGATAGCTAGCAACAGTGCCCTTTTTAAGGCTTTTTCTCTTCAATAGCAGGTCAGCTATACTTGCCTATGTGTGCTGCATACTTCAGGGTTTACTGGTATGGGATCTTTCCCCAAATCATTTTCTCATAAGACTGACATATATCTCAGATACTAGGCGGGCTTTACTACATGCCATTCTACCTTGCATCTGTGAAGAGCCAGTCTCCAATTCAAACTGGTGTTGGTCTTCTACCAGTCACCGCCAGTCTTCTTCCAACAAGTATGATGGTTGGTCTTATCATGACCCGTACTGGAAGATTGAGGTGGGCACTATAGAGCTGCTGGGTCTTCATGTGTGTGGCATACGGCCTTCTAATAATGCTCGACGAAAACTCAACAACAGTGTGCTGGGTCTGGGTCTTCATTGTTGTGGGATTCGCTCACGGGTTCATAATGATGCCGATGATCTTTGGCGTCCAAGCTATAGCCAGAAGCGAAGACGTCGCTTATGCAGCAGCCATATACGCGGTTTTGCGGACGTTTGGCCAAAGTATTAGAGCAGCTATCGAAGGCACAGTTTTCCAGAATCTACTATCGAAACATTTGAGACATGCTGGGCTACCAGAGCCAATTGGCAAGAATGCAGAGGGCTTTCTGAAAGAGTTGGCGGCTCTCCCAAATTCCTCACCTTTTAAAATGCAGGTGGAGCATGCCTACGGACAGGCTTTTCATGCAGTCTTTGGAGTCATGCTTGGGATCGCTGGGCTTGGCTTGATTTGTGGCCTGGAAATTGGTAAATTATGTCTGGATAATCCGAAATGAATCTTAGCATGTTCTTTGGAAGAATGGAGAAGACATTGGTACCCGTACTGATAGCAAAGTAGCATAAACTAGTCAATGCTTAGCCAGGTATTTTCTTATTAGGGATCTTTGTGGAGAGCGGGGATGCAAACGACGGATGATTAATTTGTGTATGAGAATTCTGGGAGAATTCGAATAATCATTTTAGATAGAATATAAATAAATATATGATACCTCGTAATATATCTGAACCATAATTTAAAGAGGTGAAGGTTATCTTGTATTGACTCTGTAGGGTCTCAATAGAAGAAGAAAGCTGATAGGGAGAACATGATACAACTTGTTCCTAGATAGTCTTAAACCAATAGAAACTGAGAATGTTTCTATAGGGCATCAAGGTTTGAAACCTGAGGATATGGAAAGACTAAAAGCGATATGATATGAGATGTTCTTGTTCGAGTCTCGATTCTAACTTTATTTCTTGAAGAGGTTTAATAGTCAACTTATATCTTCTTATAGGTATAGAGTTATTTTTGTTTAATAAAGTAAAATAGAGTTGTAAGTAGCTGTAAGAGTAGTGGATTAAAATACAAAAAGTGAGCTTATTCAAATAAGTAATAATATCTGAGTTACAACTTATGGCGGCGTTGGCACTTGGTTGAGGATATGGCGATAGTATCATGCCACCCGATAACTTTCGCCCACCCATCGATTCTATCATCATTCTACCACTTGTAAAACGACATTCAGATCCATCTTAACCCTTCCACTATGGCCATTCCAATCATCATCAAGCTCCAGAATTGTTATTTTTCACTCATTTACGCTCAAATACTAACACCACACCCCAAACTTAGCACTCAAATCACCCATCAAAAACCTCCCTTCATCCATCAAGATCACCACCAACACCACGATCGAAGATGTAAAACGCCTCATCGCGAAAGAGGTTCATTTCAATGATTCTAATCGCATCGGTTTATTCTCCGTTAATGGAAAGAGCAGTTTAAAGGATCGTAAGGCTTTGGTTACGAAGCAAACGGATATTATGAACACGGGTACTCGCTGTTAGGGATCTCGGTATGCCACTAAATGTCCAAATTCGTTTCGATATATAAGAATGTCCCTCAGGTAGTTGATATCAATCTAGGTCCACAGATTTCATGGCGCACTGTGTTCATCGTAGAATACGCCGGCCCAATTCTTATACACATCGCAGCCCTTCTTGCTCGACCATATCTGTACACCTATATCTCCCACGGAGGTCAATTATCCAACACGCAGTTTCTCTCTATGATCCTAATACTGCAGCACTACCTGAAGCGCGAACTTGAAATTGCTTTCGTGCATAAATTTTCCGCGACCACCATGCCTTTCTTTATTCAACATCTTCAAGAATTCTTTTCATTATTGGGTTTTCGGTGGTGTAAACCTTGCATATTGGATTTACTCACCTACTGCCACTATCGCCGGACCTCCAACCCGAATTGGTAATTTTTCCTGATGAAATCCAGAATATTTCTATCTAATTCGTCTAACTTAGGAAACCTTCTCACCAAACTCGGCGTAGCACTTTACCTATACGGTGAAATCTCGAACTTGCTGGTACATATCGCATTGAGTAATCTACGATCTTCCTGCGGAACGGAGAGGGCAATTCCTCATGGATATGTGTTTAATTGGGTAACATGCCCGAATTATTTCTTTGAGACGCTGGCGTGGATTGGAGTTTGCTTTGTGACTAAGAGCTGGGCTGCGGTTATGTTTACTATTTTTTCGTTCGTGCAAATGCGTGTTTGGGCTATTGGTAAAGAGAAACGATATAGGATCGAGTTTGGTGATAGGTATAGGAAACATAGGTACACTATTATACCTAGTCTGGTGTAGGATTATGTTGGGGGTAGGAAGAACGCCAGGTCTAACTTGGTTTGCCTGGTGAAAGTACGTCTGGAATCCGCACAACCCCACTCATTTGCTACCTAGTTAGTCGGGCTCGTCATGCCTATTTTCTTTTCGTCTCTCGAGTAATCTACAAGTTATGGTTTCCAAGTATCACTTACGAACAACAGTTAGGAACAGAATGTCATTGAGTGGAAGCTATTCTCAATTAAATAATATGAACTATCATTGTGCACGGGTTCGATAGTCCCTGCATGACTGTGTGATGCATCACAGCGCGAAGCCACAAGACACTGAAATTTTTTCCCTTATTCATATGCCCCATCATCCCAACTCCGAAAACAAACCCACAAAAATAACCGCAATGTGGAAAGAATTTCAAATGGCTCATTGTCTCCCAGCACTCCCAACATTCTAAATACGAATGTCTTATGCCCCTGGCTAGGAAAGAGAATAGAGTGGGAAAATGGCCCGCAGAGAGCACTGTAAGGTCTATTTGTCGATGAGCTTCCCTGCCATGTATCAACCATCAGACATCATCCACCGCCATCATTTACTGCCACCACCGCCCGCCGCCCACAAGATGCTATAATCCCATCGATAGCAAACATCATTTACTGATTTGCTCTTCTTCTAGAATGCCTAACTGTGATCAAACCATGAACAAAGTGCCACATAGTGAAATTCAAGAGCATAACAAACAAACCAAAGCAAGGCCACCAGATATCGAAATAGTGATACGTATTGTTCGTACACATATCACTCATATCGATGTAGTTGCAAGTCTCAACCGTAAGATTTGAACCGACGAGATTCACAGCGTTGAGTGGAGTAGTCGTACCATTTCCATAATCTACAACGCCATTGATAACTTCAAGATTCTTGAGGACGAGGGATACTGTCCATTTGATATCGTCGGTGTATAATGGAGGGAGACAGATAGGAAGAATAATGGCCATACAGATTGCGCCGGTGAGGATAGCGCATTTACAGTGGACGGAATCTTTGAACTGGTCTCTGAACTTGCTGCGTTGAGGTGTCTTTGTCGTGTTATTTGTAGCATTTTGGATAACTTCTGGGCTGACGGTTGGAAGGGTGCCGAGTTCAATATCCTTGCTGATATCCTCGAATTTGTCATGGATAGAATCTGCGCCAGATGACTTGGTTGTGTAAGTACTGCTTCGGCTGCTGGCAGCAACTGTGCTAGAATCAGATTCGAAACCTTGTTCCTGGGCCGTAAGAGGAGACATGTTCGATGTTGTGATTGAGTGTGGATTTATGACTTGCTTGATGTTAGGATATTACTTTTAAACCGAGGTAATAGATAGAAATAACTTACTTTGTTGTGGAAGACACAGTGTGGTATGATAGAGTTAGAATATGTTTGGTTTGTATTGTAGGAAGATCTTTTGTTTGGTTTTATTGAAGTGTTGTGTTGAAAGCGGAGGAAAATTCATCTATCAAGAAACTGAGGTCTTTATATATCCAAAGCTATGTGTGTATACGGCAGTCTCTGATGCCCACGGTTGACCGTAGCTGACTAATATCACTGTTTGTAGTAAAGATTCTTTCTGTACGGTGGTGAATGCATATTGTGGAATATCTGATATTCCACCAAAATTGTATAAGCTTTTATCAGAACCGTACCAAGTCATTGTCCATTCTTTCACCTCACTCTTTGGGGGAGTCAAGGGAACTTTTGAAGTAGGATGAATGAGTATAGAGCTTAAAATACTCAACCAAGAGGATAAAAGATGAGTGGAGATGAGCGTAATTCAGAGCTTTACCTATAGTTCCTATACTTCCATTGCGTCGAGTATTTTCTATTCTTTAATAAATTTATATTCCCAAACTTGCATTTTGTTCTCCCCACTCTATCCTGAAGTTTGAACTTGCTCAGATGTAATATTTGATATTTTAAAAGAATTTTAGGCTGCATCACAACAACTTTATATTATGAGCTTAAAATTTCGACATACTTTGGTTCCATTAATTCACTTGAAACCAAACATTCACATTTATAGAGTCGTTCAAAAGAATACCATCACCAACCAAGGCACAGCATAGTAGTTTCAGCATTCATACTTCAGATATTCTAGGAGTATTGTCTAACTAATTACATCTCTTGAAAGACATGTTCCTGTGATATCCCACCGATCTCGCAAAGTCCATAACTCTGTGCGTTTTCCATACCATACCGAAGAACCCATTCGTTTTCCATCTCAAATATTAACAATCCCAGTTTTTATGTCTCTCATGCGTTAGATGAAATAAACCAACAATGCACACACCAAAATGAAATCCTAGTGAGCATGCAAGCCTTAAGTGCCACTTGATTGTCAAATCTAAGTCTACACATTGAGGAGTATTATGAGTTTAGGCGTATTCGGCTTTGGTGTGCGCCTTATTTCGTCCACATTGTGACCTTCAAACCCATCATTCTTCGCCTGCAAATCTCTAAGAAACACAAGCAAAAACAGCAAGACCAACTGACAAGAGAGTCAGCCCCCAAATGGCTAGATAAGTCCACTTGATTTTAACTCGATTCCTGCGCTCACATTCCGCAATACAAAGCTGAATTTCCGCCTGCCACTTAGCAGCCTCTTCTTCTTTAGTTCTTTCTCTCAACCTCTCATACGTTTCATCCTCAGTCAAAAATCTCATCAAATCGCGCTTCAAAGCCGATCGTCTAAACTCCCGAAAGCGGCGCAGTTCCCTCTGTTCAGCCTGGTATTCCGGATCTTGTTGCAGAGCATAGAGTTCCTTGACCTGATCGGCTAGATAGTCGATTTCTACCTGTCGTTGAATCTGGGATTCTTTGTAGTGTTGATATTTTTCGTAGTTGGGACTTATTTGGAATCGGATCGAGTCCCAGTCTTGTCGTCGTCTTTGGGTGTTGTATCGCCATTCTTGTTCTCGTCTTCGAGTGAGCCTTTCTCGAATTTCCCGTTCTTTTTCGACTTTGTGACGGAGTGCCTCGAAATAATCGACCATTTTTGGTGCGTGCAGCAGGGTTTTGTTAGTATTACTTCCGGGATTCTGGTAGTATTGTTGAGGAGGGGAAAGGAATTATCACTGGTTTGGAATGAGTTGACTTGCTGGTGGTTCGTGTGTTTTTTGAAGCCTTGGTGTGAGCTGCTGCGAATGTTACAAGTGCTGTGGTGTGTTGATTCGTAGAAAGGCGGACTGTCGATGTGTAAGTAATCGGTAAAAATTATCTCCAGATGTTGACCTTGGTGTTGATGATGTTGCAATCCAATGATGATGTCGATCCAGTTCTTGGCGCTGGGCGTTTCAAGATGATGTTGTATGAACTCTGGACTCAAGGGGATGGAAGATATTTAAGTATTGATGCCAGGTTCATACCGTACGACAGTTCTGCCATCCTGTCAGCCGGCTGTACCAGATCATTGGAAAGTGTATGGCTCAGAAGTTGATCAGTAAAGCCAATACAATATCAAGCTTATTACTACCGTACCTCGGTGAAGAGATGAATCATCATGAATGTCACCAGCAGCGAAGTCAGAGAATACAACCAAGCATGACCAATATGAATGATTACAGAAGTTGATATTCGAGAACTAAAACATTCATACGCTAGAGGATGAATAAGTTATTCTTCGTACAACTACAGCTAAACTGATCGTAACATCAGTCCGTAAACAGGCGCCTTTTAACAACCAGACTATTGAAAACATTGTCAATCAACAACTTTTATCCTTCGCGACGAACCAAAGCTTTTAGAATTGAAACAAGAAACACAGTATCATCATTTTCCTCCTTCGCTATCTACATATGCACCCATTTGTGCAGTGTGAATTCATATTGACCATGCCGAAGACCAATCCTTGAACAAAATGAAACTCGTATACAGCGCCGGTGGGAAGAACAAAACTACCGGCTAGAATGGGACAGAAAAAATCGAGACAGGCCTTGACTTGAGCAAAGACGGCGTTGTGGAAAGGACTTTTGTGCGGAGGAGCTAGAAGAATTTACCAAATTGGCGAACAATCCACGCAAAAGGCACAAACATGCAGTTTCTTTCTTCCTTTCTACCTTGGGGTAGAATAGCATGAGTAGCTTCATCTCTAGTTAAACTATCATATTCTCCCAGATCGGTATTGTAGTGGACGAAAGAGGAGTCCTATCAATAGAACCATATCAGTTTAGGGGCCTTCAATAGAAACTATCTCTTTAACTCACAGTAGCCATGTCAGAAGCTCTGGTAAAGGAAGAGCAAGCGTCTCGTGAGCCGCCGGAAACCTCGAAGACAGCACCAACTCTAATCATTGTCTCTCGGTTGGTAGGTTGAGCATCACGGCCACTGTGCGCGATAGGTTGCATTTCGAAGCCTTCAAGTCCACCATCAAAAGAATTGCGATTGAAAGTAAGATTTTGTACTCCAAGAACTCTAGCACGCTGCTGGAGTTGACTGCCGAAGTCAATGGGTGTGGCTCGACGGCGTGGAACTTCTTGGATCTCGTTGAAGCTTCTATTCATCTCAAACTGTTGATTCTCGGGCTCTTCGATAATTGTTGGAGTTCGAACGGGTACAGGAAAAGGTATGTTCTCCCAGGTTGGAGAGGGTACCGCGATTTTGGGGGATGACTTCGCCGAGTCGGAGAGGAATTGGTGGAAATCGGCGGACTGAAATTGGATTTTTTCTCTGAATGCGGCATGCTCTTTTTCAGTTCTTGCTCTGCTGAAAGCCCATTTTTCGATCGCGGCTTGGTTTTCAGCATATATGGATGAGCTTTCAGCTGTGGTTCCACTACGCACCTATTAGTATCTCTGCCTTATGAAATTTGATTGAGAAGTGGGTAAGATGATTCTTACCTCGATTCCGACGGCGCAATTCGTGGAGACATGACGAAACTGTCGCCGGTAGTCTTACTCCGACTTCGCGGTTGTTAGTATTTTGTATTACAAAATCTGATATCAATCTGGGAGAGAGAATTCTTACGTAGAATGCGACATGACGCGTATTTATTTTCTCGCAAACGGTCGAGGAAAATGTTAAGAGTTACTTGAGGTATTTCAATGTACAACGCGGTAGTAATTGAAGCGTTTTGGAAGCCAAATCGTAAGAAAGAAATTCAAATTTTGAAGTGTTTGCGCAAAGATGTAATGGATGGAGGAGGTTATAGTTGTGAAATTATACTTGAATCAAAGATATTGAGGACTCCCTTGATGGCAGAAGAGAATAAATCTCGAATCACAACGAAGAAAAGAAGTTCTAACTGGAAGAAAGGAAATTGAAGAAATTATTGTTTGGGGAAAGAGGGGGTGTCGACGCGCCGAGACAAAAGTGAGAAAGATATTGAAAGATATTCACCTGTCAAGACTGTAGAATTCACCGCCTAACCAAGTTATCACTGGCTACTCGAGATATGTTGAGCTGTAGCTTTGGCAGAATAGCTGGTTAATCTCTTATTATATCTCTAGATAGTTTTGTGAACTACTAGACATGATTCTCTCTGGTTTGGGCATAATTGATACAAGCTCTTGAATATGATTATGAACTTAGAAGATTGTAGCAATGTAGGTGGGAACTACTTTGGCATCTTGCTTCATTTATAGTTGTCACTTCAGTCATATAAGATGGTAGAAGAAAACACTTTATAGATCAGAGTCTTTGATATTCACGAACATGATATCTGTGCATGCAACCAGATACCACAATTATCAACAACCTAACAATTGTCCTGATTTTTCTTGAACACCAAAGATTCATTTGGATAGATAACCCAGAACAAAGCAAACTCTCACTGGTTTGCCTTTAACACCAAAGTCTTCAAAGGCTCATCTCAATACCAGCAAATTGAGCGCCCTCCCCAGAGTCCCCCTCACTCTGAGCCCCTGATTCAACGTCAATCTTCAACTAACTCTCATATCAGATCAATCTGCCTTGCATCTTAACAATCTCTCCACATAAATGCTTATCAACCATGTCGAAATAGATAGACAAATATATAAACCCCATAGGAAGAAAACAAAACGGGCATATAGCTAAAGTAATATCACTTTCCTGCATATCTTGTAACAAAATGCACTGTCAGGTATAAAGTCATAGGAGTGTCTACCTGTTAGATCGAATGTTTGCCTGGTTGAATAAGACTACCATTGAGCAAGGGAATATCTCTGAACTCCAACATGAAGACCTTAATCCCTGAGTAGATGTTATATTTACAGAAGAAGAAGTACCTAACTCTAAGGTTAATGGCAAAAGAACTCAAGATAGGAGATCAACAGTCAGAAGAATTCGAAGTAGGTTTGGGTATGGATCTTTGTATACCAGTTGACCCTGTTCATATGCTTTTGGTAACCCCAGACCTCTATTAGTCTCCATTACTTCATCAATAATAAATGAATAAGAATCAGATTTGGAACAAATTGGGGTGTTTTTACAAAGACCCATCATCTTAGCTGTTAGCTAGTAGGTACCGCAATTGTATAGGATTAGATGATAGCTGTCAGCCAATTGTAAAGCACTGGAGAACTCAACAATGCATTAACGCCTTTGATACAATTAAACTCAGATCAAATGGAGAGGTCTGGTTTATGAACTGGAAAAGTTTGGAAAACAAAAGAGGCAGCTGATGTCAAAGATGGAGGGCTGCCATCACCAAAAATAATATCAATGTATGAAGGTATAGTGAGAAAAGAAAGAATTTCTTGATAAATAACTTTGACATGGTTTTTCGGCTGTGGTATTAAAGGACGCTAGTCCTATATTGCACAATCTTTCAGATATTTACTTCTGATTTGATAATGAATCATGAAAAGAATGACAGAAAACTGATCTGCCATATTTGTATGAAAGTATGGGATCTTGAGAGAGAAGAACAAGGGAAAGAAAATCGTGGAAGTATAAGGGAATTTATTTAAATCTCTGCAAGTCCGGGACATATTGGAAAGTTGTAATTTCAAATCAAGGCACTTTGGCTTAACTCAAACTGTCTCCACAACCTTGTAGGGTTTGTATATTGATACTTTTATTCTGCTTCTGAGCTAAACATCTGCGGCAACTCGCGGACTTCCTCAAGTGCAGTTGCCTCTTTCCTATCTATATTTTGCCATCGCCTTGTATTAAATACCAAGACTTTCCATCATCATACATAGCATCACAATTCAGCGCTTCCTTTCGCTAACTTAAACTTGAAGTCTTTTACCCCGCCAATTCCTACATCGACCTTGAACAACGCTCCAGCATGTTCATCGCCTCCAGCAATCGCACTCGTAACCCACAACTCGGTTCCCACAAATACTGGACATGTAATACACTTCGTCGGATACTTAATCTCGCCGACGACTTGGCCTTCCGTATTGATTTTCAACACACGCCCTTCTCCGTATATACATTGCCAGATATTCCCCTCCGAGTCAAATACGAATCCATCGGGCTCACCATTAGTATCAAGTTTCCAAAAAGCTCGCTGGTTGCTGACATCACCAGTCGACGCGTCATAGTCATACGCCCAGATTGTTGATTCCGTTGTGTGGGTGAAGTAAAGAGTTTTTTGATCAGCGGACCAACCTATTCCATTGGGAATTGTGAGACCCTCGCGGATTGTGTGGCGTGTGAGGTCATTATCGAAGCGGAACATTGTACCTAATACCAATCATACTTAGTGTTGAGCAAACGCAAGAAATGAAGTCTGAACATCAAGTGCGGGGCACACCACAAGGTCATCAACTGAGGGACTCGGAGCCCAAGAAGATATGCCTGACCATTGGTCTCTGTTAGGTATCAATGACTCGAGCTTCTCCTCTATACCCAATCAGAAATCAAAATATCACCCACCCTCACTTTGTGGCTCCCCCACCCAAAAGTCATTCATGGTCCCAATCCAGAACCTCCCTTTTGGATCCACCGCCCCATCATTACTTCTCAACCTCCCATCATTGACCTCACTATCATAAAATCTCTTCAGCAGCTTCAACTCTCCATCACTCCTCCTCATCACGTAAATCCCGCTTTTGCCACCCACCAATATCTTATCGGTGCAATCTACACCCTCGATATCGGCTGTGACGCCGATGGGAATATCTAGCTGTATGGTCGTAAGAGATGACGGACCAACAGTGAGATCTATTGTGTGGAAGCGCTTCTTTTTGATATCTACAAAGCGGAGTGTGTTGGTGGAAGGCTCATAGAAAGGTGCTTCACCGAGACCGCAGTGCGGGTTGATGTATGGCTCGGTAACTGTCCATGTCTGTATTGAAGACATGGTGAAGGTATTGAGACAAGTGAAGCTCAAGTTCTAATGGTGCTTGAAGGTCAGAATTCGTGTTTAGATGTTGAGATTTGCTAGCCAGCTCTCACATTGTATATGGTGCGGGGAATGTCTGGTGGGGAAGTTCTCTTGACTGATGTCACCACGACATCGGAAAATCTTTTCAGCGAGAATTTGGTCCTGAATTATTGCTTCCTGGAATGGATTCAAAACAGCCCAAGAATCTAGAAAATAAAGGTAGAAATAAGTATTTCTACATTTTGATACACTGTCGCTTTCATATACGTTGCATTGGTATTCCGTACCGTGTTTAACAAAACTCGGTACCCCCGGGCCTTTTCCCGTCATTGCAGAAAGGCAATCTTTTTGGCAGATTTCCATGGTTGAGATACATTCTGATACCATTTGAGCCGTAGGAACATTCATATGCTATTGAGATACGATGGTGGCATAATATGCCGTTTCCTTGATAGGATTACTATCTATCCGATGCTACCTTTGCTACTTTGATTCTACATTCCTCTCACACGTCCAAGTCCTCGTCCCAAGGATTTCAACTGGTTGTATTGTTGTTCCCCGTGTGCCATATATCTATGTACTGTGTAGTTATGTCACAAATGACTTGTCTATTCTGAAGGGACACGTCGCATTGGAAGAAGAGCTCGGTGCACATTCTCTGACGTGTCGCCATTGTTGTCCTCCGATTTCTTGATAGCCCACTTTCTCCATTATTATATCGTGCATAAAACCGAGATTCCCCGTCTCTGCCGGCGACCCCGCTTTGCAGGTTTGATGGGTGATATGGTATAGATGGTACTTATTGCTACTGTTGAGGTTAAATGAAGGCCGAAGTCTAACCACCTTTTCATGGGTCTGTCCCGATATAGGCAACCGAGATTTGATTTTTCCATTTTGAGCGTCTTATTAAGCCCAAATAAGTGTCTGTGGTTTGTCTCGACTGTGAAATTAGAATTGGAGTATTGGAATCATTTGTATTATATGGGTTTTCAAGTGCCCGGACATGAGAGTTAACCCGCGATTTAGGGTTAATAAAATCTTCAAGTGCATCCTGATGCTTTGCGTAGACTGCTATTAGTCTTTGAGACTTCGTGATGAGCCATAAGATAAGAAAACCACTGGAATCCTTTCAGCTTTCCGAGGAGAGCTTCTTACGCCCCGGTAGCGCGAATGCAGGTGAACGATGCAGTGATGCGTACTCGAACTTGCCAGCAAATAAATGCGTGTAATCACTTACTGAGAAATCCAAGACGTGGAAAACTTGCATCGCCACTCTTCGGCTTATACATCTGACATCTGTACATCATTTGCGATGCTTGGCCGAGATTAGGGTGCGCATAAGTTGGAAGAGACTTTCACGCTGCGCATGAAACAGAGGCGATAATGCAGGCGATTTATGATAATGTTGCCATTGGCGCCAGCGAAGAATCTTCACCGCTGGGGCTAGAACCCCTTTTTCGTCCCTTCGCCTTTCACCGACAGTCGCAGATCTATACCTTAAGCCTAAATTAGACATTTGCGTGGCAAACGTGGATATGATTCGGTATGGGGATGAAGCTGCAAGTGAACGCACGCATAAAAATCATCGACTTGGCGCTATCTCGTCACATTGCGCAAGAGAGAGTCGATCCCGGACCCCATAAGACTTACTTACGACTTGCAGATTCGGATGGGACCCGTTAGGACCAAGCAGCAGGAAAGACAAACAGGCAGACCGCTGTTCGCCATGCGTATTTTCGCAAGCTCTGGATGATGTGGAGAAACAAACTGTTGCTGAGGCAATTGACGGATCTCTTTCCGATGATACATGCTAGTGTATATTCACGTGACCAAATAGTTTCCAGACGAGAGTATGCACGGATAAGCTTAATTAAGCAGACAAATGCTTTTTTTTTGTGTTGCGTTATCTCCATTCTGGAATCGAGTCGATCATGTTGTGTCACTTCCGAAACGGGAGCCCCGCGATAAAATAGCATAGCATGAAATGTGAAAACATTTTCTCAATACCAAGGTTTGGTTGGGTTAGTTGAGCACTGAGCTCAAGGGAATTTTGAATCAAAGGATATTCCAAGGTTTGTTTCCACGTGAAAATATTGATAATTGTCAGGGTTTAGATCCCCCTGGATTGTATGACAGTAATTCCCAATGAGTTATAACGAACGAGTTAACCGTGGTTTGGTTTGATAAAGCGGCCTGACAACTCCAAAAGCTCAAATTATAATCATCACACACTCATCCAATCCCAGCCTCTTCATTTTTCCTGTTTCGTATCACCGAATCGGACGTGGTGGCTGGGACGTTAAGAAATCGAGGTGTTCGCGGTTGACATGGTCCCAGGCATTACTCTGTAAGTCAATGAATGACATTGGATTCGAAAAGCACATGACTGTCTTTTGCTGCGACTGTCTCCCGCTGCGTGTCCATTATGGAGTACATATGCGGTATCTGCACGTGCGGGGATTTACAACGTGCATCTTCAAGGGACCTCCCAAGCATTGAAGGGCCAATCATCCCAACTCGCCTCGTATTTTCTCATCCATGTAAACAGTATTGTAGATGGGTTGTCGCTCCGCATTGTGTATTCAAGATGGAAAGAGACTTGCTCTTCCCTAAAATCCCCGCTCCTTCCGAAGTTCTGATGGGTCGAGTGTTCTTTGGCTTTATCACAGTCGTATCATATGGTCTGCATAATTGTGATGTGAATGAACTCGCATTGCTCGCATGGACCGCTGTCCAATATCTCTCCCTTACTTATCATGATGTATCGGAGCCAAGGGCCGAATTGATTAATGACATGACGTTTTTCGGTCTTCCTAACCTACTTTTCAAGGATTAATGGTAAGCAAAATGTAGATTGTTGAGCAGTATAATTTCTGAGAATGGTGACCCGATAACCTTGAGTGCTTGATAAATAACGAAGAACAGCTTGATTTGGTAAAAGTACGAGGTTCTGCAAGGCCATTAATGGAATTATGGGGTTGCCAATACCAATCAAAACTGGAGACAATTGCGATGGAGCCAACAGAACCATTTAATAATACCTTATGCCCATAAGATCCGGAGGTGCTACCGAGAGTTCAAAGAACTCGTGTAAAAATGAATACAGTATTACCCCCTTCATCAATCCTCGTTTATTTTGTTCACTGAAAGTAATGGGATTTGTGTTCGAAGTCCATCAAGATTTATTAAGATTAACATGTTGTTCTCATTTGCAGCGATTCAAGGGTACGGGGATCTAAGATAAAGTCTATGGTATAAGTAGTCACGCTAAGATGAGGTACCAATAGTTTGAACCTAAATTAACAGTGGATATTTGACCCTCGCGAGTTTACTTCTATCAATCTCCTCTCGAGTCTCGATGAAAGAGTTATTATTGTAGGTGTGAAGAGGGTTATCTTATTATTGGAGCTATGATTCCTGACTATATAGACCCACAATCGTACTTGCCATATTGAGCCTAACATCGATCTTTGAAAAGTTTTGCTCAGGTTTAAGCTTCTGCACAACGTATGAAATCGATAAAAAATAACCTTCCGTATTATTTTAACTTCGAACTCTCGTGAAAGCTTGGTAACGAGCGTAGAGCCCGCCCAAAGAACATGGAGAGACATAACCAATCGTGGAAGACCGCCGACGGGCGACGATGGCGTATCCATAATCACCGAAATTATGAGACAGAACGGTCGGCCTAGTTGTTGAAGAGGTTAGATTATTATAGACGAATTCTTGTTCATCACATCTGTCCGTGTTTCATCAAATGTTTTGGGGTTAATTCTTTCTCCTGATAAGTCTTTTATACAAGCATAATGAGGCCGCCAGGACCGCTTGCAAATTTACACAATTGTGGCATCATATGACAATAGATGTGATCTCTGTGGATCAGGTACAGATGCCTTTTGGGCAGCTATGCGCGCTGTGTAATTGTTATGCGGACCATCTTTTTGAGGTAGTATCGTCAGCGGCACGGCGCGTGGCGCATGACTTTCCTTTTCTGTAGAGCCGGATGAAAGGGACCAACCTTTTTGGTACGAAGAAATAAGTCATATGTGTGCTCATATGTGTGCTGTCCTGTTCCGTGATTTACTTTCTTGCCCGCCTTACGCAATATATTCGGACAAGGCGATTGATATCGACGAATGCTTTGGGTGCGATTCCTCGATATGGAATATTGGGAGCGGTTGTCGAATGTGATGGGCTACACTTCCATGCGATGGCGCCCTCCAGGATCCCCCAAACATACATACATCAGTGCGTAGAAGACTTGGAACTTATGCAGCTCATCTTGCTGCCGCTCACCGGTGCTATGGTCCAAACTAAGTGTGGAAATAGTGTGGCTAAGCCAGCGTACGACCACCGGATCAAATGTGTCGACATGGGTTAAGATTGCAAAGATCACCGAGGTCCGCCATTCCAATTCTAATTTCAAGGTTCTAGTTCATAAATTTTCTGTTCTAGAAAAAGTAAACAGGGAACTAACAGTTTGAAATCGAAATGTTGTAATATTTCCGGCTTGACATCATTATGTGCATACTGTACCTGGCGTACGATGTTGGTCACAACTGATGGGCGATCATAGAACTTTCCGAAGGATTCATCATTCATGAGACCTGGGTACAACTGAACCACTCAAAATTAAAGTACTCAAAGTATTCAATTACTCAATTGAACTACTTGAGATGCCCAATAGCTTGTTTTATTTATCTAAGCGTCAAGCAAGAGGGCCAGCCAGAGAGATCATCCTTACCTAGAATACAGGGCAGGAAATTAGGTGTTATAAAAATCTTTAATAGAAATAAGTTTCACTTGGATAATTTCCATATTTCCATAATTTCTCTCCCGAACTTGTGAGCCAGCCTATGAATATCACGAAAAAGTCCATACGATGTGTGAGTGGTTCGTGTGAGAAGTCTTGAGGCCCAAGCGAAATAATTTCTAAGCTCTAGTTGTTTAATATTATTAGCCATACCGATGTACCCATCCATGCAGTTTCCCTGCTGTCAGAATTCTCGGGTC
The DNA here is from genome assembly GCA_014898415.1 of Stromatinia cepivora. Taxonomy (NCBI): domain Eukaryota; kingdom Fungi; phylum Ascomycota; class Leotiomycetes; order Helotiales; family Sclerotiniaceae; genus Stromatinia; species Stromatinia cepivora. Next base: position 618,704 of record RCTD01000015.1, on the reverse strand, counting down.
CTTCTACTCGGTGGGAATAAGAGAAAAGAATGTTTAAAATCAATCCTCCAATAAATATCCGTCGTATATAGGAATGTCAAAGCTTTTTTCTTTGTAAATGATCAAAAAGAGGAGAAATAGATCAAATAGGAGAATTGGGAGTGAGAAATGGCTGTTTCCGTCTACTTACTTTTTCTTTACACTTTCACTTGCAGGATTTCTCATGCATGTGTATCGCTTCCACCTAGACTTAGGTTGTGGTCACTTGGTCACCACGTTGAAAGGTTACCAACCACACTGATTTTGTCCTGCAGACTGCGGAAGTACTAATGCAAAGCGATATGGTATCCATCAATCAAAGTTCCTTATTTCTACAGGGCGTAACATGGGAAGAACGTGCGAGCTCGGCAACGACTTCGTTCTATCAGCTTTAGGCTATACTAGACTTTTAGCTAACTCAACTAGCAAGGGAAACTCGATAAACCTACAGTATCTACAGTGGATTCCCATTTCACAGACCGTGGCTTCAGTGTCCTTTCATTGCCGTGCTAATGCAGGATAGCATCACCTCCCACCTCTGATTCACTATTTTCCCAATTCCTTCAGCACACTGATTACGGAGGAAAGAAGCTCTTATCTTTTCTACGGAGAAATATGATCCTTCAAGCTTCGTCTATATTCACACCAAAAATTCATCTGATCTGGATACACTATGATGGTCGTACTATCGTAAACAACAATCCATTCTTACGAATTGCTACAGCGGGGAGATTATGCATCTGTAAGATGTGTGTTGTATTACTTTGTTAGATGCATTATCGTTCTATGCGCCCATGTATCTATATGGGTTCCTGTCACAAATGATGTGAAGAACATCTGCCTACCTAGGCAAGGTACAACAGCTAAAAAAAAAAATGTCTAAAAAGCACTCTTTGCTCAAAGGAGAATATTAATGTAGTCCATCTATATGAATATAGCGTGATACACAAGGATCTTCTGCGCGTGGCCTCCCGCCTTCCGAATGCTGGAACCAAGCACGGTATGGCTCCAGAAAAAAGTTTCCTGGGACATTGTGAGCCTCTAGGCTTGTTAAAAAATCATCTTAAAAGGCTACCTTTAAGCCCTGGTACCTGGATAATACCACAATGCCTGCATCCAACAAGCAACCCCAGCTAATGCCTCGAGAAAAAAAAAAAAAAGACCCGCTTCACTACAACCCTGGAAACAATTCCATGAACTCTTGTGGGTGCTGGTGCGGTGAAGGGTAGAGTCAGTGTCTGTGAGCAATGAGCGTGGGACTAGGATGGTTCGAAGAACCACAAAGCTTGGGGTCTTCCTCCTCGATGCAGAAAGTTGTGTAGAGCTAAAAGCGTCATCCACCACATTCTTCCATCTATAGTCATCCATCATCAATCTCTGCATTTTCTGTATTCCTTTACGACCAGACTGCCGCATCATCCTATAGAAATTCGATGAAACTAGATTCTGACATTCCCTCGGTGCTCATCAACCACTCAGAGAGCTTTTTTACTGTAAGACCCGTGAGTGGTGCGCCAACCTTCAAAATCTCCACATCTGTATGTTTATTTCGTTATGCCTTCGTTTCGTTCCACACTACTGGTTATGGCATCCACTCTGTTTATCTCTAATGCTCAGTGAGTTTGCCTCACAGTATTACAAGTCATTCATTCCTTTTTTGGTTCGAGGCAAGGCCCGCCTTCCAGATTCACATATACACGGTCAAGTCTTATGCTCTTTAAAGAATCCCTGTCGAACCACTTCACCTCACAGGAATCACACAAATACATCATAAATAACCACTCATGCACACAAGTAATGCTTTTCTATTTGACGATTGAATTTGAATCTGAATTCTTCGAGTGACGAAGCTGAGAATAGCAGGAGAAAGCGCTGACCCATCACCGCTCGCTGGAAAGCCTCATTGGCAAGCCGGCGCCATAGATATTCGATCTGGCTGTTCAAGGTCCTCTAAGTCGCCCATTGCGCGAAAGTTCTTCTTTCGTTGCTTTTGCCGATAACGCGCAAACATCTCCAGTGCTAAATCGCTTTGCCGGAACCCAATCTTCTGATTTACTTGAACGACGACTTTCGGATTTTGTTTCTAAGCTTCACAGCTACCAGCAGAGTTGGGAGGGAGAGGGAAAACGTCAATGTCCCGGTCCTCGAGACCAAGAAGGGTTAGGGGATCAGGACTCGATGTCGCAGAGGCTTTCTGCGCCTCGTCCTGCATCTCGCTCACCACCAGAAAGTCAAAAGATTACTCTCCCACCAGTGCAGGTGCGAGATGATCCTCGACATGGAGGGCGACAAGCAGACAGACAACTAGAGCAGGGCAACCGAGGATTACAGCAACCTCATCATACATTACCATCCCCTTCGTTGCGGACTCCTCAGTCTGCATCAACCGGTGAGGATTGGAAGTCCTCTGGACCATCGCGCGATCTCGGTGTACATTCAATTCTGAATCCGACAGAGCCTGAAAGCGTATCAAATCCAAGCCGCCGACTAAGTGGCGGCACTACAGGCTCGCCACTCTCTACCACAACAGGGCCGACTTCACATTTTGGCGCAAGCCCTTTGGTGGCAACTACTCATCCTTACTCCAGTCGGCCTCCCGTCAGCACTTCGCCTTCCTTAGAAAGTTTTAATCCAAATTTCCCAAGGGGCCCAGCCCGCAGAATGCTAACATCCAGATCACCTCGGCCTGCCAGTATAGGCAGAGCACCTGTTCACGGAACTATCAATGCACAAGAGTCTCCTTTCTTGCCCTCGAGAAGGCCAGAACCAGCGCGAACTCCGGGTTCGGAGAACCCCCCTATGCCAACACCGCCCGGGCAAATTCAGGCGCAGCACTACGGATTTCCTCCTACAGGGACAACGCCGGTCGATCGACGTACAGATACTTCTCAAATGCAAGCTCCAGGGCGTGCTCAACACAGCGCTAGTCCTAGCATCTCAGTATCTTCACAAACGCCGAGCCAGACTTCCCCCGCGTCCGGTTATCCTTATCATCAAAGTGGGCAGAATCCGCAGACAAGTGGGTCTTATTTTCCAGGTTCGAGTTTTAGCTCTTCAGTACAGCAAGGGAGTGGATTACAATTACAAGCACCGCCTGCGGCATCAGAAGGTCCGTACAATGCTTCTCAGATTGGTTCCTCACTCCACTCCAACATAAGCTCAAGGCAGGCTTCTGCCTCAGAGCCCTATGGTGTCTTGACAATAACCACGGCTCACGGCGTGGCTTATCATGTACCCGTGGACACGCACCAAGCGTCGCGTTTAGCTGACGAGAAGCGTGCGCGCAACGCAGGAGCATCGGCGCGATTTCGACAACGCAGAAAGGAAAAGGAGAAAGAGGCCTCATCCAACATCGAAAAACTCCAATCACAAACTAGGGAATTGGAACGAAGAGTGAGAGAAGCTGAAGGAGAGAGAGATTTCTACCGAGGAGAACGAGACCGTTTTAGGGATATGTTGCTCCGGAATCCAGGAACTAGAGATATGGCTCTTCATGGGCCGCCAAGTCCTCGTTCCATGAGGCCAATGTCTTATCCAGGTCCTCCACCAAGCGGCCCGCCAATGAGCTTTCAAGGTTCTGATAGCGGTGAAAGACCAGCAAGGCGTCGAAGGACTGATGCACAAGGCGACTTTATGAATGTCCCATACTCTCATTCTCCAGCGTCAACTCTACCCCCCGTTCAAACTGGATTCCCATCAGCTCATGGCCAAGGACTTCCTAGCCTGCCACCTCTACGAATCGATAATCCTTCGACAGGTTCAGCGACAGGAATATCGACTCCATCGATATCGGCAGGGCCCCCTTCATTCGATCCATACTCGCGAGGACCATACGATCGAGCATGGCCTAAACAAGAAAGCGGCGGACGAAGATGAAATTTCCTTCTTGAATTTTACTATAATATGCTTGATGGAAAAGACGGCACATCATATTTTCTACCCTCGTTTAAACGCCACGAATTTACTTCCCAAATCTAATACGTTATTGTCAAATATACAAATCTACCCCTTCTATTAAAACTACATACTTGATCGTTATCTTCGGCATGTATATTTACGCTATTTTACACGACACTCCACTATACATACCTATCGCAAGATTTTCGCAAAAAGAATTGCATATCTCGGGCGACCGAACCTTATTTTGCTTTTGCATCCGTTTTATGTTATATATACCCCCCTGGCGGCTGTTTCTGTTCGTTACCTTCGTTTGTTTCTTTTGTGAATGCGAGACATTTCTTTTTCTGACTGGAGTGTGGACAACTTGTGGGAATTGGTCAAAACATCATTTAATCTGTGATACCATTTTCAATTGGGAACTAGTCGGAGCGGTGTTAAATTTGGAAATGTTATTTTATTTGTTTGGGTAGTGGGGGGGAAGAGGGTTTCTAGAGACAAGCAAAAAAATATCTGATGGGAGGATTTGAAAGCATATCAACACCTACAATTAATATTACGCGGGAGTGAAGAGGGAGGCAAATTTGAGGTCTCAGGAATGTAAGAAAAGTGGAAGACGGCTGTATCTAAAGACAATGTTGCTTTTCCGGGGCTGAGGGCGTTGGATTATCATATACAAAAATCAGACTGTACAACGATAATGTGTATAATCTCAAGTTTACAGCACTTTTATTGATGGGGAGGGAGTTAGGAAACATCCTGGAACTACCACATTCCATACATAATTTGGTATCATGATAGATAGGTAGTTGAGGTCATTACTGCCATAATTTATATCATTTTTGCCTCGCATCTTCGACCCTTGAACCATTGTCCCTGTCATGAGAACCTTATTATCTTTGTTCCAGATCTCCTACATCATTGGTTTCACCTTTTTGCATAGCATTGTGTGAAGTCGGCGAGAGGCACACTTGCAATACAGAAAGGAGAAAGCGAGGCGTACAGGTCTCACTCCTAAATAGACCTTTCCCTGAAGCGACGGAAAAGTCTATTAACGAGTCTCTTACTCATAACAATTAATCATTTTTGATATCCGATGGAGGCTTGAATACTATTCAGAAAATTCTAGATTAGATAAGAACAATTAATTGCCCATTATCATCGAAATGAGGCTCCCCGCACATTACTGACCATACCGAGCTACAGCTTCACGAAGCTTGTGCACTATAGGAAGGGCCACCCGAAAACTCCACTAGGATTTAGCTGCCATTGGCCTTATCTTTTTTATCCCACCAAGCACGAAGCTGTAACCTTAAACAAACAATAATTGGAAGCAAGCCCCGCACTTGCATCACCTATGGTAATTACAATAGAAAAGCTTTGTACATCTTCTATCCATTGATCTCCTCCTTCAGATGTTCAAGGTTATTCTACCTCTGCAATCATATCTGCGTAATACAGCATCTCGAAGACTCCCCTCGTATTTATCTAGCACGGCTCCTCGAGTGAAGACTGAATTCTCTTTAAAACCCTCATCTCTTTCGTTACGAGATTATCACAGATCTTTCAGCAGTCAATTTGCCAAGATGTCTGACCTGACTGTTGAGCTTACTGCCCCCAATGGCAAGAAATACATTCAGCCAACCGGCCTATTCATCAACAATGAATGGGTGAAAAGTAGTACCGGCCAGAAGATCACATCTATCAATCCTTCGTATGTTGTACCAACTTGGCATATTACCACTCTGCTAATTTTATGATCAGAGATGAATCAGAGATTGCATCAGTATATGCTGCCTCCGTAGACGATGTCGATACCGCAGTCAAAGCAGCTCGAGCAGCTATGCGCAACCCTGAATGGCGCGATATGTCCCCCACCGATCGCGGTTCCCTCATGATTAAACTATCCACAATCATTTCGGAACATACAGATATACTTGCAACGATTGAAACTTGGGATAATGGAAAGATTTACAACGATGCCGTTGCTGATATCGCAGAGGTGGAAGCTGTTTTCAAATATTATGGAGGATATGCCGATAAGATTCATGGACAAGTGATAGATACTGGTGTTGCCAAATTTGCATACACAATCAAGGAACCAGTGGGGGTCTGTGGCCAAATTATCCCATGGAATTATCCATTAGGTATGGCTGCATGGAAGCTAGGTCCCGCTTTGGCATGTGGTAATTCTGTGGTGATCAAGGCAGCGGAACAAACTCCATTGAGCATTCTTTATTTCGCAAATTTGATCAAGGAGGCTGGTTTCCCACCAGGTGTGGTCAATATCCTGAACGGGTATGGTAGAGAAGCGGGAGCTGCAATTGCAACACATGAAGACATTGATAAAGTGGCTTTTACTGGTAGCACTAGCACAGGAAAAGAGATCATGAAGATGGCTGCAGGCACCATGAAGAATATCACTTTAGAGACGGGAGGAAAATCACCTTTGATGGTTTTCGAGGATGCAGATCTCGACCAGGCTGTCAAATGGGCGCATTTTGGTATGTTTTTATCCCGAAAATCGCATGCTGTGTCATGTTCTTTTTCTCCTGTAGCACAATCCTTCAAATCTCCTATTTGCTAATCCTTCCTAGGTATTATGTCCAACCAAGGTCAGATCTGCACCGCCACGTCTAGAATCCTCGTACAGGATTCCGTTTACGATAAGTTCATCGACGCCTTCAAGAAACAGATCAAAGAAGTTTCCGTTGTTGGTGATCCATTCGCTGAAAACACATTTCAAGGTCCACAAGTTACTAAAGCTCAATACGAACGTGTACTAGGTTACGTTCAAACAGGTAAGGATGAAGGCGCCACCCTCATCGCAGGAGGTGAAGCTTTCACAAGCGCCCATCCTTCAGGCAAGGGATTTTTCATTACCCCCACTGTCTTCACAAATGTCAAGCCTAGCATGAAGATTTACCGTGAGGAAGTTTTCGGACCATTCTGCGTTATTGCTAGCTTCAAGACGGAGGAGGATGCAGTGGAAATGGCAAATGACACAACGTATGGTCTTGGCAGTGCAATCTTCACAACCAATTTGGACAGAGCGCATAAGCTTGCTAGGAGAATCGAGGCGGGTATGGTGTGGATTAATAGTAGTCAGGATTCTGATTTCAGGATTCCATTCGGGGGAGTCAAACAGGTAAGTGAATCTTCTTGCAATGACCGTGGAGATATCCTATTAACTCAAAAAAAAGAGCGGAGTTGGAAGGGAGTTGGGAGAAGAGGGCTTGAGAGGTGAGTTTCATATATATATACATCAGTTTTCTTTGTTTTTTTGTTTTACTAACCATTTTCTACTGAAATAGCTTATTCTCAAGTGAAAGCCGTTCACATCAACTTGGGTACAAGGCTTTAGGCTATTTGTGTGTAAGGAAAGTGTGGGTAGGTTGTTTAACAATAGTAATTACGTGTGGATGAGGTGGTGGTGGATATGTATGTTGATGACAAGATACCAATGATGACTTGGGCTTTTTACTTTCCAAGGAGCACCGTTCTGTATTTCCGCATGTCTATTGTAATGATGTGTAACATACTATCTTGTTTATATGATCTGATATACGCATTTACAATTAATTAACTGAGAGCTTGATCGTTATGTTGTTAGGTGCGCTCCTTATAATTTATCGAGGACTGTGGCCTCATATTTCAGGCATCACACCTAGACGTGCCTTAGACCAAACCTCCAACCCAAATAAGGGCTTCGTGCTAGCTAGCTGCTCTTCCTTCCTTCATCTTTATTTATTTCATCATCATATACATTTTTATCGTGATACATGTCTACATATGAAACTCGATCAATTACCGATAGTCTCGAATTTATAACGTAGTTCTACAAGAGCTACAGAAATCTTACTTCTCATATCAACAGCTGTATGTTTCATGTTTCATGCTTCATGACTTGGTCCTCGCTCACTGTGCATTTTTAATCTTTGCTCACTATATATATTTGCTACTGTGGTTTTTTATTTTGTAAATGCGTCTTTCTATCGTTTTGAACTCTGAACTCTGAGTTCGTTTTTGGAATTAGGTTGGTGGTGTGGGATGGGTGGGTTGAGAGAGGAAGAGAGGGTAGGTTGGTTTGTTGTGGTGGATGGGCTTTTGTTGTGATGTTTTTTGGTTATGTTTGTAGATCCCTGAAACTCAAAATTTTGATAGTGGCGAGAGGTAAAAGGAGAGAGGTGAAAGGACGGGCGGTGGGAAGTTTTGGGCTGGAGAATGTTTGTTTGGGACTTGAAGATGTTGTGGACGATGGCGGCGATATGGAGAAGTCAGATAGAAGGAGGGGATTCGTGAAGTTCGTCGATGATCAGTTTATATCCTTCGAAGCCTTGCAAAGATGTGGTGGTTGATAAATCATCGCGCCATCCAGAATATACAAACCAATTCTCGGTAAAGAAAGAGGCAATAGGTTTTTAGTGTCCACGCCCTCATCGTGCACGGCATAAGGAATTTCGCCTGAAACTGTATCGAGAAGATAGAAGGGTTTGGGGTCTTTTTCAAGGTGTTGATCTTGGTATTTGGATTAGTGTCATGACTTGGTGTGATGAGTTGATGCGATGAATGGCCGAGGAACATTTGAGTTTGCAATCTTGTTACGATGTATACATCATCATCGTGCATAATCTTGAAGAAAGTGTTGTTCAAGTTGTCGGGATAGCGGACTAGTTCACTAATTCCAGAGTATTTGGGGTCATTATAGTTCTCTTGAATTTATGCATGAGTATTCGGAATGTTGCATGGTATGCATGTTTTTCCGAATATTCACGTGGTTCTTACTGCGTATCGTGATAGCATATCAGTCAGTTATTTTCTTGATAACTTTTATTTTGCCAATACTTTCCTCATCTTAGACATATATACGCTTTAGTCATCGCGGAGTTGGGAGATGGAATGATCATGAGTGTCCAGTCCCGGAATCGTGGTGATGCTCGGTGCCGAGACGACATCAGGAAGTTGCTGGGAGAGATTTGATTATAGTACGTGGTGGATGAGGCGGTTGGGCAATATTTATATCTTTACCAGTGAGATGTGAAAATTCTGTATTTGTAGATTGATTTGAACTTATTCTGGATTAGATTGACGAGGAAATTATTCTGCACCACCGGGAGTATGAGACTATCTCGGACTCCGGCCCAAAGGTGGAATTACTTTCCATCGCGATATTGATCTGACATTATTTTGGTTTTTGGTAAGGAGGAGGATTATGCGGGATCTGTGGTTGATCTAAAATTGTTCTATATGATGGTCATCTTATGGATATATCTTGGGCGTCTCATGGTCTTCAAACTAGTGTTGTTGAGAGGTAAAAATATAAGGTTTTGATGTGGTCAGTTTCTTAAGTTGGTGATGAGGGGGGTGTCACTTCTATAATACCCTCAATAGGCATGGCAAGACGCAGGATAGAGTTTGGGCATATGAGAGAATTAGATTTGAGCACAAAAATAAAACGTTGGTTCTGACTTCTATTGTGACTTTATGATTATTTATGAGAGACTCTAGTACGAGTTTTTGAGTGGAATGAGAAATCTCGCAGAGAGATGAATGTTCGTTTCAATTGATAAATGTATACAGACAGTATGTTTCCAAGCAGTAGCCTGCACACAATATCTCTTGATTAAATGTCTTTTTGAGAAAGGAGAAACGAATGGATTTCAGTTTTCTTTCCTGGGTTGATTTGATGAACCGGAGGTGGAGGTTAAGAGAATGAACTCCAAAACCAAGAGCTTTTAGCTACATTCTTCTCTGTTTGAAAATTTTCATGCGCCTGGTCCTTCAGACTTGTTCATCCGCATTCAAACTTTCATGATGGAGCTAAAGTGAAACCGTCGCTGGATCTAGGTTGTCAAAACTGAAGGTGTGAAGTTAGGGAATGTATCCAGGGTTTTCGATAGTCCGGACCTCAGTCAGATAATGAAAGACTTTTGAACTTCTCAATTGATTTATATATTAGAATCTTTTGAACTATTCAGAGTATTTAGAACATTCAAAGTTTTTGGAACATTTGAAGCATTTGAAAGCTTTCATATGTAGTCTGTCAGTCTGCACTATTGGACACACTGAATGTGTTCTACTTCGCGGAAGTTGCGAAAGATAAAAGTGCCATACATGAGCAAGAAATGGACGCAAGTAACCTCCATTTGGTCTTGAATTCGCGCTAAGATACATCCTGTCGAATTGAATACAGTATCGAAGCCTGACACAAACCCATTTATACCCCCACGCTCTCTCGGACTTCAATCTGCGCTGAGATACATCCCGCCGGATTGAAAAATACAGCAAAGCCTCCCGATACAAAACCATTGATATCCCAATACAGTTCTGCACGTTCCGCAGCCGATCCACACACTTGACCACGTACATCGCGGTCCATAACCCTGCCATCGTCGAACAATTTAGTGGCCGGCAAACTTCCAGCATCCTTCGAGATCCTATTTAGGTTTCTGTATGTAAAGGTCACTAACTTCCAGTTTGACACCAATTGATTCCAACCCGAATGATATTGCAGTCTCGCCGAACCTTCATCGTATGATACCGCGTCGTGATCCTCCCAACGGTCTTCAACTCGTTCATAGACAGTTTGGCTGTCAACCGTCTCGTCATCCGAATCGTCCTCCTCGATGTATACTGGTGTTCCAACTCTTTGTATACAAAGATTGAAAAAGTCAGCGGCAGCGTAGCCGAGGCCCCATTTGGTTATTTGTCGAACGTCTTTCGGATTTGCTCCTCCTGAACATCCCCACGAATTGTATTGTCCATGACGAAACTAAAACTGACTGCCGTCCATATCGGAGAGTAGACGTAATACAGCTGATCGTTAGAGACTGACTGCGCGAAAAACAACTCTATCCCTTCTCTGGGGTTTTCGGATCGACAAATGGTCTTGAACACATCCGTACCAATAGCTTCTGCAATCATCGTAGATGCGACCCGACGCGTTGCTTCCGATATGCTTCGTTCCATACCGGCCACGTATGCATTGACGGCACGTATGTATAGGGTGCGGTCGTGGCTCGTACCGTCAAAAGGGGTCAAATAACTTGGTTGGAGGCGTTGAAAGCGTTGAAAGTACCTTGCTTGAATATGCCGTTGTAAGAGATAGACAGACTTTACTAAATCAATCGTAACGGAAGGTAAGGTCAACGAAAATTTCAACGAAAATTTCAACGAAAATTCGGCCCTGACCTTCAGTCTGGCTTTTTGGTGATTCACTTTAGGAAGTTGATTTGCCTGTAATCAAGATTTGACAATTTGAAGATGAATTGAAAAGACAATTGACTATCACCCATGGTAAACTAGTCTCACTAGATTTCATGGGGATTCTCTTGATTCGTTGCTCCATATGAATGCATTCATCTTGTATTTTTTTCACACACGAAAAATGCCCATAATTGCGACCTTGTGGTAGAATGAGTTTCCACCTCATCACAGCAAATATAATAAATAAGTTTTAACAGTTAAGGCCACTGTTACTACTTGCAATTCTCGCACGAACTCCCACCAATGTATTATGTATGTGTGACTGATATTTGTTCTGCCATCCATAAATTTGTATTGACCTCGCTTTTGTCGCTGGACTGAAGCACCGCCAAATACTCGCAACTTGGAATCCTATCAAACGAGATATGATGAACTTGTTGTCTTAATACAGTGCTCCACGGCGTATTTTCAATCATCTATATGAGGATTGATCCATCAAGCATCTCAATCTCATCGTTACCTAGATACAGGTATCATATCAATGTGACTTCACATCATATCGAGCCCGTTCAGATTTAAGGGCACCGTCCCCTACATGTTACATTTTCCATCTTGATTATATGACCAAGCATTGAAATCAAAACCACACCTTCCCACTTTCCAAACATCAAAGTATCACCTCTTACCTCAAGTGTCACATCTTATATCTCAACCATCTCTTCCTCGTACAACTCAGCCCTTTCTTCTTTCCTTCTTCCCTCCACACCGTCAAACCTATTTAAAGTTCGAATTTTTTATAGATTTTCTGAAAGGGATGAACTTAGCCACTCCAAGCCCAAGCAACACCTCATTTCCATTCCCGAAGATCCCAAACTTCTAGACGGGACATCTTTAGACCGAGGCTTCGCAAATAGAGAGATCAAAGCACAACTCTGCGATCTGCAATCCTCCTGAATTCCTCCTGCATTAGAGAGTTTATGTGGATCATCCCCCAAAAAAGAAAACAGATCCGAAAGTAAAAAATATGGATCATGATCGATATCGTGCCTGTTCCATGTATGTACTGTATCCACAGCTTAAGTTATGGAGTAGGTAGATAATCGACGGGCGATTCCTACGGCCAAAAAAAAAGAAACCGTCGATGGAATACACGCAGGTGTCACGACATATATTATAATAACGCCAAGAGCGGAGGATCCGCCTACTGAAAATATCCCTCCCCTCCTCTTTTCTCGTCACTGGCTGCCCCATCCATCCCATCCGGAAATTTCCCATCCTTCCGTAATTCCCGTGCTACGTCTCCATTCACTAAGCAATGCAACGTTTACATTTGATTAGCTTTGATTAGATAGATGCACTCCTTCACACTCACTACTCTGTTACACTCCATTCTCTCCATCTCACTTAGCTCTTGACGTGATGCAGCCAAATGCCGAAGAGGACAATATTCACCATTTAAGTTTAGGCTAAGAATTTTTCTCGTATCTGCAAATCCCGGTATAACATAACTGGTGGGTGATTTCCGCAATTTAGGCATTTGGACAATTGGCACGGAGTACGGAGTATATCGCATCGTGCAAGATAAAATCCCACTTTTGGCCTTAACCTTGTTCCTTGTCCTTTGTGTCTTTTCGTCCCATCTTTAATTTTGGGGACCGGTGTGATTAGAGTTGGTACATGTGTGCATATGCATATCAATATATCAGATAGGAGGAGTTGAAGATTTTACAACTTTGCGTGCTTTGTATGTTGTATTGCATCGCACATACCTAGGTACTTGTCCTGCATGATAGTCGAGGTATATTGTGATTGTGAAGTACCAACACCAAAGTATGAATGGAAAAAACATTTTTAATTGTGGTAGAATGGAGGGGAACTTGTAACTTTTTGTATTGTAGAAATATCTATGTGAGATATATGTCCGTAGTAATATAATAAACCAAAGAATTATTCTTTGTCCCGTGTAATATCAATCATTGCGATATTTTTTTCCCCAAACTTCCATTCCTGAGACTATGACATGATTCGTAACACATAAGAGAAAAATCATAAAAATAACATAATTTTGGGCCATCATTCATTTTTCATAACCATGACTCCCACACCCGCAACCAAGAATTTTCCATCTCCATCCCATCACTAATATCCTTTTTTCTCGTTGACTCACTCCATACACCAAAGCCCTCCTCCAATGTACAAAAATGATTTCACAAACCCAGTTCCCTTCCAGCTTACTAGCACCAAGAGAGGACATCGTAACTACAATAACATCAAGAGAGAAAAGTCATGTACAACACAAAGTATTGTGAGCGACGTGACATATATGATACGCATGGAAAGCGATATCATAGTAACAAGAACAGAACAACAAGCAGTCATCACATCATAACCTCTAATCAAATACCCCAACCAAACCAACAACTCAAACCATAATCCATTCACCCTCCACTCCGTCCATATGTTTACTCCATTTAAAAGGTCCCCCTTGACCTCTCATCCCATCTGGAGATGCTCGTCCATCTTTCCCCTCTGCCCACAACTTCTCTAATACCTCCAATCCCGCCAAATTATTAAGATACCCTGACCTTTTCATGATTTCCCTACATTTACTCCTGACAATGCTCTGTTGTAACTCATTGATACACTCACTTCCACTTATGAAAAGTGGCCACAACAAGAACTTCTCGCATCCACTATTAGTCTCCAGGCTTGTAACGTAGAACAGAACCTGGCTGACCAAATTCTGGAAATTAAGATGCGAGCTAGGTGTTTTGGGACAAGCGAGACGTTCAGTGTATAAGAGGGCCGAATATCGGAATGCTTCGGATATATATCCGAAGTCACGGAGTTGGGTCGGAGTTGGGGTGACTGGGAGAGAGGAGACGATGTGGGAGGGAGAGAATTCCCACTCTTGGAGTGCGAGGCGGGCTGCTTTCCATTCAGTCCAGAAAGCGGTATGAGCATCGTCACCTGGCATGTAGGTTGGGACAGATGATGATGGGGAGCAGGAGGTAGGAGAGAGGGGTGTGAGGCTTTGCATAGGAAAGGTGGGTTCGTCATCGAGTGACATGGTTGAGGCGAAACCATTGCCATCGAATGAGAGGGAATGGAGGTTGTAAAAATCGACAAGTGCTTGGCCTGCAAGACGAGGTCGATGGAGCCTGGTTGTGTGATGCATATGATTTGGATGAGGGGTGTTAGAGATGGAGTCATTCATGACAGGACGATGCTGGGACAGTAAATTTAGACGTCCCAGTTTGGCGATTGTTTTGAAGAGGACAGCGTCGCAGCCTACCATGTTCTCAATTGCGTGATTGGGATTGGATGGACTAGCTAGCATTTCAAGGTATCCACCTCGAAGCTGAGCTTCGCGATCATTGATTGAAGCGGCAATGCCGTCGAAATAGGTAAAGAGGGACTCCATCCATCCCCAATTACCAGTCTCGAGACCACATTCTCGCATTCCGAGGATCTTTTTGACGCCGGCAAATTGGGTACGGAATTGAGCGATGCCAGATTCGCACATGCGGTAATGACAGAGGATAAAGAGTGTGGCGAGAACACAATCGTGGCGGGCTTTGGAGGGATCGGATAATTGTTGATTGAGCAGGGAGACAGCAAGGGAACGGTGTTGATGTTCTTCTTGAAGTGATGCGTCGGTGCTCGAGGAGTCGGTTAAAGTTGTTTGAGTAGAGGTTCTTCTGACGCAGACTGGTCGACCAATAGAGCCACCATTGATACGATCTTGAAGTTCGAGTTCCATTGGTTGACGCCAATGATCTTGCCCGAGTGATTGCTTTCGCTTCATGCGTAGATTGCAAGCAGCAAGGGCGCAAATGGCATGTTGAAGACTTTGACTTGAGGAAGCGAGAGAAAGAATATGCTCACGATAGGGGTTAGAGGGGCTATCGATGACCACTAACGATGGACAGATGATTTTCTCGTAGTAATCTAAAAAGAATGAGATCCGAGGTGACATTTCAGATGTAAGTGAAGATGACATGGAATCATGTCCAGTAATATGATGATAAGTGTCTGCTTCCGATGTGGGGGAACCAACATCATCTTCATTTATAGAGGTCCATCCAAAATGACTGGATCTGGCGCTTGTAGCATATACTTCAGGTTCGTGAGAGCTTTGGATGCCTAGTAAGAGAATAGTTAGCAACAAGATCTCAATAAACGCCTCGAATGAAATTATTCACCTAACATTTCATCATCATAGAATATCTCATGTACTGAAGGAGACCCTTGATGGGATCGTTGAGGTTGCCGACCTTCGGCAATATCATACATAGTTTGATGAGAACTTATGCTTGAACTCATCTCGGACTGGGCGTAGAATTGATCGGGACATGATGTTGGACCACGTGAGTTTCCCATGATATCCGAACTTTGATCGGTTATAGAAGTATTTCTCGATGAGTAGCTGTTGTACATTGGAGCGGGGCTGTTGAGAAAGGGAACTTCGTCATTGCGAAATGATTGACTGATCGGCGACGCATACTCGCTATCAGGGTATGAACTCAGAGAGTCCACGGAACTGGAAAGGCCCAGTCCTTCTGGCCTCCCGATACTAAGCGTGTGTATCCGGTGAAGTTGACCGGGTAATTGTCTTTGTATGTGCCGTTGTTGCGTCTCAGGATGGTACTTTGGAATTGTGAATTCATGAGATGGTGCAGGAATATTCCAATCCGACATATGGGTAGTCGTTCGAGTATTTCCATGGGGTGCCATATTGACAAAATCATACGTCATAAATGGACTGACAGGTACAGAACCTGCATTTTCTAACTTAATTCGAACACCATCTTCGTTCTTTTCTAAAGATCTCGCAATTGTAGAGGCAGCTCGAGGACGAGTGATGGGTGGACTTTTAGGGGCAGGAAGGGATTTCGCAACGGGGAGGGATAAGCCTCGCAGTTTTCCTCGACTTGCCACTCCCACACCCCAAGTTAATTGGGTTTTGTAGCCTGAACACTCATTTCCTACTTCTAGACATTGTGAACAATACGGTCTTCTGCGATCGCATTTTACGTTGCGTTTGGTACAAGCGAAGCAATCGTCCGAGGCACCGCTAGCTGGAGCTCTTCTGCGTCGCTTGCGTTGTGCGACAGTTGGCGGGTCGGATGAGACAGAGGAAGGAGGGCATGCTACAGGGAGAGTCATTTTTGATGGAAATTATGAGGTAAAAACTTGGGGATTCGATTGAAAAGAGAAATGCAAGTCCATTGAAATATAATGTAGCCAAGTGAACGAAAGAAGAATGTGGAGAATAGCCGTTGGCTGAAGCTTGGGGTTGGAGGAAATTCATGGTGGGCATGTTAATCAATTATGAGGAGCAAACCGAGCTAGACGATGGATAACCCCTAGATAGTGTGTCCGCCCCGGCGCACATTCAAGTAACGGGTGGGATCAGCACTGCGGCTTTGCAAGGGGGAAGGGAAATATAAAAAAAGATTGTGATGTAGGATAAGTAAGGATGGGCAGGGAATTGAAGTGGGAGTAGCAGGCTTTCCTAGGGACCGAGGACCACTTTCAACTGCCAGCTCCGAGTGATTTAATCTATAATTCGACTAATCAGAAATCATCAACTCTGTCTGCAGAGGAAGCACAACGCAGCCTTCCATGCAGAAATCTTTGATTTTTTCACTTGCTTTACATATATGGTCGACAGCATTTCATCAATAATATTCGTAGTTTTTTGCTCGTGGAAATCTTGGCTCGGGAAACAAGCTCGAAAGGATTTTGAATTGGCATTGAAATCGGCTCTAGGTTCAAAATGCTTAATTTTAGGATTTTGACTTGAGTTTGTATGGAGATCAGTTTCTTGGGGGGGATTGGGATCGTGAGCTTCATGTGAAATAAGCTTTAATATGTCTCAACCCACAAATCAACCCACAATCAACCCATTGACTTTATATCCGTTCATTTTCTGTGCCGTAGAGCTTGATCTGAAAAACCGGGGGTGTGAAATTTCGCCATTGCGGAAACTATCTCAAGAAGTGCCAGCAGACCCCATACAACGACCAGGTTCTAACTTGTAATCTATTTCTCGCACGTTTTATAGATTTTGTCCGTCATATTGCCATTTGATTAGCGTTATTTCCCGAGGAGTTATTGGACGAGAGGAGTTTGTGAATGATAGCTTGAACAGACAGTATATAATCTCGGAGATGAGAAGGTAACCGGTAACTGACAAGCCACCGGCGTCAAGCAACCACTAAAGATCGTTTTGTGAGGAGGCAAACGCTGGGTGTATTTTCTCCCCTGGCTATTCGGTACTGCTGTGTATATGCCTGAATTAGTAGCCCGTATGGATGGTGTTTAGTTCTTCTTGGCTTTATTTTACTTGTGTGGAAGACTCCAAAAGACTTGATATCCCGCGTTTTTATACTGAAACTGCATTATGACGATGAGGTTATTGATGTGACGGTACAAGGTCTATTAAGACTTTCATCCAGGGATGCTGAGATGATGAAGGTGGAATGTTACTCGACCTTCAAACCCAGTCTTGCGCAATGTGCGATCAAGGCACAAAGCGTCTCATTACAACCGATAAGACTGCGAATGGATAAGAAGCACTATGCTATTTACATCTGAATGCAGGAGCGGGTCGTACGTACTGACTGAGGGGTATCGTAAACATTTTCATGTCTGAGCTGTTCATGAAGAAATAATGCTAGCCTGCTACTACCCAACCACGTTAACACCCATGATGAACTTATGATTCGTTCATCACCTTGCAGAGCTCTAGCTCGTTTAATTTCTGCAGCGAAAATGTGCAATGTGAAGACACAAAAGTCTAAAATTTGAGAAAAAATAATTGAGGAGGGCAGATCGAAATTAGTCGTAGCAGCCAACTAATTCAACCGTTTTGTATGGCAGTTAAAAATTCCCTTCATCATATTGATAATTGACTAGACCAGCCAAACATTTACTACCAAAAATGATATCAACTCCTCCGAACCACTCATATCAATCATGCTCCAAATTGTATGCGTCTGGCCGCTCACTAGCCTACATTGCGGGCCAATTTACACTAGGATCCCCCTCATGATCTTCACAAATCTTTGGATGAATGCTAATCAAATCTTTTTGACAAACCGAATCATTGTCATTACATACGCATGACCATTGATTAAGGGTTCAATCTAGACAAATGCAGATCAGTTGAAGTTACACGGCTGGATCTTGAATAAAAAAAAAGTACATCCTTGATATGCTTGATGATTATTGATGATTATTAACAAAATCCACGAGAGGTGTGATATTTCCGTTAGATTCCCTTTTCGTTCCCTTTTTGCGGTTCCTACTTGTTACTGCATGACAAATTAGACAATTGATGCATCAAGTTTTTGTGGCCGTCCCCCCCAAGGTCTATTCGGCAAATCCCAAATTGAGCACAACCGTTATCCATGTAAAGCTTCTCTTCAACGATGGTGCTATCTTAACTTATTAAGGTGGATACGAGCTAGAAGGTTTCGAAGATGCGTAGAAGGAATTCGCGCCACAATGGGAACCCCCGGGCATTATGATAACCCAAAGGTATACCTCCACGACGCTCTACCAATTAATTTACCTATATCTTTTTGGCGAACCCGTGCCTACGTGCCGTAGATGCCTCGGTGTGGCTTTTTAACCTTGGGAGAGATGAGCAAGTGGGCGAATAGATTGATCCTTGTAAATCTTTTGCTTTTTTGTTCTAATAGTTACGATTGTCTCTCATCTTGATCGCGAGTCATAAGCTCGTAAATGTAAGGCGTTGTTAAGCCACCTTCTCTCAATATTTACATAAGACTGGTCCGGCTATATGTGCGATTTTATTATTATTAACGGGCTTTCATCTAATCTCAACCTATCTCAGGTACAAAACCCAAGTACGAAGAACCCTTTCCGCGATCAAGCGGAGGAGCTAACTGAATTTTTCCGCGGATAATTGCAAGTTTTTTTTTTTCCCAGGGCGATTTAAAAAGTTAAATTCATTTAGAAGGACCGAGGAGTACGGCACAATAATTAACGACAATAATAAAATAGCAAAGAAGTAGATATCAGTAAGGAAGCTAAGGGAAACCATGACAACCGGTGATTAACAAATGGAAATAATACCTAATTGTAAGAAAGTCTAATCGAAACTTTTCAAGGCCTGTCAAGTTCTGCTGGTCCTATCTAAATACACTGTAGCAATATCAAAACTGGGCAATATCTCCGATCCGCCATCTTTCGTAATGTCTCAGATATACCAAGTTAACCAACGAAGGTTCTGCCACCATCTCAATTTCTCAGCAGCTCGACGGAATTGGCCTGAACTTGCTCTACCGAGATCGATGAAATATTGATTTTGCGAATTTATAATACTACAACCTTCTTCATCATATTTTGCGCGGCTATTTTTGAAGAAGTCATTATTGTAAACATGGTAGAGGATTCACGAAGGAACTTCATGGGAACAGAATCCTGCCGCCAGCCCCTCATCGCTCAGGCCGTTGCCGAAACCTCTCCGTCTTCTCCGAAATCCTTTCGCAGTCATTGATTCACCGCTGATTGGTTTAAATGTTTTGCACGAGATTCTTTTCATCGTTCAGGTCACTTGTCAAGCGACGAAATCTAATGGAACGTTACACTAGGGATTGGTTGTTGATCCTTTTAGGACTTCGCCTCTTCATCATTACCTATTCGAAGTCAGTGGTTGAGGTAAACAGAAGGGAGAAAATCGAGGTCGATCGTGAAACCGTGAAAGAGAGGTAAGACAGCTATAGTGGGGGTACGAAGTACAACGGCATCCCCGTAGCAGGATATATTTATTCGGCGTTCACATCTAATCGTCCTTGATCTCGGACATTAGACAGTAAGAGAGGAGAGACATGTTGTCAAATATCCGATGAATGCATCCCATGAACAGCAAAACAAATCCATGCACACTTTGTTGAGTGGCATAAGTATGACGGAAATGAGACCGGAGAAGATGCCATTCTGGTGTAGGTAGATTGTGCACCTCCATAGATTAGATTAGCATTAGATCACGATTTGTTTTCATATCTAGTCATGGGGGTTTTGGGGGTGGGGGCTTTTCCTGATGACATTTTCTCAAACATTATTGGTCTTGGGGACGCGATGGTTGGTACCTTTACCTTTGGTTCATTCAGCTAGACAGGTACACGTACAGGATCCACTTCGGATGAAGACACTCACATATGTGATGGGAGCTGCTTAATCGTAATAATACCAAGGTTAGAGATGATGAATATATGCATGGTCTGCTGTCGCGTGTAAAGAAGTCTTCGGTTCGTCTTCGGTACCGAATAGATTGAGGGAAGAGAATAATCACGTGCCCATAGTCACGGGACTGAAAACGCTTCAATGTATCATGTGATGATAAGCTAGCTGATAAGACTAGCTTAGAATTTTTTGTGAAGATTTTCGAAGTGAGAGAGTTCGTGAAGTGCCAATACATCACCAAACCAATTTCATCCCACCACCTCATTCATTATCTACAATCATAGAAAATGGGTCGCGAACTCCAAAAGAAGAAGAACAGATCTGGAAATGCTAAGATCAAGCTCAAGCCAAAGTCCAAGCGTGTGAATCCTTTAGGCAATGCAATTATCGCCGCAAATTGGTAATTTTTCTACCCAACTCTGTATCTTGCAATTGACGCTAATTCCTTACCCAGGAGACAAGATGAAACCCTTACACAAAATTATCGTCGTCTCGGTTTAACCAGTCGTCTCAATACTGTTACCGGTGGTATCGAAAAGAAGAAATCAGGACCCGAATCCAAAACCTCCACTGCCAATAAACTCGCCATCTCAAACACAATTCCTAAAAACCTTGCACCAACCGAAGCGCGAGTCGAAAGGGATCCTGAGACCGGAAAGATTATAAGAGTTATTCATGATCAAAAGAAAACAAATCCATTGAATGATCCTTTGAATTCGGACGCTGAGGATGAGGAAGGAGAAGGTTTTGAAGGGTTCGGTGACGAGGAGGGTTCAGCATCAAAAAATGAGATCGTGAAAATGTTAGAGGAGCAAGCTTCAAGAGCGGGAGAGAAAAGGGAGAGGCAACAGAGTGAGAGGGAGAAGGAATGGATTGAGAGGTTGGTTAAGAGATGGGGGGAGAACTACGGAGCCATGGTTAGGGATAGGAGATTAAATCCTATGCAGCAAACCGAATCGGATATCAGAAGACGGATTCAAAAATGGAAGGATGCCGGTGGTTCTGTTACTACCGAAGCGTGAGGTTTTAACTGGAGGTATGGTGATGCATATCGGCATGGTGTTTGGCGTTTTGTGGGGGACATAACCATCAAGAGGGGTAATAAAAGTCACATCAAGGTCAAGGGGCTAGCTCTCTGGAAGTCAAGAATTGCTCAAACTTTTCTTTTAACCACATTTTACGTCCTTGTGATTTTGTCCATATGTCATGGTGTGAAACTGCTTGATTGTCGAGCCTATCTACTCAGGGCTCACAGCATTTCACTAGTGCAAATAAGCTTTTACCATGACTAGCCAGGAAATCAGATGGATAATCATGAGTAAAAAGAGTGTATCTACAGCATCAAGTCCATCAATTAAAAGCCTTTTGGACATCAAAAATTTCATTTCCAAAGTCCCTTAATCCTGATTCTGAGCAGTTAGTACTCTATATCCCAAACTAGACAATGGCCCTTTGAGAAACTTCCTTTTACATAACTCCAACAATCCAAAGGCAAATCAAACAATGCAAACCTTGAGGGTATTAATGGCTTTTCGGCTTCCACTTCTTCTTCTTCTTCGACCGTTACTTTTATGTTGGATATATCGATCTGTGGTTTTCTGGTTAGTTACATGTTTAATTGAGTATGAATCGATATTTCGGAGAAGCTCAATGAAGGATATCTTTATAATCCGTCCCAATAGCCCAATCCTCTCTAGTTTTCAACACCCCCTCTTCTATTCCCACCCAATCAACAGCAACAGCAACAACAATTACCCAACACCAAACTCTCCTCTAACATAATCTGCGTCGCAAATCCACTCTTCAAAATCTCAACCACCATCTGAAATTCCTCGTTCCCTCCTTTCCCCTCGAAGTTTTCAAACCCTCCAAAACTCACCCTCTAACCAACCTCTGTTGCTCCATTCCAACTAGCTAACATGCACTTTATCTTCACATCCGGCAACGTATCCGGCTTTCTAATCCACGTACGCTTCAATACCTTATATATTTACACCGCACCAGTATCAAACTAACGTTAACCTAATTAGGTTAGAATCAAATTTGAATGGCCCTATTAAAAGTCTCTTGAGATACAATATAGGTACGCATCACAGAGAACTTCTTCACAATTGTATTCGGTCCAAGCAGCATTATACACACACCCCAAAACTACATTTCTATTCTCGAGTACGTGAAATATTGCTTTGAGTAGCACTTTTATTTTCCCCGGATTCACATACTCGCACGATTTCCACAGTTATGGCTGAGAGATCTAGAGGAATATGTTATGTACTAGTACTGTGCGTGAAGTCTCAAGCATAGCAAGCTCTGTTGTCGAATATTTTAATACCAGTATGATTGATCAGCTATTCAATGAGCATCATGTTGTCAAGAAAAAGCCGTTGCTTGCCCCCCTCCCCCCAAAAAATCCTTAGAATTTTTCCGTCTCCCACTTAATACCCAAAGAATCCCCCCCGTCTTCCCATCAACATAAGACACTGAGTGGGAATATATTCAACTGATGAGATATTGCCTTAGTACGGCGCTTCGTTTGGCGGTGATACAGAACTCGTGGAGATCTGCTGGGAGCCCGTTGAAGGCCGTTATCCGGTATGGCTCCTCTGTATTGAGAATTCAGCTAGATAATAGAATAAGCCCCATCCATATATTATATCCGACATTTATTATAGTGTGAAAAATGCAAATAATTGAACATACCAAAATATCAAACCCCCTCACCATATCCCCTAAGCGAATCATCATCCTGCCAAAACATCAAATAACCCACCTCCTTATACCTCTACATTCAAGCCAATAGTCTCGCTATACGCTCCCGTACTGTGTGATTGAGGGGTTCAAGGATTAGAAGAGGGGTGTTAAGTGTGATGGTGAATGGAAAGAATTGTGTCCAAAAATGGTGTGTTGTTGATATAATATAATCTTTGAGGCAAAAGGGGTGAAAATCACAAGAAAAGTATCAAAATATTGTGAAGAAAACGATGCAAAATGCCGAAAAGTCACAAGACTCATCTACCCTACAGTTTTAAAGCACACATCCCACTCCTCACGACGCCGCTGATGCCAAAGATTGAGCTAGAGGGGTTA
The DNA here is from genome assembly GCA_014898415.1 of Stromatinia cepivora. Taxonomy (NCBI): domain Eukaryota; kingdom Fungi; phylum Ascomycota; class Leotiomycetes; order Helotiales; family Sclerotiniaceae; genus Stromatinia; species Stromatinia cepivora. The sequence goes on along the minus strand of RCTD01000015.1, from coordinate 595,277 downwards.
TGAATGGGGTGTGATTGATGTTCTATACTATAATGGTTTAAGAGTGCAATTGTTTGATTCTAAACAAAATTGTATTTGGATTTCTGTATGTATGAAATTGGGAACGTATATTAATCGGCTAAATCAATACAAGTGCGAAAATAACGCCAGGGAAAAATAGGGGTTTGATGGAGAATGAAAACGAATGAAAGAACTAGGAAATATTGTTGCCATTTTTCTTCTGAGCAAAAGCATGCAGTACGGATTCAGATATCGATGATCCTTTTCCACGCACTTCTTGAGTCTCATGATAGTAAAGTAAATCACAGGTATTTCATTGCAAATGGTTACATAATGCATGATGAGATATTTTCGATGATATTGGGCATGCCAATGGGATTTGCGTAGGTAGTGAAGAAATTGGCGGCGCGGACGAAGAATTGCTCGACTGAAATACCGCAGGGGCGATCCGCGTAGGGGAGAATTCAATTAGGGGAACTGCGGACATTCATTATGGTTTGTGGGTATGGATTTATGGGCTTATGAGTAAAGGGATTGGATATGTGACTCACTATATGCAAGTACATTGTTCTCAATGTTATAGCAAGGAGGAAAGAGGAAAATGAGAAGTAGCGTAGGGATAGCAGCCGCTTCAATGGGCCGATGTGTGGCATATGCCAGCATAGCTCGTTGAATACTGATTGTCTATCCTGTGTATACGAAAAACGTGCTACAATCACAGAGCAGAAACATGATGAAGCGTTTATAACGTGGGACTAAGAGCGCGGCTATTGCATGATACTTAATTAGGATATAAGATACATTGTCTCTTTAATATTTACCAATGAGATACCGAGGACTTTCTCGCCAGAATCTTCAAGGGCCTTTAATCATGGCAACTTCGGAAATGCTCACAATACGAAGAAAACTTAGACAAATGATGGACAAGCTTAAGTAAGAGATGAAATTCCCTAGCCCAAATCAGTATTGATAGTTGGAGTGTGAATGCTAATTCCAGAAGTAATTGGTGATCTCACAACCCAAATGCGTTACCAGTCTTCTTTTGGGTATGGTAATTCAACAAGCATGTGGAACCAGAGACGATTGCAAAGACGATGCCGAATCCAAGAAACATGCTGGCAATGATGTTCATTGCAACTATCTCCAGTAAGTAACTACTCCCTAGAGATGTTTAGATGGAAACCATTGCCGAAAAGCCCCGAAGGAATGACCCAACACTCATCACAATAGAGTCAAACATTGTGGACCGCCGATGTCCACAATGCTGAGCGAGCATTGGTACAAACGGCATAGACAAAAAATAACCTAAGCCGTATGTCGCTGCCACAACACCCAAAGCCTATACCCTCAACGCGTACGTCAATTCCTCAACCCCGTTTATCATGGGCTCACCAAAATCTGTATCTCATTCATCGATACCTTTCCGACCAATGAACTTCCACAAAGCAAAACCCACATTTACCCCAGAAAGGAACCAACCGCAACCCATTCATCATCTGCGAGTCAGTTCAAATCCCGACGTCATCTCAATCCCTTCCACGTCGGATTTGGCGAAAAGCACACAAGACTATCCAATTCTCGTCCACAACCCTTGTAACGACGGGATTTGCTTCAATATCCTAAATTGACCAGACTCAATGTCTTCAAAATAACTCCTCAAAAAATATTCAAACTTTCAAAATATTGAGGCCCAAAATATCGATATTCCAGATTGTTCTTTGGGTTCGGCTTTGGTGTGACTTAAGGAAGGTGGTATGGTTGATGATCAATGATCTAAACAAAACAAAAGTTGAATGCGTATGGTCGTGCATAGTTACCAATTTTTGACTGCGCGCTAACAGAAATCTTGGCGTCTTAGTCAGCCGCTTCTGGTCGTATAAAATTGTAGCCAAGGCGGTGTCATGGACTGAAAAAGTTTTGAGTCACTGGATGAATAGTTCGTGGGGGTCATCCGACGGGTATTCAGAAAGTATTGTAGATAAAAGTACATGTTAAGCGCAGATAAGGCGGACATTAGACTTGTTGAACTGCAGCAGAATTGAAGTCTTGTCTCCTTCTTTTTTCATATCCAAAACCGGAGATCCTACAGCTCTTTATGCGCTGTGAGGAGCTAATGCAAGTCAACTTGGGGGCGGAGATATTCTAGAAGATGGGGTTTCCTTCCGTTTCACTGCATATTCATGCACAGAATTGGAAGAGATTAGAGGGTTCGAGTCAGGTAAGATGCCGAGAGTTTCCGGCTGCGAAATATTGGGCCGTTGGCCGTTTCATTTTGGAAAAGGAGTGTGTACAATGACAAGCCTGCTCATATATTTTGAAATGATCCCAAGGTTACCTTCCATCGTGGTTCGGCACGTCCCGATTCTTCTTGCTTCTCCCCAGGAACAGATCCATTTTCAACATGAGATTTGACGAGATCCAGTAATTCTTCCACGCTCACTCGAGTAGGTTCATTGACTTCTTCAAAAGGCCCCCGGAAGATAGAGCCCCCGAAATCGCCGATATTTCGCTTGCACGAGTTTGCAAAATGCAGCTCATCTCCATCCAGTTCCTCGAAGTTTATTCTTTTGCACGCTTTCATTCCAGGGACTTCGTATCCCCAAAACACCTGTTTAAGTGACTTCCATCTTCCCAAGTCTCTGTGGAATAAATCCAGGTCCATAAACATCTGTCCTGGTATATGACTTTTGAACCCCAAATATTGGACTTTGTCAAGATCTGATTGATTAACCAGACTGTAAAAAGGCTCGTAACATGATCTTGGCGCCCTAGATCTAGGAGCGCAATCGTGGGTACTGCGATCTTCACGAAAACACAGAATGTCCTTGTCGAGATTGAAGTAAATCATAGGAGGAGCACTGATATCCGCACTACTCCAACAGGTCAAGCCAAAACAAAGCTCATACCTTTTCAAGGCGAGGTTTCGAGAAAGGGAACAGACATGGAGTGCAATAGGAATTGGCGTGGGTGATGTAAACCCTGTCCAGTGCCGCCTGTGACCTCTTCTTCTTGGGGCGGGTTGTGGACTGCAGATCACCCGTTGACTATAGACAACAACTACTCGCTGTCCTTCAAGCTCACATGCAAGCTCCCAGATATAGATTTGGAGCTCTGAAGGCAGTCTTGAGAAATAAGTGAACTCTCTATTCCCACCAGGAGCCTTGGCAGGCTCAGGCGTGATAAATTGAATCGATGATAGACTAGACTGGATAACTGATGATATTGGATTTGAAGATGAGAAAGCAGGTGTCTCGTCAATCAAGGACTGGGGTGCAACATAGCTACATAGTATTAGTACACGGGAACTTTGAATATTCCAAATACCTAGTTGTAACTCACAATATCCTACGAGCTGGATATCTTGTTTGTGCCATCCTTCATTTGTGTCGCAATCTCTCTCCAGATGTAAAAAAAATCGTATAAAGCAATAGTGATTGCTATCTAAGAGAGTGTCGGTGTTGAGGACATCATAATCATAAGCTCTGAGAGTAAGACACGCTGAATATTATCAACCAATGAATGTGCCGAAGACTTCTATGCAACCGATTCATAAAGGGCAGGTATATAAGTAATGGAAAGAACTTAGAACAAAATATTGGACTTCTGCATGGTATCTGATGAACGTTATGGTTAGTCTAGAGATGAGACATTAGTTCTGCCCCAATGACATGACTGGGCTTTGAATTACAATTCATGAGTTGTGAGAGGTGTATGTAATTTACATACGTAAAGAGGAGTTTTGAATAACATCGTGGCATTGAGATAGCTACAATATCATGGCGTTGAGATAACTACAATTTGTGTTGTATCCCTGCTTCTCGACAGCTGGAATTTGTTCACAAATTAAGATGCCTGGCAAACTTCTTAAGCTCATAACTGGTAAAACACCGAAGCGCAAGAAGCGGCCGGCTGGTACTAGTCTAAACTTTGGGCAATAATGTCTGTTCGGCACGAGAGAAATTGAATAAACTTCCGTGTCTGCCTTGAATGGAGGTTCCTAGTTAGTTTCTCCGCGGCAGTGTTACAGATGGGAAACTAATTGCTCTCCATTACTATGCACGTTGACATGCTTTCCCCAAGACACCATGATGAAGGCTTTCCCTACCTTCATCACCGTAATTACCGCACATATCATTATGACAGGAAGACCATTATCCTCGATGACGTAAGAGAATTCATATGCCAATCTCCAAACTAGTTGTAGCCTTCTCAATTATGTATTTTATGGTTCGTAAGAGGTTGGAGTCTCGAGGTTTCGCGAAGCATTCGTCATCGATGTCAATTGGGCTAAGATATCGTCGTTCGATGTACGATTACGGAATGCACTCGCATTGTCGCAATAATCAATGGCTTGGATTACCTGTTGATTATGATGTAGAGTGAGTTTGTAGAACGTTTGTGATTGAGTATACCGGCCCATAGCGAAACATTGGAGCAAGAATTGTGATGTGTATGGCTAGATTTCGAGGGGTGCAAAGCCGTTTGCTGCATCTTAGAAGCGCCCAATCAAGCACGTTGTGCAACTGAAATCAATCCGCGGAGAATATCCGACCATAATTGTTCAAGTAATTTGGGAAGAGAAACATATTTCAGTCGTCCGAGGTTGCTCATATCTCAGTTTGTGGATGATGCTTCTGGAGTTTTGAAATGCAGAGTTCGGGAGCTGGGGTCTAACCCCCTGATCACTCCCGAGCTCTTTGCCTTCTTGGGCAGCCCCTTTGCTACTAGGGTAGGCATTATGTGCTTCCAAAGTCGAGGTATTGCTCATTCTCACCACCTAGCAGATAAGATGAGCCTATTGCAATTAGGTATTTTGAGCACTTCATATTAACGTAAAAGAAGTTATTCAACTTATACTCGTCCTTTCTATGTTAGCAAACAGAATTCCTCGGGAGATAAACGTGCCGGTAGATACATCTCGAAACTGTGCTTCAGCCCATCTTTCAGGATATTTCAAGAGTTCCAACCGTTACTTTATTCGTCCGAAATTCCTGTGTCCGAGCGAGATGGTCACCGGGAAAGCTTTAATAAGTAGAATGAATCAAACATAGGAGCATCGTGTCTCAAGTACATAGCTAGACCTATCAACCGTCTAATACATGAACCTTTTCTGCTCGAGGATATATCACATCCAGCATGCCACAGAAGCAAATATGGTAATTCTAGATTGCCACTAGTGTTGGCAATTGAGCATATTGACCGGGGATAAATGCGAGCCTTAAAGGTGTCGGCTCAATGTGAATGAAAGTTGGTTTGTTCTGGGAAATTTCCAGTTTATCGGATATTGAATCAACAGTTGCTACTTGACGTCCCGAAAACCACACCATTGCTTTTTCAAAAGAACACTTGACACTTCACATTCAGCCAGGGCATCAGTGTTATATGAAGAAGGTTGCAAGATCATTTATTTGAATTAGTTATCGCAGAAATGCTATTTTGCCCTAAATGCCATATGTTCAAGCTTACATGCTATTGCTTGTACATCCTTCCCTCCATCCACCGAAGAAAGCCATATCCTGAGTAAATGGGTACCGGCCATTGAAATCCTAATGCTTCATCCATCACACACCGAAACCTATCCCAGGCTTTTATCTTCCCACACATAGCAACTATTTTCTCCCACCTATCATCCTTTCCTTCATGCCTCAAAACTCTCCCCTCTCACCCAAAACCCAGCCTTAAAACTCCCCCTTATACCTTTTCACCAAAAGCTTCTCACTGAAAATCTCCTTAGCCCCTCTAGGAACACATAGAGCTTCGAAAGTTAGCACGATAGCGATCACGATAGCAACTACGATAGCGTAAGCGAGTGCAAACCACCCCGAGATCATTAAAATGATTTTGATACCCTCCCACATGCTCTCTTCATTACGGTGGTGGTTTAGTGCCTTGTCGACTTGACTGGTGGTGATGTCGTCAATTCGATCCACTTGCGTCTTAATACCAAAATTCGGGGGAGTTGCTTCGGAAGTCGGGACTAGATCCTCGACAGCGCGAGCATCCTTGATAGGAGTTACTGTCGGAACTTCCCCATCATAAGGTAAAACATGTCCACCAATTCCATTAGAGCCAACGCGTCCACGATCACCAGTCTCTTTTGAAGGAATCGTAGTCCAGGACATCCACACGAGCCAAGCAAGACAACACCCACATAAGATATAGGCACACCAGAGACTCGGCTTCATACCGCATGAGATCCTGCATTTCTCTCGTAAAGATGATCGAGGCGAGGAAGGTGTTGAGCCAGTGCCGGATTCGGAGTCAGAGCCAGATTCGCCACGCTCAGAAGCACGTGGGATGATCACGGTTCCACTAATGGTGTGGTATTCGTAAAATCCGTGTGGCAGCCTCGAATGAGAGGGCTGTTCAGAGGTACGGATAGAGGGACGACGGGCAGGAAGAAGCGGAGTCGATTGCGAGGTCTTTGGGAGTGGGCAAGATGGAGAGAGGTCCTTAGCCTCTTGATCAGGTTGAAGGGGAGATGGTGTTGTGGGGCCGTGGGGAGGCGTGTACTTGAATGATGTGAACGATACGTAAGAATTTGGAACGGTACCAGGGACAATCGGGGAAGCCATCGGACCAGAAGGTAATTGAGGGGAAGTACTTGGAGTAATGATGCCCTTGATTGCCGCTGGCGCCGAAGTCGATAGACTGGTTGTAGGTAGACCCTTTCCTTCTCCTGAGAGAGGGCTACTCATGTTGGCTACAGCTGTTGGTGTGTGATGCTGTAAGGACAGTGGAAGGTCAAGATCAAGATCAGGTGGTTCAAAGTGATCACTAGCCACTGCTTCAGCCATGTTCTCCTTGATGGTCGAGCCCGAGTCAGGTGAATTTATTATTGGAGTGTTTCTATGTCGTACACTCGATGGATCAACCTGAACAATAGTGATTGGACCTGTATGAATCACAGTTGAATCCCTAGAATAATCCGAGCCAGCACTCTTCGGCATCTTGGAAGCGGATTTTCTCTCGCTATTTCCCCCAGATTGAGCTGGAGTAGATGTTTTTGGGCTTGCAGATGGAACTGGTGCGCCAACTGAGAAATCATTGGGTGGATTAACCATCTTGATGTGTGGGTGTGCACTAGATGCTGCACTCTTTGGCAACTTGGTTGGCTTCTTTGTGTTTCGGAACGCCTTGGAGTCTTCTAGGGTGATTAGTTAATTGTAATGTTAAGTTTTACCTTACAGATAGGGAAAAGATGCGGAGAGGCGGCGGGAAGAGGGCGTTTAAAAAAGGGAATTGGAGTAATTGACTATACCTTTGTTGAAAACCATGTTAAGTGAAAGTAGTTAAAGGGGTGTGAAAAATTTGGTGAATCACGGAAGTTTTGTGAGTAAATCAAAGTATTGAATTGATGGATTGTGAATGTTTTGTAGTTAGAAAGCTTGGGAGTTTATTAAGATGTCCTAATGAAAATAGTTGTAATGGAATAGTAGGATGAGGTCCTTATATGTTTAAACAGAAGATGTTAATACGGCCAGTAAATACTAGTGAGATAATTAGTGTTATGTGTTGGTGTAGTAACTTGGAAAATTATTTAGAGTACGGTCAAAATATTTACTTCAATTGAATTTGATAGGTACTGTAACAAAGTGTATGGATTTAAATAGAAGGGATGTGTACTGAGGTTATGATGTAATGGAAGTAAATATTGTCGAAGCGAGATTGATGAAGGGGTAATGTTGATTAGACCAGTGAAATCAATGAACTCTACCTTATCAGAAAATATTTTCAAATAGTTTTACAAGTATAAGACTGGTTCCTTTATCTACACATACATGAATGGAGATCATATTCTATAATTTGTCTATTCCCAAACTATATGTCACATTACCTGGACACTCGATCACTCTAGAGGATTCCTATTAAACATTACAAATAATAATCAGATATATTTGTCAGAATTGTATAGTGATAGATACGGTACAATAAAGAATAACCTCCCTTTCAACCAGACTATTGATATTATTGATATTAATTTCAGTAAATATACAATACCTAGTAATCTTGACTCAAAATGCAAAACAATGTCATCTTATAAGCTAGTTAAGTGAATAATTCAGGACTGTATCTCTGAATTAGTTTATTCACTAGATAACAAGTATCTCAAATAAACCTACTACAGTTCTATGTCAAGAAATACATATCAATCTCTAACTGAACCGTTTATAGAATATGGTTCACTGACTCGAACTAGATCTAGTACAGCTAGGCTGCCGTATTAATCTCGATGGCCCTGTAGTTTTTTTCTACATAGGAAGTTCCAGAAATACTCCATAAAAAGAAACAAGCGTTCAACATACAACCAGAAATACATCTTCTACAACAACTCAACCTCAACTCAACATCAATTTCATATCCAAGAATAATTCCCTTCCACAACCATTTGTCAAGATCAAGAGTTCAATTACATTTCCACCAACTTTCAACAATACAACAATTGAAACTCAAAATAATTCAGGGATTTATCCAGAAGTATTACTTCAATACAACCAAACTACCCTCTCCAGACAGCCAGGTTAAGTAGTCAGCCTCCTCTCCAGTTCTCTCCCTGAACTCCACTCTTCCTCACCAACTCAACTAACATCCACCCTAGCAGAAAATTACCGCAAATATGTGTCCTAACCCAGTCCCTTCACTATCACCACCATCAGGAGCCTCCTCGATCCACACACCAATTCCCACCCCTACCTCATCCTCCATCTTAGCTTCACAAGCCTCCTCGGTTCATACACCAATCTTTACACCTGCTTCATCTACAATCTTACCAGCACAATTATCCGCACCCTCACTTACATTCTTACCTTCCACCCCCATCACACCACTTGGAGTATTCCGCTACCCTAACCCCTCCAGTACCACCGCATCGGAAACACAACCACTCCTCCAATACCCTGTCACCACTTACGGCCATTCCTCCATCCATTCCTCGGAAAATCCAAGCATCACAAACTCTGAAGATATCGACCGCGCTTCCACCCTAAACATCAATCCTCTTACCAACGCCCAAAATCGTCGTCGCAAAGTCAACTGCTTAGCACTAATTTTTTGTGCTGTTTCTCTTGCCGCTTCTTTAGTGGGGATCACGATTATTGTAGTCGCCAAGAATCATGGGAAGAATCAGAATAAAAAGGTAAACATCGAATCTTCAGAACACTACGACTCGACTATGTTCCTTCATACTCACAACATCACCCGAGCCCCATCCCTCACATCAATGACTCATGCAGAACCATCTGAACCACCCCAACTTAGAGGTATTGATTTCGCTATCCTCTGTTTGGTGATATTTTTTGTATCGGCGATGGTCAGAGTTGTTAGTTATTTGATGAGTAAATGGGGATTTTGTTTTGGAGGTGATGGGTCGGAGATTAGTGAGGATTGTTTTTCGGATGAGGTGGAGAGGTATGAGGGGAGGAAAATTATGGCTGTTGAGCATATGGTATAGAGGAGTGAAGAGGAATGATGAGGATGCTGGATGGGATGGAGCAATGACAGATGTGAGTTAATGTGGAAGAGAGTGGATGGGAAAATGGGGGTGGACAATCGGGAGTTCCATAACTATGGGCATGAGCAATGAGGACAGTGGCTCGAGCACTCAGATAAGACTCAATATTGCCAATTATTTTCTCATTATACGGCAACGGAATGGCGATAGTTATCAATATGAATCCTCAAGACAGTAAGATATCTGTGAGGATTACTGGGAGGAGATAAGCAGGTTTTGTAGAATAACCTGCATCACTTGAAAATAATCGGCTCATGGAGTAAGATCACTTATTAAGATGATCTACAACCCCTATGTGGAATGCTAATGCTTGATAATTGATTGACAATGAGTGAAGTTTTAATGATCTTTGAGCTTAGACAAAGCGAATGAATCTAACGAGTGAATCACAAAAGCGTATAAACCCCACCCACAAACCGCAATAAACATTAGTAGATAGCAATATGTATATCGAAAATCCAAAGAGAAATAACATTATATATAGCACCCACCATAATCATCATTCAAGAAATTTTTCGTCAAATTATATAATCTAAGTATAAATAAGGACCAAAACCATTCTTTAAGAGAAGATTAAAGAGTACAACCATAGGTGCATACCCTAGCCTTCACACCACTCTCCCCAGGTCCTCTGATTTATCCAGCATCAACTCTGCTAAAGGTAATATGATCCAGACTATATATTCATTCATACCATCATACATATATCCCATTCTTTCCTACCCCATTCTATCCCATCCCATCCAATATCACCCTCTCCTCTCCCATAGGTATTCCAATTAAATTAATACTCAATCAAAATCCCCCATAATCAAATAACACAGGATTCCACAACTACGAGAAATTAAATAAACACCATAAAACATAACACATAACACAGCAAGCAAGTCTGACTAGTTTTGGAACTTATGAGTAGGTAGGCATACTATATCATTCCTATTCCTAATCATATATTCCTAATCATCTATTCCTAATCATCTATTCCTAATCATCTATTCCTAATCATATAATCATCTATTTCCCCATCCTATCCTCTATCCTCGTTTCCCATCTCCCCCCTCCCGTCCCCACCCACACCCCCATCCCATAACCTACCCCCCACCCCCCTCATAAAACCCCAACATATCCCCCGGCAAATACTCCAACCAAGGCATCATATCCTCCCCCAAACCCCTCATATCAATATCCTGACTCTCCATCATCATATCGCCCACTCCCATATTGGTTCCTAGACCCATTCCCATATATCCATTTGTATGCGCTGGATATACATTTCCATTTCCATTTCCATTTCCTGTGCCGTTATGTATATTATTATTTCCATGTGGATTATTTCCGCCATTATTATGATTGTGATTGTGATTGTGATTATTGTGGTTGTGGTTGTGGTTGTGATTGTGATTGTGATTGTTGTAGAAATTTCCACTTCTAGATGGTGTGTGGAAATCATATCCTCCACCGCCGCCCCCTCGAGTGGTACTTGCAGATCCCGGCCTCGGTGAAAGTGTATTCCTATGTCCAGGATCAAATGAATGATGTGAACTACTTCCCGGTGTAGCATAAGGTGAATTACCCGCACCCAATCCAAGTAACATTTCCGCATCAGCAGTAGCCGTTGCATCAATATTCGTTCTATGCATAAACTTTGGTGCTGGAGGAGGCATTTGATTTGAACGTGAAGCATATCTATCAAATCTCCCACTCATTGATGTATTATCGAACCTTCCACTTGTCGAAGTACCTCCTGCCGTATTTTCTGGAAGACTTTGTCTAATGGGATCATAAATCATATTTCCCTGACCATATTCCTTTTGAGATTTCATTTCCAAATGATCCGCTTGCACTTGATTTTGATACATAAATGTCAAATTCGAACTTGGAGAATTAGTTGTTCCAGTAAGTGACCATCCAATAGCTTGTGCTAAATCGATTGCCGGGGATCCTGGTAATGCTGGACTTGGTGAATGTGCAGAGAATTTTCTTCTCCAATTAGGTATAATTTCATGTCTTGGTTTCGTAGCTTCAGTGTATTCTTCCGCTGTATATGTTTCGACTTCTTGTGGGTCTATTCCACTCTGTTTCTGTTCCATAGCCACTCGAATATATCGTGTACCAGCCCAATATGATTCTATGTGCTGTAATGCTTTGTGACATCGTTGATAATTTTGATTTGCAGCTGCAGCAAGTAATGAGTGTTTTTGCTTTTGATTTCCATGATTACTTTGATTCCCGCTTGGTTTGACCGTATCCGATGAACCGATCGGGCTATGTCGAGGACTAGCATCTCTGGAAGATGGTTGAGAAGTATGTAATGCAATCTCTTTGAGAAATGCACATCCAGCGATATATATCGGTTGACATGTAAATGGATTTCCAATAAATGATCTCGGATCAATGAGTTCAGCGAAAGCCAAAATATCGGCAATAGTTTTAGCAGATGACATGCTAAGTTCTCGACTATGTGGGAGTAATTGTAAAACTTGTCCTTCGAATGAATGCATTAAAGTTGGTTGATGAAGTAGCATGATTAAAGTATGAAACCAAAAATGAACCTTGATATTGATTAGCATAGCTTTCGCATACACCTGGTCCGGTCAAGGTTCTCAACAGTCCGGACTGCATTCCATATTTGAAAGCTTTCCACATTAGAAAAGCTATGGATCTTTGAAAATTCATCCTCATCCAATGTTCCAAAAGCCTTCAATATACCAAACAAAGTCCGAATGTTAAAAACTTTATGACAAGAAATATATAAAACAAAAACTCCAAAAAAAAACTCACAAGTATAAAATTCGTCCCCTCCCCACTCTTAACAAAATGCTGAAAATTACTCGCCGTAAACCCCAACCGATGATCCAAACTCTGATACAACATCGTCAAATCCCTTTCCATGCCCGAAAGCTGTTGAATCAACCCTTGCGTAACATCATCCACGCCTCTTATCCGATTCAACAAATCCGACACCCGGCCATATAAATGAATAATTCTAATGAGAGCCGGGAACGGATCCGGCCATGCGTCTTCTGAATTATTCGATGCGGATGGAAGTGTCAATTCGAGGTCTTCATCTTTGAGACTGACGGGTCGACCGGTGCCGGAGGAGATGACGCGGTCTAGCATTAGGACTGCCCAGAGCGTATCAATTCTTTCTTCTTCGATTTCCTTTTTTTCTTCCGCGGTAATGGTGGCTGCTGGTTCGCTAGACTCTCCTTCATTTGTTGAAGATCTGTGATATCCCGGATCTTTTTGACCTTGATGTTTAACCCCGTCTAATTTTTGTAATCCAAGATCCACGGCCATTCGTATAGCACATCCAAGATACATCCATAACGCACTATCTTGATTCGCGCCAAATCCCTCATAAGCAAGTAATAAACATGCCTGTACCGCTCCAACCGTCGGACAAGGAAATGTATCCACCACAGCTGCTTTAGCTCTTTGAGCAAAAATTTGTCCATATTCTGATTTCGGATGCGGCAATTCATGCGAAGTAGTAAGAAGAGGATGATCCGAAAATCGAGCTGCCAACGCACAAACCGCATCCACAAGAATAGGTTCGATTTTCTTTTCTTCCACCAGACGTTTAAAATTTTCCTGTCTCTTTGACAAAAATGGATAATTACAACCCAAATGCGCAAAAAAGACTTCCACAAGATGGATGATTAATCTATTGACCGGCAACGGATCATTAGGATCATAAAGTGGCATATCGATTGCAGATCTTGGTTCCGTCCCTGCCTGAGATGGCGTTCCTCCATTCACAGAACCACCAGTCGAACCATGTTTTGCAGATGCAGGTGACATGGTTAGAGAGGAAGAAGAACGAGCACCCATACTTCTTCTCTGTTCCCGAACAGAGACGACCATTTGTTTGAATCCAGGGACAATGGCGGTTGGACCAAAATATCTGAAATATGGTACTCGATGACTCTCACTGATAGTGGTCTCGCCGAGTAGCGGTTGTTCCCTTTCTATGGGGCTGGTGCCATCATCTGGGAATAGAACCGTGTCTCTATAATCAATCCTTTGACTTCCAGCCCGATTGTTTCCCATATCCTGACTTTGCGTCCTCCTCGGCACATCTCTCATATACAATTGGTCATCTCCAACTCTTGTCCTTGACACTGCCGTGTTCACCCCTTGTTGATATTGTTGCGGTACCATATCTCTTGAATTATCTCTCAAAATTCCCGGCCTTCGTATCTGTGTAGGTGTAAAATCCCCCTCATGCGCATCCCCATCACCCTCCGGAGTCCTCACCTCCTTTTTTATCAAATTCGCAGCCCCATCTGAACCTTCCGCATATCCCATACATTCATGACCATTATCCGTACATGTTGAACAAAGCGGTCGTTTCCCATCGCATCTCGTTTTTCGTTTTCGACATGTTCGACATCTACATGCCATGCCACATTAAAGATTAGCTGATATTCTCGGTAAAATACTCCTTCATTCTGCGCTTTTTCCAAAAATTTATACATACGCAGCATTAACCCTCCTCCTTTTCGCAGGCGGTTGTCCCTCATTATTCACAAAACGGATCTGCTTCAGTGGTACTCCTCCTCCTCTCACTGCACCTCCCGCGCTCATATCTCCTCTGCGGCTCTTACTTTTTCGACCTCAAAAATATCCTTACTAGTCCTCACAGTGTCGCCCAGTATCTCTACCGCTTCGATTTGCGCAAATCTCAAGCGTAGTAAAACCCAATCCTCATTCACATCATCCGCCTTTTTTTTTTCTTTTCTCTGTTGGTTCGCCTGGTTTATCTCATCTGGTCTGGAATCGTCTTGCCTCGACCCGTTTTATCGGTTCGTGCCCTCCCGTCCCGTCCAGCCGGTTTATTCTTCTAGCCTTCCCCCAAATCACTGTGTATCTCTCCTTCCTTTCCTATTTTGCGCTCTATTCTCTCTGACAAATGTATCATGCGAACCGCAACCTAGTTGGGATAACCCTTTCCCTTGGTAATCTTCGAGCACACCGCGCCCTCTTTAAAATCAGACTTTCGCTCTAAAACCACTGGTGTAATCGTAAATGAAAAATGAAATAAATTGAGCGAAACCTGTGAGCGCCGACCGACCGTTGAACACCAAATGCAAGATGAGGCAAAATCCCGTTCTTAATTGATTTTCCGGTCTTACCTTGTACCAACCAGCATGTAGTGGATTCGACACCTCAAATATTACAGGCATTAAAGTGCCGATCAAATTCCGGGGTAGTCCCTAGGGATAGTCTTACGGATCAGCATTATAGCCTGGATTGGCAGACATTCGCGAATCATTTACAAATTTAAAATCTTACGAGTAATTGTAGTTGGCATCATGGAATACTTCGTATCTATTTAAATTACTTATAAAATTTAACTAAAAATCCACGTATTTATCGTTTCCCATTAAGGGGTCATCAATTCATCATCCATCTTCCATTTTCATGTTTCTAACCATCAATCAATCCATCATTTCATTCATATTTTCATCAACCCATCCTTCAAATACCTTTGATACTCATCCCAAGCCCAGGCCATTCAAAATCCACCAACCATCACCGAATTAACAAATAGCATGAGTCTTTCCAGTCTTTCCCTGCAAGCTATGCTTCTCATTTTTGTAATGAGGATGATTATGCTTGCTCTTTCTAACATGAGTAGAATGCATCTTGATATATTCTTGGTTCTTCTTAATCGATTCCTTGTCCATCTCATCCAAGACACTGCAGCACAGCTTGATGTCATTCAACAATTGATCGCATCTAGATTTGCTGAAATCCTCACGGACAACTACACGTAACATCTTGAGATTTTCCGTCTTGGGTGCCATGGTATATGCTGGAACAACCCATCCGCGTTGCCGAAGTTGATGAGCAATTGCAAACTCATCGTAGTGTTTATCGGATTTGGGGTCGATACGGAAGGCAACAAGTGGGAGACCTCGGCCATTCTTTTGAGACATGATGATGAATGCGAGTTGTTCAAGAGAATCGGAGAGGTAATCGGCGGTTCTGGTCAAATTGTTCATGATAGAACGGTAACCCTTCTTACCAAGACGAATGAGTTGATAATATTGAGCGATAACTTGAGAAGCACCCTTGGAAAAGTTAAGAGTGAAAGAAGCTTGATCAGCCCCAAGATAATTAATGTTGAAGACTAGCTCCTTTGGAAGGTATTCTGGTGCTCTCCAGACAATCCAACCAACACCAGGATAGACTAATCCATACCTGGGAATGTGTCAGCCATTTTCAAGGGCAATCGAAGGTAAATCAAACATACTTGTGACCACTGGTGTTAATGGAAACAACCTTTTCTAATCTGAAATCCCACTCCAAATCAGGACAAACGAATGGCGCCACGAATCCACCAGACGCTGCGTCGATATGAATAACAGTATCAATGTTCTTCTTAATCAACAGATCATTAACAGCTTTAGCATCCTCATACTCTACATCCCAGAATGGGGAATCAGTAATGTTCTGTCAAAGAGAGATTTCGGAGGAAAAGAGGGGGTAAGTAGGGGGAGGACTGAATTAGGTGTGAAAGCAAGAAGAAGCAGACTTACCACCAGTATAAGTCGTCCCCAAGATGACACAAATACCAATAGTATTCTCATCCACCAAATTAACCGTCTCCTCGGGATCAATAACATATCTATCGGGAGTACAATAAACATATTTCTCCTCAACCTCAAAATATCTCGCTGCCTTTTCCCAACAAACCTGAACAGCAGAAGACATAACAATATTAGGATTATCAGTAGGTTTTCCAGCCGCAATCCGAGCATTCTTCCAACGTTTCTTCATGGCCAAAACTGCCAACATGATAGCTTCGGAAGATCCAACGGTCGAAGTTCCAACAGCGGCATCATCTTCTTCATTTGTAGGAGCGTTGAATAGACGACCGATCATGGAGACACATCGGTTTTGGATATCGGCACTTTGAGGGTATTCTTCGTAGTCTGGTTTAATGGGTTAGCATGAGTGTGGAGTAATGAAAGCGTGGGAATAATTTACCTATGAAGTTTTTGCTGAAACTTTCTGTCATGAGATCTTCTACTTCTTTTTCCATATACGCTGATGGTTGTTAGACGCAAAGATGGTGATTTAAATTCTACTTCAAATAGATCATTAATAGACTCACTAGTAACAAAAGAAGCCAAGCTATAAAAAATCAGTATGTGCCACAATAGAAGGGAGATTTAAACCTACTTAAGCATAGGATTTCCATCAAGAGATAAATCATCTTTAATCATACGATACGCAACCTATGAATTCGCAGAAAATTAGCTATCGTTCAAATCCCAACTTCCACACTTCCTCAGAACCCTTCAAAGAGCATTATAGCACACACCTCCTTGGGCATTTCACCCTCCGGCATTTCATGTCGGGGAAGATCCTCGGCCGCAAATTTCGAACCATAGACACTAGTAGTGAAAGCATCCTCCTCGCTCGAAGCAGCCATTGTAAGTTTCTCCAAGCCCTCGACGAGAGGAGCGGAGACTTTTGCCTCGCTGGGGATTTGTGAAAGGTGAACCATGATTGCGGTTGTTTTTGTGGTTGAAGTAAGGACGTTAATTGAGGTTATTGTTGTTGATATATGAATTGAGGTTTATGAAGTTGTTGATTTAATGTGCGTTGATGTGCGGTTTAGGAAGATGAGAAGAGAAGGGAGTATAAAATTGGAGGTATGAGAAAGAAGAAGAGGAAGATGATGAATCTGAGCAGAAGACAAAATTGAAAAGAGTAATCAATAAAATCATGTTACTCATGTACTAGATAGATAGTGAATGTTGGTACTCGAGTGTTCCAATACTGGAATACCGGAATACTCGTAATATAGTGGGGAGATCCCTCTCGATTTCTCAATTCACAGCAACTGATGAGGTTTCTGCCCCTCTTTCAGGGATACAAGCTCCAACCGTTTCTGGAGCCCTGGCACAAAAGCTTAGCTTGTTGACAATATATATGAATCCAAGTATCTAATTGGTTGAATTAATCGTTCAAATAAATGTCCGATCGAATCATATTTTGGAATTGTGGAAATCCATGTTATCTGCGTCATCTCTCATCTCTTTTCCGTCCTCTGTAAATCAAGCATTTTCAAACATTTTCAAGCATTATCCCCTGCCAAGATATTTTGTTTACAATTGGGAACAATACAAAATAGAGCGGGTGTGTTCATTCAGGAAGAGATATAAGATAAATGGATACATATCATGTCCCCGCGGTAACCATCTGTTCGTCAAGTCCACAACTTACAAGTAAATGATTATGCCGTGAGATATTTGATGAATGCTGTACTTCTTCCTCGTATGTATTAGGCGCTGTATTACGTTTTCATGCGCATGCAGTAATCCGGCAGGACCGCGGCTCAGTCTTTAGTTACCTATCCGGAGGGGTGGTAGATTCGTTACGGTGGTGATGGGTATGAGGATTATTGATAAGTAATCATTGTGCAAGAAGTCCTTAATATGTACCAAATCTATGCACAAAAGATGCTTCAAGCTCTCCCAACCACCAGCTTTCCAACCTCAACATTCACGGTATCTACCTGAGCATCTCATATCCCATCCCAAATCAATCTCTCGAGAAGCTTCCTAAAACATCCAAAGCTCCATCATAAGCTCACAAATTTAGAAAGCGTCATTCCGAAACTTCCTCAGATCATCCTCTATTCAACCGCATCCGCTTAGCCCTTGAGAAGTCCTCTCATGATATTAAAACAGGAATACACATCTTCAAATATCACCACAATGGTTCATTTCCTCAGCACAAGGTGTAGATTTCCTTCCAGGCGGACAATGAATGTTCTTTTTATTTGGCATTGTATAAGCTAGGTACTATATCAATATCTCAATAAGACATTCCCATCCAAACAAATCCAATATCAAAGTCAACCCAATATCCCAAACCAACCGCACGCTGCAAACACTCCCTACACAAGATAAAATAAGAATATAGAAAAACATCACATATCTCCATCTTCGGAAAGGATTCGGGGTACAAACTTCCTAACTAAAATAGCCGTGTAAGACTTAATCTTACAATATCCTTCACAGCTCAGATATGAATACGTATACACAACCAAACTTTTTTTTCTCCCAAAATCCTCTTAATTAACACTATACCATGGTATTAATTGTCTTTTATTCTAATCAAAATATCTGAGATCAATCCACTGACGTCACATTTTTACCTCGGATGAAAGTATATAGAATTTTTGTTATATATATATATATATAAATTAACTCTAGCCTCAATATATTACTAGAGTTTATATTAGATCTAAGTAGATCTCTATTAAATATCCGAAACATATTTCTTCGGAATAATAACTCTTCCCGGCAAAAGCCCCCCTCACTCAAAATTCCATCCATTCAAAGCTACACTTTACACTTCACACTATTATATTCTACTCCAGAATAAAGAAATATAAAATCCAAACCAAAGAATCCAAACCAAAGAATCCAAACCAAAGAATCCAAACCAAAGAATCCAAACCAAAGAATCCAAACCAAAGAATCCAAACCAAAGAATCCAAACCAAAGAATCCAAACCAAAGAATCCAAACCAAAGAATCCAAACCAAAGGATCCAAACCAAAGAACCCTAAATACAAAAATTCCAGCAGTACAGCACCCCAAATACCCAACAAATCCCAAGATTCCCAATAACAAGAACTCTAAGAAAACAAACACCCCAAATCTCAAATCTCATATACAACCCCCCCACTCCCCCCCCCTCCCGATAAAAAGTCAACCAACCTATCAGACATCTCTATATCTCAACCCCAACTTCTTCGGATGAGATTTCAAGAAATCAAATCATCACATACCTAGCTACCTACCCACCTAGTGAATATCTAAGAGGTAAGTAAACCTTGAGAAACTTTCAAAATTCTCCTCCTATATAGGTACCTAGTACATCCCTTCCATCCTCATGATGGTTTGAACCGCTGCTCAAGTCAGAAACACTAATTGTCAGGCGAATTTGTATTGACTGCACATTATCTGGATCATGAAAGAGAAGAAGCAAATAATAGAGGGCAGAGTCCTGTCCTACATCACCATCACCATCACCGACTCGTGCCCCTCTCCTTCACTTTCACCCTCAACATCAAATAGCAAAACTGATCAACATAAACCACATCCAATTGTCATCTATTCTATTGGAGAGCAAGTCTCTATTATACAAACAGACGCCATGAAAAGTATTTCCTTCCCTTCTCTATCTTCTTCTAAAGTTCCAGTCCGTCATCTAGTCTATTCTTCTCTAAAAAAAAAAAGACAGACCGGAGTAATTTTTTGAAGACGAGGAAGAAAGGTTTGCTGGAACAATCAAATGTATGCATATAACCCCGGGTTGGCTAAACGATGTCCGATGATTCCGTACCCTTTCAACAACTGCTTTTATACAATCGCTTATTTAACAGCCAAGTCGACACCACCAGTAGCACCCAATGCCTTCTTGATATCACCGTAGATAGCGAATTGACCTGTAGGAATTATTAGTGAATGAAGTACGAGCAAGAGAAAAAACGAGGCTACTCACCAGCAGTAATAGCACCAACCATAGCAAGACGAGCACCAATACCAGTGTATGAACCTCTGAAACCAAGTTCTCTACCAATCTTAATCAATCGGGAAGTAGTGCCCTCTCCTGGAAGACCCTTGGTCTTGTTAATCTTTGACAACATGGTATCAGCTGGTTGTGAAACAACGGCAGCAGCCATTCCAGCAATAAGACCGGATCCCAAGTTAATGGTGGTTTGCATTCCATCGGAAGCCTTAGATTTGTCGACCTTGGCGTAGATAGCCTCAACAACCTTCTCGTAAACGACGAACTTGGCCATGGTATATGGAACTCTTTTTGAATATTAGCATAGTAATGACATGTCGAAAGACATCAAACTTACTGCTTGAACAAGATTGGGCCGAAACCAGCGTAGAAAGCACCAACACCTTCATTCTTCAACATCTTGGAGAAACCACCAATGAGACCATTGGCATATGTTGGGTCAGAAACCAAACGAATACGGGTAGCCTCAAGAGGGCAAAGAGCGATATCAGCGAAGAATTCTGCGGTAGCAGATGAAGCCAAGTAGACAGCGGTCTTGTTGTTAACGGCATTTTCATAACCGATCAAGTTAATAGCTTGTTGCTTGAACAATTCATAACCACCGAATTTGAATGCGCCTTGAAGGAAATAACCGGCGAAAGTTGGTCCAGCACCGGTCAAAAGAGCAGAAGCACCCTCATTCGCAATAACTTGTCTGAATCCACCAATAAGTCCTCTGTTATATGTGACGGGGTCGAGTTGAATTCTGGTCTTGACGCTATGAAGAAAAATTCATGTTAGTGCATCATCATTACATATCTCTCCCACTTATATCGAATTCTTTGAATTGCGCAAAACTCCATGATAATTTTAATACGTACACATCAACGGGAGTAAGACCACCGTGGGTAACTGAACAACAGACAGCACCTGCCAAAGCAAATCTGGAGTAAAGTGCGAAACCGCTGAGCTTCTCTGGGGTGTTAGCAGCGACCTGTTGGACGACTGCATCCACCTTTGTTGAACCAGTAGAGCCAACCATGATGATTATCTATAAAAAAAGGATTGCGAGGAGAGGTGGGATTATTAGGTAGGTACTTCTTCTACGAAGAGAAGGAAAAGACAGAAAAATATATCTCGTTGGTGGAGAGAAGATAAGGTGGTCAATTGAATGAATATTGATTAGAAAGAAAAACGACTTTGAATGTTCATAAAAACTTAAAACTTTTGACGCTAGGATATCGGAACCTTTCGGACTTATAATTAATTATTTGTGGCCTTAAAATATATGAGACTGATGCCTTATTTTGCTCGGAGAAACGGATTGTTCAATGTTCAAACTGAATCCCAATCCTTTTTACACGTGTGTTTCACAAGGAAATGATGTTTTCAAGCCTATTTCATCCTTCAGCCATCATGAGGATGTTTGTATCGTGAGGATAAGTATATCTTCATATTTACCTGTTTTGGAGGGGTATAATATTTCTCCGCGTACTTTGAGAGCTACCCGGATGACGTAGGGACGCCAATGCGTCAGTTATCATTGTCGGATAAAACGGGGACTTTGATATTTCCAACTGGAGTCGTGCAATACGGCATTAATTGTCTTATAATTGAGTTTTTATTTATCAATACATTTGTCCATGAGTATGAGGACAAATTGACCAAGCATAAAGCATTTGACCATCGTGTTCTTATTGCATGTTGGAGAAGGATGAGGAAATTGAAGGACTTCTTCTACATTGCTAGGCAAACGTTTGCTATCTTGTTATGCCCTTACCAGCCCAGATATTGTCATTGATCTCTGGTAGAAAATTGTCTCGCTTTAGTTCCCATATAGTGCCCCCATTCAAAGAGAGTTTATTGTTCCTCGCTTTGTAACTAGACTCGGTCAAGCAGTTTTTGAACACTCAGCTACCGAGTTCGAGTCTATCCATTCGCACCTCTTGTGTCGCTCATCACCATTTTGAGATCTCGGCCTTCGTTTCCACACCTGATTTTGAGCATTAGAAGATTATATCCTGCTGTACTTGGTCAAGACCATCATTGTTGCCGACCTCAATCATTGTCACATCGCCAACAACCTAGGCAAACTGTCACCCATAAATATCAAACAGGCGGGGGTGTTTTTTTGGGGAGGGGGCTGGGGGCACCCGAGCGTTCAGCAAAGATCGAGAATGAATTCGGAGAGGCAGTTTTCCTGCTGGGGTTTTAGACGCACCTGCATTTTTGGAATGCTTTCTCCCTTCAGCTATGGCTAGCCATGATCTCTCAAGTTTCCTAAATATACTCGAGATGAGCACAAAGGGTGGAGTTTTGATCTAAACAATCAGCCAGTAAGAAGGCCTCATCGCATAGAACTCACTGTCTATACTAGAACGATTAAGTTTCATCTATCATGCTTTCTATATAATTCTCCGCTCATTCGAGTTTGATGTGTGCACGCAAAATAATGGAGGGTGGGCGATTCTCAAAGGTGCCCTGCTTCCCAAAGTCCTTTAGTCACAACTGAGCACAAATCTTGAAAAAGATTCCGTTCCAGCCTGTTGATTTTCCCGAACTGTTTTACTGCCCTCGGCTTATTTTGACCTGTTGTCATTACTAAATAATTCCCATCACTGTTTCTACTTTGTTGTCGATGAATATAACAGTGAACTTCCTCTATTGAGTCATCACCCAAGAATCCGGGGGTAAACGCAACATAACTCTTGGACTGCCACAATACTTTAAATTATCACGCCTCTTTTTTTTGCGATTGAAGGTTATCAAAACTCTTAATTCATAGGTGTCAAGTTGAGGGGGCTTCTTGTATCAAAGAAATTGGGATTCTACCACATCCTTTTATCACGTTTCGTCAAGTGTCTCCAGAAAACCGATCCGCACCACAATGTTGCTTTGCTAGAAATAACCAAATAAATTCGTTAACTAAATCTATAAAAGGGGCCCTGTTCACCAATTCTGTAAATTCAACCTGTGTCTGTGAAACCTGTGCATTAGATATTATGGGCGTAGTGCAGCGCTATCACAGATATGCGTCTCTCATTCTTAACTCCAGCGAGTTTAAAAAAAACTATTGAGGAAAACTATCTATTTCAAGCTCATACTCCAGATCACGAGCTAAATATCTCTACTGCCAGTCTCTATACATTATTGCCATACCGGAAGGATGGTTGCCGTTATCAGATTTGTTATTTGCCAATAAGTTGATTGACTTGGGCCCTTGGGACTTTCTTTACAGAACGATCATGAATTTATACAGTACATAAGAAAAGGGACCTTGAGTCTACACCAAAGGTGTCTTTCGGTCCTTTTTGATCTTGTCTTTCCAGTCTTTCTCAATCTTTGAAGAACCCTTTCTCGAAGAGATCGCGGTATTTTATAGTTCCTGTGAGATTTTTAATGTGAAAGTGTAAATTTATGTCTAGGGAGTCTTTCTGCATAATTGTCATCAAGATTCTATTGGAACGTAGAGGATCATGTTTAGTGCTTTGGGATATACTGGTACAATTATAAAGTTATCTTGTCTTATACTGTTGATAGGTAAATAGTTTTGGGGATAGGAATATGGTTGTCGTCCATTCTCTTCCTTCATTATCATATTATCATGTGCTTCACCCTCTATTCGAATCCAATGTATGCACTTGTATTCTTTCATCAAAATACTACCACAACTAATACAGGAACATCATCATTAGTTTCCTATAATATTGCCCTCAGTATGTAAAGGTCAAGGCTCCCTTGATACAATTCTTGAGGGTTCAATTTTTGATGATTGTAAGATTACAGAGGATTATTAGGTGTTATTTATATGTTATTACTGCATTTCCCCCCACCTTATTTCTTAGAGATGAGATTTAGGGTCTGCTAGTGATGTCTCTTTTATTGTGGGTTAGAGTACTAATAACCATCCCGAAAGTGACCTACAATAAAAGAAGTCCTGGTGCTATTCTTCTATTAGAAACTGAAGAATTTGCGACAAAGCTGGTAGGAATCTAGGATTCTGGTACCCGTGAGTTACTTCTGGTTCGGAGTTGGATCTTCCTATCTGAGTATTTTTCTGTTTGTGAGAACTGGGTACAAGTTCCTGCTTTATTAAAGTATATGAACATAACAATTTTTGTCAAATCAGTTTACATTGTCATCAGCTATTCTTATCGATCTCTTAATAAAATCACTACCATCTTTGGCTATTACATAAGTTTTACAGTCACTACTCAAGCTAATCATGTTTTCCCCACTTTAGACGGCAACAGGAATACTATATTCAAGTAGAATATCAATTATGCATACCAACATTACAGCTTGATTTATTTCCCGACTACAGCTTCTTGCTGATAGAAAGTAGAAGTCTAGTTCCTTTATATACCCTCTCAATGAGTCTACCGAAGCTAAGGGTCCGGCAATTTCTCTTTCCTGTGTATTTCTACATATAGCTAGCTATTCCATATCAAGTAATAGATGCGAGAAGACTTTAGCATCATCTATATATAAAGCCCCGTAATATTGTAGTCTTACATTTTGTATCTCATATTTTACGACTGTACGAACTAGTAGCACAGGAAAACTTGCCGCTTGCTGCCTCATTACCGCGCGCTCACGGTTTTACACTTTATGAGTTACAGTCCCGAGCGCTATAATGATCTTTGTGATCTGAACTGGAGTAGGTTATCAATTTCACATACCGAGATATCATCGCTTTGAAGAACTCTCGTCGTTTGTCGCTTGTTGTCATTGGTCTCGTGAGTCATTATCCGCCCTTACTACCGCTATTACTAGTCCCGAAAATTGTTCTCATGTGAATTTTTGTTTTTATCAACATTACATCATAATTCCTCAATATTTGATGTCGTCTCTTGCTTCTGCTCCTTACTATTTCTCGCACTTCTCTATTGCCATTCCCTCGTATATTAAGAGTTGGTTGATCTTTATCTTCGTTCCTTGCCTTGAACTCTACGCAAAGGGCTCGAAAGTGACTCGTGAATCAATCAAACACTATTTCACTCTCACTGAACCATTTAACTACTTGACTTTTGATTTCTTGTGCAATGATGTTTGGATGAAGACAGCGAAGTGTCTTATATAGTTTATCTACCCGAATAACCTGCAAGACTGACACAGCTCAGGAACTGCATACCGCTATTCCCTCTTAGCACCTCACATTCATATATTACTCACCTTCCTACTATAAAATAATCACTTTCTTTGACTGAATTAAATATCATAATATATTAGGAGACTATTTCTCGCAAACCATAGATCGGGAACAAGCTTGTTGGTCCGAGGCCAGGAGCCACACTTATAACATGCATAGTCACTTTCCGTTTTCACACTTCTTACTTTCCCTTTCTCTTTTACTTTCCAGTGTCTAATCGATATTGATGCAGTATTATCATTGTCGCCACTTATTGTCGAACTTTCTATGATCGTCTTGTCAACTCCGTTATCGATATTCTCATACATAATCATCTCCTCTATCACGTTTCCCTTTCTTATACACAATCGAATCTAAGCCTCATAAATATTCTCCTAGACGCTATTGACTAGTGCCGAACTTCAGGTCGGATATCAGTATTTTCAATTTCATTTTACAGCATTGTTGGGGATGGAAGCTGGGGTTGAAGAGAGGAGGGGTGTGGGGTCCCATGCTTTATTACATACCCACCCAAATGTTATGTTTGTTCCATCTAGTTTTCGCGAAGTCACGGCCCAGTTATTTTCCATCTGAAAATTCTCGATAAGAACCCTCCTTTCTGCTGGCCTAATCCAATCGCAAATGATATGAATACACCCGAGAATGTTTCTAATGCCTAGACTACTTTTGTCTATATATTGACTTGATGTTTTTAATAAGCTGGGTTTTAATAGACATCTTATTATCTAATTGCTATCAGCTCATTTCCATCGATCGTCACGGTGTAATAATATAATTCTTTATTACTCGGTGGTAAAGTTATCTCCACTGTCTCGTATCAGCAATGTTACTATTCAATGTTATGTGTTTGTTTCCTTCACTGTCATACATAGTTACCCGCATTTCTCATTTTTACACGTCAAAATATCCCTGAATTCATCCCTAACATCTCTCCTGGACCACTTCGGTCACTGCGAAGCAAATTAGTGCAGCACCTCATCGTCCTCATGCTTGGCAAATATCTTCGGATTCCCTTTCACAAAGGTGGGAATACGGGAGCTTTATATATCCGTACGGGCAACCCTTTAGGCGACCCTACCTTTCAATAAGTCGTTTACGAGGATATAAAGCAAATGCCCATTATTCACGCTATTCTTTTCCTACATACATCTGCCTCAGGCTGTAGCCACTCATCGAATACTTTAAAGATTAACCGAAAATCAGTATAAAAGACCTCCCCTTCTTCGATCGTAACTCCTCATTAGTACTGGACCTCCCTACATGTTGAGCACAGGTGCTTTTGCTGCCCAGGTCTTCCTTCCATGGACCCTGAAGTACCATGCCTCCCTTTTTTCACCTTAGATGAGAAGCATGGGACTGATAGGCGAGACAAGCAATGGCAATAAGAAATCTTCATTCTCAATGCCCCAATAACCCTCATCATTATTCAATACTCGTCGCCAGAGTACATTGTCAAAATGGCGACCTTTACCTTATAAGACGGCAAAACATGCCCTTACGGATTCCTATTTATACACACTGGCAGCCATTGATTCAATCCCAGCTATCTCCGACGTAGAATCTTGATACACCTCAATCACGCCATTATCAGAATAATTACCGCTGAAGAATAAAGTGAAGTTGGTGCTTCTTATATCTGTTCCGTCTCATTCTGATTCTATTCCTAAATCTGTGCTTCTTTCCCTCCTCATCCTTCTACTTTTGGATACTTTTGAATTACCTCAATTGAATACATATGGATACTCGGAAGCCCCAAAGATTATGATTCTTGCCAGATATAATAGGATTGAAGAATATAAAGCCTTATCCCATTGCGGTATCTAACGAGCCGTGACAATACAAAACAACACAAGATAAAATTTTCAAAGACTGATTATATTTCTCATCTTCTATTCACAATTTTCTTTCTTTTACTGTATAATGGATCCATCTACTCACAATCTATCGTATTCTTATTGAAATTAATTTCCATCTTCTGCTATCCACTGGCATTACCCTGAGGGCATCACGGACGATCTTCTCCTCTCACTGTCATTCTCAACTATCTCTCTTACTAACATCAAATCTATGTTTTTCATATCAATAGCAAACACCCGTACCATGATCTAATAGTAGGCCTTTCGTACCTATCTTTAAACTTCCCTCCACATGTTCGTTGAATCTTCGGCCCCTCCCTCTCCACCACCACACACGCACACGCACACCATTATTTCCTTCGATCAAGAAAAATATATCGTTTATATAGAGAAGAAGAACGGAAAAGGACTATATTTATACACTCATCTTTTCAGTTTTTCCTTTCTTTTTGTTAATGTTCAATTCTTTGCCTTAGTTGCATACTCTACACCCAGAGTCCTTGCATCCATTCCTCTCTCCGAACTCAAACGACTCTTCCCTCCACTTCTACATCCAATGGGTTGAATCCGTGAATTTTCATCTATCACTATAAGAAGGGCTTCTTCCCTCATACTTGACATACACAAAAGAACAATTAGCGCCATGGAAGCTTTCAAGTGCCCATCTACCATTACACTTTCTCCCTTTTGCCTAGTCTCTAAAACAGACCTTATATACTGATATACTCATCAATATCCCTCCTATTTTATTCTCTGTTCTCACTAAAAAATTGTCCATTGATTTAACCATTTATCACCAATCTCTCTCCCCTCGCCATTGTCCTTCACAAAAATTTTGTCATCATTCTCCTCATCTATTGTCCTCCATTCTCTTCCCGTCACCCATTTACATTCGATCTTGCCCTTTTTATTAGGTTGTACACCAGTTACATTTTCAACATAATTCTCCATGCGTAAAAAGCATTGAATTTTCTACATAGTGCAGTATGATTTCAGTACCTCAGCATCCAGTGTGTGTTGTCCCTGTTCCTTGTCTAAGGAATCCAAGAGTGAAAACAATAACTAAATATTTATACTCAATCACTCTTTTACTTGAATACGCTTCTACTAAGCTACTAAAAAAACCCAAAATTCACATTATATTATCTGCTGGCATTCTTTGCATCCACCTACCGGTATATCCCCCCTCAGTCCCTTCCTAATTAAAACTTTGTTTTCCTTTCTACTCTCATATAATTTTCTTCCACCTGCAAACAAAATATTCTGGAATTGTACTACTTGCCTAGATTGCCTGTCCCACCTCCGCTCCTCCCTTCTTCTTTTCAACTCCCTTTTGTTTGTGTTTTTGCCATAAGCTATCTTCGTTAACAGCTATTTCCGCCGTCACTGTCTCTCTTATCAATATCCTGGTCTCTTGTCACTGCCACGTTAATCACTGTAGATCTATTCTTTACTCCCTTCAAAACTCAGAAACATATAGTCACTATCACTACCTGATTTCCCATCTCATCTTTCGCTATCTCAGTATTATCTTCCAGCGTCTCAAATGTTCCCAAGACACGACTCCCTAAATTTTCGTCTCTTTTTCTAAAATGCATATGCACAACTTTAAGAAGACTAATTGTCGAGTTTATATAACCCTTCCAACTTATCAACATACCCTTACTCTATCCACCATATTTGACTCACACGCCTATTCGACAATATATTTTGTTCAAATTCAGCATAAAAGTCATTTTCCAATCTTATTCCAGACCTTGCAACACAAAGCTTTTTATGGATTCTTTGGGCTAGGAATCAAGAACCAGGTTTCTGCGGACAAATTGCCTTTTCAATTTTCATATCCAATCATTCAACTTTTGGAGGAGTAGTTTTGATTTTAGTGCGTGATATTATTTGACAGCACATATTCTAGCTAAAGTTGATCAAAAGCTATCATTAATTACGGGTTCAGATGTCTCTATCGCTTATCCTTCCAAAGTCTTTTCATTCCCAGCGACCGGAATATTCATCTATCAAGTTTCTCTCCCTGCACCCCGACCTCTGCCTAGAACATAAGTTTCCCAATGATAATTTCAGTCCTCCCCAAACTTTTTCTCCATTTTCCTGTAATTCAAATAAAAACATCTTTTGGACGCCTTCATAATTCTCTGCATTGCATTTCTTTTGGTGCCTTGCAAGAAAATATAGGAAGAATAACAGTGTGGTATTTATATACCCATCACTTTAATCTAATCGCCTATTTAACCTAACCTACCACATAAAACATCCTCATCTTATTCCTTACTGGCATTATCTACCCTCTTCAAGTAGACTTTAAACTGATGCTTAGCTTCTCCGCACTTTGATTTCCCTCCAGCTCTCCTATATATAAAGATCTTTTATCTGCCATCCATCTTCATTCTAAACCATAAAGAGAGGATATGACGAAGGGGTCAGGAAGAATCGACGGTACATTCTATCCCTACTCATTGTCATTATTTTCCTTCCAAATATACAATTCCTGGGTTTGCTCCTGAGGATCCATCTTCAGTTATCATACACCGGCTTTTTCACCACTTATCATTCCCACTCATTGTTACCAGCTTGTATCCCAAGATTCGATATCACTAAAATAACTGCTATCAAACATATGCACTTCTTTCTTTTCCTTCCATCAGCCAATTCCAATTCAAGCTAACCTCAAATATCCACTTCTTCTTCTCTTCTTAAGCCTATCAACTTCATCCCACTATTTGTATCATATCCTCACCAGAGTCTAGAAATTATTTATACTTGAAAGAAAAAGTAGCAAGATGAGTACCGCTAGGTTAATACACTTTAAACTCAACGTTTACTCACTTATATATCATTACTGAAATATTTTCTTCCCTTCATTCTCATATATTTCTCCACCCATCACTCTTGCTTGCAAATTCCCTCGACTCCTTCAACTCTCCTATAAATATCTTTCCTCCTTTCCTTTTATTGCCACTATATCAAATAGAATGAAAGCAAAAATGGCGAGCATCAAGACAATGTTTGCGTGGTTTTCTTCTTTCTCAACTGAGAGTGCCTAAATCCCATAAGCTCCGCCGTGATTATTGAGAGCTCATACCCTTGTTGCCATAAACCAATCTAATTCTTTCTAACTACCATAGTCATTTCTCCCCTTCACTGTCCATCAAATTCCTGTCACCATCAGTCATTCCTCCTTTCTGCTTATCTTCCCAATTCGAGCTTCTTTCCTCCACTCGTCTTTCCCCTACACTTCCTCTCAATCCGACATCTCTGTTTATATAATAACTCCAGTCACGCGCCTTGCACTTTTTATCTCGGTTCTTGGGCGGGGTGTGGAGAAAAAATGGAAAGAGAATTTCTTTGGATTTATATACTCCTTTATCCAAACATCTATTTAAACATTGTCTAGCTACTTACTCCACACTTCTAAGACCTCGAAAAATTCATCTCATCATTATACACCCATCTGCTTATTACTCATACCCATCGCAAATCCAGCCAGGTCTCTCAGCTCTCCTATAAAACCGTCCCCTTCTCCTTCTCTTGCAAATTGTGTGTAAACATTTAGCGAAGATCTCATACAAGAACAGAAAGTTATAATTTATTTCCCCTTTCTCTACCTTCTTCTAATATTTAATTAATTCTAAGGATCAATCGATATCTCCATCCACTGTGACATTATTTGATAATCCTAGAGTGTTGTCATTATTAATATTCTTATTGTGAAATTTCCTTTTATCGTTGCCTTTATCATAACTGAGGCTATAAACAGTGCAGCGTTCCATATGTATTCAACTACCTTTTTCTTCGCTCAACCTCTTTTATCCTTCTCAGATACACATCTTTTCCTTCATAGGTTCCCTTCCACCTCTCCCAAAGTAATTTTTCTACAGCCCACCCACGCACTACCTTAAACTATCCAATCTCATTCACCTTCGCCTTTATCTACAACTTGCATCTAATAATCCTTATGAAAAAAAAACTTAGAATTGATACTGACATATTGTTTATATATCCCAACACCAAATTCTGCTATCCTTCTCTCTCTTGTTTCTCTCTTCTCATTACCCCCTAATCCATCCTGCTCCAACTCCGCATCACTGCTCTCCTATAAAATCCCTATCTTCCACATTATAATCCCTTCATCAAGCAAAGTTAGTTTTTGGACCATGTGTCACTATGGTTTCCTTGAACTATCTTCCTCGAGCTCATCTTACTTTCACATCCCTACCGCTACTCTTATCCTTTCAACAACATCACCCATTTTTCACTACCAAGATCTCTCATCGTCAAACCCAATTATCAATCTTCGATTATCAATCCCCAACTGTAAAAACTCCTTTCATCGCCCTTTCTTTATCTCCCCAGCCCTGACATTAAAATCCCGCTCATCTCCCGTGTTCACCGCGTATTAAAATTGTTATATCAACCTGCAAAGAAAAAGGAACGGAGAGGAAGGAAAAGAAAAAAGGAATAGAAAGCGTTGATTAATCGATATAATATTTATACCTTCAAATAGTGATTTTGAGCTAGGTTTTAGTCAGACATTTAGGTTTGGTGTTTATAGCTTGTTATTATTAGATTTATTATAAAACGATAGCAAATCAAATAAATGAAACTCATAAAGATAATAATAATAATAAGAAGAAGAAGAAGAAGAAGAAGAAGAAGAAGAAGAAGAAGAAGAAGAAGAAGAAGAAGAAGAAGAAGAAGAAGAAGAAGAAGAAGAAGAAGAAGAAGAAGAAGAACAATAAAAAATCGAGACTTATACAGCTTATACAAACCTAACCCCCAAATTCATCTTGCACACACAATACCCAAATATGTAAATATGTCACCCATCTATACTACTTCATCCTCCTCTCTTAAAGCTCACCATTCCCATTCCCATACCCATACCCCATACCCCCAGAAATCCCCTTATACCCTTTCTCTTCTAATAGACCTACCTATCCTATCCTATTATTTCTTTTCTATCCCATTCCACTCCCGTAATGAATCGCTAGTAAACTTCTTATTGGTAGATCTGCCAAAGGCTGATATTATTTCTATCCTCTTTTGTTTTTGTTACAGGTGTTAATATCAGTATTAGATTTAGTATCATTGATATGATGATTGCCATTACCCTCATCAACCCTATCTCCATTCCCCTTTCTCATTTCCGTTCTCCCATTCTCACCCTTTATCTTTGGTCATCTATATCCATCTTTCTCCACCACCATCATCCATCATTCATTACCATATATTTCCAATTCCCTTCATCCCAACCCATCTCCAACCCCTCAATACATTACCATGCCCCCAGTTCCCCCTCTATCTTAATCCTACTATACTCACTCTCTAATCCCCTCTCCCACCATCCTAATCCCTAGAATCTCTATAATCTTCATATTCCATACAGAAAAAAAGGAATAGAAATTGAAAAGAACAGAAAAACAAAAAGAGTCAAGAATCAACCCATCTACACTACCCAACCCATAGATCCCCGATATATCCAAACCCTTCCATCCAGCCCTTCCCACCATCCTTCCCACCTATTCATTTAACCCCCCTATCCCCCCTCCATCCGGCCAACCCGCCAATAATCAAGCCCTCCCACCCAAGCATTCCCCCATCTATTCATTCAACCCTCATCATCAACCCCCTTATCCCTTCCCCCCAATCTCTTTAACCACCCCACCAAACCAAATCATCTCATATACTCTCACATTCATCCCCCATTCATCCCTCATTCATCCCTCATCCATCCCCCATTCATCCCTCATCCATTCCTCAAGTATAACCCACCCATCAATAGACAATACCCCATCCATCAATAGACAAACACCTACACCAGACTCCGATCCACACCCAGAGACTAGATAACTCCTGTATTACCATTATCATTACCATTACTTTCGACCTTCTTCCATCCTCCAAATACTTATAAATTTATATCTATTGAGTTTGATCATATATATATGAGTATATGCATATATATGCACATACACATGGAATCTTGACAGTCTAGCATCACATCACATTACAATATGAACTCAACGAGGACAATGTTACAATACGAAACAGTCAAATATTTATAAAATCTCATATTCTTTTAACACTCCACCATCCATCCATCTTCACAATCTATTTATCGAGTCAAGTGAGCATGCAAAAGAAAATTTTCCACACAAAAAAGAAACCAAATGACACCAGATTTCAAAACGACAAGATCAAAAGGGAACAGGGAAATTGCTTAGGTAATAAAGTACAGCAGCGACTAGTTTGTCTTTTCTTTTTTATGGCAAACTATCACTGCAAGTTGCCCCAACACCATAGCAATGGATGTCTGTACAACTTCAACCTTGTCGCTTCCAACCACGACCGACCCCAGGCGATCATTTCGCATTATCATCAACCACTGCTACATCAACCATCCCCTCAAATCCATTCTACGTACATTTACTTGAATGCCTTTCCGAACATCAAGACTTGCATTTGATCGTAGATGGACAAGACACCAGCACCTGCAACACCACGGAGAATGTTGGCACCAGCACCCTTGAAGAGAGACTTAACTCCCTCCTTGGCAACGATTTGACGACCAGCATCCAAGGAAGACTTGTACTTAACGGCCTCACCAGAAGTCATCATCATACGACGACGAATGGTATCCAATGGGTAAGAAGCGATACCGGCACCAGTGGTGACAGTCCATCCGAGCAAGAAGGAAGCAAGGAAGTTACCCTCAAGAGGTCCAACAAGGAGGACTGGCTTGATGGAGTCGTACATACCGAAGTAAAGACCACGGTAAACGACGATACCAGCAACGGAAGGACCGAAACCACGGTAGAGACCGGCAATACCATCAGAAGCGAGGGTCTTCTTGTAAACATCAATCAAACCGTTGAATTGACGGTCACCACCAGTCTTGGCGTTCTTGTTATCGTTGGCAAGACGAGTACGGGCGTAATCGAGGGAGTAAACGAAGAGGAGGGAAGTGGCACCAGCAGCCTTTTGTACGAATTAGTATTTGTGTGATGAAGATATTTCGAGGGGAAAAACTTACACCACCGGAAGCCAAGTTACCGGCCATCCACTTAGCATATCCATCACGGTCCTTCTTGAAGTTGAACATCGACTTGTAGGTATCACGGAAAGCGAAGTTCAAGGCTTGTGTAGGGAAATAACGGATAACGTTGGCAGTGTTACCTCTCCATAAGGAGGCAACACCTTCTTGTGCGGTGGTACGCTTGAAGCACTCAACGATACCATCGTATTTGCGGTCAAGACGGCCAGTCTTCAACATCTCATCCTGTAGAGGGATTGCATTAGTAAACATAATTTAACAGGTGGGATATAATTATTTTCGGAGTAATGATTTTCCAGATATGAAATATCGGAAGAAATGGAAAATATGCATTGCTTCGATCTATAGATCTGTACATATGGATGTGCAGATTGAGGTATCTGAAGGAGTAAATAAGAGAAATGCCCAATATAAACATACCTGGTTTTGGATCAAGAGCTTGACACGCTCGATGGGAGCAGCAGCGGTCTTAGAGACGGCAGCGGAGACACCACCCACTATCGCACAAATCAGTATCCTGTAAATTACATGTAAATCCTCCAAAATCCATCACGTCTTCGAAATCCATCGAAAAAGATTGTAATATTTATTGGTTTCGGAGGATTGGGATCAACGTACTCAAGAAGTCAATGATGAAAGGAGGACTATTAAAATATTGTCAGCATCATGGTTAATTTGAAAATTTATTGTGGGAATGCGGGTCAAAGGGAATTTTTGGACAGAATGCCATTGATCAAACAACGAAAACTTTGAGAATATTGATGTATCATAGTAACCATGCTGATATTCTTTCAATAATCCAATTGATCTCTTTCATTCCTCAATCAAAGTTGATATTGATATAGTTGTTGATGTGGCATTCCGAACAGCTCCAAATTTCCATATCGCCATCACAAGGAAAAAGAGAACAGAAAGTTCGAAAAGAAAAAAGTATCAAACTTACACGCCCATAACGGACTCCTTCTTTGGTGGTAAGTTGCTCATATTGACGGTATTGATGATCTAAAGATCTAAAAAGGATTGAGAGGAGATGGTATTAAGGTTGAATGTTGGAAAAGAAGAAGGATGGGAAGAAGGAAGTTGTTAAATTTGGCCCAAGGAAAAAGATTTTATGTTAGAAGTGTGAGAAGGACAGCTTCCGAAATTACCCACAGAGAGTGTGCGCTAAGTGGGAATTTATTACTAATTGAGTTTAGTGAGTGAACGGACGCGAGGTTTTTTTTCTAAACTCTCCCCTCCACATTGTACATTGTACATTGTACATTGTACATTGTAGCAAATAAGATTTAACGGACAACGGACGGAAAGAGGAAAGAGCCTCCAGTAAATATCTATCTATTGTATCTCTCTCTCTCTCTCTCTCTACCTTGTTGGCGGCAAAGAATTGATTGATACGGTTAAAAAAGAAAATAAAGAAAAGAGTAATAATAATATCATCTTTTAATTCTCTTCATAGCCATCGCTAATTATCCGCTCTTCTTCATTTCTTTCCTCTATTACCACTTACCACTCCCCCCCTTCCATACAAAATCCTAATTTTCTATCATTCGCCTGCAATTCTTCACCCTATCTTTTCCGAGCTCTACAACCCAATGAATATCCAGAATCAAGGGTTCTAGAAGAAACATGTATGCGCCTGGTCAACACTTCATAATTTCTGTGAAGGATGGAAAATCTCTATAAAACATATTGCCGTTGCATATTTTTTCTTTTTATCTCCATCATTTTTCATTCAAGGGCAAGTTCCCTGTTTTTGAAGTATTTAGTCTACTTTATTGGTATTTTGAACTGCAATGTCATGCTTCTGTGGGGATTGTGGTTTTTGGCGAGTCAATCAGTAAGCATAGAAAAGTGGTGATTGATGAGACACTGGAATCTTTTGAAGAGACGAATCGCAATATGGAGGATCAGCATGTAATGATATTTTATACATAAGTGTGAGTGAGGTTGGTCAATCGAATGAAAAGGGGACAGTTTGAGGAACCTTTTCGAGTAGACTCAATGATCATATTGGTGGATGGATGAATGAGAGTACAAACCGTACTTTGAGAAGGGATATTGAACTATTGCGAACAGGAAAGTCGTGATGCTAGAGCGAGTTGACCTGGAAGAGATGAGCTTGATCGATTGAATGGTATTAGGACAATAAAAACTGGCTGGGTGAAGCAACTTGATGAAGTTAGAAGCAATTGGAGGACTGAGATATACATGCAGATGGTAATCTAACACACCGAAAATTCGAGCGCAGCGAGGAAATGGGGGGTTTGAGGGCTTGCCCCAGTTAATAAGAATGAGATGTCGCTCCGCTGGCCCTCCGGGGGCCACTGCCGTGGGGGGCAGACTATTCAGAAGCTCAAATTGTGTTGTAGAGTTGAAGTAGGAAAGAGTTCGGAATATTTCGCGAAGAACACGACCACAACAACGGCGAGTCCGAATAGATCATAGAATACGATCTGCATTACTTTAGAAGGATTATCAGCTGATATAGCATAGAAAATAGAAAATAGAAATAGAAAATAATTATCATGACTTCCACTCTAGAGCGAAGCGAAAAAGCCCCCACGGCAGTGGCCCAGCGGAGCGTCATACTGTACACAGTATCAAATTCAATGCAGGTAAATAAATGTAACTTTATGTTTTGGTGGTGATTGATGGATTTGGATTTGATAAAAGTTCAATTTACCCTCAAGTATCATCTTCATCTTAAACATCATCTTCGTGCAAAATCTTCAAATTTTCACTCTTATATATAAATACTTCATATCTACATATCTACATTTTCATACCATCTTCTTTGTCTTCTGTGTTGTTCCACTCCAGATTTCAAATCTAACTTTTGTTGTTCTCCCGGTAACCACACTAAACCGAAATAAGCACTAGTAAAGTAAACAATCCAAACTTGGGCCATCTTTACAACAATTTCTCCATCAACTTAATCAAGACTCCATACACAAAAAATCATATTGTAATTATAATAGATTTCTGTCACAATCAAAATCCAAAATGGATTCACCAAAAAAACTTACGGAGAATTGTCCTCCAGGTACTCCATTATATGAAGTTTCTCCTGAACGTGTTAATCAACAAAGACAATGGGATTTACCAACATCTCCTACCGGTGAAAAGGGTTCGAAAGCTAGCAAACATTCAAGAGATAGTTCAGTCAATGATAAGATTGCTCAGTTTAACTCTTTGGCTTATCAGGGAAAGCAACTGGAAAGGAAGACAAATGATGCTGCTTTGAAGCGCGCGATGGTGGGGAGAGAGGAGGCAGAGAGTGAGATGCGCCGATATAGGGATGAGGCAAGAATATTACGAAGGCAGGTTGAGGAAGGAAAGGAACGGGAAAGAAAGGTCGGAGAAAGACTTGAAAGTGTTATGGTATGTTATCAATATGCGCATCATTTTGAATCTTTGCTGATCCCTCATCTTATAGGAAAATTACGGTCGAGCCAAAGAAACACATTCACATACACAAGCATTATGGGAAAAAGAAATTCGAAAAGCTCGAAAAGAAGGTTTCAAATCACAATCCGTCGTTGTCAAAATTCAAGAAGAACTCAAAGCTTCAAGGGATACATTAAGAATGGTTCAAGGTGGTTTAGAGCAAGAAAGGAGTCGAAGTGTAAAGAGAGAACAAGAAGCATTTTCGGCAAAACATCAACTTGCTACAGCGCAAGAAGAATTGACACGATTACAAGAAAAGATCAAGTTGGTGGAACAGGAAAGAGATGCATTCAAGATGATTGCTAAGAATGAAGAAATCGCCAGGATTGCAGCAGAAGGACGAATACCATTACCACAATCCACCAAGGACGAATTTACATCACCAACGAGGGTTAGAAGATCAATCGATCCTCTTACAGTTTCACCATCTGGAGCTGGTCAACAAGAACTCGATGAACTTAGATTGAAGTTGGAATGGGAGATACAAAGAGCAAATCGAGCCCTTGATCAAGTCGAGTTTTTGGAGATGGAATCTAGCATACATGTATGCGAACCAAAGTCTAACAAAAGAAAGTCAACAGATACACAAGAACTTAATGATGATCCAAAAAGACAAGCCAAAGCTCCAAGAACTGTTTTTATACCTTCTGAAGGGATCTTTAAATCAGTACCTGAAGAGTCTTCCTCAAGATCTATGGAA
Source organism: Stromatinia cepivora (assembly GCA_014898415.1). Taxonomy (NCBI): domain Eukaryota; kingdom Fungi; phylum Ascomycota; class Leotiomycetes; order Helotiales; family Sclerotiniaceae; genus Stromatinia; species Stromatinia cepivora. The sequence goes on along the minus strand of RCTD01000015.1, from coordinate 557,001 downwards.
AATTCCAACTCGGAAACTAATATGAATTTCCAACAACCATCGAATCATTCTACCAACTCACAAAGAGACGTAACACCATCTCACGATCCACCAGCTGTGGCTCTCATTTCCGATAGCAATACCTCCCTTCTCTCAATCTTCGATGAAGTAGCAAGTCCTAAAACTAGCAGATCCCTTCAGAGCCCCATCAATCTACCAGAAGCCGAAGTCGAAAACGAAAGAAACTCCGAAGACTTGAACGATTCCACTTCAACCACAATCCACCACCCTCAAGCTCATCACAATCACCATCACCACCACGAACCAACCTTCCACACAATATCAACTACAACCCGCGTCCCACTAGCCGATCCCTCCGAAGATCAAACATTCCCCATAACTCCAAGCACATCAACCACGAGCACGCTTCCAAATAACACAAATGACCCAGCACTAAACCCAACAATGTCAAGAGAAGAAGCTCTAGCAATGATTCGAGAAAGAAGAGGTAGAGCAAGAAGTTTAGCAAATGGTACTATGACACCTAAAAAACAAATGGTTGAGGGTGGAATGAGAAGGGATATTAGTGCGCCAGCCAGTAGTGTTACTCCTGCGAGAGGGAGAAGCCAGGGAAGATGATGACGGGGTTGTGCGTAGGGTTGGGATGCGAAGTAGTGGGGAATGTTTATATTCTGGTGGGTAGGCTAAGCATGGCTGGGGTGATTAAATTCTTGTAATAATGGAAGATAGGGTAGGGAGGACAGTACATTGGATGGAGCTGGAAATAAGGGAGTTGGAGTTCAAATAGTTGTATATCCATCCGTCCATTTAGCACCGGAGTTCTTGTCTCTGGTTCGTGTCTTTGGAAAGGAAATGGCAGGAATTCAGGATTTTAAGGGCTGCTTTTGGGTTGGATGGTTTGTGTGGTTGGTTATGATTTATGACTGGGGATTGGGTTTTATTCTACTCACTTGGTTGGATTTGGATGAATGGTTTATTTGAGGTGGGAGGGGTGAGGGGGGAGGGGGAAAGCGGGCAATGTGGGAGAGAATACCAATGGCAGGGCAGTGTAGTTGGTGTTTTCGCTTAGGATATACAGAGTATAAGAGTATAAAAGTTTCAGTGTGTTAATATGTTAGTATATCAGTGTGTGATCAATAAATGAATAAATAAAGCGTATATAACAACTTAACTCGTATCTCTTTCTTCCTCATATCTTTCTTTTCTACTTGTAAGTAGATAAGTAACTATATTCCTATCTGTATTTGTATAATGTATATAAGATTATAAGATTATAAGATTATAAGATTATAAGATTATAAGATTATAAGATTATAAGATTATAAGATTATAAGATTATAAGATTATAAGATTATAAGATTATAAGATTATAAGATTATATGAGTATAGAGAGTTGTTTGAAGTGAAATGAAGTGAAGTGTGGTTTTTTGGATCTGCGAATAGAGGGAGGAGGGAGGAGGGAGGAGGAAGGAGAAAAAATTAAAGAAGAAGAAGAAAAAGGAAATAAAAAAGGAATGAAGGGGGGAAGGGGAAGGGAATAAAAATGAAGAGATGAGAAAATGAGGATGGGAATATAGGGAAATGGGGAGATAGAGGACATAGGGGAGGAAGGGGGAGGAAGGGGGAGGAAGGGGGAGGAAGTGATAGGCAGACAATATCTACAAAACCTATCACTCCACCTTCGTTATTCACAAAGGATATTCCGAGGAACTAAAAGATAAAGTAAAAAAGTTTTATAGGTTATATATACTTTGTAAATCACAGATGCGATTTTGGTACTCTATAGAGAGCTTGAAAGGCATGAGAGATCACGGATTATCGCTTGGAGAGTTATATTATATATATATATAGATATATAGTGTCACGGGTTCACCACCCGTTCCTAGCTAGCATAGATGCCTCAGGCATCTACTATTCTCCATATAGTCAGAGGTGCTCCTGCACCTTCTTCCCTCCTACGTAGAATATCATCATATTACCTAAGGCCCTACCACCGCCGTGATATATTGATTGTTAAAAAACCACATCGACGTCCATGAATTAATCTATCTTCAAATCTGACAAGAAAATACATATCTAGGTAATGAACTTTAGTACGTCTGTAAATGTAGAGGTGTAAGTCGACGTCTTATTATAAAACCCTTCTTCTTTTATGTATGATTCTTTCTGCTTTTCTTCTTCGTAAATATTGATAAAAACAAATCATATTCAACAAATAGGTTTGAGATTTATTTTTTACTTTTATGCTTCTATGGGGCTATTTTTGGATAGGAAGACTGAGAGGTGGAAAGGTAGCAAGCTGGTTTTATATGAGTAGGGGATGGGGGGTGAGTGATCATGAACGATAATGGTACTAAGCTTACTCTATCAATCTTAGATTAAGAATATAATAATGAATGATATTCTTTACGCAAAGGTGTAAATAACTAACTTCATATTAATCTGACAAATAAATACAGATTTGACAATAGTAATCCTGACTAACTTTCACCATCTTTTCTGCAGTTTCGCAATCACAGCAGAACTCAATGATCGTGTAGTGTTAATAGATCATGAAAGAGTCCATTCAGTACAGACCACTTTAATCTCTTCTTAGCTTGGTCCGCCAGTCTTGAGTGTTGGTAAATTGGATCTAGTTTTTATGTATCTATGAAGATTTCAGTGATGGGGAGGGGATGGGGTTTATGGTATGAGGTGTGGTTTGTTATGGATTTATATCGATGCGTTAGTGATTATTTTCAATGGAAGTACGGATGAGAGTAAGTGGGTATCTTTTGTGGTTCTGATAGTATTATATCATGGGGTTGGGTAATCGTTAGTATGATTCGAGGATGGGAAGGCCAGGAGGGAGTGTATAAATCTCTTATTTCTCCTTTCGGTTTTCTTTTTCCTTTTCTTTTTCCTTTTCTTTTTCTTTTCTGTATAGATGCTATATGGTTGTCATGCTATTGTCATGGGTAGAGATGAGAGTCAACTTCTTGAATAGAAGATGAGGATATGGGATGTTTGCAGGAGGGTTTGAGATGTGATGGCATGGGTTTTGCGGGGAAAATAGGCGAGGAGGAAGAATGGAATAGGAGATGGTGATGATAACGGTGTTTGGAGAGGGTGAGATGATGAACATGGCAGTGAGTTGACGATTATTTTATGAGATGATGGTGAGAATGGTAATATTCTTGTGATCCAAAAAACAACAGCAAACAAAGAGAATAATAATGATAATACTCTTCAAATTTCAGGTCTGCTTCTTGCAACATCATATCTTTAGTACAAAATTTACAAACTGCACGAATGAATTAAGAACAAGTATTACAGCTGCCAGGAGCTCTTTTGTCCCTAAGATCATACCCGGAGAAGTAATATTTTTGATTTATTATGGGAAATAAAAGGGAGAGGAGTGTATGTTTATATACCCACATTCCCCGATTCCTTTCAGAAATAAGTCACCTTGTAGTCTGCAGACCGAGATTTTATGATCTCGAATATTTGAGGTTAAGGTTAAGGTTAAGGATTTTAGTCTATGTGTAGATGCTTGAAAAAGAGAGACGAATAGCCGAAGAGAAGAAAGGGGGACAGAGCGGAAAAGTCCTAGAGAGGGTATATAAATCCATCTTTCTCCTTTGTTTTTTGCGGTAAAGATATTATGGGCCAGAGGGTTTCGTCATAGGGAATTCCTCTCGGTACATAGGTTGTGAAAATCTAAAACATTTGAGTGAGAGGATATAGGGTAGAGATTCTCGGTAAATCTTTCGGGCGGGGTGGAGGAGGGGAATGAGAGTTTGGGATTGTGAGGTTGGGTGATGGTGATTGAGTGATGAGGAACGGATGGTAGTAATGAAGATTAAAATGAAGCAACAACAACCCCATCAAGCAACAACACTCTAGGCCATTTTATCTCACCACAACATCGACAATGATATCCCTCTCTTCTCCCTTTTCCCTTCTCACTATTTTCTCCTTATGGCTCATTGGCTTCACCTTTGAAATATTAGAAGTATTATACAGACATCTCTCGGTTACAAAAATCTCAAATCCCAGATGGGTTGCCAATGTCAATCCATTTTGATTTGTAAATGAGGGGGATAGAGTATCGAAGAGTAATTTTACAGGGCGATAAACATTTATCTTAAACAATTTAAAGTGATAACAAAATGAATACGCTGAAATAAAGAGAAGTGTAATTGAAGGAGGTGTAAGTGAAATCTTAGGGTGCGTATATCTCTGCTCCTCCATCTCCTCGAAGCCCCGCCTACCATAGTTTCCATCCCCTTTCATTCCCTTCAATATAAAATCTCCTCTTTCCTTCCTTTCTCTTCCTCTCCAAAATATCGCAATTTCAAGGTCGCGAATATAAAATGGGATTTTTCGTTGTGTAGATTATCGATTTTAGGAATAATATGAGTTTTGCGGGGGAAAACTTGAATGGCCATTCCGAGCCAGTTTGAGGGCGAGTTTGGAATTTCTTGTGGTGACAATGGTAGATTGTGGGGATAGCGGTAATGATGAAACTCTATTAGATGATGAAAATGAATTACGATGATGGAATTGAATCTTTGTTGTTGATGCTATTTCTTGGTATCATGAACTTATTCCGTGTGACAAATCGTACTTTCGTCGGACATCAAATTTTGAGCAAAACACGTTTTCAGGAAAATCCAATCCACTAAATATATTTCTCATCCAATTCCATTACATATTTATCCATCCGACGCCTTGGGTTGGGGTTATGATAATATAGAGAGCCGGGGGGGAAGGATATTCTAATACTCATCGATCCCCCCAAAAAGTGGGCAAAATTATATGTACGTATAAACAGCTTTAGATGTAATATTCATCCATTGCATGAAAATTTCGATTCGCTCAATCGTTATACGAGTTATGTGAGCCATTGGTGAACTATAAAATCTCTGCTTCATCCACTTTTGATGTTTTTTCTCATAGCTATAGTGACACAGATACAATGGAGATTAGAGCGGCGTACAGCAAGCTTGATTTGTGCCCAAGACAGTATTTGGAAGTAAACAGATGAAGAAAACTGGTGTTCAAATGTTGTGATTCATATATTTAACATGGAGTTGAGCAATTAGCAGTGAAGATGATGATAGTAATGATGATAGATGTGCGAGATGATACTAGTCGATCTAGGCAACCAAAGAATAACAACAAAAAATTTAATCATACCCTCAATTTCCCATTTCTTGAGCGTGCCTTTTCCTCCCGAAAACAATTCTTTACCCAAAACTAAACACAAAGAACAATTCTCAAAATTCCACAGATTCCCTGCGTCTCATTTCCAATCAACTATTCATGGCAAATATTGAATAAGTAAGAACATGCTTATATAGCACCTCTAGTATTTCGCTCCTTATATGCTGGTGGATGAGATTACCCGCTCTGGTAGTAGTAGATTTACGATTCACCTCCCATTCAGCCACCCCATCCATTCATCCAATCCCTCAAAAAGCATTCACTTTTCAATTTTGACATTAATCTAGTATAAAGACCCTTTCCCTCGAAGATTAAAAAATGGCGACGGGAGTATTTCACCGTATCAAAAAGATTCATGGGCGTTTCGTCCTTTCTCCCCTGATTACAACTATCCTTAGATGGCATATCATCTTCTTAAAATAAGCGAGAATTTTGTGGGAGGATCGGGTACGATGACAGGAAGATGTGATGCGATAATATGTCAGGAATTGACAGTGATAGCGATTCTCAGGTAAATGAATGGTAACGACGACTACAACAATATCTCAATCGTTGTTTCCTTTCTGACGACGACTTTTCCAGCTTTCTTCTTCTTCTATTTTCGCCAGTAAAATTAACCCGGAGGTCTCGGTTTTTCGATTTGGAGATACCGAACGTAGTTTCCTAGGAAGTGCGATTACACTTAATATTGTGCATAGTGAAGATAGATTTGAGGGATAGGGGAGGATATTCTTTTCGCTTATTTTGGTGAACTTCGGAGCTGGGGATTTAGGAATACAGAAGAACTTGGCTATACCGGACTGGGATATACCGGAATCTTGGATATACCGGAATTTTTTCTCCTTTTTTCCGAAATTTATATGGGAATACCGGAATTTCGATGAAAACCGGAATACCGGACTGAATTGACTGAATTCCGGTATAAACCCTTATTATTGATCAATATACTACATGCTAATAAGGGTGAATCTTCGAATATAACGACATTATCATCGTCATCGTTGTCGTCGTCGAAAAAGCCGAAAAGAGTCGATCATTATGGCCCTCGAATCAATTCATCAAATCAATAAAAAAAAGCTTTAAGAGTATGATGGCAGGATCTTAAATACAGGAAAAGGAGGCACGATAATGTAATAGTATAATACAAAGCTCAATATAGTATAGAGTTGAAGAAATCGATTATTAGTGATCTTTTAAGTACGAAATTCGAATGGCTCGATCGAACAGAATTCACACAATACGAATTAAATCAATATAAGATTCGGCCTCCTATATACCCTGCTCTCGAAGAAGCTCTGTTTGAATGACAGATTCGATACAATCGTCACCCCAATGCAGGATCTACTACAAACGATGTTTTATGTTTAAAAGTTACAGAATTCTGGAAAAAGCTTTTTGAATATAAGGATAAATCTTTATTATTCGATAAAAAGAAGATTTGATCAATTAATTTTATTGATAGTTTCAAAAGATATAATTCTATGCAAAAAAGATATCGATTTGATAAAGAAACTTTTGTAGATATAAGTTTTGAATTAGAGGTTATAATGGAAGAGATATGATGTATTGCAATTTCATATGATATAGATGATATTTACAATTGCAATAAAACAAGGCTTTTTTGAAGAGATAAATTAAATCGTATATTTTCTATATTCGAATCTATTGGTAGAAAGAAGGAAAAAGTTCGATTTATAATACTCCTTATTAGCAATTCTATAGGTATTTATAAACTCCCTTTATAGATTATTGGGAAAGTATATATTCCATAAATATTTAGAAGATCAGGGTTGACAATTCTCGATAGTTTAAGGGTGAAATATCGATCGAATTCGAAGTCCTGAATGAATAATGGGATTTTCGCTAAATATCTTATATGATTCGATAGGATTATAAAGCAGATGAAAAAGAAGGCTTTGCTTATTATGGATAACTTCTCTGTATACGAATTAACTGTTATTACTTTTTTTGAAACTGGCAAATTATGTAATATGAAGATTATATGATTGCCTTTAAATTCTATGTTTAAATTTCAATCTCTTGATCAAAGTATTATATAGAATTGGAAGCTTTATTTATGACGATGAGCTGTTAGATTCATAGTTGAATGCTTTGATAATGATCTGAATTATTTTAAAGAGCTTGATATTCTAAAAGTGATTAGATGGGGGATATTAGTTTGGGAAGACGTCAAAATGAGTATTATTTTGAATTGCTAGAATAAATCATAATATATCGATTTGGGATTGCAATCCTCGATGTTATTAATAATATAGCAAGGTTCTGAAGAGGTTTTAGAGTCTTTATGTTTCATTTTAATATAGTTAAAATACCAAAGCATTATAGTTAGTATCCTCAATATACAAGAGTATATTTCATCTTATTCAGAATGTATTATTGAGAGTGATAATAATCTGGATACTCTAATTGATGATATTATTCAAGCTAGAAAAATGATTGAAGAAAACGAAGAAGATAATAAAGTAAAGGAAGAGATTGAGCCTTCTATTAGTAATTTTAAAGCTTTTGAAGCTATTCAGATTCTAATTAAATATCAAGAATAGCAAGGTATTTTTGATATAAGTCTAATTAAGAATCTATACAAGAGAGAGCGTGAAATAGAGTTTAAATCTGATCAAGGGAGAATGCAAGATATTATATTAGACTACTTTAATATAAAATGAAATTGATGATTTTGAGCTATATAATATTGATACCTTGATGCCTTACCATTTTTATACCGGAATCTTGGATATACCGGATTTGATTGGTCGAAAATCTCAGTCCGGTATAACCAAGTTCTTCTGTAGGAGGGAGGATGATTTTTGTCTATATTTGCTGCAACTGTCAGAGCAGGTGAATTTTCTCAATGGTGGGTATAAATACTATTTTTTCTTTATTGTGCTTCTGCTCTCAGACAATAATACTTCCATGAACACCAACGCTATTAGAACATTCCAATCTTTCACTTTCTTCCTACTCCACGAAAATCTCATGCTTCTCAACCCGTGTCGTTCTTCTAGTGCCGGAATACTTGCTCGCTATCTAGAATTAAGTCTCCTGAATTTAAGTCGCCACATCTCTATTCTCATCTATAAATATGAAAATAGATCAACGGCATGGGAGATTATATACTTTTTCATTAAATCACCGCGGCGAAGCTAGGAAGTTAAGGTTATTGCAATAGATGAGAAACTAGATCAGAAGTTTTTCCATATACAGATGTCGTAATTTGAATTATTCATCAATCTATCTATCTATCCATACATTCACCGCCTTCCTTCCTCTGACAACAGTATGAAACATGAGTCTAAATTCCCTCTTTTCATAACTATATCGTCTTTTTCCTTCGCTATCCTAGGCGAGTTTACTGCGTCACGGCACAACGACCAGTCTGTTAAGAGACAAAAAAGGACCTCAGAAATTAGGAATTTCAGATTCATTTATCAGCAGAAAAGCGCGGTTGCAATGAGGTACATTTAGTACTTGATGATTACAGAAACGACGATAAAAACACATTATCGACAACACTCGGATTGGTTTTCCACAAACGAGAGATAATTAGGTACAATTGATAGTGGTTTTATATTCCTTATCCCTTCTTTTGATCACCACACTCTAGGAATTTCCATCATTGTAAAATAAGCAAAAGTCGGATCTGGTATCATAATCGTATTTGAGATTGTTTTCCCTGCATTGGTGGGTGATAGCTCGGAAGTTTTGGGAAGGGGGATTGATGAAGAAAGTAGAGTAGTTTAGATTCTTCGTTATTCAATCTAGATAGTTGAAGATATCGGTTATGAACTTCTAGACCCTAAATAAAATTGTAATTTTCGGGCCTGATTCTTGCCGTCTAATTGATAGTTTCAGCTTCCTCTTGGCTCACATACGCTCCATCTATCACAATACTTATCCTCGTATATTAAACATCAGTCCGATAGGAGATGGGTTTCCCTTAACAGTTGTACACCTGTACCCAGAGTGCCCGGAGAGCAAGTCGAACCCATGGTTGTCAAGTCTCACGATCATTGAAGTGGATGAGATATCATAGATCCATACGGCACAGAAGACATCAAGGGAGATTGTAAGTCTTAGTTAAAATATGTTTAAATATACTCTTGAAAGGTGGCCGGAATGTTCAGAGGTTTAAATGACGTGGCAAAACTTTAGAAAAGACATGGTGGCAGTGACATGATAATCTATCCAGAAACGAAATTAACTTCATGCCTTTTACACTGAAATATGGAAACCTTATTGGAGAGACACTAGCATGCATTAAGCTCTTTTAATTACCAGGGAGCAAGTTCCTGGTATACTGCATTGAAGTTTGAGATGAAATGTAATTCCGGCTTGGTATTTGCTTATATTGTTCCCTATGGGGACAAGGTGAACATCTGATGAGTGAGACATCGTACAGCATTGATCTCGTAAATAAATCAAAATAACGACAACTCCGCGGTTTGCGATCCATTTCGATTGATATCCAAAGATTCCATGGAAACCTTTGTTATTTGTCAAGACTCAGAAGCTGTATAGAACCCAAACCTTGATACCGAATCATGACTGCAGGAGAGATGTCTGGGATGCTGCAGCTTTCCAAACACGTCACAAACAAAAGTTACACACTTCATTTAAATAAAGCTTCTACCATGTGTTCTTGTCAAATTGATTCAATCAACATTGCAAGTTCTTGAAGCAGTTTTCAATCACAAATTATGTCTACCAACTCTGGTTCTGCAAACGAAGCCCCGAGTCTTCCCAGCCAGAATGAGATCGAATTTTTAGCTTTGTTAAAGAAGATTACTATTCAAGAAACGATTGATCATGATATCATCGAGCAAGGTAAGCATGCCCTCCATTCTCTTCACAACTTTGTGGCCAATCTAAAACGTTTAGCTACCTCAGAAGAAACTCTCGTCGGACAATCACAATCTAGCCAGATTGTAGACAACCCATTTCCCTCATCTGCCCAAAGCGAGATAGCAGCCACGGTAAAAACACTTCTGTTGCAGATCGGCGAGAATCCCGGCCGTGAAGGCCTTCAGAATACACCTAGCCGCTACGGCAAAGCACTTCTAGACCTTACCAAAGGATATAAAGGAAGGGTCGAAGATGTGGTTAACGGTGCCATTTTCAATGTCGATACGAAGGATATCGTCATTGTAAGTGACATTAATGTTTCTAGCTTGTGTGAGCATCACATGTTACCGTTTTTTTTGGAAAGGTAGGTTTTTCTCCCCTAGACGCGCCGTGCGTTGGTTTGATTCTGGGTGTATGGATCATGAAACTTTCCATGAATTTCATGCAGGACTAGGCTAGACCTCAATTTGTTCAGCTCCAATTTTATGGTTTCCTTTCCGATATGGACTGGATGATTCCATTTGTTTTGGAGTGTACAAACAAGCCTTGTGGAATCGTTTTTACTCAACTTTGAGTTCGGCTCATGAATCCGTACATCCACTAGCCACCATCTACCAGATCCATTCAAGAAATGTGTTTCCCTCATATTTTTATTTGCCATTCATTCATAGACTAACATAGAAAAATCAAGGTACACATCGGATACATTCCCAACGGCCGGGTAATCGGATTGTCGAAACTACTGCACATCATTGAAATCTTCTCACGCAGACTACAAGTGCAGGAACGGTTAACGAAGCAGATTGCAGAGGCGATAGAGGAGGTCTTGAGCTCGCTAGGTGTTGCTGTGATTTTGGAGTGTAAACACATGTGCATGATGATGAGAGGTGTAGAGAAGACCGGGTCCTTGACATTGACTCAATGCATGAGTGGCTTGTTGAAACATGACATGAAAGAACAGAAAAACTTTCATGCTCTACTCAATATGAGACAGAGAGGCTAGTCTGCACTCAATAGAAATAATGAAAGATCGCGAGAATTTTGTACCAACAGACTGATAGGATATCGTCGCAAGCGACAGTGAACACAGGGAATCGAGTTCTTACAATGACAAGTTAATGCATTTTTAAGTGACATAATCCAGCTTTTATGGCTTGATAGCAGAAAATGTAAAAAGAAGTATGCCTCCTCATGAGAGATGCTGCTGTTATGGCGTCACATTAGCTCTTTCTGCCTGTAATTGGCGCCAAGATGTAAAACTCATTCGTGCCGAATAGAATGTTTCCAGCAAAATATATCATCAAGACATTAATTACCGTAGATTCCCATTTGATTCTCGTTTGGTTTTGTCTTGTGTCCGTCGCACCAGTCAACCACCGGTTACACAATGCATGCAGGAACAAGGTAATCAATCAGCCTCTGCACCAGCCACTACACCGGTCACAATCTGTATCGAAGATTGTATGTATAACTGCAGTCAATCAAGATATGTGCTACGCGCATCCTGAACCTATTTATTAGTTTCCTATTGCAATACTAGCGAATAAGGACATGTGCACTAGCCTCACGCTATATCTTCGCCATCTAGCTTAAAGCTCTCGTAGCAAGCAACCTCTAAATATCTAGGTAACATCAATCAACACAATCCCTAATCTTACCATGATAATGAAGGTAGATGGTCACAACCGAGGTGATTTCAACATGTCCTATCAAACATTCTGTTTTTATTGCCTGACACGAACGGCTTTGAGCCATCCATCCTTCGAATTTCGTTGATTGCGAAGCAATGGTGGAAATTGCTCTAGTAAGTGGTTTGTTCTTACAAATTTGATGTTTCCACAAACGCACTGTTAGTTTTGAAAAGTGCGTCATCTTTCATTGTGGAGTTTCAGGCAAGTGGCTGAAAGACCTCTTGTCATGGAACTTTATGTTTGTTGCGATGTGTATATAGCCATCTCTCTTTTTCCATTGAGCTTATCTTTTCCCTCATTTATCGTTCATGCTGAAATAACATGGCCAGTTTCGACTACTTGAAGCAAGCTCTCGAGGAGTGGGACACGGCAAACACGTCGTCCTTAAATCAATCGCTATCCGATACACAGTACAGTGCCGGTTTCGAAATATTGATGCATGGCTCAGAATGGACGTCATATCAAGACTTCATCATTCCGCAACTCAATGAGCTTCTGACCTCCCTATTGAAATCACGCCCTAATATTTCGGTACTTGAAATCGGACCTGGTTCTAAAAGCGTACTTGGTTATCTGCCCATTCATCTAAGACGGAAGATTAGAAGATACTCTGCATTCGAGCCTAATCTGTTGTCAGCTACAAGATTGGAAGATTGGATTTCCTCTTCATCAAAATTGGAGTCCCCGCTGCCTCTTTTGGAAAACCCACCAAATATCTACCGAGCCCCTTTTGCTCTTGATACTGAGCCAAGGGATGGCACACAGACTGATGATGGGGGGAGATTTGACATTGTTCTTTTCTGTCATAGCATGTATGGCATGAATCCCAAACATGAATTCGTACGACGTGCGCTAGAGTTACTTGTTCAAAGTCCAGGAGATGGAATAATAGTGATTTTTCACCGCGACGAAGCTCTTGATCTTGAAAGATTGGCTTGCGACCGCACAGCAGTTTTCCCTACTGCGACTGTTACAGTGGAAAATGACGACGGAATACTGAATAATTTTGTCCCTTTCATCGCGGGTTACGTCAAACAGGATGTAGAGTCAGACGAGGCTGTTCGATGCGAGTGGATTAAAATATGTCGCGCCTTGACTTGCAATGAGGAAACACACCCAAGCCATCTCTCGTTCAGCTCACCTCAACGTATGGCGTCGTTCAATAGACGTGCGATCGACTTGCCCGGTCAAAATTCACAGTTGGGACAGGTGAGAGGGAAGAGAGAAGTCAAGAACTGGGAAGCTCGCTTGCATCAGCCCACTGATGTCTTTAGACCAGCAATGATACAACACGTCCAACAGCTTGTCCAATGGGCCTTGGAGCATAAATTTGGACTTACCATTATCGGTGGAGGACACAGTGGTCATTGTATGTGGCCCAACGTTGTCTCCGTCGACATGGAAGCGTTTAACCAAGTGCACATTGTAACGTCCAGTGACGATGTAGGCAAAACCGATACTTACTCCAAATCTAATCATTTGGTTGTAGCTGAGGCCGGGTGTAAGACTGAAGATATCGTCCGCAAGATCACACCGTCAGGTTTGGCAGTGCCTATGGGGTCCCGCCCAAGTGTAGGTGCTGGTTTGTGGTTACAAGGCGGCATTGGGCACCTAACTAGGCTTCACGGACTCGCATGCGACAGTATCGTAGGTGCTGTGCTTGTCAGCGTTGACTCTGGCCAGATTGTTTATGTCGGACAGGTACCAACCGAATATGTGCCAGCTGGAGCAGTGCGCTCCAAAGACGAAAGAGATTTGTTATGGGCAATAAGAGGAGCTGGAACTAACTTCGGTATTGTGATTAGCGTTACTTTCAAGGCTTACCCAGCTCCGACCTATTCCGTCCGAAACTGGGTATTCCCAATGAGGTCCAAAACTTCGGCGCAGAACAAACTGTCTGATGTCAACTTCATTGCCAAGAGTCTTCCTCATAACTGGTCCATAGACGCATATCTCTATTGGGACTCCGACCAGCTGCATCTTGGGTTGACCATATTCGAGGCTTCCACAACCATACTAGCACCTGAGGTGCCCAAATCCGTAACCAGCATCTTGGGTTTAGAGAACAAACATAAAATAGTGGACGGTGTCGGTTTGTTCGAGACTGAAATGTACATGTCTGAGATGCACGGCGGACACGGTTGTGGCAAAACCTCCTCCTTCAAACGATGCTTATTCTTGAAGAACATTACAGGTGTGCACATCGCAGATATCTTGTTAGCGGCAATACAGGCTCGCCCCTCGCCATTATATTATTTTCATCTACTGCAAGGTGATGGGGCGGTGCGTGATATAGCCACAGAAGCCACCGCTTTCGGCTGTCGCGATTGGGATTTTGCCTGTGTTATAACTGGTGTGTGGCCCCGCGACCAGAATGGAACCGAAACTGCTCAAACTGCTGTACAGTGGGTTTACAATGTCGCGAGAAACTTGCTGCCCTTTTGTAGTGGAGTGTACGGCGCCGACCTTGGGCCAGACCCTAGGGACAAAGCACTGGCAGCCAAAGCTTTCGGGCCAAATCTGCCACATCTATCCCGTCTAAAACATACTTTGGATCCATATAATGTGATAGCGTACGCCTGTCCGCTCCTAGAACCGCCGGTGAAACAAAAACTCATCATTCTTGTCACGGGTGATAGCGCAGCCGGTAAAGATTATTGCGCCGATATTTTTGTCTCCGCAATAACTGCATACCCCCACAAAACATTCACAGCATGTTCAGCAAGTATTAGCGATGTCACCAAGCGAGAATATGCGACAGCTGCCGGGGCTGACCCAAATAGGCTTCTTTCCGATCGTTCCTACAAGGAGAAACATCGTCAAGCGTTGACTGTGTTTTATCACGATCAGGTGGTACAACGGCCTCAGCTACCGATGGAACACTTTCAGAATGTTGTTCATGATTTTGGCAATGTTGACGTGTTGCTAATTACTGGAATGAGAGACGAGGCACCGGTTGCGACATTTTCGCATCTCGTACCAGATAGGAGGCTTCTCGATGTTCGAATCGAAGCTGGCCAAACGGTGCGCTCGACTCGTAAAGGGCATCATTCCGGCAGTAACGATAATGATGAAAATAAAGATACATGCAGCAACATTGAATTAAACTCAAAAACCACACAGTATCGCCCTAGTCTCATCTTCGATAATGAAAAAGATGGAAGCGAAGCGGCGAAAACATTTGTTAAGCAGTATCTCCTCCCATTCCTCCACGAGGATCTGATGCGGCTAGCTGGTATGGTACGTGCAGTACTGGAATCTCCACGCCCTGGGATAGTTTTCCGTCATGTGCTTGACATCTCTCAACAGGCGGGTGGACTGGCCCTGGTCACCACTCTACTACAGAATCATTTCAATGGTGAATGGGCTAAGATCGATAAATTGGTTTGTTGCGAGACCGGCGGGTATGTATTTGCATCACCTTTAGCGATGGTGCTTGGTGTACCATTGGTACTGATTCGTGAGTCTGGCAAACTCCCTCCACCTACAAGTTCCGTCCTGAAATCCCCATCACATATCTCTTCTACGGAATTCCATGAGTTAAAAGAAAAGAGGTTTGGGATGAATCGGGACCTGGTTCGCAGAGGTAATTCAGTGGTAGTAGTGGATGATGTTCTTGCGACGGGAAGGACACTTTGCGCGGTGCTACAGTTGTTGGTTAAAGCTGGGGTTTGTGTTGAGGATATCAGCATTATGGTTGTTGCAGAATTCCCTGTTCATCGTGGTCGGTAAATGTTGCGGCAGCAGGGTTTTGGCAAGGCCCACGTTCAAAGCCTCTTAGTATTTAATGGTGTTTAGGAGAGAGTAACGTTTTTAGTGTCGTGAATGAGTTTTTATGGAAGGAACATAGGGTTAAGGTCACGTGCCATTACCACCGTGACAATTTTATGTCAGAATTTCGGTCATTCTTGAGTTATTAATTATTGCAAATAAAAGCGTTTAGATATTGAGTAATGATCCACCTGGGTAGGCCTTTTGAGGAAATACAGAGCGGATAAATCTCTATAATGTTCCGCAACGAAAAATCTATACCAGGAGTGCGAGTTCGCCTTGGAAGAGTTATGCTCTTGTTCCTCCTATCCAATGAATTTAGACCAATTCCACACCGATATATAAGGCGACTCTTTCCCACCCGATTGCTTTTCATGCTCTTGAGTGAATGTTGAAGTTGTGCTTAAGAGTGACAAATATTCCTTCGGCCGTCGTGTCGATTGCTTCCGAAGTTCTGCGCTTTAAATTCACGTGTGGTATTGTGTACGGAAATTACGAGTTGAGCCAGAGGACATGCGAGGTTCAGAATTATCATTTAAACGCTAGTAGTAATGAGATAGTGATGATGGTGGTGGCATATACTCATAGCAACGAATACAAAGAATGATGACAAGAATATCGCCATACTGAATCTTTCTCCCTTATCGTTACACATGTCACATATACAATTGATTGATTTTAATAGTGAGAAATCAATCATTTCACTTTCTTGGCAGATAATGCAAACATGCCACCTATGCTTGACTCCAGAATCCAGTTTGAACCGGTCCGGGTGTGTTCAAAGATGGTATACCTTACCTGGTGTGAAAATCGGTGGAAATTTCAGTTGGATGATTAGAAAGAGACATTGACTAATGTGTGTTTCATATACTTGCTTTATGCTTAGGCTATCTCAAAGTCTCTAGATACACCATAGTAAAGCTTTCCGGAGATTTTTATGACACCTCTCCTCTAAATTCTTTGGCGAAGTTTATAAATACCTTGTGCCCTGCCGTTGCTTCAAAATACAGGTTATTGAAGATCCTCAAACTCCTGCTAGACCGTTGTAAATCCGTGGTAGGACGCTATATATACTTCGCTAGAAGCACATTTGTTTCCTTCTTCATGATATTAGTAACATAGACATACTCCAGAGACAAGGCTTTGATTTCTTTCGAACAATATTCGAGGAAGAATAGCGATTTAACAGGCGATAGAGATGGGTGAGAAAATTGGGTTTGCGTGAGGGAAGGTTGTGTGGCCTGACTGCTGCAAGTGATGTTAATTAAGATGACAATAAGCGTATCGAATCAAGGACAATGACAACTAGCCAGGCCTTTTGGTAGGTATGGAGAGGCTCGACCGAATTCACCAATGCTTAGAAAAGATAATCAGTCATCAATGAGTCCAACATAAAATTTTGAAACTATTGATTGTGCTCGAAAGAAGATCGCCTGTGAACTGCTCCTTCATTCTAGTTTATTATCAATTCCGCAGGCCACTAGTACTTCCTGGCGACTTTTACTTCCGAATTCCCTGCATCAGTAAACTACCCCAAAATCAAAGAGCCAGCGTTATTCAAACCGTCTGCTTGCTGCCCTTTGGTTTTTGTAAACCTTTGTATCTCTTGTGTTTATTTCAATCACACGAGGAGGATGTATCCTTATATACTTGGATATCGAATCTCAGAGCGTCCTAGTAAAAGTAAAAAGATGTGAGTTGGAAAAGACCTATAATCCATACTAAAATTTCGTGGGATTCACCTAGCGGGATTGTAATATCACTGTGATAGCAAGCACACTCTCTATAGCAAGATCCTCGGAAGTTTGATCAAATCTCAAGTCCATTTTCAAATTTATTGCATATCCACAATCAAGATTCTCCCATCTCAATAGCTTCCGAACGCCAAACCCGGAAATACGAAACTCCTAACCCGCCGCACCCCCATTTAAACTATTCTTGGAGTATTTAAATAGATCAATAATTGACATTTTGCGAATATACAGGTTTATTTGACACTGTCAAAGGATAATCAAGGAGAGCAAAAGGCGGAACTTCGTAGTGACGTGTCTTAAGATTGTCTTTTGATTTGGGGCGAATGTCACTAGATTTTTGCACTTCAATGAAAAAGGGGTGGAAATGGAATAGATACGGCTTGAATTCGAAAGTACTGTTCTCAAACAAAAAGCCCGATTCTTGAAAGGAAACATCTCTATATATTACTGGCAGTGAAAAACTGCGATGGTGATAATGACGACGTACTCAATAATGAAGAAGACGGAGGGGATACTGAATAATTAGATTCATTAATAAATAGGCTAGCCATTCATCCCTAGTACCCATCCCTTCCTCATTTCTCCTCTTTCTTGATTATATATCTCAGAATCCAAGCAGACGGGTTCCTTGAATGTTGCGATTCGTATGTACCTCATCCCATGAGTTCTACGAATAATGATTGGGAAGTTATATACCTCGCATTTATATCGAGCTAAAGATTCAATACGAGGTAAAAAAGTTTAGCAAAAATATCATTCGGCCCATTGGTCCAAAGCTCAATTCTAAAAGAATATACTAAAGGGAGAGAGAGTTTGCGGAGCTTTGCGTGCTATAAGAAGTCCCATGCCCCTTATTGTAACTTGTTCCGATAAATTTGACAAAAAGAAATAGAAGGACTACACAGGGATTGCTGTATCTCTTTGGGTTTAATATTTGTTATAGTTGATGATGAAATAGATTGATAATGAATATTTCTTGTTAATAATTGGAGGACCAACGGTATTTAAGAATCAGTGACAATAATATCCGAAAAGAAATCTCGAGCTTCGCTTTCCGTCTCCTTCATTCTTCGTATTTCCGAGTTTCCACATTCTACACAAATTCAACACGCGTTCATAGCAAGTGCTTTTGAAACGAACCATTATGTGTGCTGCATTATGGACTCACCAAGAAAATGAGGTCTCATGGATATAGTAGACGAAGGTTTTTATATCAGAACGTTGATGCCGGAATTATGTGGGCCTGTTAAAGAAAAGGCTTTGGGAATCTCGATGAGTCACAAACTAGAAGGGTGGTGAACTACTCTAAAGTTGTCAGCAATTGATAGAAATGATTCTATTAGCTTTCACAAAATTAGACTAATTGTGTAAATCCCCTTATTAGCAATGATTTGTTCTCAATGGAAGAAGTTCAGCTGGCTTGTCTGGCGATCAAGGTGGCAGCTTTTTGGGAGATGTCGTTCCTTGAAGTCTGAAGGATGGTGAATTATGAAAGAGATTGAAACTGATAAAGTGTAAACCGGAGGATGAGTTCATTGACTAAATGGGAGACGACAATGGTGCAATTGGTGATCTCATATTCGCTAACAACAACAACCGGTCAGCCGTGACAATAATAGACAAAAACAGATGCTTTCAAGAAGATGGCCGCCGTCTGCAGGTTGGAATCTCGTACACTGTTTTGGGGAAAGTTTTTTACAATAATCACACAACACTTTTTAATTATTATCGGCATCCCTGTTTTCTCGATTCAGCCCAGTGTACATATATTTGCTATCCGTAGAATAAAGCAGTGGACAATTTTTATGCTGGATGAAAAATGAAAAGTGCCGGTCATGAGCTCAGGCAGAATGTGACAAGAAAGAAGTAAAAAGGGATCGGTGAGCCAGAATGATAATGGCCTAGGGTCAAGGTAAATACATCCAGATAAAATAATACTGGATGCGTATAAAAATTTAAAGTTGGTATATAAAGCCACGACTAAATCAAATCCTGGTTCTTCAAATGCTTATACAAAGAAGTTTAAAAAGAGCTCGGAAGGGTAGACTGAATGGTAGTAGATGTTCAGCACTGGTAAACCGGGACAGGTAATGCTTGCGAGGTTTCTACAGGAAACACGTTACTATTACTTGTGAAAACAACGGCAGCTAAACTCAACACAAATCGATAGCAAAATTTCAATGAAGCTTTTCACCGAGCAACAGATAGAGAAATCAACAATAGTAGAACACCCTAATATTTCACTCCGCCTCATTTTTTTCTCTGAGCAGACTTCCACATCAGTTGGCAGGTCGTTCAATACAGTCCTGTATCCTTCTATCAAACGGATCTTGGTTCATTGATACCAAAGCAACTAAAAGAATAGGCTTTCTTATATGCTCAGCTTGAAAGATCGAGGAAATACTAGCTTGACTAAGGAAGTTACTGGATGCAGATGACTTAAAAGTGTCACTCGGGATTGATTTTGGGGCCTAATCCTAGAGTTGAAATGCAATGAAGCTTTTCTCCGCAGTAAGATTAAGTATAAAAGAATCTTCATTCCCCCGCTTAATTTCCTTCTTCACAGTAAAGTGATGCCCTTGCGCAAGTACAAGCTCAGAGAAAGTTCTCACAGAATCAGTTAGAAGCGCGTTTCAGGCCTTGATACAAGTGGTTTATACTAAAATCCTTTGAGCTGAAGTGGCAGACGGGAGCCGCATCTTCAACTATGGCGATGATTTTTCTGCTTAATAAACAGCAAACACTAGTTGGGCTCTATCGATTATGACAAAGATTATGTGAGCAACATCAGCGATGCTTTTCGGTAAAGCTATTGTGAGAAAGTTGGGATATCAAGGCCTAACACGTAGCTAGTTCGTAGTCATATGGTCACATGACTCTTCGTAGTTAGATATAAGAGAGGGCTCTGCTCCCCTCTCCTTGAAAGAAATCAATCGTTTTTCCACTAGTCTTTTTGTACCCCATTTGTGCACAACCCAAACCATTGTCTAAACCTACTAGTTTTACTACTTGAAGCCTCTACAATGTAATCTGATCAGTTCCAATTCCCATTTCCCCTCGCAGCGTGCTATCGGGACGCACGTATCTCGACCTACCTCTTTCACACTATGGTCCAGTGAACTATGCTATGGGAATGCTATGAGAGCTTCTCATCTCCCATATCGTGACACCAATTCAAGACTACTTTTGTAAACATTACCTTATTAGCCTGGTGACCGTGACAGGGCTTTATATATCCAGTATAAAGGGGTCGGAATCTATGAGTGAAAGCGCAAATATAGGAAGCAGCAGAATAGGAATAGCGAATGTTGCACTTCAGGATCACGAAACATCAAGATTTGAGCACCATCGAGACTAAACTCCGCTACCATGAATAAGGCTTCGCCAAGCTGTAGTGGACTAGACCAGATATAATCTCTTCGGATTTCTCTACAGTTCCTATTTGGAAAAATGAGTGTCGATGTCCAAGGAGTAATGTTTGAGCTTTTCCAATGAGAAAAATGAGGGAATACTTGAATTGAATAGAACCTTGAAGAATGGGGATCTGAAGATTAGGTGATTACTGTTAATGCAGGATGCCTTTAGCTGGAAAAATGACAGAGCAATACAACGTCAATTAATCAGAAATTATTGGGTCTGCGAGGTTGAACTGATGAATATAGGTAGAGTTTGTTTGTGAAAGTTACGAAGAAAGTCCAGTGCCTGATAGTTGATAGTTGATAACAGAATTCTCTTTTTATTACTTCATGATGAATAATTCCGTGACTGATATTCATTATATTTTCATCAAGCATTATCAAACCTTGTCGGTTTCGCAACAAGATGGTTGCAAATATTTGCGACCCACCAAGCATTCCTCTTGCTTTACGCACGTAATCCTATACACAAAAGCCCATTAAGTCTCCTATGATTTAGATGGGGGGCAGGAAGATTAAAATGAATTGATAGGTATGGCAATTATTTTTCGGCCGATGGGGATATTAAGCAACAATAATCAATGTCAAGAATTTGAAACTTTCCAACAACAATGATGCCAGCGCATGCGCAACAGTAACTTCGAGGAGATAGGAAGATATTGATATTGACCAATAAAATTTCTTGTCCTTTCTCCGCAACCTTCCATCAAGGCGAGAAACACAAATGTAGTGGAGATACTCTTTCCTGGATTAGCCTGTATCGTCTTCTTAAAAAGTTGAATAAAAAAATGAGTGGGCTTTTATAGATGGCGTCGCGGCCCAAATAGGAGACCGTTGTAGGAAGGATAAGCCAGGACGACTTGTACAATATAGAGCATGATTGACCAGCTGTTAAAGCAGATAATCTTTTATTCTATGAGGCACTAATAATGTGACTGGGTTGAAATCCAAAGTGTATAAATACTTCCAGTACTCCGTCGAATCTTCATCATAGCACGGCAAAGTGCACGAGGGAGAGAGAATGGACAAATTGAGTAAGCTGAGCGTGCCGCATTTCTGGAAGATAACAATAGGACATAATAACCACACAAGCCTTCGAGCGATACATGTTTTCTACGAGCAATGGTCAAGTGAATGAAACGACGATATTGCTTGCATGCGCTACGAATAACTTTATCCAATAGCGTTAAAAAGAGCAGACTGATAGCAGCTCAATTATTGACAACGTGAAGGTATCAGATTACTGAACTCTGATCGCATCAGATACACATGAACTACACTACCAATTTACATCAAGAAAACGTTCGCGCGGTCAGGTAGTTGCAATTTCCAATACAAACCTAAAAGTCCCGTGAGCAAAAGATTGTCTTGACAGGTCACAGGAAGAGAAAGTATGATCATAGTGCTTATATACAGGAGAATAGTTAAGATGTGCAGGGCAAATTAACCTAATGAGAGCGATAAAAGTATTGCAAGTGGTCACTACAACATCATTCCCTCCTAACCACAAACCCTTTAAGACATTATATAAACCTGATTTGGCTTCATCCAAAGATCCTCATAATGGTCAAGTAATCTTGCTTGAAGCGTTGAAAGGACTCACAAGACAGGTACTGGATAAGCTGCTTTACGTTCTAATTTCAACATTGCGTGCCCGTCAAAAATCAGAATTGCTTTACTACATAGATACAAGTTTTTGTAACAACGAAATAGAAGGGCCCGTTGTTGTAAGTGACAACAAAAAAACGACGACAACATAACAGGAATGATAATTTCCATGGCATTACTTTATAATGATGTATTATTACAAGCTAAGAATAGAGATGCGTGAACCACAAACGATGAGGCATGTTGCAACGGAAGAGATCCTAAGAACTTGCAAAGCTAAAGTCTTGCCAGGTCAATATCCAGTAGAGAATTCAAGCATCGTGTGTTTATATAGATATCTCAGAGATTCCTATGATTGCATCTTTCGCGAATTTTGACCCTACCTCGTCACCAACTCATGTACCAACCCTTCCCAGGCCCACAAAAAAGAACTCACCTCATCAGTGATTGATTGAGATTCTCCATTCACCTCAGAGCTAGTTTGTTGAAGGACGACTATCCAGAAGCTGAAACGCTCCGTGGTACCTATGCTCTGAAATTCTGTTGACATGGGAGCAAGCATATTTATATGTCTAATGTGATGAAGGAAAATTCGAACTTCATCCCGATACCTTGTTGAAGCAGAACTCAAAAGCAAAATCAGTATGAGGAAAACACAAGATATCGAGAACGTTTTAGACGATCCGCTTGTAGAAACAAATGGGCTGGGCTTTGCTTCGACACTTCCGATGCTTTTCTCCTTGCAATAGACAGCTGGACTTTGCCCCTCAAATCTAGATGATTTTCTAGTGTTTCCACAACTCATAGTGTCTCCCTGCGATTCAAGGCTCATAAACTCCAATTGATGATCACCATATGAACGTCGTCCATCATCTAAAGAAACAGCCCAAGGTTCCCGCGGCTTCTGGGGACGGAAGAATACTATGCCAGGTAGCATTTGGTAAGGGAGTAAAGCCAATTTACCAGTCACTGACACAGAAGTCCTCCGTGAGTTGAGAGAGACATATGTACTTAAACGATACAAAAGTACCAGAACAATTTAGAAATCTGCATGATAAAAGTTTTATCATCTCTGTCGACAAATGGCAGATACAATGTACAGGATAAAGTTCCCTACACCCTCAACGACGCACTCACACCATAACTCAAATCTTAATTAGCAGCAACGTTTCAAATCATCAACCCGCGTTAAACCAAATCATCACCCGCAGTAAAAAGGGATACAGACTACGATTCACCAAAATCCACCCCCTTTCCTCCCACTCCCCTTCAATTCACCC
Organism: Stromatinia cepivora; assembly: GCA_014898415.1. Classification (NCBI taxonomy): domain Eukaryota; kingdom Fungi; phylum Ascomycota; class Leotiomycetes; order Helotiales; family Sclerotiniaceae; genus Stromatinia; species Stromatinia cepivora. Next base: position 533,413 of record RCTD01000015.1, on the reverse strand, counting down.
TCCGCATCCCTAGTTTCATTAGCTCCTTTCTCAAAGTTTTGTTGCATGTCTCATGAATATATTCTATTATCTCATGAACCTAAACTAAATTGAGTAATAATGAGTTTATTTCTCTTTATTTTTCTGCTTTGATGATGTTGTAGCGGGATGACTTTTCGAGGGTGGAATTCTGGGAAATGGTCACCGTATTTGGTTGGTCACATGTTGACGTTCCATTTCGCGTCGCGTGTCTCAACTAAAGAGCGAAATCAAGTCAATTCAACATCGCCGTTGCAATACTTCACAATTACATAGTGAACACACTTCACATACCGCATATTGCATACCGAACAATTGAACCGATCGAATACTCAATCCGTCACCCATCTCACAATCATGCCACCCAAACCCTTCAATCCCCCGCGCCCCTCCACCAAAGCAAATCCATCCAAACCCCGCGGACGTCCCAAAGGCTCAGCATCAGCCTCAACATCCGCCTCCAAAGCAAAATCCACCCCCAAAGATAAAGTACCTGCTGCAAAGAAACCCCGCGTCTCCAAAACTCCTACCCCGCAACTGGAAGATTCAGAAATGGATATCGATGTAGATGAAGAAGAAGAAAGTGATGATCCATTCGCCTCACAGCCTGTTGTTACATCTAAGTCTACAACCAAAACCAAATCAAAAAGTTCTACCGCTACATCCAAGCCTTCAACCTCAGCCTCAGCCTCAAAAACAAACAACAACAACAATAACAGTGATCCGCAATCCTCGGATTCAGAACTAGAAATGTTATCTCCTCCCCATCAAACCACCTCCAATTCCACGTCCAGCCGCACGCATCCGCCTAATCAACAACCCGCCGAAGAAGCAGAGGACTCTGACTCCTCCGATACCCGCACAACCATCCCTCCGGATCTCCTCTCCAAAATCATACACGAACTATTTACAGAACCTAACTCGCGGATTTCAAAAGAGGCAAATCAGGCCGTGGGAAAATATATGGATGTATTTGTGAGGGAGGCTGTTACGAGGCTTTGGGATGCGGATGGGAGGAGAGGGGGATTTTGGGAGGTATGTTTTTTTCTTTCTTTTTTTGTGATATTTGATACTTGGGAAAATCGAGTGGATTGGAATGGAACGAAGTGGCTAACTTTGTGTTTTGGATATAGGTGGAAGATTTAGAGAAGATGGCGCCGCAGTTGTTGTTGGATTTTTGAGGAAGTGGAGGCAGTCATAATTTGGAAGGACGAATATTATATGGTGCAACGGTGCTTTAAGCTTTTGCAGACATTTTCGCATCGAAAGAGGGAATCTTCACCAGTAGAGTGGTAGTAGATAGCATTCGGCGTTACCGGGAGACACACGGAGAGGTATTGGTGGACATTGCTTTGGACATGGAGTTACCATAATAATATCATTATATTCACAAGAGCACATATAGACAAATTCAAAAAGTCATCTACATATCTTCAAACCGAAGATTGTTCAAGAGCTAGTTATCCCAAGTCAATTTACTCTATCTAGCAATCATATCAGGATACTTCAACTCCTCTCGCCAAGCAAGTACTAACACAGAGAGATCATCACAATACCTTAAAACCCTGGTCATCAAATATGACAAAAATAATCTATTCTATCTCCACAATATCATCAATTCACCATATACACCCCCAGCAAATTAAACCAACAGAAAAGAAAAGAAACTCTCATACGCCATCATCGCATCCGTCCACAGAACGCGGTATCGTGTAAGATCTTATATATGCATACCTAGGTAGTGGTAAATAATCCCCATGATATTAACGCAACATCATTTCTTCCCCTTCCTTTCCTTCCTTCCTTCTTTCATTCTTTCTCTCGAAATCATCATTTCAAACAGCTACCTAGTAATCCAGCTCGAAACTTAATAACCTTCCATCCCTTCCCCCATTAGATCCCCCCATATCAATTTTTCTGTCTCCGTTTCCCAACTCCCTTGTGAAATCCTAAACCCAATCACTCCATCTAAGATTACAACAAAATCCACATTCCAACCCCAAGAATTCCTACGTAAGTGATTGCGTTCTGTACTCCGAATACATCAAATCTCATACTTATTCCTGCAGCTGCATTCGCGGTTGCGTTTGCGAGAGCGGAGGTTGTTGTGGATGATCCAGATGATGCAGATGCTGATGCTGATACTGAACCAGACGAGTCCCCGTTGTTACTAGATGTTGAGGATGAACCCGAGGCGGAGGGACTGAGTGTTGTTGCTGTGGAATCCGGGGTTGAGTTTGAGGAATCCGATGAGGAGCCAGAGGAAGAGCCAGAATTAGAGTTTGATGTAGATGAAGTGCCAGATGTACCTGAAGTAGAAGCGGTAGAAGCAGGAGAAGAGGTACCATTGAGTGTAGGAAAAAGATTAGCCGGTGCTTTAGCAGCTAAAGTTGCGAAATTGGAGAGAGAGCGGGAGGCGTTTGCTTTTGTGCTTTAGAGATTTATATATTAGTAATTGTTTTTCGCTTCTTTGCAGAGGGAAGAGAAGATCGGAAATCAAATAAACATACTTCTCATTAACCACCAAAACCATTCCTTTTTGGCAATGTTTAGCCTGACTACAATAGAACCACATTGGTGTAGCAACCTTGACCGGCATACTAAATACCGGTACCATACCAGTACTATTTAAACTAGCAGCTACATCCATGAAGCCGCTGAAGACTCCTGTACTGTTTGTGCTTTGACTAATTGGGACGCAGGGTGCATCGAAAGTAGATTGGGTAACAGTGTGGTTTCCTCCTGCGAATTGGAATTGAATTACATCGCCTACTTGGGCGGAAATTTTGTCGGGAAAGTATTTTATGGAATTGTTGGTGGAGCCGACGCGGACTACGTGGGTTTGAGGTGTTGAGGTTGAAGTGTTGGTAGCGGCTGGTAGGGAGGGGGTTAGTTGGATTGGGGTGGGGGGTAACGGATGGAGGATTTACCAATGACACTGCTGATGCTCAAGGCAGAAAGGAATAGAGTTTGTGTGAAATGCATTTTGATAGTGTATTTTTTGAAGTTCAAAAACGACTGTATGGATTTGTGTAAAATTTATCTAATAGAATAATGGCGACTTGCGCTTGATAATGAATGTTGTATATCGTACTCGCCGACAAAACAATTAAAGAATACGTATATATTTTCAAAATATAGTAGATGAAAAGAAGAATGAAAAGAGAAGAAAATAGTAGACCAAATAGAAAGCCAAGAGATGAAAATAGTATACCAAATAGAAAGCCAAGAGATGAAGATCAAAAGTAAGAAGCTACATTTAAAAGGAAAGAAGGCATAATTAAGCAAAAACAAAGAAATGAATGATCTTCAATATGCTTGTCATGATTGTTCCAGCTTTGATGATACTCATGAGTAAATTTTAATACAATTCCTTCATCCAAGTATACTATTCAAGGTCATGACGAAGGTTGAGGTTGTAACAAAAAACGACTCTCAAGTGTTTGGGAAAGGGGGTTTTCAAACTCCAAGGGTTAGGTCTTTTGACGGCGGGAACCAAAAGTACGGATGATGATGACAGGAGTGAAGGGTTGGCATGTAACTCTTTGAAGTTGAGATGGTGTGTCATGTTTAAATGATATGCTTGGACTCTAAGTAAATGTATATGATTGGGGTAATATATGTAGGGCTATTGGAAAATAGGAAGTACCTACATGGGCTACTTTTTGGCCTCTTGTATGGTGACTTTTGTGGTTGCGAAACTTCGCATATATAAAGAGGTTGAATCCAACTGTTGGAGTATTCCTTCATCAATCGTAAGTCCCACACATCCGCAGTACTCAACTTCTTCACCAAAGCACAAATTCCATTTCCTTTGATAATAATTTACTCATAGTGCACAATAAAAAGAAATCCCAATCTTCTCATATCTCTCGGCTTCAATCATGTCCGCCCCCTCCCCCATGGCATTATAAGCAAGCGAGTATCCTGAAGCACGGGGGTGTAACAATGTAACAGTTCCAACAGCCTTTAAAACGTCCCAAGTTTCAATGACATGGATTGAAGGTACAGCTGTACATTGATATCGTCTGATTATATGTTCTTTTAAGGTTTCGGAAAGGGGGAGGATGAGATGAAGTTATGATCGTTTTGTTTTATTATAATATGATGAAAATTGTTGAGGTGAATCAATGAAGTTTGAACTTGGGATGGAAATTTGGTGAGGGGTACAAGTAGAAGGAACGTCACGGGTTTTAAGGTTATACTTCGGGAATGGGAATTCATTACTGAAGAAAAGTCTAAAAGTCTTATTGTGACCTCGGACTAAAAGCAATGAAGTATGAATTAGTGGGTGGAGATGCGGATAAAGAAAACAACTTTTCTCTTGCTAAACGTTTTAACTTGAGAAGTACTGAGTAAGCTTCAACAAAACTCACGAACATTGTCCATACAATTATCATGAAATATTCACTAGTTCTGTAGGTCCATTATACATAGAATAAAATCCTTTCTCTGATCGGATGTTCATGGGTCTATACTTGTACGAGTTGTACGGTTTGCAAATGCTGCTTCAAGACCAATCTATCATAGCTTTGGACCAATATCCAATTGCCGAAAGAGCTCCCGCTACATTTTGGTTGCAGCAAAAGGTATTGCAGCATCCATCGTACTTGAGCTCCAATGGGAATGCGTTTTCTATGCAAGGGTGGCCATGGGGGGCAGGGGATGCGATTATGCAGTGCCATTGGGCGCGAGGCTGAAAGTTCAGGCCTTGATTGGACTTTAGCAGTATGCATTTGAGACACTGATGTATTAATACATCGAGGGGAAGTGCGGGAAAAACATCGAATTTTCACAATCAAATCCCTAAGATGCTTGATCCGTTCTTCTCTGCACCAGAGATATTTGTGGCGAAAGGAAAAGTTTTATCCGATTTTCTAAACTTACAGAGTTTACCTTTCCATTTACATGAAATAATCGCTGCATTTTGTTTTTATACCTTCATCGATACCTATGGTTCGTATATCATCTTATCTCAACTCTTCCCAAATATCTATCCGTCTCTTGCCCCTCGGAGTAAGGTCAACTGGAATATTCATGTCGTCTCATTCGTTCAATCCACGTTGATATGTACATTAGCCTTATGGGTGCTATGGACAGATGAAGAACGATGGAACATGGACTGGACGAGTAGAATATGGGGTTATACCGGAGCTGGAGCTCTTGTCCAAGCTTTTGCTATGGGATATTTCTTATGGGATTTGATGGCTAGCGTTATTCATTTAGATGTTCTTGGTTTGAGCTCGTTGATACATGCAATTTGTGCGTTTTTGGTGGTTGGCATTGGTTTCGTGAGTCCTTTACCCAAATATTACTGCGCGAGTATATGCTAATGCTTAGGATACTTAGAGACCATTTGCGAATTATTACGGTCTAAACTTCGTACTCTACGAACTTTCTATCCATTCCTCAATATTCACTGGTTTTTCGAAAAACTCAATATGACGGGTTCCCGAGCTCAACTCTACAACGGCATTATTCTACTATTTACATTTTTCTCATGTCGTCTCGTATGGGGTGTATATCAATCAGCAAAACTATACCAAGATATATGGAAGGTTTATCATGCTCCAAGCACCGCAATATCCATCCCCGAATTCGCAATTCCTGGAGATCCCGAATGGGAACTCTTCAGATCTTCCGTGTCCTCTGAAGACTTGACATTGCCGATGTGGTTAGCTTGGGGTTATCTGGGAACGAATACCATGTTGACACTATTGAATTTCTATTGGTTTAAACAGATGATTTCGGCGGTGTCGAAAAGATTTTCTACAAAGGAGAAAATTACAAAAGCGGATAAAGCAAGGTAGGATTCCTGAGATATTACTCAGTGAAGTCTCGCTTTTGAGCTATTTGAGGTTGGGTTGGAAAATATAGAAGGAAATTTTGAGATATTTCTGTTATGTCCTTCCACGGTGGAACAATTTGGTGGGGGCCGGTAGCTTTGAATATCCGAGCTTGTGTTTAATACTGGCAATGAATGTTTAACATTCAATAGATACGGGGTTATTTAGTGAGAGATTCCGGTCTGAATGAAGTGTGATGGAAAATTTGGATACTCGAGTCTAAGTGGATAAACGAAATTAGATGCATATAGAGAGGTTGCTTTATAGAAGAGATCTGTCCGGAATAGAACATACTATCTTCTGATAATCATGACATAATTACATTTCTCTTTTGAACATTTATTGAACCTTTATATCTCTTCTGAAGATATTGGATTACGGTTTATAGAACTTTGAAACATTTACTGTTAACATCTAGCTATTAGTCAACTGTCTATTTTCATTATTAACTATTGATATCTACATTCTCCTCTACTCCACCACCATCTCCCCTCAAAACTCACTTCTTTCTCCTCCCTACCAGCAAAAACCCCTTTAATCCCCCTCCCACACATCCCTCTCCCACCCTCCAATACACAACCTCCCCATCCGACTAAGCCCCCCCCCCCCCCCTTACTCCTCACCCCCCATTCCCCATTCAATCCATCATTCACTAATCGTTTGAAGACAATCTCTTCTCCTTTTCGCGTGATTCTATATTTATCAAGTATTGTATTGTAATCTTTTATTTTATTTTCTGGCGTCATTCTCCAAGTCTGAGTCTGAGTATGAGGAAGCGGGAGGAGTAGGGGTAGGATTATTTAAGCTAGAATGTCAGAGTGGTGTTTTTGTGTATGTGAATCTTCTTACGCTTTCCCTCTTCCGGTACGGATAGACATTTTCTTTACTTGTACTTGTAGTTATCAGCAGCGGCAAAAATAGTAGAGAAAAATAAATATTTTTTCCCTATGTCCAAATAACCTTACAGATATGAAAATTTTCCTGTCTGTAAATTAAATCAATCAAAATCCTAAATCTTAAAATAACAATCAGCTGAAGTTATTAGGTATATATTAATATAATACCATATCATATCATTCTTTCAATTGACTTCGCTAAAAATCAAACTAACATGAACAAAAAGGTTAAGGGGTTAGATATATGGTCAAGAAAATAGAATTCTCATCTTTGTTGCGAGTTGATCGGGAGAGAGACTTGATATATTTATTAGAGGGCTTATTTTGGATTTGGAGAATCTTGAAATGGGAATTCTTGGTTGGGAAGTGGGTTGAGGTACTTGGTGGAATGGTGGGATGGTTTAAGCCGAGATGAGTTTTCTCAGGGTAAGAGTTCAAGGAGTCAAAACTTCTAAAATAGAATTTTGTGAATACATGGTACTTTCGCCTCTAATATTCTCAGATAATTTATCTCAACTATTGATATCACTTCTTACCCCCTCAACAAACTTCATTCAAAATCGCATATTCATCCCAAATCGCTCCTTTCCCTTCCGTTCTTTCAACAAAAAAAAACAAAAACTACAAATGCGGCACAACCATCGTCCAATCCGGCGTCCCTACGCCCCAACCGGCAAAACCCTAGCAACCACATATGCCAACCCACAAACCGTACACAAAAACCCAATAACGAAATACACAACCCCATGAACCCTTAACGCGAGAAACCGATCCCAAAAATCATCCACCCGTTTACTCGCCCTCGCAACCCCATTAATATATAACCATAATGCCCCGGAAAATATAATATAGATGGCGCTGGCTCGCCACATCCATTGTTCGAATAAAGAGGGGAAGTAATCGTACCATGCGGCTACGTGTACGCACCCGAAGAGGATACTGGCGAGCCAGAGTGTCATGCCCATTATTAGGCCGCCGATGCTACGGAGGAGATCTTCGCTGGGCCAGTTGGAGGAGGAGACCGAGAGGAGTGGTTCGAGGAGTGGTTCGTGCGTTGTTTGTGGGGTTGCTTGTGGGTTTTGTGTGAGGGGGGGTGGAGTGCTGTTGCGGTGGAGTGTGAAGCGTGAGTGGAGGGCGGGGTGGGTGTGGATGGCTTGGGCTGCAAGTTGCCACCGTGCAAGTTGCTTCGGACTGGCGGTTAGGAGGTATTGTGCATTTTCTTTTTCGTCGGGGTCGCGTTTCGATGTACCGTTTGCGTTGAGGTAGGATTTTGACGGGACGAAGAATCCGTGGGGAGAATTTTTGGCGGCTTCATATAGATTTGCGATTGTGGTATCGAATTCGGTAGAGGGAGTTTTCTCTGCTGGTGGGTTGGGTGGTGTGGTGTCGCTTGCGGGTTCCTCGGGAGTTCCGTCATTTGTTTCAGGAGGAACATACGCAAATCTCGACAACTCCGAATCCTTCCATGATCTCTTGAGAATTCCGGGATGCCCGCTACCGTGCCCACCGACCCGACCACCCACATACACACACGCACAAAGAGGTCCCACCCAGCCCCCTCCCAATTTCGTAGGGACCATTATAGAGCGAGGTTTATGCCACCATAGTAGAAAGATGAAAAAAGCGCAAAGAACATGACACAATGTATTAACTTCCAGAAGAGTGACTGGAAGACCAGTCACTAGTCGTCCGATTACTTGTACTAGCATCCAGCCTGCTTGGAGAATAACGAGGAGTTTGGCCATCATGTCGGCTTTACTTTTGTCGACGATTTCTCGCTTGCTTATGTTGGGTAGGTGGCCGCGTTGTGCTAGGAGACTGACGCCACGGGCAGTAAGTGTTAAGCGGGTGTAAGGGGTGATGAATAGTAGAGTGTTTTCAGAGGGGTTTTCAAAATCGAATACGAAGCATCCCATACCGGCATAGAAGCCGTGAACGGTAGTCCAGGGTGAAATGATTTCCTGTGCTTCGAATTTGGGCGCGGGAATTCCAAACTAATAACCATTAGTAACCTAATAAGTCTCCCGCTGACGAATCCTCTTAAAAGTAGCTCAGTGAGAAGAGAGAGCAGAAGAATTACCTCTTCGAATACCCTCCCATCCTGTTTACTAAGCTCAGAATGCATCACCTCCGTGATCCCGTCCTGAGATTGCACACCCTCTTTAATCCTCTTCTAAACCGAATCCCGCAAAGCTACCGCAGAATTATACTGTCTCGAGGCGGCAAACACGACCAACTCTGGAGCAAAAACCCCCACAATCCCCCATTTGATTCCTCTGATATATTCATGACTTGCAGGATGATCTGGCCTAGGAATATTGAGATGCATAGCCGACCAAACACAAAGCGATAAAGTCAAGAGACAAGAAACGACGAGGGAAAATGTGCCTCGGCCATTGGGATCGGCTACCCATTCTGTGGTTGTCTCGTTGCTGGGTTTGAGAAATGGTGCACTTGTTGATGTAGAGATTAATGAAAGATAGCAAAATATAGAAGAAGTGGGGAAGAGCATCGCAATACTGGCAAGAAAAATGGGGAGAAGAGGGAATGACTAGATTGTTTGTATTTACTTTGTGCAAGGAGAGTTGATAGTGTGCCAGCGCGGTGGGAAATATCATCACTTAATGCTCTTCCCCTGACTCACCCCTTTCTCTCATCACTATTTTCCGTGCCTCATTTGTTTCAAGGACACAGGTCATATCTTTTTGTATTAGACCAAATGCGAACGCAACCTTACTTCGAAGAAGGTTCTGCAAGACACGCTCCAACACTAGGATAATATCTACCGATGATATAAATATACAATAGTATTGTGATTCAGCTGCTGCACATGTGATACAGATTCATTTGTATGTTTTTTGGTATCGATAAATTAGGGTGAGCTGGCGCCCAAGATGTTTTAGAGCCCTTTGTTTTAAATATTATTACTTTTTTCCTGATCATATAATCATGTAATACTAACAAAAAATAAGACAGAGAATTTTCTTCGCAGGCCCCAAAACATAGATATTCTTTCTTTCGTTTGATACTATTGCTACTCGTTGAGCAGATAGACTCATATTTGGAAAGTTTGCTACCAAACCCCCACCGGATCCCCGAAAAATGCTTTCCTAGACGACACGACATCGTGGGTTCCAGTCATCAAATTCTGCATTTCATGGTTATTTTTGCAGGATTGGCTTATATAACTAGGCTTTTGAGAGCTTTTGATCATATACATTCTGAGGGGTTTCGTTGCACTTAAGGTTCTTGAGGTTTTTGAGGGGTTTTGTAGGGTTTTTAGAGGGGTTGGGTTGGTGTAGAGATAGAGGTTTAGATGTTTAGTGTTTAGATGTTTAGATGTTTAGATGTTTAGATGTTTAGATGTTTAGATGTTTAGATGTTTAGATGTTTAGATGTTTAGATGTTTAGATGTACTTGTTGAGATTGCTGGTGGTGGTTGGCTGTGTGTGTATTTTTGATTAGTTTTGGGTTTTGACTGCTTAGGTTGACGCGGGATGTCTAATTATAACTTTTCCTTATTAGTCATTTACGAGAAGTCTCGTCTCAATAATCGGATATCGACTACAATCTAGGAAATTTGAGCTGGCAATGGTTCTTGAGCTAGGAAACTTATAACATCAAGTCGCCGACTTTGGGACTCTGGATCAGAAAATATAAATGAAGAAGGTGCAATATTTATAATGAGTAGATCCCTTGAATGAATAAATCCTTTAGATGAATATAATATCAGTCAAAGCGTGTTTGCTGAATCTCGATGTTAATATTATATATGAGATAAAATCACATTGAAGTAGTAGATGAGCAAAATATTCAAGGAACAACAAAAGGTGAGAGCAGAAGGCTGATAAACTGCTGCCCACAAAAACTCAAAGACAGCAAGAATAGATGATAAGAGGAGAACGACAGTGTAAATAACAAAAGAATGGCACTGTTACGGTTATGGTAATGTATTTCTGGCAGATTAGTAAGTAATTATATACAAAGTGTGGAGAGGGTGAAGAGTAACATAACACAGAACTTCCTTTCAACAAAAATGAATTGTACCGTCCCTTTGCCTTCATATTATTGTCCTACCAATTGAAGTAATAATGAGGCTCACGAGCTTTTTCACCTCCTTCTAGACCAATGAGAAAGCTTCAAAGATTGAACAAATTAGGAAAGAACATTCATTTGTCGGGACCGAAGAAATGCCGAACCTCCGACCAGACAACCTCAGGAAATTGATCAAAAAAACAACCACCACCATGCTATCAAATTAGCCTCACTCCCTCTTGAATATCACTTGATATTGAGAAAAGAAAATATTTGTACGGATTTGAAGACCTCATATTGAAGTAATGATCACAAGCTCGACCAACAGCAAAAATCAGTGAGGTTTATTTATGGTGTTGTTGCATCTTGGGGAAGAAATCTTGATGAAACTCCCGAAGCTTCCGAATCTCCGTCAATTCACGACTCCTTCATCACATCAATTATCATCCATCCAATTATCATCCATCCACTCATCCATCCACTCATCCATCCACTCATCCATCCACTCATCCATCCACTCATCCATCCACTCATCCATCCACTCATCCATCCACTCATCCATCCACTCATCCATCCACTCATCCATCCACTCATCCATCCACTCATACTTTAATTTTCTTATATCTTCACATCATCATGGAGTCCTCTCCTCAACCTCCTGATTCTACAATCCCTCCACAACCTCCTGATTCTACAATCCCACCTCCAACTCAACCAATACATCAAAAGATAACCCGTGGTCATTCTTGTATTCTCTGTCAACAGAGAAAAGTACGATGCGACCGACAAAAACCTAAATGTTCAAATTGTCTTAAAGCACATGCTGAATGTATTCCCAGTACACCTGCTGCTCCACGTCGAAGAAGACGTAAACTTAGTGAATTGGATGTGGCTGCAAGATTAAGAAAATATGAACATTTATTGAGGGTCAATGGAATTCGAATTGAGGATGATGGTGTTGCTGATGCTGTTAATGGTGGTGTTACTGGTGGTATTGGAAGTGCAAATGCAAGTGGCACTGATGATGCAGGTGCTGATGAATCAGGTTCTACTCACCAAGTTTTATCAAGTACCAGTAAAGGTAAAGAAGCTACTACAGTTACCGGGACCGACAATAATGAGAATCAATCTGGGCCACAGAAACATCGATGTAACCATGGTCCTCACGGTCCTCACGGTCCTCATGGCCCTCATGAATCACATGGGCATCATTCCATGGGTTGTCCTCATGGTTCTAAAGTTGGAAAAGGTCAATTGTTTTCTAAACATGGTAACTCTCGTTACATAGAAAAGTGCGAGCTCTCCTTTGAATCCCTTCGGATTAGAATGTATTTGCTAACCGACTTTAGCCCTGTTTGGGAGAATCTCAGTAATGAATTACAAGATCCAAAAGATGCATTTCAAGTTTCATCAGAAGATGATGATAATAATGACAATCCCCTCTTCCCAGAAGAATCAACCATTCTTCTTGGTAACTTGATTAGTTCAAAAAGAAACCTGAGAAGCCTCCACCCGCAACCTGTTACAATTTTCAGGTTATGGCAAATCTTTTTGACCAATGTGAACCCATTGATAAAACTTTTTCATGCTCCGACAGTTCAGGAGATGATCTTAGAAGCAACTTCAGATATGGATCATATTCCGAAACCTACAGAAGCTCTAATGTTCGCCATATACCTTTTATCTATCGGCTCACTAAAAGACGATGAATGTGAGAGTACTTTCAATGAACCAAGATCCGTACTTCTATCAAGATACTCTCATGCTACACAACAAGCTCTTATTAATGTCAAATATATTAAATCCCTTAATTTGACTGCCTTACAAGCTTATTGTTTATTTCTTGTAAGTTAGCCCTACTATTCCTTGTCTCCTTTTACTCGAATGACCCAAATACCAACATCTTTTCCTGGCACCATTGCAACGAATTGTGTATTTTTGTAATTAATTCCATATCAATAGCTTGCAGCTCGTAAGCATTATGATGCTCATGCATTTTGGATCTTGACAGGTTCTGCTGTTCGAATTGGTCAAAGATTGGGTATTCATCGTGATGGATCTTCTCATAATTTATCTCCTTTCGACACAGAAATGAGAAGGAGAGTTTGGTGGCAGGTAGTTTTCCTTGATGGTTTTGCTGCAAAATTATGTGGCGCAGGATTCCCTGCTGTTAGTATATATTCTCGTTCTATGTCGCAACTCACCCCATTCTCAACATTCCTTTATCGTCTTCCTGAAAATATTTTCTCCATTTCTATTCAAGATTTTATTGACTTATATCACACAGTGGCTTGCAAAATTCGATACAAAGTTACCACTCAATGTTAGTGATAGTGATCTCACTCCCGACATGACAGAACCTCCACCTGAACGAGCCGGAGCAACTGAAATGCTTTTCTGTTGTATTCGATATGAAGTTTCACAAGCCATTCGAAAAGCTAATAGCTTTGGCAATGGAGGTCATGGACATGGACATGGACATGGAGGTGATGGTGGTGGTGGTGGCCGACGTGGTCATAGAGGTGGTCATCATGGTGATCCATCGCATATTCCTCCATGTTCGAACGTTATCACTGAAAAAGACAAGACTATCGATGAATTGGAAGCCAGACTTCAGGATAAGTATTTGCAATATTGTGATCCATCAATACCTTTACATTTACTGTCGATATATGTTGCCAAATCAGTCATCTGTACGATGAGATTAATGGCTCATCACCCACGGCAATATCCTGATAAAGGTGCGAGTATGCCACAGAAGGAAAGAGATATGCTTTTTAATGAATCATTGAAGATGCTTGAATATGATGGCATAGGTCATTCCGAAAAACTTGTCCAAAGGTATCTCTGGCATATTCATGTACATTTTCAAGTGGATACATTTATATATTTGCTCAGCGAACTTCGACGCAGAGAAAGGGGAGAATTGGTGGATAAAGCATGGCAACAAGTCGAACTTGCATATGAGTTTCGTGCGGAAATGCTTAATGATACTAAGAATAGCCTATATTTTGCCTTGGGTAATTTGGTACTCAAAGCTTGGGAAAAAAGAGAAGGTGGAAATTCACCAGATCAAGTCACACCACCAAAGTTTATATCAATTCTGCGATCCCAGAGGCAAAAACACGACCACGTTCAAAGATCTGTAGAGCAACATGATGATATTTTGGATCCATTCAGAACGGTAGATCACTGGCAAATGCCCGCTACAGCTGAATCTTATGTTAGACACAAACCACCTGATTGCATACCACCACCACAACCATCACAAGCTGCACGTTCAATGCAAATGCCTCAGGAACAGCCTTGGCTGGCCTCGGATTCTTTTCTTGATACTTCAATGCCTGATATCACGCCTATGGATTGGGAATACTGGCAAACATTATTAGATGGAGATCTTCCTGCCTTCACTGGCCAGCCTGGTAACACTTATGGTCAGACTTGGTAGCGGTTAATGTAATCTATAGATTAATCTGAGTTTTTACTTCATATCAGTGGCTGATTACATATTTCTACCTCTTCAGCCTTCTCATATACATCACTTCTACGATCCGGTAAATCAACATTGGGTGCTTGATACATAATGCTTACTGTAGAGCTTCCTGCGATGTAACCCTTCAATCTATAGTATCCGGTTTTATTAAGCGGATAAGGTGGTGGGTAGTGTGCTGGGTTAGGTTGGGGTTGGGGATGGGAGGTGGGGATGGGGATGGGGGGAAAGAAGGGAGGAGGAGGAGGATGAAGAAGTGCTGGGGGATGGAGAAAGCGAGGAATTTGATGGGGAGAGGGGGGTTATGAGTGTGAAGATGTGGTTGGGGATGGAGGTGGATTCGGATTTGGATTTGGATACGGTGTTAGGAGGCGTGGGAGAGCGATACTTGGGGATAGGGATGAGAGGAGGGGGAGGGCTATGAGGAGAAACAGGGAATGTGAATGATAATTATAGCTATGATAGCTATGGTTGTAATAGAAGAAGCGGGAATCATGGATGGGAAAGGGAAAGGATGAGGAAAGATGAGGAAGGAGACGAGGGGGAGGAACTGGGAGGGTGGAAAATATAGGGGTGGATGGGTAATTGATGAAATGGGGGAAAGCGGGGAAGGGGGGCAATACTTGGATTGGGAAAATTAGCTAGGTTTAGGAGTTAGAGTTGGAGTAGGCGGGGAGGAAGGGGAAGGGAATTTGGAAATCCGGTGAGGAGTTGGAGAGGACCTGTCAGATATCAGGAAATTAGATAATGAATGAAAATGAATGGTTATGATTAGTTTGGAGGGAAGAGATGGGGGGAAGGACATAAGAGATGGAGGGTTGATCTAGGGGAGTAATTTTAATTTTTTATATATGTATATATAAAACATTAAATATTAAATCAGGATATTACATTATTATTATTATTGTTATTATGAATAAATCTTCCACAATGTATTTTTAGTATTTCTTGGAAATATTTCTATTAGATGTAATGTGATGAAATAATATACGGTAAATTACTCTCATATCACTATAAGTGAAATAAATTATTTAGATATTATAAGAATTTAGTGTATTTTACTTTGATACTACTATTTAGAATCTAGTCTGAGATAGTTAGAATCTATATAGATTTTTTGATATTTTTGGGAGGAATAGAAGGGGTGGGGGAGGGGGGTAAAAATTTATATTGGGAGGGTGGAATTCATAGTAGTAGTGTGAAGATGGTGGTGTTTGTGACGGGAGGGTAGAATTTATAATAAAAAGATAGAATTTATAGTAAAAGAGTAATTTTATAATAGTAATGTGAAGATGATATTGTTTGTGATGAGAAGATAGATTTTATAATGGGAGGGTGGATTTATAGAAGGAGGGAAGAATCTATAATCAGTTGATCAATCTCGATTGAGGCCAATAAGGTTAGAATCCTGTTCTTTAAAAACATAATCTCGGGTGGGGGTATAAGCGCAACATAGAGTCAATGAGAGTAATATAATACCATACTATAACTATAAAAAAACTCAAAATTAAACCATCAGTCAGCACTAAGTTCATAATAATTCTTGATTTGTGAACTCGGCACACTCATCTGCTGTGTATAATTGATAATGCAATGTAAAGGATATATATACGAGTTTTGAGTCCGGCCCCTCGGTGCCGAAAATAATAAAAAGAGCTGCCACTCGTTTTATTATTTTTTAAAACATCTCAATATGACGAACCCAACGAGCGTTTAGAGATCAACCTTAGAATTAAAAGCTACAGAGCTAAAGAGAGTGTGTTACGAAGCTATATATATGATCGATTTGGAGCTTAGTATTGTATTAACCCGATTGTATGCGATCATATATATCTTATAATATTATCCCTTTTTTTTGAAGAATTCGTCTCGAATTCATTTTAAATGAATGATTTAAGTATAAAATGATTATTAATCTTCTTTTGATAAAAATTCCTGATGTACGGATTGTATCACAGCCAACGAATATGTATTCATTGTACTATATACCTTTTCCAAACGATCTTCAAAATATCGGCTATTGATCATTTCTCCTAAATCCTTATTATTATCGTTTTCAGGTTCAATAATCAATATAATAACCAAAACAAATTCTTATCGATCTCGAACTCCTTGATACGGATTTAACGGATAGATTCGTACCCAATAAAAGTTATTTCTATATTGTATATATTTATTTTGTTTATACAAAAGAGTTCTTTCAAAAGAGGAAAACTCGGATATTCGTATACAGAATAGAATCAAAGTACGATTAAACTTATCCGATTGGATATCAAAAGGGTTAAGGGTATTAATGATATTAAGATTGCTAATATCCATTGAATTGTAATTCCGAGAATGGGATGAATTTTATAATATATATGGGGCTCTAGATTTATTAAAATGGGATGATGTAGGGAATCTATTTATTGTGCGAGCAGCTAATTGTTGTATGATCTGAACAAAATCGGGATAAGAATAGAAAAGAGAAAGTTGTTGAAAAAAACGATTTCTAAGAGTAATATTGAGTCCATTACAAAAGATTGAGATTTTATTCGAATTGGGCCAATTCTGATTTTTGGCTTTGTAAAGAGTTCTTTTGAATTTTGTAATATAAGTATATAAAGAATCAGTTTTTTGTTTGAAAATAAATAATTTATTTTCGGTTTTTTGAACTTTATTTGGATTGTTATAAATGTATATAAATTGATTCAGGATTGTTGTATGATCTAAAAGAATATTTTGATTAAAAGAAGAAAACTGAAGTAATATTATAATTTATATATAAGATTCGAGATTGAAATAAACATAATAAAATTGAATTGTAAAATTGCCGATCGTAATGCTGTCTATTTGTAGTTTCGTTTGAATCGAAGGAAGCCAGATATCGAACTTTTGAGAACTACTATTGAACTTTTCAGGATCAGGGAGAAAGGGTTTCGGATAAGAAAAAGTATAAACAACAAAAGTGCATTTGAGAATCAGGGAATATAAGAACGAGATTTTATCCCATTGACGAATCACTTCGCTATAAAGTTTTACAATCGCAAGATTTATCGAATTGTAATCCATAATTTAGAAATTAAGGGTAAGAAAAAAAATAATATTTTCGAATAATATCAAGAAGATCTATATACAAGTAAAAGAGTATAAGCGATATACTTAAACAAAAGCAAACAGAGTGTATATGAGTATATACAGATGTTATTCCATTTTTTATCTGGAAAAGCTTTTAATAATATGACGAACCCAATAAGCGTTTAGAGATCAATCTTAGAATTAAAAACTATAAAGCTAAAGAGAATATGCTACGAAGCTATATATATGATCGATTCGGAGCTTAGTACTGTACTAGCCCGATCGTACGCGATCACGTGTATCTCGTGACACTCAAAACCTACCCCTTCGGAGAAATAATAAACATAAAAGTTATATCATTTGAAAACTCTAATTCTTATAATTATTTTATTATTATTATCTTTTAATTTGTATAATTATTATACGATCTGTACTGAATTGAAAGAATTTCAAAAGGTTACACATGATATTTTCGAGAAAAGTTCGCATCTGTGCGGTCTCTATTACAACATTAAGTGTTTTTGTAATATGAAAGATTAGATGTATATATGTGTATATATACCCATCGATCTAACACAAACACAAACCAAACAAAAGAAAATGATTAAAAGTAGGTATCTATATAGAATCTATACTAACGCCATGCTGATAGAGAATAACGGATAAGGGTATAAAAAAACATCTCATATTTATTTATTATTCGATTCATGTTTGTCCTGTCTTTCTCTAGCTCCGCACCTCGTTTCTAATCTTCCCTCTTTTGCTAGGTAGGTAGGTAGGGAACTCTAGATCTTGAGTTTGTGGAAAATATATACAATGGAAAATTTCTTGTGCTTGTGCTCGTGCTGTTTTATTGTTGGTATTGGTATGGGTAATTATTGCGGAATGGTATTCTTGTTGCTTGTGTGTCTTGTATTTGTTGTTTGGTAGAAGAGTTTGAGAAGGTGTGTGTGCTGTTTTTTTCTTCTCCTATCCATCACCCGCCCCATGCTAGATGATATTTGTAATACTCATTCGTTCGTTGCCGCGATTTCGCTCGTCTCGCTTTGCTGGTGGACTTGTTTGTGCGGTTCCTATGGGCGCGGCTGCTCCCACTGGTCCTCCTGCTACTCCGGGTGCTACACCTACATTCGGTCCTACTCCCAATCCCAAACCAAACACGCCTCGAGATTCTGGTATATATGCTGTACTTCCTTGTATTTGCCCAGACCCAGGACCAGGTCCAAGTGCAGCTGCAGATGCACCAGACTCCCTAGCCAAAACATCCACCAAATATTGCACTCGTTCCCACCCACCCCAATCCATTGCTTCCTTTTCCCTCAGCACCAAAAATCCCCCACTCAATCCACTCATCCCGCTCATCTCCCTATCCCTCTCACCACCACTCCCAAGAATCGGACTAAGTACTCCCGTCCCACCTACACCACTAGCAACCGGACTTCTCATCCCCATCACCTCCCTCCCCTGCCAAACCCACGCCTCATCACCCCCCTGCAAATCCGCACTCAAATAAGCCAAAACCTCCTCATCCATTTCAAATCTCCCACCCCTCTGACCCAAATACCCCAGCTCTCTCCCCTTCTCCCCCGAATACAAACCCCTCTTCTTCTCAATCAACACCGTCAAGAAAAATCCCATATATCGTCCACAAGCCACATTTACCTCTCTCGAATACCCAATATGGGTATGTGCTCTAATACACGTCATAGCTGCTTCGAATTGTCCTCCGAATAGTAAAAATAGTGTACACCGCCATATATGCATGACAACCGTTGCGCTAATTGTTTGGCCCCAGGAACGAGTTTGTGGTGAATTGGGTGGGAAATTGGGGAGTGATCGAGTGAGTACGGATGCGCTGGTTAGGGAATCGTGAATACATGATTCAATAGCGCTAGCGCGTAAATCGGGTGGAGAGGTGGTGATGAGATTATGGCGATGGAGTGAGAGACGTGCATTTAGGAGGTGGATGATTGATGTTAGCATAGTTGGATCGAGAGGGTCGAGGGAAGAGAATTGACAGGGAGGTGGGAAGTGTGAGAGGCAAGATGTGAAATGTGTGTCGAAGGTTGAGATTGTGGAGGGGGGGACGATGGGTAATTTGAGACTTTTGAGAAGTGGTCCAATTGAACGCATTATGTGGATGATAGGGAGGAGAAATGTTGAAGATGGGCCAGATGGTGCGCCATTTTGCGGAACGGGCGGAGAGCGATAGCTAGGGTGCAAGTAAAATTCGTCGATGGGGTTGGGAAGATTAACGTCGCAGTCTATATCGTCGATTAGGAGAGGTCTTCCGAGCTCAAGTGACATATGACGATCCCAAATGTAGATTCCCCACCAGACTCGTCTGCGCATTTCATCTTCAACTAATTGCCACGGTCCGGTCTCGCTATGAAAACCCAGATCTTGACCTATACGAACAGCTGATCCTAACCATGTCCATGCTGCCGATTTAATACTCATTTCGTATAGAAAGATACTAGTAAGAAGGGCTGTTCGAGCATGATCTATGCAGTATTCGTCATTCCAAGGATCCGATAGACTTATAGATATCTCTATGTATTCTTTGCCTTTATAAGGTCTCTG
This sequence comes from Stromatinia cepivora, assembly GCA_014898415.1. Lineage (NCBI taxonomy): Eukaryota > Fungi > Ascomycota > Leotiomycetes > Helotiales > Sclerotiniaceae > Stromatinia > Stromatinia cepivora. Next base: position 513,488 of record RCTD01000015.1, on the reverse strand, counting down.
GATACTAGGCTCGGTGCTAAATAAAACACCAACTGCCACGACTGCGAAGAATAGTGCAGACCAAGTTCGGGATGAGGTTTCAAAGGAGCCCTTTTTATAAACTTCTTCGTATTCGCGCTGAAAATTGGGCCAATGCAATATAGGTGTTACCAGATGTATGGATGAATAATATGCTCTTAATAAGTGATCTGCGAGGTGTTTGGGTGGTAGTTCCGGAGGTTGAGAAGACCAGTTCGCCGGTGTTTTTGTTTGTCGATAGAGGGCTGGAGATTTGAAGATCCCATGGCTATAATTCCCAATATTTGATTGCACTCTGGACAAATCGTGCGGTGGAGGTGCTCTTGATCTTTTTTTAGGTTGCGATCCAATTTCCGGCAAATATACAGATGTCTGAGCCAAACCATCACCATCGACATCCATTTGATCCTCCCTCATACTGAGCATAGCTCTTAATTGACCATTTTCGCGCTTGACTTGAGCAATCTGTTTCTCTAGATCTTGAACTTGTTTGATGGAAGACATACGCCTATTTGTCTCTTTAGTGAATTGACATTTGACATCCCTACTTGAGCATTCCGAACAGCTACTTGTTTCTGTCGCATCACATTTAACCTTGCGCTCTCGACAAGCATCACAACTGGGATCTTTTCTCCGTTGTCGATAAGCTCGTTTCTGCGCTTGCATGTTAGCCGATGTCATCTGTCCGACAGATGGACCTGGAGTGCCGCTTGACGACCCATTAGAGGCCATGGATTCCATTCCTATTCCGCCTGGTGAGGTAGTAGCAGAGCTGTAACTGTGATGGAAGGGACTTTGTCCCGGTGGCGGAAGCCCTGATGTCATTGATATGTGCTGAGGATGAGAAATGTTTCCTGTAAGTGGCCGTGGCGAAGCTCCCATCAATCCTCCTTCGTATAATCCTTGAGGCCTTGGAGAGGTCGCAGAAGATACCGAAGATGAATCATAAGATGATGTAGAAGGTATCGGTGATCTGGGATATGAATTATGCAGTGGATCCGTCATTGTTGGAGCTTGCGAGATCTGTTTTCTTTAACCAATATAGTGTCTGGAGGTCAATTCGATGTATCTATGAGAAGAAAATACCGATATTGGAAATGTGTTTGTTAAAGATGTCGTTATTGGTGGTTTAGCTTCATCGCTTGGTCGGTATGTACCGGTCTATAAAGTATTGTGATAAAATAGTAAATAATAATCAGAAATTATCGTTGGTATAATCCTCAAAATGTCTATAAAATCTAGTCATAAAAGTTTTAGTCAGAAACAGGTAATGTCTCAACTGCTCTGTGTGTTGGAGATCTGGGAAAATCTGCGATGCGCCGCAGGGGAACAATATTGTACAACGTGGAGGGCTGCCAAAATCCGAAGCACGCCTGCTGTGTGCTCAAGCTAGAAATTCCCCTACTGAATCGTTCAATGCTAGATATATCAAAAGTCGGCAGCTGATCCGTGAGGTGGAGGTGTTTAATCTGTGATAGAATGAATATCAGCCAATTACATTGAAGTATATGGTCGCATATCGGGAAAGTCCAAATGCTTTAAAGGAGAATGACCATTTTAAGCGGTAAATGTGTTAGAGAGAGAAAAGAATGTGCCGATAAACAAGTGATATGAGCTTTTCGTATTATAATGGACTTGGGTGGGTGGTTGAATAGGAGGGTATATGACGGAGATGCAAGCATTGAGCTTCCGCTTTAAGGCTGATTGGGAAATCTGGAGTAATTGATTGCCAAGAGTGAACGGCAAGCATTCAAAAGAAGAGGTTCGCCAGAGGTTGCTAGGCCCTAAGTTTCACTGCTACGCGGCCATCCATGTATATAATAAGAACTACTATTCTGCTAAAAAGTAGCGGCATGATTGTGATAGTCAAAACTTCGTCGGTCCAGTTTCTTGTGGCAGTTTATCGGCAGGGTCTAAAGATATGAGACAGTGAACAGTAGTTACCGGAACACTCTGCATGAAGCAAACGTCAAGGGTGGTAAATCCTAAGGTGGGTATGGCCATGAGGCAAATCCATCTAAAGATCTTTCCCGATTGAGATGCAAACTTGCGAGCTCGTCCTTATTTGGTAGTCGGGTCGACAGGGAGGTCCTGTCATACTTCGGGACATGATATGCACTTGTTGATTGCGCGCTTGACTCAACTCTTCAGCGGTAAATAAAGGCTCAAGCAGATGGTTGTCAGGCAGCTCGTACTGATGAGCCGTTGCCGTTCCAGAACATAAAACGACATGTAGAAGGAAGTAGATCTCTCGAATAAATTAAAAATACATACCGGGAATCTGTTCGACTTGCACACCTAGTTCACCGTTCAGTGGATGGCGTCCACTGATATTTGTGAAGGATGTCCTCCCTGCAGAATTTCTCGGGTTGTGGCGTGAGTAAGCGTTCCTACTTGCATATATGCGGACTCCAATCCACTTCCGGCAGAGGATACCGACAGGTTCGGGCCGTTGATAGGACAGGGTAAATTCCAATGACTCGAAGCTATTATGTTTTGGGAGTGGATGCTTTTGGGGGCGACGCAAGTCTTGAATCGAGAAGCCGAGCAGATGGGATGTGAGAATAATAGATGGTAGGGTCTAGAATCTAGGCAAGTATATAGATGTATAGATACATTAGATACATGTGTGTATTGTATTGTACGACTGTTTGAAAAGAAGGCTCTAGCTTAGGAACTTTGGAACTTTTGAAGATTTTCCTAGCTCGTGTGATTTGATACCGATATTTGGAATATGCAAATGTGAGATAACGGATAACGCGTGCGTGATTTTCCTGAATTTCTTTTCTGATGATCTTTATTTTCTTGACGCCAAAGGCGGATATGTATGTGGACAATGCTTTGATTCCGAGAATGGTCTAGGTCTAGGCCTGTGATGATATTAAGGATAACTGATGCACGATTTGTGCCCATAGGAGATTTAATAGGCGACGCGGCACAAACCTGGTAGGAGAGGTAGAACATTTGGTACTGGGAATAATAGTGATGGGATAAGGTGGTGGTACCTACTATCCTTGTATATCCTTTGTATATCCTTGCTACAAGTGTGTTGTTAGCACTGGTACCTTGAAGCGATTCACTGGGGTTTGTCTGGATTAGCAGGTCGTGTTCCCAAGACATGGTCGAGGTGCATGATAATGTATGCAAGGCTGTATATGAGAGGGAATGTTGTAAGATGCAGATAGTATAGAGCTTCCATCGTCAATTTGTCATCCAATTTTTATCAACCCGGCTCCTATAAATGTAGCTTTTTTGTTGACGAGGAAAAACCAAGGTAAGAGCATTGACGTTTCAAGCTCCGGTTCTTCAACAACACTCTCTCGAGGCGTCAAAGGTCTCAAGGCATGGAGATGTTCTGTCGGCCCAGAAGCACCGTGTCTGTCCAATGGCGAGTTCTATAGAGCCTAATTGGTGTTTCATGTTTTACACCAAGCTTCTTTTTACCTTTTATTTGGGGCAGCCGATCGTTCGGAGAACGAAGCGGGATGTATGTTTCCGAAAAGGAAGCGCATCCAGAGGATCAGTGTGGGGATTTGGGAAGTGATGCCAAGACTCCAAATGTTGAGGGATTATTGTGGGGGGGGGGATGAGTATTGAAATGAGGGGATGGTCGACAGAAATGCCGGTTAAGTGGGCGGTATGATTCTTTCATTCTTACGTTGCATACCTGATATTGTGGTGATGTCGATTCATAAGCGCGCACACCAATTGCTCAACTATCTACAGCTTTGCTAAAGGATCCTAGAAGTGGTATCATTATCGTAACAGTTTGACGGTGGAGTTTATCATCTGCAACTTCCATTCCAACCAGGTACCTCCATTACATCGACGGTGCGTCGAAAGTACGAGGATCTGATTGATATGGACATTTATGTTTGCGATGATGCATCGAATTCGTCCAGTTTGCTGTCAGTCTTGAATTCTTGAAGAATTCGGCCGCATCTAATAGGCCTATAGGCTCAAAGGGATTGGAGGATTTCAATTTGCTGCATTGATTGTGCCGGATATTAACTGGCTGCTCGCCTGACGGCTGCACGAGTGAGCGGGGTTTTCTCAGCCAAAAATCTCGAATCCTTCTACTTAGCAGTCGCAATTGCCTCGGTATTGTCTGCTGTCGCGCGTAGAAACAATTTAGTATGATCTACTGTATGTAGGGAAAGATGTGAATGACGACACAAAAAGCATCATTCAAAGTTTGAGGCGTGCTAGTATGCTTGTTTGGATGGTTACTTTTTGCCGGCCCGACGTGAATTGCTTCCAAGATTCTAGCGGGATCCAAATATCCACCTAAGAGATACATGCACTGCCTCAGAAGTGGTAGCTGTCAATCAGGAAGGCTTAGATGGGCATCAGGGGTTGAATGTTTATCCGAGAAGTTTGCTAGGATAAGCCTCCCGATTTGTCGGTATGAGATATATGAGGTCTACTCTCGTTCTCAGAATCATATGAACATGACCTGTAACTTCGTAAGAACTTGATCTTGTGGTTATGTGGATGCTTGTTTTATATTGACTCTTGATAATCAAATAGATAGTTATTGACAAGGAGATTCGCTGTAGGTGAGACCATCACTGATTCACTATGTCCTTGTATTCAGATTATGGGGAAGCGACCTAGGTGATGTTGGATAACATTTGACGTTACTCCCGTAGCATGGATTGCATGTCTTAACAATAAAGTTCGTGCTGCCGTGGCATTGCGGTCGAAAACGTTCCTAAATTAGTTCTGTACACTTCAGAAACAGAACTACCGTGCCCCTCTATCCGAGTCTAACTGACGGATTAAGTAAAGTCAGGAGCTGATTTTAGATGAAGGATGATGATACTTAGACGTGAAGGATTGGGTGAGATTTCCATACGGCATTCTTCAGAACCCGAAGAGTTTTTGGTATAATTGCCATGTTTGAGATGCTGGTTATTTTTATCGATATCGAAGGAGTTCCGAATTAAAGTGCTAGTCTCTAAATCTTTGTTTGCATAGAGTTTGAGTATCATTGTGAAGGATTGGACTCGTGGTGGAATCAAAAAGAGCCAAGAAAAGATTCAAAATTTGCTAAGAAGATCGCTGCACCATCTCATTTCGCCCACTCCGGTTGAAATAGGATTATTGTTGAAATTTCAAGGTTCATTTGGTGAAGATGACGACAAATGTGCTCTGTGGTGGCTGTGATGCTGTCTAACATCGGGGGACTACCCGAATCTAGGGACCTCTCCCGGCGCTTTAATTCTTAAAATTTAGGCTTGTTAACAATTCGAGTATAGCGTTCAGATTGTGAAGTCGAGACTCGTTCTCCTCTATGATGAAAGCAAGACAACTCTCGTTGAGTAATTTGGCGTCATATCACGTCCATAGGTGCCGGATTAATCCCGAAAAGATGGGGTTTGGACTGAATGTTTCTTTTTCTTTTCCTAGGCTTTCAAAATTCAATCTGATATAGAAAAACATCGGTTAGTATCTACAGCTATCCACTACCGTGGAATGCCGGTAGAGCTTGTCGAAAAACATAACAAATTAGTGATATGATGATGATATTCAACATGGATGCACATCATGAATTTTTCATTTTCCGGTTAAAAAGGTTACTCGGTTTAAGAACTCTTCGTCTTCTCTTGGCGTAAAATGACTCCTGCATGGTTATGGATAGAGAGACAAAATAATTAGCTAACGAGCAGACAAACTTCTAATTTCCTAAGTCTCAAGATATCTGCCGAATCATTCCTTAAGAAAAATATGAAGCTATGGCCCAGCTGGGATATATTAAATTGGCTTGGAAAAAATCAATTCCGAATGTTAGGGTGTGTTAGTGGGTATAGTTGAATTCTGAAACGAATTAACGAATATCGTATGCCTTCTGATTTGATCATCACCTGCTTTGCCATGGTCCAATATTAGTAACTATAGATCTTTGCTTGCCTTTTGTGTTGAACGGGGCATTTTTGGATACCTAGGGTAGTTCTCCGAATTCTCCCCAACGGAGTGATGCATTTTTGGTGATCCACTATGCTTCACAATGATCTTGAATACTAAGAATGCTATGGAGTAAATCAAAATAGATGCTGGGAGGGTGAGTGCGTGCGTTGCGTGTACTCTGTGGCGGGACACAGGTTGAATCCGGGAAATTCTCCGAGTTCCGCTGTAGTCGCACACCTCCATGATGTCCACCATAAATGCTTGCTGTAAGTTTGCGACGGCAAGCGGTAAGAAAACGTAAATGCGTGTAACTGGAACCTCGAATAAACACCAAATAGATTCCCTTGTAACGATCAAAAACCATTCGTAAACATTACTCCAAGAATAGTTCGGTGGGCGACCCGAAAACTCCATATCACCATGCAGTTTTGCTATTTAACCACGTTGAGATGCTGGCGATGTACCGAAGGATCGGAAAGTTTTGTGCAAGGGGTGCAAGGGGTGCAAGTATAGAAACATCTTCAAGGCTACCGAAAGTCTTTCCCCGGTGTTAGACAAGATTAAGTAGGTATCCGCTGCTCCGGAGCATAATGAAACACTTTGTAACGCTCCACCATAGCGACATTGATATTTGAAGCCTCGTATATCAAAGGAGTCCACAAACAACCCCGGAGTAACATTGTTGGGTGACAGATTGACAGTTGATGACTAGGGTAAAGTCGAAGGCACAAGGGGAAAATAAGGAAAACGCCGTTCGTGCAAATTCGATAACCTTCAAGACCCGATGAGGTGACAGTGACACTAACGCGAGAGGGCGAATTGTGGAGCCTCAATGAATCAGTTGTCTTCATCCCTGGGTCAAATCCCATGTCAGAACTCAGTTTCACTTGGATAAAAGAACCAATTGGGCGGTCAATCATTGGGGGGGAATGCATGAGTAGTGGCCCCCCCTTGTGCATTACCGCTTGCAGAATGTGGTATGCTGGACCTACCTTACCGGCGACCATCAAGTTCCCAGAAGTTGGGACTTTGGACTTGTTACTTGTAATTTTGTACAGATAAAGGAACTCGGGAGCCGATAAAAATTGGGGATGTGGTAGAATATTTTTCCAAAATTTTCTCATGGAAATAAATAATCTAAGTGTCAGGCACTCCGCACTTTGACTTTTCCCGGATTTCGCCGTGTAGCGATTGATCCTTCCTTGTGCAGTCCTTGTGAAGTTCTTGCGTTTGGAGACTCCACCACAGAACATGATAGCCTATGAAATTCAATCAACCCCCATCAACTCTGAAAGGATTGGCTAGAATAATAAATATGTCGGGTCTTTTACTTGACCGCCTGCAAAAATAGGATGAAAACTTTCTGCCATATCTCGGTCATCACCACCTTTTCAATAAGACTTCAATAACTATTACCATACATCTTCAATCTTCGTGATTAGACCATATGTTTGCTGTCAATTCCTTGACATTACAGGCCTAAAAGATGAAAATGATACAAAGGTAACCAGTGGTAAAGTAATATTGTACTATAACTTTATATCTATACTCAAACACCTAACACATATTAGTGGCCGTAGGTAGGACCGAGATTTTTCTTTCTCACTAACTGTGCTATTCGGTGGGTGATTATTGTGAATTGTAACCATTACTCTCCATCAAGGTTGACATTCACTCAATATTTCTACGATAGAAGAATCAAGAAGTTACTATTGGGAACTTTTCTCTCTAAGAACAACTGATTTTGACAGAGGTATCTCCTCAAGACTACAAACAGATTATTGCAGCTCGAACGGGGTCAATCGAAGCATACTATATATACTTTACGATCTCGAGTCCTTCGTCACACAAAATCTTTTCAATATAATAATTCAAAATGTGTGGTGAGAATATGAAGCAGTTCCTCAAGGAGCTCCCAAAATGTGAGCATCACATTCATATCGAGGGGTCTCTGTCTCCAGCTCTGCTATTCGAACTGGCAAAAACAAACAACATCGCCCTTCCAGACTCTGCGACTGATGCCTCTTTCAAATCTCCCGAAGAACTCGAGTCTCGCTACGAACGTTTTACTTCTCTCAACGATTTCCTTCATTACTATTACATTGGCATGTCAGTTTTAATAAACCCTGCGGACTATGAAAGCTTGGCCTACGAATACCTCACCAAAGCAAATCACGACGGTGTTCACCATGCCGAAATTTTCTTCGATCCACAAGCACACACTGAACGTGGAATTACGTACAACACTGTTGTTAAGGGTCTTTCTGCTGGACTAAAGCGCGCTGAGAAGGATTTTGGTATCACCTCAAAACTCATTCTATGCTTCTTGCGACACTTGTCGGCTGAGGATGCCAACACTACATATCAGGAAGCAATGTCGTTGGGTCACTTTTCAAATGGAACTGTAGCTGCTATTGGCCTTGATAGCAGTGAGGTTGGTTTCCCACCAGAAATTTTCAGAGAGATTTATGAATCTGCAGAAACCAAAGGAATTCGTCGAACTGCTCATGCTGGTGAGGAAGGTGACACTTCTTACATTTCCAGAGCACTCGACATCTGCAAAGTGGAAAGAATTGATCATGGAATTAGGTTGGCTGAAGATGAAAATTTGTTAAAGCGAGTAGCGGAGCAGGGGACAATGTTGACAGTTTGCCCACTCAGCAATGTTCGCTTGAGGTGTGTCAAGAATGTTGGACAATTGCCAATTCGAAAGTTCTTGGATGCAGGAATTAAATTCAGCATCAACAGTGACGACCCAGCTTACTTCGGTAGTTACATTTTGGATAATTATCTTGCCGTTCAAGAAGCATTTGGCTTGAATTTAAAGGAATGGAAATACATTGCAACCAGCGCAATTGAAGGAAGTTGGTGCGACGATGAGAGAAAAACTGTGCTGTTGAGCAAAGTTGACGCTTGTGCCAATAAGTATGAGGCATTGATTTGAAAGGAGGAGTAAACAAAAGTTGAACACTGGCATTTTTGAGTTTGGATTTAATCGGAAATATGCAGATATACTGGTAGTGGAAATCGTCAAACACAATACGCATTTACATCGACTTCAGTTCAGCCTTAATTTCATAATGATGAAATAATTGGCGCTGGAGTCGAGAACAATATCAGAATGACATATATCACCTCGCTTCCCCTTTCTACTTTGTGATTCCTTTACCACTTTCAACCTCAAAACTCAACCCTTACTGTGTGGGCGATTCCATCATAATCTTCAATTATTCTCGGTTTTTGTTTTATTTTTGCTCAATACAGCTTTAGCTGCGGTATCGGCCTTCATCTCATTCTCAGAAGATGATGCGATAGTTATGGTGAATTTCTTGTATGAGGTGATTCACAGTTGAGACGGTCAGGTGCTGGGTTGCATCATTTGCCTTCGTAACTACGAAGATATGGGCACGAGGGAGCAAAAAGCATCCTTTTGTCCCTTGATAATTTCAATCCAATTTCCGTGCTTAACTTACAACATGAACGGTGCGACTTGGACTACTCTAGCTACTCTGTAAGTACCTTACCACATTATTGAAAACGTTGAAACCTAACACCTTTGATTACAGAGCCACGGAAGCCTCACAAACAACCACCAAGACAGCTACTTGACTCATTGGATCTACCATCTCTACCTCGTTTCCAGGGGACGGATTTCTAATAAGTCAACTGAAATGGGAAAGTCTGATTTAATCCCACAAACGCAACCCAAGAGGAGAGTTCGGCCAATTTCCAATCCACTCTATTTCGACGATGAATCTTTCTTCTGCAATATAATCAAACATCATAATTTGCGCCCAGAAGAACAATTCCCAGCTTTGAATCGCCTGTACTCTGTATCTATCGAGCATGAGGCAAGGTTCTATCTGGAATGCCATACCTTCTATGCCTTTACATTGGAATTCATGAATTCGGAGAGATCTAAGGAATCAACTGAGGACGCATCTGCTCTTTGTCATGTAAGCCGACCGAAGTCTTACAGAAAGCCGGCCAAATATGACATTCAACCATTACCCCCGATCGATGAATCCACCGAGTCCATCGAATCTATTCAAGAGAAATGGAAAAATGCCGGACCATCGGCACCAGCACAAATGGCTGCCGGGCATAACATTGATGATTGTGAAGATGGACAAGCCCCCTCAATGACTTCCTCTCTACCTTCAGCTGTGCTGTCAAGCAATGGAACTACATCATTTGGGCTCCCACCTTCTACAACCCGCCGGTTATCTCCAATGTCACAAATGATTCAAGATCTTGAATATCCACCATCTTCCATGAACATCGACTGCTGTTCAAACGACCACCTTGATTCAATCCACGACAACGAATCGGAGACACCAATCGCTAATATCAATGGAATTAAATCAAGTGATCACGATGGAATTGAGGCAATTACTATTCACTCCATCTCAGCAAACCCCGCAATAAAAGGACTTCATAGAGTTCAATTGACTTCTCGATTTTCCAACCTGATGTACGACGCTCAATACGACCGATACGTCAAGAAACCCAAGACCGAAATGGAAGGAGGCTCGAGATCCAGCGTTGATCTGCAAATTGACGGTCTGTATGCGGCGGCAGATAGAGTGCAAGGGAAGAAAGGCAAAGCTCTTGGTAAGATGCAGATACGTGCCGAGGCGGCAATAATGAAATACACAAACTCTGATAGAGTAGCGGGAGTTCGACCTTTGAGAATGAAGCCACAAGTTCAACCTAGTAATCTGTACCGAGATGTTAAGAATGGACTTGGAAATGGAGACGAGGAAGATGTTGTCAAAGGACATCTGCGACTGGCTTCAGACCCGGAACGAATTGGAAGTCCAGGAGCAGATCAACAAATTAGCAGATTGAGATCTGATACAATACCAATCAAGAGAATTTCAAGACATCCATCTGCCAATATCTCCAGAAAACTAGGCGACTTGCCGACCTTAACTCGCCAAAAATCTCGTCGGAGAAAGGTCGGTCTAATATACTTACCAGCTACCGAGAACGAAAATACAAGTCTAAGAAGACCTTTCACGCCAGTCAATAGACGATCACCATCTCCAAGGATTCGTCCAATCCGTTCACCCCCACCAACGGATCGTCCATATCGTCACATCAGTCAACTATCCTTGAACGGAATACCTCGTGTCAATACTCCACCAGCTCAAGATTGCGGTTCTGATGAAAGTAATTCTTCTCCAATTGTGGTCGATATTACTTCTTTTGTACCGCCAACAGCAATTACAACATCTCCGACACTCGGTATCACTTCTCTCCTGCCAACCTCAACAACTACTATATCTCCAACCATCCCCGAAACTCCAGTAAAGCTTCCATCCTATACTCTCGACCTCCCCAAAATTTTCTCAACTCCATCACCAATCTCTCTACCACTTAAACTTCCCTCCGCGACTCCCGCAACTCTCACCACAAACTCTAATTCCGACTCGAACATCTCACCTCCTACAATCTCCAATCAACAATCAGCTACAGCCAAATCATCCATATATTCCATCTACACTCCTGAGTCCTCTCCTCACAATAGCGCCACCCTCCCTCCTACACTTTCCCTCATCCCCAGCATCCCTTCACCACCAAATACCCCGACAACCTGCCTCTTCCGTTCCAACACAGTCAGTACTAATCCCAGTAGTGCTACTCAGGGTACATACTCGCATACTCGCAATAACACCATTTCGACACTGGCTTCTAGCATCACTTCACCTATAGCTAGTCCGTCGCTAAACACTAGTCCATTCCTTGGAGCTAGTCCATTCGTCGATGCCAGTCCGTTCCTTGAAGCTAGCCCGTCTCTCAAAGCTAGCCCATGCCTCGATACTAGTTCACCAGCTATTCCATCGCCCAATCCTCGCATCAGCAATCTAAGTCAAGAAAGTATCGCATTAACCGAACATCTAGTACGAGAAGGAATCTACGGTGGTATCGTCTACGATGTCGTTAAAACCACCGATCCCTATCCCACTCATCCCGATCCACCTTCTACAGAAGACCCTATCCCTCACCTCACCCAAAAACTCACCCCCTTCCAACTCCACCGCAAAAAGAAACGCGCAGGCCGCAAACTACATTCCGCGCTGCGCAAGCGAGAAAAAAAGGAAAAACAAGAGAAAAAAGCCGAAGAGAGGAAAAATAGAAAAACACTCAAGAAGGTTAAAGCGAAAACGAGGAAAGCTAAATTGGCGGTGCAGAGTAAGAGGGGTACTGTGAATTATTTTCAAATCCGGGTGTTTTTTAGGGGATTGGGAAATGGTGTTAGGATGAGGTTGCAAGGAGCGAGAAGGAGATTGGGAGAAGTGCAGATTTCGAGGATTTTGGGGGCGAGGCCCGAAAGGTTGGATGTGGGGGATGGGTATGATTTTGTTTGTAGGGGGGAGAGTGAGGATAAAAATTAGGAGGATGTGGAGAGGGGGGGAGTGCTAGAGGGAGAGAGGAATGTGCTGGTGATTGAGAGGAAGAAGGAAGGCTAAGGATGGGGTGTGAGTGAATGAGTGATGCTGTATTTGACTCACGATTTTACACTCGCTACGTTGGATATTTCTTTTGTTTTTGGAGTGCGGATGGAATTGGTACTATATTTGACTGGTGCTGGTATTGAAGATATGCATCCTGAGTAGATGAATTACCGGGACATCCGAGCATTTCGATCAAACTAGATCGGGAGTCTACTACTTTTCCTTTTCTTTGTGCGAGAGTTTTCTAGCATGAGTGTGGTTGTGCTTTGGGTTAGATATCATGGGCAGGATATCTGGGGAAATGAGCTTACAGGCGTTACCATTAGGTATTTGCCTCAGATTTTGGAACTGGGAGGCAAGTACACGTAGGATATTCATGATACGATACCCGCGCATGACTGGACCAACGAACGGGAAGGGTATTTATCATTAATTGGGTATGCACATTTACATCATGATATAACGATATCATGACGCGGGTAAGTATTGGGAAGGACAGGACGGGATTTGAAACCATGATATTACATGCGAAGTTTTTACCATCTCTTACTATTTAGCTTATCTAGTTAGTGAGATGACATTTAGATTTAATGCACGATGCTATTTGAATGCGAGGTTTGATTATTATTAAGGTGTAAATGAGTAAAGTGATAACTTTTCCCAAAATGAGAATGATGAAGTTGATTCGCAGTTTTAACATTTGATCAGTTCGAACATTCTGTATCATGACAAGTTGAAGGTCAATATAATCTACACTCCAAATTTTCAAAGAAAGATGTCTATCTACACCAAACCAATCATTGAAAGGAATCAATTAAAGAAGAACATTTATTAGATTTAAAATATATGAAATATAACAAGCTAGATTTCCAACCCTAGATCACACCATACAACTGAGATATCCGGGGTTGCTGGACCATATTGGACTTTTATTCCGTCGCTATTGTTATTCGTTAACTTCGTATCTGTTGTGATGAAAGGGGAATGAATTGCTTTATCCGGAAATATAGAAGATACTATTGTTGTATTGACATTCAAGCTCCCACTTTCCTCCTTACTTTATTCCGTGGCCGGAATACACAGTTCCCCCTTAGATTCCTCCCCTCTACCCTCTCTATGATCACCTTTCTTCCCTTTCCCTTCATAAATCCTACTTCGTCTAATGCCCATTCCGACCATTTGTTCCTTCACGCTTTCTCTTTCCCTTTCTCCTGTCCTGGCACATACATCACAAATGCCCTTTGTCTCAACTACCTGTACGATTCCACTCTCATTCCCTAGCTCAAATCGTGCAATGTCCTATGAACAGATTTTTTTGTCTGTTTTTGGCATGGGGACAAGGGGATATAGGGGTGTATGGGGGGTGGGAAGGGGGACAGTGGGTGTAGTGTTTGTGGATGTGTTTGCACATTGTGGGAGTGAATGTGGGATTTTGAAGGTGTGTTGTACCTATTAGTTTTAAACATTAAGTATGGAATTAAATTTAGACTTGACAGAAGAAAATGAAGAGAAATAAAGCAATGCTCAAGGAATAAACCACGATACCACTTAAATACTCCCCATCGAAATTTAATCAAAGTACTGAATGTAGATATATCTGAATGAATAATTTCTTCTAGACATCAAGATCATCATGTACACGATGAACACCAAATACCAGATATGTACAGTAGAAAACTAAGCTTGAGTCCAAAACTTTCTCTCATCCAACTCATTGTGCATCAACCGTATCATTTATCGTTTGGGAGTCATATATTGTTATCCATCGCATCTCATGCTCATTTTTCTTCAACCAATAATACAAGTATCTCAAGGTATTCCCCGTCGCCGAGTCTAAAATAGGAATTAATCTCCAGTCCACTCCAGTCATTGTATCTTCATCATTAGTTTCCTTCCATTCTTCATATCGTACGTCCAATCATCCATCCACCCTTCCGTCGACAAGAATATTCATGCCTCACTTAAGCTTCTCTCACAATCCAATCGATAGTTTGAATGTTGGAGGCTGGTTAGGATAACGAGCCCCGGTTTCTCATACTCGAGTGGAACAATTATATCTGATTGTTCAAATTCGAAAGAAACCATAGCGGCCATGCCTACCATTCAACCCCTCAAGTCCCCAGCTCCACATGATCCATCCCATCAACCTCCAATCACCGCACCCCTTCCCTCCTTTTTCCAACCACAGGAACATGTGGAACACCTAACTTCTCCCTTCCACTTGCCGACTGCACGCTTAATCTCTGCATCTGCATTTCTCGATCTATACTTAAAAGATTCTTAACTATTTCCACGAATGAAGTTTTTCTTGCTAGCTATTTTTGAGGTTAGTTCATGCGTTCCTTTCCTTTTGACTTGTATAAAAAATGAGGCTGTTCTTCGTGAGAATTTTGCCTTTTGGAGAGAGATGGGGTCTTCTTGACTTGAGAACCGTTTTCTCGAAACTTAATACTTGATTCATTCGCATTCACCTCCATCTCCCAAGAATGAAAAAAAAAGAACTCACCACCCTACTTCCTTCCCTCTCCCCTCTACACTTAACACACACACCCTCCGCCCATCGCTCTCTAAACTCTCTTTGCATTTCCATTTCGCTTCTTCCTCTCTTCCTTTCATCCTCCACATCATTCTTCTCCACATCCCTTTTAGACTTTCTTCCATCCTCCCCACTTCCCATCCTCTTCTCCTTTTCACCCATTTGCTCTCTTCTCTCTTCCTCCCCCTCCCTCTTCCACCTCTCAAATCGTCCCCTGTCAAATCTACAAGGTGGACTCTCATAATTTCCACCTCCTACACTTTTCCTTCTCCTCAATGAATCGGTACATCTTTCCTGTAGTAGAAGAGAGGTGTGAGGGCAGGTGTGATGGGTTAGGGTGTAGATGCACATTTCTTTTTGGCTTGGATGGAGTGATGATATTTGCCGCTTCGTGATTCGTGGCCGGAAGTACTTCAGACTTTAGAACCACTCGTGAGCTCGGAACTTCTTTTTGGTGTGATGTATGAGAATCGATGCTCCTTGAGAATACTACTTTTTTGTAGAAAATGCGAATTATCTCTTCTCAACCCAACTCAATCCTTCCCCTTGTCCCGCGAGCCTGAAGGTGTGTAAATTCGCCCAATGCCCAATGCGATTCCCAGAGCCCAAAATTACTACAGTTCCCAAAACTTTAAAAGGAGAAGTGATATCAAAAATTCTTGTACCGGTGCACTTCGTCCAGTGTAGTAAGGTTAATCTTACAAGTTTTCACCACTGCAAATTCCTTCGTGATAAAAGATCTCAATCGATAAACAAACAAATGAATGAATAAACAAATCCTTCCCAATATACCCCGGTAATGAACAATATCCTCACTATCGCAAGTTCTGCTCTATGTTTCCGCAAGAATCAATCGAAGAGAAATAAAAAACCATCAGTGAACTATATAAGATGTAAGATATCATTCACTCCCAAAACCCAATATAAAATCTGATAGATGCATACAGAGATCATAATATCATTTGTACAACACATACTGTATACATAAAATTGCAATTTTATAATTCGGTCTTCATGACATCGATATCCCAAATACTCAATAAGGTTGTCATCCATCATCCACCATTCATCCATTATTCATCCATCATTCATTCATCAACCATGTACACAGACGCTTCCTCTAATAATCACAACCAAATCACCCTCGCAACCACAATCAAAATTCCAGAGTCAAAATTTCGATCCATTGCCTACCTGCGCTTTTCCTTTTCTCCAAGACCCAAGATCCCAGATTCCAACTGGTACCATATCCATAATCCCTCTCCACAACCCACTAAAATCCCTGGAAAATCCCCGATCAATCAGATAAACTCGTGTACTCTTGTGAAAGGCGGGGATATCCCCCTATCTCGATTGTTTTTAATATATATCTTCATGCGAGGCCGTTTGAAGGTTAAACAAAACAAATGTTCGGTTATTTGTTGTTGGGCTTATGAGTGGAAATTTTCGAGGGTGTAGACTTCGAGAAGTGATATCAACAGTAGGTTACCGGTATTTGTCGTTATTTTGCAAGGTTACTGTACTTGTTTTCCTTTCGAATACTTTATCACGGAGATTAAGGTTATCTAGTACCTATCTGCTAGTGCTATTGCGAGCTTGTGATGATTAGATTTGAATGTATGTATGCGAATTTAAGACGATGTCGTGATATCGGGCGTACTGGGGTAAATGAGATAGATATTCCAATATACAAATATATTCTAGTAATCCACTGATCTACCTACGTAGTCTCATCTATATATTTAACTCATGATTAAGGGGTCTGAATACCTGATAGGTAGGTAGGTAGGTATATATACTGCCGACAGGATTTTTAAAAAATAGTAAGGCTCATTGGGTTGGAGATGAGGGCGATAGATATTGGATATCTGAGGTTACTTTAAAAAATAAAGGGAGAGTAAATGTATGCATGATGTAGGTGTCATTGATGGGTATCCCCCCTACTAAGACCACACATACCCGGAAATAACCCTAGAGGGTAGAGATGCGAGTAGTAAAGTAATAGATGATAGGTAGTAATAACACGCCTAATTTTGTTTCATGCTTCGTACGATCCGTTCAATTGTCAATTCCCCAGACTCCGTTCCATGCCTAAGTAACCGAAATATAAAATTTCTGAAGCCCGTCCATTCATAAATTCATTTCAAATCATATCATTCATTCATTCCACCCATTTCCCCATACCATACCATCACAGCATCCCTCCCCCTCCCCCCAAACACCCCCTACTAACAATCTCAGACCCCACCCCTAAAATCCATCAGCAGCCTCGCTCAACACATTCAGCAATCCCACTGCCGCACCCCCAAGTCCCGCCGCAGCCAAATGATCACGCCATCTACTACCCGTCGTAGGTACTTTTCCGAGTATACTACCACTTGCATCTCTATCTCTATCCCTTTCTCTCGATCTATGAGTATTATAATCGCGATCTCGAGAGTGATGGGAATGAGAATGATGATGGCGACGGTGATGAGGGATATAGTCCGGGCTGTAAGGTTTATTGGAGGGGGAAGAAAAGGGACGAAAAGTTGTTGATGAGGGAGGATAAGTAGGTATGGATGAGAAAGATGAGTGCGGGGAATCGGCGTAGAGGTGGGGAGAGAGGAATTGATCGGGATATGGAGGTCCTTGGGCGTATGGCTGTTGATTTCGTACTGGGTAAAGAGGTTGTTGTGGATAAGCCTGTTGTAGAGGAAATGGAATTGGAGGTGGTGCGTATCCATGTAGTGATTGATTTAAGCCGGGGATATTCGAGAGACTAGGTGTGTTGATTGGGACTGTGTCTGGTAAGGTTGAGAAAGGCTGGGGTTTGTTTTGGGGAGAAGATGGGTATGGTGTGGAGGTAGGAGAGAAGGGATGAGAGGATTCGCGATGGCGTTCTTTTCTTTCTATGCACTCTCGTCGTTCTGCTCTGTCTTCTCCATCTCCTCTTTCTTCCCCCTCACGTCGGTCTTCTCTGTTACACATCTTGTTTTCTCTTTCTTGTCGTTTTCTCTTATTTCGGCGGTTATCATCATCCGAGTCCGAGTCTGAGTTCGAGTCTGAGTTCGAGTCTGAGTTTGAGTCTGAGTCTGAGTCTGAATCTGAGTTCGAGCCTGAGTCCGAGTCTGAGTCCGTGGTACTATTCGAACTAAATGAACTCTCAGAAGACGATGAGTTTCTTCTTCGTCTTGTTCCCGAAGGCTTTTCCTTTGTTGATCTTTCTTCAAGGCCCATCGATGCTTGATGATGTTTACGCCATCGTTCTTCTCTCAAGGTATGGGAGCGGGAAGCGTAGTATTGAATTTCTTCTTTGGTGAGAATACCCAATATTGCTATAAATTCTGGACGACTATGATATTTTGTCAATACCCGTTTAATTTATAATTATGACAATAGCAGATATGAGTAATAACTTACGCTTCATACCGTCTTCCATCCTGATTCAGAACTTCGGGCGATATTAAAGATCTCTTAACCCTCGTCCATTTTGCATCAGGCGGAATCTCATTTCCATATGAATCAGGTGCGAGTCTCTTTATAGGTATTGTGGAATCATATCTCAGACTAGTTCCAGCGACGGGCGTATTGATTTTAGGTGATGGTTCACGGTCAGGAAGATCAAATCGTACGCAACGTGTACGTAGCGATGATGCCTTGTCAGAAGTTCGTTTTGGTCTAAGAGCCATAGATCGTGTTGCTTCGTTGGAGTGTGAATGTGAGTGATAAGTTGATGGAGATGGTGGAGGAAGAAGCTGCGGGGTTGCGAGGAAAGGAAGGAGGGGAAGGTCACTTGTTTCAATTATTGAGCTATTGGGTGGAGATTTCGTCTGATGTCGGTGTACAGATGACGTGTCAGATTCTGAGCCGCTTGTATTGGTAAGATCTGTGGTTGAGATTTTAGGAGCTAAGGGTGGAGATAATTGACGACGAATAGGAGTAGGTTGTCGCTCCGGTTCCAAATGAGGCTCTGGTTTTAGTCTTTCCAATTTCATTGATGTTGGGAATTGCACATTGTCTTTCCACTGTATCATTTCTTTTACCCCACTGTCACCACTACCAATAGAATCGAAGGATGATTCGGAATGTGTTAAGTTAATCCAACGTTCAGTATGGGGGCTCACTGGACTGGGCATTTGAGGTATAGGTGGTTCACCGATAAGCAGACCATCTTGCTCCATTTGCCGTATATATGCTCTTAGGACGTCCTCGTTATTGTTAGTAAGAAAGTCATTGTTCCATCAGATTAGAATATCCAAATACCTTGTGCTGTTGCAAAACATCTCTAGAAAATCCTTCCGAAATCAGTCCCCTCCTAAACTGTTTCCAAACTTCCTTATCATCGTCCTCATAACTGGTCATAAAAGTCCCAGTCCTGTGGCTCATCTTCGCTGCAATATGGTCTACCTTGTCCAAAATGATGTCTAGCTGTCCCCCCTGTACATTCAAACTCATTTCCATCTTCCCATTTTCTTGTAATTGTATGGTATCCAGGAATACTGTTAAATTCGTTTTATGCGATATCAACTTCACTCTAATCGCACCCAATCGATCCATCTCATTACTTCCAAACCTCTTTTTATCCCATGAAATTTTACTACCATTTTCAACCCCACTCCCCCCGAATAGTCTTCCATATTCCAACAACAGTCCATCAAGCTGCTTCAGGGTAAAATCGCAATCCCAAATAATTGGCGCCAATTGTCGTACCCATATACTTCGGTCCCTATTGAGTGGAGAATCCTCATCTTCGACTTCTGATTTTAGATGTTTAAGAACGGTATGTAAACCACGAACTTCTTGACTAATTTCATCATATTCACCACCTGCGGCTCGACATTTTCGGTATAATTCGCGGCAAAAAGCCACCACAATTATAATATCTGAAGGAGATGCACCAAAACTCATCTCGAAGGTTCAATGTATGAATTTAGATTTCGAAATGAAAGGAGGAGGTTAACTATAAAGTCATTATGAAATATAAATGTGGTGATGAAAATTGGGATATGCGATGTGCTGTATGTTTGCTGCAGTGAAGTGGATTTTGGTGCTCCAACGTGACCACGTTGTGAATATGTTACCCTGCAGTAGCTCCCTACAATGAGGCCCAAATGCCGAGTAAAAGAGGTTCACGTCGACTTGTTCTCAAATAATTATACAAATTCACTTAAAACATCAAAATTAATGTGGATAAGAAGTTTCAAGAAGACTCGTAGAAGTACAATAGAACAAAGTAGTAAAGGAAAAATAGAGGCTGAGCTGAACAAATAGGTAATGATTTAAAGTACATTAGACAAATCAAACGAATCAGAAGAACGGCTGATAAATTTCAAGGAAAATGTGGAGAATCCTTGAATATGAAGAGGGCTGCCAAGTGCCGGTAAACCCGAATTGGACAACTTTTCCCATAGAAATCGTATATCATGAACTGGGTGGCGCAGTCAACGATGCGGAAACCCGCGTCGACATACCCACCGAGTATAAGCCCTGTGCCTCAGTACGCAGGGAGAAAACGAGGGCGATCAATAGGAGATTGTTATAGGATCGCTAAATGACGTTGAACCAGTTTGTGACACATTCTTTGACTGTGCATGAAAGACTAGAACTCTTACGGGTGATATGTGGAGAGTGGCTAGTGGACAACTCCGAAAAATATGAACAAGAACTTTGATTTTTGTATTCCTTCCGGCCAATTATTAAATAGTAAACCCTATCACAAGACAATTCTTTCTCGAGTATATTTCCCAACCTGTTTGCTCAAGAGTCGACCGATATCTCTCTTGCTTCTCTTCTGAATTTCTCCTCCAGCTCCAACACGAAGGCGTGAAATTTGTTTCTCTGCTTTTAGACCAATTGGTAATATTGAGACATCTTTCTCTCCTGAAGGAAGTGTCAATATCGACTTGGCCATGCGTCCTGTATCTTCATGTCCAAGACCCTTAAGCACGGAATCTCCATAACGGACCATTTCAGATGTCAGGCCCTTCAAATAAATGGCCGTCTCAATACCTTCTAATGCGGCACTAACTTCCATCTTTAAAGTCCCAATAAATGCTTCAGATTCGGATTGATCACCATTGATCAGTCTAGCATTTCCAGTTAACCATCCACCAGCGGCAAGAGCATCGACGCAATTATTGAGTAAGCTGGAAATGAGTATGATAGAGTTATCAGGAGCCTCAACCTCGTCGTCATCTAATTCCAGGATATCAAGGTATCGACCAGTCCATCCACCTTTAGCCAATTCAACTCTCAAAATATAGATTAGTGAGACCGTCTCTTGACTTGTAAAGGTTGTTTGTAGAGCTTCCGTAATGCTGTTATCTGGGCACGTGTAGAGTTTCGAGAGAGCCACATTTAACGCTTCACCTCTGACACCAGAACCTTCTCCTAACTGGAATTCGGCAAGTTGTAAATCATCTTCGGCCTCGGCTTCAAGCCTTTGTACTTCCTCTTCAGCATTGCCATTTTCCAGGGTTACATCCTCTCCGTTTGTTAACAATGCTTGCTTTGGACTTGAAGAATCTCCGATTTCAAACAAATCCATGGTTTCCATTAACTTTCGAACCGCATGAAGAAGTTCAGCCGCTCCAAGCAAGTTTGAGGAAACAAGCTGAAGCAACAATTCCATTTCCCTATCCAGCTTCACAATAGCATTAACAAGCTGACCAGCCGGTATTGGACCGGAAAGTGAGGTTCGTATTTCCTGTCTCAATGCAGACTCGATGTTGAGAATTGTCATGTTTCCTGTTTGAAGCAACCACCTGAAAAGTCTCGGAGGATAGAAAACAATAGAAAGCTCAAAAATTCCTTCGAGATTCTGAGACCAGCTGAAGATCTTACTGAGTGCGTATAATATCCATCTGCGATCGACTTCAGAGGGTTCTATTTTCGCAACTTTGTCTGCAGGATTTTCGGATGATTCGGTACTCCATTCTTGATCGAACTTATTGCCCAAAGACTTTTCGAACCCTGAAGTATCTCCACTTTTGACACACCTCTCAGGTTCCCTCGTCACGTTCACCCATGCGTCCTCTTTCATGCCCATCGATCCTGGAAGATAATGATCCACGAAAAGCCATTTTCCATGGGATGGCTCCTTTCCTGGTTTGGAGCGTACAACTTGTGGATCAGAGCAGCCGAGGGAGTCAATTAGTAGTCCAAAAGCTCGAGATTTCGATCCTTGACCAGGTTGATAATCAACCTGAACGGCAATGAGTTCATTGTCTGAAATAGCCAGGGCTGTTCCAAGCTTAGGGTAGTAGGATATGAATTGGGCAGGAATATCTAATCGTGGACGCTGCTTATCATCAGAGTCTCGCTTTCGCTTAAGTGATTCCTTGTTGGTTTCATCATCCCACTTAATTGTAGCTAACACAGACTCATACTTTGGGTTGAGAATGCTAATAGCCTGTTGACTCGACATGATAATGGAAGTGCTTGAAAGGCGAAGAAATGATCCTGTACCAGGAGTATTAATTTCGGATTGGATCTTTGGGAATGCGTCATGTAAATCCAATGTGGTCAACACTTCAGCTTCGAGTATTTGCAAAATACCAGCAGAGACGTTGATGCCGAACGAAGCTTTCCCGACCGTTCCTTTCTTTTTGGGAGCCTTATGAATTGGTAGAGGTGCGTCCAAAAGAGATTCGACTGAATGTATTTTGCCATTCAAATGTGTAGTCGCCTTTCTTGGTAATGTTACAATATGTAATGTTCTCACGCTCTCTCCAGCTTCCTCCACATTTGACTTCGTGATCACAATTATTATGTCCGGATTGAAGCCATCCTCCGTTACCTCTTGTGGAAAAAATGAAAAAACATCTTGGCGACCTTTCAAGATTCCTTGACCTGCAGAGTAAGCATTTGTGATGTGCGCATATTCTACCTCAATGTTGGTCATTGTCATTGATGAAGCTCGACCGAGAGCAGTAGCAGGCGAAGACCATAACAGCTGAAGGCTCTCGCCGTCTAAGCATTGGATCTCGCCGTCCTTCTTCACGATCAATATATCCGACTTTCTGACCGCATCCAATCCCGAGGAGGCTAGAGCACCCAAATGCACCACGGGCGCTTTCGATTGACCGATCTTGTGTGTGACTGTTGTAGATTGAGCCGTGCTAGGCCCTTCTGTAGTATCATGGAACAATGTGACTTGATCCTCGGAGCCAGATGTCGAAACATACGTTCTTCGCTCGGTTTTGATTTTTGTGGTTTTCGACCTGTAGGAGTATGGCGGGCAAGAAAAAGAAGTACCAGGAGGTAGAGCGTAGGAAGTAAGTAGTTTTGAAGAGGATACCTGAGAAGCCATTAATATTTGACGATATCCAAGAGATCTCTGCATGATCTTACTTCGTATAAGTTTACACCTTCTCCATGAATTCCCACAGCCAATTCTGACCTCTTCCTTTTTTTTGATCCAGGTGAACCACCATAAACTTCTCCAACCACATATTGCGCCTGTTTCGATCGCGGTAAAGTCGCGACCACATATGGTTGCTGTAAAGATATTCTGGACGACATTTTGACAATTGAAATTATAGCACAAAAAATTCCAATGTATTGACACTGGATTGAAGATTTGCGCAAAGTAAAAGAACCAAAGTTTTGAAATTTCTCTAAGCGGTGAATTAATTCTGCCGCGCATAAATTTCATGACCAGGTTTATGTATTTATGAAAATAGTTAAAGTGTAAATTCATTAGAACGCGGTTCCCGACTTCAACTTCTGATACCTCAAATTCACTACAGATTTGCTTTTTACCTTGAATTCCTTTTTCTCTGTCTTCCTGAACTTTTTGTTCTATATTCTAACCCTATTCTCAAACTTCTTACCAAGTTTATGATTGTTTTCCTTTCGTTTTGAAATGATTATTTGAGATTTAGAGTCTTTAAAAACGCGTGAGGTTCGCGTTTAACCCTTTCAAATTTGTCGCATGCGAATGGCGGTCCTGGTCTCAAAAGTCATGAACCCTCTCCAAGAGGAGGGACAGGGAAAGACTGTACATCCTTTCTTTCAAAAGCCATTGAGTATGTTTTCTTCTGGGAACTAATTGCAAGCCTTAAATTATGGCACTGAAAGAGTCAAAACTGATCAGATCTCAGAACCGACTCAGGCACAGTCGATCCAAATTCAAAACGAACCAGAGATTGAAAAGGCACCTAAAAGAGGGCAAAGGAAAAGTGTGCGAAATTTGAAGTCATCGATTGCGGGAAACGACGCAACACAGCAGGATGGAACTTCACACTCATCCGAAATTACAAATGGAGAACAAGCAGATTTATTAGAGGTTGATCCTAATAATGGTAGGAGAAAACGTCGAAAGACTACCTCTCCGGAAGCTGAAGCTACAACGAAGGTGGAGACAGGAGGACCGTTCACAACCACTATGACCACTACGCCAACAAAAGCATCGAAACAACTGCGAACCTCGAAGCGCAAACAGACTACCATCACCAAGTCAAAAGAAGCAGATGTGCCCACGAACGCAGCATCTTCATCCCATGGCATATCATTTAACATTGAAGTCTCATCACCACCTGAAAATAATTCGGTTGCGGAGCCTGCGTCTGAAATCAAAGCCTTCGAAGAAGCCAAGTCGGGCTTAGAATCATCTGCGGAGGATTTCACAAAACAGACATTTGATGACACTCTTAGGCCTAAAAAAGTCCTACAATTCAACCCGAAGACTGGTACTATAGGATCACCGCCCAAGAAAAATGTTCCTCCGAAAAAGAAAGGAAATGCCAAAAAATCCGCTGTTGACGAAGAGCCAAATTCGAAGATCATTGTCATTGGCTATGGCGGTGGACAAACTCCAGCTTCCGAAGTTGGGGCTAAGATAGAGGATATTTTCAAAGGCATTAAAATCTCCACATCGAACACTGAAACAATTTTGACGGACGTGAAAAATATAAAAGAGGTGACATCAAGGAAAGGAAATGGAGTGGATGTTGTTCCATGGTGGAAAACTGCAAAAAAGAAAGCACCGGTGCAAGAAGAAGTACAGGAACCGTCGAAGGCACAGCAAGCGGAGCAAGGAAGATCTTCCCTGGATAAACCACCATCACCGTCAAAGGTTCTATCCACTTTTGGCCGACCACGTTCAAATGAAGTAAAGCAGGCCCCACCAGTTTTTGGAGGCTTCGGAGCCGCTCCCAAAACCCCCAAATTTCCTGGTGCCATTGAGCCAGCTTGGCCATGGTCTGGAATGGTACATGCACGTGGAGAAAGAGATGAAGAAGATTTAAACACTTCCTCTACCAGCACATTGGATGGGAAATCCCGCAGCGGCAAGAAAGGAGCGAAGTATCAAGCAGTTGAAATCGTTAAGAATGAAGATATTATCCATACTTTTACAGCGGAATTACGAATTGAGGAGACAATCAATAGCATCCAAGACCTTCATATTGATGACTTTGCTCCAATCTCTCCTTGTCTTCGTGTACCGTCCAAACACATCGAATCAGGCCCGAATCTCCAACGTAGGGTTCGAAGAGTACTTGTCTCCAAGCTGCAGCCAGTTGCGCATGAGGAGTCGAGTGATGACGAGATTCAAGAGCGAGATACAAAACGTTCAAATGTTCATCCTGCACTTACAGATGTTTACAACTCAATCGCCACTTCACTATCAGCATTCGATAAGGCTGAATGTGAGAATCAATCCTGGACGCAGAAGTATGCACCTAACAGCGCGGAGGAAGTCTTACAAACTGGGCCAGAGGCTTTTATATTGAAAGAATGGTTGCAGAAATTGACAGTAATGTCAGTAGAATCAGGTTCTGCTGAGAGTAAGGTCACAAAGAAATCCGCGTCATCGAAAGGGGAGCTGCCTGGAAAGAGGAAGCGAAAATCGAAAAAGCTGGATGGTTTTGTAGTTTCAAGTGGCGAAGAAGATAACGAGATGGATGAAATAACGGAGCCAGAAGATGGGGATTTGTTAGGAGGTTCAGGTCTG
The DNA here is from genome assembly GCA_014898415.1 of Stromatinia cepivora. Lineage (NCBI taxonomy): Eukaryota > Fungi > Ascomycota > Leotiomycetes > Helotiales > Sclerotiniaceae > Stromatinia > Stromatinia cepivora. Next base: position 487,624 of record RCTD01000015.1, on the reverse strand, counting down.
GTCAAGAAGACAGTCGTGCGATCTGGTGATTTGATTGCAAAAGGCTCCAAGGATTCCAAGCGTCTTGCCAATGCGGTCGTTATGAGTGGACCACATGGATGTGGCAAGTCTGCCACAGTATTTGCTGTTGCAAAAGAACTTGGATTCGAGGTCTTTGAAATCAATCCTAACTCTAAAAGAAGTGGGAAAGAGGTTATGGACAAAGTTGGAGATATGACTAGGAATCATTTAGTCCAAAGATCCAAAATCGACAAGATACCCACGAATGCAAATGATGATGAAGAACGTTTGTCTAATGCCGTGGCTGAGGACTTAAAGAGCGGTCGTCAGGGCACCATGAATTCATTTTTTACATCTAAGGTACCAATGAAACCAAAATCTGTAAACAAGGACGTTGAACCAAGTGCAGCCAAACCGGATGTTAGCAAGGACACAACAGCACCAAAGGGGCCAGCAAAGCAGCAAAAACAATCCTTGATATTACTAGAAGAAATTGACGTTCTATATGAGGAGGATAGAGGATTTTGGCAAATGGTTATGCTTCTGATTGCCCAAAGCAAACGACCAATTATCATGACCTGTAATGACGAGGCCGCGGTGCCAATTGCTGCCCTATCCTTGCACGCAATCATACGCTTTAATGCGGTGCCTACCGATCTCGCCGTGGATTATATGCTACTTGTAGCTGCCAATGAAGGTCATGTCATTCGCCGCGAGGCAGTGAAGGCTTTATATGAGAGTCGAGCATCAGACCTCCGTGGCTCTCTGACAGAGCTGGAGTTCTGGTGCCAATTTGCAGTTGGAGATCGTAAAGCTGGAATGGAGTGGTTTTACCCCCGTTTACCTCTGGGATGCGACCTTGATGAGCATGGTGAGAAGTACCGCGTTGTTAGCGAGGATACTTATCACACTGGTATGGGCTGGCTCTCTCAAGACGCTCTTGAGAGTCAACGTCCTTACATCGATATCGAAGAAGAAACCTTACACGAATCTTGGAATGGTTGGGGTATTGATGTAGGGGATTGGCAGCGAAACCTAGACATCAGAACTTGGGCGAAAAAGATCAAAGATTCCGCCAATGATCGGGCCACTGAACGAGCTGCTTTGATTATGTACGACGACTTTACCGAAGCTATGAGTGCTGCAGATTGTTTCTCACATTTTAGCTTTGGCGCAGATAACCAGGTAAGTCTTACCCAATTGGCACCACGTCTACTTATTGCTAATGAAAATAGGTTATCATTGATGCTAGTCACCCAAAATTGTCTAGCAAAGCGAGAGAAGATTATACTCTCGCGAATCAATTACTTGACGTATCACCACAAGCTATTTATGACGAGACAAGTATCAGTATATCTTTATGGATGAAGTCTCGAGCTAGGGAAGTTCTTCAAATTCGTCAAAATGTCGAACATGGTTGGGAAATCCATCGAGAACTTGATGGGCCGACTGAGAAACAAGTTCAAAACCTCATCCGATCTCAATCATGTCCTGATAGTAATGTTATAACTCGCCGCGATTTGAGCTTGGCATTTGATCCTATTTCAGAGGCCGAAAAGGCATACGTTTGGACTACTGGAAATCTTGAAGCTTCATGCTTCGATCGAACCATGAATCTCATTATACTTGATGTCGCCCCGTATGTGAGATCCATAGTATCTTATGATGCACGTCTACAGAAAGATCGAGTTCGTCTGAGCAATTTACTTAGTCAAGGCGGAAGTACAAAGGCACCAAAAACCAAAAGAATGAGAACAACTCGAGCAGCTATGTCAGCCCTTGAAGGAGGGGCAAGGAGTACGACCAGGAAGGAAAAGTATTTCAGTCAGAATATCAACCCATATTTAGTTCTTAGGACTGGTTCACAAAGTTGGTTGGATGCAGTTATATCTCTTACAGCAGGAACGGATGAAGGAAGTCGAAAATCGAGTATGCAAATGTCGGATGGAAATATGGATATTGAAAGTGGACGAGATGAACTTATAGATCAGACCGGTAAAGAGGGGTGTTTACGATCGAAGGGTCACTTTAACGTAGCATAGGCCATCATAGCATCAATATAGGTATACGTTTGCATTTACGAAAAGGGGCTCTTTGGAGACATGGGCCGGTGGAGCAAAAAGGTATTTGGCATATAAGGTAGCATGATGGGTTGGAAGTATAAGCATACATAGATTCCAAAATGATAAATGAATATAAATGAATTACAATATGATTGTAATTGTCTTTGGATGAACTACCTTGACCTTTTGAGATGCCAAAAAACGTTGAGTTGGAGTGTCAGTAAAACATACTTAGGTAGAGGATGTATTTGGCACCATTGATTATAAAATCATTCATATATTGATATTCTCGAGGTATGACGCTCCGCTGGCTCTCCGAGGGCCACTGCCGTGGGGGCAGACTATTTGGATAGGAGATATCCATGATTATTAGTTTCACCGTTTTACCATAAAGTAGTTAAACATTCATACATTTCCAACATTTTCTGAATAATTGCTTGAACATAAACTACTCAAATGTGAACACTCTTAACTGATTCATAATCCCATAACTCAATACCAACCTTCTCTTATTTTCTTTCCTCTCCTCATCTAAAGATGTTCCTCCAGTTTTCTACCAATCTTGATAACATTTCAAGGTCACGTGCTAGTTACGTCAAAATTAGCGCCTTTTTTCGCTCGGCACACACAAGCCCTAAATTCAAAAATCAATCCACCTCTATTGAATTGAATTTGAGAGCGGCATCCATTTTCTTCACGACAACATCAAACCGACAAAATGGCACCAGCAAACACCGGCGCAAAGAAGCAAAAGAAGAAGTGGTCCAAGGGAAAGGGTGCGCATATTTTCTAAAATGGAATTTCGAATAAGGAAAAATGGGAACTGATGAAAAATCAATATAGTCAAGGACAAGGCTCAACACGCCGTCATCCTCGATAAGGCCACTTCCGACAGACTCGCCAAAGATGTTCAATCCTACCGTCTCGTCACCGTCGCTGTTTTGGTCGATAGATTAAAGATCAACGGATCTTTGGCCAGAAGATGTTTGAAGGAATTGGAGGAGAAGGGACAGATCAAAATTGTCGTCAAGCATCACGCCGGTGATATCTACAGTATGTTTTTTGCATTCCGACATTACCCTCTATCAACAACTCGCAAGAATTTCAAATCATCTTCATCCATTAGAATAATGATATTGGGCAAAATTCGTCATGGAACTGGTCTTGAGGAGAATATAAAGCTAACAATATTTTTTTTCTTCCAACAGCCCGTGCTATCCAAGCCGACGAGTAAAGAAATCAATAATCCGAAAACTTCAAAACGATCAAGGCAATACACGATGGTCATGACCTCGTCTTCGAGATAATCGACTGCATTACGATTATGGGTTGTACGAGGACGTTTGGCATGAGATATCCGGATTGGTTTTTTATTATGACTTTTCCTCGGGCTTGTTAGGAAAGGCAGGCAGGTGTAGCATATCGAATTCAGCCTTTTGCTTATTGATGCCAAATTGATGGGACCTTCATACATTTTGCAGATGTGATTTACAGTTGTGATTGTGAAAGGACTAATGTGAGCAGCATAACATACCTAGCGGATCATATCCAAGGAAATACGAGTCCGAATGCGAGTACGGTGAAAAAAGTTCCTACGCCAAGTTTAAAGATATCTCAGCCACCATCGCGACAATTTGGCGTTGCATGAAAACCCAATTGAAGATCATAACCCATTTCCCCGCTCAAAGCCTCAAAACTCCTCTTCCCGTCTACCCCAAGGCTAAATGTAAAATTTCAATGACGATGACCCCATTTGCTATGCACGACCGAGGCTAAATTTCTCAAGCTATAATTATACAGACCCGTAACTTCCCCATATCAATTTATCGTCAACGAAGCTGCCACATATCAATATTTCCCCTTTCCTTCTATCCCTCTCATCCTCTTCTTCTCCCCGCCTCCATTACAATACTACACAGTACCATCCAACACAGACCTTGAACTGCGCTCAAAATGACAGACACAAACGCGCTTCGAGAACGCAGGAAAGAAATATCCACGGACATCCTCTCCGATGCACCTCTTACCAAAACCAACACAAACATACCCTCTTCCTCTTCTACTTCATCTGCGGACAAGAAAACAAAAAAATCTCTAAATAAACTAACGGCAGATGAAGATGCAGCCCCCTTTTCATTAGTAGATCTATTGAGATCAATTGTCTTTATATTGATAGCCAGTTGTGGGTTGAGTTATGTGGTTACGAGGAACAGTTATTTTTGGGGTGTGAAGAGACCTATGTGGACTAGGGGGGAGGTTTTGAGGGCTTATTGGGTTTGTGGTTTCTTTTTCTTCTTCTTTTTCTTTGGCTTTGGCTTTGGCTTTTTTGGTTTTGTTTCGTTTGCCGGTTGCGAGGGCTAGGAGCTCAGGAGGAGGAGATAAGGAGATGAGTGCAGACTTGAACACCATCGCTAACCCTCCGTTCTCTCCATAGAACGGACCCCCCTCCCTAACCGACGCCGACCTCTCCCAGTATGACGGCACTAACCCCTCTCTCCCCATCTACCTCGCTCTCAACGGCACAATCTACGATGTTTCCGCCGGACGTAGACACTATGGACCAGGAGGCAGTTATCACTTTTTCGCAGGGGTAGATGCGAGTCGAGCATTTGTCACGAATTGTTTCCAAGAGGATCGCACGCCGGATTTGCGAGGGGTGGAAGAAATGTTTCTACCGCTTGACGATGAGGAGATTGATGCGGAGATTGTGAGGAGGATTGGGAAGGGGGAGTTTAAGAAGTTGAGGGAGAGGGAACAGAGGGAGGCGAGGAAGAGTGTGGGGGAGGCGTTGGGTCATTGGATTGGTGAGTTGACTTTGAGGGGGGATGTATGGGGAATGGACTAATACGTAGCTTGTGAATATAGGGTTTTTTGAAAATAGCGGGAAATATCCAAAGATTGGACGGGTTCAGAGGGGAAAGGGGTGGGAGACTAAGGGGGAAAAACCAAAGTTGTGTGAGAAGGCGCAGAAGGGCAGGAAGAAGAGGTCGATTCCTGAGGGGGGGATCTAGGGAGTAGATGCATTCTATCTGTATCGGCTTGTGTAGGAGCAATATAAAAGCTCATCATGGAAACGGTTCTGGTGTATGAGTATGTATAACAGCTACCAATATCAGACATATAAATCTACAGCTCTCGATGCATTAGAATTACATTTGGCCTTAGGGGGTGTTTCATCACTTAGTCAGTTATCCATACCTATTCGGTATATCATTTTAGAGACTCCCTTCCTCATCTATGTTTTTGTGAACTATTAGATTGATGTGCAAGTTTTATTTGATGTATTGCTGCTATACACGATTATAGAGTTATGAAGTTATAGATTGAAGAGGGTTGAAGTGGATTGAAGAGAATTGGAACGTGTAGTCCACTGTCTACTCTGCGAGGCAGATTCGAAGTTTTGAAGTTTTAAGTAGTAAGTAAGTATCCCATCCTCGCTTGTGGGATTTGGGAAGAGGGGGATAATAAGAAAAAAGATATATTTGGTATTTATTTAATAATAAATAAAGAGTATAAGGTATATAATATATAATTCTTTATAATAATAGATGATAATAGATGATGATAGATGGTAATAAATGATGATAGATGGTGATAGATGGTGATAGATGGTGATAGATGGTGATAGATAATGATAGATGATAATAGATGATAATAAATGATGATAGATGATGATAAATGATGATAGATGGTAATAGATGGTGATAGATGGTGATAGATGGTAATAGATGGTGATAGATGGTGATAGATGGTGATAGATGGTGATAGATGGTGATAGATGGTGATAGATGGTATTTGGAATTATGTTTGGAATTATGTTTGGTGAATCAGGGTGAGGTTATATATATTGTATATCGTGTGATGTGGAATATGTAATGTAATGTAATATAATGTATGATGAGGGTGAGGGTGAGGGTGAGGTCTGGTAATCAGATATCGATATTAGTTGAATAGATGATAGGGCTGACTACATAAGATTAAATAAAGTTTAAATCAATAAAATATCAATATTGAATGTTGAATCTTCAAGATTCAAGATTCATTCGAATATGATATTGAGGCTTTATTATTGGAGGTTGAATGGGTATAAATGAAACCTGCTATTTAGTAAAGGTTTACTTTTATAGGAAAGATTATATGAGATAATAGGGCGTTGATGTTTTAGTTTGAGTGGGAAGATGGAGTTTTGTTGTTTGATTGTGGATGGGATATTGAGGTGTATTTGTTTTAGATCGAATGGGATAACAAGAGTTGAATGATCAAGAGAATATCGAATAATTGAGTAGGATACCAAGGAAGACAGTTTTATGAATTGCTTGTTATGTCTTATTGAATTTTATAATGATTACTTATACAGATGTTTTAGTTAGTTTGATTAGGAAGTTAGAATCGGGGAGAAGGATATGGAAAGAGTGAGAGATCTAGAAGCGGAAGTGAGTGGGAAGTCTTGGTGCGAATATTTAGTAGTTGATATTTAGATTAGGTTGGGTAGACATACAGGATTTGAGAGTTGATATATTCGAAATAGTTGGTGTAGCTAGTGCTAATGTAAGGGTTTAAGGGTTGGTTATATAGGGGGATTTGGATGGGATGATGTGTATTGTGTTCGAAGCAGTGTTGATGAATCATGCGTGGAGTTTTAAGGAGTGGGGGTCTAGACGAGATAATTTGATATCTATACTGAAGGGAGATAGTAGAGAGTGGATGTTTGAAGTATATTAGAAATTGAGATAATTGAAATATTTCGGATTGATATAAATGGATATTTAGAATGGATAGGGATAGTGGAGAGTGGATGTTTATAATGATCTTATGTTGAGGTATAAAGGGGTTGAATGGATTGGGTTGGATGGCTGTTATAGGCGAATGTTTATACGTTAATCAGAGGGGTAATGAGGATTAGTGCGTTTGTTGTTGTGGTAGTTATTTATTGATGGGTAGATTTGAGGAGGAAAGGGGTGAGATGGGGGAGATGATATAGATGAACTTTTGGTATTGATGTTAATGAAGGGGCTTTATAGTTTTCTGGTTTGCGTGAAATATTGAGATAGAAGTGGAGATAATGAAAGATACAGGAAGATGAATAAGGAATTATACATAGTTTATGATTATATATAACTTTGTTCGATTTTGACGGTTTATATATATTACAAAACATCATCTATTCCGTTATTTCTATTCCCTATACACAGATATTCTCATTTCTATTTCATTATTTATGAAAATGATTTTCTGTAAAGATAAAACTATATCTAGCACTACTCTAAGCCACTCCATCCCTCAAGAGAATATTGCAGATTAGATAGTTATTATCCTACTCATTCTCAATATACCAAGCTCATCTTGATCTGTCATCCAAGTCTCTTAGACCATTCTAATTGCTACTTCATTTCTTTCAAATATATACTGCTTCTAAAAGTACACTATTATAAATAACTACACTTATTAATCAATCAAATATCAACTTTATCTTATATATTAGATCTTTAATATCTTGCACTAAACCTATATATGCAAATGATGATTTCTCAAATATTATTCGGAGCATCATCAAATCTCTTTTTATAAATGTCAATCCTGCTACTCATTTGACAAACAAGATAAGATAATAAGACAGTTCTCACCTTAGGATATAGATATTGGAGTAGTATACTCAGTAAGATTCAATCATTGACAACATATTAGATCCAATGCTTAAATCCATATATATAGACAATAGAACTCAATATAAGATACTAATTAAATCACACCACTGATTGAGAACCCTGAAACCATGAAGCAATACCAATCATAACATAAGTCATGGAGAGAATCGCGCCTTTCAACCTATTTTCCCATGAGAATATCAATTAGCCAATGCGTCCTACTATGCAGAACACAAGTGACAGGATCTGACATAGCAATTGGACTTCCCATCCCCAATACTCTGTTGCGCAAGCAAAATTGACACAAAAAGCGCCGGCACTTGGAAGCCGTCAAACAGTAAGTTCATATCATCCAATCCACCCTACAATCACTAGCGTTAGCGCCACCACCAAAGCAGTCTGTATACTTTTCCCCAGAGCAGATTGAATTTGATCTTTTGATGCACATTGGATTGCGATTGCATCATTGCTCAAAATTGGAAGTAGTATCATCCCGATGAAATCACGAGGTGCGTTAGCTTTTTCGGTGAGTCCCTGAATACTGTCTGTTATAAATTGTGTGTTGATTGCCAGGAATGCCGTTCCAAAAATTAGTATGGAGAGACAGATAGAGAGATGTAACTCGGACCAGCCTTTATATCTATCTTTTTTCTTTGCCAACACAATCGGATCCGCATCGCGGGTCTAATACTTCATCGTGAGTTGGACACTCAGGGAGATGTGCTCGACCAATTGCCGCTCATATTCCTCCAGCCCTGGCGAGCTCTTTTTGCAGAGCTCCCCTTGGGAGTCGACCACTGCTAGAACGCGTTTCGGCTTTCTGACTAGGTTCCATGAAGCTTTCTGCGTGAATTTTCAATTCGAAGAATAAGTATAATGCATAGATGAATAAGAGAATGACAGCCATGCCTCTGGATTGCTTGGTGGTGAAATGAACTGCGGTGCCAGAAAGATGGAATGAAGCTGTGGGTATGATGAAAAATACTATTGACACCGAGAGTAGACCATTAAAAATTGTCGCTACAAGAGTGTTATAAAACTGTTCAACGGGGCGAAGGCCATCGACTATGAACGCAATACCGTTGTTAAGAAGCATAAGAGTCAGTGTGTTTCCGATCAAACATGTCTTTAGGGTGGATAGCTGTCGACTCCTCAGTAGAAAAATGGATGTAATTATCTGCACGATATCTCCAAGCCATGTCAGTAAAAACCAATCTTCTCATCTCAACAAAGTTCATACCCAAAACTCATGTAAACTAAAGCACCCAAAACATTTCCAGTACGAATGATCAAGTCATCCATGGCTGTCCCGATAAGTCCTGCCCCTGGGAAAATTGCAATGAAATTAACAACAAAGATAGCTATCGGGCTAACATGAATATAGTTGAGCGCAACTCCAACGGGTACAGAAATAAGGAGGAGATTAATCCAACTATTTAATAGAGTCGCACTAAGCTGATTGCGTAGAGTAAACGGTCGATGGTAGGTAGATTTATCTTGACGCCATCGTCTGCAATATTCTGTACGTCGGGCTTCCTCTTCTATGGATGGGCAGAGCGAGTAATCCAGCAACTCTGCTTCTCGGCTCGATCCTGTCGTTTTGCACTTTGAGTCTGTTGATTCTTGAGGGATATCACTTAAAAAAGTAATGAACGCCGATGTAGGTCGTGAAGGTCTTCCCCCAACAATATCTCTCAAGGCTTCGATATCGTCCAAAGGTATTGCGTGAGCCTATGTATTACGCCTTGGTGCTTTCCGAGAGGGACCGAATTGAGTAATAGGGAGCATGGCAGTATTTTGAAGAATCGGGATTCTACAAACAAAAGAAGGAGTTTAATAAAATAAGCATGTTTGGGTATTGCGAGGTCAGATCTGACATATATAACTTCACGTTTGTATGCGCGGCTGATAACTGTTTATAAAAATACACATAGATTTTCAATCATCAACCACTGAGACTGATAGAAAGGTCAACTTATTTGACAATGAATTGTTCTTAACGAATAAATGAATCTCTATCGTATGGAATGGTTGATGCAAGTAAGCGCGGACGGTAACCTCCTATACTACGGACCTACGGACTGGGATCCTCAAGTAAGAAAATCCGATAGAATACATTTAGAGCACACATAATATATAATTATGACTCTCAATGCGAATACTGGGGGCGAGAGACGTCAAATTATGTTGTGTTGCGATGAGGAATATCAAAAGTTGTCTGAAGAAATTGCTACAAGAAGTTGCGACTGAGGCGTACTAGTATTAATGAGACTAATATATATAGTATGATTTAAGAGAGGGTCATCTATCACGGTTACTGCACCTATACAAAGTATTTTATTTCCATCTCTATTTCCATCTCTATATTTTCCCCCATTCATAGATATTCAAACATTCGTTCCTTTTGAGTCCTAGGTATTCACTAATTACTCTTTACTTGTATTCATATACTCATTACAAGTACGAAGCATAGAGCAGAGTGCAGAGTACAGTGCAGAGTACAGTGCAGAGTACAGAGCAGAGTACAGAGTACAGAGCAGAGTGCAGAGTGCAGAGTACAGAGCAGAGTATAGAGGGCAAACAAGGCAAACATGAAGCATAAAGTGTAAAGTCATAAAACCTAATTTCCCATTCTATCTTAACTTGATCCGATTCCTATTTCACTATACTAATTGCTATTGCTAACCCAATCCACCAAGCCCGACCCAACCCAGTCAAGACCATTCATATTCCCAACCTCATCCACATCCTCATTCTCATCTCAATGGAGATCTCAATGCATAATTCTCTTACAAGCCAAGCCGCTCCCTACCCTTCTCTCTCATACCAAAACTCATCTATCCAATTCATCCCAGCTAAAAAGGCAACGAACCCAGATAACCCCCCACGCCCTCAATCAAAGGAAAACAAAACAGCCGACCAAGGTGGTAAATGAAGAAAATGATAAAATATATGTAACTAAAAATCACAAACAAAAGAAGATATAAGTAATAAGAATTTGAAGACTTTCAAAAGAAACGCTAAACCGCAGCAAGAAATACAAGCTTTTCCTCCTTTATCCTATCATCATATGTTTCAAATATCCTTACAAGAACATTGCTTCTAATCTCTCCATCATCGAGTCCAGGCTATTACATAACTTAGTAGCTCTTTCGAAAGCGTTAGTTGACATTACTTTTTCGCTTTCGATATCACGGATGATGAATTCGAATTGAGAAGGTTTGTTAAGGCCAAGAGTAGAGAAATCAAAACCGAAGTTGAAGTTAGTTGATGAAGGTGTTGATGAAGTAGTATCTTCAGCGAAAAGAGCGAATGCTGGATCGGCATCGAATTCTTCATCGATAGTTTCCTCAACAACAGCTGATGGTGCAAGTTCATGAACTAATTTACGTTCAACAATTGGGAGTTCCACCTTTACGTCATCAAATTCTAATGGACCGACGAGATCCGAAGACTTTCCAGATAGAATCGAAGAATCGATAACAAGTTCCGGAAGAGAAAGAACCGAGTAAACTTGTGGTTGATAACCAAATCCATCGGCATTGATGTCAAGCATAGCGAAATCCATAGCTTGTTCTGGAATCATGACCATACCAATATGTTGCTGTTGTTGGATTTGTTGTTGAGCAGCATATGGATTGACATCCTTTCTAACTTGTATTGGTTGTTCATGTTGAATAGGAGTTTGTTGAGGTGGAGGTGGTGCTTGTTGAGTAGCTGGGTTCGAGGATAAAGTATCGAGGAAACCAGAGAATGCAGGTGAAGAAAGAAGCATTCTTGTAAGATCTGATAGACGAGTATTTTCTTCCATCAATGCTCTATTTTGTGATTTCAAATCCATGTTTTCATTAACCTTGACAGCGATTTCCCCTTCGAGTTGACTGATGTATTCTATAAAATATTAGCATCGTATTCCATTTCAATCCTCATGATATGCTTACCCTTTCTTCTTGATCTGAATGCACGAGCTGACACTTTATTTCTAAGTTGTCTTCTCTCCTTGCTACTGAGTTTCTTCCCTTCCTCACTAGCCAATAATCTTTCATCTTCATCCATATCTTCTTCTTCCTTTCGCATACGATGAACATGTGTTAGGTTTTGAGAATTTCCCTCATCACCATCGGTAACGACACTACCTTGTCTCATCGATTTAAGAAGTTGAGAGATCTTTTCTTCGACAATAGGATCGGTACCAGTGTGTGCTCTGGAACGTTGTTGTTGAGGTTGTCTTTGTTGTTGACCATTTGCAGCCATAGCATTTTGTCGTTGTTGTGCGATGATAGCTTGTTGTTGCTTTTGTTGTGCTTGAGCCTTTGCAAGAGCGGCTTGTTGTTGATGCATACCAGGCCAAAGACGACCGACATGACTTGATTGTGCTGGTAAGACATTACCGACTGGTAAGCTTTGAGATCCAATATTGCTTGGGTCAACAAAGTTTTGTTCTGGATAGAAGAATGCTGGATCTTGATCCATTTCAACATCTGATGGATGAAATGGTGTGCGAGATGGAGCAGATCCAAAATCCACAAATTCCTCACTTGGACTCATCGCGGAAAAGTATGATGGATCTTGAAAGTTATATCTATTGATGTGACCATTGTTTTCATTAACTGCCAAAGTATTTGCGATGGCACCTTGTGGAATACCAGTCTGTTGTCTATAAAGATCGTATTGATGACTTGGACCGGAAAGAGTTGGTTGATCTGATGAAGGTAATGTAGTAGGCGTAGATACTCTAGATGATCTTGCAGACGTTGGTACAAATTGTGATTTCGACGAAGATGGTGAGAGAGATGGTGAATGATATGATACAGTTTCATATTCAGTATAATCGATTAATTCGAGAGGATCTAAACAACCAACCTGAGGTGTTGATGAAATCGATTCGGCTTTCATGATTGCGATGGAGGGTGAGTTGTGGTTGTTGATGAATTGTTAGTTGTTGATGGATGGTGTTAATCCTTTGCCTTCCTTTCGATTTATTTCCTTGTTCCTTCTTCTTTTCTTCTGGATTTCTCTACTTCTTGTTGATGAATGAATGAATGAATAAAATGAATAAATTCAAGAAGATATTTAGATTGTTTAGAAGTTGTAAATTGATGAAAGATGGAAGGGATTGTTGTTTCCAAACACTTGGGGGGTAAGGTATTCTTTTCGAAGGGGGTAGGTAGCGTTAAGTTAAGCGTTTAAAGTGAGTACGGAGTAATGTATTGGAGTGAAGTGAAGTGAAGTGAAGTGAAGTGAAGTGAAGTGAAGTGTAGTGTAGTAGTGTATTGATTGTGTTAAAATGTGGGTAAAATGACAAAGTTGAAGCAGGAAAAGTGTTGCCTTGTTCTTTTTCTTGAAATGCTTATGGAGTTATTAGGTATCTATCCATTTGAGGGGTGGCTTTGATCAGCGGGAAATTCCAAAAGGCGACGCGCGTTCATAGATGAAATAAATTGATTTGTTTGGTTGGAAAAATAAGAGAAATAAGCAACAAGAAACCAAGCCAAGTCCTTCTAACTCCCCTCGGTGATCCAAGTTATTGGCTACTTTAGTTTATGTATCAGGAATTATTTACATTGTACTTTATTGAATTGGTACGGTATATAAAGTACTCTGTAGAAAGGTATGGTATTTCAAGTATTATTGAGGATGGATGTGAGGATGGATGTGAGGATGGATGTGAGATGTGAGGATGGATGGATGGATTGAATAGTAGTGAATAGCTGACAATTCAATGTCTGTTATCGTATCTGTTGATGATTATATATTCAAGGAAATACCTAGTAGTATAGAATTGTTCGTATAGATAAGATTTGTATTCGTTATTTGATGATTCTTTTGTTTGTTATACAAAATATAGAAGAATAAAATAATAATTGGATTATATAGATAGTATAAACTTTATGTTTATTCAATTTGAGTAGAAGATATAAAGATGTTGATAAGGAAAGAAGGGAAATCTCCTCTTATCTACTACCCTTTACTTCTACACTCACTCTACATTCTATCGCAGTACCGAATTCACAATCATCTTAGATAGTTGATTCTATTGATACTAGATCTTCAATAAAACAACGAATTAAGCTCAAGCATTCAGAACAGGCAACAGTTTCTTTTCTCACTTCCTTACCCATCCTCCACTTTGTATGATCTAATCCCACCCATTACATTCTTCTATCGACTGATACTTCTCATTCTTTTACTACCTCAGTATTTGAAGATATACTATTTGACGTCACTTAACCTTTGATCATCATTTTAGACAACTTCGTTCTTTACTATTTATAAAATACGATCTTCGGATTCTAACCCTTCTTTACCTCGTTCCCACGATACACCTAACGAATTAGTAACCGCCCATCGGTACTTCCCTTTCACCAAATCACATCATTCATTATCCAAGCACAAACTCCGTAGTTTACCCTCACCCATAACCCATCACATCCTTTTTGCACAGCCCCCGAAACAACACCAATGCACCAAAACCAGTTCAAAAGTTCAAAGCCACCCCTTTCCGTAATCAAAGAAAGCCACTCACATCACAGTAAAAGACTCACATCACAGTAAAAGCTTTCATTACGCCGACTAACGCGTGGCAAGTTAGGTATTTCCCGATGTATAATGGCTTTCATTCCTATTCGAATATGTTATCGGATGAGAGCCAATAGAAGGGAAATAATGCTGCGGGAATGCAATGCAGATGCGTTGATGAATTGATGAATTGACAAAGGCCATAACATACATGACTCTTGAGGTTTGCAATACTAATACCAAAACTAGAAAGAAAGAAAAACCTCGCCCCTACTCTCAATTTGAACCCCCTAACATAAACACGTGATCACCACCAAGACAAAATCCCAAGGAATGCACTGTGGCTGTTGATCGTTTCACCATGATTTCACAAATCCACTTCTATCTAATCCAGTCCAGTTCAATTGAGGTCTCGAATCATGTCAAAATTCAAGATCAAATCATAAATTCATCTAGACTTTCTAGAGTTGCTTCCTAGGTTCGTTGTGGTCCTTTTGAATAGTAAGATCTTACCTAACATTCGGACTATTGTGTGAATTTATAGTAAGAGTTAACTCGGTACATATCATACAGTAATCTTACATCAACACAAAATCCCAGGCATTAAATTTCAATCTCCATTAAAGCTTATTTGGCAAATATTTCCCACTCTCCATAATCGCTATCTCAGAGTCTGCTTATCAATCTCGAATTTTAGTCAATCCTACAGAGTTGTAGACGGCTGAAATTCCGATTATAAACTCGAGGGTTATTGGGATGAGTTATTCAAATAAATCATCTCTATCTATCATTCCTTAGTGTATCAGTACACTTTCAATTCCTTCATGATACCTCCCCTCCAATGCATGTTTCACATCAAACAACACCAAACGAAATCTCGTCTGAAGTTAACGAGGCAGAGCCCTATGAGGTATCTATCAAGCACATCACTTTGATACTCAACCCCTTAAATCGAGTTTTAACCCACACATCCTTTCCTAGACTTCGATATCCCCACAAATTTTTCACGGCCCGCTCAATTGAGATTTATCTCCATCTCTATGGAGAAGTTCCTGGAGTGTCTCCCGGTACTTGTTTAAAGTTGCTTCGGGTCGAGTCTTTCGACGTTTTGCTGTTATCAGTCACTTCATTTATAATATACCCCCACGATCCTTATTATCTATAGTAGTACTATATCAAGTACTGCTGATACAATGGTCTAGCCTCAAACTCATCATATTCTTTAGAATACATAACACCCTATGTTCCATAGACAGACAGTACTGATACATCTACATCACATATCTATCCCTTCCCGACAAGCATCGAGGATTTCCTTTCATAAATAGATTCGGGTCTTATGTGGTGTCATGTCATGTTGTGTTGTGTTGTGTTGTGTTGTGTTGTGTTGTGTTGTGTTGTGTTGTGTTGTGTTGTGTTGTGTTGTGTTGTGTTAGCACCTACCAATAGTACACGAAGCGTGCAAAGAATCAAAGAATTTCCTCATGAGCTTTGCCTCTTTTTTTTTTCTCTTTTTTTTTTCTCTTTTTTTTTTCATTCAATCGTTCAATCCATCCGCCTCAATCCCATGCCGGTATCCACTTCTTCAAAACAACTAAATCCCGGTAGAGCTGAAGCAAGTTCGAGGCAAGGCAGACTCAGGATTTCATTGCGCAGTGCAGCGGTAAATCATGTGTTTTGTCGTGTTTTAATGTAAGAGGTAGGATGATTGGTTGTTTTGGGGCAGATCTTCAAGTCGTTAGTTACGAGGTGGAATCTTCTTTT
This sequence comes from Stromatinia cepivora, assembly GCA_014898415.1. NCBI lineage: Eukaryota > Fungi > Ascomycota > Leotiomycetes > Helotiales > Sclerotiniaceae > Stromatinia > Stromatinia cepivora. The sequence goes on along the minus strand of RCTD01000015.1, from coordinate 471,633 downwards.
TATTTTTGAGTAAAGATTATTACGGAATCGATATATAAACGGGTTTCTTTTATATAATCATCTAATGAATAATATTTTGAATAGAAATGAAGAAATATTGATTGATAAATATTATATATATAGATATTACTTTATAAAATTAATATTAATAAATAGTATATTTATAAATGAAATGAATTAATAATCAAATTCTAAATATCGAATTCTAGATTTCCATTTGTTCACAACTTAACTATTATCTTTCATTTAAACTTATTCTTCTTTTGATATTCTATTATCTTTATCACGGCGGTGGTAGGGGCCTTAGATAATATGATGATATTCTATAAAGTAGGAAAGAAGGTATTAGAAAAAGCGCCGATTATATAGTGAATAGATGCTTAAAGTATTTATATAGGTTAATTCAGAATGGATAATGAATCTATAATGGTATTTTTTTCTTTTTGAAAACGGGTTTGTTTTTAAATTATTAATAAAATTATAAAATTGTTTTAAAAACTATAATATATTTTTCTTAATTATATAAATTGTATTTTTTTTGGTTTCAATAATCGTTTTAGTATTTTAGATATAATTATTAATATTGATAATAATAATATTATATTTGGATAGTTCAGAATCTATAATAATGATTCCGGTTTTTTTGAGTATAAATAATAATATTCGATTAATATTTTTTCGTTTTCTTTTAGATTGATTATTGATTACTAAATAAAAATATAATACTTTTATTTAATTTGATAATAATAATTATCTTTATTATAATTATCAAGTATTTCTTTGAAGATTTATTTCTATATTAGTTTTTTTTTTGTTATTTTTTTTTCGAGTATTTTATTCTTTATAGTCTTTAATTTTGATTCGTTGATTGTTAATTGTTTTTGGAAATGAAATATTGAATGAATTGATATTAAAAACAAATAATAAAATACTAGAAAGATTCGAATATTTTTTAGTAATTTAATTAAATAAGATCGATAATAAACTTTTATCATTTTATAAAAGTTAATTCATTTATTATTCAATTTTTTTATTTTGTAAAATGTTTTTATATTTTTTGTATTAATATAAATTATTTATTTTTTATACATTATAACGAATTTGATTTATTTTTGTTTATAAATTCTTTATAGAATATAATTGATTATTTTATTAAAACTTGTAATTATTTTAGGATATATTTCATTTTATCAATTGTTTTATTTTTTTTAAAGAATTTGTATTTTTGTATTAAAATTACTTTTGATAAAAATAATTTATTGGGTTTTATATTAATATATAGATTGAATCTATAGTTTATAAAGAAAAAGGAATAATTTATTATTTCCAATATCAAATTGTTAAAAGCAAATTCAGTCAATAACAATTATTTCATTTAGTTGTTTTAATAGAAATTGATAAATGTATATAGATATTATTTCAAAATTGAATTGATTTGTTTTGTTTATTTATCAATCTAGAAATAAAAAGTAGAAAAATATCTTAGGATTATTTCTAATTTTTTAGAAAGTTATATTTAGAATTCTAATATAAATTGAATATTTCGATTTGAAATAATATTATTTGAAAGATTATATAAAATATAAATATAATTAATAAAGATATTAACTAATTTTTCTATTATTAATGATTTTATATTTATAAAGTATTTCATTTTAATCAATCTGCAAATAATTATTAATATATATTTATATACAGAATTATAATCGATTGAAATATCTAATCAGATTTTAAACAGAACAGACAATGATTTCAGGAATCCAAAGAGGGAAGCTTTCGGAGATTTCATCTATGTATATAATTTGTCTATTTGAATATAAACATTTATTTCTTAATATATTTATAATCATCAATAGCTTCGAAAGATTAAATCGATAATCTTGATATATTCTGAATAATTAACTAATTTGAAAAAATATATAATATCTATAATTTCTTTTTGTTATGATCATCAATCTAGGTTTGGGACTAGATAAACGCGATTCGTGAACAGAATCTAAATATAGAGATAATAATATACTATTTTATTATTTTCAGGATTTGAAGAAATTTTTTTTGTATAATATATCGATAATAAAAATTATTATTTTGATATTATTTATTAATTAAGTTTAAAAAAATGATTTTCTTTATAAAATAAATAATGAAAAGTTTTATAATTAAATTGAAACTAATTGATTTTTTATTATTTGTGATTTTATAATTCTTTTTATTTTTCTTTTTAAGAAGTAATTCATCAATTAATTATTTTTGATATGTTATTAAAATTATAATAATTAGAATAAAAAGGATTTTAGGTTTTTCAATTGATCGAAATATTTTTCAAAATCAAATTGAGGATGATTTTAAAAGTAGAAATAGAATTAATAATGATATATTTATATTTAATTATCAATTTGTTATTCAATTTAAAATAGAATTAATATAACGATTTGAAAATATATAAAAAGAAATTAAAATTTTCAAAATAATGAATCAATAATAAATCGAAAAAACCTTTATTTCTTTTATATAAGAAAATGATATGAATTTTTTAATAATAGATTTTAATAAAATGATAATAATATTTAATAATATTCTTGTTTTTAAAAAAGATTTTTAAGATTTTAAAAGCTTTTATTTTATAAAGGTTTTAATATAATAAAAATAAAAGATTTCTTTTTTTAAATGAAATTTATATTTCAGAATAATGATAAATATTACTTTTTAAATGATTAAAAAAAATAGATTATATTATTTAATACTTTCAAAAACAATTATTGATGGTTTGATAACAATACAAAGAAATAAATAATATTTGTATATTATAAAACAATTTAAAGAATATATATATAATTTTATTTTAAATAAAGATAATTAATAATAATTTATCAAAATATAAATAATTTTGTAATATATTTTGATAATTTGAAGAAAGAAATCGAAACAAAGATGGAAAGTATTCGAAAAGAATATCTTTTATTAGAACTTCTTTTATATATTATAAAAAGAATTTTCGAATTATTTTAATAATTAAAGATTAATAAGATAGATTTATTATTTAGAAAATATAAATAAAATATATTAATAAATAAATATTATTGAATTATTTTTGTCGGAATATGAATCACGTGCATGGTAAGGATGGTAAGGATGGTAAGGATGGTAAGGATGGTAAGGATGGTAAGGATGGTAAGGATGGTAAGGATGATAAGGATGGTAAGGATGGTAAGGATCACATATGTATTAGTGCTCGTATTAGTGCTTTGGCATGCATCATTATATAATTCTTCACCCTTTATAGATTCTAGTTCTTTAGACAAATCAAAATGTATCAAAAACCATAAAGTTCTATATATTCATTGATAAGCTTTATTTCCCTGTATATAATTATTCCGATATTGATTAGTTTTTATTATAATGATATTACAAATTAGATATTAGAAATTAATATGAAGAGTTATAAATTCTAAATCTATTTTGGTTTTGTTTTTGTAATTGAATAAAGATATTTCGTTATAAGATGAAGCATTTTTATATTAAAGGATAAATCTCTAATTATTGAGCAATTTAAAAGAATCGAAGGATTAAGAATAATAGTTATTTAATAGTGAATTTAGAATTCATTTTATAATTCAATTATTCTGTATTTATTATATATTTATTAAATAGTATAGAGTATATATTTGAAGAAAATCAGAAAGAAATTTCGAGTTTTTCGTTATATTTATTTTCTTACGAAAAACTATTTCATTTATTCACTTTATACGAATTATTAATAATATATAAGATTGATCAATTCGATTTGATTAATTTCATTATCTTGATTATTCTGTTTATTTCAGTCAAATCTACTTCGATCAAATTCGATCAATTTAGTCAATTTTGGTCAATTTGATCAATTTTGGTTAATTTTAGTCGATCCGATTAATCAATCTCAATCTCGAAATATCTTAGAACCTAATAATACTGTATATAATACAAATATAGCTTCATTATAATATATATTTTATATACTACGAATTTATATTCAGGCTTTTTTTTAAGATTGTTTTAAAAACCTTGTAATGATCAATTTCGATACAAGCCGAAAATATACAACAATTATTACTATGATAATTATAATAGATATATTCGAGTATTTCTTTATAATCTTTTATTCTGAAAAAATATGAATTCTATTATCATTAGTATTAATTATTTTATATATCAGAAACGAAGAATACAATGAATAGATAAACAAATGGAAATACGATTAATTTGTATTTACAAAAGAAGACCCTTAGGAAATCATCGATTTTTGTCAATTCAAATTGAAGTTTTATATAATATATGATTATATTGATAAAGATCTATAAAATGATTATTATAACGATTTTATAGATTTCAAAGTTGAATATTTCGATTTTGTTAATTCAAAGATCATATTTAGATTATATATTGAATTGAAAGCAAATGATTTGTTTATTAAGAAAACAATATAATGTATAGAATTTGTCACGAATCGTGAACCACAGGAGGCTAACTATGTGATACCTTTTATCTTCTATATCAATTAATGAGTTGATCGTCCGTATACATGTATTATGATTTATACGATTTAGTATAGTAGAATGATGACCCTAATAATGTATATATACAGTCCTGTAATTCATGAATGGGTATTTGTATATATATATCTAGTCGCTTTTTATGAACTATAATTCTTCAATTATAGATTCTAAAGAATATAATTGATCTTGTTTATTCAGTTTTATTATAGCTTTTGTATATTATATTATTTATAATTTATTTATAAGTGTTCGGTTATTTGGTGGTCTTCCAAATAATATTTCACTTTAATAATATCTTCTTAGATAAACTTTTATAAATATTATATTTAAAGGAAGAAGATCTATTTCGATTTAATCGACGAAGATAAATATTTTTAAAAGTGTATCATCACTTTTATAATACAACAAATTCCTTTTTTTATATACTCCGAATCTTCGAAAGTATATTCTGAAGAATCTTTTTTTTTTTCTTAATTATTTCAATAACCCTTTGAAGAAAATATAAATACAGGATTGAATAATGTTATTATTGAAAGAAAGAAAACTGGTAAAGAGAAGATTCCAATATATGAAATCGATATTTCTAACGATTCAATTACTCTTTTCGAATTATCATTATAATTATAAGATCTTTATATAATAATTATAAATTTGAAAAAAAAGAATCAATAATTGAAAACTATAATGACAACGAATTCTATAATAATGCAATTTCCTTTTGAACCCCAAATAATGTTTATATAGATATTTAGATCAATAGTAATATTTGGGATTCCCTTTATTCCTTCAATCGAAACCCAAGGATCTTTATTCAAGTAAATCTAAAGATCCCGAAATTAGAAGAAGAAAACTTTGATCAAATGATTTGATTATTTGGGGTTTTTCGATGAATTTCTTTCCCTTTTAGGAAGTAATAATCTATTTAATAATCAAGGATCCCTTTACTCAAAAAGCCGATCTAATCAATCAAGATTGTATTCTTGTATCAATCACAATTCGCAGTAAGATGTATATATATCAAAATCTATAAATCTTATTATTGAATTTAATGATAATATTAAATTTAAAATTAGTTTGTAGCAATTATTAGTCATAGAATGATTCAAATTGTATATTATATTATTTAAAAGTGAGATACAATGTTGTATATATATAATCAATCAAATTGAATCGGAAGTATAAGTATATTATTATGCTCTTTATATACAAATACCCTGATTCATAATACTTGAATTGATCGAATAATTTGTAACGATCTATTGGAATCCAGTCGAAATCGATAATACTTATTTTCAATATGAAATATAGGTTATGCTTAATACAATTTGATATAACAACTTTCTAGAATAGTATAAGAAGTTCAAATTATTTATTATTCAAATAGAGATTATCGATGATAAGGTTTTATTCAAAAATCTCGAATAAAAAATTTCCGATTTTCTGTTGTAAATAATAATAATATTTATTAAGGATTATAAGATTATAAAGGAACTTGTAAATATATTTATTAGAGTAAATCAAAACGAAGTTTCATTATAAGAACAAAATCGATATTATATTGATCGAAAAGTTTTTATAGCTATTCGCAAATCAATAATTATTATAAACCCTTTGTAATCCTTTCAGAGCTCTAATAATTCCAATTTTGGAATTTCTATATTCCTGAAACCGTTTTCATTCCGGAATACCCCTTTCAGATATACCAGTTCTATTGTATCCAATAATTATTCAAATTTCAAATATTTATTGCCTTTTCCCTCTTCTAAAACAATATATATATCAATACCTTGTATTAATAATTTCAATAAAATCGAAACAATATAAAAAGAAGTAAAAGAATTCGAAGAATATCGGGATACCAAAAAAGACTTTAATCTAAAAGCTATAATTAAAATTATATAGAATACCTATTTAGAAAAAGAAAAGTATTTAAAATCAAATATTTAGATTCCGTTTCTATTCTAAACATTATACAGAATATAAGATTTCTTAATCTAATTAAATTTATAGAAGAAGAAACATTTACCTTTCCCTACAATCTTTCGAAAAATAGTTATATTTATTAATCAAAAACATTTATTGATTTTAAAGCAAATAAATTCGTTTTTATTAATATCACATTTTTTATTTGTTTATTTTCTATATTTAAATCAAGAATTATATTATTTGAAGTTTCAATTGAAATTAAAGGGTATAATAATATATAAGGCTATATTATTATCTATTTTATATTCCTTAATTTAACAATCGATAATTATAAATAATCTTTTATCCTTTTTCTTATTACTAAATTAAAGAATTATAATATTATTTTAGATAGATTTTGATTATCAGAAACTCGAATAAAACTTGATTACTTTAATTGATATCTTAAATGATTTAAAAAGAGATTCTATATTATCTTTTATTTAAATAATCTTTTTATTATTCAATTATCCTTTTGCAAATAAAAGATCAATCAATTAATCTAATAAGATATTAATCGATAAAATAATTAGCTTAAAGAATATTAAAATCGAAAAGATTTATAATTAAATAAATCAATTGCAATTGATAATATATAACAAAAATCTTCAAATATAAATACAATATAGACTTTTATTGAAAAAGAAGAATTCCTGATTTCTTTTAAATTCAATTTATTTTCTTTCCAATCAATTATATTATTATTGTAAATCTACAAATACCTCCCCTGTATATCGCCCGAAATCCTCGATTTATATATACTCAAATCTGATAAGTTTTAATTAGAATATAAAAGAAATAAACAAACTAAACTCTTTATCATTACTTTAAAAGAATTCGATGATATAATAGATTTCTAATGGAACGAACGATATACAAAAGAAAGAGTATTGATTATTTTGATCAAATTTAAGAATACAAAAGTTCGAAAGAAATTTAATCAAGTATTAATCGAAATCAATTCAAAATCTAAAATATTATTTGAATATCGATAATACTATCGAATCTTTTCTAAGTATAAATCAAATATCTTATCTCCTAATCAATCTTATAATTATAAAATCATATTGAAAAACAAAAAAGAACAAATTTTATATTACAATCTGTTTTATAAAATATCTTTAAAACAATTGAAAATCATCAAAGAATATATTATAGATAATCTCAACAAAGATTTCATTAAATCCAATCAAACTCTTTATATTATATTTATTTTATTTATCAAAAAACCTAATAGTAATTTAAAGTTTTATATAGATTTCAGATTATTGAATTCCTTGATATATAAAAATCGATATTCCCTTTCTTTGATCGATAAAACGCTTTCTCAGCTTTTTGATACTAAAATCTTTATCAAATTCGATATTTATCAAGTTTTTTATTATATAAGAATGAATTCTGTTTCGGAAAAGTATACTATTTTTCGAATCTAATACAGATTATATAAATACAAAATCATATTATTCAAATTAACGAATAATTTTGTAATCTATTAGTGTTATATAAATAATATTCTATTCGATTATTTAAATGTTTTTTATATAGTATATCTCAATAATATTCTAATTTATTTTGAAAACAAAAAAGTGTGATGAACCCAACGAGCGTTTAGAGATCAATCTTAGAATTAAAAGCTACAGAGTTAAAGAGAATGTGCTACGAAGCTATATATATAATCGGTTTGGAACTTAGTATTGTATTAGCCCGATTGTATACGATTATGTGTATTTCGTGACATTACCCTCTCCTTTTGAAGAGTTCGCCTCGAATTCATTTTAAATGAATGATTTAAGTACAAAATGATCATTAATCTTCTTTTGATAAAAATTCCTGATATACGAATTGTATTATAGTTAATGAATATATATCCACTGTATTATATACCTCCTCCAAACAATCTTTAAAATATCGGCCATTGATTATTTCTTCTAGATCCTTATCATTATCGCTTTTGGGTTCAATAGTCAATGTAATAGCCGGAATAGGCTTTTGTCGATCTCGGATTCTTTGATATGGATCTAGCGGATAGGCTTGTATTCAATAAAAGTTATTTCCATATCGTATATATTTATTTTGTTTGTACAAAAAAGTTCTTTCAGAAAGGGAAAACTCAAGTGTTCGTATATAAGATAGAATCAAGGTACGATCAAACTTATCTGGTTGGGTATCAAAAGGGTTGAGGGCATTAATGATATTAAGGTTGCTAATGTTCATTGGATTGTAGTTCCGAAAATGGAATAGATTCTGCAATATATATGGGGCTTTAGGTTCATTAGAATAGAATGATGCAGGGAATCCATTCGTTGTATAAGCAGCTAGTTGTTGTATAACCTGAACAAAATCGGGATAGGAACGGGGAAGAGAAAGCTGTTGAGAAAGATGATTTCTAAGAGTAACATTGAATCCATTACGAAAGGTTGAGATTTTATTTGAATCGGATCAATTCTGACCTTTAGCTTCGTAAAGGGTCCTTTTGAATTTTGTAATATAGGTATATAAAGAATCGGTTCCTTATTTGAAAATGAATAACTTATCTTCGGCTTCTTAAACTTTATTCGGATTATTATAAACATATATAAATTGATCCAGGATCGTCGTATGATCTAAAGGAATGTTTTGATCAAGAAAAGAAAACTAAGGTAGTATCATAACTTGTATATAAGATTCGAGATTAAGATAAACATAGTAAAATTGAATTGTAGAATCGTTGATCGCAATACTATCTATTTATAGTTTCGTTCGAATCGAAGGAAATCAGGTATCGAACTTTTGAGAACTACTATTGAACTTTTTAGAATCAGGGAGAAAAGGTTTCGAACGAGAAAGAGTATAAACAATAGAAATGCATTCAAAAATCAGGGAGTGTAAGAATGAGATTTTATCCTGTTAATGAATCATTTCGTTACAAAATTCTGCAATCGTGAGATTTATCAAATCGTAATCCATAGCTTAAAAATTAAAGGTAAGAAAAAAGATAATACTTTCGAATAATATCAAGAAGATCCATATACAAACAAAAGAATATAAACGTATGCTTAAACAGAAGTAAGCGGAATATGTATAAACATATGCAAATGTTATTCCATTTTTTATCTGAAAGAATTTTTAATAATGTAACAAATTCAATAAGCGTTTAAAAATCAACCTTAAAATTAAAAGTTATAGAGTTAAAAAAAATGTGCTACGAAGCTATATATATGATCGGCTCGGAGCTTAGTACCGTACTAACCCGATCGTACGCGATCACGTGTATCTCGTGACAAAAAGAGTATCAAACTCATATTAAATTAATTCTTGAACAATTAGAAATTATTAATTTATAAATAGATCTCAAGAAATATAAATTCAATATTATATATACCAAATACTTAGATTTTATTATCTTTACTAAAAAAATAAAAATAAACTCTAAAAAAATTAAAATAATTAAGAATTGAACCTTTTTGATAACAATAAAAAGGATCCAATCATTCCTCGATTTTTACAATTTCTATCGACAATTTATTAAAGATTATAATATAATAACGAAACCTTTCAATAAATTTATTAAAATAAATATTAAATTCATATTCGATAAAGTATACCAAAATGTATTCAATATTTTGAAGAAAAAACTTATCTCCATTCTGTTTTTGCAATATTATAATCACCAACTTCTTTATATATTCGAAACAAATATATTCGATAAAGTAGTTATTAATATATTATTATAATAGTATAACGAAAATTGATTTCCTATAATTTATTTCTTCAAAACCATAATTGCTGTTAAACTGAACTACAAAATTCATAATAAAGAAATACTATCAATCATTCAATCTTTTAATTATTAAAAAGCAGAATTCGTTGGTTCACTATATAAAATCAAGGTTTATATCGATTATAAAACCCTCGAATATTTCATAACTATTAAGACTCTCAATGTTCAATAAACTCGTTAAACAAAAGTTTTAATTGATTATAATTTCATTATTATATATCACCCTAGAAAAGATAATTCTTTTATTGATATCTTAATCTATCGAATCAACGAATTGGACCTTCAGAATTATACCAAAAAGAAGAATCGCCTTTAGCAGTTTATTAAAGATAATTAAGTTGATATCGAAATTATAAAAAAAGTTTTATAAAAGTATCATTCAAACGAAATAATAATTACTAATATTGATTTAAATAAAATCGTTTTTCGATTCAATCTAATTAATTGTATTATCGAAATAAATAAAATTATAAATAATTTATTAATATTTAGAATACAAATTACCTAAGATTACAAATATATATTACTCCAAAATAACTTTTTGCTTTATAATGATCATTTGATAATATCTAATATCAATAATCTTCGAATTTATTTGATTCATAAAACTTATAATTTTGTTTTTATTGTTTATCTTAATATAAACAAAACCTATTTTTTATTATCTCAATAATATTATTGATTTAGAATATATAATACTATAATTAGATATATACACAATTATTACATCTGCAAACACAATTCTGTTCTATATAATTATACCCCTAATTTATTATATCCACTTTCGATTCTTAATCGAATATAACAATATATTATTATAAATTATTACAACTTTAATAAAGATAAATATAAATATAATAACATTTTAATCATTATTAATCGATTAATAAAACAAACTATCTTTATATTTTATTACAAATTAATCAATATTCGAATTCAAATACAATTATATCTTTATTATATATATCAATATTATAATCCTTTTAATATTATAATATCAGATCGCAGCCTTCAATTTATATTATAATTCTAAAAGGAATTCAATCAAATCCTAAGAATCAATTTCAAATTATCCATTATTTACCATTCCCAAATCAATAATCAAACTAAAATCTATAATCAATACCTTCAACAACAATTAAGATTATTTATTAACTATTATTAAAACGATTAATCAGAATTCCTATTTATAATGAATTATACACAATTTACTCTTCCATACAACTCTTTAAAAGAACTCATACCCTATAAAACCCTATACAAATATACACCAAAATATATATAAAAATGAAAGGAAAATATTAATAAATCAACAAATAATATAAATATACATAATACTTGTATATATATAAAATATAATAGATTAACTTTTATACAAACAAAAGAAAACCTATTATATATCCAAATCAAAATATCGAAATCCACGAATATTCATTAATATAAAATCGATTTCGATATCAAAGATTATATATAACTCAATATAAAGAATTATTCTACCCAAAAATCATCCAAGAAATTAGACTTCTTAATTCAAAGAAAATTCAAGATCATTAATCGATCTGAAAGCTCTTTTAAATTCGAACTCCCGATTATAATGAAAATTCATCCTGTTTTTCTTTTAGATTGATTATACAAAATATATAATAATCCTTTTTTTAATCAAATATTCGAATCATCTCTATTTATTAATATAACTAATAATTCAAAATAGAAAATAAAAAAAATCCTAACAATAAAGAAAATATAAAAAACCCTATTATACAAAATCTCGTAGTTTAATAACAATATCGATCTTATCTAATATTCTATATTCGATTTTAAAACATTATTATATCTTTTGTACAATTTTTATCTAATTAATTCAATATTATCTAATCCTTCTAATCAATTAATTGATTAAATAAAACTTTATAAAAACGAAAAGGATAATTATAATTATATAAATAACGATTCATTTATAAAATCAAAGAAAAAAAAAGTATTCTTCAATTCAACAAACTAAATATTATAATTTTATAATGATATATATATATATAATTATAAAAGGATCAAAAATTTATACAAATTCAAAGGAATTTGATTATATATATATATAATCTGAATTCTATATTGTGAGAAAGTTGGGATATCAAGGCCTAACACATAGCTAGTTCGTAGTCATATGGTCACATGACTCTTCGTAGTTAAATATAAGAGAGGGCTCTGCTCCCCTCTCCTTAAAAGAAATCAATCGTTTTCCATTAATCTTTTTGTACCCTATTTGTACACAACCCAAACCATTATTTAAATCTATTAGTTTTATTATTTGAAGCTTCTACAATGTAATCTAATCAATTCCAATTCCTATTTCTCTTCACAATATGTTATCAGGACGTACATATCTCGATCTACCTCTTTTACAATAATGATCTACATCGGATTCGAATTGTACGGTTTATATTATATAAATATATCTGCAAGGAAATTATAATTGAAAAGAAAGTAGAATTAACAGCTTGTAGATAAAGGAATGAGATTGACCCTAAAAGGATAATTCTTTCAAAAATATAAGATTGCCAAACTTTGAATGAGAAAGTTTTGATCATCGAAGTTTCTTTATTCATATTTATCTATTATATCAAAGACGAATCATTTTTCAATAGAACTATTATTCTATTTTCCATTTTGAGAGGAATATATTGATGAAGATCCTATTTGGGGATACAGTTAATAACGTTAAGAGTATATTAGAATTCCAAATATAGTGGAATCCCTATTTATAAATGAGTCATTTATCTCTGCGAATAAGAAAACTCCAATTCTGAGGACGATTTTGATTGAATGCGATCAATTATATTGAAGGACCTTGAATGCCTTATATACCTTTAAAGCTATTTGAATGTTTAAGTGTGTATTGGAGCAATAGGAAGGATTGGGTATAATATACTAAATTACTATCCTTGATATCAGCAACCAAAAATTTAAGATGTATCTTAAAAAACTTTTAATTAAAGAGTTTGAGATTTATATATTCCTTTAGAAAAAAGAAAATCCTAGGAAGAATTATATATATCTTTTCCTTTCTTTTGGAGATTTATTAAAGGAAAATTATGAATACTAAAAGCTATTGAGAACCAAATATTGAATCAGATTCTAACGAATCGAATACTTTTCAATCAAGTTATGATAATATAATGAATAATTTTGATCCGTTTATAAAATTGAATCTTCTATAAAATATTCTTTAAGGATTAGAGGATAGTATTATTGCTTCAATTGTCAATCCTTTTGAATTTATCGAAGAACTCTTTATTGATAGTAATAGAAATCCTATTAAAAAAAAAGAAAAAACAAAGAAAACCAAAAAAGAAAAAGAAGTAAATCAACAACAATAAAACCCATCAAAAATTCCATTTGTTGTTTATATTAAGGATTATATATATATATTCCTTATTATACTGTACACTAGGAATGCCACTGCCTTTATTTTCAACGGGATCGATATATCTGACTTTTTTACAATTTAGAATGTCTTACAAGTTGATTATAGTATATCCAATAAGGAAATACAAATTCGACTTTCTTGATACTACGATTATACCATTACTATCCAAATCAAACTTATACTGAAATACAATTCTATTAGATATAATTAAAAAGAAGGGTTGAGATTAATATTACTCTAATATTTTTACAATTATGATATTTAGCAAATAATAGATATTCGAAACTTTCTTGATCAATTTGTTGATAGTTAGTATAATAAAAATAAAAAGGATTATAATACAAATCCAATAATGATAAAGGATTATATTGCCAAGTTCGTGTTTTCGGTTACTCAACTCATTGATAATTATATGATTATCGAATTCGAAGCTGAAAAGATGTTCCTGTATAATTTATATATTTAAATGGGAAAGAAGATTACTAGATAGTTTAAAATTGATCTTGATGATCCTGTTTCTATGAACTTCAAGAGAATGATGAACGAAGCTTATAAATAGTACTTTTCTAAGGATTTTATCGCCTGAATTTACAAAAGACCTAAATCTTATCAAATTACTGTTTCCCAGATTATATATAAATATATAAAAACCCTATTTATCTCCAATATTAATACAAAATCTTATTCTTAAGGACAGGAGACAAAAAACACTATAAATGAAATTATTGATCTTTTGGATAAGTTCAATATAAATTATCTAAAGGCGAAAATCAAAAATATAAGGGACTCGAAATTATCCTTCTTATTATCACAATATTAAATTATTCATTAAGGAGGCAATACGAAATACAATGATTATTTTATTTAGGATGAATAGAAGGGAATTTTTTTTGATATAAATAAAGTTTACAAAAAGGATTATCTTTGTTATTATTGCTTTAAAAGATCTTTTTATAATGATGATTATATTATGAAACAAAATTGTTTTAAGAAAATTGATGATATTAATGCTGGATTGTATTATTATAATGAATATAGAATCTTTATATTTAATCCTAAAGGATATTCCAATTCTTTTTTAATTTTTAGATAAAAGGATTCTTTAGAGAATTATCAGATTGAAATGTATACAAAAACTTATAGGTTTGGTTAATAAAAAAAATGATTGAAGAAATCCAATATTGAGGATGGTTCGCTGAATCTCGAAATCTCTAATATTAAAATTGTAAGGGGTATATTTGTAAATAATGTTAATTATCGAGGAGGGGAAATTATCAATATCAATATAGTTATTTAGTTTAAAGAAGCTTCAAAGTTATAAGATTGATTATCTAAAAAATCTAAATTGGTAGAATGGAATAAAGTTGATAAGTTCCAAAAATTGTCAAGCACTTTTCGAAAGGTATTACTTAAAACAATGGATTAAATTGAAAAAGAGAGATTAGAAAAAGAATTCTTTAATAAGGATGAAATTATAGATATTGATGAAAGTGAAAAAGATAAAGCAAAAAAATCTCAGGGAGGGAAGGGCTTTTTTGAATTCGATAAGAATAGTATAATGCGAAAGAATAAAATATTCAATTTTTGTATTAGATCTTTAAGAATAAAAAAGCAAGTATTAGTTATTGTTTATACTACAAAATCTCTAACAGAAATCTTAGAATGGATTTGTAGAATCGAAATTTTGATAACAATTGGGATTGTTTTTATATATATATCAAATCTTTTTAAGTAAACTTTCAAGAAAGTATTAATTGTAAATATCGAAGAATGAAAAGAGTTTTTTAGAAATTCAGAAATTTCTATTGAAAAAGCTGCAACAATTTTAATAGTTATTAATCATTTAAATGTTTTTTTTAATTATCAATCAAAAGAAATATATAATATATTTATTATTATTATAATCTTTATAGATAAGAATATCAAGATTAATGATATTATCGATTCGGGATCGATAATCAATATGATGAATTTGGAAATTGTAAAAGAATTGGGATTTACAATATACGAATATAAAATAACAATGATTATTTTTGATAGGAATATCATTACCTTGTATAGATTGATTAAAGATATAAAAGTCGATTTTGAAGGAATTAAGAATGTTATTGATATCTTTGTCTTGAATAATACCAAAGATCTATTATTATTAAGGATGTCATATTTGTTTATAGAAAAGATCGATTTTGAATATGAAAAAGATAAATAGATTATATAGATTATTGATAATAATAGTATTAATAGGGCCAATTATTGAGCAATTGAATCAAAATATAAAGCAGATATTATAAAGGCTAATCTTGAAAAATTGGGAAAAGAATAGATGGTGCAAATCCTAAGGATTATATCGATGATTTTCTAAAAGTCCTAAATACTATCAAAAGTGAAAGGAAATTTGAAGAATTTGTTAAAAATCATTTCTTTGAACTTCTAATTGATATCCTAAATTTTAAGACAATCTTAAATTCTGTAGAGTTTAATACAGATATTGTTTGAATTGATTTTAATTTTGATATTGAAGATATATTTGATAATATTGAAAATTCAGAATTAAAGGGATTTCAAGAATACTTTACTACTAATAATATTCATCTCGATTTGGAAGAACTTAAAATAAAAAGCAATGCCTGGGAGAAACTAACCAATATCAAATCCGAAATTCTTATCCCGGTCAACAGTGTATATAAGAAAAAGAAGGATAAGATAAAACCCTCGGACGAAATAGAATACATTAATAAAGAAATCCCAAGAGATGACCTTAATTGATTAAAATTGGAATATACAAAACACTCTAAATATCAATTATTAGATTCCTTTTCGAAATATTTAATACTATACTTCGATATCAGATCTGAAGGCTTCTGATTGATATAAGAATGTTTAGTATTGTTAGATATCGGAGATATACTTTGAAAATATGAAAAGGAACTTCTTCTTATACTATTGCAGAATCGAAAAGCAATATTAGTTTTTGATTGGATAAAAGCCGGCAATATTAAACCTTCAATTGCCCTGCTACAGATTATCAAGATAATATTATATAAGATCTGGCAAACTTCTGGTTTTGTATCCCCTAAAGCCTTTTTATTAATAATTATTGAAATGATAAGAGATTATATCAAACAAGATATATTAGAAAAAGAAAAAGAACTGTATTAAAACTTTTAATATTTAGTTAAGAAGAGCGAAGCTAATAAATACTATATCGTTATTACAATAACAAAAGCAAATATTGTAACTCTGCAAAATATAAATATACCTTCAAATTTAAAGGAATTTGTTGAACAAATGATTGGATATTCATTAATATTCTTGATTGATTTTTTCTTTGGATATAATCAAATATTTTTAGATAAAAAGAATAGAGATATTATTGTTGTTATGATCCCTTTTGATTTAATAAAGTTCATTATTTTATTACAAGGGGCTACTAATTCGATTGTTCAATTTGCAAGGATTATATCAAGGATACTATAGAATATTATATCTAATATTACTATACCTTATTTGGATGATATTGGAATTAAGGGTTCTAGAATTCGATATAATAAAACTGAAATTGAATCTGGATTAAAAAAGTTCATTATTGAATATCTGAAAAATCTGAATATTATAATAGAATATATTGAATATACAAGATATATTATCAATATCAAATCCAAATGATATTACAATGGAATCCGAATTGTAGATTATTATATCAATTCTAAAGGAAGAAATCCCGATACTATCAAAATCATCAAGATATTTGAATAGCCACCTTGCTTGAACGATCATAAAATTAGAATGTTTTTTGGAATATATATCTTCTATCGATTTTGAATAGAGAATTTCGTTATTATTATAAAGCTTTTTTATATATTATTGAAGAAAGATATAGAATTCATTTGGACCGTTAATTATAATATTGTAATGATTTTGTTGAAAGACAAATTAACTTCGGCTTTAATCTTTCTTCTATTGATTTATTCATCTAAAGTCGGAACTATTGTACTCGTTATCGATACTAATTTGATAGGATAAGGAGCTGTTTTAGGTTAAATATATGATAATAAATCTCGTATTGTTGTTAGGTATGAAAATAGTATATAGAATTATATTAAACAGAACTATAATATTATTAAAAGAGAATACAAAGGAGTATTCAAAGCTCTACAAAAATGCAAAAGAGATCTCTATAATATTCATTTCCTTCTAGAAACTAATATAAATATATTTGTAATTCAACTAAATAGAATAATTACAGATCTATTTGGTGTTTTGATCACAAGATGGATTGTTTGGATTAGGTTTTTCGACTTTGATATCAAGTATATTCCTGAAAACAAAAACATTATTATAGATATCCTATTACAACGATTATGAATTGCCTCAGATGATATTGATAAAGAATATAAAGAAGATATTGATAATTCGATTATCGCAGATTTGAATTTGTTACGGATAGATCCGATAATGAATATAAATGGCTTCAAAATTTTAAGATCATCTTAAATTTTAAAAGGTGGAAATGAAAGGATGCAAATGATTATTCAATATATTATTATATTATAGAGACCTAAAAATATATCAATGAAGGATTGGTAAGCTTTTAAAAAGGAAGCTTTCAATTTTTATATAAGGGATCGCTGCTTATTCAAAATCCGGGGAAATGGATTACCTTCCGCCTATATAATAACAAACGACGATCTAATCGAAAAGGCAAAAATTATGGTTCAAGTATATAAAGAATTGGGTTACAAAAATCTAGAGTCATTGTATACTAAAATACACAATTGTTATTAATGGAATAGGATATACAAAAATATAAAAAATTGGATGACTTTTTACTTCGTTTGCCAATTCAGATCGTTCAAACAAACAAATGAATCAATGATTGCCATTTGGACTTTAGGTATTTGATATAAAGTTGGTATGGATATTACAAAAATGCCTAACGATTATGGATTCAAATACTTCATTATTCTATGAGAAGATTTGAATAATTGAATAAAAACTAAAGCCTTACGGAATACTACTTCGGAAATGGTTGTTAAGTTCCTTTATAAAATAATCTATTATTATAATCTTTTTGAAGAAATCATTATAGATGGAGGGTTTAAGAACAAAGATACTGTACTTATTTATTATGAAAAATATAGAATCGACAAAATCAAGATATCAATCTATTATTTATAAATCAATGAAATAATGGAAAAAGATTATTATTCTATTGCGGAAGCATTTTCCCGCCTATCACAAAAAGAATATAAATAATCTGAATGATTGGAAACAGTATTATTCATTGATTGTATCTCAATTCACAAATCGACAAACAAAATATTATTTGAATTGATTTATGGGCAAAAAGCTATATTACTTTTTGAAACTATATATACAACTTGGAGGATCCTTGATTGGGAAAATATACGAACCCAGGAAGATTTATTAGTTATTAAAGTACAACAATTAAAAATACTAAATGAAGATATTAAGAAAATAATCCTTTGTAAATAGCGCTATAAAAAAGATAATAAATTTTGATATAATCTCGATTACAAAATATTGGATAAAAATATTCGAATTGGAAATATAATTCTATATTACAACCCTTAATCAAAAATTAATATATCTCGCAATACAAAACTTACTTTCAAGTAATATAGATTTTATAAAATGATAAAGAAATTGAAGGATCTTTTTATATATACCTTTAAAGAAATAAATAGTACCCCATTTAATAAAACCTATACAGATATCCATCTTAAGAAATATATCTTGTATTTAGATCTCTTTATAGATAATAATTCTAAAGATTTGTATAAATGGATAAATCAAAAAAACCGAGTTTCTAGGTATTCATAACCTTTCAAATAAAAGATAACAAACAATTAAGGATTATTCTTTATTCAATTATAAAATAATATAAAACCAAAAGGAAAAGAATAAATACAACAAATCGAAAAGGAATTGTTATTATAAACTTTTGATCATCAATTAAAAAGCTCAATAAGGAAAACCTTATAATCCTTGGAAAAGGAAGGGTATTTGAATCCTTTTTGAAAAAACTTATTATATTATCGATTTCGTTTTTGAATAATTTGTAAACAATTCCTAAACAATATTTAAACAATTCAATATTTTCTCTTTAAAATCTGTTCTCTCTAATAACTTGATTTGAAATTATCAATTCTTTATTTATATTCATTTTACTATTTATATAAGCTTTTATTTAAATTTTGATATAATATCTAAAGAAAAATCTAGTCAGGTTATAGCCTCCCGTTCTATTAGCAATAACACCCCTTTTCTTATCCGATATAAGAATCATTCCTTCAACAATGAAATCAAAGTATTCGCATTTATTGAAACTCTTGAAATTAAGGAAAAATATAACGCTTTTGAGTAATGGTTTAATTACTCTATAAATATTATTGATTTCGTTGAAGATTTTGCAAATGAAATAAAAGATCGGATTGAAGATCAGAAACTCTATAAAGCAACTGATCTTTTCAAAACCAATTATTTTGTTAAAAATAACAATACAATTCAATTTATCGAATAACATTATAATAGAGTTAAAGAAGATCTTAAAAATCTCGAAAGAATTTGAATAATTGTTTAAGGAAAAGTTTTCGCTTGTTTCTGATCAGAAAATATAAATTTAAATAGTGTTTCAATAAAAACAGATATAGTTTATTACACCTTTTATTTTAGCCCTCAAATTCTTATAAAATTTTTAAACGGATATATAACTGAACGCCTTATACAAAAGAGAGGCAAAGAAGCCAAAAAGTATAGCCCTATAGATTTCCATATTATATATAAATTCATTACAAAAGTTAATATAAAGAACAAAAAAGATTGAATACCTTTTCCTTATAATTTTATATAGAATTCTGTTTTCAGAATTTGTAGATTTATTTTCGATAACTTTGGGTTTCTGAGAGAATATTGTGAAGACGAAAACCCTTTTGAAATTCAATAAAGGGATAAATCTATCTATATAATAATTGTTATAGAAACTGCTCCAGTATTTTTCAACAATAATAATAATGAAAAGGAATCTAATATTGAGGAATGATTGGAAATAGTTATTATATCAGATATTCCTTATATATACCAACTTCTCCATTTCTAAACGATTATATCAATTTCGGAGTCTGCAATTGTGAATATCGATAAATAGAAAAAGAAAGGTTATTATTTTGATTTCTTGAAAAAAGCCCCTTCTTATCTATTTATTCTGAACAGATTCGTACCTTGTTGTTGTATGATTGATTATAATACTAAACTTGTTTCAGACGATGATGATTTAGCTTTCGATAATTTTAAGATGGTCTTAAATTCTTTATAGGAGTTGAAAAGTTGTTTTTGCGATTTAAATTATTAGTTTGAAAAGGAATAATACTTTTTGATGGATAATGAATATATTACTAATCAAATAGAATGAAAAATTGTTGTATTATTAAAAGAATAAATCATTATAGATGCTTTATATATATATTATTTGTATATTCTAATAAAATTCCCTGATCTAAAATTGAAGTATATTTCAGCTAAAGAATTACAAAATAGATTAATTATTGTTACTAGAAACCAAAAATATATTAACAAAATAAAGTTGATAGAGATATTCTACTTTTAATTCCGTTTATATTAATCCTTAGCTTTAGAACAATCAAAATAAACCTTCGGTTTCAATCGATTCGATTTAATAGGGAACTTTTATTCCCCTAATTCTAATAAAACTCTCAAAAATAATTTTCTTTTACTAGGATTATTAAATAAAGAATCCTTTAAGAATCAATTTATCTTATATATCTCTTTGTTTCAGTATATCTTTGAACAAAAAGATAAATTCGATTTATGAAATGTTTATGAAGATATTCTTATTATCTACGAATGGTATTTCTACGAAATCTTTAAAGGAGATTTGCTTTTAAATTGTTACTTTTCGATTATTCAATTCCTTTTAAGATGCAATTTTGTTTTGTAGTGTGCCGTTGTTTATGTTCGGAAGGATAAAGAGTTTCGTTTTGTATTAGTATCTTTATCTGTATTGTGTTTTCTTGATTGTAATAAAAAGTTTAATCTTTATTATTCCTTTTTTAACCTTTTCTATTTAACTTTCAAGAGTAAATAAAAAGAAGTTTCAAAAAGAGTAATTATTATAATCGACCTTTCTAAATTAAAGGAATCGATTAAAAGTTTCTATAAAGAATATCAAATCCTTATTTTTTATAAATTAGATAACAATGATAATTTAATTCGGGAATTCTTAAAGAAGTATTCTTTTATTTGTTAATTATAGTATAATTTTGATTGGACAATAAGGAGGGAAGCTTTTCAAAAAGCCGAATAAGAGAATCAATTTCGTTGGAGAATCTTGATCAAATCTGAATCCCGAGCAATTGTAATTCGATTAGATATTATTTTGAGATATACCAATTTTTCTGGATTCTATGAATCGATTTTGGTATCGATCTTCTATCTAATTGTAACTTCGGACGAAAAGAATATAGAGGACGGTAGCTTCTACGAAAACCTTTGGAGATCTCTCCAAAATCAGATTGTTTTTTTTGAATTAAATGAATTTAATAGAGAAGATCTTTATATTCTTTGATTTTTTTCTTTTAATATCAATTTTGTTTTACGAGATCATTTTTCTATGGCTTTTTTAGAATATTTATTTTGAGATTTTAATATTGTGAAAAAAATAGCAAATAAATTGTTCAAAATTAATGATAATGAATTCGAATTTTGATATAAACGATGACGTAATCTTGTAATAACGGATTTGGCCATCCAATTTGAAGTGTTCCAAGATAAGGAAAAATAATAGGGAAATTGATTATTATTTGTAAATTATGATGTATTTTTATAAAAGCAAGAAGCTTTTTGTGATAAGGATTTCGAAGATAATGAATTCCTTGATAGGGAAAACGCTGGCAATTGGGAGATTGTGAATCTAATTGGTGGAGAATCTTCTATTGGGAAACTTCAATTTATATTAAAGAAGCTTATTGGGAAGGGAAAAGAAATCGTAGGGCGAGAATCGATTTAGAACCAATTTGTAATGTTATCCAATCCGTTTCTAACTGGATTTTCTGGAATACAAGGTACCGTTTCAATCTTTGATACAGATCGTGAATTAGGTGGAGAATAGATGAATCGCTTTTTAGTAAAGAAGCCTTCTATAAGATTTAGTAATAAAAGAAAGAATCATCTCTTCAATACTAGATAGGAATCTGTAACGCCAAAAGTCCTTATTCGTTATTTAAGTTGTATTCAAGAATTATTAAAAAGTCCGATTATAAGTACAAAGTTTGTTATAAGATATTCGATTAAATATTTAAGAAAGATCGGAGATGGAAAGGACAATAAAGATACTTTTTAGAAATTTGAAACTTTTATTGAATTTGATAAAAAGGCGATAGAAGTAGATTTGGATCAATGAGAATCTGGAGTATACTATTTTTTTAAGATGGTCTTAAAAATTGTTCATCGTTTTAATTTGTTGATATTCTAATTGGCTTTTCTTAATCTAATTGTTTTTTAATCTTTTTAGTTTTTATCTTTTATAATTGTTCTGAGGTTAAATAGAATATATATTCTAGGGAGGAGAAAGGTATAAGAAAGTTGGGATATTAAGGTCTAATATATAGTTAGTTTGTAATTATATAATCATATAACTTTTTGTAGTTAGATATAAGAGAAGGCTCTGCTTCCTTTTCCTTGAAAGAAATCAATCGTTTTCTATTAGTCTTTTTGTATTCCATTTATATACAATCTAAATCATTATCTAAATCTACTAGTTTTACTATTTGAAGCCTTTACAATGTAATCTGATTAGTTCCAATTCCCATTTCCCTTTGCAGCGTGCTATCGGGACGCATGTATCTCGACCTACCTCTTTCACAATATAATAGACGAACTGTCATCATCAAAATAATATAAAGACAATATATTTCAAAAAACTTATACTTATAATCATTTCAAAAATCATACAAAAAAAAACTTGAATATAATAAAAACGAAATATAATATTACCTTTATCAATTTTATTCAATTTGATTGATTTAATCAATTTAATCGATTAATTTGATCGATTTCGGAATTGATCATATTAATCATTCATTGTCATTATATCATAATTCAACCTCCTTCCCTTTTCTATTGAAATTTTTTCCTTTCAGAGGTTCCTTAAATCAAAGAGAATACAAATCAATATTAATTTAACCAATTGATAAACGATTTGATCGATTTGATCAATTCATTCATCATTTTGGTCAATTTGATCGATAATTTTGATCAATTTGGTTAATTTCCAGTAAATTGATTAAATCAATCAAAATGACCAATCTAATTGATTTAAAGTTCATGAATCTTTATAAAACCTGATTTCCGATGAAATAACAATAGAACAAAAAAATGAAATATTCAAAAGCGAACTTTTCTGAAGGGAAAAATAATATTACAAATTGTAAACTATAGAAGACTAACCATATAATATCTCTTATTTCCTATATCAATTAATAAGCTGATTATCCATACATATACATTACAATTCATATGATTTAATATAATAGAATAGTAACTCTAATAACATATACATATAACCCTACAATTTACAAATGGATATTTATATATATATATCTAATCGTTCTTTATAAGCTATAATTCTTCAATTATAGATTCTAAAGAATATAATTGACCCTGTTTATTCAGCTCTACTACAGCTCTTGTGCATCATAGAATTGATAATCAACAAAACCTTGATCGAAACGTTTTATATCTTATATATATTATAATCGAATGATCAAATTCGAGAAACGATAATAGATCAACACTTCCAATTTCGATCAAAAATTATTTTAAATCAAATCAAGATATTTGATAATAATATATATCTGGATATTATTTCTGAAGATCTAATATTTTTATTTAATTCTTAATGAAGAAAACAATTTGTATAAATGAATATAAGGTAATCATTTTTAATATAATATAAGGGAATTCAATTATTATAATTGGGCAAGGAATCAGGATTTTATATATTTAAGGAACTTTTATATAATAAATATCAAGATTCAGAATGGAAATAATGTTTAATGTTATTATAATTATTGTATGATAACAATATATCATTCGAAAATAAAAAATCATTAAATAAAAAGAAATTTATTTATAGTAAAGGATTATTAAGTAGATTATTTGATAATAGGAAATCCCTAAACAATAATAAATATTTCGGAAACGATTGTAAGGTAAAGGATATAGATCAAAATGATATTTATATATATTTTTGTAGATATAATAAAGGAAGAAGAGATTCAATCAATAATAGAAAAAACAATAGTTTAGAAAATTATAAGGACAAATTATCTGATTATATATAAAATAATAATATCGATTGTAATTTCGGAAATTTTAAGAAACTTTATAATAATGTTAATAAATATATTGGCCAAAACAATAACTTCGATTATAAGTATATTATCCTTTTCAATCATTGTAAAAGAATCAATATCTATTCAAATTTTTATATAAAAGTATTTCCTATAATATTAAAGGAAAAAGTTTTTATATTTTATTATTCGAATTTCAATTATATTTCTAATACAATGAAGGGTATCTATAAAATGATGAAAACATTTTTCGAAAAAAAAGGATATTAATATAAATTTATAAAAAAATGGGATTATATAATATTTAAAACAATTATTATATAGAATCTTGGAAAGTCGATATCAGAATGCTTGGATATTATGATTATTAAATTTCAGTATCTCCAAAAAGATTTATCAAAAAAACTTTGAATAATTATATATATTCAAAGAAAGATCTTTAATGTATATAATCGTATATCAGTATATAATTAAGTATATTATTGATCCTCAAAATCTGTAATTGGATTTATTAAAGATCTATAAAATTCTATTTCTATATACAAAAAATCATATTCAAACGAAAACGAAATATTTTATATAGATCGAATATATAATTAGAAGAATCCTAAATATAATTACGAATATAAATTCAATTAATGATTTCTTATTCGATTAAAAAGAATTAAAAGATATTTTGTTTACAAAAAAGAAGATTATTGATTAAATAAGTATATAAAAGCTGAACAAATTAAATCGAAATACAAATATAAAAAACTATTCAAGAATAACGATAAGGATTTCGGATTATATTTTGAATAATATATTATCGAATACAAAGGAATTTCATCGGATATCGATATCGATAAAGAATTTGTAATATATATTCAAAATAATCTAAAGAAGGATATAAAGAATAATAATTCAGAGTATATTTGTGACGCACAAGAGCCGTAGTAGAGCTGAATAAACAGGGTCAATTATGTTCCTTAGAATCTACAATTGAAGAATTATGATTTGTAAAGAGTAACTAAATATATATATATATAAATATCTATTCGTGAGTTGCGGGGCTGTGTGTATATATTATTAAAGTCATGATTTTATTATACTAAATTGTATGATTCGTAATATATATATACGGACAATCAATTTATTAATTGATATAGAAGATAAAGGATATTATATAATTAGCCCCCTATAATTCACGATTTATAATATTACCCCCCTCTTCGAAAAAACTTACCTTCGAATGTTTTATTATTTTGTTTCATTGCTATTTCATCGGAAATCAGGTTTTGTAAAGATTTATAAACCCCAAATCAATTAGATTGGTTATTTTGATTGATTTGATCAATTTAATAGAAATTAATCAAATTGATTAATATAATGAATTAATTGATCAAATTGATCAAATCATTTATCAATTGATTAAATTAATATTGATTTATATTTTCCTTGATTTGGAGAATCTTTTGGAAAGAAAAAGTTTCAATAGAAAAAGGGAGAGAATTGAATTATAATATAATAATAATGAGTAATTAATATAATCAATTCCGAAATCGATCAAATTGATTAATTAATTGATCAATTCAATTAGATTAAATAAAATCGATAGAGGTAATGTTATATTTCGTTTTTATTATATTCAAGTTTTCCTTTTATATGATTTTTGAAATAATTATAGATATAAATTTTTTGAAATATATTGTTTTTGTATTATCTTAATAATGGTAGTTTATCTATTATATAGAGTTCAGATCATATATATATATAATTAAATTCCTTCGAATTTGTATAGGTTTTCAATATTTTTATGATTATATATATATATATCATTATAAAATCATAATATCTAATCTATTGAGTTGAAGAATACTTTTCTTTCCTTTAGTTTTATAAATGAATTGTTATTTATATGATTATAATTATTCTTTTCTTTTTTATAAAGCCTTATTCAATCAATTGATTGATTAGGAGGATCAAGTAATATTGGATTGGCCAAATGAAAATTATATAGGAGATACAATGATGTTTTAAAGTTGGAAGTAGGATATTAAATAAGATCGGTATCGTTATTAAACCATGAAAATCTGTATAATAGAGTTTTTTGTACTTTTTTTATTATTAGGATCTTTTTTATTTTCTATTTTGAATTATTAATTATATTAATAAATGGAGATAGTTCAAATATTTGATTAGGAAAAGGATTATTATATATTTTATATAATCGATTTGAAAGGAAAATAGAATGAATTTTCATTGTAATTAGGAATTCGAATTTAAAAGAGCTTTTAGATCGATCAATAATCTTGAATCTTTTTTGAATCGGAAAATCCAATTTTTTGAATAATCTTTGAATAGAATAATCCTTTATATTGAATTATATATAATCTCCAATATCGAAATCGATTTTATATTGATAAATATTCATGGATTTCGATATTTTGGTTTGGGTATATAATAAATCTTTTTTTGTTTATACTGTGAGAAAGTTGGGATATCAAGGCCTAACACGTAGCTAGTTCGTAGTCATATGATCACATGACTCTTTGTAGTTAAATATAAAAGAGGGCTCTACTCCCCTTTCCTTGAAAAAAATCAATCGTTTTCTATTAATCTTTTTGTATTTCATTTATATATAACCCAAACCATTATCTAAACCTATTAATTTTACGATTTGAAATCTTTACAATATAATCTAATCAATTCCAATTCCTATTTCCCCTTGTAGTATATTATCAGAACGTATATATCTCGACCTACCTCTTTCATAATAATAACCTATACCAAATTCAAACTGTATAATTTACATTATATAAATATATCTACAAAGAAATCATAATTGAAAAGAAAATAGAATTAATAATTTATAAATAAAGGGATAGAATTGATTCTAAAAGGATAACCCTTTCAAAAATATAGGATTATCAAACTTTGAATAAAGAAGTTTTGATCATCGAAACTCCTTTATTCATATTCATCCATTATATCGAAGACAAATCATTTTTCAGCAGAATTATTATTCTACTCTTCATTTTGAAAGGAATATATCGACAAAAGTTCTACTCAGGAATACAACTAATAACGCTAAGAATATATTAGAACTTCAAATACAATAAAATCCCCATTTATAAACAAATCATTTATCTTTGTAAACAAGAAAACTCCAATCCCGAGGACAACCTTAATTGAATACGATCAATCATATTGAAGGACCTTGAATATCTTATATATCTTTAAAATTATTTGAATATTTAAATATATATTAGAATAATAAAAAGGATTAAGTATAATATACTAAATTACCATTTTTAATATCGATAATCAAAAATTTAAGATATATTTTAAAAAACTTTTAGTTAAAGGATTTAAGATTTATATATTCCTTTGGAAAAAAGAAAACTTTAGAAAGAATTATATATACTTTTTTTTTTCTTTTGAAAATTTATCAAAAAAAAATTATAAATACTAAAAACTATCGAAAACCAAATATTAAATCAAACTCTAACAAATCAAATACTTTTCAACCAAATCATAATAATATAATGGATAATTTTGATCTATCTACAAAATTGAATCTTTTACAAAATGTTCTTTAAAAATCAAAGGATAATATTATTACTCCAATTATCGATCCTTTTAAATCCATCGAAGAATTCTCTATTAATAGTAACAAAAATCCTACTAAAAAAAAAAAAAAAACAAAAAAAACCAAAAAAGAAAAAGAAGTAAATCAATAACAATAAAACCTATCAAAAATTCTATTTGCTATTCGCACTAAGAATTATATACATATATTCCCTATTATACTACACACTAGAAATATCACTACCCCCATTTTCAACGGGATCGATATATCTGACTTCCTTACAATTTGAGATGCCTTACAAATTGATTATGATATATCCAATAAAAAAATACGAATTCGATTTCCTTGGTACTACAACCATACCACTACTATCCAAATCAAATTTATACCGGAATACAACCCTATTAAATACAATTAAAAAAAAGGATTAAAATCAACATTATTCCAATACTTTTGCAATTATGATATCCAACAAATAACAGATACCCGAAACTTTTTTAATCAATTTATTAATAATCAATATAACAAGAATAAAAAAGATTATAATACAAATCCAACAATAATAAAGGATTATATTGCCAAATTCGTATTTTCAGTTATTTAATTTATTGATAATCATATAATCATCGAATTCGAAGCTAAAAGGATATTCCTATATAACCTATATATTCAAATGGAAAAGAAGATTATTAAACAATTTAAAATTGATTTCGATAATCCTGCTTCTATAAACTTCAAGAGAATAATGAACGAAGTTTACAAATAATACTTTTCTGAAGATTCTATCGCCCGAATTTATAAAAAACTTAAATCTTATTAGACTACTATTTCCCAGATCGTATATAAATATATGAAAACCCTATTTATCTCCAATGCCAATACAAAATCTTATTCTCAAGAACAGGAGATAAAGAATATTATAAATGAAATTATTGATCTCTTGGATAAACTCAGTATAAATTATTTAAAGACGAAAATCAAAAGTACAAGGGATTCGAAATTATCCTTTTCATTATTATAATATCAAACTATTTATCGAGGAAGTAATATGAGATACAATGATTATCCCATTCAGAATAAATAAAAAGGAATTCTTCTTGATATAAATAAAACTTATAAAAAGGATTATCTCTATTACTATTATTTTAAAAGATTTCTTCATAATAATGGTTATATTATAAAACAAAATTGTTCTAAAAAGATCGATAATATTAATGCTGGATTATATCATTATAACAAATACAGAATCTTTATATTTGATCCTAAAGGATATCCCAACCCTTCTCTAATTTTCAGGTAAAAGGATTCCCTAGAAAACCATCAAATTGAAATACACACAAAAACTTATAGGCTTAACTAATAAGAGAAATAATTAGAGAAATCCAATACTGAAAATAGTTCGCCGAATCTCGGAATCTTTAATATTGAAATCATAAAGGGTACATTTATAAATAATATCAACCATTGAAAAAAAGAAATTATCAATATCAATACAGTTACCCAATCTAAAGAAACTTTAAGGCTACAAAGCCGACCATCTAAAAAATCCAAATCGATAGAATAAAATGGAATTGATAAACTCTAAAAATTGTTAAACATTTTTTGAAAGATATTACTCAAAACAATGGATTAAATTGAAAGGGAGAGGCTAAAGAAAGAATTCTTTAATAAAAATGAAACCATAAATATTGATAAAAGCGAAAAAAACGAAGCAAAAGAATCTCAGGGAGGGGAGGGCCTTCCTGAACCCAATAAGAATGGTATAATGTAAAAGAATAGAACATTCAATTCTCGTACTAGATCTTCAAAAATAAAGAAACAAATATTAATCATTATTTATACTATAAAATCCCTGATAGAAATCTTGAAATAGATTTGCAGAATCAAAATCCTAATAACAATTGGGATTGTTTTCATATATATACCAAATCTTCTTAAACAAATTTTCAAAAAAGTATTAATTACAGATATCGAAAAACAAAAAAAGCTTTTCAGAAATTCAGAAATTTCTGCCGAAAAAGCTACAACAGCTTTAATAGTTATTAATTATTTAAACACCTCCTCTAATTATTAATCAAAAGAAATATATAATATATTTATTATCATTATAACCCTTATGGATAAAAATATCAAGATTAACGGTATTATCGATTCAGAATCGATAATTAATATAATAAACCTAAAAGTTGTAAGAGAATTGGGATTTATAATATACGAATATAAAGCGATAATGATTATCCCTAATAGAAATATTATTACCTTGTATAGATTGATTGAAGATATAGAAATCAATTTTGAAGGAATTAAGAATATCATCGATATCTTTATCTTGAATAACACCAAAAACCTATTATTGCTAAGGATACCATACCTGTTTACAGAAAAAATCGATTTTGAATATAAAGGAGATAAACAGGTTATATAGATTATTAATAATAATAATATTAATAGAACCGATTGTTAAGCGATTAAACCAAAATGTAAAGCAAATATTATGAAAACTGATCTTGAAAAATCAGGAAAAGAATAAACAATACAAATCTTAAGGATTGTATCGGTAATCTCCCAAAAATCCTAGATACCATTAAGAATAAAAAGAAATTTGAAGAATTCATTAAAAACCATTTCCTTGAACTTTTGATTGATATCCCAAATTTTAAAACAATCTTAAATTCTATAAAGTTCAATATGAATATCATTCAAATTGGTTTTGATTTTGATATCGAAGATATATTTAATAATATTGAGGATTTGGAATTAAAAGGATTTCAGGAATACTTTATTATTAATAATATTCACCTCGATTTGGAAGAATTTAGGGTAGAAAACGATACCTGGAAGAAACTAATCGATATCAAATCCGAAATTCTTATCCCGATCAATAATGTATATAAAAAAAAGGAGGATAAAATAAAACCTTCGAACAAAATAGAATATATTGATAAAGAAATCCTAGGAGATAATCCTAATTGGTTAGAATTGGAATATACAAAATATCTTAAATATCAACCATCAAATCCTTTTTCGAAGTATTTAATACTGCACTTTGATATTAGATTTAAAGATTTCCGATTAATACAAAAACGTTTAGTATTGTTAGACATCGAAAATATACTTTGGAAGTATAAAAAAGGAACTTTTCTTTGCATTATCGTAAAATCAAAAAGTAGTATTAGCTTTTGATTGAATGGAAGCCGGCAATATCAAACCTTCAATTGCCCCGCTATAGATTATTAAGACAATACCATATAAAATCTAGCAAACTTTTGATTTTATATTCTCTAAAGCTTTTTTATTAATAACTATCGAAATAATAAGAGATTATATCAAATAAAGTATATTAAAAGAAAGAAAAGGATTATACCGAAATCCTTAATATTTAATTAAAAAAAACAAAGTTGGCAAATATTGTATCATTATCGTAATAATAAAAGCAAATACTATAACCCTACAAGATATAAATATACCTCCAAACTTAAAGGAATTTATTGAATAAATGGTTGAATACTCATTAACATTCTTGATTGATTTTTTCTCTGAATATAATTAAATATTTTTAGATAAGAAGAATAAAAATATCATTATTATCATAACTCCTTTTAGTTTGATAAAGTTTATTATTCTACCACAAAAGATTATTAATTTGATCATTCAATTTGCAAGGATTGTATCAAAGATATTGTGGGATATTATACCTAACATTGCCATACCTTACTTGAATGATATTAAAGTTAAGGATCCTAGAATTCGATATAATAAAACTGAAGTTGAATCTAAATTAAGAAAGTTCGTTATCGAACACCTAAAAAACCTGGATGCTATAATAGAACATATTGAATATACAGAATACATTATCGATATTAAATCCAAATAATATTATAATAAAATCCGAATTGTAAACTATTATATCAATTCTAAAGGAAGAAATTCTGATACTATCAAAATCATCAAGATATTTGAATGGCTATTTTATTCGAACAACCATAAAGTTAGAATATTTTTTAGAGTATATATCTTTTATCGATTTTGAATAAAGAATTTTATCATTATTATAAAGCCTTTTTATACATTATTAAAAAAAAATATAAAATTCATTTGAACTATTAATTATAATACTACAATAATTTTGCTGAAAAATAAATTAATTTCGGCCCCAATCCTTTTTCTATTAATTTATTTATCTAAAGCCAAAACCATCGTGCTCGTTATTAATACTAATTTAATAGAATAAAAAACTATTTTAGATCAAATATATAATGATAAATTTTGTATTATTATTAAATATAAAAATGGTATATAGAATTATATTAAACAGAATTATAATATTATTAAAAAAGAATACAGGGGAGTATTCAAAACTTTATAAAAATATAAAAAAGACCTTTATAATATTCATTTCCTTTTAGAAACTAATGCGAATATACTTATAATTCAACTAAATAAAACAGCTACAGATCTACCTGATATTTTGATTATAAAATAGATTATTTGAATCAGGCTCTTCGATTTTAACATTAGATATATTCCTGGAAACAAAAACATTACTGTAGATACCCTATCACAACAATCGTAAATTACCTCAAACGATATTAATGAGGAATATGAAGAAGATATTAATGATTCGATCATCGCAAACCTAAATTCGTTATAGATAGATTTGATAGTGAATATAAATAACTTCAAAATTTTAAAACTATCTTAAATTTTGGAAAACGGAAATAAAAGGATACAAATGATCGCTTAATATATTATTATATTATGGAGACCTAAAAATATACCAATAAAGGATTGACAAATTTTCAAAAAAGAAGCTTTCAATTTCTATATAAAGAATCGCTGTTTATTTAGAATCCGGGGAAACAGATTACCTTCCGCCTTTATAATAGCAAACGACAATTTAATCGAAAAAGCAAAAATTATAGTTTGAGTATATAAAGAATTTGATTATAAAGATTTAAAATCATTGTATATTAAAATGTACAATTATTATTGATAGAATGGGATATACAAGGATATGAAAAATTGAATGATTTTTTATTCCGTTTACTAATTCAGATTGTTTAAACAAATAAGTAAATCAATGATTATTATTTGAACTTTAAGTATTTGGTGTAAAATTGATATGAATATTACAAAAATACCTAACAATTATAAATTCAAATATCTTATTATTTTATGAGAAGATTTGAATGATTAGATGGAAACTAAAGCCTTACAAAATACTACTTCGGAAGTGGTTGCCAAATTCCTTTATAAAATAATTTATCGTTATAATTTTTTTGAAAAAATCATTATAGATAAAGGATTTAAAAATAAAAACACTGTACTTGTTTATTACAAAAAATATAGAATCAACAAAATCAAGATATTAGTTTATCATCTACAAATTAATAAAATAATAAAAAAAGATTATCATCCTATTACAGAAACATTTTCCTATTTATTACAAAAAAGGCATAGATGATCTAAATAATTGGAAACAGTACTATTCGCTGATTATATTTCAATTTACAAACCAATAAACAAAACATCATTTGAATTGATCTACAAACGGAAAACTGTATTACCTTTTGAAATTATATATACAACTTGGAGGATCCTTAATTGAGAAAGTATACAAATCCGGGAAGATTTATTGATCATTAAAATATAACAATTAAAAATATTAAATAAAGATATTAAAGAAACAATCCTTTGTAAATAATATTATAGAAAAGATAATAAACTTCGATATAATCTCGATCACAAAATACTGGATAAGAATATTCGAATTAGAGATATAGTTCTATATTACAATCTCTGGTCAAAAATCGATATATCTCGCAACACAAAACTTGCTTTCAAATAGTATAGACCTTACAAAATAACAAAGAAATTAGAAGATCTTTCTATATATACCCTTGAAAAAATGAATGGTATTCTGTTTAATGGAATCTATATAAACATTTATCTCAAAAAATATATTTTATACTCAAATCTTTTTATAAATAATAATTCTAAAAATTTGTATAAATGGATAAATCAAAAAAACCGAATTTCTAGGTATCTATAACCTTCTAAATAAAAGATAACAAATAATTAAGGATTATTCTTTATTCAATTATAAAACAATATAGAATTAAAAAGAAAAGAGCAAATATAACAAATCGAAGAGAAATTGTTATTATAAACTTTTAATCGTTAATTAAAAAGTTTGATAAGGAAAGTTTTATAATCCTTAAAAAGGGAAAGATATTTAAATCCTTTTTGAAAAAACTTATTATATTATCGATTTCACTTTTAAACAATTTATAAACAATTCTTGAACAATATTTGAATAATTCAATATTTTCTCTTTAAAATCTGTTCTCTTTAATAATTTGATTTGAAATTATCAATTTTTTATTTATATTTATTTTATTATTTATACAAACTTTTATTTAAGTTTTGATATAATATTTGGAGAAGAATCTAATCAGATTATAATCTTTCGCTTTATTGATAATAACATCCTTTTTCTTATTCAATATAAGAATCATTTCTTCAACAATGAAATCGAAATATTTATATTTATTGAAATTCTTGAAATTAAAGAAAAATATAATATTCTTGAATAGTAGTTTAATTATTCTATAAATATTATTGATCTCATTGAAGATTTTATAAATGAAATAAAAAATCGAATCGAAAATCAAAAGTTCTATAAAGCAATTGATCTTTTCAAAATCGATTATTTTGTTAAAAACAATAATGTAATTCAATTTGTCAAATAATATTATAATAAAATCAAAGAAAGTCTTAAAAATCTCGAAAGAATTTGAACAATTGTTTAAAGAAAAGTTTTCGTTTATTTTTAATCGAAAGATATAAGTTTAAATAATATTTCAATAAAAACGGATATAATTTATTGCATTTTTCGTTTTAACCTTTAAATCCTTGTAAAATTTCTGAACGGATATATAATTGAACATTTTATATAAAAGAAAGATAAGGAAACCAAAAAATATAGCTTTATAGATTTCTATATTATATATAGATTCATTACAAAAATTGATACAAAGAATAAAAAAGATTGAATATCTTTTCCTTATAATCTTATACAAAATCCTATCCTTAGAATTTATAGATTTATTTTCGATAATCTTGAATTTCTGAAAGAATATCATGAAAACAAAAACTTCTTTAAAGTTTAATAAAAGGATAAACCTATTTATATAATAATTACTGCAAAAACTGCCCTAATATCCTTTAATAATAATAATAATAAAAAGAAACTTAATATTAAAAAACGATTGAAAATAATTGTTATACCAAATACCTTTTATATATGCCGATTTCTTTATTCCCAAATAATTATATCAATTTCAGAGTTTACAACTGTAAATATTAATAAAGTGGAAAAAAAAGGTTATCATTTTGATCTTTCAAAAAAAGTTTTTTTTTATTCATCTATTCTAAATAGATTTGTACTTTGTTATTATATAATTAATTACAATACTGAATTTGTTTCAGATGATAATGATTCAATCTCCGATAATTTTAAGATGATCTTAAATTCTTTATAGAAGCTGAAAAATTGCTTTTACAATTTAGATTATTAATTTGAAAAAGAATAATATTCTTTGATAAATAATAAATATATTATTAACCAAATAAAATAAAAAGTTATTATATTATTGGGAAAGCAAATCATTATAGATATTCTATATATATACTATTTGTATATCCTGGCAAAACTCTTCGACCTAAAATCGAAGTATATTTCGATTAAAGAATTATAAAATAGATTAATTATTATTATCAGAAATCGAAAATGTATTAACAAAATGAAATTGATAAGAATATTCTACCCTTAATTCTATTTGTATTAATCTTTAGCTCTGAAATAATCAAAGCAAACCCTCAGCCCCAATTGATTTAATTCAATGGGGAACTTTTATTCCTTTAATTTTAATAAAATTTTCAAAAATAATCTTCTTTTATTAAGATTATTAAATAAAAAATCCTTTAAAAACCAATTTATTTTATATATTCCTTCATTTTAATATATCTTCGAATAAAAAGATAAATTCGATTTATAAAATATTTATAAAAATATTCTTGTTACCTATAAATAGTATTTCTACAAAATCTTTAAAAAAAACCCACTTTCAAATTGCTACTTTTCGATCATTCAATTCCTTTTAAAATACAATCCTACTTTATAGTATACCATTATTTACATTTAGAAGAATAAAGAGTTCCGTTTTATATCAATATCTTTATCTGTATTACATTTTCTTAATTATAATAAAAAATTTAATCTTTATTATTCTTTCTTTAACCTTTTCTATTTAATTTTCAAAAACAAATAAAAAAAAATTTCAAAAAGAATAATTATTGTAATCAATCTTTCTAAATCAAAAGAATCGATTAAAAGTTCTTATAAAAAGTATTAAATCCTTATTTTTCATAAACTAAATAACAATAACAATTTAATTCAGGAATTCTTAAAAAAGTATTCTTTCATTTATCAATTATAATATAATCTTAATTAAATAATAAAAAAAAAAGCTTTCCAAAAAGCTAAATAAAAGAATCAATTTCATTAAAGAATTTTAACTAAACCTAAATCCCGAACAATTGTAATTCAATCAAATGCTATTTTGAGATATACCAATTCTTTTAAATCCTATAAATCGATTTTAATACCGATCTCCTACCTAATTATAACTTCGAACAAAAAGAATATAAAGAATAATAATTCTTACAAAAACCTTCAGAGATTTCTTCAAAATCAAATTGTTCTCTTTAAATTAAACAAACTTAATAAAAAAGGTTTTTATATCCCCCAACCCTTTTCTTTTAATATCAATTTTGTTTTACAAGATTATCTTTCTATAACTCTTTTAAAATACTTATCTTAGAATTCTAATATTATAAAAGGAATAATAAATAAATTATTCGAAATCAATAATAATGAATTCGAATTTTGATATAAACAATGGCATAATCTTATAATAACAAATCTAACCACTCAATTTGAAATATTCCAAAACAAAGAAAAGCAATAAAAAGATCGATCATTATTTGCAGATTATAATATGTCTTTACAAAAGCAAAAAACTCTTCATAATAAGAACCTCAAAAATGATGAATTCCTTAACAAAGAAAACACTGGCAATTAAAAAATTATGAATCTAATTGATAAAGAATCCCCTACTGAAAAATTTCAATCTATATTAAAAAAACTTATTAGAAAAGAAAAAGAAATTATAGAACGAAAACCAATTTAGAACCAACCTGCAATACCATCCAATTTATCCCTAACTGGATTTTCTGGAATATAAAGTACCATTTCAATCCTTGATATAGATTGTAAACCAAATAAAGAATAAATGAATCGCCCTTCAATAAAGAAGCTTTTTATAAGATTTAATAATAAAAGAAAAAATCATTTTTTTAATATTAAACAAAAACCTATAATACCAAAAATCCCTATTCATTATTCAAATTGTATTCAAGAATTATCAAAAAGTCCGATTACAAATACAAAATCCATTACAAAACGTTCAACTAAATATTCAAAAAAAACCAAAAATAAAAAGGATAATAAAAATACTTTTTAGAAATTTGAAACTTCTATCGAATTTGATAAAGAAATAATAAAAGCAAATTTGAACCAATAAAAACCTAAAATATACTATTTTTTTAAAACAATCTTAAAAATTGTTTATTGTCCTAATTTATTAATACTTTAATTAACTTTCCCTAATCTAATTATCTTTTGATCTTTTTGATTTTTATCTTTTATAATTATCCTAAAACCAAATAGAATATATATTCCAGAAAGGGAAAGGATATAAGAAAATTGGAATATCAAGATTTAACACATAATTAATTTGTAATCATATAATCATATAACTCTTTATAATTAGATATAAAAAAAAGCTTTATTCCCTTCTTCTTGAAAGAAATTAATTGTTTTCTATTAATCTTTTTGTACCCCATTTATGTATAATCCAAATCATTATCTAAACCTACTAATTTTACTATTTAAAGTCTTTACAATATAATCTAATCAATTCTAATTCCCATTTCCCTTTATAGCATACTATCGGGACGCACGTATCTCGACCTACCTCTTTCACAATACAAAAGTTAATCTATTATATTCTATATATATATAGATATTATATATATTTATATCATTTATTAGTTTATTAATATCTTTTTTTTATTCCTATATATATTTCGGTATATATCTATATAGGATTTCGTAGGGTGTAAATCCTTCTAAAGAATCGTATAAAAGAATAAGTTATATATAATCTATTATAGATAGGAATTCCGATTAATTATCTTAATAATAACTAACAAATAATTTTAACCATTATTGAAGGTATTGATTATAAATCTCAATTTGATTATCGATTTAAGA
Organism: Stromatinia cepivora; assembly: GCA_014898415.1. Classification (NCBI taxonomy): domain Eukaryota; kingdom Fungi; phylum Ascomycota; class Leotiomycetes; order Helotiales; family Sclerotiniaceae; genus Stromatinia; species Stromatinia cepivora. The sequence continues at coordinate 432,592 of RCTD01000015.1, read as the reverse complement.
ATAATAAACAATAAATAGTTTGAAATCGATCCCTAAGATTTGATTGAATTCCTTTCAGAATTGTAATATGAATTGAAGGCTGCGATCTGATATTATAGTATCAAAGGGACTATAATATCGATATATATAATAAAGATATAATTATATTTGTATTCAAATATCGATTGATTTATAATAAGGTATAAAGATAATTTGCTTTATCAATCGATTAATAATGATTAAAATGTTATTATATTTATATTTATTCTTATTAAAACTATAATAATTTATAATGATATATTGCTATATTTGATTAGAAATCGAAAATGGATATAATAAACCGGGGGTACGATTATATAGAATAGAATTGTGTTTGCAGATGTAATAATTGTGTATATATCTAATTATAGTATTATATATTCTAAATCAATAATATTATTGAGATAATAAAAAATAGGTTTTGTTTATATTAAGATAAACAATAAAAACGGAATTATAGGTTTCATAAATCAGATAAATTCGAAGATTATCAATATCAAACATTACTAAACGATTATTGTAAAGCAAAAGGTTATTTTGGAGTAATATATGTCACGAGATACACGTGATCGCGTCCGATCGGGCTAGTACGGTACTAAGCTCCGAGCCGATCATATATATAGCTTTGTAGCACACTCTCTTTAGCTTTGTAGCTTTTAATTCTAAGGTTGATCTCTAAATGCTCATTGGGTTCGTTATATTATTAAAAGCTCTTTCAAATAAGAAATGGAATAACATTTGTATATGTTTATATATACTTCGCTTATTTTTATTTAAGTATATTGTTTATACTTTTTCGCTTATATATAGATCTTCTTGATATTATTCGAAGATATTGTCTTTTTTCTTACCCTTAATTTCTAAGTTATAGATTATGATTCGATAAACCTCGCGATTATAGAACTTCATAATAAAGTGACTCGTCAGCGGGATGAAATCTCGTTTCTATACTCCCTGATTCTCGAACGTACTCCTGCTGCTTATACTCCTTCTTGTTCGAAACCCTTTCTCCTTGATCCTGAAAAGTTCAGTAATAGCTCTCAAAAGTTCGATATCTGGTTTCCTTCGATTCGAATGAAACTATAAATAGACGATATTGCAATCGGTGATTTTACAATTCAATTTTATTATGTTTATTTCAATCTCGAATCTTATATATAAACTATAATACTACTTCAACTTTCTTCTCTTAATCAAAATATTCCCTTAGATTATACAACGATTCTGGATCAATTCATATATATTTACAATAATCCGAATAAAATCCAAAAAGCCGAAAACAAATTATTCATTCTCAAACAAGGAACCGATTCTTTATATACCTATATTACAAAATTCGAAAGAACCCTTTACAAAGCCAAAAATCAGAATTAGTCTGATTCGAATAAAATCTCAATTTTTTGTAATAAATTCAATATTACTTTTAGAAATCGTTTTTCTCAATAACTTTCTCTTCTTTATTTCTATCCCGACTTTGTTTAGGTTATATAATAATTAGCTGTTTGTATAGCGAATAAATTTCTTGTATTATTTTATTTTAATGAGCCTAAAGCCCTATATATATTACAGAATCCATTTTACTTTCGGAATCATGATTCAATGGATATTAGCAATCTTAATATCATTAATATTCTTAGCCCTTTTGATATCTAATTGGATAAACCTGATTGTACCTTGATTCTACCCTGTATACGAATATCCGAGTTTTCCTTTTCTGAAAGAATTTTCTTGTACAAATAAAATAAATATATACAATATAGAAGTATCTCCTATTAAATACGAATCTATCCGCTAAACCCATATCAAGGAATCCGAGATCGATAAAAGTTTGTTCTGGCTATTATACTGATTATTGAATTTGAAAATAACGATGATAAAAATCTAGAAGAGATAATCAATAGCCGATATTTTGAAGATCGTTTGAAGGAGGTATATAATACAATGGATATATATTCATTAGTTATAATGCAATCCATATATCAGGAATTTTTATTAAAAGAAAATTAGTGATCATTTTATATTTAAATTATTCGTTTAAAATAAGTTCGAGGCGAATTTTTCAAAAAGGGAGGGTAATGTTACAAGATATATATGATTACGTTCAATCGGGCTAATACGGTATTAAGCTTCGAATCGATCATATATATAGCTTCGTAGTATACTCTCTTTAGCTCTGTAGCTTTTAATTCTAAGATTGATCTCTAAACGCTCGTTGGGTTCGTCACAATATATATTTGTGATTTTAGATAATTTGTATTCTGAATATTAACAAATTATTTATAGTTTTATTTATTTCGATAATATAATTAACTAGATCGAATTGAAGAGTGATTTCATTTAAATCGATATTAATAATTGTTGTTTTATTTGAATAATACTTTTATAAGGTTCCTTTTATGATTTCGATATTAATTTGATTATTTTTAATAAGTTATTAGAAACGATTCTTTTTTTGATATAATTCTGAAAATCCAATTTGTTGATTTAATAGATTAAAGTATTAATAAAAGGGTTATCCTTTTCAAAGCGATATATAATAATGAAGTTATAATCGATTAGAATTTCTGTTTAATAAGTTTATCAAATATTAAAAATCTTAATAATTATGAAATATTCGAAGGCCTTATAATCGGTATAAACCTTGATTTTATATAGTAAACTGGCGAATTCTGCTTTTTAATGATTAAGAAATCGAATGATTGATAGTATTTCCTTATTGTAAATTTTGTAGTTCAATTTAACAGTAATTATAATCTTAAAGAAATAAGTTATGGGTAATTAATCTTTGTTATATTATTATAATAATATATTAGCAATTATTCTATTGAATATATCTATTTCAAGTATATAAAAGAATCGATGATTATAATATAACAAAAGTGAAACAAAAATGAGCTTTTTCTTCAAGATATTGAATACGTTTTGGTATACTTTGTCGAATATGAATTTAATGTTTGCTTTAATGAATTCGTTGAAGAGTTTCATTATTATATTATAATCTTTAATGAATTGTTAATAAAAGTTATAAAAATCGAAGAATGATTGAATTCTTTTCATTATTATCGGAAAGATCTAATTCTCAATTACTTCAATCCTTTTAAAGTTTATTTCTATTTCTTTAATAGAGATAATAAAGTTTAAATATTTGGTATATATAATATTGAATTCGTATTTTTTGAGATCTATTTGTAGATCAATGATTTCTAATTATCCAAGAATTAATTTAATATAAATCTGATATTCTTCTTCGTTTTCGGAGTAGATTAGAATATTATCGAAGTATATTATACAAAAAACGTTTAAATAATCGAATAGAATATTATTTATATAATATTGATAGATTGCAGAATTATTTATTAATCTGAATAGTATAATTTTGTATTTATATGATTTATATCGGATTCGAAAGATAATATATTTTTCCGAAATAGGATTTATTTTTATATGATGGAAAACTTGATGAATATTGAGTTTGATAAAGATTTTAGTATCGAAAAGTTGAAAAAGTGTTTTATTAATCAAAGGGAGGGGATATTAATCTTTATATATTAAGGAATTTAATAATCTGAAGTTTATATAGAATCTCAAATTACTATTGGATTTTTTGATAAATAAAATGGATATAATATAAAGAGTTTGATTAGGTTCAATGAAATCTTTATTAAGATTATTTATAATATATTTTTTGATAATTTCCAATTGTTTTAAGGATATTTTGTAAAACGGATTATAATATAAAACTTTTTCTTTTTTGTCTTCTAATATGATTTTATAATTATAAAATCGATTAAAAGGCAAAATATTTGATTTATATTTGAAAAAGGCTTGATAATATTATTGATATTCAAATAATATTTTAGATTCTGAATTGATTTCAATTAATATTTGATCGAATTTCTTTCGAACTTTTGTATTCTTAAATTGGATCAAAATAACCAGTATTCTTTCTTTTATATATCATTTGTTTTATTAAAAGTTTATTATATTATCAAATTCTTTTAAAGTAATGATAAAGAATTTAGTTTATTTGTCTTTTTTATATTTTAATTGGAATTTATTGAATTTGAATATATATAAATCGAGAATTTCGGATGATATATAAGGGAGGTATTTGTAGATCTATAATAATGATATAATTGATTAGAAAAAAGATGGATTGAATTTGAAGGGAATTAAAATTTCTTCTTTTTTAATAAAAATCTATATTATATTTATATTTAAAGGTTTTTATTATATATTACTAATTACAATTGATCTATTCAATTATAAATCTTTTCGATTTCAATATCCTTCAAATTGATTATCCTATTGATCAATATTTTATTAAATTAATCGATCGATTTTTCATTTGCAAAGAAATAATTAAATAACAAAAAGATTATTTGAATAAAAGATAATATAGAATTTCTCTTTAAACTATTCGAGGTATTAATTGAAATAATCAAATTTTGCTCGAATCTTTGATAATTAAAATCTATCTAAAATAATATTATAATTCTTTAATTCAATAATAAGAAAAGAGATAAAAGATTGTTCATAATTATTAATCATTAAATTAAGGAATATAAAATGGGTAATAGTATAACTTTATATATTATTATATTTTTTAATTTCAATTGAAATTTCAAGTAATATAATTCTTGATTTAAATATAGGAAATAAACAAATAAAGAATATAATATTAATAAAAACGAATTTATTTGTTTTAGAATCGATAAATACTCTTAATTGATAAATGTAATCATTTTTTGAAAGGTTATAGAAAAAGATGAATGCTTCTTTTTCTATAAGTTTTATCAGATTAAGAAATCTTATATTCTATATAATATTTAAGATAGAAACAGAATTTAAATATTTGATTTTAAATACTTTTCTTTCTTCAAATAAGTATTTTATATAGCTTCAATTGTAGCTTTTGGGCTGAAATCTTTTTCGGTATTCCGATATTCTTCGAATTCTTCTGTTTCTTTTGATATTATCTCGATCTTATTGAGATTATCAATACAAAATGTTGATATATATATTACCCTAAAAGAAAAAGAAGATAATGAACATTTGAAGTTCGAATAGTTATTGGATATAATAGAATTTATATATCCAAGAAAAGTATTCCGGAATAGAAATAGTTTTAGGAATATAGAAATTCCAAAATTGGAATTATTAAAATTCCGAAAAGATTGCAAAGGGTTTATAATAATCATCGATTTGCAAATAACTATAAGAATATTTCGTTTAATACAATATCGGTTTCGTTCTTATAATAAAACTTCATTTTGATCTATTTTAATAAATATATTTACGAATTCTTTTATAATCTTACAATCTTTGATAAGTATTATTATCATTTGTAAAAGAAAATCGGAAATCTTCCATTCAAAATCCCTAAATAGAATCTTATTATTGGTAATCTCCATTTGAATAACAAATAATCTGAATTTCCTATACTATTTTAAGAAATTGCTATATCGAATTATATTAAGTATAATCCATATCTTATATTGAAAATGAATATCATTGATTTCGATTGAATTCCGATAGATCATTATAAATTGTTCAATTAATTCGAATATTATGAATCAGGGTACTTATATATAAAGAATATAATAATATATTTATACTTTTGATTCAATTTAATCGATTATATATATACAACATTATATTTCATTTTTAAATGATATAATATACAGTTTGAATTGTTTTATGATCAATAATTGTTACAAACTAGTTTTAGATTCAATATTATTGTTAAGTTTAATAATAAGATTTGTAAGTTTTGATATATATATATTTTGATATAAACTATAATTAATACAGAAATACAATCTTAACCAATTAGATCGGTTTTTTGAATAAAAGAACCCTTAATCATTATATAGATTGTTACTTCCTAAAAGAAAAAAAGAATCATCAAAGAGCTCCGGATAATCAGATCGTTTAATCAAAGTTTTCTTTCTTTGATTTCGGGATCTTCAAATTTGCTTGAATAAAGATTCTTAGATTTCGATTAAAAAAATAAAAGGAATCCCAAATACTATTATTAATCTGGATATTTATATAAATATCATTTGAAGTTCAAAAAAAGATTACATTATTACAAAGTTCATCGTCACTATAATTTTCAATTATCGATTCTCCTTTTTCAAACTTATAATTATAATAATAATTCAAAAGAAATAATTAAACCATTAAGAATATTAATTTTATATATTAGAATCTTTTCTTTACTAATCTTTTTTCTTCCAATAATAATATTATCCAATCCTATATTCATATTTTCTTCGAATATTTATTGAAATAATTAAAAAAAAAGGGACAACTCCTCAGAATAGGTTTTCAAAAGATCGGGATATATAGAAAAAGGAATTCGTTGTATTATAAAAGTGATAATACACTTTTAAAAAAATTTATATCTTCATCGATTAGATCGGAATAGATCTTTTTCCTTTGAATATAATATTTATAAAAATTCACCTAAAAAGATATTATTAAAATAAAGTATTATTTAAAAAACCATCAAATAATCAGATTCTTGTAAATGAATTATAGATAATATAACATACAAAAACTATAATAGAGCTGAATAAATAGAGTCAATTATATTCCTTAAAATCTATAATTGAAAAATTATAATTCATAAAAAGCAACTAGATATATATATACACAAATACCCATTCGTGAACTGTAAAGCTATGCGTATATATTATTAAGATCACTATTTTACTATACTAAATCGTATGATTCGTAATGTATATATACGGACGATCAGCTCATTAATTGATATAGGAGATAAGGGGTATCACGTGATTAGCCCCCTGTGGTTCACGATTCGTGACAATATTTGGATCTCATTTTATAGATCGATTAATAAAAAGGAAATTGCAATGAATTTATTCGATAAAACAATAATATATATTTTGATTGATTTTATTAATAAATTAATCAATAAAATTAAAGGATACAAAACTTTCTTTTCAAAATATAATAACAAAAAGTTTCAGAGTATTATTATCGATACAAAAGTATCCCAATAATTTATAATAGAATTCAAATAGTATTAAATATACCAAAAGAATATCAAAAATACCAAATTGAATATAAATAAAACAGAAATCGCAAAAATGATATTCGGAATTAAAAAGATTGAATCAATTGAATCGATTCAATTGAATTTATTCTTAGAATTTATCGAATTCTATATTATAGAATCAAAAATATTATTCTTATTATCATTATAAGATATAAATCGATTCAGAGTATATTACAATAATATTATCGATACATTTGTATCATTAATTACAAATCATTCTTGTATTTGCAAATTCAAATATATAGTATTATTTTGGAATATAAAAATCCAGCAATTTATATAAATATCCATCGATATAAACGATTATTATCTGATCAAATCGGAAATATAAAGATTGTATTATCATTTCGATTATTCCTTTGTCAATAGATTGTATTAAGTTCTCTGATATATAAGTTATATAGATATTATTTAAAAAGATTTCAAAAGATTCACGAAATTCTGCAAATATTATCAAAAATACAGAAAATCCTTAGGTAAATTCAAATTCAATTTTCGCAACGATATCGAATTTAATCATTCGATTATAATCGATATTATATATATCAATAATAAATCAATATTATATATTATCAATGAAAAAATCAGATTTCAAGTAGTACAATAATTCGATAATATTAATACGAAATATATATAGAATAAATTGAAAATATATTAAATGAATATATATCTAGATCCATTAAATTATATTATTTATAATATCGGGAAGAATTTTATGAATAAAAAATTCAAATAATATATCGAAACAATAACAATTACTACAAAAAGTATATTTATCGTAGTATATTAATCAATCAGAATAATTGAATACTATTATTAAATCATTCAATGTATATATAATATCATCGAGAAAGAATTCAAGAGTATTAGAATAATAAAAGAATCGGTATTATAAATAATAATGAAAACAATCAATAATATCGCTGGCCTTAATAGAATTATATCTACTCTTTTAATATTTGGAATGTATTTATAAATAAATGAATTTAATCTATTAATATTTAATATTCAACAATAATCCAATAGAATCAAAAAAACAAGCAGTGAGATCAAAAGACTCTAAATTGAAAAATAAATAGTAGATATATTGAATCAATATAACAATCCAAATATAACTTCAATTTATAAATTATCAATTAATTCAAAAATATAAATATAAAGAAAAGAAAACAATCGAATTATTAGATAGATAGAATTATTTATATTATTACGAATCGAAGGCGAAATCTATACAATTCAATTATCAAATGGATTTACAATCTTTCGATTTATAATAATGAAACTTTATATAATCGAAACAATAATATTAATAGAATCTATTATATAAACAGAATTTACTGTAATAGAACAAATCCTTCAAAAAACATTCTTAAAGGATCTCGAAATCATCTCTCAAAAGAAATTTAAAATTGTTTTAAAAAATACGATAAAAGCGAATCCTAGTATCCTTCAAATTGTTATTCCATTAATGAGAACATCATATAATACAATAAACACAATATTGATCAAAATCACAGCAATATATTTTATTGGAAATATAATAAAAGTATCGAATATAGCTATCTATTTTCAAAACAATGAAGAAAAATATATCATCGATATCTTCGACGAAAATTTATTGGTATCTGATATACTCTACAATTTATTGATCTACAAAGAATCAAAAAAGAAGAAAATTAATAGCTTAATGGAAAACAATATATTCGAAATTATACAATAAACAAATATATCAAAAAATATACGAATATTTAAATCAAGATTCGTTGATAAAATCAAAAACGAAAGCATTGAGAAGATATTCCCAAAATCGAAGTTTGTAATCCAGATATAAAATGATATAAAAAAAGGAACAATATTAATACAATTATCTACAATTCAGCAAATAAATTAATATTTGATATTAAGTATTATAATTATCTTATAATCAATTATACAAATAATTTTATATATCAAGAATATTATTCAAATCTATATACAAGTAATATCTAATCTAATACAATTATTCTATATCCAATCATCCAAGAAAATAGAATTCCCAAAAGGAACATTATTGTCACGAATCGTGAACCACAGGAGGCTAACCATGTGATACCTCTTATCTCCTATATCAATTTATGAGCTGATCATCTGTGCGTATGTGTTACGAATTATATGATTTAATATGGTAAAATGGTAACCCTAATAATGTATACGTACAACCCCGCAGTCCACAAATGGGTATTTATGTATATATATCTAGTCGCTCCTTATAAGCTATAATTCTTTAATTGTAGATTCTAAAGAATATAATTGATCCTATTTATTCAGTTTTATTATAGCTTTTGTATATTATATTATCTATAACTTATTTATAAACGTCCAGTTATCTAATAGTCTCTCAAATAATACTTCACTTTAATAATACCTTTTTAAATGAACTTTTACAAATATTACACCCAAAGGAAGAAGATCTATTCCGATCTAATCGATAAAGATAAACCCCTTTAGAAGTATACCATCATTTTTACAATACAACGAATTCCTTTTCCTATATGTTTCAAATTTTCGAAAGCATATTTTAAGGAACCCTTTCCTTTTCCTTAATTATTTCAATAATCCTTCAAAGAAAATATAAATATAGAATTGGATAATGTTATTATTGGAAAAAAGAAAATTAGTAAAAAGAAGATTCCAATATATGAAATCGATATTCCCAATAATTCAATTACTTTTTTTGAATCATTATTACAATTATAAGATTTTTATACAATGGTTATAAATTTGAAAGAAGAGAATCGATAATTGAAAGTTATAATAATGATGAGTTCTGTAATAATGTAATCTTTTTCTGAATCCCAAATAATATTTATACAAATATTCAGATCAATAACAGTATCTGGGACTCCCCTTATTCCTTCAATCGAAATTCAAGGATCTTTATCCAAGCAAACCCGAAAATCCCAAAGCCAAAAAAAGAAAACTTTGATCAAACGATTTGATCATTCAAAACCTTTCGAAGAATCTTTTTCCTTTTCGGGAAGTAATGATTTATTTAATAATTAAGGATCTCCTTATTTAAGAAGCCGATTTAATTGATTAAAATTATATTTCTGTATTAGTTATAATTTGCAATAAGATATATATATATCAAAACCCATAAATCTTATTATTAAATTTAACAATAGTATTAAATCTAAAACTAGTTTATAGTAATTATTGATTATAGAATGATTCGAATTATATATTATATCATTTAAAAATGAAATATAATATTGTATATATATAATCGATTAAATCGAATCAAAAGTACAAATATATTGTTATACTTTTTATATATGAATACCCTGATTCACAATACTCGAATTGATCGAACAATTTATAGCAATCTATCAGAACCCAATTAAAATCAATAATATTCGCTTTTAATATAAGATATGGATTATACCTAATATAATTCGATATAATAACTTTTTAGAATAATATAGGAAATTCAGATTATTTATTATTCAAATAGAGATTACTAATAATAGAATCCTATTCAAGGATCTTAAATAAAAGATTTCCGATTTTTTTTTACGAATAGTAATAATATTTATTAAGGATTGTAAAATTATAAAAGAATTTGCGAATATATTTATTAGAATAAATCAAAACAAAATTTCATTACAAAAACAAAATCAATATTATATTGATCAAAAAGCTTTTATAGTTATTTACAAACCAATAATTATTATAAATCTTTTGCAATTCTTTTAGAACTTTAATAACTCCAATTTTGGAACCTTTATATTCCTGAAATTGTTTTTATTTTAGAATATCCTTTTCAGATATACCGATTTTGCTATATCCAATAATTATTCGAACTTCAAATATTCATCATCTTTTCCTTTTTCTGAAATAGTATATATATTAATACTTTGTATTGATAACTTCAATAAAATCGAGATAATATAAAAAGAAACAAAAGAATTCAAAGAATATTGGAATACCAAAAAAGACTTCAGTTTAGAAGTTATAATTAAAACTATATAGAATATTCATTTAGAAAAAGAAAAACATTTAAAACCAAATATTTAAATTCTGTTTTTATTTTAAATATTATATAGAATATAAGATTTCTTGATTTAATCAAATTTATAAAAGAAGAAACATTTATCCTTCTCTACAATTTTTCGAAAAATGATTATATTTATCAATCAAAAGCATTTATTGATTCTGAAATAAATAAATTCGCTTTTATTAATACTATACTCCTTATTTGTTTATTTTTTATATTTAAATCAAGAATTATATTATTTAAAACTTTAATTGAAGTTAAAGAGTATAATGATATATAAGACTATATTATTATCTATTTCATATTCCTTAATTTAATGATTGATAATTATGAACAATTTTTTATTCTTTTCTTTATTATTGAATTAGGGAATTATAATATTATTTTAGGAAGATTTTAATTATTAAAGATTCGAGTGAAATTCGATTGTTTCAATCAATATTTCGAATAATTTAAAGAGAGATTCTATACTATCTCTTATTCGAATAATCTCTTTATTATTTAATTATCCCTTTGTAAATAAAAGATTGATCAATTAATTCAATAAAATATTAATCAACAAAATAATTAATTCAAAGAATATTAAAATTGCAAAGATTTACAATTGAACAAATCAATTATAATTGGTAATATATAACAAAAATCTTCAAATATAAATACAATATAGATTTTTGTTGAAAAGGAAGAAATCCTGATTTCTTTCAAATTCAATCCATTTCTTTTTTAATCAATTATATCATTATTACAGATCTATAAATACCTCCTTTATATATCGTTTGAAATCCTCGATCTATATATATTCAAATCCGATAAATTCTAATTAGAATATAAAAAAAATAAATAAATTAAATTTTTTATTATTATTCTGAAAGAATTCGATAATATAATAGATTCTCAATGAAATAAATGATATACAGAAAAGAGAATACTGACTACCCTGATCGAATTCAAGAATACAAAAGTTCGAAAGAAACTCGATCGAGTATTAACCAAAATCGATTCAGAATCTGAAATATTATTTGAATATCAATAATATTATCGAGCTTTTTCTAAATATAAATCAAATATCTTGTCTTCTAATCAATCTTATAATTATAAAATCATATTAAAAGATAAAGAAGAACAAATCTTACATTATAGTCCACTTTACAAGATATCCTTAGAATAATTGGAAATCATTAAAGAATATATTATAAATAATCTCAATAAAGATTTCATTGAATCTAATCAAGTTCTTTATATTGCACCCGTTTTATTCATCAAAAAACCTAATAATAGTTTGAGGTTCTATATAGATTTTAGATTATTGAATTTCTTAATATATAAAGATCGGTATCCTTTCCCTTTAATTGATGAAATGCTTTTTCGGCTTTCCAATACTAAGATCTTTACCAAATTCGATATTTGTTAAGTTTTCTATTATATAAGAATGGATTCTGTTTCGAAAGAGTATACTATTTTTCGAATCCGATATAGATTATATAAATATAAGGTTATATTATTCGGATTAACGAATAGTTTTATAATCTATCAATATTATATAAATAATGTTCTATTTGATTATCTAAACATTTTTTATATAATATACTTCAATGATATTTTAATCTATTTCAAGAACGAAGAAAAACATCAAATTTATATTAAATTAATTCTCGAATAATTAAAAACTATTGATTTATAAATGGATCTTAAGAAATATAAATTTAATATTATATATATTAAATATTTAGGTTTTATTATTTCTATTAAAGAAATAAAAGTGAATTTTGAAAAGATTAAGATAATTAAGAATTGAACCTTTTTGATAATAATAAAAGGAATTTAATTATTCTTTAATTTTTGTAATTTTTATTAATGATTTATTAAGGATTACAATATAATAGTGAAATCTTTTAACAAATTTATTAAAGCAAATATTAAATTTGTATTCAACGAAGTATATCAAAACGTATTCAATATCTTGAAGAAAAAACTTATCTCCGCTTCGTTTCTACAATATTATAATCATCGATTCCCTTATATACTCGAAATAGATATATCCGATAGAATAATTGCTAATATATTATTATAATAATATAATAAAGATTAATTTCCTATAATTTATTTCTCCAAGATCATAATTATTATTGAATTGAATTACAAAGTTTATAACAAAGAAATACTATCAATCATTCGATTTCTTAATCATTGAAAAACAGAACTCGCTAATTCATTATATAAAATCAAGGTTTATACCGATTATAAAGCCCTCGAATATTTCATAATTACTAAGATTTTCAATGCCCAATAAACTCACTAAATAGAAGTTCTAATCGATTATAACTTCATCATTATATATCGCTCTGAAAAAGATAATTCTTTTATTAACACTTTAATTCATTGAATCAATAAATTGAACCTTCAGAATTATACCAAAAAAAAGAATCGTTTCTAATAACTTATTAAAAACAATCAAATTGACACTGAAATTATAAGATAAGTTTTACGAAAATATTATTCAAATGAAACAACGATTATTAGTATCAATTTGAATAAAATCGTTTCTTGATTCGATCTAATTAATTATATTATCGAAACAAATAAAACTACAGATAATTTGCTAGTATTCAGAATATAAGTTATTCAAGGTTACAAATATATATCATTCCAAAATGACCTCTTACTTTATAATAATTGTCTGATAATGCCTGATATCGATAATCTTCGAATTTATTTGATTTATGAAGCTTATAATTCCGTTTTCATTATTCATTCTAATATAAGCAAAACTTACTTTTTATTATCTTAACAATACTATTGGTCCAGAATATACAATACTATAACCAGATATATATACAATTGTTATATTTGCAAATACAATTTCGTTCTATTGTGAAAGAGGTAGGTCGAGATACATGCGTCCCGATAGCACGCTGTAAGGGGAAATGGGAATTGGAATTGATCAGATTACATTATAAAGACTTCAAGTAATAAAACTAATAGATTTAGATAATGATTTGGATTGTATACAAATGGGATACAAAAAGATTAATGAAAAACAATTGATTTCTTTTAAAGAAAAAGGAATAGAGCTTTCTTTTATATTTAATTATAAAGAATCATATAATTATATAACTACGAATTAGCTATATATTAGGCTTTGATATTCCAATTTTCTTATACCTTTTCCTTTTCTGGAATATATATTCTATTTGGTTTCAGGACAATTACAAAAAGTAAAAATCAAAGAGATTAAAAGATAATTAGATTAGGGAAAGTCAATTAAAGTATTAGCGAATTAGGGTGATAAATAATTTTTAAGATTGTCTTAAAAAAACAGTATATTTTAGGTTTTTATTGATTCAAATTTGTTTTTGTTGTTTTTTTATCAAATTCAATAGAAGTTTCAAATTCCTGAAAAGTATTTTCATTATCCTCTTTATCTCCGGTCTTTTTTGGATATTTATTCGAATATTTTGTAATAGATTTTATATTTGTAATCGGACTTTTTGATGATTCCTGAATACAATTTGAATAACGAATAGGGACTTTTGGTATTACAAACTTTTGTTCAATATTGAAAGAATGATCTTTTCTTTTATTATTAGATCTTATAAAAAGCTTCTTTGTTGAAGAATGATTTATCTATTCTTTATCTAATTTATAATTTATATTAGAGATTGAAGCGATACCTTGTATCCCAAAAGGTCCAGTTGGGGATGGATTAGATGGTATTACAGATTGATTCTGAGTTGGTTTTCGCTTTGCGATTTCTTTTCCTTTTCCAATGAGTTTCTTTGATATAGATTGAGGTTTCCCAATAGAAGATTCTCTATCAATTAGATTCATAATCTCCCAATTACCAGTGTTTTCTTTGTTAGAGAATTCATTATCTTCGAGATCCTTATTGCGAAGAGTTTCTTGCTTTTGTAAAGATATATTATAATTTGTAAATAATGATCGATCTTCTTATTACTTTTCCTTATTTTGGAATACTTCAAATTGAATGACCAAATCCATTATTACAAGATTATACTATCGTTTATATTAAAACTCGAATTCATTATCGTTGGCTTCGAGTAATCTATTTGTTATTCTTTTTATAATATTAGAATCCTAAAATAAATATCTTAAAAGGGCTATAGAAAGATGATCTTATAGGATAAAATTGATATTAAAAGAAAAGAATCGGGGGATATAAAGATTTTCTTTATTAAGTTTATTTAATTTAAAGAAAATAATTTGATTTTGGAGAGATCTTCAAAGGTTTTCATAGAAATTATTATTCTTTATATTCTTTTCGTTTGAAGTTACAATTAGATAGGAGATCGATATCAAAATCGATCTATAGGATTTAGAAGAATCGATATATCTCAAAATGGTATCTGATCGAATTACAATTGTTCAGGATTCAGATTTAATTAGAGTCCTTTAACAAAATTGATTTTTTTGTTTGGCTTTTTAGAAAGCTTTTCTTTTTATTGTTCAATCAAGATTATATTATAATTGATAAATGAAAGAATGCTTTTTTAAAAATTTCTAAATTAAATTATCGTTATTATTTAGTTTATGAGGAATAAGGATTTGATATTTTTTATAGGAGTTTTTAATCGATTCTTTTGATTTAAGAAGGTCAATTATAATAGTTATTTTTTTTAAAATTTCTTTTTGTTTGTTTTTAAAAGTTAGATGGAAAAGATTAAAGAAGGAATAACAAAGGTTAAATTTCTTATTATAATTAAGAAAACGCAATATAGGCAATGGTATTAGTATAAAATGGAACTCTTTATCCTCCCGAATATAGATAATGGTACATTATAAAGCAGGATTGTATCTTAAAAGGAATTGAATAATCGAAAAGTAATAATTCGGGAATAAATCTTTTTTAAAGATTTTGCGGAAATACTATTTGTAAATAATAAGAATATCTTCATAAATATTTCGCAAATCGAATCTATTTCTTTGTTCGAAGATATACTAAAACGAAGGGATATACAAAATAAATTGGTTTTCAAAAGATTCTCTGTTTGGTAGTTTTAATAGAAGAAGGTTATCTTTGAAAGTTTTATTAGAATCAGGGGAATAAAAGTTCCCTATTGAATTGAATTGATTAGGACTGAGAGTTTGCTTTGATTATTCCAAAGCCAAAGATTGATATAAACGGAACCAAAAGTAGAATATCTCTATCAACTTCATTTCGTTAATATATTTTCAATTCCTGATAATAATAATCAATCTGTTTTATAATTCTTTGGCCGAAATATATTTCGATTTTAGGTTAAGGAGTTTTGTTAGGGTATACAAATAGTATATATATAAAATATCTATAATAATTTATTCTTTCAATAATGCAATAACTTTTTATTCTATTTAATTGGTAATATATTTATTATTTATTAAAGAGTATTATCCTTTTTCAAATTGGTAATCTAAATCGTAAAAATAGCTTTTCAGTTCCTATAAAGAATTTAAGATTATCTTAAAATTATCGGAGGCTGAATCGTTATCGTTTGAAATAAACTCAGTATTATAATCAATTATATAATGATGAAGTATAAATCTGTTCAGAATAGATAAATGAAAAGAGGCTTTTTTTGAGAAATCAAAATGATAATCTTTCTTTTCTTATTTATCGATATTTGCGGTTGCAAATTCTGAAATTGGTATAATCGCTTAGGAATGGAGAAGTCGGCATATATAAAGAGTATCTAATATAATAATTACTTTTAATTGTTCTTTAGTATTAGATTCCTTTTCATTATTATCATTGTTAAGGGGTACCAGAATAGTTTCTGTGATAATCATTTTGTGAATAGATTTATTCTTTTATTGAGCTTCGGAGGAATTTTCGTTTTCACGATATTCTTTTAGAAATCCGAAATTATCAAAAGTAAATCTATAGATTTTAAGAACAGGATTCTATATAAAATTGTAAAAAAAAGATATCTAATCTTTTTTGTTCTTTATATTAGCTTTTGTAATGAATTTATATATAATATAGAAATCTATAGGGCTATACTTTTTGACTTTTTTATCTTTCTTTTGTATAAAGCGTTCAATTATATACCCGTTTAGAAACTTTATAAGGATTTAAGGGTTAAAATGAAAAGTGTAATAGATTATATTCGTTCTTATTGAAATACTATTTAAACTTATATTTTCCAATTAGAAACAAACGAAAGCTTTTCCTTAAACAATTGTTCAAATTCTTTTGAGATTTTTAAAACCTTCTTTGATTTTATTATAATATTATTCGATAAATTGAATTATATTATTGTTTTTAGTAAAATAATCAATCTTGAAAAGATCAACCGCTTTATAAAGCTTCTAATCTTCGATTCGATCTTTTATTTTATTTGTAAAATCTTTAACAAGGTTAGCAATATTTATAAAGTAATTGAATTATTATTCAAAAGTATTATATTTTTCTTTAACTTCAAGAGTTTCAATGAATGTGAATACTTCGATTTCGCTATTAAAGGAATGATTTTTGTATCGAACAAAAAAAGAAATGTTATTGTTAATAAAGCGAAAGGCTATAGCTCGACCAAATTCCCCTTTAGATATTATATCAAAACTTAAATAAAAGTTTGTGTGAATAATAAAATGAATATAAATAAAGAATTGATAATTTCAAATCAAGTTATTAGAAAAAGCAGATTTTAAAGAGAAAATATTGAACTATTCAAATACTGTTTAGGAATTGTTTATAAATTGTTCAAAAATGAGGTTGATAGTATAATAAATTTTTTCAAAAAGGATTTAAATACTTTTTCCCTTTTAAAGATTATAAGATTTTCTTTATTAAACTTTTTAATTGATGATTAAAAGTTTGTAATAATAATTCCTTTTCGATTTGTTATATTTGCTTTTTTCTTTTTGATTCTATATCATCTTGTAATTGGGTAAAGAATAATTCTTAGTTGTTTGTTATCTTTTGTTTGAAAGATTATGGATACTTAGAAATTCAATTCTTTTGATTTATCCATTCATACAAATCCTTAGAATTGTTATTTACAAAGAGATCTAAGTACAAAACATATTTCTTGAGATAGATATTTATATAGGTTTTATTAAATGGGGTATCATTTATTTCTTTAAAGATGTATATAGAAAGACCCTTCAACTTCTTTATCATTTTATAAAGTTTATATTATTTGAAAGCAAGTTTTGTATTACAAGATATATCGATTTTTGACCAAGGGTTGTAATATAGAACTATATCTTTAATTTGAATATTCTTATCCAGTATTTTGTAATCGAGATTATATCGAAGTTTATCATCTTTTCTATAATATTATTTGCAAAAAATTGCTTTTTCAATATTTTCATCTAATATTTTTAATTATTATACTTTAATGATTAATAAATCTTTCCAGATTTGTATACTTTCCCAATCAAGGATTCTTCAAATTGTATATATAATTTCAAAAGGTAATATAGCTTTTCGCTTATAGATCAATTCAAATGATGTTTTGTTTATCAATTTATAAATTGAAATATGATTAATGAATAATACTATTTCTAATTATTCAGATTATTTATATCCTTTTTATAATAAACGGGAAAATACTTCCGCAATAGAATGATGACCTCTTTTCATTATTCTATTAGTTTATGGATAATAGACTGATATCTTGATTTTGTTAACTCTGTACTTTTTACAATAAGCAAATATAGCGCCTTTATTCTCAGGCCCTTCATCCATAATGATTTCTCCAAAGAGACCATAATGATAGATTACTTTATAAAGAAACTTGACAACCATTTTCAAAATAGTATTCTGTAAGGTTTTAGCTTCCATTTAATCATTCAAATCTTTTTATAGAATAATAAAATATTTGAATCTATAATCATTAAGTATTTTTGTAATATCCATACCAACTTTATATCAAATACTTGAGGCCCAAATAACAATTATTGGTTCACTTATTTGTTTAAACAATTTGAATTAATAAACGGAACAAAAAGTCATTCAATTTTTCATATCTTTGTATATTCTATTCCATTAATAACAATTATGTATTTTAGTATATAATAACTCTAGATCCTTATAACCAAATTTTTTATATACTCAAATCATAATTTTTATTTTTTCGATTAAATCGTTGTTTATTATTATAAAGGCAAAAGGTAATTCATCTCCCCGGATTCTGAATAGATAATGATTTTTTATACAAAAATTGAAAGCTTTTTTTTTGAAAGCTTATCAATCCTTTATTGGTATATTTTTAGGTTTCTATAGCATAATAATATATTAAACGATCATTTACATCCTTTCATTTCTGTCTTCCAAAATTTGAAACGGTTTTAAAATTTTGGAGCCATTTATATTCATCACTGAATCTATCCGCAACGAATTCAGGTCTGCAATAATCGAATCATCAATATCTTCTTTATATTCCTCGTCAATATCGTTTAAGACAATTCGCAATTATCGTAATAGAATATCTGTAATAGTGTTTTTATTTCTAGGAATATGTCTAATATCAAAATCGAAGAACCTGATCCAAATAATCCATTTTATAATTAAAATATTAAATAGATCTATAATTGTTCTATTTAATTAAATTACAAATACATTCGCATCAATTTCTAAAAGAAAATGAATACTATAAAGATCTCTTTTGTATTTTTGTAAAACTTTGAATATTCTTTTATATTCTCTTTTAATAATATTATAATTCTATTTAATATAATTCTATATACCATTTTTATATTTAGCAACAATGCGAGATTTATTATTATATATTTGATCTAGAATAGTTCCTTATCCTATCAAACTAGTATCGATAGCAAATACAATGATTCTAATTCCAGATAAGTAAATCAATAGAAGAAAAATTGGAACCGAAGTTAATTTGTCTTTCAACAAAATCATTGCAATATTATAATTAATAATCCAAATGAATTCTATATCTTTTTTCAATAATATATAAAAAGATTTTATAATAATAACGAAATTCTTTATTCAAAATCAATAGAAGATATATATTCCAAAGAATATTCTAACTTCATGATCGTTCGAGCAAGATGGTCATTCAAGTATTTTAATGATTTTGATAATATCAGAACTTCTTCCTTTAGAATTGATATAATAACTTACAATTCAGATTCTATTATAATACCATTTAGATTTGATATTAATAGTATATCCTATACATTCAATATATTCTATTATAGCGTCCAGGTTTTTTAGGTGCTCAATAACAAACTTCCTTAATCCAGATTCAATTTCAATTTCATTATATCGAATTCTAGAACCCTTAATTTCAATATCATTTAAATAAAGTATAACAACATCAAGTATAATATTCTATAATATCCTTAATACAATCTTTACAAATTGAACGACCGAATTAGTAGCCCTTTGTAATAAAATAATGAACCTTATCAAATCAAAAAAGATTATAATAATAATGATATCTTTATTCTTTTTATCTAAAGATATTTGATTATATCCAAAAAAGAAATCAATCAAGGATATTAATAAGCATCCAATTATTTGTTTAACAAATTCCTTTAAATTTAAAGGTATATTTGTATTTTGCAGGGTTATAATATTTACTTTTATTATTACAATAACAATATAATATTTGTCAACCTCGCTTTTTTTAATTAGATATTAAGGATTTCGATATAGTCCTTTTCCTTTCTTTAATATACTTCGTTTAATACAATCTCTTATTATTTCAATAATTATTAATAAAAGGGCTTTAGAGAATACAAAACCAAAAGCTTATCAGACCTTATATAATATTATCTTGATAATTTATAACAGGGCAATTGAAAGTTTGATATTGCCGATTTTCGTTTAATCAAAAGCTAATATTACTTTTCGATTCTATAGTAATATAAAAAGAAATTCTTTTTCATATTTCCAAAGTATATCTCCAATATCTAATAATATTAAACATTTTTGTATCAATTGGAAACCTTCAGATTTGATATTGAAATATAATATCAAATACTTCGAAAAGGGATCTGATAATTGATATTTAAAGTGTTTTACGTATTCCAATTCTAACCAATTAGAATCACCTTCTGGGATTTCTTTATTGATATATTTTATTTTGTTTGAGGATTTTATTTTGTTTGAGGATTTTATTTTGTCCTCCTTTTTCTTATATATATTATTGACCAGGATGAGAATTTCGGATTTGATATCGATTAGTTTCTTTTAGGCATCGTTTTCTACCTTAAGTTTTTTTAAATCGAAATAAATATTATTAATAATAAAGTATTCCTGAAATCCCTTTAATTCCGAATCCTCAATATTATCAAATATATCTTCGATATCAAAATCAAAACCAATTCGAACAGTATCCATATTGAACTCTATAGAATTTAAAACCATCTTAAAATTTGAAATATCAATTAAGAATTCTAGGAAATGGTTTTTAACGAATTCTTCAAATTTCCCTTCATTTTTAATGATATCTAAGACTTTTGGAAAATTACTAATACAATCCTTAGGATTTACACCATTTATTCTTTTCCCGATTTTTTAAGATCAATCTTTATAATATCTACTTTATGTTTTGGTTTAATCGTTTAATAATTAATTTTATTAATATTATTATTATTAATAATCTATATAATCTATTTATCTCCTTTATATTCAAAATCGATCTTTCCTGTAAATAAATATAGCATCCCTAGTAATAATGAATCTTTAACATTATTCAAAACGAAAATATCGATAACATTTTTAACTCCTTCAAAATTGATTTCTATATCTTCAATCAATCTATACAAAATAATAGTATTTCTATTAAGGGTGATTATTGTTACTTTATATTTATATATTATAAATCCCAATTTTCTTACAACTTTCAGGTTTATCATATTGATTATTGATCCCGAATCGATAATACCGTTAATCTTGATATTCTTATTTGTAAGGATTACAGTAATAATAGATATATTATATATTTCTTTTAATTGATAATTAAAGAAAGTATTTAAATGATTAATAATTGCTAAAACTATTGCAGTTTTTTCGGCAGGGATTTCTGAATTTCTGAAAAGCTTTTTTTATTCTTCGATATCTGCAATTAATATTTTTTTAAGAGTTTGTTTAAAAAGATTTAGTATATATGTGAGAATAATTTTAATTATTATCGGGATTTCGATTCTGCAAATCCATTCCAAGATTTCTGTTGGGGATTTTATAGTATAAATAGTGATTAATGTTTGCTTTTTTATTTTTGAGGATTTAATATAAAAGTTAAATGTTTTATCCTTTTGTATTATACTATTTTCATCGGGTTCAGGAAGGCCCTCCCCTTCTTGAGATTCTTTTGCTTCGTTTTTTTCGCTTTCATTAATATCCATGGTTTTATTTTTATTAAAGAATTCTTTCTTTAACCTCTTCTTTTCAATTTGATTCATTATTTTAAGCAATACCTTTCGAAGAATGCTTAACAATTTTTGGGATTTATCAATTTTGTTCCATCCTATCGATTTGGACTTTTTAGATAATCGACCTTGTGGTCTTAAGGCTTCTTTAGGTTGGATAATTGTATTGACATTAATAATTTCCTTTTTTCGATAATTGATATTATTTATAAATATATTCTTTATGATTTCAATACTAAAGATTCCGAGATTCGGCGAACCATTCTTAGTATTAAGTTTCTTTAATCGCTTCTTTTATTGACCAAGCTTATAAGTTTTTGTATATATTTCAATTTGATGATTCTCTAAGGAATCCTTTTGCTTGAAAATTGAGAAAGGGTTAGAATATCTTTTAGGATTAAATATAAAGATTCTGTATTTGTTATAATGATATAGTTCAGTATTAATATTATTAATCTTTTTAGGGCAATTTTGTTTCATAATGTAATTATCATTATAAGGAGATCTTCTAAAGTAATAATAATAGAGATAATCCTTTTTGTAAGTTTCATTTATATCAAAAAGAATTCCTTTTTGTTCATTTTGAATGGAATAATCATTATGTTTTGTATTGTCTTTTCGATAAATAGTTTGATATTGTAATGACGAGAAGGATAACTTCGAGTCCCTTATACCTTTGATTCTCGCCTTTAGATAATTTATACTGAATTTATCCAAAAGGTTAATGATTTTATTTATAACGTTCTTTATCTTCTATCCTTAAGAATAAGATTTTGTATTAATATCGGAGATAAATAAGGTTTTCATATATTCATGTACGATCTGGGAAATAGTAGCTTGATGAAATTTAGATCTTTTGTAAATTCAGGCGATAGAATCTTCAGAAAAGCATTATTTGTAGGCTTCGTTTATCATTCTTTTAAAGTTTATAGAAGCAGAATCATTGAGATCAACTTTAAACTATCTAACAATCTTCTTTCCTATTTGGGTATACAGGCCATACAGGAATATCCTTTCAGTTTCGAATTCGGTGATTATATGATTATTAATGAGTTGAGTAGCCGAAAGTATAAATTTGATAATATAATTCTTCATTATTATTGGGTTTGTATTATAATCTTCTTTATTCTTATTATATTAATTATCAACAAATTGATTAAGAAAGTCTCAGGTGCTTGTTATTTACTGGATATCGTAATCGCGAAAGTATCGGAGTAATATTAATCTCAACCTTTCTTTCCAATTATATCTAATAGGGTTGTATTCTGGTATAAGTTTGATTTGGACAATAATAGTATAGTTATAATACCAAGGAAGTCGAATTTATATTTCCTTATCGGATATACTATAATCAATTTACAAGATATCTCAAATTGTAAGGAAGTCAGATATATTGATCCCATTGAAAATGGGGGTAGTAGTATTTTTAATATATAATATAATAAAGAATATATATATATGATCTTTAATTCGAATAGCAAATGGAATTTTTGGTAGGTTTTGTTGTTATTGGTTTACTTCTTTTTCTTTTTTGGTTTTCTTTGTTTTTTCTTCTTTTTTAATAGGATTTCTATTATTATCAATAAAGAATTCTTTAATGGATTTAAAAGGATTAATAATTGAAGTAATGATACTATCCTCTGATCCTTAAAGAGTATTTTATAGGAGATTTAATCTTGTAAACAGATCAAAGTTATTTATTATATTATTATAATTTGATTGAAAAGTATCCGATTTGTTAGAATCTGATTCAATATTTGGTTTTCGATAGTTTTCAATATTTATAGTTTTCTTTTAATAAGTTTCCAAAAGAAAAGAAAAGATATATATAATCCTTTTTAGGGTTTTCCTTTTTTCAAAGGAATGCATAAGTTTCAAATCCCTCAACTAAAAGTTTTTTAAAACATATCTTAAATTTTTGATTGCCGATATCAAGAATAGTAATTTAGCGTACTATGTCTAATCCTTTTTATTGCTTCAATATACATTTAGGTATTCAAATAGCTTTAGAGGTATATAAGGCGTTCAAGGTCCTTCAATATGATTGGTCGTATTCAGTCAAGATCGTCCTCGGGATTAGAGTTTTCTTGTTTACAGAGATAAATGATTCGTTTATAAATAGGGATTCCATTATATTTGGAGTTTTAATATATTTTTGGCATTATTAACTATATCCCCGAGTAAAATCTTTGTTGATATATTCCTTTCAAAATGAAGAATAGAATAATAGTTCTATTGAAAAATAATTTGTTTTCGATATAATGGGTAAATATGAATAAGGGAATTTCGATGATCAAAACTTTCTCACTCAGAGTTTGACAATTCCATATTTTTGAAAAGATTATCCTTTTAGGATCAATCCTATTTCTTTATCTACAAATTGCTAATTCTATTTTCTTTTCAATTATAATTTCCTTATAGATATATTTGTACAATATAAACCATATAATTCGAATCCGGTATAGGTCATTATTGTAAAAGAGATAGATCGAGATACATACGTCCCGATAATACATTACGAAGGGAAATAGGAATTGGAATTAATTAAATTATATTATAAAGATTTCAAGTAGTAAAATTAGTAGGTTTAGATAATGGTTTGGATTATACATAAATAGGGTACAAAAAGACTAGTGGAAAACGATTGATTTCTTTCAAGGAGAGGGGAGCAGAGCCCTCTCTTATATCTAACTACGAAGAGTCATGTGACCATATGACTACGAACTAGCTATGTGTTAGGCCTTGATATCCCAACTTTCTCACACTATATGATCATATCCCTGATTTATTATATCCATTTTCAATTCCTAATCGAATATAGTAATATATCATTATAGATTATTATAATTTTAATAAAAATAAATATGAATATAACAATGTTTTAATTATTATTGATTGATTGATGAAGCAAGTTATCTCTATATCTTATTATAAATCAATTGATACTCAAATTCAAATACAATTATATCTCTATTATGTTGGATTTTGGATCATACCGTATATCTAAGTATAGGACTATACTATAATGAGATTAGCCTGCACATGATTCTACCGAATCACACAACCTGTATAATAGCTTCTAACCAGATAACCTTAGAATAATAAGGCTTTTCCATCTATTTAATATAATTTATTAATAGATTATAAATCTAGATTCTGTATATTATTATATAATTTAGGATTAATTTTTTGGGGTGAAAAATCAAGTCCTCGATAAATCCGGTAAAGTAGATGAGTAAGGTCGATATAGTTGAATAAGGAAGTCTGTTATACTAAATATATTGGTAGAATTGAATTTCAATAATATAGTTAAAATGAGGAAATCCGTTATACTAAATATATTGGCAGAATTGAATCCCAATAATATAATTAATATAGGAAAGTCTGTTTTAGAAATTACTTAAACAGAAGATATTATTTTTTTACATTTTTTTTTTGATAATTCGAAAATCAATCGATTCCTTCGATATCTTTTTTTCTCTTTCGAAAGTTTTTTTGCTTTATATCGATGGCAATGATAAGAAATAAGTATTTTGTAAAACAAAATAAACCTTTCGAAATTTTTTCAAAATAAGATTCAAATATTTCTGTTCTTTGAATATTTTCGATTTTTATATAATTAATAGATTCCTTATAGAAAATCTAATAAAAATATTGGAGATTATATTTCTAATATAGTTTTTAAAGGAACTATAAAATCTATATTTGTTTTCGTTTTAGATATTTTGGGGGATTCGTTTTTAAAATTTATTATATCCTTTTGTTTGATTTTAAATGATTATAGATTTACTTTGTTTTTGATTCTATTGAAATGGATTTATCAACAAAATTTAAGATAATCTTAAATTTTGCTCCTAATACAGATTCAGGGTCTGTAGAAGTTGATTCTTAAATTAGAACCTTTGAAATAATAAATTCGATATCTAAAATATCTTTGGAAAAAGATTCTTAGTTTGTTTTCTAGATATTGCCATCTTCATTTTTATTATATTCTATATTATTTGTATTGAAAAGATATTATTGTTTTTTGTTTTGAAGAATAACGCTTTTGTTTTAAGGGAATATTTTTTATATTTCTTTTAAGGATTCTTTGTTAATATTCAATTCTTTCTTTAATTATTATCCTTTTATATTATTATTTATATTTTCGATATCTTCTTATTTTTCTTTTTGTAATTATGATTGTTAACTTCGTTATCTTTTGATATATTGTTTATTATATATCACTTCAATATTACTTTATTCTTACCTTCAGATTAATGTTATTTTGTTGTATCTTTATATTCAATATTTACAATGATAATTATATTGATGGTTATAAAGAAGAAAAAAAGTATCCCTGGTAAGGGAGCTGAAGGTGGAATCGGAGACAATTATAAAAGGAACCGGAGGTGGAATCAAAAAAGGAGATTATATACTGAAAGATATACAGAGCGATATATTAAAAGAAGCGAATGATTATATTAATAGTAGAAAGATATATATCCAAATAAAAGGAATATTAAACTCCGTTATATAATATATGAAAACTATTAAATACCTAATCAAATATAATATTAGAGGTCGATAGATATTATAATATTAGAGGTCGATAGATATAATAGTTCCCTGAAATAAGAACTATTAATTAGTAGTTTACCAATTATCCTAATTGATAGCTAATTATATTTTTGCTATAAAAGAAAAAGTTATAAATATAACTTTATAAAATATACTATCTTATTAGAAAAAGGTATCTGTACTATAGTATAGGACTGAAGGTTTTAGCCCAATACAATTGAAGGATTGGGAACAGGAAAGATAGATTTCCTTTAATTTTTATTATAAAAAGAAAAATACTGATTATCCTTTAAAGATTATTATATTATCGTAAAGCAATTATTCTATTCGAATCTTATTAGATCTTGGGTCTTGAAAGATCTAGCAAAGGAATGATTATTCAATATTATTAACTTTCTATTTTCAGACTAACATTGTTCAACTCGGTTTAAATCAATTGTAGTATTTATAGTTTAACCCTTTCTATTTTTATATATATTACACTCCTAAAGGAATATTGGATTTTGGATCATACCGTATATCTAAGTATGGGACTATATTATAATAGAATTAGCTTGCACATGATTCTACCAAATCACACAACCTGTATAATAGCTTCTAACCAGATAACCTTAGAATAATAAGGCTTTTCCACCCACTCAATATGACTTGTTAATATATTATATATATCGATATTATAATCCCTTTGACATTATAATATCGGATCGCAACCTTCAATTTATATTATAATTCTGGAAGGAATTCAGCCAAATCCTAAGAACCAATCTTAAACTATTCATTATTCATTATCCCCAAATTGATAATTAAATTGAGATTTATAATCAATATTTTTAATAATGGTTAAAATTGTTTATTAATTATTATTAAAACAATTAATCAAAATTCCTATCTATAATAAATTATATATAATTTACTTTTTTATATAACTCCTTAAAAGGATTTATACTTTATAAAATCTTATATAAATATACATCGAAATATATATAAGAATAAAAGGAAGATATTAATAAATCAACAAATAATATAAATATATATAATATTTGTATATATATAAAATATAATAGATTAACTTTTGTATAAATAAAAAAAGATTTATTATATACCCAAACCAAAATATCGAAATCTATGAATATTTATTAATATAAAATCAATTTCGATATCAAGGATTATATATAATTCAATATAAAAAGTTATTCTATTCAAAAATTATCCAAAAAATTGGACTTCCCAATTCAAAGAAGATTCAAAATCATTAATCGATCTAGGAGTTCTTTTAAACTCGAATTCCTAATTACAATGAAAATTCATTCTGTTTTCCTTCCAAATCGATTATATAAAATATATAACGATCCTTTTCTTGATTAAATATTTGAACTATCTTTATTTATTAATATAATTAATAATTCGAAATAAAAAATAGAAAAGATTTTAATAATAAAGAAAATACAAAAAACCTTATTATACAAAATCTTGTAACTTAATAACGATACCGATTTTACCTAGTATTCTATTTTCGATCTTAAAATATCACTATACCTTTTATACGATTTTCATCTGGTCAATTCAATATTGTTTAATCCTTTTAATCGATTAATTGATTAAATAAAGTTTTATAAAAGTGAAAAGAATAATTATAATTATATAAATAACGATTCATTTATAAAACCAAAAAAAAGAAAAATATTCTTTAATTCAGTAGACTAAATATTATGATTTTATGATAATATATATATATATAATTGTGAAAAGATTAAAAATTTATATAAATTCGAAGGAATTTGATTGTATATATATATAATCCGAATTTTATATAATAAACAAATTGTTATTATTAAAATAATATAAAGATAATATATTTCAAAAAACTTATATTTATAATCATTTCAAAAATCATACAAAGGAAAACTTGAATATAATAAAAACGAAATATAATATTATCCCTATCGATTTCATTCAATTTGATTAATTTGATTAATTTGATCGATTAATTTGATCGATTTCGGAATTGATTATATTAACTATTCATTATCATTATACTATAATTCAATCTCCTTTCCTTTTCTATTGAAACTTTTTCCTTTCAGAAATTCCCTAAATCAAGGAGAATACAAATCAATATTAATTTAATCAATTAATGAACGATTTAATCGATTTGATTAATTCATTTATCATTTTAATCAATTTGATCGATAATTTTGATCAATTTAATCAATTTCCAATAAATTAATCAAATCAATCAAAATGACCAATTTAATTGATTTAAAGCTTATAAATTTTCACAAAACCTGGTTTCCAATGAAATAGCAATAAAACAAAGGAATGAAATATTCAAAGATAAACTTTTCCGAAAGAAAGAATAATATTACGAATCATAAACCATAAAAAATTAACCATATAATACCTTTTATTTCCTATATCAATTTATAAATTAATCATCCGTATACATACATTACAAATCATACGATTTAATATAATAAAATAATAACCTTAATAATACATATATATAATCCCACAACCCACAAATAGGTATTTGTATATATATATCTAATCGTTTCTTATAAACTATAATTCTTCAGTTGTAGATTCTAAAGAACATAATTGACCCTGTTTATTCAGTTCTACTACGGCTCTTGTGCGTCACAATTATTACGAATAATCAAATCATTATATAATATATTAGAAACCGGAAATCATTAATTCGGCATTTACCACAACCATCATTTCATTACACTCCAAATGACCTAATCAATCTACGATCCCTATCTAATATATACTAAACAAAAAGATGAAGCATTTGAATTAATAGGACTTTAAATAAATAATACAATCATTATAATCAATAAAGTATTCATAAATAGAGAATAAAAAGAACTCGAAAATATAAAATTTCTTATAAAGAATTGAAAAACTTTATTATCCAAAAACCCCTTCAAATTCAACGGAATTATTATCACTTAAATAAACAACAGTTTTATTTATATCAATTAAGAAAGATAATATATAAATCTATAATTCATCAAAATATAATCAATTAATATTTATAATATAAAAAGTAAAGTTCGAAAAAATACAATTCCAAAAAACCAATATATTATTCAATATACAAAAAAAGCTTATATTTCGATAATATATTAATCAAAAGTATTATTCGCTTTTTCTTTTATTACCCAGATTATCAACCCCAAAAAGAAAGATACGAAATTAATGAATAAAACAATTCAATAATAAATAAACAATTCAATCAAAAAACTGAAATTCGTATTATTCGATCTCGATTCATTGAAACTAATAGTATTTATAAATATATCATTCACTAACAATCGAAATCTATCTTTGTAAATCGAATATATTATTGTATTAATAAACAAAAACAATAAAACAAATCTAATTCATTAATTATTTATTAAATACAAAAGAATCATTAAAAGTATATTAATATCAGAACTTTATAATATAATTTTAAAATTCGATATTAGTATAATACTCAAAAGTATTATCAAAGATATATTATCAAAACAAAAAGTACTATTAATTATATATACAGATTCGAAATCATTTTATAATTGTTTTACAAAACTAGATTCAATCCAAAAGAAAAGATTGATAATCGATCTAATAGTTTTATAGTAATTATATGAACAAAGGGAAATAATAGAAATCAAATGAATTAATAAAGAATTTAATCCTATTAATATAATAATAAAGGCAAAATTATATCAGATTTTTAGAGATTTTATAGAGAATAATATAATCAAGGTTAAGGTTATAGAATAAACAGAAAGATTAGAATATAATAAAAAGAAAATGATATAAATATAAGAATCAAAGAATGAATACAAAATAAAATTTATTATAAATATATATTTAATTTATTGAATATATAATCATTTTATATATAAGATTGATTCGAATAAAGAAACAAAACAAAAGCTAAAACTGGAAAGAGTATTTATTTGTTAGGTATATATATTCCTGGAGTATACAATACTTCGATTTTAAGAGAAGTTGCCAATATCGGAATATAAATTATGTATATAATAAGGATGGTAAGGATAATAAGAATGATAAGGATGATAAAGATGGTAAGGATTATATACGTACTAATGTTTACATTAGTACTTCAACATATATTATTATATAGTTTTTTACCCTTTATAGATTCTAATTCTCTAAGTAAATCAAAACGTATCAAAAACCACAGAGTTCCATATATTCGTTGATAAGCTTCACTTCCCCGTATATAGTTATTCCGACAATTTTATAAACAAAAATAAGAAAATAATCCAATATAATTAAATTAATATCTTTATTAAACTTTTTATATATAATTTATATTGGAAATGAGGCCATCATAGGATTAGAATTGAGGTCACGAAACCACAATGGTGCACAGATCATATTTGGGGATAACCTCAATTCTACTTCTATTAGAATTATAAATCCTTAGTTCAATTTATATAATCAATAATACTATTATTTCCTGTATCAAAAGTTAATAGGTTATAAAATCCGGTTGCACAATAGTGATTAGAAAGCAAAACAAATCGAGAAAGGATTAGTATAATTAATAGGAATGAAACAAAGTGAAAATCAGAATTTTCATATAATACTATTAAAGCAAAGTTGAAATACAATAATACAATTTATAATTCACAATATCATAAGCTAGAGCAGAAAGCAATCTGCACAATACCGATATAGAATTATAGCAAAAGCGAAAAGCAAATTTGTATAATTACAAAAAAACATATTATAATACAATCTTATGAATTTTTTTATTGTTTTATTTTTATATTTCTTTATTATTTTGAATTTATTTGTTGTATATCTTTTTTTTAAAATTGTCTTAAAAATTTGAAGACTATCTTCGATACCCATCAAATAGTAAGAAACCTTTATAATATCGGAATCAAACAACCCTTCGAAGTTTGATCAAAACAATTATGAGCAATGGTTCAGACAAACAAAGATACAATTGAAAAGGAAAAGATGGTTTTATACAATTGATCAAATATTAAACGAATATATATAGATTACAGGATCTAATACAGTATCTGCTTATAAGATCAATGGTTATATATATTACAATATCGAATTGAAATCGGAATATTTAAAGGACAAAGCGAATACATTATTATATATTTGTATAATATTCAATAATGACAATAAAGCCCTTATCAACGAATATTCAACAATATATACACTCTGGAGATATTTTAAATCAAAATATACTAGAGTCAATGCAATTATAGTTAATATATATATAACGATAATCCAGAACTTCAAATTCCAATCCAATACCCATTCCAACATAATCATTATCGAAATTTGAAACAAATTGAAAGAATACAAAAGGAAACTAGGAACTGTAAATAAAAGCTATCAATCAATATATCAAAATACTACCTTATTCTTAATTTTAATATATAATCTTCCAATCGATTATTAAGGAATAATGAATATATTGGATATCCAAATCAGCTTTAATATCGACAATAAGATTAAGTATTTATAGATTAAGGAATTTCGTTTTAAAAATGAATCAGAGCTAACATAAATTGTGAAAAAATCTAGATATACTTTTCGACACCAAGAATCAGATTTTGAAACCTTAAATAATATTTGTGATCTATATCAAAGAGAAGATCATTATATACAAGACTGTCTATATTTAATACAAACTAATAAACTCCTTCATAGTTATCTTTATTACCAAAAAAGAAGGGGATCACTAAATCTGAAGAAGATCCATTTCAATAAAAAAGATCAAATACATTTTATTAACAATATTTTTGAATCAGATTCTGATATTAAAGATATAATAAAGGAAGATTATAATTTGATAAAGGAAATCATTAGTAAGGTTTCCTTTAATAAATAATATACTGATATAGATACTTCTTTATATATATTTAATCAACCTTTATTATTTAGATTAATAGAATTTATTATTAAATAAAAAATAAAGATTAATAGGGGAGTGATATATTATTGCCATTAAGATTTAATGAATATAATATACAAAGATAATTTTAAAATACTACTTTCAAATATATTATATATATTAGGGCTAGGAATAAATTTATTATTAGAAAAAAGGATCTGTGAAATAAGGTTGCAAAAGGAATTCAATTTTTATTATATATATTTTAAGAAGGATAATAAAAAAATCATCTGTGTTAGAATACAAAATGGAATATATATGGTTTTATATATGATCAAAGGATATAAAGATATAGTTTTCTGTTTTAATATATATCAAAATGATCAGGAAAAAGGCTTTTTTTTAGAGATAATCGATAGCACCAAAAATATCGATAACGAATTAATATTCAAGGAGAAAGAGAAATATTTATTATAGTATCAAAAATTCAACCATCTAGATCCAAACAAGATCAAGAATCTATACAAGGTATCCAATATAACCAAACCGATAAAGATCTCAATTGAATTAGATATCTACGAAGTGTATATATTCATCAAAATGATCAATCATATTCCGAAGCAATTGAGTCTATACAAATCAAAGAGACTCGAACTTATATATTTCGATGTTATAGAATCATTCCCAAAATCGATTCGAGGGAATCATTATTTCATATTGATTATTGATAGTTATATAAGAATAAATTGGATTATATTATTTAAATAAAAAAACGATATAATTCAAACATTGAAAACTTGGAAAAAGGAGATGGAATTAATTACTAAAGAAAAGATCATTACAATCAAGACTGATAATACATTAGAACTCCTATAAACTATTCGTGAATGATCATCAAATATACAATCCGAAATTACAACAATTGCCTTTTCATATCAAAACAAACCTGCAAAACGGAATATAAGGATTGTAGAAGTAGATATAAAAGCAATACTAAAAGAAACTGGATTATCATTAGAATTTTAGAACAAAGTTATAGAATATGATACTTATATTAGGAATTGCATTAATATTGATCCTGATATAAATAAAATAGATCGATTTTCTATAAAAGTTTTTATAAATATAATATTAAATATAAAAATGTACAAAGTTTGGGGAAACAAATATTATATTTATATCAATTTTAAGATTATTTCGAAAGGGTAGAGATACAATAAATTACAGAATACTTCGAGAATCGATATATTCCTAAGATATTCAAAAGTTATGAATAAATATATTAAAATATATTCTTCAGAATTAAATTATATATTTCGATTAAACAAAGTAATTATAAATGAATCTCATTGAAAAAAAGATTTGGATTTTAAATTAAGAAATTGTAAATCAGATTTATAAGAAATAAAAAATATAAAATCAAATCGAAAACCTTATAGTAGATCAACAATAAATAAAGCATTTTTTCCATTCTCAATATTAAATGCAATATTTGTATCATCTTCATTCCAAATATTCTCTTCAACAGATATTATATCGAATTCAGTAATTATATTAAGCATTCCAATTATCAAATTGAAACCAAGTAAATTAGATATATCAATATCAATATACAATAAAGATAAAGATAACAATATCCAGAAAACAAATCAAGAATCTTTTTCCAAAAATACTTTAAATATCGAATCTATCATTTCAAAAGATCCAATCCAAGAATCAACTTCTACAAACCCTGAATTTATATCAAAAACAAAATTTAAAATCATCTTAAATTTTGTTAATAAATCTATTTCAACAAAATCAAAAAATAAAGTAAATCTATAATTATCTGAAATCGAATAAAAGGATAAAATGGATCTTAAAAACGAATCCCCAAAATATCTAATATAAAAACAGAAAAGAGATATAAAATAAAATCCTGAAAAAGAATAGAAAAGTAAGATTATAAAGATATTAATTGCGATATTTATATAAACCAAAATTCAAAAAAGTATAGAATATATTATAATTATAATTCCAATTATTTACAAAATGGACTTTTATATCAAAGATAAGATTGTTTCAGATTTCATAATTTCATTGATAAATATAGATAATATAGAAAATATAGTATATCCGGTCAAAGAAGTTCTAAAAATCAAAATACCAAGAATTTATAAAGAAACAATATCGGATCGAGAATATTTTGAAAAATGAAAGGAAGTTATTCAAAAAGAAATTATATCCTTGATTCAAAATAGTATTTGGAAAGAATATATACTCTTTAAAAAAAGTAATTTGGTTTCGACGAAATAAATATTTATAGTTAAAATCAAGGATAACAAAATAAAACGATTCAAAGCAAAATTAGTAACTCAAAAGTTCAATCAAATACTAAAAAAGGATTACAACGAAACATTTATATCAATAATGAAACTAAATATATTTAAACTATTTCTAATTATTATTGCAAAGGAAAATTTAGAATATTCATATTTCGATATCAAAAACGCCTTTATCGAATTACACTTGAAGAAAGAGATCTATTTCGAATTATTCCAAAATATCAAAATCAAAAAGGGATATATATTATGAACCCTATAAAGCCTATATAATTTGAAGCAAACTAAAAAGGACTAAAGTTTACTATTGAAGAAAAAGCTTTTAAATATAGATTTTGTACAAAGTTTAGCAGATCTATATCTATATACATCCAAAGACTATAATATAATATTATTAATATATATCGACGATATCGTTATTACATCATATACATCATCGCAAATCATTTGGTTCGATAAAAAGCTATCGGTTTGTTTTAATATCAAAAATCTAAAGGAGATTAATAAGATCCTAAATATTAAAATCATTCACAATAAAAAAATATATATATTAATTATAAATCAAAAAGAATATCTCGATATTATACTAATCAAATATAGTATTATATATGAACAATATCAAACCAAGAAACTATCAATAATGAATTATATCCATCTCCGGCCAATAACCGATAACAATGAACTGATAGATATGAACGAATATCAACAACGAATAGGAAATATGATTTATCCAATAATATATATTCGATCAAATATAACATTCTCAATTGAAAGATTTTTACAATTTATAACAAAACCAATAAAATATTATACTATAACTTTGAAGAATCTAATATAATATCTATAATCAACAATCAAATAGAAATTATAGTTCAGGCCAAAAAGAGTACAATCTGATATCTGCAAAGAATATAATATATTTGATAATATAATAAAGATATATATAGATATAGATTAAATTAATAATAAATATAATCGGAAAAGTATTTCAAAAAGAGTTGTGATATTCTATAAAGGCTTTATATCATAGACTAACAAAAAACAAATATCTATAACTACCTCTAATACAGAATCAGAATATATTGTAATAATAATATTCATCAAACAAAGGAGATAAATTATACAAATATTCAAAGATCTATTCAAATCAAATTATATTGAAAAGAATAGAGATATAATTCAAATACTTAATAATAATCAAAACATTTTAGTTTTAATTAAGAATCTATATTTATATAAATGATTTAAATATATAAATATCAATTATCATTTTATCAAGGATTTAATAAAAAAGAAAAAAATCGCTACTAATTATATCAATATATACAATATAATTATCGATAGAATGATAAAGTTTTATATAAGGATTGCTTTCGAAAGATTCAAGAAAATATTGGGATTAGTAATCTAGAAAGATCGAATAGGATATCCTTAATAAAGGAATATTGGAAATGAGATTATTATAGGATTAGAATTGAGATTACAAGACCATAATAATGCATAAACCATATTTAGGGATAACCTCAATTCTACTCCTACTAGAATTATAGATCCTTAATTCAACCTACATAATCAATAATACTATTACTTCCTGCACCAAAAGTTAACAATTTAAATAATAATATAATAATATATTGAGATTTTATAAACAATTTGAATTATTCTGTTTCAAATCCTTTTCAAAAGAAAAAATAGATAAGAATATTTTGAATAAATATCAATAAAGAAAACTTATTTGTTTTTATTATTAATATTCAGGATATTGTTTTGTTATATATATCAATCCTTATATTTGTATAAATTATAAAAAAATTTATATGATTAATTATTATTTTATATATTCTTCGAAATTGGATATTTCAGAAAACGATTAAATCCAATAATAATTTTAATTATTTTTATAATTCTAGATCCTTAAAAAAGAGATATATTATATTGATTATCAAAATAAACTTTAAAATTGATAATATAATAATAAGATTTTAATATTTTATTAATTTAAAAGTTCAAATTAATATTATTTAATAAGCTAGATATATCAAATAAAATTGAAATCTTGAATTAGAAAAGAGTATTTCTTTAATATTAGTTAATAATAGTATTATATTATTATATAATAATTATTCTTTCGTAATTAAAATAAATAATAATCAAAATATGGAAAATATATATATATTGTGAAAGAGGTAGGTCGAGATACGTGCGTCCCGATAGCACGCTACGAGGGGAAATGGGAATTGGAATTGATCAGATTATATTATAAAGGCTTCAAATAATAAAATTAATAGATTTAGATAATAATTTGGGTTGTGTATAAATAGGGTACAAAAAGATTAGTGGAAAAACGATTAATTTTTTTCAAGAAAAGGAAAGCAAAGTTCTTTTTTATATCTAATTATAAAGAGTTATATGACCAAATGATTACGAACTAACTATGTGTTAGGTCTTAATATCCCAACTTTCTCACAATATATCGATTTATTATTATTGTTTTTGATTTATTTAATATTAATATAATTCTTAGACTTTTTTGATTATAAAATATAAATTTAGATATCAATTAAAGATCGATATATTATGTTTTCGATTTATATTAAAGGATTCGGAAATTCTTATTATTAAAGAATTATATTAAGATATAAAGATTAGGATTATAATATATACCTTCAACAATTATCTTTATTTATATTATTCAAATCCTTATTAATATCTAATTCTACTAATTAATAAAACATTTATCAAATACATTTCTTGATAACAGAATCCCAATAAATAATTTTTGAAATCATTATGGGGATAAATAAAAAGAAAGATTTATCTATATTTCATAATCAAAATCCAAAAATCTAATAATTGTTAACTTTTGGTGCAGGAAGTAGTAGTATTGTTGATTATATAGATTGAATTAAGGATTTATTATTCTAGTAGAAATAGAATTGAAATTATCCCCAAATATAATCTATGTATTATTGTGATCATATAATCTCAATTCTGATTCTATAATAGCTTCATTTCCAATATTTCCTTATTGAAGATATCCTATTCGATTCTTTTAGATTATTAATCCTAATATTTTCTTGAACCTTTCGAAAACAATTCTTATATAAAACTTCATTATTCTATCGGTAATTATATTGTATATATTGATATAACTAATAGCGATTTTCTCCTTTTCTATTAAATCCTTAATAAAATAATAATTAATATTTATATATTTGAATTGTTTATACAAATATAGGTTTTTGATTAAAATTAAAATATCCTAATTATTATCAAATATTTGAATTGTATTTTTGTTCTTTCTAATATAATTTAATCTGAATAGATCTTTGAATATTTATATAATCTATTTTCCTTATTTGATGAATATTACTATCATAATATATTCTGATTCTACATTAGAGATAATTATAAATACTTGTTTTTTGTTAATCCACGATATAAAACCTTTATAGAATATTACAACTCCCTTTAAAACACTTTTCCGGTTATATTTGTTATTAATTCAATTTGTATCTATATATACCTTTATTATATTATCAAATATATTATATTCTTTATAAATATCAGATTGTACTCTCTTTAGCTCGAATTATAGCTTCTGTTTGATTATTGATCGTAGATATCGCATTAGATTTTTCAAAACTATAATATGATATTTTACTAATTTTGTTATAAATTGTGAAAATCTTCCAATTAAGAATATTATATCTGATCGAATATATATCATTAAATGAATTACACTTTTTATTTGTTATTGATATTCATTCATATCTGCTAATTCATTATTATCGATTGCTGATCGGAGATAAGTATAATCTATTATTGATAGTTTCTTAACTTGATATTATCTATATATAATATCATATTTAGTTAATATAATATCGAGATATTCTTCTTGATCTATAATTAATATATATATTTTTCTATTACAAATAATCCTAATATTTAAAATCTTATTAATCTCCTCTAGATTTTTGATATTAAAATAGATTAATAGTTTTTTATCGAATTAAGTAATTTGTAATAATATATATAATACAATAACGATATCGTTGATATATATTAATAATATTATATTATAATCTTTGAATATATATAAATATAGATCTATCAAATTTTGTATAAAGCCTATACTTAAAAGCTCTTTCTTTAATAATAAACTTTAATCCTTTTCAATTTGCTTCAAATTATATAGATTTTATAGGGCTTGTAGTATATATCCCTTTTCGACTTTGATATTTTGAGATAGTTCGAAATAGATCTTTTCTTTCAAATACAATTCAATAAAGGTATTTTTAATATCGAAATATAAATATTCTAAATTTTCTTTTACAACAATAATTAGGAATAATCCAAATATATCTAGTTTCATTATTGATACAAATATTTTATTATAATCTTTTTCTAATATCTAATTGAATCTTCAAACTACTAATTTTGCTTTGAATTGTTTTACTTTGTTATCCTTTATTTTAACTATAAATATTTATTTTGTTGAAACCAAATTATTTCTTTTAGGGAATATATATTCTTCCCAAATATTATTTTGAATTAAAGATATGATTTCCTTTTGAATAACTTCCTTTCATTTTTCAAAGTATTTTTGATCCGATATTATTTCCTTATAAGTTTTTAGTATTTTGATTCCCAAAACTTTTTCAATTGAATATATTATATCTTCTGTTAACAAGTCATATTGAGTGGGTGGAAAAGCCTTATTATTCTAAGGTTATCTGACTAGAAGCTATTATACAGGTTGTGTGATTCGGTAGAATTATATGCAGATTAATCCCATTATAGTATAGTCCTATGCTTAGATATACAGTATGATTTAAAATCCAATACTTCTTTAGGAATGTAATGTATATAAAAATAGAAAGGGTTAAATTATAAATATTACAATTGGTTTAAATCGAATTGAGCAATGTTAATCTGAAAATA
This sequence comes from Stromatinia cepivora, assembly GCA_014898415.1. Lineage (NCBI taxonomy): Eukaryota > Fungi > Ascomycota > Leotiomycetes > Helotiales > Sclerotiniaceae > Stromatinia > Stromatinia cepivora. Next base: position 392,402 of record RCTD01000015.1, on the reverse strand, counting down.
GAAAGTTAATAATGTTGAGTGATTATTTCTTTATTAAATCTTTTAAGATCCAAGATCTAATAAGATTCGAATAGAATAATCGCTTTATGATAGTATAATAATCTTTAAAGGATAATTAGTATTCTTCTTTTCATAATAAAAATTAAAGGAAATTCATTTCTTCTGCTTCTAATCCTTCAATTGTATTGGGTTAAAGCTTTCAGTTCTATATTACAGTACAGATGCCTTTTTCTAATAGAACAGTATATTTTATAAAATCATATTTATAATTCTTCCTTTTATAGTAAAAGTATAATTAGCTATTAATTAGGATGATTGGTAGGCTACTAATTAGTAGTTTTTACTTTAGGGAACTATTATATCTGTCGATCTTTAGTATTATATTTGTTTAGGTATTAATGATCTTTATATATTAGTTGGTAAGTTGCTATCGGTTTTAGGAAGCTATGATATCTATCGATTTTTAGTATTATATTTAGCTAGGTATCTAATAATCTTTATATATTATATAACAGAGTTTAATACTTTTTTTATTTGGATATATATTCTTTTATTATTAATGTAATCGTCCGCTTCTTCTAATATATCGCTCTGTATATCTTCTGATATACAGTCTCCTCCTTTGATTCCATCTTTGATTCCTTTTATAGTCGCTTTTGGTTCTATTTTCGGTTCTTTTATTAGGGATACTCTTCTTTTTTTTTACGATCGTTAGTGTAGTTATTGTTGTAAGTATTGAATATAAAGATACAACAAAATAATATTGATCTGGAAATAAGAATAAAGTGGTATTGAGATGATATATAATAGATAATACATCAAAAGATGGCGAAGTTGATGGTTGTAATTACAAAAAGAAAAACAAGAAGATATTGAAGATATTAATAATAATATAAAAAGATGATGGTTAGGGAAAGAATTAAATGTTAATAAAGAATCCTTAAAAGGAATATAAAAAACACTCCCTCAAAACGGAAGTGTTATTTTTTAAAACAAAAAACAATAATATTTTCTTAATATAAATGATATAGGATATAATGAAGATAAAAATAATAATATTCAGAAGATAAACCAAGAATCTTTTTCCAAAGGTATTTCAGATATCGAATCCATCATTCCAGAAATTCCAATCTAAGAATCAACTTTTGCAAACCCTGAATCTATATTAAAAGCAAAATTTAAGATCGTTTTAAATTTTATTGATAAGTTTATTTCAATAGAATCAAAAACGAAATAAATCCATAATTATTTGAAATTGAATAAAAGAATATAATGGATTTTGAAAACGAATCCCCTAAAATATCTAAAACAAAAACAAATATGGATTTTATAACTCCCCTAAAAACTATACTAGAAATATAATCTCCAATATTTCTATTAGATTTTCTATAGAAAATCTATTAATTGTATAAAAATCAAAGATATTCGAAAAACAGAAATATTCGAATTTTGTTTTGAAAAGGTTTCGAAAGATTTATTTTATTTTACAAAATACTTATTTTTTATTGTTGCTATCGATATAAAACAAAAAAACTTCCGAAAAAGAAAAAAAGATATCGAAGGAATCGGTTGATTTTCGAATTATCAGAAAAAGGATATAAAAAGGTGGCATTTTCTGTTTAAGTAATTTCTAAAACGGGTTTTCCTGTATTAATTATATTATTGGGATTCAATTTTGCCAATATATTTAATATAGCAGATTTCCTCGTTTTAATTATATTATTGAGATTCAACTTTGTCAATGTATTTAGTATAGCAGGCTTTTTTGTTCAGCTATATCGACCTTATTTGTTTACTCTGTTGGATCTATCGAGGATTTGATCTTTTATCCTGGAAGATTAATCTTAAATTATATAATAATATATAGAGCCCGGATTTATAATTTATTAATAAGTTATATTAAATAGGTTGAAAAGCTTTATTATTTTAAGGTTATCTGGTTAGAAGCTATTATACAGGTTGTGTGATTCGGTAGAATCATGTGCAGGCTAATCCTATTATAGTATAGTCCCATGCTTAGATATACGGTATGATCCAAAATCCAACATCTTCTGTATTATTTATATCTATTAACGAAATCATGAAATCTGAAACGATTTTATCTTTAATATAAAAATCCATCTTATAAATAATTAAAATTGTAATTATAGTATATTTTATACTTTCTTGAATTTTGATCTGTATAGATATTACAATCAATATTCTTATAATCTTGCTTTCTTATTTTTCTTCAAAATCTTGTTTTATATCTCTTTTCTGTTTTTATATTAAATATCTTAAGAGTTCGTCTTCAAGATCCATTATATTCTTTTATTTGGTTTTAGATAATTATAAATTTATTTTGTTTTTTGATTCTATTGAAATAGATTTATTAACAAAATTTAAAACAATCTTAAATTTTATTTTTGATATAGATTCAGGATTTATAGAAATTGATTTTTGAATGGGAATTTTTGGAATAATAGATTCGATATTTAAAATATCTTTAGAAAAAGATTCTTGATTTGTTTTTTGAATATTACTATCTTTATTTTTATTATATATTGATATTGATATATTTAATTTATTTGATTTCAATTCGACAATTAAAGTGTTTAGTATAATCATTGAACTCAGTATAATATCTACTGGAAAGAATACTTGGAATAAAAATAATACAGATATTGCATTTAATATTGAGGATAAAGAAAATACCGAGGATAGAGAAAATGCTTTATTTGCTGCTGATCTACTACAAGATCTTCGATTTGGTTTTATATTCTTTATTTCTTGTAAATCTGATTTACAATTTCTTAATTTAAAATCCAAATCTCCTTTTCGATAAGATTTATTTATAATTACTTTGCTTAATCGAAATATATAATCTAACTTTAAAGAATACATTTTGATATATTTATTCGTAACTTTTGAATATCCTAAAAATATATCGACTTTCGAAATGTTCTGCAATTTGTTATATCTTTGCCTTTTCGGAATAATTTTGGGATTAATATAAGCGTAACATTTACTTCTCTAGATTTTGTATATCTTTATATCTAATATTATATCTATAAAAGCTTTTATAAAAGATCGATCTATTTCGTTTATATTAAAATCAATACTAATATGATTCTTAATATAAATATTATATTTTACAATTTCGTTTTAAAACTTTAATAATAATTCAATTTCTTTTAGTATTGTTTTTATATTTACCTTTACAATCCTTATATTCTATTTTGCAAGTTTGTTTTGATATAAAAAAGCAATTGTTGTAATTTCGAATTGTATATCTGATAATTATTTACGAATAACTTGTAGGAATTCTAATACATTATTAATTCTGATTGTAATGATCTTTTCTTCAATAATCAATTCTATTTTCTTTTTCCAAGTTTTTAATATTTGAATTGTATCGTTTTTTTGTTTAAATGATATAATCCAATTTACTTTTATATAATTGTCGATAATCAATATAAAATAACAATTCCCTCGAATCGATTTTGAAAATGATTCTATAATATCGAAATATATAAATTCGAATCTCTTTGATTTATATAGATTTAATTATTTCGTAATACGATTGATCATTTTAATGAATATATATATTTTGTAGATATCTAATTCAATTAGGATCTTTATTGATTTGATTATATTGGATACCTTGTATAGATTTTTGATCTTGTTTGGACCTAGATGATTGAATCTTCGATATTATAACAAATATCTCTTTTTCTTTTTGAATATTAATTCATTATCGATATCTTTAATACTATCGATTATCTTTGAAGAAAAGTCTTTTTTCTGATCATTTTGATATATATTCGAATAGAGAATTATATCCTTGTATCCTTTAATTATATATAAAATCATATATATTCCATTTTATATTCTAATATAAATAATTTTCTTATTATTCTTCTTGAAATATATATAATAAAAGTTGAATTCCCTTTATAGCTTTATTTCCCAAATCCTTTTTTCTGATAGTAAGTTTACTTTTAGTTTTGGTATATATAATACATTTAAAAGTAATATCTTACAACCATTTTTATATATTATATCTATTAAACTTCAATAACGATAATACATCATTTCTCTATCAATCTTTATCTTTCGTTTGATAATAGAATTTATTGATCTGAATAATAAAGGTTAATCAAATATATATAAAGAAATATTTATATGAGTATATTATTTATTAGAAGAAGCTTTACTAATGATCTCCTTTATCAAATTGCAATCTTCCTCTATTATATCTTTAATATCGAAATCTGATTCAAAGATATTATTAGTAAAATATACTTGATCTTTTTTGTTGAAATAAATCTTTTTCGGATTCGATAATCCTTTTTTTTTTTGATAATAAAGATAATTACAAAAAAGTTTATTAATTCGTATTAAATACAAGCAATCTCATATATAATAACCTTCTTTTTGATACAAATCACAAACATTATTTGAGGTTTCGAAATCTGATTCTTGATATCGAAAAGTATATCTAGATCCTTTTATAATTTATATTTATTTTAATCCATTTTTAAAACAAAATTCCTTAATCTGTAAATACTTAATCTTATTATTAATATTAAAATTGATTTGGATATCCAATATATCTATTACTCCTTGATAATCGATTAAAAGATTATATATTAAAATCAAGAATAAAACAATATCTTAATATATTAATCGATAATTTTCGTTTATAATCTTTAATTTTTTTTTATACTTTTTTAGTTTATTCTAAACTTCGATAATAATTATATTGGAATGAATATCAGATTGAAATTTGAAGTTCTAGATTATCGTTATATATATATTGATTGTAATTGTATTGATTTTGATATATTTTGATTTAAAATATTTTTAAAATATATATATTATTGAATATTCATTGATAAAGGCTTTATTATTATTATTAAATATTATACAAATATATAATAATATATTCATTTTATCCTTTAAATATTTCGATTTCAATTCGATATTGTAATATACATGATCATTAATTTCATAAATAAATACTATATTGGATTCTACAATCTATATATATTCATCTAATATTTAATCAATTATATAAAACTATTCTTTTTTTTTCAATTATATCTTTATTTATCTAAATTATTGTTTATAATTGTTTTGATCGAATTTCGAAAAGTTATTTGATTCCGATATTATAAAAATTTCTTATTGTTTAATAAATATCAAAGATAATCTTCAGATTTTTAAAACAATCTTAAAAAATATATTGCAAATAGATTTAGAATAATAAAAAAATATAAAAAATAAAACAATAAGAAAATTCATAAAATCATATTATAATATGTTTTTTTATAACTATACGAATTTGCTCTTCATTTCTACTATAATTCTGTATCAGTATTGTACAGATTGCTCTCTATTTGAGTTTATAATATTGTGAATTATAAACTGTATTGTTATATTTCAATTTTGCTTCGATGATATTATATAAAAATTCTGATTTCCATTTTGTTTTACCTTTATTAATTATACTAATCCTTTCTCGATTTATTTTACTTTTTAATCATTATTATACAATCGGGTTCATAATCTATTAACTTTTGATATAGGAAATAGTAGTATTATTGACTATGTAAATTGAACTAAGGATCTATTATTCTAGTAGGAGTAGAATTGAGGTTATCCCCAAATATGGTCTGTGCACCATTGTGATCACGTGACCTCAATTCTGATCCTATGATGGCCTCATTTCCAACAATAATGTTTAATTATCAATTAACAAAATCCAATTTATTATATTTATTATCTATCACGGGATAGTATGATTACAGAGCACTTTCAGGGATCGGGGAATAGATGGTATACGTGATTGATAGAGTAAAAGAATTAAATGATTTACCCTTGATTATATAAATCAAGAGCTATATATATAGAACAAATAAGTAGTTATTTAGCCAATATATACCTTAATTAAATTAAATCTTTATTTATTAGTATATCAGGATTATCTTATTAATTGATAGATTAATAAAGATTAATAGATCCTTCATTCCGATTGAAAAGTATACACTTTGATTTTTCATAAAATACAAAGGATTATAGGGTTTTCCGTAATATATTCTCCAAATCGAAAAACGATCTGAAACAAATAGAAAGATATAGAAAATAGTAATTCATATAATTTGTAAATGAATATACAAAACAATTATAAACAGATATTAATAAAGGAATAATATAATATATAAATCTGAAATGATTCTGGTATCCTTGAAATAGAAAAGAATTTGATTGTATATAAATCACAAATTTCTTTTAATCTTCGGTTTGTTATCTACAATATTCTTCGAAATCAAGATTTTGAACAATAAAAAGAAAGTTTTCTATCGAAAGAATATAAATGAATAATTAATCTTATAATATAGCAATTAAAAATATATATAATTGTTAGATTATGTTAACTTTTGGTGCAGGAAGTAGTAGTATTGTTGACTATATAGATTGAACTAAGGATCTATAATTCTAATAGGAATAGAATTAAGGTTATCCCCAAATATAGTTTATATATTATTGTAATTTTGTAATCTCAATTCTAATTCTATAATAATCTTATTTCCAATACTCCTTTATTGAGGATATCCTATTCAATTCTTTTAGGTTATTAATCCCAATATTTTTTTGAATCTTTCGAAAACAATCTTTATATAAGACTTCATCATTCTATCGGCAATTATATCGTATATATTGATATAATTAATAGCGATTTTCTTTTTTTCTATCAAATCCTTAATGAAATGATAACTGATATCTATATATTTGGATTGTTTATACAAATATAAGTTTTTGGTTAAAACTAAAGCATCTTAATTATCATTAAGTATTTGAATTATATCTTTGTTCTTTTCAATATAATTTGATTTAAATAAATCTTTAAATATTTATATAATCTATTTCCTTTGTTTAATGAATATTATTATTGTAATATATTCTGATTCTGTATTAAAGGTAGTCATAAATATTTGTTTTTTGTTAATCTATGATATAAGACCTTTGTAGAATATTACAACTTTTTTTGAAATACTTTTTTGGTTATGTTTATCATTAGTCTAATCTGTATTTGTATATATCTTTATTGTATTGTCAGGTATATCATATTCTTTATAGATATCAGATTGTACTCCTTTTGGCCTGAATCATAGCTTCTATTTGATTGTTGATCATAAATATCGTATTAAATTCTTCAAAATTATAATATAATATTTTGCTGATTTTATTATAAATTATAAAAGTCTTTCAATTAAGAATACTATATTTAATCGAATATATATTATTGGATAAATTATACTTCTTATTCATTGTTGATATTCATTTATATTTGTTAGTTTATTATTATCGATTACTGGTCGGAGATAGGTATAATCTATTATTGATAGTTTCTTGATTTAATGTTATCCATATATAATATTATATTTGATTAGTATAATATTAAAATATTCTTTTTAATCTATAATTAATGTATATACTTTTTTATTACAAATAATTTTAACATTTAGGATCTTATTAATCTCCCTTAGATTCTTAATGTTAAAATAAATTGATAGCTTTTCATCGAACCAAATGATTTGTAATGATATATATAATACAATAACGATATCGTCGATATATACTAGTAATATTATATTACAGTTTTTAGATGTATACAGATATGGGTCTGCCAAATTTTATACAAAATCTATATTTAAAAGCTTTTTCTTTAATAATAAACTTCAATTCTTTTTAGTTTGCTTTAAATTATATAGACTTTGTAGGGCTTATAGTATATATCCCTTTTTGATTTTGATATTTTGGGATAGTTCGAAGTAGATCTCTTTCTTCAAGTGTGATTCGATAAAGGTGTTTTTGATATCGAAATGTGAACATTCCAAATTTTCTTTTGCGATAATAGTTAGGAATAATCTAAGTGTATTTAATCTTATTATTGGTGCAAACGTTTTGTTATAATCTTTTTTTAGTATTTGATTGAATTTTCGAATCATTAATCTTGTTTTGAATCGTTTTACCTTGTTATTTTTAATCTTAATTATAAATATTTATTTCGTTGAAACCAGATTATTTCCTTTAAGAAATATATATTCTTCCCAAGTATTATTTTGAATTAAGGATATGATTTCCTTTTGGATGATTTTCTTTCATTTTTCAGAGTATTTTTGATCCGATATTGTTTCTTTATAAATTCTTAGTATTTTGATTCCTAGAATTTCTTTGACCGGATATATTATATTTTCTGTATTGTTTGTATTTATTAATGAAGTTATGAAATCTGAAACGATTTTGTCTTTGATATAAGGGTTTATTTTGTAAATAATTGGGATTATAATTATAATATATTTTATACTTTCTTGAATTTTGGTCTGTATAGATATTGCAATTAATATTTTTATAATCTTATTTTCTTGTTCTTTTTCAGGATTTTGTTTTATATCTTTTTTCTGTTTTTATATTAGATACTTTAAGGATTCGTTTTCAAGGTTCATTTCATCCTTTTACTCGATTTTAAATGATTATGGATTTATTTTGTTTTTTGATTTTGTTGAAATAGATTTATTAATAAAATTTAAAATGATCTTAAATTTTGCTTTTAATATAAATTCAAGATTTGCAGAAGTTGATTTTTGGATTGGATCTTTTGAAATGATGGATTCGATATTTGAAGTATCTTTGGAAAAAGATTCTTAATTTGTTTTTTGGATATTATTATTTTCATTTTTATTGTATATTGATATTGATATATTTAATTTATCTGATTTCAATTCGATAATTAGGGTGCTTGGTATAATTACTAAACTCGGTATAATATCTATTGGAAAGAATACTTGAAATGAAGGTGATATAGATATTGTGTTTGGTATTAAGGATGGAAAAGATGTTTTGTTTGCTATTAGTCTATTATAAAGTTTTCGATCTAGTTTTATATTCTTTATTCCTTGTAAGTCTAATTTATAATTTCTTAATTTAAAATCCAAATCTTTTTCTCGATAAGATTCATCTATGATTATTCTGTTTGATCGAAATATATAATTTAATTCTGAAGAATACACTTTAATATATTTATTTATAACTTTTGAGTATCTTAAAAATATATCGATTTTCGAAATGTTCTGCAATTTGTTGTGTTTTTGTTCTTTCGAAATAATTTTGGGATTAATATAAGTGTAATATTTGCTTTTTCAGATTTTGTATATCTTTATATTTGATATTGTATCTATAAAAGCTTTTGTAAAGAATCAATCTATTCTATTTATATTAGGACCAATACTAATACAATTCCTGATATAAACATTATATTCTATAATTTCATCCCAAAATTCTAATAGTAATCCAGCTTCTTTTAGTATTACTTTTATATTTACCTTTGCAGTCTTTATATTCTGTTTTGCGGATCTGTTTTAATATAAAGAAGCAATTATTATAATTTCGGATTGTATGTCTAATAACCATTCACAAATAGCTTATAGGAGTTCCAATGTATTATCAATCCTGATTATAATGATCTTTTCTCCAATAGTTAATTCCATTTCCTTTTTCCAAATTTTCAATGTTTGAATTGTATCGTTTTTTTGTTTAAATAATATAATCCAATTTATTCTTATATAATTATCAATAATCAATATAAAATAATAATTCCTTTGAATCGATTTTGGGAATGATTTTGCAATATCGAAATATATAAATTTGAGTCTCTTTGATTTATACAGATTCAATTGCTTCAGAATACAATTGATCATTTTGGTGAATATATATACTTTACAGATATTTAATTCAATTGGGACCTTTATCGATTTGATTATATTGGATACCTTATATAAATTCTTAATCTTGTTTAAATCTAGATAATTGAATCTTCAATATTATAATAAATATTTCTCTTTCTTTTTGAATATTAATTCATTATCAATACCTTTGGTATTATCGATTATCTTTGAAGAAAAGCCTTTTTCCTGATTATTTTGATATATACTAGAATAGAAAATTGTATCCTTATATCCTTTGGTTATATATGAAACCATATACATTCCGTCTTGTATTCTAGTACGAATGACTTTCTTATTGTCCTTCTTGAAATATATATAATGAGAATTGAATTCCCTTTGCAGCCCTGTTTCGCAGATCCTTTTTCCTAATAGCAAGTTTACTTTTAGTCCTAATATATATAATATATTTGAAAATAGTATCTTAGAACCATCTTTATATACCATATCCACTAAACCCTAATGACAACAATATATTACTTTCCCATCAATCTTTATCCTTTATTTGGCAATAGATTTTATTGATTTGAATAATAAAGATTAATTAGATATATATGAAGAAACGTTTATATCGGCATATCATTTGTTAGGAGAAGTTTTATTAATAATTTCCTTTATCAAATTGTAATCTTCCTTTATTATATCTTCAATATCAGAGTTTGATTCAAAGATATTGTTAATAGAGTATACTTGATCTTTTTTATTGAAATAAATCTTCTTTGGATTCGATAATTCCCTTCTCCTTTGGTAATGAAGATAACTGCAAAGGAATTTATTGGTTCGCATTAAATATAAACAGTCTTATATATAATAACCTTCCTTTTAATACAAATCATAAATATTATTTGGAATCTCGAAATCTAATTCTTGATATCGAAAAGCATATCTAAATCCTTTCACAATTTATACTAACTTTGATCCATTTTTAAAACGAAATTCCTTAATCTGTAAATGCTTAATCTTATTATCAATACTAAGGTTGATTTGGATATCCAATATATTCATTATTCCTTGATAATTGATTAAAAGATTATATATTAAAATTAAGAACAAAGCAATATTTTGATATATTGACCGACAGCTTTCGTCTGCAATTCCTAGTTTCCTTCTGTACTCTTTCAATTTGTTCTAAACTTCGATAATGATCATATTGGGATAAATATTGGGTTAGAATTTGAAGTTCTGGATCATCGTTATATACATATTAGTTGTGATTATATTGATTCTGGTATATTTTGATTTAAAGTATCTCTAGAATATATATATTATTGAATATTCGTCAATAAAGGTTTCATTATCATTATTGAATATTATATAAATATATGATAATATATTCGCTTCGTCCTTTAAGTATTCCGATTTCAACTCGACATTATAATATACATAACCATTGATCTTATAGGCAGATACTATATTGAATCCTATAATCTGTGCATATTCGTTTAATATTTGATTAATTATATAAAACTATCCTTTCCCTCTCAATTATATCTTCGTTTATCTAAATCATCGTTTATAATTGTTTTGATTAAATTTCGAAGGATTATTTGATTCCGATATTGTAAAGGTTTCTTGTTATTTGATGAATATCGAAGATAATCTTCAGATTTTTAAAACAATCTTAAAAAAAAAGATATACAGCAAATAAATTCAAAATAATAAAAAAATATAAAAATAAAACAATAAAAAAAATTTGTAAGATTGTATTATAATATATTTTCTTATAACTATGCGAATTTGCTTTTCGCTTTTGCTATAATCCTATATCAACACTATACAGACTGCTCTCCGTTTTGATCTGTAATATTATAAATTATAAACTATATTATTATATTTCAATTCTATTTCAATAGCATTATATAAAAACTCTGATTTTTACTCTATTCCACCCTTACTAACTATACTAATCCTTTCTCGATTTGCTTTGCTTTCTAATCATTACTGTATAATTGGATTTCATAACCTATTAACTTTTAATATAGGAAATAATAGTATTATTGATTATATAGATTGAATTAAGGATTTATAATTCTAGTAGAAGTAGAATTAAGGTTATCCCTAAATATGGTCTGTGCACCATTGTGGTCTCGTGACCTCAATTCTAATCCTATGATGGCCTCATTTCCAACAGATTATAATATATTAATTATAATAATAAAATAAAATGAATGAATTTTTAAAGATATATAGATTTCTTTTTCGCATTTTCGTTTTTTGTTTTAATCAAGTTTTTATTAATCATTATTATACTTAAGATTTCGGGGTCTAAAAAAGTTAAGCAAACAAATCTCAGTTATATTAAGCAAATAACAATTGAAAAGAAAACTTTAAGAGAATCGAATACAAAAGAAGATTTCAGTATTCCTTTAAGGGATTAACAAATCGAACAAAAAGAATTAATGAATTCAGTATAAATAATGAACCAAGATATCGATCTCTGGGAATATAGTTTAATTAAATCTACTTTTAAAATAATATATAATTATCTATTTCAGAAATTACTCTTTTTTGTCAAAAGAATTATTGTTTATTATAATCAATTGTTTATTATAAATTCAAATAATAATTTGGAGATAGATTTCATTCTTAAATTTTATTATATAATTGAAAGGTTTTATTAATCCTATATTTGTAATTATTGAAGTAAAAATTGTTCAATAAAGAAAAAAAAAGAAGAAGAATTTCTTTATCTAATAATAACAATCTATTTGATCCTTCAATATTGGGTTTTTCGGATGATGAATTAGATAAAAAAGAGAAAGAAAAAAGATCGTTGAAGATTGCTGGTTTTTCAATCAAAACAAAAGATAAAAGGAATTGTAAGGAAAGAAACGATCATCTATATATTCGATATATAAAATCGTTGATCATTGAAAAATATAATTTTTATAATAAATGCTTTATTGATTCTTCCAAACCGAATAATCATTAATATTGGAATTGTGATATTTATCTATATATTTCTTTACCAATTTTCCTTTATCCTTTAACAAATTACTATATCATTGTTCATCAACAAAATTCGAAAGTAAATTTTTTATTCACCCCTTTATCTTCCTAGTATACTAATTGTTAATTATATAATTCAAATAGGAATACAGAATTGTAATAAAAATGATATTGGAGATCGAGGAGAAAAAAGAAATTATTCCTTCATTTCTGTATCGTTATTTTTTTTCTTTTCGCTATATTATTCATCGGAATTCTTGAAAGGCTGAATAAAAGAAATATGTTATGATTTCGGAGAATGATAATAAAAATGAAAAAGAAAGAATGATAAAGAAGAAGAGAAGAAAAAAGCAGATGGTATATTTAAAGAAAAGGGAAAGAAGGGATAATTCTTTGGCTTTTGTAATACCGATAATATCAATAATTCTGGTTGCTTTAGTTATTCTTTGTTCCTTAATTATTACAGATAATTCAAAGACTCTTTTACTTGAACTTCAAATTATTAAGTTTAAAAAAAAGTTTATCCTTTTTCGAGAACAGGAAAATGAAAAACAAAGAAATGATCGGCCTTGATTGTTCTTTGTTTCCTAATAGATATAAAGTATACGAATTGAAGTATATTATAAAAAAATACAATGGTTTGGAATATCAAATAGGATTTATTCCATCTATACCAAAGAAAAAAATTACGAGCTCCAAATTATCATTATTTAAGTTTTATAATTGTCGTTATTTAAACTTTATAATCCTATTATTTATATTTTGTAAATTAAAAAGGGATCAAAAGTATTCAAACTTTTATTTTGTAAAGTTCTTAATAAATCTATCAATAATTATATTAATAATCGATAGATAAATTATATAAAAGTTCCCTTTTGAATATTCTTGATATAACTATATATTTTGGATATCGATGTGATATAATTTTATAGTGATCCATTTGTTCTTATCAATTACCAATTTAATCGTTTATTGATTATCACAGAAAATCGTTATAGGCTCTTTTACTATTAGATCGATCTCTTTTAAGAAATATAGGGTTATCATAGTTTCTTTTGATATATATTCGACTCCGAAAAGCTTTGCTTCGGTAATCGAGATAATTACAGTATTTTGCTTGAACGTTTTCTATATAATTAAGCTATCGAAAAGGGATATAACGTATCTCTAGAATGATCAACGAGTATCTGAATCATTTGTAAAAGAAGTATTTAAGAAAATAAGAAATTGTGGTATTTGATTATTATTATATTGAATTATAAGATATCTTATATTCTATAGATATTGTAAATAGTAATTGATAATTTTCATATAATCGTTCAATGGGTTGATCAAATAATGATTCAATTGCGAAGTAATGAATAATACATCCGTTCTTATAGTGATTACAATATATAATATTGAGTTCATTTTCTCTTGATATATTTTTATAATATATATAAAAGCTTAACCCTGATTTTTCTGAAATATTATTATTAGGAGTGATGTATTTGCTGTCTTATTTATTGCTTTGAATTTCTTAATAATCTTTTCAATGTATATGTTATAAACTAATCATAGTTTTTTCTTGAATCGATTATAGAGTATATATATATCTAGAAACTATTTAGTATTTTCTAGATCTTATAGTTTATATACAGTTTTGATTCCCTTGATGATCTTTATGGCAATTGATTCGTTTTTCTTATAATAAATGATCTAAATATTGTTTATAAAGAAAAAAATTATAATGGTATATTTTGGGTTAATGTATAAATACGGTTTCTTTTTATATTATATTAATTCTAATTTCTTGAATATCCGAATGAAATCCTTAAATTATATAACTAGGGAATTTTATAGATTATATAAAGCTCGATTGATTATAATATTTTTGTTTAGGATTTTATATTTATTAAATAGATAATATACAATTGGAGTATTAAAAGGATTATATAGAGTATTGATAAAGATATTGATTATATTATATTACTTTATTTCGAGATTGTATTTAGCGATAATTATTATTACAATTCGGAATAATCAATTTGCTAATATAATAATATAAATAATTTCAATAATACTTTTAATTTGGAGATCTTTTTATATTATTAAATATAAATAGTAATGAATAATTAGATCCTAATTATTGTATTTATATATAAATATTCATTGAAGGGAGATCGATTTTGTAAATTCCAATCCAGAATCGATTTTATATTAGGTTTTCCTAATCTTAAGATTATTAATCTCAAAATTGTAATTCTATTTGAATTAATATCTTATTTGATAATCTTCTAATTGATAATAAAAACGAGGTAATTTTGGAATTACAAATATATAAATTCAAAGAAATAGTATTATTTATAATCCATTAATTATAAATCAAATGAAAAACAATAATGGTTTTGTTTTAATTTTAATAATGATTATATTATAAATTATTATAAATTGAGAATACTTCTTTATATTATTCATTCCTTGTTAATCAAACCAGAATATAAAATGAAAATTATTTAAATAAAATAATCCTATTGAATTTATCCTTTAAGATATAACAATTCCTATATAGAATCTAATATTAGGATCGCTTCCTTAATAGCATTATTATATATATAATTACCTTTATATACATATTGATTACTCTGAAATATAAAAGCTAAATGATTCCTGGAAGAGAGATAACTCCGAGTAATAATCGTATAATTGAAACTCAAATGGATTGATCTAAGCCCTAGGTATTTCAATCCTTATAATACGAATTCTTTTAGATATCTATTCGAGATTATAAATCCGCGAGTTTTCTATAAATCGATCAAATGAATATATAAAACACAGCAATCTTTGTAATAATTGGATTTTCTTTACAGAATATTCTGATTGATCATTCTAATATATATACTTCCTTTTGGAATATTGAAATTGATCAATTGGAATAATCTTTGAATCATTTTTATATATATTACAAAGAACTTTAATAATACAATCAATAGGTTTATACTCTATATTCCTTATATTAATATATTCGATAAAATTAGGATCTGTATTATTATTATAAACATCTTTTTAAATAATATCAATATCTTTATTCATAAAATATAATTATTCTTTAATAAAAGAATCGGCTTCTTTAATTTCTTCAATAAAAGAATCGATCAGTATTTATATATCTTCATTGTATACCTTATTCTTATAATTTGAAGGATTAAATGAATTAAATAGTTCTAAATCGATTTCTTTATTCTTATTATCATTCTTTAGATTTATATTTACCCCCAAAACTAGTTCATTTGTAAATAATAGATTTGAAATATATTTGATGAATGAATTAAAGGTTTTTCGATTTGTGAAAATAGATAGGTGAATAAAGTTATCATGATTATCCTTGTTTTGAATAATCATCCTATCTATTTCGATATAATCTTGTAAATTAAAAGTTCTAATAAATTGTTTAAGCTTTTCTATAATATAAATATCGATCATTTGATTGATAGAATTTATACAATAAATGAATTCCTTATTGAATATTACATTTCAAATGATAATAATTCTATTGAATTTGGATATTCATATATAGTAAATCAATATATCTAGAATATAGTTTATTAAATATTTAATATATATTCAAGGATTAGTTTTGTACTATTTCCTATTAATTCCAATTTCTTTGTTTTTATTCAAAGAGTAAGCTCGGTATCCATACCTATAAATTCCATTCTAGTTGGGATAGAGATCGTTAGATATTTTCTTTGCAAATAAAGAATTATCTTTGTGAAGATAATTATAGAATTATATATCGAGTATTTCATTGGACGATTTGAAGGATTTGATTTTTAAAGGATTTATATTATATAGATAAATAACAGTTTATATTGTTTTTATTTACAATTTGTTTAATAAACTTATTGTAATCTGTATTTTTATTTGTTTTGTAATTATTTTTTGTTCTATATATTCTAATCCTTTATTAGATTTATATATATAAAATAAAGATAATTCAAGTTCGATACTTTCTTATTTTATTTATTTCTCAAATAATATTATTTTTATAATTCCAATAATAAATATATCATTATTCTATTTGATTATTACAATTACTAGATTATATTTATAATGAATCCAGATTACAAAGTTTTGAATGATTGTAAATATTTTATTATATATTTTGTAATAAATTGAATATGAAAAGATCTTATTATAGTATATTTCTTTGATCAATAAAAGCCATAATGTATTATTATATTCTTTATCGAAATCAAAAAGATTCTATTGGATTTTGTAGAAAGGCCAAGATAACTGATAATCATTTGGAGTGTAAGAAATAATTTGCTTTGTATAAATACAAATACAGTCGGTGCAATTGAAATGAATGATACCTTTTATTTTGATGTTTTGTATTATAAATACTAAATATTCAAAAACTTCCTTCCTCAAATGTTTAGAGTGTTTATATTATATTTCATTTATATCTTCTTTTGAAAAAAATGGATCATAAAAACGATGAAATGCTTTGTTTATTTTTCTATTTATTATTAGATATATTATAAAAAGGTTATTTATAGGAATAAATAAAAAAATACTCGAATAAATAGAAAATAATTTGTATTCTAAAAATACAAGATTTTCAGCATAAATATATTAAACAATTATTATATTATTTGTATAATCTCCTTTACAAAGAATACAATTATATCCTGAGAATTATAAACCAACTTTCTTTAATCAAATTTTCGAAACGATATTAATATGAAAACCAAGAATGAATATTATATTGTTCAATATCAAATCATTATTAAAATAATCTTTTTTTTTAATGATCCCTTTAATAATACGAATCCTGTATTCTAGAATTTGGAAGCTGGAAATACCTGCTTTTATAAGATCATTGGGATTGGATAATCAATATCGATGATTATTTAATAAAGATATATTATTCATAATATATATAATATTATAATCATCAAATAAAATATTATTAAACAAATAATATACTTTTATTATTATAGAATATATCTTTGATTAATTATATCAAATATCCAAGATAACAATATTAATTGAAGATCTTAAAGAATCAATAGAATTTTTCATTCATTTCCTTTTGATTCAATCAAGATGAAATTGCTTCCATAAATATAATCTTATTCGATCTTTAATTGTTTATAATTCATTTTCATTAAATATCCTTTTGAATAATGGATTAATCCTTTTAATAAACATTAATTTTATAATTTTACAATTGTGAATAATATAATTATAATCAATTCCATTATTCTATTCAGATTTAATTCTGCAAAGATATTCTTAGATCTTCTTGATCCCCTGATTGCTTTCAGAATTGATACTCTTTTTATTCTTTTTAAACTTTTTATCATTTTAAAAAAAGATAAATATAGAATATATTCCTTCTTTAGCTTTTAAAAAAATAAAATCCTAAAAAACTAATCCTTCAAAAACATTTTTGAATTACTTAAATAAGAAATTAAATAATCTAAATTGATTATTCATTTCAATCTATATAATTATAATATTTGCTTAAATTAAAAGTATCTTAATATCAATAATTTATAAAAAAGTATTAATAACGATTTTATTCTATATTTTAATAATCTTATATATAAAAGCTTTGATATAAATTATAATCCAATCTTTATACTATTTAATAGAATCAATTCTACTGAACAAAGCTTACATTAGAATAGACTGATATTCTTGTAATACTACGAACTTAACAATAGTTATTATAAATGCAAACTTTTTTTTGAATATATTGATAATCATTTTGAATAAAAGAACTATAATACTTTAATTAAGAATGGATAACTTTATAAAGTATATTTAATCAATTAACAATTCAATCCATTTGTAAATATCTCAAAAAACTTAATAATTCTATATATATTCTTATTATCAATATCGATACTCCAATTAAAAAAAAACAAATTCAAAAGAGATTTCTTAAAAGATAATTGAAAATAGAATAATAGATTTACTAAAAATAAATCCCGATATATTACCATTAGAATCTTTTATTTTTATATCTCCATTAATATCTTTTCTGGATTAAATCGCTATAAAATATTCCGAAAATTCCTTTTGATATTGAATTTGTTTCTTTTGATTATATTTGATTTGAAAATTGATAACAAAAAGTAAAACAAATAATTTAATTGAAAATCAATTAACCTGAGTATAAATAGATTCATTTATCAAATCGAAATTTGAAATAAATATCATTGATATAGAAATAAACAAATCGTTCTTTAGATTAATTGAATCCTAGATTCCTTGAATTTAATATTTATTTTTCAAATATAAATATTATTCCAATTATTGAATACAGATTATAAAAAGAAAATCGTTTTGATCTTTTATTATATTGAATGAAAATAATTGAATTGATATAAATATTGAATTATAAATAAAATAGGAATAATATTTTAAGAATAATTCCTTGAATATTTAATAATTATTGAATAGAAAATTATATAGATTTAAAGATTACCAAACTTATAATTATTACAGGATAATATAATTACAAAGCACTTTCAGAGATCGAAGAATAAATGATATATATAATTGATAGAATAAAAAAATTGAATAATTTGTTTGTGATTATATAAATCAAAAGCTATATATATAGAATAAATAAATGATTATTTAATCGATATATACTTTAATTAAGTTAGATCTTTATTTATTAATATATTAAGATCATTTTATCAATTGATAGATTGATAAAGGCTAGTAGATCCTTCATTCCGATTGAAAAGTATACGCTTTGATCCTTCATAAGATACAGGGGATCACAGGGCTTTCCGTGATAATAGATCACAAAAACAATAAAATGTTTTATTTATTTTTCTATTTATTATTGAATATATTATAAAAGGATTATTTATAAAAATAAATAAAAGAGTATTTGAATAAATAGAAAATGGTTTGTATTCTAAGAATACAAGATTTTCAGTATAAATACATTAAACAACTATTATATTATTTGTATAATCTCCTTTACAAAAAGTACAATTATATTTTAAGAATTATAAACCAGCTTTCTTCAATCGAATCTCCAAAATGATATTAATATAAAAGTCAAAGATGAATACTATATTATTCAAAATTAGATCATTATTAAAATAACCTTCTTTTTTGATGATCTCTTTGATAATACAAATCTTATATCTTAAAACTTGAAAACTAAAAATATCTATTTCTACAAAATCATTGGAATCGGATAATCGATATCGATGATTATTTAACAAAGATATATCATTTATAATATATATAGTACTACAATTATCAAACAAAATATTATTGAATAAATAATGTATTTTCATTATTATAAAATATACCCTTGATTAATTATATCGAGTATCCAAAATAATAATGTTAATTGAAGATTCTAAAAGATCAATAAAACTTTTCATCCATTTTCTTTTGATTTAATTAAAATGAAATTACTTTTATAAATATAATCTTGTTTAATCCCTAATTATTTATAATTTATTTTTATTAAATACTCTTTTAAATAATAGATTAATCTTTTTAATAAATATTAATTCTATAATTTTACAATTATAAGCAATATAATTATAATCAATTTTGTTATTTTATTTAGATTCGATTTTATAAAAATATTTCCAAATCTTTTTGATCCTTTGATTGCTTTCAGAATTGATACTTTTTTTATTCTTTTTAAATTTTTTATTATTTTGAAAAAAAAAAATATAGAATATATTCTTTTTTAACTTTTAAAGAAATAAAATCCTAAAAGATTAATTCTTCAAAAATATCTTCGAATTATTTAAATAAAAGATTAAATAATCCAAATTGATTATTCATCTCAATTTATATAATCATAATATTTGTTTAGATTAGGAGTATCCTGATATTAATAATTTATAGAAAAATATTGATAACAATTTTATTTTATATTTTAATGATTTTGTATATAAAAGTTTTAATATAAACTATAATCCAATTCCTATGTTATTTGATAGGATTGATTCTGCTGAACGAGATTTGTGTTAGAACAGATCGATATTCTTAGAGTACTACAAGTTTGGCAGTAGTTATTATAGATATAAACTTCCTTTTGAATATATTAATGATTATCTTGAATAAAAGAGCTATAATATTTTGATTAAAAATAGATAATTTTATAAAGTATATTTGATCAATTGATAATTCGATTTATTTGTAAACATTATAGAAAACTTTATAATTCTATATATATTCTTATTATTAATATCGATATTTTAATTGAAAAAAAGTAAATTCGGAGGAGATTTCTTGAAAGGTAATTAGGAATAAAGTAATGGATTTATTAGAAATAAATCTCAATATATTATTATCAGAATTTTTTATCTTTATATCTTTATTTATATTTTCTTTAGATTAAATTATTATAAGATATTCTGAGAATTCCTTTTGATATTGAATTTGTTTCTTTTGATTATATTTGGCTTGAAGATTGATAATAAAAGGTAAAATAAGTGATTTGATTGAAAATTAATCGATTTGAATATAAATAGATTTATTTATTAGATTAAAATTTGGAATGGATATTATTGATATAGAAACAAACAGATTGTTCTCTGGATTAATTGAATCCCAGATTCTTTGAATTTGATATTTATTTTTCAAGTATAAATATTATTCTGATTATTGAATATAGATTATAAAAAGAAGATTATTTTAATTCTTTATTATATTAAATGAAAATAATTAAATTAATATGAATATTGAATTATAAATAAAATAAGAATAATATTTTTAAGAATAATCCTTTGGATATTTAATAATCATTGGATAAAAAATTGTATAGATTTAAAGGCTATTAAGCTTATAATTATTACAGGATAATATAATTACAAAGTACTTTCAGGGATTGGGGAATAAATAGTATATATAATTGGTAAAATAAAAGAATTGAATGATTTATTTTTGATTATATAAATCAAAAATTATATATATAGAATAAATGAATAGTTATTTAATCGATATATATTTTAATTAGATTAGATCTTTGTTTATTAATATATCAAGATCATTTTATTAATTGATAGATTGGTAAGGGCTAGAAGATCCTTTATTCTGATTGGAAAGTATACGCTTTGATTCTTCGTAGGATACAGGGGATCACAGGGCTTTCCGTGATATTATCTTAATCCAAAGACCTTTTTATCGATTAATTATATTTATCTAAAATAATATTCATTTCATTATTATTAAAATCTCCTAAAAAATCGAAACCTTCAATCTTAATTATTATCTTCTTTATTACAAATATTATTAATTTTATTAGAATTACAAATATTTCTTGATATTTGATCAATAATATTACATTTGTTTTTAGAATTAAAATCAATATATTAAAAATTACAAAAAATAAAAAAGATATAAAGATTATAAAGATTTTTCTTTCAAGTTTTTTAAAATTTGATAATTTCATATTAGATTATTCCAAATCGTTATTATTATTATCAAAAAATTTAAATAATTCCAATATTTTTCTTTTAATAAGAACCAATTTGAAATTTTTTTCAACAAATCTTATTTTAATTATTCAAAATACCAAAATCTATTATTTCTTTACTAATATATCATCAATATTTCAAATACTTTTAATTTTACTTTTAACTATTTTTCAATTTATTAATTTCACTAACAAAATATAAACAGATTTTGATAATTTAAATCGAATTAAAAGAATCTTAAGACTTTACTTTTTATTCTTTTTATTAATAATATCCTTTAATTCATTTTTACTTATTAATTTATTTATAGATTTTTAATATAATTACTAAAATATTAATGAAAATAATAATAAATTATACTAAATATATTAACAAAATAATATTACAAATCCATATATATCTTTATCAACTTTATCAATTTCTTAATCTATATATTCAAAATCAATACAATTTTCTTTATATTATAAAATAATTATATCAAATTATATTTTTTTTGTTTACAAAAAAAACCTTCATTTCTTATATAAATTTAATTCACCAATCCTTCAATTTTCTTAAAAATATAGTTTCCTCAAATAAATTAATTTTAATTATTTATTATTTATAATATAATCATAACAATCAATTTATCAAAAAATTAATTTCCTTTAATAGTATTATATAAGATTTCTTCTTTCCAATATATTCGATATATACAAAATCTAATCCTTTTGAAAAAGAATATTCTTTATTTATTATTTCGTCTTCAAACAAGGATTTCATACTATTATAATCAATTATACACTTAATATAACAAAAGTATATAAAATATATAAATTACAAAAGCATATAAATCAAATATATTATTAATTCAGAGAATAATTAAAATATATTAAAGAAAATAAAAATAATTCTGAAATATAATACTATATTTATAATAAAAAATTACAAAAAACTTAAAATAAAATCCCGAAAAATTTATATAATCTTTCAAAAACAAATTATATATTATTTTTATTATTATTTATTTCTTTATTTATTATATACAAAAAATCATATATTGAAAATATACAATTTCCTAATAAAATATCATAATTCTATATACAATATAATAATCAATAAACTTATCGAAAACAAAATCTAGAAAAAAAAAACTTTATCACAATCATCAACTTAGATTTGAAACTAGATATCTACAATTCATAAACAAAACCTAAATATAAAAATAACAATATATTATTTTATTATTTTTAAAATTTGAAGAAACTTTTTTTGTATAACATACCAATAATAGAAATCATTATCCCGATATCACCTATCAATTAAACTTAAAAAAAGAAAAATTTTTCCTTTATAAAATGTCACGGGAAATCATTACTATATCAACCCAATTAACCATTCGTCAAGAGTGGCGTCACTTTTGGTGTGACATAAAATAAATAATAAAAAGTTTTACAACCAAATTGAGATTAATTGATTCTTTACGATTCGTAACTCTTATAGTTTCATCATTAAATTAATCTCTTTAAATGATTTTTTCTATAAAACAAAATTGAATTATTCTCATCTTTGAACAATGAAATCTTTTAAAAAATAAAATATATTATTACAATAATAATAAAAGCCTTAGAGAATATAATAATATTCTACAAAAAAGGAAAGAAGATACTAGGAAGAACACCGACTATATGGTGAATGGATGCCTAAGGCATCTATACAGACAAGCTAGGAACGAGTAGTGAACCCGTAATAGTTAATATTTATAAATAGTATATTTATGGATGAAATAAATTAGTAATCGAGTTTTAAATATCGAATTTTAAATTTCTATTTGTTTACAATTTGATTATCATTTCTTATTCAAATTTATTCTTCTTTTGATATTCTATTATCTTAGTCTTTGTTGAAAAGCTTTAATTCACTATTAATTAAATATTTAATATTTATTTCATAAATAATACTTTTTATTTCTCATTACAAAACGAGAATATTATAATATCCAATCTTGAATAAAAAAATCAATATTTTGCAAATATAACTTGATAACTATATATTTATTAATTCTCATTCTTAACTCTTAATAATATGATCTTAAAAGTTTCAATATTTTTTTTATATTCTTATTTTGTTTAACAATTTTATAATCTTATATATCGAATAACTTGATGATAAGAAAATCTACTCTTATTTTTCTTTCTATTATTCTGTATTTTCAAGAGTTTAATTTATATTATATTCTTTATATATTATTTAAATAGATAATACTTTTTGATATTATTATACTATATAATTTTTTTTTAAAAAAAATATATATAAATTAGAAATGAATTTAGCTTTTTGTTATAATATATTAACGAATTAACAAATCTTGAAATATTAAAAATAATAAATTATAAAAATATATTTCAAACTATTATAATTTAATAAATATCATTTTAAACACTTAAAAATATTAATTGAAACAAGGAATTAATATTTTTAAGAAAAATATCTCTTTATAATAAAATAATAATATTTCAATAAATTTAAAGAAATTTCATATTTTCTTTATATTCTTTAATTTAAAATTCATAAATCATTATAAATCTTCAAATATTATATTCGAATTCATGTAATACTATTAATATTATAATTATATGATTCGTACTACGATCATATAATACTATTAATATTATAATTATATAATTCGTACTACGATCATATAATATTATTCGTACTACAATGATATAGTATTATTCGTATTACAATCGAAATCATCGATACAGGGGTATTCAAATAAAGAAATCTAATTGGTCGAATATCAAGGGTATTCAAATAAAGAATCTTTATAATATTAATTAAAATAATTGAAATGATAAATCTTTATTCAAATCAATAAATAAAAATGAGATATTGATATATAAAAGAATTCGGAAAAGGTATATAGGAAGATTATATCTTCAATATTAAAGATTAAACATCTGTATACAATACAATATCACTATACAACTCTACTTTTACTATTATAACCTTATACTTGCTTATTCCATTATAGTCTCCGAGCTACTACTTCTTTATTATAAGGTTTATCATCTTATAAATACGTGATCTCCAATAGTATTATATAATACATCCAAAACCCCGAAAATATTATAAAGAATAAATTATCAAGAATGTTTCTTTGAATAATATATTTACTTATTCATTTCGATCTTGAAATTCTATATTCTTATTATTCGAGAATGAACTTTATACTAGAGGGAATTCTGGAAGAGCTCGAGCCTTGCAACACGAATACCTTGATATAATCCCAAATCAATTTCCAATTCCATATAATAAGGAAATTGCAATACAAAATATTTTTAAATAAGTTTCCTTTATTTTAATCTCTATTAACTAACTCCTTTGTCAATATAAAAATTATGAGTATAAAAAGAATAGATTTTGATATAAAAAAAACAGAATTAATAAAATAATCTCACTTTGTAATCCACGCTTTATTTTTCCTAAACAAATTTCATTATTTGATAGATTACTATTTAGTATATTTCCAAACCCTATAAAATAATCAACTTTTTTATTATCAAACACATTTCACTGAAAAGAAAGGATTATTTTATAATAAAAAGAGAATTATTCGACAAATTTTAGTTGCCGAAATAGCCCTAATTCTAACTCTACCTCAACTTCCTTTCCGCCTCTGACTATATGTGCTTATATTTCTCAAATGATACAAATTTTCAAACAGCGCTCTTAGGATAAAGCAAGATAATCGGCAAGGACGCCGGCCCCGACTTAGAGTGACAATCACAACATCAGGCTAGCCAATATGTGGGCCCTAATTGCTTGTAACTGTTGCTTCAACTACGTTCTCGCAGTCTGGCACCACAGAGACTCCCTGTCGAAATGGGAACAGTGATAAAATCCAGTACTTTGGGTTGCAAAAGATGTATTGCAGAATCTTCTTGTTATAAAAACGAATTTTCTCGACGCCATTAGCCCCTGAATTTGCTAAAACTTTCTCCAAAGCTTCTCCTTGGTCCTGCCAGGATTTTTTCTTGTCTCTTTTCATGCCATCCACAACAATTCGCAAGAAAGATCGATCTTTCTTCAGAAATATATCACGTGGTATATGGAAGAGTCTTCTTGTTGTGTACAAGAGATATATCCAATCGGATGGCTTCCGTGTCCCTTCTGGTGGCTCGGAATATTTCTCTAATTCGAGCGCTCTATTTGCCCATTTAATGCTTCTATCATTCTTCATCGCTTCGAGTGAGCTCGTGATAAACTTATGATACACCTCGCTTATAGCATACATCAATCGATCGACGTTGAGGACTATCAAATAGGTCGCAGTAGCGAGGACGCTAGCCACGATTGCGAGATTCTGAAAACCAAAGCTACTGTTGATGCTCCATACAGACTAGACCAGGTCAGAACAAATTTGAAATGCCGGGCAATTTATCATACCATGCAAAATGATAGAGGAAGAAAAAAAATGCTGACATATGTCAGGAGCTTTATATTTTGATTAAATCTCGTGGAGTTCCGGGTCTCTACCAGAGAACTTGCGTTGATAAGCTTTCACGTGGAAATAAAGTTAGCATAGAACTGCGCATGAGGAAATGACACATTTCGTCGGTGTAGACTCACACCATCTCTAAGATATGTGGCTTCTTCCTTCTTTTTCTCCAATTTGAAAGCAATGTCTTTCAACTTTTGAAGCTCTTTCTGTATTGTACCGCGAAACCGCCTGATTCCATCTAATTCCTCTTTTGTTGGGGATTCATTAGTTCTTCTGTGTACTAAAGCATCGACTTGCACGATATTTTTCAATATACTCGTGTGCAGCTCTTTCAAAGTTGAGATTGCCCAAAAGTACTTCTTTGATCTAGAAAGAACTTCATCATCTGAAAGCAATTTATCGTGATAATCGGGGTCAAGGAAGGCAAGTTTATCACCAATTGATTGATCGAAGAACTCCAGAATTTTCTTCCAGCGGGATACAATTGATGATACAGCGGTGCAAGCATGAGCAAAAACACACAGAAGCATATTCCCAGACAAGATGTGTAAGGATTGTGTACTGTGCTTGATTGTGAACGTGGCGGGGTTGAGTTCAAGCAAAGTCCAATATTGAGTATTGCACCCTGGTTCTGGCGTGGCGAATGCCTGTAGCTTAGATACTGTATCAGTACGGCGACTTCGGTAGTGAGTGTGGAAGTCATTAGCTTACATGGTAGCGACTCTCAAGTAGTTTCCTCACTCTAGGTTTTGAACGAGATTTGGTATTGGTGAAATCTTCCGATCTATCACTGTGTAACTTACCATGCTTCCAATAGTTCCATGGTATGCTTGTAGCTCGTTCAGCTAGTACTGATACAATTTCGTAGAAAGTAACATCGAACAAGTAGTTATCTTCAGCTCCAATCCCACCGCTGGGTGAACCCTGCGATTTTGGAAGTGGGTTTGATCCGACATCGTCAATAACACACCTGTCTCTAGTTTCGGGGCCCCAGATTGATCTTGGAAAAGGCGTGACTGTCAGAAAAGAATTCTCAACTCAGCTTTGGTGCTGGAACAACTTACATCATTCTTCGCCAAGGTCCAGACCACACAGTTGTGCTGCTACCGGGTAAGGCTGAGATTTGGCTAGCATTAGTGTAATCAATCGCATGCCTTGCGGCACTGCTAACATTTGATCCTTTGGCAGTCTGTGGATTAAAAGTATAGACCTTTATAGTTTGGTCATCGAAAACATCCATAATTCTTGTTTTTCCTCCTGTGAACCACTTCGAAATCTCAGTGTCCTCTCTAATCATGCCCTGTAGGTGTTCTATGGCAGTTTTCCTGATTTTGTCAGTTGAAATCTTTCCTAGAGCTTTTCAAATCTCAATACTAATAAAATAGGCATACGGATGAATAAGAAGTGTACTCACGGGGCAACTGAAAGAAGTGAACGCTTTGAAAATGTCAGCTTAAACCGACCATCTTCTGGGACCTTCCAAGCACTGCCAATTATTGCATTCCATTTATCCTGCTCTTCCACAGATGCTGTTCTTTGAGGCAAATTTTCCACAACTTGGTCTCCGTCCCGGCAGCTAACTTCATCATTTTCGTATATCTTGAGTATTGCAGTGATAGCGGTGGAGTTACGAATGCTCGAGCTAGAAGGATCCTGTTGGGAAGAATCATTTTTGGGTATCGTCTTATTGGGTGGGCCCGGCGATTCTTTTACCGTTACACCACGCCTGTCGTGCCGTAAGGCTTTGAGTTCCTCGAGGATTCCCTCCAGTAAAATGGTCATCTTTGTGTCTTCTCGGTTGATACTCGGGATCGCTGCCATTTTGAAGCCAGCTAAAGGCAACATAGTTATGGTTCTAAAGCTAACCTTGATGGAATAGTGGCTCGTTAATGTACTCGAGGTCATGGAAGTAACACAAAGCGGTGTACTGGTTTGATATACGTTACTCCGATACACAAATGTATGCCAAAATTATGGTGCGAGGTTCCCATGTTGTGGCTACCTATCCTTATTCACTACGTCCAGTAATAATTGTCTAAGGAAGCTGTGTAATCGGCACCACCGTAATTCGCATATTCAATATTTTTGGTACTAGCAGTACAAGTGCCAATATTTAAGATCGTTATTTTCATGCGATTCAAATACACCTGAATATTGAGAGCCGTAGTTTCGATATCAATCTGGCGGTTTACTAAAATGATCCCAGCCATACATACCAACACAAGAATGAATCTGAGGCGGCTTTATTCATTCTCGGGGACAAAAAGGCAATATAAGCCTAGCGAGCGAACGGAGAAGTCCAGCGCAACAGTCTGTCGCAGCACCTGCTCCGACTCCTGCTGCGGCACTACCGCCTGCCGAGCTTGTTCATGCTTCTTCGCGAGGGTCATGTTATACACTGCAACTTTGGGTAAGGCTACTGGCCAATGAATGCTTTCTGCTAAGAGAGACAAATAAAGTGACAGAGCGACGCTTACATAAGAATAAAAAGGGGCAAGGCAAGCAAAGATGATAAGTATCACGATTATTGTACTCAATAACCTAACCACAGTGTGATTGGGTGTAGAAAGTTCTATAATCACGTGAGGACATTGGCTCCCTAGATGGATGTTCACTTGTTATTCCCAGTTTCCCATAACATGCCGAGTATATGTATTCCACGATTCCTAATCTCACCCAAACAAAAGGCTTGTCCTCATTCTGAAACCCATTTCACTCAACGTTTCAAGTTTTGCAGTCATTGGCTGTAGGCATATTGTTAGCTGTCATTTCTATAACTGAAACTTCTCTCGGAAAATGTACCGTTGTCTGAGGCCCGTTGATTTCTACTGTCTTCTCCCCATCGCAATTTTAGCTCTCACCCGGCAACACCGTTTCACTCAAAAGCGCTGCCGTAACCATCTGCATCTTCATACTCAACCAATGCATCCTTCACAATCTGGTTGAGAGATACAGTATCGGGCCACAGCTCATCCGAGGGACTCTCCTTCTCCCAGTTACAGAATTTATACTCAAAATGAGTCTCAACAACGGCCTCAAAATTGACATTTTCCATGGCGCTTGGAATTGGCAATCCATTTTTGGTCCGCAGTTTTTTCAGCTTCCGCAGAGCTTGCCGCTTTGTGATCTCTAGGGCAAATTGCTTTGGGTCGTCTAGTGTGCAGGGATCTTTGGTGCAGTTGAGACAAAGTCCAATGACCTTGTTGGGGGAGGGAACGGCCATGTTGATACAGTCCTCTCCAGTTTGCCCCGGGTTGATGTCACAGTGGTCCCAACGCTGTACTCCGGCGGTATCCAGATAGTGGAGGCATGTGTATTGAAGCGAATTCAACCGGCACATGTTATTGTTGTGTTTGCGGCTTGGGTAAAGGGTTGTAGGTTGTGGTTGGAGGTTGAGATTGAGATTGAGGTTGGGGTTGGGGTTGGGGTTGGGGCTGATGTAGTAATGATGAAGTATGAAGAGCGACGACCAGGTTTTAAGTGTAGGAGAGGAGACGATGCCATTCTGACTTAGTGGTGATGAGGTGAATTGCCATGGTGCTATATTTAGGAAACGTGGGTCGACAAAGGTGAACCAGGCAAGTAAATACGTCGTTATTGATTTGGCTCACATCGGTCGATGATGCAGCGTAGTGATTTCCTATGATCGCCCTGTTCCAGAAGAGTGAATCGAATGATGCGAATGGACTTGTACCTTGGCGAAGCCGCTCTGGGGTCATTCTGACCGAAGCGATGTCTGTAGCACGTAATATTGAGATTTTCAACTAAAAGCTGTATAGAATTTACGATTATACTTTGCCGATGGCCACATAAACCTGTGTCTAAATACAACCATAAATGTATATTTGCAGTGCAATATTATACACGTCGAAGATGCCTGATAATACAGCTACAAAATAGTGTAGCTTATAACAACTCAATCTAAATTAATAGACAAATCCTCGAATCTCAAATAATCTACATTATCAACGTTTTCAACTTCATAGGATTATTTCCTTTTCTACCTATCCACAAATCTCCACAGCTCCATACCTTAGTCCAACACAGCATCTAAAATCCCAATTCCCTTTTCCAAACCTATCCCCAAACCTCTGACACCATAGTCCACAAAATAACCCTTTTCAACAAGATCTCCACACAAATTAATATACACCTCACAAGACCTTCAACTTAATTAGTTACTTTGTCCCAGCCGAAGCAGCCCCCTATTTAGCCTCGGTAAATTTTCTGCTCCGTTCGTGTCGCCAATTTCTGATCCCAAAAAAATTTCACCACCACAGTAACTAATATTGACCACTCCGGCCACAAGTTTTTCCATAGTGCCAATATTTGCCACCACTGCATTTTCATAAGTGACTTCACTTCTTTCTCTCATATCCTGTCGTGACGCGGGAAAATTAACATAACGTAGAGTTGGCCTCCCCATTGACTTCAAATACATCTTTCAAATCTCTCGACGATCCGCCACGAGAAGATAATAGTACCAATCAGATTCATTTCATCAATATTCTTTTTAAAACTATCATTTCTTCCGGTACCATTATCGAAGAAAGTATTCCTACCTTTAGTTTTCCCCTTGACCTACTGCTTCACCCCGTGTCACTAAAAGGTGATATTCGTCAAATTACGTAATCATGGTCGTTCTCCCCGATCCTGCAAGGTAATGATCATCCCTCGTTCTCATCTGTAACCTCTGGGATTTATATCAAATAGATAATACGCATGAAGCAACCAGTGGCCATTTTTCGGGCACGTATATTTACGACAAGATAGTCTAGACCCTATTTCAAATTCACGACAGCGACATCGACCACGCGACAGAACTCTTCGACTCTGGAACTATTATCTACCCCTCGAAACCCAGAAAGATCAATTTAAATTCGTGCTATTTCTTCAACGTTTAATAACCATGGTAGAAGAAAATTATCGTCATCGTCATCGACATCTTCATCGCCAGTCCGGCCACAAATGGAAAGTCAGTGCTCTAATTAAAGATTGGTATCAGAGTATCCGAGATTTATCAGGATTGGGCGTGGATGAGAATTTGATGAGCGGAGAGTGGAGGAAAGTGGTTTAGAGGGGGAATAGGGAGGAAGCGAGACGGGAGAGGAGGGAGGCGGAGAAAGTTCATTTGGAGAGAAGCGAGAGGGAAAGAGAAAGGGAAAATGGGTATGGAAGGGAATATATACGGCGTGGGTATCATGACGGGGATGGTGGGAGAAGTAAGAAAAAGGGGTATAGAGATTATGAATGTTCCGAAGACAATACACACATTAAGCATCCCGCACCCCAAAAGGACAAATCCTCAGCCGCCAAAGGAAAAGACGCTCCCAGAGGAACACCCAAATGGGTAATCTGCACCCGCAACTCCAAACACTGTCCCCGTACGCCAGGGCTGGGCAAAAGGTGGGGTATACCCGGGGTAAACCCGACCGAAAAGTCACCCTGTTGAAGCTCTGTAGGGTAGGGTAATTATTCTGTAAAATGCTCCGGGTACTATGGTACCCATAAGTATATATCATATATATAATATATTTTTGAATAAAGATTCAATATGATATTTATATTATATCATATGATATTCGTATCACATTATATGATATTCGTATCACATTATATAATATTCGTATCATATTATATGATATTCATTCGAATGAAGGAATCTAAATTAATCGAATATCAAGATCATTCGAAATAAGGAACCTTTATAATACTAATCAAGATAATTGAAACAATAAATCTTTATTCAAATTGATAAATAAAAATAAAACATTAATATATAAAAGAATTCGAAAGAAATATATAAGAAGATTAAGAATCTGTATTCTAATATTATATATAATATCATTATACTATTCAACTTTTATTATTATAATTTAATATTTGTTTATTCCATTATAATCTTTAAATCACTATTTCCCAATTATAAGATTTATTATCTTTAAATATATAATCTTTAATAGATTATAAAGTTTGGAAAGCTTTAAAACAAGTATGATTATGAAAAAAGCAATTATATAATCAAAGCTTTTTATTATTTAAAATCAATACAAATCATAATCATTATTATATATCATCATATATCGATATTATATCGAATATCATCAAAACCACTATTAAATATCGATATAATATCAAACATTATATATAATATCGAAGTTACTCTTTTTTATCAAATATCTTATTTAATATATATATATAAATATTATAAAAGGATTGTATACAAATATTCAAATATATATATATATATATATTATATTCAAAACTATTTATTCGAATCAAAAAACATTTATTCAAAAGAACTCCAATTATTTCAAGATAATTTATTATTATTCATTGATTATAAATTGAAAATCGAATATCAACTATTATCAAAACTACTAAATTTAAACCTTACTCTACAATTCGATAAATCAAAATACAAATTTCGTATATTTTAAATATTATATAGAATATAAGATTTCTTAATCTAATAAAACTTATAGGAAAAAAAATACTTATTCTTCTTTATAATCTTTCAAAGAATGATTATACTTATCGATCAAAAGTATTTATTGATTCTAAAGTAAATGAATTCGTTTTTATTAATATTATATTTCTTACTTATTTATTTCCTATATTTAAATTAAGAATTATATTATTTAAGATTTCGATTGAAATCAAAAGATATAATAATATACAAAACTATACTATTATCTATTTTATATTCCTTAATTTAACAATCGATAATTGTAAATAATCTTTTATCTCTTTCTTTATTATTAAATTAAAAAATTATAATATTATTTTAAATAAACTCTAATTATCAGAGATTCAAACGAAACTTGATTATTTCAATCGATATTTCGAATAATTTAAAAAAAGATCTTATATTATTTCCTATTTGAATAATCTTCTTATTATTCAATCATCCCTTTAAAAACAGAAAATCGATTAATTAATCTAACAAAATATTGATCAACGAAATAATCAATTCAAAGAATATTAAAATCGAAAAGATTTATAATTAAACAAATCAATTACAATTGATAATATACAATAAGAATCTTCAAATATAAATACAATATAAATTTTTGTTAAATAAGAAAAAGCCTCAATCCCCTTCAAATTCAATTTATTTTTTTCTCAACCAATTATACTATTATTATAGATTTACAAATACTTTTTTTATATATCAATCAAAATCCTTGATCTATATATATTCAAATTCAATAAATTCTAATTAGAATACAAAAGAAATAAATAAATTGAATTCTTTATTATTATTTTAAAAGAATTCAATAATATAATAAACTTTTAATAAAACAAAAAATATACAAAAGAAAAAATATTGATTATTTTAATCGAATTTAAGAATACAAAAGTATAAAAAAAACTCGATCAAGTATTAATCGAAATCGATTCAGAATCTGAAATATTATTTGAATATTGATAATACTATTAAACCTTTTCCAAATATAAATCAAATATCTTATCTGTTAACTGATTTTATAATTATAAAATCATATTGGAAAACAAAAAAAAGAAAATCTTATAATATAATCTATTTTATAAGATATCTTTAAAATAATTAGAAATCATTAAAAAGTATAATATAAATAATTTTAATAAAGGTTTTATTGAATTTAATTAAATCTTTTATATTATATCTGTTTTATTCGTTAAGAAATTTAATAATAGTTTAAGGTTTTGTATAGATTTCAGATTATTGAATTTTTTGATATATAAAAATCGGTATTCTTTTTTTTGATCGACGAAATATTCTTTCAGCTTTTCGGTATCAAGATTTATACCAAATTCGATATTCATTAAATTTTCTATTGTATAAAAATAAATTCTGCTTTGGAAAAATATATTATTTTCCGAATCCGATATAGATTATACAAATACAAAATTATATTATTCGGATTAACGAATAGTTTTGTAATCTATTAGTATTATATAAATAATATTTTATTCGATTATTTAAATATCTTTTGTATAATATATTTCGATAATATTTTGATTTATTTTGAGAACAAAGAAAAACATTAGATTTATATCAAATTAATCTTTGAATAATTAGAAATTATTAATCTACAAATAAATCTCAAGAAATATGAAGTCAATGTTATCTATATCAAATATTTAGATTTTATCATTTTTATTGAAGAAGTAAAGATAGATCCTGAAAAGATTAAAGTAATTAAGAATTGGATTTTTTCGATAATAATAAAAGGGGTTTAATCATTTCTTGGTTTTTATAATTTTTATTGATAATTTATTAAAGATTATAATATAATAGCGAAATCTTTTAACGAATTCATCAAAGCAAATATTAAATTTGTATTTGATGAAGTATACTAAAATGTATTCAATATTTTGAAGAAAAAGTTTATCTTTGCTTTATTTTTATAATATTATGATTATCGATTCCTTTATATAATCGAAACAGATATTTCCGATGGAATAATTGTTAGTATATTATTATAATAGTATAATGAAGATTAATCATCTATGATTTATTTCTTTAAGATTATAATTGTTGTTGAATTGAATTACAAAATTTATAATAAAGAAATACTGTCAATTATTCGATCTTTTAATTATTGAAGAACAGAATTTGTTGATTTATTATATAAAATCAAAATTATATTGATTATAAATCCCTTAAATATTTTATAATTATTAAGATTTTTAATATCCGATAAGCTTATTGAACAAAAGTATTAATTGATTATAATTTTATTATTATATATCATTTTGAGAAAGATAATTCTTTTATTGATACTTTAATTTATTAGATCGACAAATTGGATTTCTAGAATTATATTAAGAAAAAGAATCGTTTTCAATAATTTATTAAAAACAATTAAATTGATATTGAAGTTATAAAAGAAGTTTTATAAAAATATTATTTAGATAAAATAGCGATTATTAATATCGATTTGAATGAAATCATTTTTCGATTCGATTTAATTAATTATATTATCGAAATAAATAAAATTATAGATAATTTATTAATATTCAGAATATAAATATATATTACTTTAAAATTGTGACGAACCCAACGAGCGTTTAGAGATCAACCTTAGAATTAAAAGCTACAGAGCTAAAGAGAGTATGCTACAAAGCTATATATATGATCGACTCGGAGCTTAGTACTGTATTAGCCCGATCAAACGCGATTACATATATCTTATAACACTACCCTCTTTTTTTGAAGAATTCGCCTCGAACTCACTTTAAACAAATGATTTAAGTATAAAATGATCATTAATCTTCTTTTAATAAAAATTCCTAATACACAAATTGTATCACAACCAACGAATATATATCCATTATACTATATACCTCCTCCAAACAATCTTCAAAATATCGACTATTGATTATCTCTTCTAGATCCTCATTATTGTTGTTTTCGGATTTAGTAGTTAGTATAATAACCGGAATAGGTTTTTGTCGATTTCGGATTCCTTAATACAGATCTAATAGATAAACTCATATCCAATGGGAGATACTTCTATATCATATATATTTATTTTGTTTGCACAAGAAAATTCTTTCAGAAGAAGAAAACTCGAGCATTCGTATATAGGATAAAATCAAGATACGATCAAGCTTATCCAATTAAATATCAAAAGGGCTAAAAACACCAATGATATTAAGATTACTAATGTCTATTGGATCATAATTCCGAAAATAGAATGGATTCTGTAATATATATAAGGCTCTAAGCTCACTAGAATGAAATGATACAGGGAATCCATTCGCTGTGCAAGCAACTAATTGTTGTATAACCTGAACAAAGTCGGGATAGGAGCAGGGAAGAGAAAGCTATTAAAAAAAACGATTTCTAAGAGTAATATTGAATTCATTACGAAAGGTTGAGATTTTATTCGAATCGGATTAATTCTGACCTTTGGCTTTATAAAAGATCCTTTCGAATTTTACAATATAAGCATATAAAGAATTGATTCTTTATTTGAAAGTGAATAGTTTATCTTCGGCTTTTTGAACTTTATTTGGATTGTTGTAAATATATATGAGTTGATTTAGGATCATTGTATGATTTAAGGGAACGTTTTGATTAAGAAAAAAAAAATTGAGGTAATATTATAGCTTATACATAAGATTCGAGATTGAGATAAATATAGTAAAATTGAATTGTAGAATTGCCGATCGCAATGCCATCTACTTATAATTTCATTCGAATCGAAGGAAACCAGGTATCGAACTTTTGAAAACTATTATTGAACTTTTCAGGATCAGGGAGAGAGGGTTTCGGACGAGAAGGAGTATAAGCAGTAGGAGTGCGTTCGAGAATCAGGGAGCGTAGGAACAAGATTTCATCCCGCTGATAATCGCGAGGTTTATCGAATCGTAATCCATAGCTTAGAAATTAAGGATAAGAAAAAAGACAACACCTTCGAATAATATCAAGAAGATCCATATGCAAACGAGAGAGTATAAACAATATGCTTAAATAAAAACAAGCGAAATATACATAAGCATATACAAATGTTATTCCATTTCTTATCTGGAAAAGCTTTTAATAATATAACGAACCCAACAAGCGTTTAAAGATCAACCTTAAAATTAAAAGCTATAGAGTTAAAGAGAATGTACTACAAAATTATATATATGATCGGCTCGGAGCTTAGTACCGTACTAGCCCGATCGGACACGATCACGTGTATCTCGTGACAAAAATGATCTTTTGTTTTATAATGATTATTTAATAATACTTGATATCAATAATCTTTAAATCTATTTGCTTCATGAAGTTTATAATTCTGTTTCTATTGTTTATTTGAATATAAACAAAATCTATCTTTTATTATTTCAATAATACTATAATCAGATATATATATAATTATTATATTTACAAATACAATTCCGTTTTATACAATTGTATCCTTAGTTTATTACATTCATTTCTGATCTTTATTCGAATATAGTAATATATTATTATAGATTATTACAGTTTTAATAAGGATAAATACAGATACGATAATGTTTTAATCATTATTGATCGATTGACGAAACAAATTATTTCTATATTTTATTATAAATCAATCGATATTCGAATTCAAATATAATTATATTTCTATTATATATATCAATATTATAATTCTTTTAAGATTATAATATCAGATCGCGATCTTCAATTGATATTACAATTCTAAAAAGAATTCAATTAAATCCTAAGAATCGATTTCAAGATCTTTATTACTTATTATTTTCAAATCGATAATCAAATTAAGATCTATAATCAGTATCTTTAATAGTCATTAAAGTTATTTGTTAATTATTATCAAAACAATTAATTAAAGTTCTTATTTATAATAGATTATATACAATTTATTCTTTTATATAACTCTTTAGATGTGAGAATCACAGCAAAGAATCGGCTAATATTTGAATAACAATAGGTTTGGGTTTAGAATCAAAACTTTTCATTACTTTTTCTAATTGTATTAAAGAATTCCCCTTTTATATAAATGAAAACTCTTCAAATTAGTATACAATTTGGCCCGCTTTCGGCTAGCCCTAGTTTCGTAATTGAGGTTTGTAACAAAGCCCTCCTTTCCAAAGTTTTCGTCCTTGAAAGTTTTTGAAATGAAACCATTTAAATTGAAATATCCAATTGAAACTAATATCATTCGATATTATATCGTATACTTTTCGTAAAACCATTAGAGATTCATCGATATTATATTATATGTTTTTTTATAAAACCATCGACATTATATTGTATGTCTTTTCGTAAAACCATTGTAGATCTATCGATATTGTGTTATATATCTTTTCATAAAACCATCGAAACCCTTTCAACTCTTTCAATTTTTTTATTCCTAATCCTACAATAATCGGCCAAGCTGAAACTTTTGTGGAGAATTTTATATAACGATTAAAAACTATAATAACTCCTTCAATAATGAAATTATAATGTCTATATCTTTATTTTATAAAGTTCAGTATTTTCATTTCTTTAAAAACTCTTCAATATCGCTCAAAAGCCCCTGTATATATATTCATTTTCGATCCATTTTCATTTCGATTTCGAAACGATTTCGATATACTTTCGATTCGGATTCGGTAGGTATGCTTTCGATTCGGATTCGATATGCTTTCGATTCGGATTCGATATGCTTTCGATTCGGATTCGATATGCTTTCGATTCGGATTCGATATGCTTTCGATTCGGATTCGATATGCTTTCTAATATGATAAGTAAGGGATATTAATGCCTCCCTTTTTGGATCAACATCCTCATCGATTTTAATGATCCTGTAGGTTCGATAAATAATAAAAGAAAAAAAGATTTTCAATTTGTTTTTTCTTTTGAAATTTGAAATATAAGATATATTATATTCATCAATATATCGATTCAAATTTGTATCAAAAAAATAATGATTTCAATATAAATACTATTTCGTTTTCAGTTAATATATTAGCTTTTCAACATGGATCCGATTATTTGTAATTAATTTTTATCAATAATCTTCCAGAATTATACAAGGGTTAGTTTCACTCTTTCTTTTGAAAAAGGCCTAACATTTCATCAAAAGGAAGAAATTTTAAGCTATCCACCAGGGTTTTGTTTTGAAAACAGAAATACAATTATTATTATATATAAATTCGCTTATTATACTTTTTAAGGATAATATCAAAAACTTTATTATTATAATCTCAACTTCAATATCTTCAATTTCAATATCTTCAACTTCAATATCTTCAATTTCAATATTCAAAATTCTTTGATCTTCCAATAAAATCCCAAAGGTTTTTATATACTTTTCATTTTTTCATCCTTTTGTTTAAATAATTTATATAATTTCAAAATTCACTTTCGAATTTTGTAAAATAGGGTAGGATTCGATTTGTATATTATATTTATATCTTTTGAATAAATCTTTTCAATTCCTTTTCTTATTTTCTTGATTTTTCTTGATTTTCTTGATTCAAAGGTTTTTCATAATATTTTTGGTAGATTTTCGAAGGCTTGTTTTGAGGCCAAATTCGTATATATTTTGAAGGTAAATTTCGAAAATAAATTTCGAAAAGTTTTCGATAATATTCCGAAAGGTTTTCGAAGGTTTATTTCAAGGTCAAATTTGTATGTTTTGAAGGTAAATTTCGAAGGTTTTCTTGATAAGGTTTGAAGGCTTTTTATGAATCAAAAAAATAAGGTTATTCCCAAAATTAACCGATAAATTGCTCTCAAAAATGAATAAAAAGAATTATAAGAATTATAACAAAGAATCGATTAATATTTGAATAATACTAGGTTTGGATTTAAAATCAAAACTTTTCATTACTTTTTCTAATTATATTGAAGAATTCCCCCTCTATATAAATGAAAACTCTTCAAACTAACGTATAATTCGGTCCGCTTTCAGTTAGCCCTAATTTCGTAATTGAGGTTCGTAACATTAGGAGGGTTTATATTCTACAAAACTCTATATAAATATATATCGAAATATATATAAGAATAAAAAAAAAGATATTAATAAATTAATAAACAATATAAATATATATAATACTTATATATATATAAAATATAATAAATTAACTTTTGTATAAACAAAAGAAAATCTATTATATACTCAAATCAAAATATCGAAATCTATAAATATTTATCGATACAAAATCGATTTCGATATTGAAGATTATATATAGCTCAATATAAAAAGTTATTTTATTCAAAGATTATCAAAAAAACTAAACTTTCTAATTCAAAGAAAATTCAAAATCATTAATTACTCTAAAAGCTTTTTCAAATTCGAATTTTCGATTATAATAAAAATTCATCCTGTTTTCCCTCTAGATCAATTATATAAGATATACAACAATCCTCTTTTCAATTAAATACTCGAATTATTTTCGCTTATTAATATAATTAATAATTCAGAATAAAAAATCAACAAAATCCTAACAATAAAGAAAATATAAAAAACTCTATTATACAGAATCTTATAACTTAATAATAATATT
Organism: Stromatinia cepivora; assembly: GCA_014898415.1. Taxonomy (NCBI): domain Eukaryota; kingdom Fungi; phylum Ascomycota; class Leotiomycetes; order Helotiales; family Sclerotiniaceae; genus Stromatinia; species Stromatinia cepivora. The sequence goes on along the minus strand of RCTD01000015.1, from coordinate 351,765 downwards.
AACCTCATTTGATATCCTACTTCCAACCTTAAAATGTTTTTATATCTCTTATACGATTTTCATCTAATCAATTTAATATTGTTTGATCCCTTTAATCGATTATTTGATTGAATAAGATTTTACAAGAATAAAAAGGATAATTATAATTATATAAATAACAATTCATTTATAAAATCAAAGAAAAAAAATTCTTCAATTCAACAAATTAGATATTATAATTTCATAATAATTTATATATGTATAATCGCGAAAGAATCGAAAACCTATACAAATTCAAAGGAATTTGATTGTATATATATAAAGCCCGAGCTCTATACAACAAATGAACTATCATTATTAAGATAATACAAAAATAATATATTTAAAGAATTATATTTATCATCATTTCAGAAATCATATAAAAGGAAAGTCTAAATATAATAAGAACAAAATATAACATTACCCCTACCAATTTCGTTCTATTTGATTGATTTGATCAATTTGATCAATTCGATTGATTAATCTGATCAATTTGATTGATTAATCTGATCAATTTGATTGATTAATCTGATCGATTTCGGAATTGATTATATTAATTATCTATTATCACTATACTATAATTCAAGCTCTTTCCCTTTTCTATTGAAACTTTTTCCTTTCAAAAGTTCTTCAAATCAAGGAGAATATGAATCAATATCGATTTAACCAATTGATGAATAATTTAATCAATTTGATCAATTAATTTAATCAATTTGGTCAATTTCTGATAAATTAACCAAATCAACCAAAATGATAAATCTAATTGATTTAGGGTTCATAAATTTTCACAAAACCGGGTTTCCGATGAATTAGCAACAGAATAGAAGAATAAAACACTCGAAAACGAGCTTTTCCGAGGGGGGGGGGGGGGGGGGGTAGTATTACGAATTGTGATACCTCTTATTTCCCTTATCAATTAATGAACTGATCGTCTATACATATACATTACGATTCATACGATTTAGTATAGTAAAATAGTGACCCTAACAATATATACGCATAGCCCCACAGCTCACAAATGAATATTTGTATATATATATCTAATCGCTCTTTACAAGCCATAATTCTTCAATTGTAGATTCTAAGGAATATAATTGACCCTGTTTATTCAGCTCTACCACGGCTCTTGTGCGTCACAGAATCTATAATAGAAGAGTAGAATATATATAGAATTTTTAATAAATTCAGGAGGAAGAATCTATAGTAGAAGGACAGAAAGAATCTATAATAGGAGGGCAGAATCTATAGTATAGATTCTAATCATATTAGATCCGATTCTAAATAATATAAAAGTAAAATAGCTCTAATCCTTGTAGTATAAGAATAATTTATTTCACTTTTAATAATATAAAAGTAATTTGTCATTTAACAAAATATTATACTTTATAACTTTTATTTAGTAATTCTTTTTTTTACTATATAATAAAATCAATTAAGTATAATATTATTAATAGAACTAAAAATACTTTATACTTTCAATACCATCAAGTTGTATCACCAAAACCTTTTATATTGAACCTACTCTCCCACTACTACCATCACAGGAGCTCCAAACCGAAGTAATAATTCTTTGTTAAATCAATGATATCCCTATCTAACTTATCAAGATAGTTGAGTATATCAATGGTTGAATGTATGTTAATGAGAGGAGTCGATACGAAAGGGAAGCCAGAATTGGAAAGTGCCCTACTTAGATTGTAGGTAATGTATGAGGATGTATAGTATATTGAATCTGTAAACTTCAGACTTCCCCAACACCCAAAGTATCAGCCCAAAGCCGGAAACCGCCCTAAATCTACACAATTCCCACGATGATCCCTATCTTCCATTCATAAATATTCAACAATCCCTTGAAGTCGACTCTTGTAAGCTTTGAAATCTATATCATATTATTAGTCTACACTGGTCTCTTAGAATATGGGATTAAGATATACCATACTGAACTTGATTTCCACAACAACTCTCCCCCGATTCAGCTCGCCCCAACTAAAACCTCCTTTCCGGCTTCCTTATCATCAATACCGGTCAAAATCACACTGATATCTCCTATTCTCTGATGCTCATTGCAGGCCGACATCGCTATTTCATTTAAGAATTTGGCTTCCAGATAGACTGGCGGCTTCGAATCGTTGATGTCGGTTTCTTTGATTCTAGGGTTAAAATGTTCGGTAACAAGTATATCCAGGATAATATGCTCGGTTTTGTCTGGCATATCGATGTGGTTGACTCTATTGTGATGTTATAAAAGTAAATATGCTGGGCGAATAATCATTTCCCTGACTATCTCTACCAGATCAGATTCCGTCTCGGTCTTGTCTTGACAACTAGGGCACAAGGTATCCAGTTGTTTACTGGATTTTAATCTCATTGTAAAGCATTACTCTCCATCTTTTGTTCGACAAGACAAGTCTTGGGCCCAACGTGGGGTGTCTTTGGTGTAGTGGAAACAGAGGAAGCGTGAAGCAATGAGTTGACACATTATCGTGAGAGCCTTTGGAAGTGTTTGCAGGTCTGTGAAAACGATTTTTGCTTATGATTGTGATGATAATTGTGGTTGTTGTATTGCAAGAAAGATGGATAAGCGACGATGAGGTTGAGGAGTTCATGTAAAGGAAGGGAGGTTGTTGCATTCTGAAAATGCAATGACATGTTGCATTAGTAATGTCGTTTGACTCATGTATGAGCTGAGAAATCACAGTGAATTGGGTAAAGTTGGTGTCAGAGGCCATGATCATCTGAAAACTAGGTCGTCATAAATGTATTGTAATTAGATACTGAAGCAAAATGATTTCCTATTGTCAATCTTTTCAAATGATCATCTATAGTGTTGATCCAAAATGAATAGATCGATATGTGTAATACATCGAGTTACGGAGGTTGATGGGGTAAGTATTGTAGGACATTTTTTACCCATATATCACTGTTTTTCCTGTCTTTTGATACTGCTTTAAACAATTTGAATAGATATTAAGCTACTCTCCTTTCAAATTTCGAATTTTGAAAATTTTGATTGTATTTCGAGGATTTTAATAAAATCTCAACAACTTGATGATTTTAAAGTTTTTAAAACTTATATAGCTTTTTTTAATAACTTTAGAATAGATTTTTGAATAAAAAATTAAAGATTTTAAATGATTTTGAATGATTTTAAATAGATAATTGAGAATTTACAATATTTTAATCATTTAGATTTCATTATACAAATTTTCAATCAGCGTAATGATATTACTGGTTAGAACCCCTGTCTGTGGAACCAAGCACGGTCATTTTTTGGTGTGTCTTACCCCATCAACCTCAGTACTTGATGAAAGTGGAATGGGGGGGGGGGTGATGAGGTAGTCTTGCATTGAGTGGAAAAGGGATAGTATTGTAAAGCTAACTATTAAGGAAACTATTTATAATGACTTATCGGAAATAAGCTTATGTAATCAAAGAGTGACCTCCACAGTGAGGAGACTTAAGTGATGCCTGTAACACGTGACATAGAAAACAAGAAAGGGAAACGTGATAGAGGATATTTGATAATGGAAACTGTAAAGTAATATGATGAAATTGATTATCAGTGGTGGCAGCGATGACACTTCATGGAATATCAATAACATACCAAAAAGTAAAAGAGAGAGAGAACGTTTAGGAGACCGAAAGTGACTGGGTTATGCTTCTTATATCAACAACCCGGTCTCCCCTAACCCTAGAAACAAATCCAAACGCTCTTCTATGACTTATGCTTGCCTGCAGAAGTAGTGTTCTTTTATACTGAGGTTATGAATAATCTGTAGTTGTAAGGTTCGAGACTGAAATAGCAATACTTGGTTTCTGAGCTGCACCAATTTAGCATGCTATGGAGATAGAGAAACTATAAAAAAAACCTCTAACTTTCTCTCTTAAGACTCCATTTTACCGAAAGACGCGGAGATAAAACTGGCGGCAACGTATAAAGAATATTAGATTAGTTCCTGGCTCACTTTCCGTAGCTTATTTTACAATTCCCGGGGAAGAAACGGGAAGGTAGAGTGTTAATTTAAAGTTATATAAGAATGACAACCGGAAAGTGCAAAATAACAGTGAGAAGTATGCAAGAGATGGCATCAAATGTCTATAGTGAGAGAACAAACTGAGTAACTTTGATGGTAATAATGAGAACGGAGCTCAACCAATTATAAGAAAATCATATGAGAACAAATGTAGACCAGAAATTAGAGAGACGGAAAAGCTACTTTAGGCCGTCCTTGCATCTTTATTGACATCATTGTTGGGCTTCATACTCAACTTCGAGGCTTTTATAGCTGAAGACATTTCGTTAAAAAAGGAATGAGAGCGTAAGACAAAACTACCAACCCGCTAGTTGAGAGTCGAAGACCTGTATAGAAGACCGTGATATTCATATCGACTCCACTCTTCAGGGTCTATCGTTACCAAATCATCAAAAAGGCTCCAGGATTACAAGCCAGGATGGAGCGGTCGGTGTTGTGTGGCGTAGTATTTGACTTTATATTACTGGGTGCAGGTGCAGGAAGTGGATGGATATAAACTACTCAACCTAGTTGACAAGATCACTCATGCTGATATTACAAAAGCTTATACGTATTGGGGTTAAGGAAGGCCTGGAAGGCGGCAATTGGAAAAGCATTTAACCATGAGAAGTGCATTATAATAATGTGGATTAGTACGAAAAGAGAGGTGGAGTCTAAGCAACCAACTATAGAGAGAGACATAATTATAGCGGGATAGATTGGACGGAAGGCGGTAATCTCGAAAGTTTTTTGTCTGTTCTCTTCGTAGTTGGACCTCAAAGACAGATGAAGGGGTGCATTTATAGTTATGCAATTGAGCTAGTGTGTCGGCATGGAAAGAAAAAATTCTGTGGACATTGTGGGCTATCATGGAGTTCGAGGACTTAGATCAAATTAGGAAAATAGGGATGAGTATATTAAATGTAGGGACTCCTCGAATTTCTTTTCCGCCTGAAGAAAGTGTAAAAATAGAATATTGTATGCCAGTAAATTCTTTAAGTCACAGACTGATTGTGGTCTGGATGTCGATCTTATCATGATAGCAGACTAAGAGCATGTGGTCTAATGAAGCATTATGAATGACATTGTGCCATGAAACTGACAGCAAGTAAGTGATACGGTGATTATAACAGCTGTAGCGAGAAATGGATATGTGAGCGGTATTATTGATAACAATAGAATAGGAATTTGACTTCGAGACTCAAACGTATATTCAAGTTTTGAATTGAAAGTTGTACGGAAGGTGCCGACGGCGGTGGTGGAGATGGGTTGGGTAAAAAAAAAGGTATGTTTTCTATAATTTAAATGAGTATGAGTATCATTTATCTTTATATACTATATTAGGAAATAAATTGAGCTCTGTAAACTTACTAGCAGCAATTCCTTTCATTATCTTTCCTATTTCATGTCTTTGTTGAGAGAGTCTTAGCATCAGACTTATCAACAACTTTATATATACTTGACATAAACACTATCGTTTTATCACCAATTTCATGTTTGCATCTATTCAGTCAATACACGTCCGCTCTACACAGACTTATAATGTAGATCATCAATAGGAAGGTCCACAAGATGCTTTGATTACCCGGCCTGGGCACCAATATTCTGGATTATTGTAGTTGTCTGGTGGAAGGAGAACACGAAATTACAGAGCTTATATAGTTGTTCCTCTGTTTTTTTTTGTGCGTCAACGCGTCTCTTCAGCCTCCGTGCTGTAAATCTTTTATTGCCCTAGAACATCGGTTACCTCTAAGCGGAAGTGGTTTTGATCTTTATATAGGACAATAGTCGTCATCTTTTGTTAAATCTCGTGAACTACAGGCAATGTATCAAAGATTCTGAAGAATCAGAAATCAGCTATAACCCTACTCTGAACTTCAGGATGCAAACTTTTTCAATCCTACTAACCCTCATATTTGTAGGGTCGGTGATGGGGTTGGATGATATAGATTTATTGATTTATTGTTTACATGAATTATCTAATTAAGCAGTGCATCGAAGATGTTAAGGTTATCCATAATGAAATGTTAGCGAGGACACTTAAATGTGTCAAGGTGAGAACCATCCATTTTGTTTGTCGATTCAGTAGCGGGAGTCACATTTACATCAAGAGATTAGATAATAGTCGAATGATGTTTGAGATCACTGCCGGGATACTTCTAGTGGATGATATTCAAGGTCTAATATAAGGTGTTGCTGAATAATTAGCCGCTTCACAGGTACAACTACTTATAATATACTTTCCAGTATCTTCCTTCATTATAGATATCAAAATATCTCCTCCGAACCTTTGAACTCCTAGGATCCCATTAATCATCGAAACTACTCTGAATATTGCACTACTTCATCTGATCCATCCCATCCCGTCTTCCTTTAAAACATACCCATGCATCATTAATCTGCACCAACAAATCATCAAAAAAACTTACTAGCCCTACTAGATCTCTGAGACAAATTTCACTCCCACTTCCATTCCCATTCCCATTCTCTCTACTATTTTCCTTTTTCCCTTCTTATTTCCTTCATCAATATCCTTATCCTAATATATCCCAAATATCCTTAATCCTTATTTCACACATTAACCCTCTTATCCCCTCAGTCCCCTCCCCCTCCTTCTTATTTCCACACTTCAGGTTGTCAGAATATAAGCGCGTAAAGAGCATTTGCCACTTACAACTTCCCTTCGATACAAACTATGAGATTCTCTACTAAGTTACTGAATCACTTAATAATATTAGCCGAACCAATGATCGGATAATCACGTGATATATTAATAATATTATTATATATTATTAAAATTTATTATCATATGAAAATTCGATCATATATCATATCAAATTGATTTATAATGGAATAGAATGAAATGGAAGCGTATAGAATTTTCTTATTTACTGGGTTAAATATTATTGGTTATTATTTCTTTTTATTATATAAAATAATCTTATAAGATTCGATTTAAATTGATCTTATTTATAAACATAGAATGTACTAGAATTTCATTATAAACTATAAATATGAAGATTTTCTTTAAAGAATTCTTCGAAAAATCAAGCAGAAAAAGCAATAAAAACCTTATTATATATTATTCTGACTTCAAATTCATTATATTCAATTTACCCTATTAAGTCTAAATATAACTAAGTCTTCCACTACTATAATAAATAATATCTTTATTATTATTATAATAAATATTATTTATTATCCGACTAACCTCCTCCAAGACAAACTTCATATTGCCTCCTCATGGATATATAGATATACCAATAAGTATCTCTCCACACCAACCACGACAAAGGCTGAGATCAAACATTCGAGCCACCTCTTTGAGATTGATTAGCCCATGGCCGCCAGCAGAATCTTCTTAAAGTATATAAAACATAAATCCAATCCGAAGGCTTCTCAATTCCCTCTAGCGGTTCTGAATATTTCTTTAACTCCTGTGTTTTTATCGATCATATTGAACTTTCATTTTTCTTTATCGTCTGTAATATATTTTTGATAAATTTTTGATATACATCCCGAAACGTATATATAAGCCGGTCGACATTAAGAACTATAAAGTAAATCGCTGCTACCAATAAATTAGCAGCGAAAAGAAGATTCCGATAACCGAAGGCAGAGTTGATACTCCATGCTGATTACAATATATGAGCTGAGAAGAAATAGTTGAAGAATAGTTCACATTTATTATACTATACAGAATGATAAAGATAGGAAGAAAATGCTAACATATATTGGAAGCTTAATATTTTGGTTGAATCGCATAGAATTCCTGGTTTCCATTAGCGAACTCGTACTAATAAACTGCAACGGAAAGAACAGTTAGCATTATACAGTTCTGCATGGAGTAAAAGTCAAGCATTTTATTAGTATTTGAAAAACTCACGCCATCTCTGAAATAAATGGCCTCTTCTTATTTGGTCCTTAGTTTGGAGATTACATTTTCAATATTTTGGAGTTCACTATATAATATGATATATAATCGCTAAAGTTCTTTGAATTCCTCCTTAATCAAGATTTTGTTCATTTATTATACTAATTACTTCATTTATAATATATTATATAATATACTTATATATAACTCCTTTAATATCGAAATTGCTCAAAATATTTTTTGGATTGCGAAAGAGCTTCATTATCGGAAAGTAACTCATCATGATAATCCGGGTTTAAGAATGTGAGTTTATTACTAATAGATTGATCGAAGTATTTAAGTATCTCTTTTCAGCGATTTGCTACTTCAGATATTACAGTGTAAGTATGGTAGAATATGTAGAGGAGTATATTTCTGGAAGCAGTGGTTAAATTCTGAACGTTATTGTGTGAATTGAATGTAGTGGGATTCATCTCTAACAAGGTCCAATATTGAATATCAGATATCGATCGACATGCCGGAAAACGGATGGCTTGTAACTTTAGTTTCAAGTAATTATTAGTGCCCTAATAATACGATAGGGTAGTAAATCTATTCGCTTACATGATATTGACTCTCAAGCAGCTTTTTTATTCCCATTACCGGTGTGGAACTGATGGAAAATACGTCATCCTTCGCCAGGGACCGGACCATATGTCAGGTGACGGAGCGCTACCTCCAGAGGTACTAATGACTTGACTTTGGGCCGATTGTATAAACCTTGGTGATCTTGTCGTCAAAGACGTTTACGATTCTCGTTTTGCCTCCTTTGAATTATTTAGGAATTTCTATCTCCTCTTTATATATTTCCTCCAACATTTTCAATACTGTCTCTCTGAAAGATTCTATCAACAGATTCTCCAAAACCTATAATTATTCATTAAACTGAAAATAAATTCAATATTCAAAAATATTTATATTTACAGACTTAATAAAAGAAATGAACATTTTGAGAAAATCAACTTGAACCGATCGTTTTCAAAAAAATTTCAAGCATTTCCTACTAACAAGCTCCATTTTTCCTATTCATCGATAGTTCCAATCCTTCCAAGCAAATCTTCAATCATTCCATCATTCCTCCTATCTATTATTTCGTCGTTTTCGTATATACTCATAATTTTGTATTAGAAAAGGAGTTCATAGGGATCAGGATAAGGGAAACTTGTTTAGGAATATTTTGTATTGCAATTGCTTTATCGAATGGATTTGGAGATTGGTTAAGGGTTACATTAAAGTGTTCGTATTATAAGGCTTTGAGCTCTTCCAGAATTCCCTCTAGCAAAATGTTCATCTTCGAATGATCGCAGTTAATACTCGAGCTTGCCGCCATCCTGTAACCAAAGTACGAGCATAAATGAGTATGTAGAATTTCAAGGCCGAAGTGAATGAGTAAATTTACCATTCAAAGGAGCGTTGTTGACAATTTATTCTTCATGATCTTCTCGGAGTTCTGTATGCGTCACACAACGCGGTGCTCGATTCTCGAATCATATATATGCGCTAGTCTTTCTGTCACAAGTTTTGTAAATCATATTGTAGAACGCCGCTATCATGTGAGTATGTTATGCACTACCTTGATAGGATGGATAATTATAAGTTGCGGGTGGTCACATAAAACCTATGCCTCTTTACGAAAATGTTTTTACCATGTAATGTCCCACACGTGAAACATTCCTGGCAGTACCAACGTAACCGTAGTATGGCCAATGAGCCTACATCTCCGCCAAACGGCTCCATGATATCTGTTCCGGGCCATTGCGCAACATCGGCATTCCGAAATCAACCTAGCTCATTCCGAAATATACTAGGTTGCGAAATGAGCTGGTTGATTCCGAAACTAGTAAAAATGAGGGCATTCATAAATGAACTAAGTTCATACAAAAATAATATATTCAATATTCAAGTTTATTGTACAATAGACTAGTATATATATTTTTCTATAGGGGAAAGACTAAAATCTTATCGTTAGTCTTATTTTCAATCTCATCGTTGTTTTTTTCTTTTATTTAATTAATATAAAAATCATAATTGAGATTATTATATGAAATGAACGAATAATATTGAAGTTTTTTCTTATAAATCTTGAATTCTTATAAGTTTTATAGGCTTTAATTCTCTAATTTATTTGTTGAATTAATATAATAGAATACGAAAAATATTTATGAATAAACTAGCGCATTTGCGAAATGCCCTAGCTCATTCCAAAATTGGGCCCATTGATGAATGGACTAGGGCATTGGCTAATGAGCTAGCTCATTTCGAAATAAACTACGTTGATTTCGGAATGTCAATATTGCGCAATGGCCTGGAACATATCACAGGAAAGTATTAGGAAAACAAAACCACACCATAAATCACGATATTAAACATCAAGGTGGTATATCACACAGAAATAAAAACGTCTCACCGTGATACTAAGTACAAAATCAGGATTACGGATGTTTTCCTCAAATCACGAGGTTATGGTGAATTTTAGATGTATTATTTCCAATTATCTGGCTTTGAGATCGATTCATTGGTTTTAAGTACTATTCTTCACCCCCCTCTTGCTTTTAAATGTAGCTTTGAAATCCATCCTCAGAGCCCACCGTTTTTAATATTTCAAGGTCCATTAGTTCGCTAACACACTGCAGTATATATATATCATAGCAAGGGGCTGAAGTCACTTCTGGCCTATGTATTTTGAAGGAAAGGAAGATACAGTTTGTAGCAAGGAAATAAAATTATACAGTGCAGTGACATTAAAGAGTATTATCTATCCAGGTAAGCATGTAAAGAATACAATGTAAGTCAAAGCCTTGAAAATGCAGAATGACAAAAAGAGACTGATGGGAGTGGACCTTTCTGTTATCAATTAACTCGACGTATAAAATCATAAAATCTCTCAAACAGAATAAGAATGAGAAAAATAGTATTAAAACTTGCAAAATCATATCATTAAGGGTTATGAATGAGAGTTAATGAACATACAGTTGTCAAGCTATGATTGCACAACATTGATTTCTTTATTCAAGATTGGGTATTGTGATGTTCTCATTCTGTAGCAGGAAGTAAGTAAAAAGCGTTGCTTATTATATAAGTATCTCTATAAACATTTCATCAATAATGAGTTAGAGCTTTTCAATGAAAGCCGAAATGATAGAATTTCAGAGGAAAAATAAGTTTTGATGAAAGGTGATCGCCAAGTAGCGAGCAAGTGGAAGTCTAGAGCTTGATGTCTAGAACTCGACTCCCAATTCACTTCATCCATAAACATACTACCCATCAACATTAGCCTTATGTAGCAACATCCATACACATAGCACTCACCAACCAACATTCTTCATTCCTATTCAAAACATCATCTATTGAATGATTGCGTGAAAGAAACCCATTCATGTGTCTACTCCACAATAACCATCACCCAAAAATAGAAAGAATAAGATAACTAATTAACTAGGCTGATATTGTTATTATTACTCCAAGTTCTGGAACCCGGGTTGCTGATTATATTGCTTTATTCTGGGGGCTTTGTTTAAACATTACTATCATTTGAGAAACATAGGCATTTGTAGCCGAAGGCGAAAAGTTGAGGTAGAGTTATATTTAGAATCATGTCTGGGTATCAAGAACACGAGAAACTAGCTGAAGTCCATTTGTTGCATTGCCGCGTGTTTCTATCGGTGTATCTAATCAAAAGTTTATCCCAAGCCTATTTTACCATAAGTCCTTCTAAGTCTTTCCATAACCGCATCAAGCTCTAACACAAGCAGCTCCAACATTGGCCGTTTCTTTTAACCTAGTTGCTAACATATCATCCAATGGCCCTAAAGCATCTGCCAGGCCCTTCGTGTTTGAGTTTTCGAGAACGGATTTACCAGCTGTCATTACCAGACGTTCGGGGGCTGGTTCTTGGAGATAGGACATTACGCGTGCGCGATGGGCTGTGCGAAATACCTGATGATGGTATGTTAGCACAAGAACCACTCAAGGAGGGAGGGCAGAGTAATCAAATTCGGCTCTAGATACTTGAGTACATACCTTCAACTGATTAACCATCTTCGCAAACTCTTCTCCTATCTCACTGTATCCCTTCTCTCTCAGCCCCTTCACAAAACTATACTTCTGAAGTGCCAAACATAATTCCCTTTGTCTAACCGGTATATATCTCTCCATATTCTCATCGCTCAAATACCTATCCATCCCCAAAAACGCATCTAATGCCTGGAAAAATAGCACGTGGTTTCCAGAAAGTCCATCGTACTTCACATACTCCCCATCAACCATCTTGCCAACGCCCCACCCTTGGAATCCTTGAATATAGGAAAGCCAGACGGAATGCGAAACTCGCGATTTGTTAAGGTTTTCGTAGAAAACGAGGAAGAGATCGCGTAGACGAGCGTTGATGGTGCGTAGGTGGGGAAGGCAGATGTTTGGGGTAGAGGAGGTGTAGGCTAGGATTGAAAGGACCATTTCATGGTAGATGGGGAAGGCCTGATACGTGTGAGAAGATGGATGGGATAGACTGGAAAAGGAGGGCTAGGGAGACTTACGACTACTTCAAGGTCATAGAACATTTGGAAGAAAACTTCCTCGGATGATCTTATTAAATCTGACATTCCAACATTGATTCTGTAGATCCTTTCCCCTCTCGTGTTGAAGTTTAGCAAGACGTTAGAGGTATTGTTCCCTGCATCGGAATCCACACCAAAATTTCGCTGGAGATATGGCCAGGGAGCGTCGAGCTCAGATGGGAATTCGACGATCTTCTCTAGCTGAGCCACCCTGACGACAGGAATGGTTGCCCATCTACAGATCCCTTAGAACATATTCAGTTATTAAATGAAGGTGCCATACCTGTATGCATGACGACAAACTGCAACGCAGCAATAAAAGCCATTATATGCATCTCTCGGAAAGAGATCCCAATTTCCCGCTTCCACAGCAGCCATGATGGCTACAACTTGTGGAATATTAATTCGTTCCATCAAAGATTTTCGCATAATAGATCGATACTTTTCGCGTCTCTCATTATTGATATCATCGTCCAGCGAAGGTGGGGCCGCGGAAAGAAGTGGGATGAGCTGGAAATAAACTTCCTTGTAGGGATGAAGAGCCATGGGCCATGAATCATGATTCGCGTTTGGAGGCCAAGCTCCTGCACCATCTTCATCAATCAATCTTGACATGACGGCAGCAACTTCATGTTGATTTCGTAAATTTCTCAAAGCTTGATATTTTGAGACATTTTCATTCTCGTCGATCTTTTCCTTCACCTTACCTTGGATTGGGACTACCACTGGTATGGGGACTTTAATGCGTGTGCTGCAGATCCGGATTAAACGTGCCGAAGCATAGGCAATAGTAGAGGCTAAAGCGCCGATTAAAAAGATAACATCGAGCATCTTGCAGAGAGTTATGACGGATACTCCTCTTTTGAATATTGGAGTATCCTTGTTGAATGGGATTCCGAGGCAAGGTATTCTCAGAATAAAGATATAGACTATAGAAGGACCGAAGGTTGATGCAAGTAGGGTTGGGCGGTCTGCAATGTTATAATCATATGTATTCGTCGACCCAACTTAAATATGTAATATTTGAAATGGGGAAGCTTAATTTTTTTCTCCATAATAAATGGCGCCCACCTAAAAAGGCTCTAGAGTTGATCCACTTTCATTCATCCTGCAGAATTAAATGGCTCTAGAAAGTAGAGCATAAATTTGGCATAATATTTCATTACGCTCAAAACGCATGATAATATGAAATTGTATAATCATGCCTAGATGCAGGGTTTAGTTTTTATACCGATCAAAAAGCCGCATCTAGGACTGACCACCCATTCGCGTAAGCCCCTTTGATGGGGGCAGCTTCTGTGTAACTACAACTTTCATTTTGATTGGATTGAAAAGAGAAAATTGCATCAATAATCATGGATGAACTTGGATGATGGCGATTTTGGTAGGCACAACGGTTATGTGAAGCCTCGAATGGAATAGTTCGTACCTCTATCCATTCATCGTAACAAATTCTACACGAGCTTACGCAAAACTTCGACACGGTAGCCCTATTAAGGCGGTGTCTTAACTGGACCACATGCCCGTTGTAGGCATCTTTCAGAAGGATTGAGGATGGCACGGTCATCCTGGGAGTAAGATCAAGTTGAATGCCCAGAATGACTACCAAGCCTTCAAGAGAACATTCTACTTGGAACCGAGAACCGTTATAACTCGGTAAGTTATTCCTTACATCCCAAGTAGATGGATAAGCTTAATCAGATCTAAAATTAGGTTTTATCCCACATAGGCCGATTCAGCGCTATTTTCCGTTCGTGTCTGTTGATCTGAAGAATCCTTCGATATGTTTCCAAGAAAATGGCCCCTTGATATGGAGAAGCGCAGGACATTTTGGCCAAGGACCGAAGAACACTTGGACTTGTGAAAAACGTCTGAAGAAAGCTTGGCTTTGGCCAATACTGGAGCCTCATTGGAAGTAAGCTAATCTCATCATTTTAGACATCACTTTTCGAAATGGTGCAACGAGACATAGTGATGACATAGCATATTGTGCGTCATAGACAACATAGCTTAGCGAAACAAAAATGCTTTGTTGAACGAGACACAGGTCACTATCTGAGGATAGTTTGTCATTACCCAAAAGAAGCCTAACAATAAATTAATGTTAAATGACAACAACTGCAAAAGCTACTTTAATTGTTGAGTAATACCATACACATTAAATAATGTTGAGCCTGAATTGCTAAGATGTTAATAGTTGGTATCACTTATAAGTAAGTTGAACAACCTCTCGATCAAAGACAGTTTGTCATCTACAAAAACACCTGCCCGAAAATACCCTTGCCAAAATCAAATCACTTGGATGACTATCGGATAGTGAATCTCGCCTAAGAGAATACTGGTGCGGGTAATCATTTTTAGATGTATTCGGAAGCATCCGGAACAGCTAATAACTAATGGACAAAAATACGTACATGGGATGCTCGGCCAAGATGAGGCTCTTTGAACAAAGCATCGTGCGCGATCTACTGGCCGAACCGCGAACTGGCAGTTTTCATTGTTGTCAGTGGACCAATGATTTCTAGATTGCTCGTGTACTCAAGACACTCATCACAGCAAATATCATTTTCGACATCTTGGGTTTCTAGACTCATTGCGTGTTAAATAAGGGATGCAAAAGAAGATATATGTGAGACATTATTTAGGCAATAACGTCTGTACATATTGAGCATCAGGACGTGGTGACATTTGAAAGGGTATGTGAGCCTCTATTTCCGACTCCCTGCATGTTCATGGTATTATTGATGCATCCTCAGCCTTTCGAATTGCTAGACCAGCTGAGAACAACACCTTGTAGGTTACTGCCCCAACAGAGCTTTCAACCAAAGGGCTCAAGCCGCGATTAGATAAGAAAAGGGGATAGTTTCAGTTAGACGAACACAAAATGCATGGAGATTTGATGCTTTGCCAAGATTATGGAGACATTTATGGTATGACCCGACACCGGAGAAACATGGCTCAGCAAGTTCAGAATTACCAGTTGAATTCGTGGTCAAAGTCCAAAAGAAATACGCGCAGAGGTGTTGGAACGCTACTTTCATGATTGTGAAATATTCCCGGAATATTCCGATAAACATCTGAATCTGCCAATATACATGACCTACTCAGACAATGAAGAAACATCATTTCAAGTGACCCAAATGATCCTGTAGATAAATGATACAATTGGAGATAATAGACTGGTTCTATCTCGTCGGTCAAAACACTACAAGCTCCATAAACTAGGAATGAGTGGTAGTATGGCTAAGCATTCTGGAAAGACTGGGAATGGACAATTTTATCTCGTAAATATTATTTCCATCGGAGTATAAACGTTTATGTATGCAACAAGATTCCTCGGGGCTATGACTTTCTGGCAACAGTGACAGTATACTTCTGATACAATCCTTCCTCAGAAGTAATATCATGAAGACATGCTGTTGTCAATGTCTCCAACCTCTCACCAGTTATGCCAATTGCACCTAGCATTTTGCGAAGCAACTCTGGATACTGTGGTATCAATTTAGCTTGGACATATCTCCCCATTGATTGGCTTCTAGGCGTTTTGCTTGACGGAACGAATGAAAACTCGAAAGTCTCAACGAGTATCACCTCCAAACCACAATCTCGCAGTAGAGGTGCTGCGTCAGAGCCAGAAGTTGTTGATAATCCAGACTTTGCGGCACCGGAAAGAACGGTTTTGTGCCACTCCCAGTTATTACTCACGCATTCTGACGTCCCAGCACGGTAGAACTTCCAGTCCAGATCCTGGTGCTCAATAATGCCACCAGATCTCAACGCATGTGATGTAATTGAGAAGTACTTCGGCCAATTATTGATACCCAAGAAAAGCATGCGACCGAAAACATAATCCAATCCTCCCGGGGTAAATATCTCGCGCCTCATTATGTCATTGCCGGGTTGGTTGTAGTCAACATCCAATGCGTTTCCTCGAGCCCATACAATGTTACCTGGCGCCATGTCCTTTGATGCTTCTGGGACCGGAGTTAGGTCAAGACCATAGATCGTGGCAGATGGTAATATTGTAGCAATCTGGATTGTCGCAACACCAGTACCGCAACCTAGACTAAACCACCGGTAAATTAGCAAATGCACAGCATGCAGTCGTTTTGGCGACACTGCGCAATGAGTAGACATAATATGGTATAGGAAGCATGGAAAAGAGAATTGAGATTGAATCCCTCAATATTCAAGAACTGACTATACTCACTCAACCACCTTGGAGATGTTATCTAGTGTTTGCAAAGGAGCCAAGAGGGGAAAGCCGCCAATCATCTCCACAATAGCAGCTGCCTGAGCATCAAGTCGGTCCTGCTCAATGATGCTATTGAAATCATATCAGTAAAGCTTTCCTTGCCTGAATAAAATGAGCCTACTCGTTTGCTTTTGGGAGCACATAAGCAGCGGACGTGTCATGATAGCGGCGTTGGCTGTCGACTTTCACGGCTGCCATGTTGAAATCGAAATCTGTGATATTGGGGAGAGTGCCAATTGATCAAGAAATAAAACAACTCGATCGTATCGAAAAGAACTCTCTTTCAAGATGCATCTCGTCATATTGTATTCGAGGATGTTGGCGCTGGGCCGGGCACACGCCTCACGCCGAGAACGATGAGATGCTGATTCTTCCATCCTTGCCGCGGAACTATCCATGGCTGGCTGAATATTGTGTGAGATCAGTAAAAAGAAAAAGGGTAAAATGTGCAGATGTGTGGTGCTCTCTGTTGGGAATGTGGAAGTTTGTGGATTGCATGGCAAGAGGGTGAGAAAAGTATGACGCTAATCCTAATGAAGGCTAGCTCACAAATGTCCTCGGCATCCCACATATCCCACATATCACCAGAAAATCTAGAATCCACAAATTGTCAGAACAACATCAAAGAATTCCATTTCATTAAAAATGTCAGTAATGAGATTATTTGAAATCATGGCTACACAACCCCTCGGCTTGATATCAGAAAGCATTGGTCTCTAATCGTGTGAGGTAAGCAAGTATTGCTGTAGCTGCATTCAACCCTCCACCAAAGGTAAGTGAAACATGTAAATATGTCTACATTTGAGAATCTCTATTCCATCGTCTATGAACAAACGGACTCTCCTTCGAAGTAAAGGTCCGATCTAAATTGTATAATTCCGGTGCAAAGATCTCTTCAATTCTTCGCTCTCAATGAATCACAGCACTTCATCAATGGTTGAGCACGGTAGTGGCCAGGATATTTTACCAATGTCCTCCCATGCACCATCTGCGTCAGGAGACGGCAGCAGCAAAGAGTCCTATACCGTTTCTCCCTCAAATGCCAATGTCTTTCTCGAAAATGGCAGCAATACACCACCGAAGAATGGGATGCCCAGTGTATTGAGACAGAATATCTTCATGATTTTCATTACCTTGACCCAACTAGTTCAGATGATTCCCCTAGGTGCTGGTATAAACTCTAGTTTCGCTATCGGAGCAGCATTGGGCGCTACAGAAGCTCAGTCGGTTTGGATTGTTGCCTCGTACCCCTTGACTCAAGGAACTTTCGTACTAATTGGTAAGATGCATCGGATTGTATCCTTATGTTTTGGTCGAATTAAGGTAACTGACATGTCGTTATACCTACAGGCGGTCGTCTAGGTGCGGTCTATGGTCACAAAAATGTCTTCACCGCTGGTTGCGTTTGGTGGACTCTTTGGGCTTTGTGTGGTGGATTCTCCGATAACTTGATATCCATGTGTATTATGAGAGGTCTATGTGGAATTGGCGGTGGTCTGATGATACCAAACATTGTGGCTTTACTAGGCATCACTTTTCCACCCGGGAAGAAACGGAATTTGAGCTTCGCTCTGTTTGGCGCGATGGCACCAGTCGGCGCTGCCGGTGGCTCTCTTGTCGGTGCGGTCATTATCCAACTTTCTGATTGGAAATGGCTTTTCTTCATGCTGTAAGCTGTGATGGTACACTGTGACAGGTTTCATTCACTAATTGCACACAGGGGTCTACTAGGATTTGTAGTTTATGGTGTTGCTATTATGGCGGTTGATGCAGATATTGCTATTGATCCGAAAGGCACCGTGGATTGGATCGGATCTTATCTAGGAGTCGCTGCTCTCATTTTGTTCAACTTCGTCTGGAAGTAGGTTTTGAAATCCGTTATTATCCTGCCAAAGAAGCTAACATATCCACAGTCAAGCCCCACTCGTCGGATGGAGTAGTCCTTACGAGATCGCACTGCTTGTCGTGTCTGTACTCCATTTTGCCGGATTTGTGTACTGGGAAATGGAAGTTGCCACAGAACCAATCCTACCATTCAATATCTGGAAATCACCATCATTCGGACTCCTAATGTTGACCATCTTCTTCTCTTTCATGAGTTTGGGTATCTTCTTTTGGTACATGAATGCGTATATGCAAAACATCCGCGGAGACAGCCTTATCCTTACTGGCGTTCAGTACCTACCACTTACTATAGTCGGATGTGCGGTCGCCTTTCTTGCAGCATGGCTCGTTCCCCGAGTGCCGGCGCAGGTCATCATTGGCTTGGGATGTTTAGCAATGGTCATCATCAACGTCCTTCTTGCAACTATCCCGGCGAATCTCACTTATTGGGCGATGGCATTCCCCGCTATGTTCATATCTGCTTTCACTATTGATCTAATTACCACCAGCGCTCAGATCATCGCAAGTAACACAGTTCCAATGAAGTACCAAGGTATCGCAGGTTCATTAATAGGCACACTCCTTGGTTATGGTTTGAGCACCGGTTTGGGTTTTGCTGGAACAGTGGAGATGAACACAAACGACAATGGAGAGGATCTTCTCAAGGGCTATCATAGTGCTGCATATTTGGCAGTCGGCTTGGCAAGTGCTGCTCTCATTATCAGTGTGATTTTTATACGCATACCCAAAGATACGCGGGAGGGCTGGGCGGAGGATGATACGCATGCTAGAGAACGAGGACAGCTATGAGTGGTTATAATTACAGATGACTTCTATAGTGAGGATCAATGCAAATTATTTTCCATACCTTCTATACTCAATTGTTCCCATAAGTCGTATTGTTCAATTCCTGATTGGGCGGTGGTACTACCGGTTGGGATTTGATCACTAGGAACATGAAGCTTTCAACGAGATTCAATGGCCGAATTGATATTCTGCTCGGGGTTTGTGTGGCACAATCTCGGTTTTTACATTGGTCATAGAACATCAAAACTTATCCGGAAATAGATAATCAGATTTTACATTTATTTTCTGTATCAAATATATGATATTTGAATCGATTCGGGCGATAGGATTGTGGTTTCTGTAACGATATCCGTTTTCAAATCTCGATCCGTTTTGATTTTATAATACTTAGAACATCTAGAACCGATTTCCGAATTAAAATTCCATTTCTTTATAATGTATTTGGGCATCGTTTACTCAATAATATTTATTTCTAGTTATACACGAATTTGCTCTTCAAATTATGTTCCTCTTTAATGTCTCTAAAAGTTCTGAACGGAGTAAGGTTGTAAATTTATATCCTTAATTTTCCTTTGTGCTACCAAAATATTATTTGTATTCTTCAAAGCATTCTTATGGAAAACGGCAAAATCTGTATTGAAGGATAATATTAGTATATCTCTATATCTTGTAGTGTGGATGATTGGGTATATCATATTTCGTGCGTGTTCTGTTTTACAGGTATAGATATTTCATCTTATTGTTGTTTTATATTTGAAGATATATGTGCTCTTGAGAGTAACTTAGTATCCGTTGAAAGAATTATTCATGGAATCGTATTCTACGGGTATTGTAGAGGTGAGTTGTTCGAATTTCTCGATGAACCTTTTGCGGGAATCGATTTTGAGATTTGTTAGTTATTTCGAAGAGAGGTTAGTATTTTGTTAATGTCGTTATCAGAGAATATTGGGTGTGTTATTGGAAGATAATCAAATATTTTTTCAGTAATACTATACATGTCAATCTTTGTTGGCAAATATGAAGTACGAATAGAAACACCAGGTCTATTATTCGGATCACAAGTTTTGTAAGGTACAATTCCGAGTTATGTATATTTATAATCTTTCGGGGTATAAATCAGTATTCTCTTTCTCGATGAAGAAGATTGCGATTTACAATCCATAATCAAGTCTTTGATATCATTTGCGGTGGTTTTAATTATCGATCAAGTAGACGATTCTTAGTAATCCGTATTAGCAGGGTATGTATAAGGTAAGGCTGAGTTAGTGGAGCATTATGGAAGATATTCTCTTCTGTGTGCAAGCGTTGTTGCAGTTAGAGTAGTGTAAATTGTGAAAGAAGTGGTGAACTTCATTTTTGATTGGAAGAATGATTTACGAGTTTTGTTAAAGCAAGTGAGATTACACTATATAAGAAAATCTGGTTGAGACTGGGAAGATGAGATGATATAAGTGGATTAGATCTTGTACACCAGACTATCTACATTCAAATCTCGGTCATCCAAAAAATGCTGCCTACGATTCACATGTTTGGGAAGCTCCCAAGAATGAGAGGCGATTATTTCGAGATGGTAATGCAATCGTGACTTACCGACTCTAATGTGATTATCTTTTTGGTACAAACTTTTAACGTAGATTCTCGGCGCATTGTGGGGTGTGTGAGACATTATGCGGTGTTACCGATGGCGTGCAGCGGAATTAGACATTTTCACTCACCCCCCTCGCTTTCAATTGTGTAACCCAAGCGTGCAAGCTGTGCCAGTGTGTGCTTTTTCCCTTCCCAGGACGCCTTTTTATCACAAATGAGCTTACGTGATTCAATGTTCCTCTTGGCATAACTGGTTTTTATTTATCGGGCTTTCCTGTCGCTGGCGTGCTACGAGGGAGCTACGAATCCTATATTGTCTTGAAATTGGAGTGAGTTTTCCCAAGTGTCGCCTTAAGACCAGGAAAAAGCTTTCTAAGAATCCTTCAGTTCTTACCGTGTTCGACTTTATTGGGAGTTCACTACTTATCGCAACTAGCGCCTGATCACCCAAATTCGACAGAAACATTAAGGTTGTCTTCGCTCAGAATAATTATTACATGTCTACTAATGTGTCATTATTTCAGGATGAGGTTCGGCGGTTGGAAGTCACTGGAGAAACATTCCAAGATTTGCGCCTCACGATCGATACGATAGCTCGTTCCTTAGAGCCTTTCGAAATCTTGATAAGTCGGACTATTCCTTGGGGCGTTCGCGGCTGAGCTTCCTAAGAATGAATCGCATACTAGGCAGTTACTAGACCTTCCTTCGTAAAGCGCGTCAGATGAGTAGTAGGCAAAACTGAGCTTTGCTCCGACACGTCGCAGTACGCGATCAGGTATATTCAACTTGAGGCGGCTGATTGAAGAGAAGTAGTTTTCTATACAAAAAGTGATGATTCTCCCACAAAAGGTTTTGAGCTCTTCATTGGTGGTATGTGAGATCACACTGGCAAAATGAAGCTCATCACATTTGCTTATTATTTCCTCCTAGCGTATCTCCCATTCATTGCCGCAGAATACGGTCATGGCCACGAAGATACTCAAGCAGAGGCGTCTAAACAAATCAAAAAATGGCAAACTGAATATGATCAATACATCAGAAGTTCAACCAAGCAACATAGAACTGGATGCACATCTCGAAATGTAGTTTATCGTCAAGAATGGTAACTTCGGCTGAAGCTAGGAATGAATGATCGGTACTGATTAGGTCTTAGGGGCTCGCTTTCAGAACGCTCACGAAAGGATTATATCAAGGCTGTACAATGCATGCAATCCAAGCCTCCGAGGAGCACGAAAGAGGATGTGCCGGGTGCACAAAGTCGATACGATGACTTCAGTGCGACTCACATTAAAGTGACACCCTATGTTCACTTCAGCGTAAGCTATTGAGCCCCTTTTCCAAATCCCTCAAATCGCAAGCACTAATCACACTTAGGGTCTCTTTCTCCACTTCCATCGCTACCTAGTATGGCTCTACGGAAGGGCCCTTCGCGAGGAATGCGGCTACAAAGGTTATCAACCCTACTGGGACTGTACAATCTCCTGGCAAGATCCCCGAAAATCCACTGTCTTCGACGGCTCTTCGACATCTTTGGGTAGTAACGGTGCTCCTATTCCTCGCCGTAACAGTACAACTATTTCAGCATTCGGGCTCACTCTAGATATACCGCCAGCTACTGGAGGCGGCTGCATATCCGGTCCTTTCTCAAATTACAACGTTAGTCTCGGTCCCGTCGCTTATGCCCCCTATGGTCCCGACCACGGTCTCGGGTATAATCCACGATGCTTATCACGAGACATCTCGCCAATCTGGTCTAACAACACGAAACCTAGCGATGTCGTGAAGCTCATAAAGAATAGCCCCGACCTAGGAACATTTGACACGAATCTAGAAGCACTAGATGGAGTTCATGCGGGTGGTCATTTCGCCATGGGTGGATTAGGTCTAGATGCGTATGCTAGTGCGGGCGACCCAGCATTTTGGTTACATCATACCATGGTGGATAAAGTTTGGGGATTGTGGCAGAATCTAGATGCGGGGGAGAGGGGGAGACAGGTTTATGGGACGAGTACTGCTTTTAATGGTGAGTTGCTTTTCTTTGAAGGGGTGGAGTTTCGCTAATGGTATGTTCAGTTCCTCCTTGTCCAAATGTTACGCTGGATACGTTGGTTGATTTTGGAGTTTTGGCTCCGAAACAGAAGATTAGTAGTTTGGTGTCGACTATTGATGGACCGTTTTGTTATGCTTATATTTAGTCGGTGATGTTGGCGACTACAGTATGTGCAGGCACAATTTAGTGCGAGGTGATAGAACTCATGATATCTAAATGGAGTGGCAGTTATTTTTAAGAATCCAACCAAATTTCTCAAGATAAATTTTGCCATTGTGTTTCCCGATTTCAGTGCTTTTAGGTTGATCAGTACACAGCGAATATTTAAGAGAAATTTGGTATAAAAAAGTCCATTGAACTCAAATGTTGAATATCCACTGAAATCAAGCAGGTGTCGCTGTATTCATTTGTTGAATGTTAATTCGCATCATCCAAATCTCAAAAGGCAGTAATAATTTGTGAGCTGAGCTCTACAATACGCGGGTATGTAACACAAAGAAGCCTTTAACCCCTAATCCGTTCATGCCAGACTCTTAATCAATTCCTCCAACTCATGCTCAGTCAATTGTTTGATTCCCAAGAGGTCGTTGTCCAACTTGTGATATGCCTCAAAATGTGATCCATATCCCTCACCCCAGATCGAAGCAATGATGAATTGAAGAGCAAATTTGTCCGGGTTTGGCTGTGGTTTCTTCAACTCTTCCCATGCACCAGCTACGATGTCATCAACGGACGCAACATTCTCAGTCCAGCCATCTGATCCTAAAACCTTCTTCCCAATCGCTGAGAGGTTCTTGAGTGTTGTTGCGTAACTTTGTACATAGACAGCACGGTTCTTCGTCTCTTCTGGGTGCTTGAGTACACCGACTACGGCTCGTCCAATGTCGGGAAGGGTGGTAGTGCTAAAAGTTCGATCGCCACCATCGTAAAGGGTGATGCTCTTCCCTTTAGCGCTCATGACGAATCCAACCATGATACCCCAGTCAAAAAATGGGCCATTGACCACAAGGGTGTATGACATTCCACTCGAAACATGTTTCTTGAGAGCATTCTGAACAGCGACTTTAGGCTGGAAAACTGGCAAAGCTCCGGTATTTTCTCTTGGTGTGTTGGAACCAAACTCGGAGGGGATGAAGCGCTTAATATGAGCTTTGGCTGCTGCTTCAACGAGGAGAAGCTGTTTATCTAGGACATTGGAGCCGAGAGTGGATACCACAGCATCTTGTCCGGTGAGGGCACTGGTGAGTGATTCGAGAGATTCGTAATCGACAGGCTTGACTATAACAGGCGAGGGAAATTTGTGGGTGCTCGATTGTCGAGTGAGAACTGTGACTTTGTAGCCTGCTTTGACAAGTTGATCAAGGATTGCTGGGCCAAGATTGCCAGAAGCCTATGTACATGTTAGAATAGGCTACCAGATTAATAGTATCCGGTAATCTCTTACTCCTGCCAACACGACTTTTTTGATTCCAGACATATTTATAGGCAAGTAAATATCTTACGATTGGTTTTAGCTTGGTAGTAAGAGCAGAGCGCTAGACGAATACTCTTCGATCGAGTAGTCAGGGAAGGAACGGATTTGTATACCCATCGCAGAACCGTTACTCTGGCGATGAGGGAGCCGATGACAGATAGTTTCACCGGGAATACCAATGCTGTTGTTTGTAAGCAAGCTATTATGGCACAACCGTTTTTGCGACATCTCACGCAGCATCCCACATGCCACCGGCCACTATTTACCCCTTGCTTTAGCTCAGCACCTCCACATCGGTTAGAAGCTCCATTCGTGGAGAGAGACTTGGCAATCGTGATCTACTGGCTCTCCTGAGCCTACTCAGTCACTCGAGTGAGCATCAGCCAGGTGGATGCGTGACCATTTGTAAGCCGAGCAGCAACAGAAGTACACGAAGTCACATCATTTTGATTTGATCCAATAATGCGCCTGCCACCGATGATGTGTGGCTGGTGATAGCTTATATAATCATGTCTACCCGTTCCGGACGCAAGTCCTGCTCAGCAAACAATTATGCTCTGCTCAAGTCAGCCCTTTCTTTGATAGCTAGGTTTTTCAAAGATCAAACAGTCATAGTACCATACCCATAGTTTTATTTTCATGCAGATTTTTGGGATGCAGAGTATTATACTTGCTACAGTGAGAATCATAGTTTTGTCTCCCTCGTATTCAAAGCTTGGCACCAATTGGTGGCTGTGTTACTCTTCTTTCAACCATTTCCCCATTTACTTCACCATTTCTCTCCCAATCCACCGGCAAATCTGCGTACAAAACCATGGCACATGCTTCTCCCACTACATTTGTGACACCACAAGAAGCAGATTCGTCATCTCCCACCCGGGTACAGCCAGCAGCAAAACGTATAAAATGCAATGTGTCTGAATGTGGGAAGCTTTTCAGCCGCAAAGAGCACCTTACCCGACACATGAAGTCACATGATCCTCAACTTCAACATGAATGTCCTGTATGCGGTCGACGATATGCACGAAGGTAATCAATCCCTCAATTGTTTGAATAATCAGAACTGATAATTGTCTTTTATGCATCTAGCGACGTACTGAAGCGACATCTAGATCATCATACTCAGAACTCTAACACCAAACGTACCATGGTTGCATGCACATCATGCCATGAACGAAAGCTCAAGTGTGATGATATTTCGCCTTGTCGATCATGTATTCG
Organism: Stromatinia cepivora; assembly: GCA_014898415.1. Lineage (NCBI taxonomy): Eukaryota > Fungi > Ascomycota > Leotiomycetes > Helotiales > Sclerotiniaceae > Stromatinia > Stromatinia cepivora. The sequence goes on along the minus strand of RCTD01000015.1, from coordinate 325,990 downwards.
CACCTTAACAGAATGCAGTCGGTTGACTGATAGCTGGACTTCTCGTAGGAAGGTCGGTAGTGCAAACGCGAATGCGACCATCGTGAGGACTGACATGAGCAACGATAACAATTCCCTGCAAAATTCTGATCTTTTACAACCCTGGTCTCAATCTGGAAATCCAACATCATCTCTGCCTCGGTGTTCCGGTGCTGCTATCAGTCTGCTGTTTTCATCTGACCTTATACCCAATGAGATCTTACCATGGAACCAACATCAGTCTGACGAGGGGAGCTTTACAGATTTGTTCTCTATACCTCTGTCTGACGATGCATCGATCCCTCTGCAAGCTTTCAATGATCCGCTCAAGTCTTGGATGAACGTAGCGCGTTATGACGGCGGATCTAGTGATAGAACCACGTCCACATTTGCATCACAATCACCCTTATCATCATCTTCATCCGAGCAAGATCATTCGTCGGGATTACGGAGAACATTGAATCAAGATCCAGCCCATATGAAACAGCTTCTCGAAGTTTATTTCGCCAAAATTCATTCATCTTGGCCAATATTGCATGCTCCAACGTTCAATCCTCAAAATGCTTCGCCCATCTTACTAGGTTCTATGCTCATGCTCGCGGATTGGCTGGATGGGAATACGAACCATGAGAAACTTGCATTCGTTGTGTTCGAAGCGATACTAGCAGCTCGATTGGTAATTATTGTCTTCTTAAAATACTGTGCATGATACTAATCTAACTGTACAGGAATCTAGTCTTCCATTCGACAAGGAGATTGACCAGTCGTCGCTTCAAAATCTTCAAGGTCTTCTATTGTGTGTTGTATACACTATTTCTCTTTTGGTAAGTTGAACTGTCGAAAATGGAAATATGAATCTTGCTCTCATCATTCACTGCTGATACAATGATAAGAACACGAAAGGAATGTCTTCAAGAGCCGTCCATCTTAACAGTACTCTAATGTCAACTTGTCGCCATGCGGGTATTTTCAACGGTCAGAACACATATTACGAACTTGGAGATTGTCCATTTGACCTTTGGTTGGTGCAAGAACAACTTCATAGGTATTAATCATGTACTATTTTGAATGAATCCCAACCACGTACTGACAAAGGTTAGGCTTGCATTCTCCAGCCTGAGGGTAGATGCCTACCTGAGCGTCCTGATGGATTATCCGCCCTCTGTTCGATATCAAGAGATTAGCATTCCATTACCAAAGTCCACAAGGCTATGGACGGCTGCTACTGATGAAGAGAGACGAAGACTTCAATGGAATGAACCTGCAGGTCGCGAAAAAGCACTATTCTGTTTTCTCATGCGTGATATCATTGATGCTAGTGACACAGACTCAGCTTCGTATCATCTCACCAATAATGACTATCATCTGGGGCTATGTTCTCTACAGATTGGAACGTGGGAAACTGCTCGCGAAGCCTTCTGCTGTTGTGATTCAGATGAGTTAATAACGGACTCAAAACGGAGCGATCCAGTTCATCGATGGAGTGCTCAACTCGATCGTTGGCGCACAAATACTGAAGAACATGCTCAATCACAACCAAACGTCAGCACTACTGAAGTTAACGAAGATTGTATATTTCCAAAATTGAACCTCATACTATGGCATATATCTGCTCTCACAGTTCATGCGCCCCTCAAGCTTTTGCAGCGACAAGGATGTTGCTTTAAATGCCGTCCTGGTGCCAGCTCAACGACGCAAAGGACAAGAGCGCGCCTAAGTAGTTGGATGTCTTCACCACACCCTCGTACCGCAATTTGGAATGCTGCTCAGATATGTCGGCTAGCAGAAAATAACTTTTCTAATCATTCATCTAATACCAACCCTTTACTTAACCCGCTCGCAATACCGGGGATCCTGAAGAGCGCAATTGCCGTTTGCTCTTACGCATACCATATTACCGCCTGTTCCAGCTGTACTGGTATATCTGGGGATCTGATTGATCTGTTCATTGCGCGTAATGAAGATAGTAATTTAAAAATATGGAGGGAGCAAGGAATTGGGATGGCCATGTGGGGCACAGAAGCAATTTCCGTGTGCCACTGCACATTTAACACCTTGGGGATGTGGTTTCGAGATAGATTGGCGAGAGATCCAGGTGCTGAGGCAAAATTTGTGACATTCCTCGCAGGCTTGGGGGAATGAAAATTGTCTGTTCGCTACACCAATCCGATAGAAGATATCATATTTTGACGACAAGCAGGTATTGGATGTCATATAATGCACTGGCCGATCAGCAGTTTATCAGCTAGATTAGCGAGCTAGCGGCGGCGATTTTATATCGTCAGTGAGGCAGTTGAGAATGAAAACTTAGCTGACAATTGACCAATTGACCGATCAATAACTCTGGCAAGCTCAGTAATGCCACTGTTGCAATCAGGGGTAATGAAACCGTGAAAGTAAAATCCACTTGCGAAGTCAGCACGGTCGAGGACTCACCAGAATACACGCGTATGCCTCCAGAAACAGAAACTTCTTCTGCCCCGCGAGCCGCCACACAGGATTAAAAGATTCAAGCAGTCCCCTGGCGATATATTCCAAGACCCCGCCAAAGCCGACAAATGACTTCGCACGTCAACTCCAAGCCCAAAGGGTGCATCTTCAGCACCCCCTCCCATGGTCCCTGCACCCGTCTGCGTGCATCCCACACACTCTGAACTCATATTTCTCTTCCTCGCCTCCCTCATCCTCTTTACCGCTGTCCTCGCTCCTTACATAATAATCTCCCTTCTCACCGACGGGAAAAAGCGTCAAGTAGCTTCTACACAGACTAGTCTTACGATTAATTGATTATGCTCGGACAAACGAGCGGATTATCACTTGCACAGTTTGAGAAACATACTAGGAGGAGTTATGAGGGGGTGTATATTACTGTTTGTGGTGGTTTGTATACTTGGGCGTCGGTTTGCGAGTTGGTTGTCATATGAAAGGATATGTATGGGTTTGGGTATTGTGAGGCTTTGTGGAGTTTTTAGAAGGGGGTATTGGTTGGATATGGATGGGATGTAGGATAGGGTTTACCAGGAAATTGATTGAAGATTGCTTCATAATATTATTCTTTAGTGAATACCTTCTATTCAGTGCCCATGAGCCGATACCGATTTTCCACTCGCATCCCTGGGATTAGATTTGGTATCTCATGATGTGATGTAATGGAATAGATTAAACTTACAATCAATAACCTAAAGTGAGTGAATAACTCTTAGAATTCCTAAAACTTTCCAACATAAACCACCTACATGCATCTCAAACATCCATCACCATATCTACTTGGCATATAAGTTTGCACTTACCAAAAAATACTATTATTAACTATTTCTAACCTCTAGTAGCTAATTAAGTGTAGAAATAGTGACCTCTTAAACAATCTCAAAAAAAACGAGCCACTGATACTCCGATATTCAGTGTCTATTGAGTGTACGTGAGGTACTTCCAATCCTCGTCTAGAAGAAGTAAAAGAAGTAGAATAATGAGCCTCTCTTGAATGTACAGATGCGTGAATTTTGATAATATGCCTCCCATTAGCTTCGAAGCTCTTCATGAGAGAGGAGTTCAGCTCCGCGTTTCTCGGTCTGAATATCGAAGATGACATCGTGGTTGGATTTCTGCTTAGGTGCGTTGTCGATAGTCATCGTCAAGGGATGAATGTTTATGATGGAGATGTTGGATTGAGTGTACCTTCATGGTATTGCTTGACTTAATTAGCATGGGGATATCGATGATGGATGGGTGGATATCGAAATTGTTTGTTGGGGGCTGAGCTCAATCATAGCACCTAGCGATTGATAGTCGGAAATTTGTACGCCATTCCGACGATCGTCTTGATAAAGACCTCTTTCGTCATCTATCCATCACTCATTCACCCATTTCCTCACCCAATTTTCTTACCCAATTTCCCCACCACTCACAACCCCCCTTCAATCGCAATACTCACAACCCCTCCCCCGCAAACATCTCATCCGCCCTCCTCAATCCCTCCTGAATCTCCTTGCCCGTCAATCTAAACCCCATCCCCATCCCCATCCCCATCCCCATATCTAACCCCGCCAAAACCCCCTCTACCCTACCCACTCTCCCCGTGACCTCTTTTTCATATAATTCCCCAATGCCCCATTTATCACGACAGCGCTGACAGAATACTTTTCTGGGTTGAGGTTGAGGTTGAGGTTGAGGTTGAGGTTGAGGTTGAGGTTGAGGTTGAGGTTGAGGTTGAGGTTGAGGTTGAGGTTGAGGTTGAGGTTGAGGTTGTGGTTGTGGTTGAGGTTGAGGTTTGGCAGTAGTTGTAGTTGTGATGCATATAAGTCCAGGTGTGGATTTGGACGTAGACGAGGGTACCGATTTACATGTCCTGCTTATGGGGATCAGATGGTTGCGGTAGGAGGGTGTGGGGTGTATGAGGCAGCCAACCCAGAGGGTTGGGGATGAGGGGGGAGGACGGTGGTGGCAGAGGTAGGTTGCTGGGTTGCACATTTCTTTTGTTTTGGTTTTTGCGGGAGTGGATGAGGTTCTGTGATGTGTGATGATGTTGTTGGTTTTTCTAGTTTGTTCTGCGTTGGTCTGTTTGATAATAACAAAAAAAAAACTTTACAAAGGTAGATTCTCAGATCCAAATATATAGAAGATTCTTCTATTCTATTCTAAGAATAAGTAATTTATCACCCGTACCGCACCAAATATTATGATCGCGATCGCCACGCCGTACCATCGCAGAACCGGCGAAATGCAACCGTGTAGAAACAAGAGGAAGTAGGTATTAAAATTTGGACCTTAGGGAGATACCGTACCCAGAAACCGTACCGAAAAACCGTACGAAATCCCTCAAATTATAATCTTTATACGCGGTGCTGATAAATACTCATTAGATCGATCAGCTGAAGAGTTGAGATCTAGAAATTTAGGTGATTATTTATTCATATTAAATAAAGGAAATGGAATGGAATGATGGAGTAGAAATGCCAGCTAGATATGATGATGTTGAGAGGATAAGATGGGGTAGGTTTGGACATAGTATTGGTTTTGGGAATATATCTATGGATACCTACTTGTGGGGAGTTTGTCCTTTAGCTGTGGTTTAGTGAATGAGTTTATGCTTATTCACATATTGTTTAGGATTGAGCTTGTGATATTGATTGATTCAATACAATACAAACGAGAAAGACTTGGGACTTAATATTACTTCAGGTCAAGTGAATGTTGTAAGAAAAATGGATGATTGAATCATTCTCATCTTTTCTAGCAATGCGAGCGATTTACAGTAGGAAAGAAGTCATGCACTTGGGACATTCAGGTTATGTTATATTTTAACACAGAAATCATATTGGTAGGAGATAACATTAGATGAAACTCCTCGACTCTTTGAAAAGTCAAAACATGCATTAAATAATCAGTACGCCACCACCAATAACAACTCAAAAATCCAACCAAATGAGTGGCGATATTAAAAGAACCCGTCAGACTCCTATTGATTTCATTCATAACCTCCGTACCTCCGTTCATGACAAAGTTAAAGACGAGCAGTAGCAATAGCGCTAATTTCACCAGGAGCATGATAATTAGGTACCTTCATATCGAGCGCCTTACCACTATAACCTAGATCTTCAGCGACCAGCATAGAGCATTTCTCTCCAATGAGAAGGGCAGTTGAGACTATAATTGTTAGTCGATATCATCTTATAAAGCTTGATGGGATGACATACAAGTGTTGCATCCAACATTATCAGGACAGATTGAGAGATCTGCGACTTTGAGACCCTTTACACCGTGAACATTAAGACGTTCGTCGAGAACACCGTGCTTGACGATGGAGTTTCCTTCACGAGGTGCCATGGAACATGTCTAGTTTCGGATCAGATTATGGTTCTTATGAGATTTTGAGAGCAGTGACTTACTCCAAGAGAATGCCATGTTGTCTCTACATGTCTCTTTACCCATTCTTCGATATGCTTGATATCTTCTTTACTATACTTGAGGTCTTCTTGCAGGTCTCGTTGATTGCTGTTGAGGTAAGATATTTGTGGTGGCTTTCCTGGTTCAACTGGCATTGACCACTAGTTCTTATTAGTACTGCATGGTACTCGGGATGTGGGGTATGAAATATCGGAGTTAAAACTTACAGAACCGTGTTGAATACCCGCAGTAACATTGCCAGGAAGAGCGTATGACTTGGTGGTTAATAAGTCCATATCTTTGGCTCGAGCTGGCGAATCATATGCGTAAAATGGATGCATGTTCTGTACTTCTCCTGCATATGCGTCCATACGACGAGCAGTTTCACCTATTTACAGGAGTTAGCATTCGAGTGGGTTATCTTGCACACTGGTATTGTGAGAGAGTATTACGAGATTTGATATATCCCCAAACCATTGGTGCCATGTCTCTCTCATCATTCATGAAGCCAGCATCGAAGTCTGGTGCCTCATATGGATCTGGAGAAACGATATGAGTTTCACCACGAGAGAATGGATATTCGAGAAAGTGGAACATCGTAAAGAAGTTTCCAGGTGGCCTAATAATCAATCAGATTGATATCGTGAATCCTTAGCGTTGGCAACTTACATCAACATGTGATCACCGAACCAACCAGCAATAACCGAGTAATGCATCACTGGCTTATCAGGTTTGTTCTTGAAGTAGCTGTCCCAGCCTGATTTGAAGTGTGGTGTTGGCCAAGTCTCCATTTCTTTCAACTCCTCCTCAGTTGGGCGGATTTTTACGCCAGCATCAATACCATTTGTGGCAAGCGGTCCGGTACCTCTAAGATTCCATTCGTCGAAAACAGCCTTTTGAACCTCGGGGACACCTCTGGCAAAGTCGTCGAAACTCTCAGTTCCGGGTTTAGCACGGTAGACTTGAGAATATTAGCATAGATGAATAGGAGTGAAGAACTAATAAGTATGCATACCAGAGAATGTCAGATAATGATCTTGAAAGTTCAGACCGACACCAGGTAAGTCAACAATAGGTTTGACACCAGCCTTATGTAATTTCTTTGGATCACCGACACCACTTCGTTGTAAGATCAACGGCGATGAGAGTGTCCCACCTGAAACAACTATTTGTTTTCGTGCACGGAAAATTCGTGGGCGTTGCTATCGGAGTTTTCAAGTCAGCATGAATTGGTTAATTATTGGGATATAACCTACATTTGGGTGCAGTGGCTTCGTGGGAACAGTTTGTACACCAACGGCTCGGCCATTCTCGATAATCACTTTATCTACCTTGGTGTTGCACATGAGGTGAAGGTTCGAGTGTACAGCTCTGGTAGAATGGATGTAGGCATGTGCAGCATCACTACGCCGACCGGTCTAAGGCAATGTAAGATTAATCATTCAATTGCGAGACAAGATTTGCTTACATCTCGATTGATCCACTTAAGCCAATGTTCGGCACCACTAATGGTATCATTGTAAGTATATTTTTATTTTGGGGAAGAATATAACGTACTGTGCAGTGACAAGGTCTTGCAAATCATCAGTTGTTGGTATTCCTTGAGATTCTGCAGCACGTAAGAAGTCATGAGTAATTGGATAGGTATAATTTCCAAATGAGACTTTAATAGGTCCATCGAAGCCGTGAAGGTCCCTGAATATGTCAGAAAATCAGTTTCAAAGGGAAGATATCCACCAACCTGTTATTACATGCCCGCTGATATGTTTCATGCTTTCTCATCAATGGAATAAGCTCCTTTGTAGACCATCCTTTAGCTTGGAAGTCATCGTAATCGGAAGCAGACGCTCGTGTATACATCATGAAGTTTATAGAGGAACCTCCACCCAGGATATGTGCGCATGGAACAACAGCTTTGCGACCGGCTAGCCATTCTGATGGTCGGGAATAGTAAAATGATGCTGTTTTGCTGTCCAGTTTCATGTTCCTAGGATCTAATATTGTTAGTGGGATGAAGCGGAAGTGACATGGCGTTCATCTTACAGATTCCTGGACGAAACACCCATGGGTTGTTGAGATTACTCTCTCCGGCTTCAATGAGCAGAACTTGAAGATTGTGATCGAGGTTAGCAAGTCTGCAAGCCAGTTAGTCTTCAACAATGAAAGTCCACATCTGAAAAGATTCAAACATACCTGCCGGCGATTACACAACCAGTACTTCCACCACCGCAGACAATGATGTCGAACTCATCTGGGATCGTCATCTTGGATGTTTCACTTAAAATTATTGATATTGGGTATCACTCGAACTTTCAAAGCTGTTCAAAGCTATACTAAAGATGAAGAAATGAAACAGCGTTGTCTATTCTCAACATCTTATATTCTATGGTTTCGGATGTATCGGAGTAGCCCCCCAAGGCTTACTGTAGCAATAGCTATATTTCCGCCTTGTATATGGTAACATTTCATTTTCGTTGAAGGGCAATTGGTCGGCTAGACTGCAATAAACAGTAAGAGCAAGGAACCAGGAGCAATCAAACCGTAGCTAATGTTGCTACCCCTCTTCTTGTCTCACCATGACATCCCCACTGGATGGATGCCAATTGTGATTGATGCGCAAATTTCAAGATGCAGCCTGAGTACGTACATACAAGAGAATAAGGAGGAGAAGGAGAGGAGGACTCTCCATCGGGTATCCCGAGCAGAACGTTTGAAAACAAGAGATGTAGTCAATGTGGGGGAATTCGAACTGCCGCGGTAACAAAATACTTTCAGTTTACCCCGCAGTCGCTGCACATATGCAGCCAGTGTCCATTCCTTAAAGTTCCAATCAAGCACTTGGAGTCAAAACAAAAGCCAATTGAGTTACAGAATTATATGAGTGTGACGCAGCTCTTGATCTCCAAGATATGACAAACTTCTGTCAAATCCAAATTGATAAAAAAGTTACTGATAGATGAAAGGCCGACATTCCTTCCCAAGCTATTCCTGCCCCCTCTTCCACACTCAACAACGTGCGTCTCTCGTAGATTGTCGAGTTCTCAAATTAGAGATGTTTTTAGCAAGTTGCATGATACTATCCACGAGGACATTGATGTGCGTAAAATGTTTATTGGGCGGGATGTAGTCAAGGATCAAGAAACAGGTTGTCGTTGAAAAGATAGCGTATTGCGGGGTCAATGCCGCTTTTAATCTTTAACTTTTTCCACCACTACCGTAACCCAGATTTCATGCACAACTTACTATAGCAACTTTCGTTGGTGGCTTTGAATAATAGGATTAGACTGCCAATTCCATCTTTCCAGGCATACTCGTATAGGGGAGTATTCATGCGAGGACGCGTCAATCAGAAAGCCCATTCGATCCACGGTCTATACATCAAAAGATATGAAGATCGGCGGAGCTCTGGGCATGGATGAGATGCATACGAACGACATGGAGGAATCCGATCATGGTGCAGGCTCAAAAATGATGACTCCCGGAACCCTACCAATCAAATAAGCAATTGTTCAACTGTGAAGTGGATTACCAGTATCATTATCCGCCTTTTTAGATAAATGCCAATTGGCGAATGAGCTATCCAGCTTCGAATCGATTAACCATTCCTATCCATAAAACATTCTCCAATCAGGCAGGAAGTAAGAACCAACACCGCCCCGCTCAAGCAAAGCTCAATTTTTGTATGTGTGGCTCGCGGAAAAGAAACCCTTTGCTCCGGGATGAAACTTTTCAACTGAACAGTTGAGGTAGGGTAATCATTCCTTGGCAATTTACTCCACGTATCATCCCGAATGTCCGATGCAATATCCTGCAGTAGCGCAAATTTTGATACATATCCTTGCTTGTTGTGAACTTGTGATGTTTGTCTCTGACTACAATCTTGGTGATCACTGAGGAGCGAGCTCAATTCATCAAGTCTTAAGTTTAGGTCATACATTGTTGATATATCCAAAATTCATTTCTTTGATTGGCCATTCGCCGCTCCAGAATCTTCATTTCTTCCTCATCCCCTTACCCATTAGAGATATTCATTTACAGTGTCAACTTCGCCTTGATGCCTGACTTCATTCCAAGCATACAGCCGTAATCGTCCAACTTCAACTCGAATATTGAGCCTGCTCGTCTCCAGTTTCTCGTCCAGTTTATGATTATTGCTCAACATAACTCACATATAACACATTGAGTTTGACCAGGCCAACACCACCAAATCACATCTCACAAAGTCAATACTTCATCCCCAGACTTATCCCCTTTAAGCACCTTCAGCGGCCGGTGCCTCCCCTCCCGTATCTTCCGCCGCTTCCTCCTTCGGCTTCCTGTGTTTCCTATGTTTTCTATGTTTCCTCCTCTTCACCTTCACCTTGGCCTTCACTGTCTTCTTCACTGTTTTCTTTACCTTCTCCTCCCCCTTCTCTTTCCCTTTCCCCTTCCCCTTTTTTCTCTTCCTTTGGTTTTGTTTTGCCCTCATCATATATACCCACGCTACCAGCCCTAATATCAACACCCCTACAATACAACCAATAACTATACCAACATCCCTTCCGGCATTGTTTGGTTTCGGTGCCTCCGTCTCCACAGCGTATGAATCGCCAATAGGGGTTGAATCAGGGAGGGAAGGAGGCTCAGAGGCAACTGCATTGTTGTTGAGTTCGATATAGGAGGTATAGGTGGTGGTAGGGGCTTTAACTATGATAGTGGAGAATTTTTCGTGGAACAGGTGGGGAGGTACAGTCGGAATTGGAGACTTTGAGAGTAGCGTCGAGGAAGAGGAAGATAAAATGGAGGTAGGAAACGTATCAAAAGATTGGGAGAAGGCTTTCTTTGTGAAGGACGTGGAATTTGCGATTTTTGTGGGGAGGGGATGGGGGGATAAACTGGGAAATATTATTGGAGCCATATTTAACGTACTAAATCCACCGGGGAAAAGTCGAGGGGGAGAAAAAGAAAAAGAATCAATGAAACATAATGAAAATTGCGCCAGGAATGCAAAAGAGAAAAAGAAAAAAAAAATCAATTAAATTGAGAATTGGTAGGAATACAAGCAAACATACAGCAAATATAAAGTAGAAAATGATGTAGTTGATGGAGAATATCCGCAATCAGGGCCCCAAAAAAATGATTGGCCATTGAAATAAATTTGAACGTGGCGCCTTGGGTTGGATTCGCGTGGTACAAGACCCGTTTGTGTGGGTGTTTGCTGGCAAAAATTTCAGAAGCGCAAATAGGCTGAATTAAAATGGTCAAAATTTGTAGGTACGAACTATGTAATGGTGGCATCTTTCAACATAGAAGAAAACTACTGGATTGCATGCTTGAATGATTCGACATCAGACTTCTGAAGCTGCCCTGTTTTATTGGATGTGAGAAATGTGATCTGTACCAAAAAGCGGACGTAACGACAAGAGAGTTTTTTGACCCGCGTATTAATTCCAGCCTTCGAGGCTTCTATGGATTGTTCCTTGCTAATTTGAGTCTATTGGCAGAGTGCTGGTATGAATGAAAGACTCCGTCCCGAATACATGTCCAAAATAACGCATACCCGAACATTTTTTGCGCCGAATTATCCTTCCCGTACCTGTGTTTCCGAACCTGTATTCCAGTTACCAATCCATAAGCAGTGCTGTTTTTAATACCCTTTTTGCATAACGCCCCAAAAAGCCTTAAACTGGATCAGAAAGGTCCTTCGCAAACTTTTCGTAACCTCTATACGCGGTAATGGTGGCATGGGCATCTGAGCCAAATACCTTCGCAAGCCCGGCGCAAGCCTCTCTAAAAACCTTCTTGGCCTCCTCTGGACGATTACCCAAAAGATGCATCACTTCTGCCAGGTGAGCCTTTGCTCTGACCGTTTCAGGGTGGAGATCACCCATATTTCCCTCATAGGCGCGCGAAATATGACGATAAAGTCCAGCGGCCTCAGTGTAACTCAATGCATCACCGCGTTCACGCTTTGCCGCTGCCATGTAAGATAGACACTGAAGTGTCCAGTGATGCTGAGAACCAAATACTCGAGTGAGACCCTCTAGAGCTCTTCCATGAAGAGCATCAATGGTGTCCAACATCTCCTCCCGTCCGTCTTCAAGAGGAAGCTGACCACGTAAAATTTCGCCTTTGCAAGTAAGACTGTTGAGGTATTCTGGATGTGACTCTCCAAGAACTCGCTTTCTACCAATCAACACAAGATCCATTTTATGGAGGGCTCCACTATGTTGACCAAGGCCAGCAAGGATGAGTGCTTGGAGGTGGAGACTCGTAAGCTGTTCGGGGTGGAAATCATCGCCCTCGAAAGTTCCGTTGGTGTAAATTTGTGTCCTATCAACCAATACTTGAGAACTCAAATTCTGAGCGGCATGGCATCCTTCCTTCAGCCTCAAACATTCTGCAATCTGATGCCGGCTCGTTAGTATGTCTGGATGTCGCTCACGATCCAGCCAAGGGCCATGTTCCCTTGCCGTTAAAACAGCACGGTTCATGGTTAGAGCTTCATCATATCTGCCTTGTGCCAGCATTACCAATGCAATGTTGCTCCTACAGGTTAGAACTAGAGGATGAGAGTCGGAGAGCTGGGCAGTGAGAGTGTCGGCGGCGTTGGTAAGGAGAGATTCAACCTCATTATAGTCTGAAGATGAAACAGCCTTAGAAAGCAAGATCCGTGCTTTGAGACTTTTGATGTATTGAGTCTGCGGATGTTCGTCACCTTGAGACATTTGGCTTCCTCGTATGGCCCCTTCCACAAATCTAAGGGCGTCATTGAATCTACCAGACTTATGCAGCACATTTGCAAGGTGTTGGCAACTGATAAGAGTGTCGGGATGATTCGTTCCAAGAAATGTTGCTCTTTTTCGAAAGGCTGTCGAGAATTCTATTTCAGCCGCCTGATAGTTGCCGACTACCATAAGAGCCATGCCATAATCGTCAATGCTGGTACATAAATCATTTTCGGGGGCATTCATGGACTCTTTAGTCCGGCGAATCTGGCGAAAAAGATCGACAACATCGGATTTGTTGGTGCCTTCAGACAAGTACAGGATACCTTCAACACGCTTCTTCCATAATTCATCCGGCTGTTCTTCGGTATACGTCTGTAAAGCCTCTCTAAGCTCTCCATACTTGGCCAGGAGCTCGAGTAGCGAAAGATGGTTTTGAAGTACGTTAAGATGTTCATGAGGTATCGCCTCGGGTAATGTATCAACGGCAGCTGTGGCCATCTTCAAAGCATCGTTGTAAAGACCCCTGCGAACAAGATGTTTCGATTCCTTATTGTAGACCAAGGCCAGTGCAATGCGCACAGAATCACTGTTCTTGCTTCCGTCGCCAAGGAAACGTTCGAAGCAGTTCTTCCACCATTCTCTATTCTTGCTATTTGGGTCAGGGTAATGGTTTCCAAAAGCGATAACAGCTTGTGTGTACCATTCGAGCTCCTGCTCGATATCGCTTTCATCTGTTTCTGGTCTCTCACCAGTGATAACCTTTTTCAGTGACAGGAAGACCAATGGATGCATGTTGTACGTCTCTTGAGCATCGTCCTCGGTGACAAGAAAGTTCCCTTTCAAAATACACATTACGACAATGAGATCAAGGGGATCAACCAGCGAGCAGATGATAGAACGCGGTACTGCATTGCCACCGAGATAATATAGATGATGGAGAATACGAGCTGCCATACCGTAATTCCTTCGGAACTGTCTGGCATCTATGACGCCCTTGCCAATAACAGATTCCTGCTCTGAGATTGTAAATAGCGGAGCCACCGAACTCAGCAGTCGCAATTTGAAATGATCGTTCGTTCGGTATATGGAGATAAATTGCGAGAGCCTCATCGAAGTATCATTGAGTAGATTCGAAATCTGAACGACGGCCCTCGGTAGGCAGTTAACAAGAAGGGCGATTTCACGAAGTTGTTCGTCAGTTGAATTGTCGAAAAGGTCAACCGTCAATCTATCTCGAAGTAAACACATTGTTGGTTCGAGTTCGAGAGAATCGACTTCAAAAATATTATGGGGTCCGCTCAAGAGACATCCATTAGCCTTAGTCCTCGTAATGAGGATTATGGCACCTTCGAACCTTTGTAGCCTGTCAATCAATCTACCCTGATCAGTATGTTGCATCAAGAGATCGAAATTCTCTCCTGCATCAACGACCAACAAGCTTCCGGAGTCTCGCCCGGGCCGTAGCCAATCTTCCAGTGGCTCATTTCCGTCGACAGAAGGTGTAAGCAAATTATTTGGGCCAAACCAGTATATCGATGCCGGCGAGGCTTCTTTAATTTGGTAGACAAGCTCAGTAATAAGCTCAGTTTTCCTATAATCGTGAGCTTTATTATCAAGACTTTTGGGGAAAAGAACATACCCTATCCCTCCAAGCCCTATCACTGCCAATCGACTCTTTCGATTTGGTTTCCATAGACTCAGTAGTTTGGCTAGGGTTGAAGAGCGACCAACAAAATTGAGATTCCGAGGAGGTGGGAATTTGAACTCTGATTCTATGGAAGCAGGTTCGGCTTCCGTTGCCACAGACTTCTCGACGGCTTTCTCGACGGCCTCCCTAACCGCCTGCTCGATAATGGTATTGATTTCTCGAGTGTCGGCGATAGCATCCTTCGCCGTATCCTGAAGTCTCAATGACAAATTATCCACGGCTTGATCAAGGGATTTGTTGAGATGCTGTGATATATGTTCTGAAAGTTTCGTAAGAACATATGGGTCTGCATCCGACATTTTCGCAGAGATGAATGGACAATCAGTGGGTGAATTCATTACCAATAATGAAGGTGGATGAAGAGAGTGATGAAAAGGAAGAAATGAGGGTGGGGTTTGAATTGACTTATGAAGTCGTTAGACACCTGCCACTGGACAGAAGCTATAGAATTTGGGCAGGATAATGGCTAAATGATGTCTTCACTGAAACCTAATCCTTTAAAACAAACTGTGATATCATCAATATAAAAAATCCTGCAATTACTTGCAGTAACTCGCAGCAAAGAATGACTCTGAAGACCCACCACAAACTTATGTGGTACCATTAAAAGCTGCAGATTGTCGTCGGAAACCAACCAGAGGTTTTCGGGTCAATTCGCATCCCTTGAAAAGGTCTATGACTGGCAACCCGAGCTGAGGCTCACGATGATATTGGGGATCGATGCAGTCATTGTTAACTACGTGCTCCGCGTTGATGCGACCGCTAACAGAAGACATACGAGGTGTGGTAGCCACATTCTATGTTATTTAATAACTTTAGATAAACCATCATGGATTAATTCCACGTTGTCGCGATGGTTAATTGATGGAACCTCCTGGACGAGCATGAGTTGGCAAACATATGAACCAATGAAAAAGCATGTAGTTGAAAAGTTTGCCATGCTGAGTTCAATGTTTAATTTATATTCACACACCTCCGGCTGACTAAATCAGTTGATAAGGTTAAAGTGATGTACAACTCTGTAAGCGACTGGCGCTAAGATAATGATAACGAAAAAAAAAAAACATCTCGCCCATGTGAATTTGAATTCGAATTCCAATAACGAGGCATAATCAATCACCCAAAAGCATACAACATCTACCGGCATAATGGGTAAAAAGAGAGTTGGCGCATTGGAGAAGGTTGATGCGGATCTGTATGACTTCAATTGCTCTTTTCTCTTTTCATCATTACTGACCTCTTCAGTCCGAATTTACAATACAAGATTCGAAGAGATCCAAAGTAAGTACAGACTTTCTATAATGAGCAATGAAATCATCACTAACAGGTATATCAGATCATACGCAGAAGATTTCTTGAATCAATATGGACAATATCAATCCCAAAGAGACATCTTTATGTCTTCTCCTTCCACAGCCACATCTGGCGGTATCGTATCTTTTCACGACCTTATCGATTTCGTCACACATTGTTCGGACTGTTTCCCAGAAGATACCGCAGAGTTTCCAGAGGATCTCAAACAGATTCTAACTTTACATCATGCTGAACTTGAGAGCGAGTTGCGCGAGAAGATCGTGGGCAGTTTAGTATTATTGCGACGAAAGGAAGTAATCGATTCAGCCAACCTTCTTAATACACTGTTTCCAATACTGGTAGCCACACCCAGTAAAACTCTGCGCACGCTACTCTTCCAGAAGATCCTATCAGATCTTCGAACTTCAAATTCGAAAAGCATCAACCATCGTCTCAATCGAACAATGCAAACGGCATTATTTAATCTGCTCACATCCGATCGAACATCTTCAAAAGGAATCTGGGCTGTCAAAATTACAAGAGAATTATGGAAGCGACAGATATGGACAGATGCGAAAGCTGTAGAGATTATGAAGGAAGCTAGTTTGTCAGATAATGAGAAGGTTATTGGAGGTGGAGTACGGTTTTTCCTGGGTGGTGACAAGGAAAGAGAGGAGATGGAGGACGAAAGCAGTGATGA
Source organism: Stromatinia cepivora (assembly GCA_014898415.1). Lineage (NCBI taxonomy): Eukaryota > Fungi > Ascomycota > Leotiomycetes > Helotiales > Sclerotiniaceae > Stromatinia > Stromatinia cepivora. The sequence continues at coordinate 309,678 of RCTD01000015.1, read as the reverse complement.
TGAAGCCATTGATATTGGTAAGCTGAAGCATCAAGTTGGAATTAATAAGAAGACAAAGAAGAAGACGAAATCATTAGAAAAGGCCGTCGAAAAGGTACGAAGGAAGGAAAAGAAGAGCAAAGCACCTCATCCCTTGAACTTCTCCGCCCTGCACCTTTTGCACGATCCACAAGGTTTCGCCGAATCCCTATTTTCGAAGCATCTTCAAAACTCAAAGTCGAAACTAAACCTCGAACAAAAACTTATTGTCCTACAATTGGTCTCACGACTTGTTGGTCTGCATAAGCTTACAGTAATCTCATTATATTCATACTTCACCAAGTACCTTACACCACGACAACCATCAGTAACCTCATTTTTGGCATCTCTAGCTCAAGCAACACATAATCTTGTTCCACCCGATGCTTTAGAACCTCTGGTACAGAAAATTGCCAATGAGTTCGTTTCTGAAGCCTCGGCTTCAGAGGTTGCTGCTTCTGGACTTAACGCTATTCGAGAAATTTGCGTGCGACAACCTTTAGCTATGAACGATACACTTCTTCAAGATCTTATTATGTACAGAAAGAGTAAGGATAAGGGAACAATGATGGCTGCGAAGGGATTATTATCCTTGTATCGTGAAGTTGGAGCTGATATGTTGAAGAAAAGAGATAGAGGAAAGACAGCGACTATGGGACTTAAGGCTGGTTCTATCAAAGAGAGGCGCTTTGGTGAGGAAGAGGTTGGTGGTATTGAGGGTATCGAATTGCTTGAGCAGTGGAAGGAAGATGAAAGGAAACGGAAACGGGTTGAACAAGGATTGCCTAAAGAATTGGGCACAGATGAGGAAGAAGACGATGAAGAAGATTGGAATGCATGGGATGTGGAATCTGATGCTGACAGTGATGAAGGCGGCTGGATCAACGTCGAGAGTGATGCTGAAATTGAGATCAGTGATAGTGAAGACGAAAAGCCTGCCGTAAAGAAAGCGAAGCTCGACATCAAAGCTACCGAAAAGTCAGGAGACGTTGAGAAGGAGAATGCCGACAAAGTTCTTGAGCAGAAGATCTCAACATATGCAACCACTAAGATTCTCACTCCCGCTGATCTTGCGAAGCTTCAAGAGCTTCGCCTTGAGGCTAGCGTGAATAAAGCAATGGGCGGAAGGACACAATCTCAACGAATGAAAGACGCTGCAGCAAGACACGCAGATGATGCTTTGACAGCTGATCAAATCGAAGGTTTCTCGAAGTTACAAAAGAACACCAGAGAAGAGAAGATAGCAATGGCCAGGGAAGGAAAGGGTGAGCGCAGTGAGCATAAGTCTACCAAAGCACTTAGGAGAGCGAAGAAGGATGCTGAGGGCAAGAGTACCACAAATCAAGAGAAATCTAGAAAGAAGAATTTCATGATGACGTTGGGTAAGGCTAAAAGTAAGCAGAAGAGAAGTTTGCAACACACCAGAAGGGTGCTCAAGGGTCATATTGATAGGACTAAACGGGGTGGCAAAAGAGGAAATATCGGATGTTAATTCATTGGTCTTAATACTAAATAATCGAAAGCAATTTCATGCAGTTTTCCTACCTACGGTTATGTGAACTGAGCCAATGACTTGAAGATGAACTCTCAATCTTCTATCTCCATAATCGGGACTAATAAATATTTAATCTGAGTATAATGCGAAAAGTATAAAAACATAAGTATTCATTGTCAGCAGAGCAAGTCCCCTTTCTGTCAAAGTTGACATGAACATTGAAGCACAATATACATTAATTACTGGAAGAGAGCATCCATCAAACATTCTCATGAAGTTCAAACCTCCCACTCCAAGTCCGCAAGTGGGAAAGAGTGAGTCTGCACATGTTGTAAAAGTCGCGAAAGAAGATGACGATAACTTACTTCATATTCATCTCCAATACCGTACGAATCCTTATGCAATACACCCACAGCAACAATATATATTCAATAATCCGATACATCACCATTGACGAATATCGATATAAAGATTGACATTCTTTGATCATAGATCCTATGATGATTTTAGTTTTCTTTCAGGTATATATTATTAGACGAGTTTCTAGCATTCGATATGGCGTGAAGTGGTGGTGTTAGAAGAGCCAGGAAGAATCTTTTCAGAAATTGGGTACGGGAAGATGATTGGTTGGATGATGTTGAGATCAGGAACCTCGAATATCGGGAAATGAAGCACAGAAATGTAAATACACATTAAAAAGCAGAAAGATATGGAGTATAAATGGAAATATTTGAGACAGACCGGTCTTTAGTAAAAGTTTACACGAAACTTTGACTACGTCAAGACGAGAGATTCCAGGACAGTTTTCGGGAAGGCTTCTGTATGCTCTGCTCTCCATATGTCTTTCTATATATCTTTTCAGATATCTCTTCAAATATCCCAGGAATACAGTCCCAGATGCCAATGAACACATGGTTCACAGATATCTATCTCAAATAGTTCTTTTCCAATACTTGGGATAATTTTTATGATTGGACCCATGACGCGCCTCAATTTTTGGTTGCACGTATCCTAGCATCACAAATTGTGATTGCTCCTGAACTGGCTTTCAATTTTCTACCCTCGGCTGCTCATTTTTGGAATACTGATGGTTTTGCGCGATATCTCTGGGAGCTCGGGGGGAAATTCCAAAGGGTAATATTGAGACTATATCCAGTAGCACTTGTAACATCACCTCAAAGATGGCATGAGCGGCTACACCGTTCTAACTATCGCCTGGAAATCCCCCGTTCGTTCTCCGTAAAGGACGATCCAATTTAATTTCCACTCAAGGCTCATGGAGAAGACGAACACAATTTCGGGGGTTTAAAGAGAGCAGCTCGTCAAGAAGGACAGACTGCGGATACCGGATTTACTGCACCGAACACAGCTACCACATCAAATAAAGCTACTTCGTCGAGTATAGCCACTATATCTAACACAGCTACTGCGCAGAACGCAGCTACGCTACCGAATAAAGGACCAACGAGGAAGAGCCCATTGAGGAAGAATAGAAGAAGTATTAATTAACCGATTGTATACATTCCAGAAAAGAGTTTTCAGTGATCGTTTAAGACAGGATTCAATAGGTTAGCGAATTATCAGTGGTCTGAATTGTGTGATTATTTTGTAACAATACCCTTCGCAGGAAGCCACACAGCAGTCTATGAGAAGAAATTTTTGGCTACTATTATTCAGAATATTATATTTCATGATTTGCGGTGAAATCTTTAGGTATGCCTTTATTTGGCCCCCTGAGTCACTGGATGTAGGTCAATGTTGGAACTACAAAATCACCTTGGAAGATGCTCGGTTATGAAGTCTTATATGTTCTGACTCCCTGATTCATAAATAGATTGCACAATCGTTCAGTACAACATTATTATTGGTATCACTCCGGTGATACTAATTACATAGTATTATTATAGTATATTATATTATTCATTCTTGATTATTATATTATAAAAAGAAAGTATTATTTATATTAAAAAAAAAGAATTAGAGCATTCATTTAAGTCAACTACCTCATTTTTTGGCCACCTCTCTTTTCGGCCACCTCAAAAAATCACACCGCTTTAAGTGTTACGAGATACACGTGATCGCGTCCGATCGGGCTAGTACGGTACTAAGCTTCGAGCCGATCATATATATAGCTTCGTAGTATACTCTCTTTAACTCTATAACTTTTAATTCTAAGATTGATCTTTAAACGCTTATTAGGTTTGTTATATTATTAAAAGTTTTTCCAAATAAAAAATGAAATAATATCTATATATATTTATATATATTCCGTTTGCTTTTGTTTAAGTATATCGTTTTTACTCTTTCTGTCACGAGATACACGTGATCGCGTCCGATCGGGCTAGTACAGTATTAAGCTTCGAGCTGATCATATATATAGCTTTGTAGTACACTTTTTTTAACTTTATAACTTTTAATTCTAAGATTGATCTTTAAATACTTATTGAGTTTGTTATATTATTAAAAGCTTTTTCAGATAAAAAATGGAATAATATCTGTATATATTTATATATATTATTAACTTTTGGTGCAGGAAGTAGTAGTATTGTTGACTATGTAGGTTGAACTAAGGATCTATAATTCTAATAGGAGTAGAATTGAGGTTATCCCCAAATATGGTCTGTGTATCATTGTAGTCTTGTAATCTCAATTCTAATTCTATAATAACCTCATTTCCAATATTCCTTTATTGAGGATATTCTATTCGATCCTTCTAGACTACTAATCCTAACATTTTCTTGAACCTTTCGAAAGCAATCTTTGTACAAGGCTTTGTCATTCTATTGATAATTATATCATATATATTAATATAACTAATAGCGATTTTCTCTTTTTCTGTCAAATCTTTAATGAAATGATAATTGATATCTATATATTTGGATCGTTTATATAAATATGGGTTCTTGGTTAAAGCTAAAGCGTCTTAATTATTATCAAGTATCTAAACCATATTTCTGTTCTTTCTAATATAATTTGATCTGAATAGATCTTTGAGCATTTATACAATCTATCTCCCTTATTTGGTGAATATTACTATTGCAATATATTCTGATTTTGTATTAAAGGTAATCATAAACATTTGTTTTTTGCTAGCCTACGATATAAAGCCTTTATAGAATATCACAACTCTCTTTGAAACACTTTTCCAGTTATATTTATTATTAATTCAATCTATATTTATATATACCTTTATTGTATTATCAAGCATATTGTATTCTTTGTAAATATCAGATTATACTTCTTTTGATCCGAATTATAACTTTTGTTTAATTGTTGATTATAGATATCGTATTAGATTCTTTAAAGTTATAGTATAATATTTTACTGGTTTTGCTATAAATTGTGAAAGTCTTTTAATTGAGAATGCTATATCTGATCGGGTGTATATTATTGAATGAATTATATTTTTTATTTATTATTGATATTCGTTTATATCTATTAATTCATTATTATTGATTGCTGATCGAAGATGAGTATAATCTATTATTGACAATTTCTTAATTTGATATTGTTTATATATAATATTGTATTTGGTTAATATAATATTGAGATATTCTTTTTGATTTATAATTAATATATATACTTTTCTATTGCGAATGATTTTAATATTTAGAATCTTATTAATCTCCTTTAGATTCTTAATGTTAAAACAAATCGATAACTTTTTATCGAATCAAATGATTTGTAATGATATATATGATGCAATAACGATATCATCGATATATACTAGTAATATTATATTACAGTCTTTGAATATATACAAATATAAATCTACTAAACTTTGTATAAAATCTATACTTAAAAGCTTTTTCTTTAATAATAAATTCCAATCCCTTTTAATTTGCTTTAACCCATATAAACTTTGTAAAACTTGTAGTATATATCCCTTTTTGATTTTGATATTTTGGGATAATTCAAGGTAGATCTTTTTCTTTAAATATGATTTGATAAAGGCATTTTTGATATCGAAATATAAATATTCCAAATCTTCTTTTGCGATGATAATTAGGAATAGTCTAAGTGTATTTAGTTTCATTATTGATACAAACATTTCATTATAATCTTTTCCTAATATTTGATTGAATCTTTGAATTATTAATCTTATCTTGAATTATTCTATTTTGTTATCCTTAATCTTAATTATAAATATCCATTTCGTTGAAATCAGATTACTTTTTTTAGGGAATATATATTCTTTCCAAGTATTATTTTGAATCAAAGATATGATTTCCTTTTGGATAACTTTCTTCTATTTTTCAGAGTGTTTTCGATCTGATATTGTTTCCTTATAAATTCTTGATATTTTGATTCCTAGAATTTCTTCAGCTGAATATACTATACTTTTTATATTATTTATATTTATCAACAAAATCATGAAATCTAAAACAATTTTATTTTTGATATAAAGATCTATTTTATAAATAATTGGGATTATAATTATAATATATTTTATATTTTCTTGAGTTTTGGTTTATATAGATATTGCAATTAATATTTTTATAATCTTGTTTTTTTATTCTTCTTTAGGATCTTGTTTTATATTTTTTTTCTGTTTTCGTATTAAATATTTTGAGGATTTATCTTTAAGATTTATTTCATCCTTTTGTTCGATTTCAAATGATTATGGATTTATTTCGTTTTTTGATTTTATTGAAATAAATTTGTCAACAAAATTTAAAATAATCTTAAATTTTATTTTTGATATAGATTTAGAATTTGCAAAAGTTGATTTTTGGGCTGGATTCTCTGAAATAATGGATTCGATATTTGAAGTATTTTTGGAAAAAGATTCTTGATTTGTTTTTTGGATATTATTATCTTCATTTTCATTGTATATTGATATTGATGTATCTAATTTACTTGGTTTTAATTCGACAATTAGAGTGTTTAGTATAATTATTGAATTCGGTATAATATCTACTGGAGAGAATATTTAGAATAAAGGTGATATAGGTATTGCATTTAATATTGAGAATAAAGAAAGTGTTTTGTTTATTGTCGATCTATTATAAGGTTTTCGATTTAACTTTATATTCTTTGTTTTTTGTAGGCCTGATTTACAATTTTTTAATTTAAGATCCAAATCTTTTTCTTAATAAGATTTATTTATAATTATTTTGTTTAATCGAAATGTATAATCTAATTTTGAAGAATATATTTTGATATATTTGTTTGTAACTTTTAAATATCTTAAGAATATATCGATTCTTGAAGTATCCTGCAATTTGTTATATTTTTGCTTTTTCAGAATAATCTTGGGATTGATATAAGTGTAATATTTGTTCCCCTAAATTTTGTATATTTTTATATTTGATATTATATCTGTAAAAATTTCTATAAAGAATCGATTTATTCCATTTATATCAGAATCAATATTAATACGATTCCTGATATAAATATTATACTTTACAATTTTATTCCAAAATTCTAATAATAATCCAGTTTCTTTTAATATTACTTTCATATCTGCCTTTACAATCCTTATATTCTATTCTACAAATCCATTTTGATATAAAAAGGAAATTATTATAATTTCGGATTGTATACTTGATAATTATTTACAAATAGCTTATAAAAGTTCTAATATATTATCAATCCTGATTATAATAATCTTTTCTTCAATAATTAATTCTATTTCCTTTTTCCAAATTTTCAATATTTGAATTGTATTGTTTTTTTGTTTAAATAATATAATTCAATTTATTTTTATATAATTATTAATAATCAATATGAAATAACAATTCCTTCGAATCGATTTTGGGAATAATCTTATAATATCGAAATATATAAATTCGAGTCTCTTTAATTTGTATAAACTCAATTGCTTCGGAATATAATTGATTATTTTGATGAATATATATACTTTATAGATATCTAATTCAATTAGGATCTTTATCAATTTGATTATATTGAATATCTTATATAGATTCTTGATCTTATTTAAACCTAGATAGTTGAATCTTTGATATTATAATAAGTATCTTTTTTTCTTTTTGAATATTAATTTATTATTGATATCTTTAGTACTATTGATTATCTTTGAAGAGAAGCCTTTTTTTTGATTATTTTGATATATATTAGAATAGAAAACTATATTTTTATATTCTTTGGTTATATATAAAACCATATATATTCTATTTTGTATTCTAATATAAATAATTTTTTTATTATCCTTTTTAAAATATATATAATGAAAATTGAATTCCCTTTGCAATCCTATTTCGTAGATCCTTTTTCCTAACAATAAGTTTACTCCTAGTCCTAATATATATAATATATTTGAAAATAGTATCTTAGAATCATTTTTGTATATTATATCCATTAAACCTCAATAGTGATAATATATTATTCCTTTATTAACCTTTATTTTTCGTTTAGCAATAAATTCTATTAATCTGAATAATAAAGGTTAATCAGATATATATAAAGAAACGTCTATATCAGTATACTATTTGTTAAGGGAAGCCTTATTAATGATTTCCTTTATCAAATTACAATCTTCCTTTATTATATCTTTAATATCGGAATCTGATTTAAAGATATTATTAACAAAATATACTTAATCTTTTTTATTGAAATAAATCTTCTTTGGATTCGATAATCCCCTTTTCTTTTGATAATGAAAATAATTATAAAGAAGTTTACTAATTCGTATTAAATACAGACAATTTCATATATAATAATCTTCTTTTTGATACAAATCGCAAATATTATTTGGAATTTCGAAATCTGATTTTTAATGTCGAAAAATGTATCTAGATCCTTTCGCAATTTGTATTAACTTTAATCCATTCTTAAAACAAAGTTTTTTAATTTGTAAATACTTAATCTTATCATCGATATTAAAACTGATTTGAATATCCAATATATTCATTACTTCTTGATAATCGATTAAAAAATTATATATTAAAATCAAAAATAGAACAATATTTTAATATATTAATCAACAACTTTCATTTACAATTCCTAATTTCCTTCTATACTCTTTCAATTTATTCCAAACTTCGATAATGATTATATCGGAATGAATATTGGATTGGAATTTGAAGTTCTGGATCATCATTATATATATATTAGCTATAATTACATTAACTCTGGTATATTTTGATTTAAAATATCTTCAGAATATATATACTATTAAATATTCATTGATAAAGATTTTATCATCATTATTAAATATTATACAAATATATAATAATATATTCACTTCATCCTTTAAGTATTCCGATTTCAACTCGATATTATAACATATATAACCATTAATCTCATAGATAAATACTATATTGGATCCTATAATCTACACATATTCGTTTAATATTTAATCAATTATATAAAACCATCCTTTCTCTTTCAATTATATCTTTATTTATTTAAACCATCACTTATAATTATTTTAATCAAACTTCAAAGGATTATTTGATTCCGATATTGTAAAGGTTTCTTACTATTTAATAAATATCAAAAATAATCTTCAGATTTTTAAAACGATTTTAAAAAGGATATATAGCAAATAAATTCAAAATAATAAAGAAATATAAAAATAAAACAATAAAAGAATTCATAAAATTATATTATAATATATTTTCTTGTAACTATACGAATTTGCTCTTCACCTCTATTATAATTCTATATCAGCATTATACAGACTACTCTCCACTTTGATCTATAATATTATAAATTATAAACTATATTATTATATTTCAATTCTATTTCAATAATATTATATAAAAACTCTGATTTTCATTCTATTTCACCCCTACTAACTATACTAATCTTTTCTCGATTTGCTTTGCTTTCTAATCATTATTATACAATCGAATCTTATAATCTATTAACTTTTGATACAAAAAATAATAGTATTATTGATTATATAAATTAAACTAAAGATCTATAATTCTAATAAAAATAGAATTGAAATTATCCCCAAATATGGTCTATACATTATTATGGTCTTGTGACCTCAATTCTAATCCTATGATGGCCTCATTTCCAATATATATTCCGTTTACTTTTATTTAAGTATATTGTTTTTGTTTTTTCGTTTGTATATAGATCTTTTTGATATTATTCGAAAGTATTATCTTTTTTCTTATCTTTAATTTTTAAGCTATAAATTACGATTCGATAAACCTTGTGATTATAGAACTTTATAACAAAGTGATTTATTAGTGAGATGAAATTTTGTTTCTATATTTTCTAATTCTCGAATACATTTCTATTATTCATACTCCTTTTTATCCGAAATTTTTTTTCCTTGATCCTGAAAAGTTCAATAGTAGCTTTCAAAAGTTCGATATTTAGTTTCCTTCGATTTGAATGAAACTATAAATAGATAGTATTATGATCGACGATTTTACAATTCAATTTTATTATATTTATCTCAATCTCGAATCTTATATATAAATTATGATACTATTTTAGCTTTCTTCTTTTAATCAAAACATTCCTTTAAATTATATAACGATTTTGAATCAATTTATATATGTTTACAATAATCCGAATAAAATTCAAAAAACCAAAAACAAATTATTCATTCTCAAATAAAGAATCGATTTTCTATATACCTATATTACAAAATTCGAAAGGACTCTTTACAAAACCAAAAATCAGAATTGACCTGATTCGAATAAAATCTCAATCTTTTGTAATAAACTCAATACTACTCTTAAAAATTGTTTTTCTCAATAATTTTCTTTTCCTTGTTCTTATCCCAACTTTGTTTAGATCATATAACAATTAATTGTTTGTATAATAAATGGATTCTTTATATTATCCTATTTTAGTAAGCTTAGAGTCCTATATATATTGCAGAATCTATTCCATTCTCAGAATTATAATCTAATGAACATTAACAATCTTAATATTATTAATACCTTTAGCCCTTTTGATACTCAATTGAACAAACCCAATTGTATCTTGATTCTATTCTATGTATAAATATCCAAATTTTCTTTTTTTAAAAGAATTCTTTTGTATAAGTAAAATAAATATATATGATGTAGAAGTATCTTTTATTGGGTATAAGTCTGTCTACTAGATCCGTATCAAGGAATCCGAGATCAACAAAAGTCTGTTTTGGTTATTATATTGATTATTAAACCCGAAAGCGATAATGATAAGGATCTAGGAGAGATGATCAATAGCCGATATTTTGAAGATCGCTTGGAGGAGGTATATGGTATAGTGGATGTATATTCGTTGACTGTGATGTATGTTTCGTATTAGGCATTTTTAGAAGAAAAAGACGATTAATGATCATTTTGTATTTAAGTCATTTATTTTAAGTGAGTTCGAGGCGAACTTTTCAGAAGGGGGGGTAGTGTCACGAGATACACATGATCGCGTCTGATCGGGCTAGTACAGTATTAAGCTTCGAGCCAATTATATATATAGTTTCGTAGTATATTCTCTTTAGCTTTATAGCTTTTAATTCTAAGGTTGATCTCTAAACGCTCGTTGGGTTCATCACACTTTCATTTATATATAGATTTTTTTGATACTATTCAAAGATGTTATCTTTTTTCTTACTTTTAATTTCTAAATTATAAATTACAATTCAATAAATCTCGCGATTATAAAACTTCGCGGCAAAATGATTTATTAATAGAATAAAATCTCGTTTCTATACTCCCTAATTCTCGAATATATTTTTATTATTTATACTTTTTTTTATCCAAAACCCTTTTTTTCTGATTCTGAAAAGTTCAATAGTAACTCTTAAAAATTCGATATTTGATTTCCTTCGATTTAAATGAAATTATAAATAGATAATATTACGATCGGCAATTCTACAACTCAATTTTATTATATTTATTTCAATCTTGAATCTTATATACAAACTATAATACTATCTCAACTTTCTTCTTTTGATTAAAATATTCCTTTAGATTATACAATGATCCTAAATCAATTTATATACATTTATAATAATTCGAATAAAATTCAAAAAGCCAAAAACAAACTATTCATTTTTAAACAAAGAATTGATTCTCTATATATTTATATTACAAAATTCAAAAGAATTCTTTATAAAACCAAAGATCAGAATTAATTCAATTCGAATAAGATCTTAATCTTTTGTAATGAATTTAATATTACTCTTAAAAATCGTTTTTCTCAACAATTTTCTTTTCTTTATTTTTATCCTGATTTTGTTCAAATCATATAACAATTAACTACTCGTATAACAAATAGATTCCCTATATTATTTTATTTTAGTAAGTTTAAAGCCCTATATATATTACAGAATCCATTTTATTCTTGGAATCATGATTTAATAAATATTAACAACCTTAATATTATTGGTACCCTTAACTTTTTTGATACCTAATCAAACAAACCTAATTGTACTTTAATTCTATCCCATATACGAATACCTGAATTTTCCTTTTTTGAAAGAATTTTCTTATACAAATAAAATAAATATATACAATATAAAAGTATCTCCTATTAAATACAAATCTATCCGTTAAATCTGTATCAAGAAATCCGAGATCGATAAAAGCCTATTCCGATTATTACACTAACTACTAAATCTGAAAGTAACGATGATGAGGATCTAAGAGAAATGATCAATGACCGATATTTTGAAAATCGTTTGAAGGAAGTATATGGTATAATGAATATATATTCGTTGATTGTAATACAATCCATATATCAAGTATTTCTATCAAAAGAAGATTAATGATCATTTTGTACTTAAATCATTCATTTTAAATGAGTTCAAGGCGAACTCTTCAGAAGGGGGGGGTAGTATTACGAGATACACATGATCGCGTTTGATCAGGCTAGTACAGTACTAAGCTTCGAATCGATCATATATATAGCTTCATAGCATACTCTCTTTAGCTCTATAGCTTTTAATTCTAAGGTTGATCTCTAAACGCTCGTTGGGTTCGTTACATTAAGCAATTATTATTTTTAAAATATTAATAATTCAATAACCATTGAATCAATTGATCTGAAATTTTGAAATATTATTATTTATATTATATCGAATAATTATATTGAAAATGATATAATTATAATTTTAAATATAATTATAAATGGATTTTCAATATAGAAAGTTGTTTTGAAATATAAAGTTCTATAAAGTATAATTCAAAATCGAATAAATAAATCATTATTTCATCAAAAAGAAATTGAAAATATATAAAAGATAATTTTGATTTAAAAAAAAATGATTAATAGATTGAATATTAATATAGAAATCTTTAGGTATTAATTCAATTTATTATTAAATTTATAAAATTAATAAAAGATTCTTTGATATAAAAAAATGATTTTTTATTTAGAAAACAATGAGTATAGAATTTTTTGAAAAGGAATTCTGAAATTAGAATTAAAAAGCAATATCGAATCGATTCTGTATATATTTTAGATATTATTGATGAAATTATTGACAAATAGTTTGGAAAGCTTGATTTGTCTTTGATTAAGTATCTTAAGATTGAAAATTAATGGAATATAAATAAAATTAGTATTATAAAAGGTTAGAATTTAAATGGTCTAGTAATAGAAAATTCAAAATATCGTTTTATTTAAAAAAAAAAACAATTTGATTTGAGAATTTGGATATCTTTTATTAAATATATTTTAGTAATAAACTGAATATTCAAATCATTCGTTATTTTCAAAGGAAAATATATATAATAACAATAATTTCTTATAGATTTTATTTTATATAAAAAATAAAAGTTCATTATTATAGATAATAAATGAACAATAAATACTATAGAATTTGAATAATTGAAAACGATCTTTATTTCTCAAATTATCCTTTTCCGATTTGAAAAGACTAAATTATTTATATGAGATAATTATGGAAATCATAAAACTATTGAATTTATACTTGAATATTTCAAAAACAATATATATTTTCTATTTCTATTATCATATATATTATACATATTACAATTATTAGATTTATCCTATTTGAACACCAAAGTGGATGTTACGAACCTCAACTACGAAACTAGAGCTAGCCGAAAGCGGACCGAATTATACGCTAGTTTGAAGAGTTTTCATCTATATAAAAGAGAATTCTTTAATACCATTAAAGAAAAAGTAATGAAAAGTCTTGATTCTAAACCCAAACCTATTATTATTCGAAATTAACCGATTCTTTATTATAATTCTCACAATTCTTTTCATTCATCTTTGAGAACAACTCATCGATTAATTTTGGGAATAACCTCATTTTTTTTGATTTATTTGAACCTTCGAAAAACCTTCGAAATTTATCTTCAAAATATATACGAATTGGACCTAGAAATAAGCCTTCGAAAACCCTTCGAAAATTACCTTCAAAACATATACGAATTTGACCTCAAAATGAACCTTCGAAAACCCTTCGAAATTTACCTTCAAAACATATACGAATTTGGCCTCGAAACGAACCTTCGAAAACCCTTCGGAATATTATCGAAAAACCTTCAAAAACCCTTCGAAATTCATCTTCGAAAATTACCTTCAAAATATATACGAATTAGCCTCAAAACGAACCTTCGAAAACCCTTCGGAATATTATCAAAAAACCTACCAAAATACTACGAAAAACCTTCGAATCAAGAAAATCAAGAAAAACAAGAAAAAGAAATTGAAAAGATTTATTCGAAAGATATAAATATAATATACGAACTAAACCCTACTCTATTTTACAAAATTCTAAAACTAATCCTTAAATCATATAAATCATTTAAACAAAAGAACGAAAAAACGAAAGCATATAGAAAACCTTCGAAACCCCATCGGAAAATTGAAGAATTTGAATATAAAAATTATTGGAAAAGTTGAAGATATTAAAATTGAAGATATTGAAGTTGAAATGATGATAATGAAGCCTTTGATACTATCCTTGAGAAATACAATAAACGGATTTATAATAATAATGATGAAGCCTTTGGTATTACTCTTAAAAAATACAATAAGCGGATTTATAATAATAATAATGAAGCCTTTAATACTACCCTTGAAGAGTACAATGAGCGGATTTATAATAATAATGATAAAGCCTTTAGTATTATCCTTGAGGAATACAATAAGTGGATTTATAATGATAATAATAAAGCCTTTAATATTACCCTTGAGGAGTATAATAAACAAATTTATATATAATAATGATAAAGCCTTTGATACTACCCTTAAGAAGTATAATAAACAAATTCATATACAATACTAACTGCATTTCTGTTTCAAATAGAACCCTAACAGAATACTTGAAGCCTCTTCCCTTTAACGGAATACCAGGCCTCTTCCAAAAGAAGGGGTAAAACTAACCCTTGTATGATTTTAAAGGATCACTAATGAAAACTAATTACAAACAATCGGATCCACATCGGAAAGCTAGTATATTAGTTGAAGACGAAACAATATTTATACTAAAGATATCATTTGATGTAAATTTGAATCGATATATTGATGAATATAATATGTTTATGTTTTAAGTTTTAAAAAAAAAGCAAATTGAAAACCCCCCCCCTTTTATTATTTACCGAACCTACAGGATCATTGAAATCGACGAGGACGTCGATCCAAAAAGGGAGGCATCAATATCCCTTACTCATTACATTAGAAAGCATACCGAATCCGAATCGAAAGCATACCAAATCGAAAGCATACCAAATCGAAAGCATACCAAATCGAAAGCATACCAAATCGAAAGCATACCAAATCGAAAGCATACCGAACCCAAACCAAAAGCATACCGAACCCAAACCAAAAGCATACCGAACCCAAACCAAAAGCATACCGAACCCAAACCAAAAGCATACCAAACCCAAACCAAAAGTATACCGAATCTGAATCAAAAGCATACCGAATCCGAATCGAAAGTATACCAAATCGAAAGCATACCGAATCCGAATCGAAAGCATACCGAATCGAAAGCATGCCTATCGAAATCGTACCGAAATCGTACCGAAATCGAATTGAAAATGGATCGAAAATGAATATATATATAAAGGTTTTTAAATGATATTGAAGAGTTTTCAAAGAAATAAGAATGCCGAACTTTATAAAATGAAGATATAAGCATTATAATTTCATTATTGGAGGAATTATCATAGATTTAATCATTGTATAAAGTTCTTCATTAAAGTTTCAGTTCGGCCGATTATTATAGAATTAGAAATGAAGGAATTAGAAGAATTGAAAGGATTTCGATGGATCTACGATGGTTTTATGAAAAGGCATATAACATAATACAATGGTTTTACGAAAAGGCATACAATATAATACAATGGTTTTACGAAAAGGTATACAATATAATATCGATGGTTCTATAAAAAGGCATATTATACAATATATGGATCTACAATGTTTCACGAAAAGGCATACAATACAATATCGAATGATATTGGTTTTGATTGGATATTTCAATTTAAATGATTTCATTTCAAAAGTTTTCGAGGACGAAAGTTTCGGAAGGGAAGGTTTTGTTATGAATCTTAATTATGAAATTAGAGCTAATCGAAAGCGGGCTGAATTGTATATTAGTTTGAAGAGTTTTTATTTATATAAAGGGGAATTCTTTAATACTATTAGAAAGAAAGTAATGAAAAGTTTTGATTCTAAACCTGAATCTATTGTTATTCGAATATTAACCGATTCTTTGTTATGATTCTCACAATTAATAAAATTATTGATAAATAATTTGAAAAATTATGTTTATTTAATATTAAATATATCAAACCCAAAAACAAATAAAATATAAATAAGATAGATATTATAAAAGATTAAAATCTTAATAGATTAATAGTAAAGAATTTCTAATAATATTTTATTCAAAAGAAATAATCTGATTTAAAAATTTGGATTTCTTTTATTGAATATATTTCAACAATTGATAAAATCCTTTCCCCCTTTGTTATTTATAAGAATTCAAAAGTATAATAATAATAATTCCTTATAAATCTCATTTTATATAAAAATTGGAACTTTATTATAATTAAAAATAAATAAACAATCAATAAAATAGCTTTTAAATAATTCCTTTCCAATTGAAAAAGGTTAGATTACTTATTTTGAATAATCATAAAAGTTACAAAACCATTAAATTTATAATAAAATATTTCAAATACAATATATATCTTTTATTTTTATTATTATATATATTATATATTATAATCATTAGGTTTATCGATATTCTTATCTTTCAAAAACGAATATAAATATCATCTTAATAAATTAGATTCTTTATTAAATTCTATATAAATTAGAAAACATAGTTTTTTTGAATACTATCAAAAAACAAAAATAAAGAATTTAATAATCTATAATATCAAAAAGAATAAAAAGCTTCAGATTTATAATCTCAAAACTATATTAAACTCTTTTTCAATAGATTATTATTCGAAAATAATAATAAGAAGATTATTATTCAAAACTTTCCTTTAAATAATATGTGAGAATCACAGCAAAGAATCGGTTAATATTCGAATAACAGTAGGTTTGGGTTTAGAATCAAAACTTTTCATTATTCTCCTTTTAATAGTATTAAAGAATTCCCTTTTATATAGATGAAAACTCTTCAAATTAGTATATAATTCAGTTTACTTTCGATTAGCCCTAGTTTCGTAGTTGAGGTTTGTAATAGAGCCTTCTTTTTCGAAGCTTTCGTTCTTGAAAGCTTTTGAAGTGAAACTAAATATTCAATCAAAATTAATATCATTTGATGTTGTATTGTATGTTTTTTTGTGAAACCATCGATATTGTGTTGTATACTCTTTCGTAAAACCATCGATATTGTATTGTATGCTTTTTCGTAGAACCATCGATATTATGTTGTATGCCCTTTCATAGAACCATCGATATTGTATTGTATGCCCTTTCGTAGAATCATCGTAGATCCATCGAAATCCTTTCAACTCTTTAATTCCTTCATTCCTAACTTTACAATAATCGGCCGAATTGAAATTCCAATAAAGAATTTCATACAACAATTAAATCTATAATAATTCCTTTAATAATGAAATTATAATATTTATATCTTCATTTTATGAAATTCAGCATTTTTATTTCTTTGAAAACTCTTCAATATCATTTAAAAACCTTTGTATATATATTCATTTTCGATTCATTTTTAATTCGATTTCGGTATGATTTCGGTACGATTTCGATAGGCATGCTTTCGATTTGGATTCGATATGCTTTCGATTCAGATTCGGTATGCTTTCAGTTTGGGTTCGGTAACCGATTTCCCTATATCGTACACGACCCCACATCTTGCACGCACTTTTAATTTTATAAAATATCAACCATTATGGACGGATATAACGACGATATACCTTTAGAGATTTGTATGGAATTTATATTAATTCAAATTAAAAAGGAAAAGTACCCTAAATATACTCAAATAGTAAATTTCTTCAAAATCAATTGTTCAATATTTTTTTGGTATTATAAAAGCAAAACCATCTTTTATAATATTGTATATACTAAAACTCATTAATCTTTTTCAAAAAAGCAAGAAAAAGCTTTAATCAATTAAATTAACAAATTGATATAAAGATTTATATCCCCTATAAATCGTACAATTAAAAACCTTACAGAAGAGATCATAGATTGCTTTTTAGAAAAGAACTGGATGGTAAATTTTGTGAAAAAATATAAAATATATTTTCAAAATCGATATCTTTAATATATTGATAATTTGTATATGAAAATTGATAATATTGTTACATTTGAGTATTTTTATAATTTGGTTTAAATTATTTTGTATTATTATTGAATTTTATTATTTAAAAGAGTTATACTAATATCCCTTTTTTTTTATTTAATTAATAAAAGTAACTACAAAATATAATATATTATTTAAGAATATATACAATTAGAATAAGAAGGGCTTTATGATTGGTTTAGAAAGAATTATAAAAAGGATAATGAATATTAATGTATATAATCGTGGTGGAGTTATGAAAGTTAAACAAAATGGATCGAAAGAGTTTATCACCCTTTTAGTATATATATATATCGATGATATAGTTATTTTATTTATTCTAATTTATAAAAGGGAATCTGGAGATCTATAGGATATATGGATTGATAAAATAGGAGTGAAAAATCAAGCTTATTTCGGAACTTCAAATAATGGATGGTTATCGAATATATTCGGCCTCATCTGATTTAATAAAGTCTTTCAACATTATATTCATTCAAAAACAGAAAAAGGATATCGTTTATTGATTGTAGATAATCATTCTAACTATATAAATATAGAATTTATATCGAAATACAACGAATTGAAAATCATTTTATTAATTCTCCCCCTTTATTCTATATATCGATTCTAATCTTTTGATATAGACTATTTTCTTTCTCTTTCGATGAATTATAATATAAAACTCAATAATCTAATATACAAAAACAAAGGTATCATTGGAATATCGAAATATAACTTTTGGATGATATTTAAGGTTGTTTAGACTCAATCTACTACTATTCATAATATCCTGAAATCTTTCGAAAAAGTCGGCATTTATTTTATAAATAAAAACATTATTATTCGCAATATCAAATTAGAATAAATCTTTATGCCATTTATATTGATACAACTCATAGAGAATAAAATAAAGATATTATATACAATTAAAACTCTTTATCACCTCAAATTAAAGTTTCACTTCAAATAGGATCCTAATATTATTTAAAAGCTTTTTAAGATTATATTTATATATATAGCTAATATTAATATCCAATTGTATAAAGCAAAAGGTTTAAAAAAAGTTTTAAAGATTGAAAAAAAGAAAAGAATCCATTTTAAATATTTAAACCTAATAGGGGAAAAAGGCGGAGGTGCTTTTTTATATTCCCCCTTGCAAATCGAAAGAATTAAAATTTATCAATCGATAAAAGCATTAATTGTTGAATAGGAGAAGGAAATTAAGAAGCAAAAGAAAGTCAAAAAGAAAATTGAAAAGGAATAGAAGAATAGAATGATTAAAGAGAGAATAGTATAGAAGAAGATCGATCATCAAATTATATATAATACTAAAAAGGGGATGAAAAGAATTTGGAAATCATTAATATTTTCTATTAAAAAAATACAAATGATTCAAAAACATTTTCCTATTATAAATCTAATATTCCAAAAAATTATAAAGGATTACGATGTTATAAAGATTGATAAATCAATAATAAAAGAAAAGGGGAAAATATTATATTCAAAGACTGAACGATATATCAAAATTTCGTTGAAATTGAAAATGTAAAGGTTTTTTAATTCTATAGGATAATATTATATCTCTTTATTGTTCAAAAAGAATTGTAGCTTTATATCTTATAATTTTTTAACTTTTGGTGCAGGAAGTAGTAGTATTGTTGACTATATAGATTGAATTAAGGATCTATAATTCTAATAGAAGTAAAATTGAGGTTATCCCCAAATATAATCTGTACACCATTGTGATCTCGTAATTTCAATTCTAATCCTATAATGACCTCATTTCCAATACTCTTTTATTAAGGATATTCTATTCGATCCTTCTAAACTACTAATCCTAACATTTTCTTGAACCTTTCGAAAGCAATCCTTATACAAGGCTTCATCATTTCGTCAGCAATTATATCATATATATTGATATAACTAATAGCGATTTTCTTCTTTTCTATCAAATCCCTAATGAAATGATAACTGATATCTATATATTTGGATTGTTCATACAAATATAGATTCTTGATTAAAACTAAAGCATCTTAATTATTATCAAACATCTAAACCATATCTCTATTCTTTCCAATATAACTTGATCTAAATAGATCTTTAAACATTTATACAACCCATTTTTTTTGTTTAATAAACATTATTATTACAATATATTCTAATTCCATACTAGAAATAGTTATAGATATTTGTTTCTTATTAGTCTATAATATAAAGCTTTTATAGAATATTATAACTTCCTTTGAAACATTTTTCCGATTATATTTATTATTAATTTAATCTATATCTGTATATACCTTTATTGTATTATCAGGTATATTATATTCTTTATAGATATCAGATTGTACTCCTTTTGATCTGAATTATAACTTTTGTTTGATTGTTGATCGTAAATATTATATTAGATTTTTCAAAGCTATAATATAATGTTTTACTAATTTTATTATAAATTATAAAAATCTTTTAATTAAAAATACTATATCTAATTGAATATATATTATTAAATGAATTATATTTCTTATTCATTATTGATATTTATTTATATCTATTAGTTCATTGTTATCGATTATTAATTAAAGATGGGTATAATTTATTATTAATAGTTTTTTAATTTGATATTGTTTATATATAATATTATATTTGATTAGTATAATATCAAGATATTCTTTTTGATTTATAATTAATATATATACTTTTTTATTACAAATAATTCTAATATTTAGAATCTTATTAATCTTCTCTAGATTTTTGATATTAAAACAAACCAATAGTTTTTCATCGAATCAAATGATTTGTAATAATATATATAATACAATAATAATATCGTTAATATATATCAATAATATTATATTATAATCTTTGAATATATACAGATATAAATCCGCCAAATTTTATACAAAATCTATATCTAAAAACTTTTTCTTTAATAATAAACTCCAATCCCTTCCAATTTGTTTCAATCTATATAAACTTTGTAAAGCTTGTAATATATATCCCTTTTTGATTTTGATACTTTAGAGTAATTCGAAATAAATCTTTTTCTTCAAATACGATTCGGTAAAAGTGTTTTTGATATCGAAATATAAGTATTCCAAATTTTCCTTTGCAATAATAATTAGAAATAGTTTGAATATATCTAACCTTATTATTAATACAAATATTTCGTTATAATCCTTTCTTAATATTTAATTGAACCTTTGAACTATTAATTTTGCTTTGAATCATTCTATTTTGTTATTCTTAATTTTAATTATAAATATCTATTTTATTGAAATTAGATTATTTCCTTTAAGAAGTATATATTCTTTTTAAATATTATTTTGAATCAAAGATATAATTTTCTTTTGGATAATTTCCTTCCATTTTTCAGAGTATTCTCGATCCGATATTGTTTCTTTATAAATTCTTAATATTTTGATTCCCAGAATTTCTTTGGCTAAATATATTATATTTTTTATATTATTTATATTTATTAACGAAATCATGAAATCTGAAACGATTTTGTTTTTGATATAAAGATCCATTTTGTAAATAATTGGAATTATAATTATAATGTATTCTATACTTTCTTAAATTTTGGTTTATATAAATATTATAATCAATACTTTTATAATCTTATTTTTCTGTTTTTTTTTAGGATCTTGTTTTATATCTCTTTTTCATTTTTGTATTAAATATCTTAAAAATTCGTCTTCAAGGTCTATTTTATTTTTTTATTCGATCTCAAATAATTATAGATTTACTTTGCTTTTTGATCTTATTGAAATAGACTTATCAACAAAATTTAAGACAATCTTAAATTTTGCTCCCGATATAAATTCAGGGTTTGCAAAAATTGATTCTTAAACTAAACCCTTTGAAATAATGAATTCGATATCTAAAATATCCTTGAAAAAAGATTCTTGATTTGTTTTCTGGATATTATTATTTTCATCTTCATTGTATATTAATATTGATATATCTAATTTATCTGATTTCAATTCGATAATTAAGATACTTAATACAATCATTGAATTCAATATAATATCTATTGAAGAGAATGTTTAGAATGAAAATAATATAAATATTGTATTTAATGTTGAGAATAAAGAAGATATCTTGTTTACTATCGGTCTACTATAAGGTTTTCAATCTGATTTTACATTCTTTATTCTTTATAAACCTGATTCACAATTTCTTAATTTAAGATCCAAATCTCTTTTTCAATAAAATTCATTTATGATTATTCTATTTAATCGAAATACATAATCTAACCCTAGAGAATATACTTTAATATATTTATTTGTAATTTTTGAATACCCTAAGAATATATCGATTTTCAAAATATCCTGTAATTTGTTATATCTTTGCTTTTTCGGAATAATCTTGGGATTGATATAAATGTAATATTTGTTTCTCTAGATTTTGTATATCTTTATATTTGATATTATATCTATAAAAGTTTTTATAAAGGATCGATTTATTTTATTTATATTAGGATTAATATTAATGCGATTTTTGATATAAATATTATATTTTATAGCTTTATTCCAAAATTCTAATAGTAATCCAGTTTCTTTTAGTATTACTTTTATATTTGTTTTTACAATTCTTATATTTTGTTTTATAAATCTGTTTTGATATAAAAAGACAATTATTATAACTTCGGATTATATATTTAATAACTATTTACAAATAACTTATAAAAGTTTCAATATATTATTAGTTCTGATTATAATGATCTTTTCTTTAATAATTAATTTTATCTCCTTTTTCCAAGTTTTCAATATTTGAATTGTATTGTCCTTTTGTTTAAATAATATAATCCAATTTATTTTTATATAATTATCAATGATCAATATGAAATAACGATTTCCTCGAATCGATTTTGAGAATAATCCTATAATATCAAAATATATAAATTCGAATCTCTTTGATTTATACAGATTCAATTGCTTCGGAATACGATTAATCATCTTGATGAATATATATACTTTATAGATATCTAATTCAATTAGGATCTTTATTGATTTGATTATATTGGATACTTTATATAGATTCTTGATTTTATCTAAACCTAGATAGTTAAATCTTCGATATTATAATAGATATCTCTTTTTCTCCTTGAATATCAATTCGTTATTAATACTTTTGGTGTTATCGATTATCTTTAAAGAAAAACCTTTTTCCTAATCATTTTGATATATATTAAAACAAAAAGTTATATCCTTATATCCTTTGATCATATATAAAACCATATATATTCTATTTTATATTTTAGTACAAATGACTTTCTTATTATCCTTCTTGAAATATATATAATGAAAATTGAATTCCTTTTACAACCCTATTTCACAGATCCTTTTTTCTGATAACAAATTTATTCCTAATCCTAGTACATATAATATATTTGAAAATAACATCTTAGAATCATTTTTGTATATTATATCCATTAAACCCTAATAACGACAATATATCATTCCCTTACCAACCTTTATCCTTCATTTAATAATAAATTCTATTAATCTAAATAATAAAAATTAATCAGATATATATAAAGAAGTACCTATATCGATATATCATTTACTAAAAGAAACCTTACTAATAATTTCCTTTATCAAATTGCAATCTTCCTTTATTATATCCTCAATATCAGAATTTGATTCAGAGATATTGTTAGTAGAATATATTTAGTCTTTTTTATTGAAATAAACCCTCTTCAAATTCGATAATCCCCTTTTTCTTTAATAACGAAGATAATTGTAAAGGAATTTGCTGGTTCGTATTAAATACAAACAATCTTATATATAATGATCTTCCTTTTAATACAAATCACAAATATTATTTGAAATTTCGAAATCTGATTTTTGATGTCGAAAAGTATATCTAAATCCTTTTACAATTTGTACTAACTTTGATCCATTCTTAAAACGAAGTTCCTTAATCTATAAATACTTGATCTTATCATCAATATTAAAGCTAATTTGAATATCTAATATATCCATTATTCTTTAATAATCGATTGAAAAACTATATATTAAAACCAAAAACAGAACAATATCTTGATATACTGATCAATAATTTTCATTTGCAATTCTCAATTTCCTTCTATACTCTTTCAGTTTATCCCAAACTTCGATAATAATTATATCGAAATGAATATTGAATTGGAATTTGAAGTTCTGGATCATCATTATATATATATTGACTATGACTATACTAATTTTAGTATATTTTGATTTAAAATATCTCCAAAATGTATATACTGTTGAATATTTATCAATAAGGACTTCATCGTTATCATTGAATGTTATACAAATATACAATAATATATTCGCTTCGTTCTTTAAGTATTCCGATTTCAACTCGATATTGTAATATACACAACTATTGATCTCGTAAGCAAATACTATATTGAATTCTGCAATCTATATATATTCATTTAATGTTTGATTAATTATATAAAACCATTCTTTCCTTTTCAATTATATCTTTGTTTATCTAAATTATCGCTTATGATTATTTTGATCGAGCTTCGAAGGATTGTTTGATTCCGATATTGTAAAGGTTTTTTACTATTTGATAAATATCAAAGATAATCTTCAGATTTTTAAAACAATTTTAAAAAAAAGTATACAACAAATAAATTCAAAATAATAAAGAAATATAAAAAATAAAACAATAAAAAAATTCATAAGATCATATTGTAATATATTTTCTTATAATTATACAAATTTGCTTTTCGCTTCTACTATAATTCTATATCAGCATTATACAAACTACTCTCCGCTCTGACCTATAATATTATAAATTATAAATTGTATTATCATATTTCAACTCTATTTTGATAATATTATATAAAAACTCTGATTTTCATTCTATTCTATCCCTACTAATTATACTAATCC
This sequence comes from Stromatinia cepivora, assembly GCA_014898415.1. Classification (NCBI taxonomy): domain Eukaryota; kingdom Fungi; phylum Ascomycota; class Leotiomycetes; order Helotiales; family Sclerotiniaceae; genus Stromatinia; species Stromatinia cepivora. The sequence goes on along the minus strand of RCTD01000015.1, from coordinate 284,618 downwards.
TTTTTCGATTTGTTTTGCTTTTTAATCATTATTATACAACCAAATCTTATAACCTTTTAACTTTTGATACAAAAAATAATAGTATTATTGATTATATAAATTAAACTAAAGATCTATAATTCTAATAGAAATAAAATTAAAATTATCCCCAAATATAATCTGTATACCATTGTGATCTCGTGATCTCAATTCTAATCCTATGATGGCCTCATTTCCAACATAATTTATAATTAATATCGAATTTTGAAATAATCGTAGTAGGAATATAAGGGGCGTGCAAGATGTGGGGTCGTGCATGATGTAGGGAAATCGGTTATGCTTTCGATTCAGATTCGGTATGCTTTCGGTTTGGGTTCGATATGCTTTCGATTCAGATTCGGTATGCTTTTGGTTTAGGTTCAGTATGTTTTCGATATAATGAATAAGAAATATTGATTTCGAATTCGATATATTTTTGTTGAGTATGTTTTTTAATATAATAAATAGGGGATATTGATGTCTTCTTTTTTGGATCGATATCCTCGTCCATTTCAATAATTCTATAGATTTGATAAATAATAAAAGGGGAGGGGTTTTCAATTTGCTTTTTCTTTTGAAACTTGAAATATAAATATATTATATTTATTAATATATCGATTCAAATTTGTATCAAAAAAATGATGACTTTAATATAAATACTGTTTTGTTTTCAATTAATATACTAACTTTCCGATATGGATTCGATTGTTTGCAATTAGTTTTCATTAGTGATTGTTATGTATACATACAATGTAATCAATTCGAGCCCTAGTCGGAATACAGCATTCCCTGAATAGACTAAATGAGCTCTCGGCCTATATATATATAATCATATAGTTCTATCTTTCGATCTATAGCTTTTAATTCTAAAAGATATTCAAATTATTCAACTGTTATATTACATTATTAAAAACTCTTCGAAATAAAAAATCGAATAATATATATATACGCTCAAACTCATATATATTCTGCAAATTCTAGACATATATTTATGTTTTTACTTATATATATATACTTATAATACAATTTGTGAAATTGTTTTCCCTTTATTAAAATTCTTTTTGAAAGAATCTTTTATAAACTTTTGAAGATATTCATATTTAAATAATATTCCCTTCGATTTTATTTCACTTTTCAATAATAAAATCAATCAATTTTATAATCGATGAATTACAAATCGAAATGATATAATAATATAAAGAGATTACTTTTCTACACTTTTTATTTCTAATTCGATCAAACCCTATTCCAAAATTTTGTTTTCCCGATCTGGAAAAATTCAATGGAAATATACAAAAGTTCGATATCTGATTTCTTTTAATCAAAACTAAACTTCAAATAGATAGTATTACAATCGACAATTTCATTACTCAATTTTATTATATTTATCTTAATCTTAAATCTCAAATTCAAATTATAATATTATTATAATTTTCATCCATCAATCAAATCACTCCTCTTAATTACAATATAATCCTTAATCAACTTTTTAAAATTTACAATAACCCTAATAAAATTCAAAAAACTAAAAATCATCTTTATACTCTAAAACAAAACATTAATTCGTTATATACCTATATTACAAAATTCGAAAGAATCTTATACAAAACTTATAATCAAAATTGATCCGATTCAAATAAAATATCTATCTTCCATAATAAATTCAATTCAACTTTATACAATCAACTTACTCAACAACTCAACTTACCCCATTTCTACCCTAAATTTATATAAATTATACAACAATTAACTATTCATTTGATTAATGATTTCATTTCTAATAAAATTACTAACTCCACTCCCTATATATTACAACATTTTAATTCTCACTTTCAAAATTATTCCGATTTAATAAATATATCTGATATTAATCATACCCTAAATATACTCGATTCCAATCTTACCCTAATGTTATTACTAAAAACATCCTTTCAACTTTAACGATTAAGAACTTTCGAATTCACTTTACAAAAACGAATTTGCTTTCACAAAAAGAATAGATATACAAAATATAGATTTCTATACTATTAAATTCATACTTACCACCCAAATCCATATAATAGAATATATAATTCATTTGATCCAATTAATCGTTCTATGTTAGCTATTTTGGATGATAATGATATAAATTCAAAATAGAATAAAAAAAGAATGGAAAAGGAATTGAAAACTTTAATATATTTGAAAAACATAATCGATAAATATACTTTTTTGGATCGAATAAAGAAAGCAATAGATACCATTGAATTTATATATTTGATCAAATTGACAAATAAAATTAATGATTTGTAATTATAATTGTTTTCGGGTTTTTTTATATTATTCATTTAAAGCATTCAAAATAAACTTTTATATAAAGGGGAATAGTATTTGTTGGAACACATGACTGACGAAACACGTGACACCATCATGTGTTTCCCCCACATCGTAAGTGGGATAACAGTATTTATATAGATTAGCAGAACCCTGTTATACAAAAGGATTAGATAGAATAATAGAATTATCTTTACTCTATACACGTTTTATATATATATCCCTTTACAAAGTCTATTCAATATTGATCAATGATTGATAAGATTCAATTACAAAATGGCAAAATCAAATCCAATAAGAAGAGATATCTTTTGAAAAGACGAATAAGATTATATTAAACTAAGTTTATATATGATCTATATAGAAGAACTAGAATATTATATTCCCTATACTATTTTCTTCGAAATATATACTAAGAAAGGATCTCTGATTACAATTGATTTCTTTAGGATAGTTTGATTTTATATTGATTTTATTTGTATTCATTACGTTTTTGTATATATTATACAATAAATCTATTCGATATAATACAATATCGAATTATAATATTCAATATAGTTTTTCCAATCCCCGAATCATTTCTATATAAAATGGATACTGAATTTTGGGGGAAACAATTGAATCCAAATTCAGAATTCATTGAATCCCAAATGAATACTGATATAATTATATGGTTTGTTAATTCGTAATTCAGAAGGTATAAAGGGTAAAGGTTATAGGAAGAATTTCAAGAATAATATGAAGACTGGATGGATACTATATTCAAAATCGTATATCGCGAAGCTCTCAAATTTGTACGAATTCAATTTATTCTATATGGCTTTTAGGTTCGACAAATAAAAGAGAGCAATAACTATACAAAAGTATTTATTAAACTTATTTTAAAAGATAAATCAAATGAATATATAAAAGAAGTTCAAAAAGAAATAGATCGATTGAAAGAAGAATATACGGATATATACGAAATCATTGTATCAAAGAAATCGATCAAAATTCAAGTTTCATTTATACTAGAACTTTCTAAGCAAATATGACAAAATGAATAATAATAACGAAATCAAAGCTAATTCCTTTTTGATCCTACAATGCTAGATTATATAATAAAGCAGAATATATCTTATACAGTATATAAACGAAACCTTCTTCTAAATCTTATAAAAGTATATAATAACAATGAATTCAAATATAGCGATAAGGAATACGATTTTCTGAATAAGAAACTGCAGATATTTTACGAACTTTGCAGTAAAATCGGAATTCATCCAAATAAATACAAAATAATGTTTTCGATAATATTTCAAGACTCTATATTATTATTTTATTTCGATAAAATTAGTAATAGAAAATTGAAATTCGAAGAAATAATTATATTTATGAAAATGTGTTTTGAAATAGAAGAAAGATACTAGAAATATCTCATCGAATAATATAATATGTTGGAAATGAGGCCATTATAGGATTAGAATTGAGGTCACAAAACCATAATAATGTACAGACCATATTTGGGGATAACTTCAATTCTACTCCTATTAGAATTATAGATTCTTAATTCAATTTATATAATCAACAATACTACTATTTTCTATATCAAAAGTTAATAGGTTATAAAATTCAATTATATAATAATGATTAAAAAGTAAAGCAAATCGAAAAAGGATTAGTATAACTAATAAAAATGGAATAAAATGAAAATCAGAGTTTTTATATAATATTATCAAAGCAAAGTTGAAATATAATAATATAATTTATAATTTACAATATTATAGATCAGAATAAAGAATAATCTGTATAATACCGATACAGAATTATAACAAAAACGAAGAATAAATTCGCATAATTACAAGAAAATATATTACAATATAATTTTACAAATTCTTTTATTGTTTTATTTTTATATTTCTTTATTATTTTGAATTTATTTACTATATATCCTTTTTTAAAATTATCTTAAAAATCTAAAGACTATCTTCGATATCTATCAAATAATAAGAAATCTTTATAATATCGGAATCAAATAATCCTTCGAAGTTCGATCAAAATAATTATAAGCAATGATTTAAATAAATAAAGATACAATTGAAAGAGAAAAAATGGTTTTATATAATTGATCAAATATTAAACGAATATATATAGATTACAAAACCCAATATAATATCTGTCTACAAAATCAATGGTTGTATATATTATAATATCGAATTGAAATCGGAATACTTAAAAAACAAAGCGAATATATTATCATATATTTGTATAATATTCAATAATGATAATGAAACTCTTATCGATGAATATTCAATAGTATATACATTTTGAAGATATCTTAAATCAAAATATACTAGAGTTAATATAATTATAATCAATATATATATAACAATGATCCAGAATTTCAAATTCCAATTCAATATCTATTCCGATATAATCATTATCGAAGTTTGGAACAAACTAAAAGAGTACAAAAGGAAACTAGAAATTGTAAACAAAAGCTATTGATTAGTATATCAAAATATTATTTTATTTTTGATTTTAATATATAATCTTTCAATCAATTATTAAGGAATAATGAATATATTGGATATCCAAATCAGCTTTAGTATCGATAATAAGATCAAGCATTTATAGATTAAAGAATTTCATTTTAAAAATGAATCAAAGTTAATACAAATTACAAAAGAATCTAGATACATTTCTCAATATCAAGAATCAGATTTCGAAACCCTAAATAATATTTGTGATCTATATCAAAAGGAAAATCATTATATACAAAACTACCCGCATTTAGTATAAACCAGCAAATTCCTTCATAGTTATTTTCGTTACTAAAGGAAAAGAGGATCATCGAATCCAAAGAAGATCCATTTCAATAAGAAAGATCAAATACACTTTGTTAACAATATTTCTAAATCAAATTCCGATATTAAGAATATAATAAAGGAAAATTGTAATTTGATAAAAGAAATTATTAATAAAACTTCCCTTAATAAATGATATACCGATATAAGCGTTTTTTCATATATATCTAATCAATCTTTATTATTTAGATCAATAGAATTTATTGTTAAACAAAAAATAAAGATTGATAAAGGAGTGATATATTGTTGCCATTGAAGTTTAATGAATATGGTATACGAAGATGATTCTAAGATGCTATTTTCAAATATATTATATATATTAGAATTAAAAGTAAATTTGTTGTCAGAAAAAAGGATCTACGAAATAGGGTTGCAAAGGGAATTCAACTTTTATTATATATATTTCAAAAAGGACAATAAGAAAATTATTTGTATTAGAATATAAGATAGAATGTATATAGTTTTATATATGATTAAAGGATATGAGGATATAATTCTTTGTTCTAATGTATATCAAAATGATCAAGAAAAAGGCTTCTCTTCAGAGATAATTAATAGCATCAAAGATATCGATAACGAATTAATATTCAAGGAAAAAGAGAGATACTTATTATAACATCGAAGATTCAATTATCTAAATCCAAACAAGATTAAGAATCTATATAAGATATTTAATATAACCAAATCGATAAAGATCCCAATTGAATTAGATATCTACGAAATATATATACTCATCAAAATGACCAATCGTATTCCGAAATAATTGAATCTGTACAAATCAAAGAAACTCGAACTTATACATTTCGATATTACAAAACCATTCCCAAAATCGATTTGAGGGAATCATTATTTTATATTGATCATTGATAATTGTACAAAAATAAATTGGATCATACCATTTAAACAAAAAGACGATACAATTTAAACATTGAAAACTTAAAAAAAGGAAATGGAATTAATTATTAGAGAAAAGATTATTATAGTCAGAACTGATAATGCACCGGAATTCCTATAAGTTATTCATAAATGATCATCGAATATACAATCCGAAATTATAACAATTTCCTTTTTATATCAAAACAAATCTATAGAATGAAATATAAGGATTATAAAGGCAGATATAAGAGTAATATTAAAAGAAGCTGAATTATTATTAGAATTTTGAAATAAAGTTATAAAACATAATACTTATATTAAGAATCGCATTAATATTGGTTCTAATATGAATAGAATAGATCGATCCTCTATAGAAGTTTTTATAAATACAATACTAAATATAAAGATATACAAAGTTTGGGAAAGCAAATATTATATTTATATTAATCCTAAGATTATTCCGAAAAGATAGAGATACGACAAATTGCGGAATACTTCGAGAATCAATATATTTTTAGAATACTCAAAAGTTATGAATAAATATATCAAAATGTATTCTCCAGAATTAGATTATACATTTCGATTAAATAAAGTAATTATAAATGAATCTTATCGAAAAGGAAATTTGGATCTTAAATTAAAAAATTGTGAATCAAACCTATAAGGAACAAAGAATATAAAACTAGATCGAAAATCTTGTGGTAGATCAATAGTAAATAAAGTATTTTCTTTATTTTTAATATTAAATACAATATCTATATCATTTTTGTTTCAAATATTCTTTTCAGTAGATATTATACCGAATTCAATGATTATATCAAGTATCCTAATTGTCGAATTGAGATCAGGTAAATTAGATATATCAATATTAATATACAATGAAAATAAAAATAACAATATCCAGAAAACAAATCAAAAATCTTTTTTCAAGGATATTTCAGATATCGAATCCATCATTTCAAAGGATCCAGTTCAAGAATCAATTTCTGTAAACCCTGAATTTGTATTAAAAACAAAATTTAAGATCGTCTTAAATTTTGCTGACAAGTTTATTTCAGCAAAATCAAAAAGCAAAGTAAATTTATAATCATTTAAGATCGAATAAAAGGATGAAATAAATTTTAAAAACGAATCTTTAAAGTATTTAATACGAAAACGGAAAAAAGATATAGAATAAAATTCTGAAAAAGAATGAGAAAGCAAGATTATAAAGGTATTGATTGTAATATCTATATAGATCAAAATTCAAGAAAGTATAAAATATATTATGATTACAATCCTAATTATTTATAAAATAGATCCTTATATCAAAGATAAGATTGTTTCAGATTTTATGATTTTGTTGATAAATATAGATAATATAGAAGATATAATATATCCAATCGAAAAAGTTCTAGGAATCAAAATACCAAAAACTTATAAGGAAGCAATATCGGATCGAGAATACTTTGAAAAATGGAAGAAAGCTATTCAAAAGGAAATCATATTTTTGGTTCAAAATGATATTTAAGAAGAATATATACTCTCTAAAGGAAATAATCTAGTTTCGACGAAATAGGTATTTATAATTAAGATCAAAGATAACAAAGTAGAACGATTCAAAATAAGATTAATAGTTCAAAGATTCAATCAAATATTAGGAAAGGATTACAACGAAATGTTTGTATTAATAATGAGGCTAGATATACTCAGATTATTCCTAGTTATTATTGTAAAAGAAAATTTGGAATATTTATATTTCGATATCAAAAACGCTTTTACCGAATCGCATTTGAAGGAAAAGATCTATCTCGAATCACCCTAAAATATCAAAATCAAAAAGGGATATGTATTATAAACTTTATAAAACCTATATAGATTGAAGCAAGTTAAAAGGGATTAGAGTTTATTATTGAAAAAAGAACTTTTAAGTATAGATTTTATATAAAATTTAGCAAACCTATATCTATATATATCCAAAGACTATAATATAATATTACTAATATATATCGATGATATCATTATTGCATTATATATATCATTACAAATTATTTAGTTTGATAAAAAGCTATCGACCCATTTTAATATTAAGAATCTAGAAAAGATTAATAAGATCCTAGATGTTAGAATTATTCGCGATAGAAAAGTGTATATATTAATTATAGATCAAAAAGAATATCTCAATATTATATTAATCAAATATAATATTACATATAAATAATATCAAACCAAAAAACTACCAATAATGAATTATACCTATCTCTAATTAGCAACCGATAACAATGAACTAATAGATATAAATAAATATCAATAACAAATAAGAAGTATGATTTATTCAATAATATATATTCGACCAGATATAATATTCTCAATTAAAAGACTTTTACAATTTATAGTAAAACCAGTAAAATATTATATTATAGCTTTGAAGAATTTAATACGATATTTATAATCAACAATCAAACAAAAATTATAGTTTAGGTCAAAAGGAGTACAATCTGATATCTATAAAGAATACAATATATTTAACAATATAATAAAAGTATATACAAATATAAATTGGACTAGTAACAAATATAACCAGAAAAGTGTTTTAAGAGAAGTTGTGATATTCTATAAAGATCTTATATTGTAGACTAATAAGAAACAAATATTTATGATTACCTTTAGTATAAAATCAGAATATATTACAATAACAATATTCATCAAACAAAAAAGATAAATTGTATAAATACTTAAAGATTTATTCAAATCAAATTATATTGGAAAAAACAAAAATACAATTCAAATACTCGATAATAATCAAAATGCTTTAATTTTAATCAAGAATCCACATTTATATAAACAATCCAAATATATAAATATCAATTATCATTTCATTAGGGATTTGATAGAAAAAAAGAAAATCGCCATTAATTATATCAATATATATAATATAATTGCCAATAAAATAATGAAGCCTTATATAAAAATTGCTTTCGAAAAATTCAAGAAAATATTAGGATTAATAGTTTAAAAAAATCGAATAGGATATCCTCAATAAAGGAGTATTGAAAATAAAGCTATTATAGGATTAGAATTAAAATTACAAGATTACAATAATATATAGACTATATTTAAGGATAATTTCAATTCTATTTCTACTAGAATTATAAATCCTTAGTTCAATCTACATAGTCAACAATACTACTACTTCCTGCACCAAAAGTTAACATAATACAATATTTCTATAGATTATATAAAAGTATCTTAACAAATTATTTTTAGAATAACTAAAAAAGCTTTTTGATATATTTTATATATTATAATATGGATTGGTAGATTTATATTAATCAGAATTGATATTAAGAGATCAGGTTATAAATATTTATTGTAATATTCTTGAATGCAATTTCGTTTTGTTATATCCTATTATAATGTATAAAGGTCTTTATACTGATCTTCGAAATGTTATTGATCAAATTAAAAGAATACAATTAATGAATACCTATATTACAGATTCGATGATTAATAACCTATCAAGTACAGAAATATATTGGATGGATTATATATATAATGATTGAGGCTTATATAGAAATTGAGGATAATATAGAGTTCGATCAAAAGGTAGATTTATTCTTTTTTGTTTATATTCATTAGCAAATTCATCAAAAAGACTTCAATATTTTTAAATATTATTATGTATATCAATTTAGAAATGCTTTGTATATAAATAATCAGGATATTGGTTGATAAATTATACGAAAAAGGAACGGAAAATGAAATTTAATTAATATATAGTAGAATAAGAAATGGATAAAAAAATATTCAAATAATATTTTTTGAAATATAAAGATATATCCGAATTGTAATATAAAAAGGATGAAATATCAGAAGAAGACGATACTTTCGAATATCCCTAAATTGAATTTTCAAATAATCAAATGATTCAATTCGAGATATATTTCATTGAAATAGATTCTGTTAATGAAGTATATATTGCAGAATTATTAGAGAGATAATTATTGATATATATATACCTACAAAATGATCAATTCAATTAATCATACAAAAAGTATAAAAAGAATGATAACCCAAATGAAGTTTTCCAATTTCAAGATCGATATTCAGCAAATATATTTCAAGGTATTATTCCAGATATAAATATATCAGAAGTATCAACAATAAAGGAATTTCAGATACAAATATTAAAAAGAAAGAAAAGTATTTTATATACAAAAAGTATTAAATATAATATCAAATTCGGAAAAAGAATTATACAATTATAAAAAGATATTATTATTCAAATATCAATTGGAATTATTATGTTTTTTATTGTATCAATAAATATTTTATTTCTTATATATATATAGGATATAAATTGTCTATATATTATGTTCAATAATATATCAAATATATTAAAATAAAATAATAAAATTATTCCTATTATATAAAAATAGGGATATCCTTTTATATTTTTCAATTAAATGGAAAAGATAATAATATATTATTATTTGATAGAAACTAAATTTCGATAAATATATCAAAGATTCGGGTATCCTTTTATATGAAAACTTATCAATATATTCAATTGTATAGAGTATATAGATATTGATTTTCAGATGATTGAGAAATTTAATAAAGTATACAAATATTATTAATTTCATATGAAATCTTTAGAATATTTCAAATTTATAATAAAAGATGATATCGAATTTAATTATTCAATTATTCTGGATATATTCTATATTGAAGGAAAATTTATCCTTTATATTATTAATGAAGTTACTGTATATAATATTATTGTATTTGTATAAAATATAAATATAAAGATAATTTGGAATACAATTCGGAAATGCTGGATCGATATATATTTTGGTTTATCAAATTATATATTATACAATATAGATACGAATTTTATATCGATTGAATTTCAATAAAAGGCAAAAGCTTTTCAAATCGATATTTGTGAAGTCTTTATAGAAGTTTATAATATAATTAGTAAAGTCGAGAGATTTTATATATTTATATAACAATTGTATAAAATATTCAAGAAAGAATTAAAAGATAAGAATTTCGAAAAAGAAATTATTTTATAAATAATAATCAAAATAATGAATGATATTATAGAACCAAATAGTTTTATTTTAATTCTTTTTGTATATAAAGTATATCTTTGAATAACTTTGTATGATCTATTTTCCTAATCAATTGTAAAACGAATATAAATATATCGATAGATAATAAAAGAAATTCGAAAAATTCAAGCAAAATATATAATATAAGATTCATTTGATATTAGAAATGATTTAGATATATATAAGATATTAAAACTATTTTTGAATTTATTAATACAAATATAAAAAGAAAAGAAAGGATAAACGGAACCCTATAGATTAATTACAATTACAAATCAAAATTATACAATCGATCTCTTTTATAGTCCTACAGAATTTCATATAACAATCATTAAACCATTTTATAAGGATATATATGAAGAACTATTCCCAATAGAAAATTTATTCTTAATGATTCTTCCAAATCCAGAAAATCCATTACTTTCGGAGAATCTATTATTTTTGATGACTTTTTTTATTCCTTCAAATCAAGATTAAAAGATAAGTAAATCTGAAAGGAAATATATACAATCTAATATCAAAAAAGAAAGAATAACTAATCCTATACTTTATATATTGATACAAATCAAAATCTCCAGAATATCATTTCTATAGAATGTATAAGAAACAAATAATGAATATAATTAATTAATTGCTGCAATTCGAGATAATCAAGATCTATTAGAAGTATTTATTACAAAGAAGAAACAAGAAGTATTGAATCTTACAATTGATCTTTATATGAAAAGTGTTGGAAATGAGGCCATCATAGGATTAGAATTGAGGTCACAAGACCACAATAGTGTACAGACTATATTTGGGGATAACCTCAATTCTATTTTTACTAGAAATATAGATTCTTAGTTCAATTTATATAGTCAATAATATTATTACTTTTTATATCAAAAGTTAATAGGTTATAAAATCCAATTGTATAATAATGATTAAAAAGCAAAGCAAATCGAGAAAGGATTAGTATAGTTAATAGAAATGGAACAGAGTGAAAATCAGAGTTTTCATATAGTGCTATTGAAGCAGAGTTGAAATATAATAATACAGTTTATAATTCACAATATTATAGGCCAAAGCGGAGAGCAGTCTGTATAATGCCGATACAGAATTATAGTAAAGGTGAAGAGCAAGTTTGTATAGCTACAAGAAAATATATTATAATATGATTTTACGAATTCTTTTATTGTTTTATTTTTATATTTCTTTATTATTTTGAATTTATTTGTTGTATATCCTTTTTTAAGATTGTTTTAAAAATCTGAAGATTATCTTCGATATCTATTAAACAGCAAGAAATCTTTACAATATCGGAATCAAACAACTCTTCGAAGTTCGATTAAAATAATTATAAGCGATGGTTCAAATAAACGAAGATATAATTGAGAGGGAAAGGATGGTTTTATATAATTGATTAAATATTAAACGAATATATGTAGATTATAGGATTCAATATAGTATTTGTTTATAAGATCAATGGTTGTGTATATTACAATGTCGAATTGAAATCGGAATATTTAAAGGACAAAGTGAATGTATTATTGTATATTTGTATAACATTTAATGATAACGATGAAGCCTTTATCGATGAATATTCAATAGTATATATATTCTAGAGATATTTTAAATCAAAATATATTAGAGTCAATGTAGTTATAGTTAATATGTATATGATAATGATCTAGAACTTCAAATTCTAATTCAATATCTATTCTGATATAACTATTATCGAAGTTTGGGATAAACTAAAAGAGTATAGAAGGAAATTAAAAGCTATAGATGAAAATTATCGATCAATATATCAAGATATTATTCTATTCTTGGTTTTAATATATAATCTTTCAATTGATTATTAAAGAGTAATAGATATATTGGATATCCAAATCAGCTTTAATATCGATAATAAGATCAAGTATTTATAAACTAAAGAACTTTGTCTTAAGAATAAATCAAAGTTAATACAAATTGCGAAAAGATCTAGATACATTTTTCGATATCAAGAATCAAATTTCGAGATCTCAAATAATATTTGCGATCTATATTAAAGGGAAAATTATTATATACAAGATTATCTACATTTAATATAAATCAGCAAACTCCTTTATAATTATTTTTATTATCAAAAAAAAAGGAGATTATCAAATCCAAAGAAGATTTATTTCAATAAGAAAGATCAAGTACACTTTATTAACAATATCTCTAAATCAGATTCCGATATTGAAGATATAATAAAGGAAGATTGTAATTTGATAAAGGAAATTATTAATAAAGTTTTCTTTAACAAATGATATACCGATATAGGCGCTTCTTTATATATATCTAATTAACCTTTATTATTCAAATCAATAGAATTTATTGCCAAACGAAGGATAAAGATTGATAGAGGAATGATATATTGTCGTCATTGGAATTTAGTAAATATGATATACGAAAATGATTCTAAGATACTATTTTCAAATGTATTATATATATCAAAATTAGAAGTAAATTTACTATTAGGAAAAAGGATCTGCGAAATAGGATTATAAAGGGAATTCAATTTTCATTATATATATTTCAAGAAGGATAATAAAAAAGTCATTTATATTAAAATGTAAAATGAAATGTATATAATTTCATATATAACCAAAGGATATGAAAATATAATTCTTTGTTCTAGTGTATATCAAAATGATCAGGAAAAAGGCTTCTCTTCAAAGATAATCGATGGTATTAAAGATATCGATAACGAATTAATATTCAAGGAGAAAAAGAGATATCTATTATGATATCGAAGATTCAACTATTTAGATCCAAACAAAATCAAAAATCTATACAAGGTATTCAATATAATTAAATCGATAAAGGTCTCAATTGAATTAGATATTTACGAAGTGTATATATTCACTAAAATAATCAATTGTATTCCGAAATAATTGAATCTGTATAAATCAAAGAGATTCGAATTTATATATTTTAATGTTGTAGGACTATTTTCAAAATCGATTCAAGGAAATCGTTATTTTATATTGATTATTGATAGTTGTATAAGAATAAATTGGATTATATTATTTAAACAAAAAGATGATACAATTCAAATATTGAAAATTTGGAAAAAGGAGATGGAATTAGTTATTGGAGAAAAGATCATTGTAGTTAGGATTAATAATGTATCAGAACTTTTATAAGTTATTTGTGAATGGTTATCGGGCATATAATTCGAAATTATAATAATTTCCTTTTTATATTAAAACGAATTTGCAGAATGGAATATAAGGATTGCAGAGATAGATATAAAAGCAATATTAAAAGAAGCTGGATTACTATTAGAATTTTGGGACGAAGCTATAAAATATGATACTTATATTAAGAATCGTATTAGTATTGGTCTTAATATAAATAAAATAGATCGATCCTTTATAGAAGCTTTTACAAGTATAATATTAAATATAGAGATATACAAAATCTGGGGGAGCAAATATTATACTTATATCAATTTCAAGATTATTCCGAAAGGATAAAGATACAATAAATTGTGGGACACTTCGAGAATCGATGTATTCTTAAGGTACTCAAAAGTTACAAACAAATATATCAAAATATATTCTTTAAAATTAGATTATATATTTCAATCAAATAGAATAATTATAGATGAATTTTACCGAGAAAAAGATTTGGATTTTAAATTAAGAAATTGTGAATCAAGTCTACAAGAAACAAAGAATGTAAAGCCAGATTGAAAACCTTATAATGGATCAACAGCAAATAAAGCATCTTCTCCATTCTCAATATCAAATACAATATCTATATCATTTTCGTTCCAAATATTCTCTCCAACAGATATTATATCAAATTCAGTGATTGTATTAAACACCTCAATTGTCAAATTGAGATCAGGTAAATTAGATATATTAATATCAATATATAATAAAAATAAAGATAATAATATCTAGAAAACAAATTAAGAATCTTCTTTTAAGGATATTTCAGATATCGAATCTATTATTTCAGAGGGTCCAGCCTAAAAATCAATTTTTGCAAACCCTGAATCTATATCAAAAGCAAAATTTAAAATCGTCTTAAATTTTATTGATAAGTTTATTTCAGTAGAATCAAAAAACGAAATAAATCTATAATTATTTAAAATCGAATAAAAGGATAAAATGGACCTTGAAAACGAATCCCCAAAGTATTTAATATAAAAACGGAAAAGAGATATAAAACAAAATCCTGAAGAAGAATGGAAAAGTAAGATTATAAAGGCATTGATTACAATATCTATATAAGCTAAAATTCAAGAAAATATAGAATATATTATAATTACAATCCCAACTATTTATAAAATAGACTTTTATATCAAAGACAAGATTGTTTCAGATTTCATAATTTCGTTGATAGATATAAACAATATAAAAAATGTAATATATCCGACCGAAGAAATTCTAGGAATCAAAATACTAAGAATTTATAAGGAAATAATATCGGATCAAGAACATTTTGAAAAATGAAAGAAAGCTATCTAAAAGGAAATTATATTTTTGGTTCAAAATGATATTTGGAAAGAATATATACTTCTTAAAGGAAATAATTTGATTTCGACGAAATAAATATTTACAATTAAAACCAAGGATAACAAAATAAAACGATTCAAAGCAAGATTAATAATTCAAAGATTCAATTAGGTATTAAGAAAGGATTACAATGAAATATTTGTATTAATAATAAAGCTAAATATACTCAAACTATTTCTAATTATTGTTGTAAAGGAAAATTTGGAATATTCATATTTCGATATCAAAAATGCCTTTATCGAATCGCATTTGAAGGAAGAAATCTATTTCGAATTATCTTAAGGTATTAAAATCAAAAAGGGATATATATTATAAGCTTTACGAAATCTATATAGATTGAAGCAAACTGAGAAGGACTAGAGTTTATTATTGAAGAAAGAGTTTTTAGGTATAAATTTTATATAAAGTTTGATAGACCTATATCTGTATACATCCAAAAACTATAATATAATATTATTGGTATATATCGATGATATTGTTATTGTATTATATATATTATTGCAAATCATTTGATTCGATGAAAAGCTATCGATTTATTTTAATATCAAAAATCTAAAGAAGATTAGTAAGATCCTAAATGTTAAAATCATTTATGATAGAAAAATGTATACATTAATTATGAATCAAGAAAAATATCTCAATATTATACTAACCAAATATAATATTATATATAAACAATATCAAATTAAGAAACTATTAATAATAGATTATACCTATCTCCGGTTAGTAATCGATAACGATGAATTAGTAGATATGAACGAATATCAATAACGAATAGGAAGTGTAATTTATTCAATAATATACATTTAATTAGATATAGTGTTCTCAATTGAAAGACTTTCATAATTTATAGCAAAACCAGTAAAATATTATATTATAGCTTTGAAGAATCTGATACAATATTTACGATCAACAATCAAACAAAAATTATAATTCGGGTTAAAAGAAGTACAATCTGATATCTGCAAAGAATATAATATATCTGATAATATAATAAAGGTATATACAAATATAGATTAAACTAATAACAAATATAACCGAAAAAGTATTTCAAAGGGAGTTATAATATTCTATAGAGATTTTATATTATAGGTTAACAAGAAATAAATGTTTGTGATTATTTCTAATACAGAATCAGAATATATTGTAATAATAATGTTTATTAAATAAAAAAAATGGATTATATAAATACTTAAAGATCTATTTAGATCAAATTATATTGAAAAGAATGAAGATACAGTTCAAATGCTCGATAATAATCAAAGCGCTTTAACTTTAACCAAGAATCTATGTTTGTATAAACAATCCAAATATATAGATATCAATTATTATTTCATTAGGGATTTAATAGAAAAAAAGAAAATCGTTATTAATTATATCAATATATATGATATGATTGTCGATGGAATAACGAAGTTTTGTGTAAGGATTGTTTTCGAAAGGTTTAAGAAAATGTTAGAATTAATAGCTTAGGAAAATTGAATAGGATATCCTTAATAAGGGAATATTGGAAATGAAGCCATTATAGAATTAGAATTGAGGTCATAAGATCATAATGATGCACAAACCATATTTGGGGATAACCTCAATTCTACTCCTACTAGAAATATAGATCCTTAGTTCAACCTATATAGTCAACAATACTACTACTTCCTGCACCAAAAGTTAACAAAAAGGATTATTATAATTAAAGGATAATTATTTGAAGTTTTACAAATACAAGAGATCGATAATTTAATTGTAAGAAATGTTTTCGAATTCGTTAAATATAATTTTTTTATATATATTGGGAGATTATTCAATTTATATTTTGTAAATAAAATCAAAGGATGTATAACAAATTCTCTGTACGAAAAGTTATGCTTAATTATTCAAGTATATAATGATTCTGGAAAAGAAATAATATTGATATAAGCATTTACAATTCAAAGGTTAAGTTAAAGAATTATTATAATTCTAATTCCAATATTAGAATTAATGGATATCAAATTTATAATACGAGATATTATATAGGTATATATATAATCAAAAACACTTTTGAATCATATTGTACTAATAAATTTATCAAAAGAATTTTAAGGTAAATATGTAAAGGGTATAATTATAATAATCAAAAAGCTATTATATGGTATTATAGAAGCAGGAATATATTGGTGGGTAATCTATTAAAAACATTATTAAGAAAGATTGAATATGATTATATTATTATATAACCTTTGTTTATTAATCTTGGATTTAAAGAATATATGATTCGGAATTGTAGGAATGTAAATAAACGATATTTTCATTTTTGTAGATAAATAATTTCTAAAACTAGAAAACAAAGAATTGATTGATATAAATATCAAAGTCAAATTAGGAGAATACCTTATAAATGATATTTTATTAATATTCAATGGATATATAATATAATATATAAAAAATGATTTTATATTTATATAAAAAGGTTAAGAAAAGAAGATCAAAAAGGTTAATAATTCAGAGTAATATTGAGAACAAAAAGTTAAAGGGGTATATATTATTACAATTTGTTAGTCAAAAATATTGTATAATTTATTAATTGTTATACAATATTAAGATCCATTAAACGAAAACATTAAATTGTTTAATAAAAGATTAGATTAATAGATAAAAAACCTTAATTGAAATCTTTGTTTTATTCCCTTTGAAAAAGATTGTATGAAGCTATTCGTTTTTGTTGATGAATTCTTTATCAATAATAAGGATTTGAATAATCAAATAGGATTCGTTATTTTATTTATGAATGAAAATATATCAAACGAAAACATTTTCGAAATAAAAAACAATATTATTTATTATAATAATATGAAAAGCAAAAGAGTTATATATAGTATATTA
Organism: Stromatinia cepivora; assembly: GCA_014898415.1. Lineage (NCBI taxonomy): Eukaryota > Fungi > Ascomycota > Leotiomycetes > Helotiales > Sclerotiniaceae > Stromatinia > Stromatinia cepivora. Next base: position 266,072 of record RCTD01000015.1, on the reverse strand, counting down.
GTATTTGAGATATATAGAATGATAATAGGAGTAGATATTGGTCTTACAATACAATCTATCTTACAAATTGTTATTTTACAATTCGATATCTTTGATATCCTAGTTATTGTATATATTGATTTATATTCGTTATATAAATGCTTTATTAAATTAGATACAACGAAAGAGAAAAAATTGATGATCGATATTATGATATTTTGGTAATCATATAAATGAAGAGAATTGATAGAAGTGAAATGGATTAATAAATTCGATAATATTGTTGATATAATGACAAAAACTAATCCTAATAATAATTTAGAAAAGTTTATTAATATGAATACTCTTGAAGTATATATAAAGGGATAGATAAAACGAAAAATTCGTACGAAGATCGATTAAATCTTTGTATAAACCAAAATTGATATAAAGATATAATATTAATCATTTTTATATTTTATATTTTATTTTCAAAAAAAAAAATTGCAAAGAGAAAACTTTTCATTCTAATTTCATTTTCTAAATCAAAAAACAAAAACACTCAGATATTATACAAATCAATTAATAATGAAAGGCTCCTTTACAAAATCAGAACTAAATAAAAGAAACTTTTTTGCTAAAGAAAAAAGAATAGGATTCTGATCAGAAGAAATATGAAAAGAAGGAAATAGATTAAATCGATTAGCAGAATCAGTATACAGATGATCTAAATATATATAGCGAATCCTATAATCATATCATTTATAATTCCTATAATTGTTCCCGAAATGCTTTTTTATATAACAATATTCAAGAAAAGGAATCAGTTTTCAACAACAACATTTTCCATAAAATCCCTTAACCAAAATATTCTGATTTTATATCAAAAGATCATTGATATATAAAGTATATATTAATTATACTTGAATAAATGTAATACAATTTTATACAAATGAAACAAAATATCCCGGTATAATTAGAATAACGAGTTAAAAAGTATTATAACAATAAAAAACAAGTTCTCTATTATCGATCGGGAGAATAGGATTTTGATTTGGTTGGATCAAAGTATTCGCAGTATTATACAATTGAAGAGCTTTATTGTATAAAGAATCAGTATATTATAAACAATACGAACTTTATAGTAAATGCAGAGTAAGATCTTAATACAATCAATTGCTTTGTAGCCGATATGAAATATACATTTTCGGGAGTTCGGCAAATATGATCTTTAGTAATTTTATAGTTATCAATACAATCCCGAAATCAGAAATATCGATCGAATTGATCGAAAGATATATACAGGATGAAAAACTTTTGTTTCGATGAAATTGAAGAACGCAAATATTAAATGTTTAATTGATTTGGGAAGAGAATTTACTATACTTATTTGAATAAAAAAAAATGGGTACAAGGATCGGATTAAACAATTAGATAGTTATTTGTATTCCAATAATCAGTTTGATTCGTATGTATAGCATTTTATACAAAAAAGAAAGTTAAACCTGTATTAGAATATATAACTGACGAAACATATAATACCATTATATATTTCCTTTATATTGTAAATAGAATAACAATGTTTATATAGATTAACAGAACCCCATTATATAAAGGGATTAAACAGAATAATAGAATCATCTTTACCCTATACGCATTTTGTATATACACCCTCTTACGAAGTCTGTCCAACAGTATTATATATATATATAATATAATCGATTCGAGCCTTAATCAGAATATAGCATTCCCTGAATAGATTAAATAAATTCTTGGTCTATATATATATAATCATATAATTCTACCTTTCGATTTGTAACTTTTAATTCTAAAAGATACTCAAATTATTCGGCCGTTATGTCATAGTGATCCTTTAGAATTATATAAGGGTTAACTTCACCCTTTCTTTTGGAAGAGGCCTGGTATTTCGTCAAAGGGAAAAGGCTTCAAATATTCCGTTAGGGTTTTATTTGAAATAGAAATACGATTAGTATTATATATGAATTCGTTTATTATATTCTTTAAAGGTAGTATTAAAGGTTTATTATCATCATTATCGTATATGAATCTGTTCATTGTATTCCTCAAGAGTAGTATCAAAGGTTTCATTATTATTATATATAAATCCGCTTATTATACTCTTCAAGGGTAGTACCAAAGACTTTATCATCATCATTTCAACTTCAATATCTTCAACTTTAATATCTTCAACTTTTTCAACAATTTTTTTATTCAAATTTTTCAGTTTTCCGATAGGGTTTTGAAGGTTCTTTATATGCTTTCGTTTTTTTCGTTTTTTTGTTTAAATGATTTGTATGATTTAAGGATTCGTTTTTGAATTTCGTAAAATAGGGTAGGGTTCAGTTTGTATATTATATTTATATCTTTCGAATAAATTCTTTCAATTCCTTTTCTTGTTTTTCTTGATTTTCTTGATTCGAAGGTTTTTTGTAGTATTTTTGTAGGTTTTCGATAATATTTTGAAGGGTTTTCGAAGGTTTGTTTTGAGGTCAAATTCGTATGTGTTTTGAAGATAAATTTCGAAGAGATTTCGAAGAGTTTTCGAAGGTTTTCGATAATGTTCGAAGGCTTTTATAAATCAAAAAAATGAGGTTATTCTTAAAATTAATCGATAAATTGTTTTTAAGGGTGAATGAAAAAAATTGTAAGAATCATAGTAAAGAATCGGTTAATATTCGAATAACAGTAGGTTTGGGTTTAGAATCAAAACTTTTCATTATTCTCCTTCTAATGGTATTGAAGAATTCCCCTTTATATAAGTGAAAACTCTTCAAACTAGCGTACAACTCGGCCTGCTTTCGGCTAGCCCTAGTTTCGTAGTTGAGGTTCGTAACATAATAATTCTATATTTTAATGAAATAAAGAGATATCTTTTTTTTAATAGAAAATTTTTTAAAAAGCAAATGATATTCGAAAATATATTTATATAATAATTCGAGAAAAAGAAATCGATTTTTCAATTTATCGATTGTTTTTTCGAAAGATTTCGAAAGGATTTAATATTAAGGATTATATATTTATATTAATAGAATATCGAATAAAACAATTAGAATATAAAATAAAATATATTATATTTAAAAAAAGAAAGATAATTAAAATTAATCCGAATTCGAAATTTATAAAGATTAAAGTTATTTAGAAGACATAAATTGAAATTAAGGATTATAAAATTGATAAAAATAATTCTAATAATAATTATAAAATAAATTCTATAGACGATTATATTGAAATAAAATAATTATTGAATTATTAAAATTTAAAATTTATATAATGGCTTTTTTTGAGATGACTGGAATTAGGGGTGGCCGGAAAGTGGGGTACTAGACTTAGTTACACATGACCTGAATGCTCCCCTGCTCAGTCCAAATAGTGCACTGCCAGTCCATACAGTTTTGAGAATATAATGTAGAGAAAGTAGCGAAGGTGGAAAGCATTGTTATCCGTATCGAAAATATCACAACTGTAGCTCAAAATAGAGTTGTGGAAATATATATGTCTTTTTTCAGATAGTATTCCTCAAAACCCATTCAGATCCTCTCTTGACATATGTACAGTAAATATTCGCTATACAATCCGACTTTATTTTGTTAAATTTGGTCATATCTCCACAAGACACCGCCCCACCAAGATCTGAGAAGACCTGTTCACAATCCTTCTCTAAGTGTAAGTCGATCTCTAACACCCAATATATAAAGGCAGCTAATTGCTCTTCAAGGTAGCCCGGGACTTCGCTACAAGTTTCGGCGAACCGAACTTTGGAACTTTGATGATTCGCGCAGGATTTATCTAGGGGACATAGTTAGTAGTGCTTGAGAAATCTTGAGAAAAAAAGAGGTACAAAAGGAATCGCTCACAAGAATTAAAAACGCTAGGATCAGTAACATTCTTAAGGATACCTAATGGCGTAGTGTCGGAAGATATCTTGCTGTATTTGCGCTTCAGCTCTATGTGCAATTCTTCATCGCTTTCGGTATCCACAAGCTCTTGGTCGCGATCAGAGGAAGGTAGATTTTTGCTAGAGACTCCACTAGATTCATTTATGCGATCACTATCTTTATTGAGATGTCAGTACTATCGCTCACTATTAGATCAATTGCTGAATCACCTTTGCATTTCATTCCAGCACCCTGACATCCACTAATGTATAGCGGTGGGGGATCCGAGTTATGCTTTACGCCATGAAGAGTGCTTTGACGTTTCGCCGGGTTCTCCTGTCTCACAAACTGATTGAAATTCGTCCATTTGTCGCATACCATACCATGTTTATATACGCTCTGAGTCGTAAAGTCACCTGTAAAGGTTCCCCTACGTATTCGATCGATCCTTTTCCAAAGATTCGTAAGAAGCGATCTTTCGAGCGATGTATATACCCAGAATTGCTTAGCCTGGGAAAGGGATTGCATGCTAACCAATAGTTGTAAGGTATTGTCCGACGCAGGGGTGAAGGCATGCTTCTCAATAGGGGGCATGAACACTGTGCCATGATCGTGGAGCTGAAAGCATATGCGGGAAACGGAGGCATAATCGGAACATATGCCAGCCTCTCGTATAGCAGCGCTAGTGTTGAGAGAATAATCAGAGTTTGGAGTCTCTAAGGAGAGACATGTATCATTCTCGTTATAATCAAGCAAACTAGCTTGGATAACGAAGTGGAGCAACTTTGTACGTATCATAGAGGATTCGGGGCTCGCTGTAACTCCAACTGTTACGCTGAACCAAAAGAGCAACTTGGGACTTGCCTGCGTGCCGAGGTTTATATTCATTCGGAGATGTTGAATTCGTGTGCCAATATAGTTGTATGGTTCAGCATCGCCCCATTTAATAACTACAGGTACATCTGTACAGCCGAACGTCGGAACAGACATAGCGGCCTGTTGTTATACTGTATTCAAGATAGGACACCTGGAAAGACAATTGTTAGCGCCATTCTGATAGGTAATAAGATAATACCAATAGGAGCAGAATAAAAAGCCTTAGAATACTATCCTCAACAATACATTCATCTAGAAACCAAACTCGTTGTAAGGAGAAGATACTTAGTCTCCTTACTACAGGTGACATTTGACCAGCCTACAAGAGGTGATACCTAGCCAGCCTAGTAAAGGAGACTCAAGGTCCGCCTACTACAGGTGACATCTGACCAGCCTACAAGAGGTGATACCTAGCCAGCCTAGTAAAGGAGACTCAAGGTCCGCCTACTACAGGTGACATCTGACCAGCCTACAAGAGGTGATACCTAGCCAGCCTAGTAGAGGAGACTCAAGGTCCGCCTACTACAGGTGACATCTGACCAGCCTACAAGAGGTGATACCTAGCCAGCCTAGTAGAGGAGATTCAAGGTCCACCTATTACAGGTGACATCTGACCAGCCTACAAGAGGTGATACCTAGCCAGCCTAGTAGAGGAGATTCAAGGTCCGCCTATTACAGGTGCTGAAGGACGTACCACCGCCAGGGTTGTTCTAAACAGCAGATACTGTAAAATACAACTCTTGTACACAACACAATATAGGAGCGATTTTGTTGGAAAGACTGTGCTCGTATAGTCGTAATAGATGTTGTATGATAGAGATAGATGATATGGAGATGGCGATGGAAAGACTATGCTCGTATAATCATAATAGATGTTGTGCGATAGAGATAGATGATATGGAGATGGCGATGGAAAGACTATGCTCGTATAGTCATAATAGATGTTGTGCGATGGAGATGAATAATATAGAGATAGCGATGGAAAGATTGTGCTCGCTTGTATAGTTGTAATAGATGTTATGCGATAGAGGGATATAGAGATAATGATAGAAAGACTATGTTTGTATAATTGTAATAAATGTTGTGTAATGGAGATAAAGGTGACGTGGCATGGAAAGAAAGTTTGCAGTGCCTCTTTATCACGTGACTAAAAAAAACAAGCGATATACAGAGCCTCTCCCAGTTCTGCGCAAACCACCAACATGGCCAATATTGCCGAAATTGAGCTATCAGTAATAATCAATTGTTCATATTATACATATTCCAAATTCCAAGACCTTTGGGTAATAATTAAACCAGATTGGCAAAACAAGAACAAGATTATTTTGAAAACTTTTTTTGAGGTAAATTATTTATTATTACTGTCGGAATATGAATCACGTGCATGGTAAGGATGGTAAGGATGGTAAGGATGATAAGGATCACATATTCATTAGTGTTTGTATTAGTATTTTGGTATATATTATTATATAATTCTTTATCTTCTATAGATTCTAGCTTTTTAGATAAATCAAAACGAGTTAATTATAAAAGTATAATACGCTCGTTGATAAGCTTCACTTCCCCGTATACAGTTGTCCCGATAATTACTTCTATAATCCTTTTTAATTATCTCGTAAATAGAAGATAAAATATTAATCGTAGATCTTTTTCATATATCCGTAAAATAGATTAATGAAATATATATAATAAAGAAAACCATCCTGTTTTATATAAATACTATCCAGAAGCCTTTTCTTATATTATCAATTATCGGTATATTTATTATGTTAAACGATTCGAGTTATTCTTTTGGTTTATTCGGCTTTGGAAATCCAGTACAATAATTCGAACTGAACAGTGGCTAAGTGTTCCATACTTTAATTAATACAATTCAAATGTTTAAGGGGAAGGTTCCGTTGCAAAAAAGAAATTTTCTATATCTGATAATGTGGAATTGAGGAAATCAAGGTATGGATTATTGTTTGGAAGAATGAAATACGGATTTGTCAAGTTTGGAGCCCAACCATATTGAAGTGAGTATATGGAAGTGGGATCTATCAAATATCAGATGAGGTTTATTTAGATATGATAGCTTCTTTACCTGGCTCTGCACCAAGTTGTGTTAATTGTTCTTCAGTTGATTGTAGATTATCTAGTACAATAACGGCCTGATTCTGATCGTCAAGTACAGGGTCTTGTGATATCCTAGCATCGTCTGCATTCAATCGACCAGAGTCGGTCGCCTGTGTTTCTCGCAAGATATGGTCTGTCATTGTGCTTCGAATTGCGAGTTGTATTCTGGGCTCTTATAGAAAACAGAAAAGATTCTCTTTTGCGATTAGAAGACCTTGTTATTCAAAATTAAAAGTATTGTATATCTTTGTATAATTGTTCAACCCAATCAATGATATTTTTAATACAGAAATAAAGATTATATACTCTTTATTAAATATAATACTAATATAAAAAACAGAATAAAAATAGAGATATTGAAAATCCATTACCGGAACTTTCTTTTGGCTGAGAATTTTTATAATAAAGATAGTGATTTCATTTCGTTTTTCTTTAGATTATTTAAAATATTCGTTAAAAGTATGATTTTTCATTATAAAAAGATCAAATAAATCATTTTCTTTAGAATATAAAATTCTTATTAGCGAGAGCTTTGTAAATCAAGTTAGTTTTTTCATTCTAGATTTCTATAAATCCATTTACAATCATATTGATTATATCAATTGTCACGAGATACACGTGATCGCGTCCGATCGGGCTAGTACAGTACTAAGCTCCGAGCCGATCATATATATAACTTCGTAGCACACTCTCTTTAGCTCTATAGCTTTTAATTCTAAGATTGATCTTTAAACGTTTATTAGATTCGTTACATTATTAAAAACTCTTCCAGATAAAAAATGGAATAATATCTATATATACTCATATATACTCCGCTTACTTCTATCTAAACATATCGTTTATACTTTTTCATTTATATATAAATCTTCTTAATATTATTCGAAAATATTATCTTTTTCTTACCCTTAATTTCTAAGTTATAAATTACAATTCGATAAATCTTGCGATTGCAAAACTTTATAGCAAAATAATTTGTCAGCAGAATGAAATCTTATTCTTACGCTTTCTGATTCTCGAACGCATTCCTACTGTTCATATTCCTTCTTATCCGAAATCCTCTCTCCCTGATCCTGAAAAGTTCAGTAATAGCTTTCAAAAGTTCGATACCTGGCTTCCTTCGATTCGAGCAAAACTACAAATAGATAACACTGCGATCGGCAATTCTATAATTCAATTTTACTATATTTATCTCAATCTCGAATCTCACATACAAATTATAATACTACCTCAGCTTTCTTCTCTTGATCAAAACGTTCCCTTAGATCATATAATAATCCTAAATCAATTCATATATATTTATAACAATCCAAATAAAGTCCAAAAAGCCAAAAACAAATTATTCATTTTTAAATAAAGAACCGATTCTTTATATACCTATATTACAAAATTCGAAAGGATCTTTTACAAAGCCAAAGATCAGAATTAATCCGATTCGAATAAAATCTCAATTTTTCGCAATAAACTCAATATTACTTTTAAAAATCATCTTTTTCAACAATTTTCTCTTCCCCACTCCTATCCCGATTTTGTTTAGATTATATAACAATTAGCTGTTTATACAGCGAATAGATTCCCTGCATCATCCCACTTTAATGAATCTAAAACCCTATATATATTGTAGAATCCATTCTATTCTCGGAATCACGATTCAATAGACATTAATAATCTTAATATTATTGATACTTTTAACCCTTTTGATATTTAATCGGACAAATCCGATCATACCTTGATTCTATTCCATATACAAACGCTCAAGTTTTCCCCTTCTGAAAGAACTCTTTTACACAAACAAAATAAATATATATAATATAAAAATAACTCTCATTGAATACAAATCTATCCACTAGATCTATATCAAGGAATCCGAAATCAACAAGAACCTATTCCGATTATTACATTAACTATTGAACCCAAAAACAATAATGATAAGGATCTAAAAGAGATAATCAATAATCAATATTTTAAAGATTACTTGAAAAAGGTATATAATACAATAGATACATATTTGTTAACTATAATACAATCCATGCATTAGGAATTTTTATCAAAAGAAAATTAATAATCATTTTATACTTAAATCATTCGTTTAAAATAAATTCAAGGCGAACTCTTCAGAAAGAAAGGATAGTATCATAAGATACACATGATCGCATTCGATCGGATTAGTACGGTACTAAACTCCGAGCCGATCATATATATAGCTTTGTAGCACACTCTCTTTAGCTCTGTAGCTTTTAATTCTAAGGTTGATCTCTAAACGCTCGTTGGATTCGTCACATCAATTATAGATTTCTATTTTTGAATTGTTAAAGAACTTATATTATCGAATTTTATCTCCTATTTATTCACTTGAGATTGTCTATTTAGTGTAAATCAAATGAAAACAAAATATAAGAAATTTGTATTTTTATATAATTCTCTTCACTATATTAATGAATTTGAAGGACTATAACTATAATTGATTTTCAAAATACTCCGAAGGATTTTTGTACTGCTCGATACTATTAAATCCTTTAATAAATTATATATTAATTATATGAGCCCTTTTTTGGTCCTTTAATTCATTTAATCCATTGAGGATCTTTTTCACGAGCATGCTTGATATTTTCTGACGGAGTATCTCCTCTGCCGTTGAATCTCTACTGCCGAGCTCGATATCGTCGCTGCTTTCAATATCGGCGGTTCCTTGGCCAGGGCTACTTGGGGTGCCGGGTTTTCGGCGTTTTCTTCTTTCATTAGCATTTTCTTCCGTGATATTAGCATCGTCGGACTGCTCCCGATGTCGATCTATGCCATCCCAAAACAACATCTGATCCAGAACTGGAATGTTGAATCCATCGCTTCCAGCATAAAGCCTCATCTGGAACGTGAGGCAATCGCGGAAATAATCGATCTTAAAACCTGTACTGCATTCACTCGAATCCCATATACAGCTTGGGTTTGGTTTGCACTGGGCCATGAAGATATTGCAACCCGTTGCTTTCTAGATACACTGAATAAAATCCGCGATTATCTTTCTACAAATTCTACACGGATTTATCCCCAAACCATCCGCGTCATCACGTTAACCACTAGGCCCCAAGCCCTAGATAGACTACCCCTAAACCTTCCGCCTCATCAAATTTTCTACTGCTGGATGTTCAATTCTCTAATTATCTACCCCCGTCATTTATTATCGAGTTTTATCTCAAACATCCATTCTTTATTCTTTAACTACAATTCCAAGGAGCACTTTTCATAATATAACCCCTTCTCATACATCCGTTCTCTATTCCCCAACTCCATCTCAAACACTCTCTCACCATTACCCAACTCCATCTTAAACATCACAAACAAGGGAAATGGACAATAAGGCTATCCGCTTCCTCTTCTCTCTTTCCTCCCGCTCTGGGTCGAATGCATGTTTACTGCACTAGCGACAGAATGAATAAAGATTTAGAATTAAGAACTGGAGGTATGTATATGTATACATACCAATTGCGTAGTAAATTGGTAGTTTATAGTCCGCTTGGATGATTTGGGATCTGTGATGGTGGGTATGTTCTGATTGGTTGATTGAGAGAATGATTGTATTTAGATGTGAGGTCATGGATGTGATTTTGATCTTGAATCTTTGTAATTCACATTAAAGACTGCCTATGAAAGGGGAATACGCCCTACGAACAAAACTATCCATCATCTCTTACCCCCAACTACCTCAGCAATTCTCACATCTATTGCAGGAACCAATAATCAATCATTCAAAACAATCAAGACATCAATGAACAATCCCTCAAATCTACCTTAGCTATCAAACATCAACAGTCAACAGTATCAACCAACTATTATTTATCATAATTACAGCCGAAAAGTAGGAAAAGGATTAGTGTTATAGTATCACGAACGATGGGCAATATAATCTTATAATATACAAGAATGAGAGAGAGAAAAAGGCAACGAAGAGTAAAAGGAAGACGAATTTGATGTTATGCATAGATAAATATATAGGTGGTATGGATTCTTGTCGCGGGTAGCGTAATTGAGGGGTTTGTTTCACAAGGTTGAGTGAGAGATGATTTTACTTAGGGAAGAGTAGGTGAATCAAAGTTGAGAAAAGCACCGACGACCACCAATCATCTCTGACCCCTGATTATACGGTGCATATTCATGATAGATAGTATGATTCCACACATAAATAAACTCATCTCCAAAACGTCTTCCACCATAACCAACGCAAACACCCCCCTCCGCCCTCCCCAGAACCTAATATCAAAACCTACCTAACCTACCTTACCTTATACACATAACATACGCATACCCAATCCATCCAATTCATCCAACTCAGCTCTAAATCATCCACATAACCTTTAAATCCCCGTACATCAACGCCAATGAACCCATAATTTTTACTAGATGATAGGACTCGAAGAAGGAAGAGCATGAGAAAATCTCTGATCCCTCATTGTAGTACGATTGTACTAAGACAAGCACTTCAATTGAGCTGAGCTGTCGATATTCTTTTACGTCACTTCCTGGCGATTGGGGGAAGCCGGTACGGACTTTTGAGTCTAATTGATATTCATCTGTCCGCTTCCTTAGCTGGGAGAAAATGAGTTTCGGGAGCATTGCAAGAGATCTGGCATCCGCAGGTATTCATGTTTGAAATCGGGTAACTTTGCTGCGTGTTTGTTAGCGATACTTAAAAATTTGAAGTCATAATGTCACTTGATAGATTGAGAATGTGCGGGATTTGTTTATCGAATTTGCTTTTGTATCTGGAGGTATCAAAATTCTGGAGAATCACCAGATTATATGATCAGTCCTTATAACCATCTCAAGCCAATAGTCCCATACAAATTTGTGCACTTGAACCGATAGCACAAAATCACTGAATGCATATATCCATTATTCCGGTTGTGTCATGGCTTTTTGCATTCATAAAAGTCGTTTATGTGACAGAAATGCAGCCAATCGCCCATCCATCCATAATGCAAATCGAAACACCCCACAGAAAATCCCCGAATATAACCATTTAACGATTGCTCTTGGCGACACGCTCCAACTCATCCTTCTTCTTGATGGCGTAGGAGTTACTGCTTCCCTTAGCAGCGTTGATCAATTCTTCAGCCAAGCACTCAGCAATGGACTTGACGTTTCTGAATGAAGCTTCACGGGCACCGATGGTAAGGAGAGCAATAGCTTGGTTGACACGGCGGAGAGGGGAGACATCGACAGCTTGACGACGGACGGTACCGGCAGATCCGATACGGGTGGAATCTTCGCGAGGACCGCAGTTGACGATAGCATCAACGGCGACTTGGATTGGGTTTTGGTCGGTCATGATGTGGATCTATAATTTGAATTGTTAGGTTTTATTCCAAAATTTCATTCTTCATTGGTCGAACGTACGATCTCGAAGGCGTGAGCAACAATGCGGACAGCCATGAGCTTCTTTCCGTTGTTGCGACCGTTCATCATCAAGGAGTTGGTAAGACGCTCAATGATTGGGCAGTTGGCCTTTCTGAATCTCTTTTGCGCATAACGACCGGCGGAGTGGGAGATGTAGACTGGTGCTCTGATTTGAATGTAATCGCTGTTGAAAAGATATAGCATTAGCCTTTCCCTCTTCCTGTAATTCCATCCATCCAAAATTATTGTCGAATATTTTGTTCCTCCATCTATTCTTCCCTCCTCGATATATTTCGCATTGGGTATTCTTACGTTAAAGAGATGTCGCGGATCTCAACATCCTCGTAGCTCCATTTGTTGAAAAGCTGCAAATTGTCAGCTCAAGTTTTCCCATATATCAAAATATTTCAATTGAGTTGTACCTTAATGCTTCCAATCTCCTCAGTGACATCCTTTGGGAGCACTTGGTAGCCGGAGACGGCCTCGACTTCGATTTCTCCTTCAGACATGATTGGGATGGCTGATTGTGGAGTTGGCGGTGGTGGTTGAATTTACAAGTTGTCGACGTCGGTGAAATTTCTCAAGTTGATAGAGTTTCCACCTCGAATATTCTTGAGGCGCTAAAGGGTTTGTGTGAAAATCAACCCTCGCTTATTTATAATTGCCTTAATGCCTGAACATCGGGATTTTTGAGGGAACATGAAAATTTCCACTTGAGTCAATTGAAAATCGTGATGAGGATATTAAAAGTTAATTATTCGATATTCTTGACTAAATTATAATTATGGTTTTATTGTGAAGTAAATTCAGCTCCCCAGTAGTACCCAACGATTACAAGTTTTAGCATGGTGGCGTCTGTTCAAGGTTGTATTGCAACAGGTTCAATTCCAACGAAGACTTTCATCAAGTACCGATGTTTATATCCAAAGTCCAGAGCTTTTGCATTCAAGGAATGATGACCTTAAATAGGAAGACATGAACTACCAATCCCCAGTACCAGAAGATAAGCTGCCATGTCACTCACTGCACTTTCAACCATCACAAACCCCGAAATTACCTATCTTGAGCTGCGCCAAGTTCCCCGTATGACCCATATGAGTTCCAAACAATCGCCAATATCCTCTCTTTCCTCACTGTAATCTCCCACCTAAGAAAGAATACGCCTGCTGGAACCGTTGATGATAGGAGAACTCCCCTGAGAGCACCACCAAGACAAATAGATATAAGGGTCCTCGTCAACATTGGAATGATATGTCAGGGCCGGCCATGTTGAAATATGCGAAATATCATGGTGCCCATCTAGAGAACTTGCGCCAAAGCTCTGCATATGTTGATCTTATAGGTATCTTGTAATCTCAGACCATCCTTTCTATTTTACGTTCCGTGGTCATCTTCCGCCGAGACCACTCACATTTCGCTTCGTGTCGTAACAATAACCCTGAAGCTCAATGTGTGCCTTGCGATACTCGATACTCTCGGATTGATGTTTGATCATGGCAGATTCTTAACGTGCGCCCGCGACAGGTTGATCTAAGATCAACCTAAGCAATGCGCAAGACGGACAGTGACCAACCATATCCAGTAAGCCATGTTTGTACCATACTCGATTTCGAACTGAGTTCCGCAATACTCAGCGATTCAGTTTGTGGATCAGGACCCAAAAAGTTCTCAACGCATCTGACTGCGCTCACATTGTTCCATCCACCAAGTATATATTGAATCAATTCCTGGTATGTGCGATAGGGAGTCGAAGATCGAGTAACGCTTATACCGCCATGTGCACAGTCTCAACAAATCTCTCAATCAAAAATTCGTCTCTGCGCGCGCGCGATATATTCGACGTGGTTGTTGCATCTCGAATAGAAGAGCTGATCCATTCCGGAACAAGAATGAAGGAAAGACACCAGGACTTACCGTGCGGGAGGCGTCATAAATCTCGAAGATTTATTGGAGTATGTAGACCATTTCTATACCTCGCTATTCCAAAAATATTGATTTTTCTATGACTCTCTTCGAAGTTGTAGCGTGGCTGTTGTCGAGTTGCTTCGAGGGACCGGTTTGTTTGTAGTCGGGTTGAAATCTTGGCGTTGGCGTTCGGTCGCACAATTCTAAGCCTATTCGGATCCCTGAACATCAGTTGCGTTCACTCTTTTATTAATGCACACTTCTGTCTAAACCACTACAATATCATCAATTCCAAGTACTCACGCCAAGTGAAAATGTGGAATTTCATATGCTTTATGAACTATTTTACTTAATACCAGGAACCATAAATCTTCTTATAATTTCAGATGTGTATGCATTGTCATCTGGATTTGAGAGACTCCTTTGGCCCACTTCCAATCCTCCGAGAAGAGTTTAAAGAAGGAAGAATTGATCCTAGAAGAGCAAATTTACCATTGCTTTGGATTGAAGAATGACAGTTGTGTGATAAATGGCTGGGATGAGCACGATGTTGAAGTTCATCGTTTTTCGATGTTTGCCACATGCAACATGCACATTGGATTGCTTGGATTGCTTGGATTGCTTGCTCAGTACTTCATTCATTTCGAGTACTTCTACCTTCTAAACTGAGAACTATGAACTCTCCCCTCATCATACCCGCGCTCATACAGTTGATTTCATATTTTTCAAGTTTTCAAGTAGTCTTTGGAAGCGTCTGCGGTGGCCTTTGCATATAACGGAACCTATAATTCCCATACCCCTTATCAGTCCCCTTCGCATTCAGTGCCCATTCCCTCAAGTCCACATCCAAATACTGCACAGTCTCAAATCCATGCTTCGCATAAATTGGGAATCCAAACGGAGAAGCTTGGAGGAAGATGGGCAAGCCTGCATCATCCGCCAATTTATCGCCATATGCCACCAATGCATTTCCCATTCCACGCCGTTCATATGAAGGTTCGGTGAACAGCGCTTTACAGAGTATATGGCGCTGACCTTTTTTCTAGCGTTCCAACCATCTGTCTGTATCATCTTATACAAACACGGGAAGGCCAGGAGGAAAGTCGAATTCGCCCTTCCCTCCAGCTTTGGCCGTAATTTTTGCCGCAGCCTTTTCATCTCGCTCTTTAATTTTTGCATCGGTGGGAATGTTCCATGAGGCCCAAGCAGCAATTTCGCCCGTTTCATTGTCAACTGCTTTGATGTGATACCAAGCTGGATCGCCGACCTGACCTTCTAGCATGTCCGTAACTCTTTTCTCAAATTCTTGGGAAGTGGCAAAATATAAAGAGAACGCGTTGTCAGGAAGGCAAGCAACAACGTGAATATGAGCGAGGCGGGGGATATCGCTACGCTCAGCTGGTACGAGCTTGAATGATGTGGGAATTTGCTCCATGATCCCTATGTCTTTCTGAGGTATAAGTCTAAGGGAGAGTGAAGAAGATCTGCAAGTGAGGATGTTCTCTTTTTATTTATACTCTAGTAAGACACGGAAGTTGGCCTCTCATCATACGTGGAGTGATCAGAGCTGGAAATTTTTTGTCCTTATCTCTACGCCGTTCTGATGTAAGAGCTATGCAATAGTTGAAATCATTCTAACTGTTGTTTACTTTCGGCTAGATGATAAGTAAGTCAGAGGTAAGATTAGTAACAGCTAATGTCTAAGTAGACTATTGGTAGTTGGGCTCAATCTTCCAGGAATTTCCGAGGCTATCCAGATTATCGGACGAGTAACTTCAAATCTGTCGTGTCAGTGAATGCCATGTGAACAGCACGTGACCATATCTGAAAGAAGTAGACAATCTTTCGGGAAGTCCTCATCTTCTTAGCGTTTTTAGCTCTGTTATTATCCATTAGTTGATGTTTTTATGTGCATGTCTCTCACATTGCAGCTATTGGCCCCCGTTCCAGCAGACACACTCAGGGTTTTTTGTACTCACCCCGGGTCGCATTAGGGAGGTCCATAGGAGGTTCGTTGGAGGTCAACCTGATGTCTTAATGTACGATCTTTACGGTTGCAATACCTCTAAATTATGCATCTTACATTTTTAGCTTTGTGGGCCCGTAAATATTCTATTTACGTCGACACCCCGCAGTAACGAGATGAACAACAGGAATAAACGAGCAGGGTAGCCTGTCAATCTCACTTCACTAATTTCTCATGTTCCTTTTATGGTCCTAACGGTACATTCATACCTAATTCTGATGTATTTTATACAACGGTTTCTTTTTTCGTGATGTTTGGATGGTTAGCGGGACGCATGTCATAGTTCCATTGCGTCTAGTATGGCACGATCATGGAAGGATTCTCATCTCGTGCACCGCCATGAGTGGCTCCAAAATACTACGCTGAATTCACCTTGACGCCGAAAATCCTAAGTACATAAACAAATATAAGAAGCTCAAGTAAAGCTCGGTATTCTCTAGGTTTTGTTGTCGTTCCTCAGAGTGTAGCACTCGCTATGCGCGTACCTCTGTATATTTCTTTGCAGTTAATTTTTCTTGTGTTTGCGAGTTCAGTCCATTCATTTCAATTCGCAAACAAGGTCTTCAATGCCGTATTAGGACAACAATTTACAATCACCTGGATTGATTCAACGGCTTCTGTAACTCTTCATCTAGTTCCAGTTCAATATTATAATGATAGTATTCCGCTTGCCAGTGCAGTATCGATAGGAGGTGTGTTTCAAGTCGACAAATATTAAGACCTTTGCAGGAGAGACTGACAGTACGAATGACAGTTGCAACAACCGGAAATTCATTACCTTGGACTCCTGATAGTTCACTCCACGCAGGAGTTTATAAAATATTTTGGGTTCCTCAGACAATACCCAATCTGAGGTAGACAGTCCCGCATTCACACTTGGTCAAATCCCTTCGGGCTTTCTACCGGTACAAGTAGCGTAAGCAAAAGCAACTCAACAAGCGGAGCATCAAACCCCAAGACGACGAACGGAGGAGCAGCTTCGTCTTCGAGTTCAACGATGGAAACCCCGCCAGAAACAAAGCAAACAAACTCCCTCACAAATACAACAAAAATCAGCATCGCCATTAGTATAATTCTCGGCCTAATACTCATCATAGTCATCGTCTTCGTGCTCATCCGGCGTCGCCGCTATCTTGCCTCCATACCTCGAACAAAAAGACAACTCACAACAAGAGAAATCGCTGATGACAATGATTCATGGTACGGAGAACATCAGTTTAAGACCGAGTTATCTATCGAGTCGGAAGCTGCTACGAGATCGTATGTTGAGTTGGTTAAAAAGAAACATGTTAGTATTAATATGGAACCTGTGGAAATGGAAGCGTGTTTTGTTAGAAAGAATATGAAGGATGGAAATGAAATGGGTGATAGAGGAAATGTTAAAGATATGAAAGAAACGGGATTCGGATTGGGATTGGGAAATGTAGAGGAGCTTGTTGAGCCTAGAGAGTTGGATGCTGGGACGACATTGGGTGAAGGCAGGATTGGTCGTAGGTTTAATGTGCGTGATAATGTTCATATTGTTGGTATATAAATCAAGTATGTTAAATAAGACACGGCTGTGAGATGTGATGTGAACAACTGGTGGATATTTAGGGATCATGATCTGCAAGTGTGGAAATAGAGCTTTTTCGAGTACATTTGGAGTTTTGGAGTGGGGAGTGTATGTTTGGTTCTCTTTTTCTTTGGAGAAGTATTTTTATGTGTTATATTTTCTTAATGATAGGCATCGGATGAAGTATTAGCAGTTCTTTCATCATGCTCCAATGTTTAATCCATACAAGAAGGGTAACTGCTTTACCGGATGTTGTCCCTCATTTTCAATGTCCATCATGAAGAATGTGCTGCCCATTGTTTCCAACCCAGACTTGTGCATTGAACACACAATCTTCCTAATTACATTCTCGATTTAAGCCACATGTTGGAAAGGTAATATTCCATAATCATCCATATAAAGCTCAAAAAACGATTTGGTGATTGATACACTGAAACAGTGATGATAGAAGATGTTGTTATTCATATCGTTTGAGCTGAAGGCGAAAATGATGTTGAATGGTTGCTGAGGATATGGTGAGAATCATTAATGTTTTCTTTTAAGCCAGAGGGGCTTACAAGTAAAGAGGGTTGCGCGGAGTGAGGTCGCTCTTGCTTAGACTTCCTAACCTTTTTTGGCCATCAATTATAGCAGGAAGGCAGGAAACGAAACACTAGTGCATAAGGTCGAATTCTTAAGACAATACTACCAAGATCATAGTTGATTATTTATGAAATGGTATTATGGAAAAGGAACAGCATTGGACAAGAATCTTAAAAGTCTCCGCCTTCATTTGACACACCCGCAAGGACGGAACGAATGTTATTGGATGAGACCTGAAAGCTAGCTTGAGAAATGCAGTAGAGAACTTTCTTCTCTTCTCTCAAAAAAGCAGTTTACTAGTTGAAAGATAAAAATTTCCAAAAGAATTCATGTACTCTATGCCTAAGTCTGTTCCCTATACTCCGCGACATTCAATAACAACATCTTATTGCAGAAGCCTGCAATAAGAAGGCTTTATTGTGAACCCACATCTTTCATCTCCTCATCCCCGAATTCAGGTTCCTTGATGCTCTTAGATCTTTTCTTGGTTGTGTTTGATCGTTTCTATAGTGTTATCTGTATGTCATACTTTGCTTGAGGGTTAGAGGGCGTGGAATGATGTTTTGAATGATGATCATTTTAACTTTTCTTCTTCTGATTTGAGATCAATAATTCGGCTCTTGTCCTCAAAATGAAACCTAATATGTGGATCCCTGACAACTAATAGCTAATTCCCTATGATATTCTTTTTGTCAAGTAAATTTAAAGGTATTTCCTGTTATTCCTAGCTTAACAAACCATCTAAAGGGAACAAAGGAATAATGATTCACTAAGAAGATAAAGAGTAGTACATCAGAATCCTATAATTGTCAAAATCAACCTGGAATTGAACAAGGAGTGTAGTATGGCACGAGCCATAAAATGAAAAAACCTTCGGTGTTCTATCTGACCTGCCATTCGCCACAATGATCCTATGAAGTATTTCCTAATTCTAAAGAAGGATAAGGGGTACGAACCAGTCATGCTAAGCTCGCTTCTTGGGGTGCTACTGTACCCCTGGCCACAAATAAACATTTGATAATAGAAAGAATGCCGAGTATCACACTACGCCAAATATTAATAACTTGGTATTGTAGCACCCTCTACTTAGATATCTTCTCCGTCTTTGAGCCCTGTAGCAGTGACTTTTCCAATTCTACTGCTCGGTTCACCCATTTCTGGCTACTGTCTTTTTTCATAGTGTCGATAGTCTTGGCAACGAAGGCACTGTATCTATCCTCTTTGAACTGAGGGGATAAGCTTGCGTACTCTATATTGAATGATTAACCAATCGGAGGGACGGTGATCTGCCTCTTTCGCGTTGATGAATTTCTCGAATTTTATGGCTCTATCCTTCCATATTCCACGGTCTTCTTGCTTCATTCTTTGAACGGTATTCTTTACGAATTTGACGCGGAAACTTTGGTATTTGTGCATTAAATTGTCCAAGTTGAATACCGTAGAATACGTTGCCAGACCAACACAAGCAGCAACGATGGCCAATGTTGAAAGTTCGAAGAGATCCGTATTAATGCTCCAGATTGACTATCAAGGCATCAGAACAATTCAAAAGTATATAAAGACCAATTCACTCACCATACAAAACGAAAGGGGCAAAAAGAATATGCTGGCGAAAGTGAGAAGTCTGACGTTCTCATTCAATCTGGTTGATGTACGGCTTTCTATCACTCCGCTGGCGTTGAATAACTGAGTTACTCTAGCGTGGAGGAGTCCTAGTAATTAATAGTGAAACTTACACCATCACGTAAGTATAGTACTTCGTCTTTCTTCTCCTGCAATCTTTTGGCAATATTTTTAAGCTCCATAAGCTGCGTCCCAATTGATCGTACATATTTTGCCCAGTCAGACGTTTGCGAGTCTTTGAAGTTGGCGCTATCCTGATTTGTTCTCACAAACTTCTCCACTTGGCTCATATTCTCCGTGATACTTATATCCAGCTCTTGAAGAGTAGAAATTGCCCAAAAGTACCTTTTCGAGCGTGAGAATTCTTCGTCGTCAACAAGAAGCGTATCATGCAATCCTAGATCAAGAAATGCTGCCCTTTCCTTGATCAAGTTCCCAAAGTAGGTGAGAATTTCGTTCCATGCACGTGTGATGTGATAAAGAGCTTGATATAAATGCATAACTGCTCCGGCGAGCATAACACACGTATCCTCGAATCTGAACGAGTTAGATTCTAGATATGCGAATGAAAATGGTCTAAGTTCGAGAAGAGTCCAATACTCGACTGCTTTGCCACTCTTGTCTTCAATTTCTGCAAGACCTTGAATCTACCATGAATTTAGTGACTGCGTATCTTCAACTGAAGTGTCGAAGACTTACAGAGTATGAGCTTTCTACCAAGATCCTCGCGGTTTTTTCAGAACCCTTGCTTCCCTCAATCCCATCGCTCTGTAACTTTCCTGTCTTCCAACGACGCCAGGGAACTTCTTTGTCCGCTTGATCCTCCGAGTTATATATTTCATAAAATGTTAGTTGAAAAAAGAAGAAATCGGCTGCATAATTTCCCCGCGTCAATCGGGGAACATGCTGTTTGTCGTGAGATTGTCCAATCTCACGGCCAAGCTCATGCACTATGCATCGCCCAAGCATCAATTGATAACCAAAAGAACTAATACGCACATTACTCTCTTCCATGGTGCAGAGGCTACGTTTGGTATTTTGACAGATGGGGTGTTGGTGACCGGGACAGAATCAGAAATATTGTCGGTATCATTTGTTCCAGTTGACCTTATGTAATGAGTCTTCGTTTCACCGTTCTCAAAGTATCCACGACATTTACAAATGCTTTTCTAAACCAAGCATCTGCAGATATCTCATCATTTTGGAGGTCCTGCAGATGCTGAGGAGCTGCAGCGAGTTCCAAGGATAACAACCAACGTTTCGAAAATGTTAATCTGGAACGGCCATCTTCTGGTACTTTCTAAGCGTTTCTAATTATACTTGTCTAAGTGTCCTCTTCTCCGGGTTCGGGAACTCTAATGGCTCTATCACTTTCTAGTGTTCTTTTACTAGAACTTCCTCTTAGCCTAACCAAATCTTTTTGATAAATCTGCATAACGTCCGCTTTGCTCAAGCTCGCCTCTGCAGTTTTCTCTGTCCCGGTGATTCCATCATCTCTGGTGGATGAAGCAGTTTTTGCAGAAGTCGTTTTCGTCGCATTATCCTGTTCGAAAATTAGACCTTCATTTTAAAATAGAGGCAACAGCCTCCGATGTCCACTTTACTCTAGTAAGATTCTCCACAGGGACGATTGAATTTCCGTGTAGTGCCTGCTGGCCCGGTGAAGTTGGATCAAGACGTTGGGATATTATCTTCAATTCTTCCAATATATTTTTGAGCATGATGCTCGTCCCGTCTTGGACGAGTAATTGATTTTCTTTGTTCATTCCGAATTCAGAGAGTGCGGCTAGATGCAAAAAAAGACAAATATCAGTGGAGCAAACTTGATAGTCGAGGAAAATGGTTTTTTAGAAAGTGTGAAGTGTATCGACTAATTGAAGAATGAGGAACCCAAAAGGTGAAGGGTTGAAGCTGACTATGACATCTTATTTATTCCAACTACGCCCCAAAAGTCGCCAGTAATGAAGGAGCGCAACATGAGTACGAGATTCAAAGTCCCGCTCATGCACTCGAAGGCGGAAACCTCAGCCAGACAATTATGGGAGCACGGCACATTGACATTGAAGGCAGAGATGGATGACCACTAAAATTAGCCGAGCCAAGCAGGAGTATTTGCACCAGTGCGA
The DNA here is from genome assembly GCA_014898415.1 of Stromatinia cepivora. NCBI lineage: Eukaryota > Fungi > Ascomycota > Leotiomycetes > Helotiales > Sclerotiniaceae > Stromatinia > Stromatinia cepivora. Next base: position 244,022 of record RCTD01000015.1, on the reverse strand, counting down.
GCAGCTATTATGTATTTCTGTAATGATGGCATAAATCTGAAATCTCTATAATATTATAAACTTTGTAATATCAACCTTTTGACTTTAATTACCATGGCTGCTTGCAAGCCAGCAACATCAAAGGTATAGCTAGTCTTACACGAGTTGCTTCTGGTCTAGTTTCTAGTACTTTCACAACCTGTAAACTCACCGCAATGAAATGCGATAGTGGCACATTGGGATTAATTCCCCTTTGATTTATTCACCTATATTTGATTGCTTAATAGGGTCTAAAGAATATTCGAACTACCTTGCAGAGGATTCATGGAAAGCTTCACATCCATGAGATGTTGCTTTGAGAGACAATTCTTTTGACCCAGATAATGAGAAATTCCATACATGCATAAGTTTGCTTGATATATCATGTCGATAAAGCTCTTTGAGATTGGGAAAATGACTATGCTTTGTAGGATTTTCTTCTGCAATTTTCCTTTTTTCACAGAGCAAGAGCAACATGCCATCGTAAAGAAATCTTCTATCAAATTCAGCGGTCATAGAAGACCCAAGTAAGTGGGCATTTGTTGCTATTTGAACTACATCCAAAATGAATAAAAGAGCTTTCATCGTTAACTTCAGAAATTTTGTGAAATGCTGGAAGCATCTCCGATACAATATTAATGTCGTGTCTTCAGCATTATCCACCAAGGCTATGAGTGCGGCACCAATCCAGTTTTGTGTTGCATCAGCCTTACTGTGCAGACCATCTGATACAGAATGTTCGAATAGCTACTTGATTCATCCTCGTGGCCAGCATGTGCATACCAGAGTAAGAACGAGTAAAACCTAATTCATCATTCTTTGTGTAATTATCAGAAAGTCTCATCACCTAATGAGATGAAAAGAAATACCATGAAAGTATACTCGAGTAATCCTCACCAACATCGAACCTTTACACACCGCAATAAAAAGACACCAGAGACGATGCATCCAATGCACCATGTGGAATCAACACACATCTCAACAGCCACGCACGTATATATCCATACCCGAAACATAAAAATAAGTAAAACAACTCTATAGAATCCTAGTAAACCTAAATTTCAAAACAATTCCAAGTTTCTGCAGCCCATAGGCTCAAAGTACAACCATTTAGATCTATATCTGCCTTCTTAAATCTCCTCAGTTCAAATTCAAACTCAAACTTCTCCATCACAGCTCCAAGCGCGATAAAGCATTTTCTATATCCTCACTTGAGGCCTTAGATTTGGAAATGCTAGAACCAGCACCATGCGCCTCAATTCCCATTCCCATTTCAAATTTTCCAACTCCTGACCCCAACCCTGACGTAGTTTCGGATCCAGATCTCAAACTCTTCTCACTCCCCACTCCATTCCTCCCCTCACTCCATCTCACCGGCCACTTCTCCACCCCAATCTTCTTCTTCTCCAACACCTTATCCCACTCCTCGTTCTCCTCAATAACCTCACTATCTATCCCCCCATCCTTCGCTATCTCCAAAAACCTCCGCACCCCCATCTCACTCACAATGGTCTGATCCGGTATCCATCCCTCGACCAACCAATGACTATTCGTCACATAACTAATTCCATTTGGGTGCCGACCCCCTGGCCGATTTCTTATATACTCTTTGTTATAGCTATTCAGGATAGCATCCGTACAAGTTGCTTTGATACCTAGTCGTTTTAATTTATTAAGAGAAATGATGAAAATGGTGCAATCTTCATTCTCCGGATATTGATGCCAATTACAAGATGTTATGAGTTTGATGAGACGAGCAACAGATGTATGAACGTGAGATATAAGGGCTCGGTTCCTGGGTCTTATTACAATGAGCCTGAAAGGCTCTCCCATCAATTTGTTTTTCGCTCGGTTGATCATTTACCAGACTATCTTGCCAACCCGAACACCTGATTCCCATATCGTGAGAATAGGGAGATTTGGATTCCGAAGTGTGAGCGCGGTAGAGTAGAATATCGGGCTCTGGAGATGATGAGCAATATAATGGACGAGTGAGTAAAAGGCTGGCAAAGGGCTTCCATCTCCGCTTTTGCAACGTCGATTTCCCATTGTTTTAATAGGCTTTCTTGACGAGTTAGAATCGTGAGTTCGTTGGAGTAATCTTCTTGATCGGGAAATGTAATATCAGTGAGAGTAGTATTAACAGTAGAGGTAGTTGTGGTTGAGGTGTCGAAGATGATGCAGAAGTGGACATGGCGTTGCGAATGATAGGAATACCGGAGAGCTGGGAAATGAAATGTGAAGTCCATTTTCGGTAGAATTCGAGGGTTTGATAATGTGTGCGGAAGTTTTTGGACTAGATATCGAGGTGATTGGAAGAGGTGGAATCGCGAGTATAGTTTAGATCATAGCGATCGCGAGGGAGGAGAGGAGCCGGGGGAGTTGATGATGGTGGAGAATCCGTAAGTGTAGCGGCAAGGGCGGCGATATTCATATTCGTGGTTGTATTTGTGGTTAGGTGAGTTTGAGTCGAGTTGGGAGGAGATATAAGGGAAATAGGTTTTGAAGCAAACCCACATGATGGTGTAGGAGTGCTAGGAGCGATGGTAAAATTCGAAGCGTGGGTGCTATGTACAAAAGTGTCGCCGCTATTGCTATCGCCTCTACCAATAACAGTTGGTTCGGTAATAGTCTTATTGAATCGTGAATTTGTCGTCACATTTAACTGCACTTTTCTCAATATAAAGGAGATAAAAGGTAAAGGCTCTGATATTCATTATATATCTTAGCTCGGAGGTGGAGGACCTTGATATATCAACCCAAAAACCATAGGGACGAGTAACATCATTAAGCAACCACATAACCATTGCTAGACGTTTTTTTAAAAAAAAAGCTGCACGCTCTGTAGACACGGCTGATTGTAACCCTGAAGATGACTGACAGCCATATTGAACTACAATTAGGCGAACTGTCATACTCTCCATATTCTCCATATCAATAAGCGCCATTGAAAAGCCCCGGGTCTCTCAGTAGGTCGGCTATACAGATTAGACTGACCACAAAAAATCATCAGACGATACATCCCTCCAATATTAGCATCGTAAAGTGCGCAGCCACAAATTAATTGCAGGAGTTGTCCTATTTATCTATTTTCCTACAATAGTAGATATTTCTTAGTTAGATGTTTTGATTGAATAATATAAGACTTATTAGCTTCTGATATATTTTTGTAGAGAAAAAATGTTTTTGTCTATAAATAGATCCTATCATAAACTCGATATATTATTAATCAAAAACATCCATCTAACTAAGAAATATCTATCAACCTTACTACCGGTATACAAAAATAAATCAATAAAATAACTCCAACAATTATCTAACTTCTTTCTCAACAAACAATATAAAAATCTAAAACACAACGAACTCTCAATACCACCAGCAAAAGAAAATGCCAAATCACGAAAATCAACAAGATAGTACAAAATCCACCTAAAACCCAAAGAACCTTCAAAAACAGTATTTAACACCTTTATTTGAAATGGAATTAAAATACAATACAAACACCCACCAAGCACCCCTCCCACCCTCTACCCTCCACCCCCTCCCCCCCAAACCAATCTACAACAAATAATAATTCTCCCCTATCCCCTTCCATGAAATATTCATATTTTTATCCCTGGAAGTTCGAGTACTGTACTCGAGTACCGATCTTGGAAGATGGTAATGGTGATGATGAGTTTATGTGCAGAGAGTTCGTCACTTGACCAAAGAGCAAAATGATTTATTATGATTATGATGTGAAAGAAATCTATGTATGTCTTGGATTAGATTCGTATGTTGAAAAATCATGCGGTTGTTTTTATCTTTATCGAGTTTATGAGTTTATCCTGTCTACTGTGTATATCGCTCTAATGGCCCTGCGCCAACGCCAAAAGGTGCTCCTTTCTTTGATATCAAATGACTTTCATCCATACACCCAACAATCTACACCTTATAAATATCATCATCAAACCTCCCAAACCTATCTCTCCCTTCCGCCTCCCCATTAACCCACACACTAACACTCGTGCCCGGACATTTAAAAGTCCCCCATCCATCCCCCTCAATAACCACCTCTCCTTTTTCCCATCCCAAAACATCCGTCCATTTCTCCCCTGCATGTATTTCCCCAACATACATTCTCTTCTCTCCAGGCCCCGCATTACTCATCACCGTTGCACAGCCATCCGGACGATCCCACGTTCCGTATCGTACCCAGCCGATACAGGTGGGGTAGTCGAAATAATCTTTTTGGTCGCCGTAGGCGTAGAGTTTTCGTGCGAGAACGAGGTTTGGGAGGGCGCCGCCGCAGGACGGGGGGAAGGGCTGTTCGCCTTGGATGCCGTAGAGGTCGCCGTAGAAGAGGCAGGGGTAGCCGTCTACGCGGAGGAGGATGAGGGAGTAGGCGAGCGGTTTGAAGAAGGGTTCTATGGGGGCTTCGAGGGCTTGGTAGGGTTGGGTGTCGTGGTTCATTACTAGGGTCTGGGGTTGTTAGTTGAGTTTTGTTGACTTATGGAAAGGGATGGATGGGGGGTATGGAAGAAGAGATAATCAGGGGGAAAATAGAAAAGAAAAGAAGAACTTACAACCGCATTAACGGGCGCTGTTTGGACCAAGGTATTATCGAAAACAGTTCTCAAATCTCCTCCCTCTGTTTTGGATAACTTGCTAAAGTTATACACCAACGGCGCATCAAAAAGACTAAACTTCCTCCCCATCCGATCCAAATACTTATTCATATCATCCAAACTATCCTTCCAAAATTCTCCCACAAAAAACCATCCTTGTCCATATTTATCATTCATAAGCGTAATGAATTTCCTCAAGAAATCCTCACTGAAATGTTTAACCGCATCAAATCTCACACCTTTCAAAGTAATTTGATCACCGAGCCATCCTCCCCAATTCAGAACATCTTGTTCTACCTCTGGATGATTGTAATCTAAATCTGCAAACATGAGGTAATCATAATTACCCTTCTCTCCATCTACATCACCATCATCTGCCCAATCTTTTGTTTTATCTCCGAGGATTTTGTAGATTGCGGTTTTTTCGTTCTCGGCGTTGTAATCTGTACCGCTGAAATGATACCAGTGGTATTTTTGCTTGGAGTATTTATCACCACGACCAGGGAAGTCGAAACCGAGCCAAGCGTCGATTTGGTAGGGGTCAGAGATATTTTTTGTGCGGTCTTCTTCGTCGACTTCTTGGGCTTCACACTTTTCTTTGTGATCTGCTGCTGCTTTGTGATTGAGGACTTGAGGGAGGAGAGGATATTAGTATATTTGTATTTAAGAAGTTATTTTGAGGAGGAACCCACCAGCATCCCAATAAATTCCTACTCCAACTTCATTGGCTTTCTTTACCATTTTCACCAATTCTTCCTTGGTACCCCATTTTGTACCCTTTCCTCCCTTTTGGTCAAATTCTCCAAGATCGTAGAGATCGTATATATCATAACCATTTCCGGATTGAGAAGAAGCTTTACATCCGGGTGGGATCCACATATTGTCGATACCAATGGCCTTGAGAGATGGAATAGCATCGTGAAGTCTTTGCCAATGTTTATGATCGCCTGGAACATACCATTCGAAGGCTTGGAGCATGGTCATGTTTTCCGGAGTAGGTTTTCCTATGGATGTTAGATTAATTCCCTTGGATGTCTTGCTCTTGAATATCTTGATGGTTGAGTATTTACTTACTTTCTTCGTTGATATCCCCCATCTTGATGGATTTCTAGGATGGACTTTCCTGGAGTATGAGGATATCCAAAATGGTAAATTATATGTAGAACGAGTGTATAGTTATGTAGAATGAACAAGAAAAAAAAGATAGTACCCAGGGAAAGCAAGAGAATAAATAATGAACAAGAAATTCCATTTTTTGAAACGCGCATGCCCCTCCATTATTTACTTGGAAATAATTCACGCCGCCTCATTGTCAAATGCTAGAATATAGTCTAAAGGCAAATAAGCTTGGAAAATTTGGACCAACTTTCAATTTCTAGCATCTGGCCTTGGTTTTTGGAATGCATGAGGAGAAGATAAGACTAGTTGACCCCTGAATTAAAGGTATCATGACATCGTTGGGCGTGGTTTCTTAGATGAGGATGTTATTACTTGCATTGATTATAGGATGTTAGAATCTTAGAAATCTAGAACATGAAGGTTTTTAAATATTTCAAGATAAAGTATCGTGATAATATCGTGATAATATCGTGATAATATCGTGATAATATCGTGATATGCATGGAACCTCGACAAAATATCAACCTTTCGTTGTACGACATGGACGATGTAAGCAAGTCAGTTTATCCGGTAGGGTTGTACTCCTTTGTACGAGTAATGATAATTAATTATTTGCTACTCGAATATGTGCATTGTAGTACAATCAATCCTTGGAGTAATGGCAACGGCCTCGATTTTTATATCGAGTATTTGTGTTACAAAAGTTGAACTATGCTGAGTTTGGTGGAATATCTGTGGAATATCTGTGTCGGTCCAAGCAAGAAAGAAAACAAAGCTTCAAAGCTTCAATGCTTCAATGCTTCAATGATGGACATTTAGCAAGTCAATGAATGATCTCTACATTGCATATGGCTTGATAGATAAATGAAGTGTAATAGTTGCTGTGTTGTACCATAAGTTGCATCTTCTTTACAAAGTGGTCAATACAGAGTACATCGGTCACACCAATTGTCATTTTCTGGACGACGATGAGGGTAAATTGGAATTAGCTCTGGCTTCTTTCCATTCATCTTCTTCTCAACCATCTCTTGAAAATCCAATTCAAGGTCCACCTACCTCACCGGGACCAATGCAGGGCAACACTAACCCTACCACAATGATAACTCACCGACATTCTAATACTTTGGCTGAATAACCATTAAATCAGCTCGAAGGAGTCACTTATCCCTACCAGTATTGTAACAATTGATTTGTTCGTTATTGTGTTTCCCCAACTCATTCCACCTTTTTCGCATTTCTACCAGGATAAATTTGATCTTCCATTCATTCCCCCCTACAATATTTACATGGTTACTACGACAACCGACTCAATTCAACACTTTCTTTTCTTCAGTCAGTGTAACTTCATATTTCGACAACTGGCTTTTCTATTTTACTTGCATATTAACGACCTAATGATATTGTTCTCATTGCACTTTGGTTCCACCATCCATTTGATCCTCGTACTAATCATCAAGATTAAAAACGGGTTGCTGCATGAACCGTTCCGTCAATATTTACTTCCGATCTTCGCTACAAACGGATAGAGACGAAACTATTTCGAAAGTCGAGGTCAAATGTCACAATCAAATTCCCGTCGACAATCAGATTTTATCATTCATGAAGATTCCAATTGTATGAACGATATGGATGAAGATATAGATATCAAAAAAGTACGCGGGGAGAATGCGACAAGTGAGGAGAAAGACATCGGTGAAGTGATGTCTCAGTCGAAGGATCCACAAAGACGTGCAGAAGAGAGAATTGAGATGGAAGAGTCTGAGGTTGAAGGGGATTCTATATTGGATCAAGAGTTATCGGAGTTACAAGAAGGAGGTTCTATATTGGATCAAGAGTTATCGGAGTTACAAGAAGACGATTCAATACTCGAGGATACAAGATCGAAACACTACGAACACGATGATTGTGAAGATTGCAAACATGCGAGAGAGGAGAAGCGCAAACGAGCGATAGCAAGGAAATTGCAGATGCAAAAAATTGAAGCGGAGATCAAAGCTGCAGCAAGAAAGGTTGTGGAGAGTATTGAAGAGGACGATCCTGAGAGGAGTAGGGCTGCGAACGATCACAACGATTCAATTCTAGGTACACAAACAGATGGAGGCTACGAACCAGAAGATCATGATGATTCTCTTTTGAGTATGCGAACCGGTGGGGGCTACGAACGAAATTCATACGATGGGCAAGATGGAGCAGAATTGACATTTGATACCACAAAGGCTACATTAGAAGACGATGGAGAAACAGAGGACGAGGATAGTGTTCTCCACCACGACCTTTCCAGTACCGATGCCGAAACGGAACGTGGATATGCAGGAGGTGAAGACATAGAAAGTAGACATAGCAGCTCACATTATGGAGATGTCGAAGATGATGTTTTTAGTAATGGTTCTGGAGAAAGTCCTAGTTTCTCTGTGAATTCCGCAGACGAGGCACCTAACGGAATGAGTATGAGTAATCGAAGCTCATGGCAATCGAACCGACAGCTTGATTTGAGTACAGAAGCTCAACAATTGATTGAACTCAATTCACCAGTTGTTGGTGAAGAGGCTGCTACAGAGTCTGTCATCTCACAGATTCCTAGTGGCATTTCTCATATATCTGCACCGAGAGCAAGAGATTCATCATGTAGTCCTCGGAAAGTTCCACGACACCCTTTCCGTACACCCTCCGATATTCGTGCAATGCAAATGTATTCTCCAGCACCTTCACTCTTCTCTACCCCTCATTCATCCAAACGACAACAAAATTCTCGTCTCGGTACCCCAACTGGTTCTCAATACTCCAAAAGTCGTACACCAACTCGTTTCAAGAAGGATAGGGAAGAGTCTCCTCTCGTTCTTTTACATGTCACCGTCCTCCCACTTCAATGGCAATATTCCAAGGCTATTGTCGCTCCAGAATTGCCAGCAAATCTTTACAACATTCGTGAGGCATATTATCTTCTGCAAGAAAAACTCAGTGATACAATTCTTACACGTGGAATATTACTCCCTCATCCACAGGATAGTTATGAATGCCTCGAAGAGAGATTCCTCGATGCTTTAGAACTTCCCGTCCGTCCTCGGGCCAAAATCCTCCGGTGTGGTCATTATATTGGACCAAATACTACATCCTCGGATGATGATTCTGCAGACGAGAGAGATAGTGGATTTGGTAGTACAGGTCGATTTAAAAACAGGCCGGAGAAGGTTTGGTGCGACATATGTCGTCGAGATGTCAGATATGAGGATGATGATCAAGATGGAGATGATAAAAGATTTAATATCAAGATTTTTGCAAGTAATGGGTTAATGAGAGCAGGTGCTTGGGCGGCTGCATGGAGGGAGATGGAAAGAGTGGATGTGGAAATTGAACCATTTGTTCAACCATGGATGGTTGAGGATATGGAAGATCTTATTGAGAGGTTACGAGAAGCAGAAGAGAGGGGTCGAGAAGATGGTTTTGATCAATATTCTGATGATGATTCTTGTGGTGAAAGTCTAGGGTCTGAAGCTCAACGATTACATGAGCGAGATTTGGCTAAGGTTACTTTACGTCAGAAGAGGGGAGATGTTGAGTCTCGAAATGCTCGTGAAGAATGGCTCGTAGCTGCTGCGAAAGTTGCTGAAGAAGAGGCTGAGAGAATTGCTCGGGAAGATGAAGCATTACGACAGGAGGAAGAAGAGGCAGCTAGAGTCGAAGAGGAAGAAGTTAGGCAGCTTGAAGAGGAAGCCTTACGACTCCATGAAGAAGCGGAAGAGGCCCAAAAGTTCGCTGACCTCGAAGCCAAGCCCTCGAATGCTAATGAAGAAGACCAAACTGCCAAAGAACTAGAAGCAGAAGCGCAACAACTTCACGAAGAAGAGATGGCTGCCAACAAAGCATTGGAAGAAGAAGCACAACGTATTCATGAAGCAGAAGTCGCCGAACAGAAAGCTTTAGAAGAAGAAGCACAAAGAATTTTCGAGGCAGAATTGGCCGAACAGAAAGAAGTTGAGGAAGAAGCAAGGAAGATTTTGAAGGAAGAGGAAGTTTCGAGGAAAGCCAAGGAGGAAAAAAACTCCAAACGAAGATTCGAAGAACAAGAAAACTCGACCGAAGAAGCACGTCTAAAGGATATCTATAATAAAGCTTCTCCCCGGAACAAAGACTCCTCTACTACTTCGAGAACTCGTACACCTCCAGGCGATGAATCACTCAGCGAACTTTTGGTCGAAGCTGCAGGGGTAGTAATGCACGATCGGAAAAACATACTCATTATACTCCTCAGCGTAGCAGTTTTGTTCCTGGCACTTAAACCAAGTCACCCAAAAGAAATGGTAATGCCAAAATATGCACCAGATATTATCATCCAAAATCATAGGTATGAAGTTGGTCAAAGTGTGGACCAGAGAGGGTATGAACAGCTGAGACAAGCTGCTTCTGATGGGACGTTACGGATGAGGGAAATCGAAAGTTCGATGGGGTGGAAGGGTCAAGATGTTGTTATTACGAGCTCGGTGAAGACTCACACACCAGACGTGGTGCAGGCTGAGATTGCGGTTGAGAGGCAGAAACAGGTGGTTATGGAGATTGATGCACCTGATGTAGGTCCTGTTACTGAGAAAATGGAGAAAGTCTCTCAAATTGCCACCTTTGAAACGTCAGAAAACATGGAGACAGTGGCTGGAACACTTTCAATCTCGGGAACTGATATTGAGATGGATGATGTTGCCGCGAAGGATATTTCATCCTTTGAAACTCCATCGAATCCAAGTCGGAACACCGAAAATTTACCAGTGGCAGCAAGCGAATCTCAGTCTGAAAACTTAGAAACCGACTTAGAACTGGATACTCAATTGTGAGGAATTTCGGGTATGATATACGACAGAAAAAAAAGCAGGAAAACGGAAGATAATCACATCACAGCGAGATGATGAATTCGGATTCAGGTTTAAAGAGAACACAGAATATGACATGTTCGGTTTGGATATTGTATGCATTACTAGAGTATGTAGCGACTGAGCGACAAATGCGATGTTTGATGATATTTTAGTAGGTAATGTTGATTTTGTTGGCCTAGTGGGATTATGAATGGATAATGTTGTTTGGGTATGATTCTTACGCTCTTTTTTTGTTTGATGGATGAATGCGGGGTGGTTGGGTATTTGTTGGTGTTTTGAACTGGGTGAGGTGAGATGAGATGAGATGGAATGAGATGGAATGATATGAGAAGGGATGAAATGAAAGTGCTTATTTATGATGGAGATTGGATATGGGATACAGGGGTGTGTATGAAGAGGAAAGGAGAGGGGAGGAGGGGAGGTTGTATATATCATACCTAGTAGAAGATGGAAATAATTTTTTTTTATGCAAATACTCGATTTAGTAAGTTTATCTTGATGAACATCTGTCTCGTAGTGAAATCTAATTCTCCTCGTTGTATCGTCTCAAATCTACTAATGAATATTTGAATCCCGAGCCGAATAGGCAGGTAATCAAAACAATATAAAGATTCAGAAGAAAAGAAGAAAAAATATGGGATGGGATAGAATGGGATGAAATAATATAATTGATATCCATACATTCTTTCCCTCCAATTTCCAATTTCTAATTTTCTTAATCTATTTCCTTCTTTCCTCCCCTCTATTCCTTACTCAGTTATACTCCATAATAGTAGTCTCAAATACTGTATTATATTAATTAATATTATAATAGATTTATAAGATATTAATTAATTTAATTATTTCTTTTAATCTTTCTAAAGAAAAAGAAAAGAAAAGAAAGAAAGAAAAGAAAAGAAAAGAAAAGAAAAGAAAAGAAAAGAAAAGAAAAGAAAAGAAAAGAAAAGAAAGAAAAGAAAAGAAAAGAAAAGAAAAGAAAAGAAAAAACACACCCAGCCAGCCACCTCCCAAAACTCCATCACCCTCCTCTCCTCGATCAAATTCACTGGACTTATAAGTAAATCGATCGAATTTCCCTTTTGTACATTTGTAGATACGATAGTATAGTATTAAGTGTGGATTCGAGGACTGAGATTAGATTTTGAGTGGATGTGGGTAGGGTGATGGTTTTGGGGAGGGTGAGGTTTGGGTGCTGGTTTTGATGGTAGGAGGAGCGTGGGGGGAGAGTGTTGGGTTATTGTAGAGGGAAAGGGTGAGTTTGATAAATGGTGAATAATGAATGATGGATTTTGGGGGTGAGAGTTTGGGGATGGGAAGAAAACTTACATTACCGACGGTTTGATTGAATAATATAGTTGTATTTGAAATTTGTACAATAGCATCAACGATTTCTTAGCCATCGCAAAGGACTTTAGATATAAGGATTGGGATAGGAAAGATACTGAAACGCATTTTCAGATAGATTGGTTTTGTATGAGAAAGAGGAATTGAGTTTAAAGAAATATATATGTAAATAATTTTCGTATAACTTTTTGGTGATTGTCTATTTGTATATGCATCAGGAATCTCATTATATATATATATATATATATATCCTATATCGGATAAATTCATCAGTACTCTCTCTTTGTATGTATATCGAATAGCAACCAGCGAACCAGCCAGCCAGCCTACATCTACAGCTTTTAGGCATTTTAGACAAAGTGAAAATCCTTGAGATATTTCTATTATGTGCTCGTGTGCTCGTGTGCTCATCAAAAAACATCAATAATATGATGAGGGGTAGGTAGTAATCTTACAATGAACAGGGCCGATGACTACCTACTAGATAATCAGCCGCAGTACCCATATCCCAAAACCTATTCAGCACAAAAATTCGTCGCAATCTCTAACCATCTCAGACAGAAATTATTGCCGCTGGTATAGATCACCATGGAGTAAATGTGCCGGGTATGCTAGGGAATACATGTTTGCGGGGTAACTGGGGAAATCCCCGGTAGTATCCTTGTCTGCCGCGGTTAGGCTTTCGGGGATGGCATGTGAAGGGTTGGTGAAGTTGATACAATATACAGTATAATTTTCACTTAAATATTTTAATACAATAAAAAATCCAATGATTAAACCCTATTATAATATTAATCAATTTTTTTATAAAGATTATATATAATAAATTCCAAAAGTTTGAAAAATTTATCCATCGAATAATAATGATTTAAAATTGGAACTTTTATTTTTCTTGATTTTCCCCGCAAAAATTATCTTAAATTTATTTCATCAATTTTCTATCTTGATTATAAAATCTAGAAAAATCATAAAAATAAATTTCAAAATTTCAATTATTATTTCAGATGAAAATATTTGAAATTTTGAATTTGAAAGATATTTTATTATTAAAAAAAGTTTTAATGATTTATTGAAGTTAATGAGTTTTGGTGTAATAACCCCACTCAGCAAATAGCTGTGGTCTAGTACTGTAGGAAGTTTGTGGCGTATGTGTATTGTATTGATTGGTGGAATTAAAGGAGATGTTTCCAATAGTAGATCTCTGATCACTTGATTTCGCTTGTGCGATAATGTGAATAGAGAACTTGAGAAAATAGTACAGGTGGTGGGACATAGGATCTAGGCTGGGGGTCCCTTCAAGGCCGCTATTTGGTGGTGCACTTGCACTAATGCGTACTTTATCTGAAAGCAGAAAACTGAAACTATTCGCCGCTGCAAACCTAGATCCGTATCCGTTCAGGGCACTATCATATCATTAGGTTGGTGAAAAAGATGACTAGATCATGATCCAACCCATCTACATTGAGATTCATGTTGAATTGAACAGCAGGATAGACTGTAGGATGGAAGCAGCCTCAATGATGGTATGAGATGAATTCCACGAATACAGCGTAGAGCTAATAGCTCCCATTAGCATTTTCGCGTGATTTGCAACGACAGAACGCGATGGAAAGCTGGCAGGTACACAGCGGGTCACGTGTTCGAGACGTTTAAGTTAACCCCTCCCCGACTTTCGGCGAAGTTGTGATCCACGACGTTTGCTTTCTGTAGACGATTTGGAGATATTGTAGGCATCGGTTTACTAACGGGGCATGTTAAGGTAGTCTTCATATCCTTCACAGCACCCGCTGCTACCAACTTTGCCGGTACTACATTGGACGAAACCCATCACAAAACAGGAAGGAATTTTGCTTGGTGGGTTGTAATGCCCGCTACTTTCTCTTATGCTCCAATTCCCTACAAAGCAGTAGTGAAATTGTGGCTTCAAAGAATGCTCCAGTATGTGCAATTGAACTAGAGAGCCAGGAGTTTTAAGCGGCTAAAAATGGCTAGTTTGAAGCTATTCACTAATGTGATAATAATGCGATTCCCCGCCTGTGGTGAGCATTGCTCACATGTCGCGTGATGACCCTTGAAATGTTTTAATGTGGTTTAGACATTGAAGAGGCTTTACCCTCGTACGGAACCAATGCTTGTTCACCACATCACAATCTCTATTCAAGCTCTACCTCTACCACCGGTCCTTTATAAATCTTATGTCCATGAACGAAATAGAACACAACAGCAAAAATGCCCACCGTACCTGTCATCAAACAACTATAGTTCATACCCGCGGGGCTAGGATTAACTGTAATTGGGAAGAAGCTGAATATCAGGATGACCATGAGATAGATGCAGCCAAGAGCGTTGACTATGGTTCCGAAAGGTTCAGGAATTTTCCATGGTCCCCAGGATAATTCGCTATTCATGGTATTGGTGAGAGTCTTCCGAGTGGACGAGTACGGTTGAATAGTGCCGGTGAGTCTGCGATACAAAAGAAACCCATTGCCAATGAGATATGAAGTGTATAGTCCGTTTATCGACAATGAAACAACATCGTTGAAGGCCACAAGAGATCCAAGGCCAATGAGACTGAGGAGGATCGCAACAATCGCGGTGAATGCAATTGATAGCAAGGGAAGTGTTGTTCTTGGCTCGATCTGATTTCTAGTTAATTAATATCCTCGGTTGTAAAGAAGGGGCCAATTACCTTGCTTAGATATTGCCAGCCCGGAACACCTCTGTCTCGAGCGAAAGACCAGGTCATCCTTGAAGCAGTGGCGACAAAACTAATGGTGGCGCAAATGTTCATAAGAGAGACAATCGCAGCCATAGTCAAGGCTCCTGGCAAACTTCGCACCGCTTGTTGGAAAATTGCCATGAATGGATAGCCGGTCGGAGTTTGGAGGACCTCATCAATGTTGCCAAGGCAAAATAATGCCGCAAGGAGCATGCCAAATCCTAATGTGCCATTGAGAAGAATGCTAAAAACTATGGCTCGGGGAACATTGAGAGAGGGTTTACTGATCTCCTCGGACATCTAGAAAATTGATCAGTGCATATACCACATCGAAATTCGCAGCAGCGCAACATACATGAACCGCCCCATCAGCACCTGAAGTAAAGTCAGTATTATGGCCTTCGGAGTATGGTGAAACTGGATTTTACTCACCTAAGAGACTGAACACAGGGCCTATTATACCAACAAAGAACGAGAGGGTTTGAGTACTCCAGCCGCCTTCATTGAGGAACAACGTAAAAACATCCGAAGCAGTTCCGTGCGGTGCCCAGTATACCAATGGAATGAGAATAGCGAAGAATCCGACAGTGTGAACAATCAATATCACACTCTCTACCTTGGGTAGAAGAGCACTAATAAGGGTGTTCACAGCGATCGAGAAACCTATCATCGCCCAGTATAATAAAACTAATTGCCATCGTTGAGGGACGTATGCCGCGTTATTCATAACCATAAGTCCTTGAATGAGTGACGCAGAAAGATATCCACCGGAAGCGACGATTGCTTGCCATCCAACCATTGTGAGCCACCCTGTCAAAAAGTTAGTCCATCAAAGACCGTGCTGAACCGCAGTCTAAAACAACCTATTATGTAGCTGAAAAACTTCCGTGAATTATGCGGCGCCAGAATCGATACCCAATGATATTGACCGCCAGCCGTTGGAGCCCTATTGAGCACACAATTAGTAACTCCCATCTGCTCATTAGACGTACGCAACTACTTACATTGAAGACAACTCTGCCATTGTAGAAAAGGCAGCCAATGTACCTAACCAAACGATCAGATAGCCATAGACGGAGCCAGCAAGACCTCCGTTAGTGAAATTGATGGTGAAAAGACTGAATACCAGGAGTCAGCAAAATTATACAGAGCAAGGGGTTGGTGTATGACGCTCACAGAAGTACTCCTTCCCATGTTATCATGACAGTACAACTGAACCCGAGCATCGATAAGAACCCGAAGTTACGCTATAAGCAAATGCTATTTTCAGTACGAATCTAGTGTGAAACGTGGGGCTCAACACTTACCTTCAACACAGGTTTCTTCCCTAATCGTGTCAACTCCTCATTGTCGCGAGCATTATCGGAGTCTCGCGGCATTTCTGAGCCACCGATGGTTCTCAAGTCGACGGTTTCATTTTGTTTGACCATACTCCTGTCTGTGCTCTCAAGCATCGTAATCGAAAGGTAAATATTACAAAATTAAGACGCCGAAGTTGTTTTGGTCTGTTTTTGTTTTCTTTTTCTTCTTCTTTTTTTCAAAATCTATGCTTTGAGGTGGAAGTAAAGATCAAAATGATAGGAATTCGCTTCTGAAATGGAAGGAGAGAGGAACTCGGCTTAGGTAAGGTTAGAGTTGCATGGAAGAACATTTTTATTGATTTGGGGCATGTTCGAGATTTGTTCCGCAAATTGACCCTGTCGCGTCTTGCATATAAACCATGTTATCATAACACAGGGGTGACAATGTATTGTACCTGAATTTCATGCGGCGTGGAAGACACTTATACCAGATTATTGGTACCTATCCAAGTATAGCATAAACAGTACACCTCTAAAACGAATCAATTGTAAACCCCCCCTAGCAAACTCGGATAATCTTGGTCGTAGCATTTACCCATCCCTCAAAGTATCAAAGGAATTCTAAAAATCCAGCGGGTTGTAATACGAACCTCGCGGCACAGCAAAGCAGTAGTACATCTGTCTTAGAATTAGGGACCCCATATTTTGTTGGAAATCGAGATTGTGTAAATGAGACGACAAGAAGTTCCATGGCATTCATTGTTGTGTGTGGGATAACACCAGCCTTTCTGCCTACACAAAAGGATATCGCTATCTGCTCTGATATGTACAATATAGTGGCTGCCATAACCACGAGGTTTTCTAAGTGCATTCCACTTTTACTTTGGCTTTTGGTTCATACAGAATTATGGCAGACAATAGTACTGTTCCGTTGCCACCCTCTGCTCCATTAGACACTCCTACCGATCACCGCTCATTTTTGAACGTCATCAGCTGGCTGTTTGCGATAATATCATTCCTAGTGGTCGCTACTCGATGTGGTACTCGCTGGGCTGTCTCGCGCACATTTGGGCTCGATGACGCATTTATCATTGCATCTTTGGTAGGTTTGTGAAGCTTGAGTGGTTCAATCACTAACTCCAGCAACTAGTTATTGGCCATTGGTTCAATGGTAGCCGTTACTATTGGAATCAGAAGTGGCCTTGGTCTCCTGGATTGGGAGAGTGGATCCCAGAGCCAACTCGATGGGCTACAAAAGGTATGTCCCACAAGATAATCATCTCCGATGTACAATGCACTGATTCCTGGAAAGGCGGTTTACTCTTTCAACTTTCTGTTCATCCTCAGCCAATTCTTCTCGAAGCTATCCATTCTCGTTTTCATTCGATCTCTTACGCCAAACAGAACCCATCGAAACCTGGATACATTCTTCATCGTACTTACGGTCTGTTGGGGGATTACAGCCGGATTTGGTCTTATCTTTCAATGCGATACTCCTGAAGTCTGGAATTTCCTTCACGGCGAATGCATAAGCCGCCTTGCTTTTTATACCTATGTTGAAATCCTCAACATAATACTGGACTCAGTTCTCGTGCTGCTTCCTATAATGGTAGTGTGGAATCTCAAGCTTGCATTGAAACCAAAGCTAATGATAGTTTCATGCTTCATACCTAGGATATGGTAATTCTTCTTCTCTATTCCCTTTAGCAAGTCAGTAGTACTTACAAATCTACAGCGTTATTGCAGCACTTATTGTGCAGCTAGAAATTCTATACGATGAGTATCAGACGGGCGAGCCATTCGTTTCCTGGCTCTTCATACTGAGTACATTGCTGGCACAATGCCTAGGAATTGTATCGGCTTGTATCCTATACCTCAAGCCTTTCCTTCAGAGCTTGAATTCCGGCATGATTCGAAATGACGATTTACGTCGCAGGGGAGGGGAAACCAGTTTCGGCTCATCCTACAAGAGATATGCCTCCAAGACGAAAACCATCTCTAAAAAAAAGATATCGGGTTTGCTCAGCACCGTCACGGATAATTCCTTATCTGGCACGAATGCTAAAAATGAAACCTTCCCCTCAACCCTGCAGGGGATCCCTCTGAAAGATCATCCGATGAGAAACGATTTGGGGAATGATCACCAAGCTTCTGTTATTGCGGAAGCTGGGGTAAGTGAGTGGGAAGCAAGCAGTCAGTCGAGCCAGTCAAACATGATTCGTCACACAAGGACATTTTCCGCGACATCGACCCATACCGATGAACAGGTATGAAGGAAGAAGTGTATGGGCTTACTCGTGCTGCCGGAAAGTCTGTAACACTGCACTTATATGTGGGCCACTATTCTCCTTGTAGTTTACCATCTTGTGGTATGTGCTTAACAGTGGAGTTGTTGCAGACTTTCTGGCCGCACGAGTACTCCGTAGTTGGTGATCGAGGTTCAGGAGATCTACTCCGTACTGGGATCATATCATAGTTTATTAATTTCCATCTAGTCGCATATATAGGACCAACCAAATCACGGAATGCTACCAGGAGGTACCTGATGTCCATCCAATTACAATAGAGATCCAACATTTTCGTGTTTCAAATGTTTTTTGAATGTAATAATTTAAACTTCGGCTATATAACCTTAAATTGAAATCTAATCCCCATACGGAGATGTGTCTCCGGATTGGGTAATATGGCTTAGAATTACCAACTGTTGGTCTGACACCTTTAAATCCGACAATCTCTTTCCGTATAAATGTTCCGTCGCATTTATGCCCCAGCATTTCGAACAACAAAATTACATTGCTTGCAAAAAATTCGATATTGTCAGAATTAGTTTCAACTTCCTTTTGTACCTAGATTTAGTTCGAATAAACGAAAGTAGTTCTAATATCAATCAGCCTTATAATACTAATTTACACTAATCCCACTACTGCCCACCAACGATTTAAAATTGTGTGAAGTGTGAACCCACAAAAACTTCTGTGTTCCACGTCACGCTTGCAGAATTCAATATTGGTCTCGCAGCAAATAGCTAGGGTATACTCTTCTTTGCTGCATTTGGCATTCCAACATCACAGCTGGATGAAGATTCAAGAGAGGTCAATACAACAGCATAGCATTGCAACTATATCTCGTGACCCAAATCACGCACACCAGCCAATAAGGATCTGCAGCGGTGGGGTACTTTCACATGATCAAAGTCCTGTTTGGGAATGATACAAGGCCAATTCTAGAATCTTGTCTTGAAAGGTACAAGCGAGCACATCCGCGCCTTTCATGTATCGGGATTCAATAAAGACATGCACAACGTTAACCAGGAATTTAGTGGAGCGCAAGGAAGTCCTTACCGGTCCAGACTCCCACGGTGACAGCGACCACGTAAGACCAACCGTTGGATTACGATTCAAGAATACGGGTGTAATCAGGATAAATTGTCTACCAATGGCGCGTTCAGCAGCACTGATCTAACGAATCGTGAACCCGAGGCACCTAGGAAGCATGCGATATAGTAGATCTTTGTTGATCGTGGGGTTAGTCTGGTATAAGCAAATTACCCTTGGTGATTAAGGAGTAGCTAGGTCAGTGTTTTGGATATTTTCTTTTCTTCGGGAAAGTTGCTCTTCAGGGCATAGTAGCAACCAAATCAGACACGGCCCGGAGCAACCCGGCTTGATAAAAGCCAAGTCGCCCGTCTTTTCAGAGTTCCTGTGGAAATTCCGGGCCACTACCTCGACCCATTGAAGCGTTGATCTAATCACCGAGAGCAACAGTGACGAGTGTTATTATACACACTAGCACGTTAGTACCTGCTCAATGTGTCAAGCGTTGCATTAATACAAGGCACAATGTACTCGTGCTGCCAGAAAGTATAAAACCCCAACGGTAGAGAGTAATTGTTTTCATTGGTCAAACTACCCCATTTCCAGCGTTTTCCTCTCTTTCCTAACACCGATATAGCGTTCGGAGTTTTATACTTTCTGGCAGCACGAGTAATGCACATCACCTTTCCCGGTGAATCGTTAGCTTTATATCAAGTGGTAATGTGCTGCGAAAGATGAAGAAAGCTGTTGGAAATAATCTTCAATCAAATAGAAAAACCTGATAAACCTACCTAGGTGGGTAGCATGTATTCTGGGACCGAAAAAGTGGGGGGATTCAATATTGGATGCATGTAAGAACTGCTTCACACACTTATCTCTGCTCATTCAAGAATTCAAATCCTGACTAAATGTGATTGCAAAAGGCGCATGTATCTCGAAACCAGTAAACGATCGGTGCGGCCGATTGAAACTCGGATGTAAGCGGATACCATATCTATCTTTGCGATTCATTAGCTGAAAGAAAAGACGCTTACTGGCAGTTGGGGCAGGAAGAACTTGGACGCTGCTGCTCACAAGAGCGAGGATGGAAAGGATGGCGGTGAATTGGAATTGCATTTTGAGCTTTATCTTGTGTGGAGTGTGTTGGTGATCTTAATTTGGGCACGCTGGGGTGTTTGGGAATGATTCTGAACAAAACAGGAAGTTGATTGAAACTGTGTTGAAGATGTGGAGATTTGTGGTGAATTGAGCGCCTTTATGAATTACACATGAAGATGAACTTAAAAAAGTGAATACTTTGAAGTACGAGCTCTCTTCTACTAAACCATAGAACGACCCCAGTCTACCAGTCGCCGGTGATCATTTGAGACTATGTATCCATGTTCGTTGCTAATTCGTCGATCTGAGGATTCTGGATACTGTTCAGAATTCCATCGTATGGTGGTTATCCGATAGTTTGACTTGAGTCGTATTAATTGTCGTATTACTCGGATGGAAGACGCCAAAAAAACAACTTCATGATGTTGGAAATCCAAGAACAGTCATACGTCGAGCTCGCAAGCAGGTTTTAGCAATAAGAAACAAAATGGAGGGGGTTCTATCAAAAATTGCTTTCTGCGCCTAGACTGATTAGCTCTCTCCAGGTTACATCACCGGGCTAATTTCAATCCGAGTTGATCAAATTTTGGCATTTGTTGTCCATTACATATCAGGATAAAGGAAAAAAGCCCAACTCCAGGTACCCCTCATAAGGTTCCAACTTTTACACGCACAATATCGATACGTGGCATGATAAAGAAGTTTGGTATGCAATCGAACGGTACTTCCGAAGGCGCAACGCATTTTGGTTATTGCAGAAAACTTACCCACGTCTGGACAACCTGTAAGGTCAGTCTCCGAGTTGTTGACCTCAGGATCATCTTGACGGCGAAAAGGGATTCCCCACGGACGAGAAATTACATTAATATCCCACAATCCATTCAGAATCTGCAAGAAGGAATATGAAGCCGAGCATCTTAGCAAGTTACACACCTGATGAAGTTAATATACATCAAACTAACACTTGACAGACCATTGCATCGATGCAATTAGACAATCGCTTATCTTCTCTGGCAATACCGTTGTTTAAAGTTCTCAATGGGCGAGAAATGGTACTCAAAAGCCACGTACAAAGACCAACTCGGAACACATTTGTATGGATGTTGGAGCTTTGGAAACCTGGAACTTGGAAAGGGGGGTTGGATTTCCAGCGCTGATTGAGCTTGAATGGGGAAACTACAGTACATAATCGCAATGCAAGTAACCTTCAGCAGTGAAGTGTATTTGAGTCGTGATTTAAAAATGTTCGAGAACTTGCCAAATTTCCATAACCGCACTTTGTACATTGAGACTACTTGTGTCCTTATCTCCAAATAGCCAAGCTTTACCAGCAGTAGCTCAGACTTCGACATTCCTCGCTATTGACTTGATTGAACATCAAGTCTGTAAGGCTGCGGCACATGGTGTAGAGATTCTCACAGGAGCCCTAGTGCTGCGGCACATGGAGCAGGGATTCTCGCATGGGACTGTGAAAATTCACTGTCTTCTGGGTGGATTTAGACCGTAGGCTTACCTCAGCACGATTTTGATATACTGCATGGTTCATTGATCTTTCTTATTACTGCGTCTGTTAGGTGAATTTAGACGGTGAAGTTACCCCGCCTAATTTTAATATTCTGCATGATTCATTGACCTTCCTTGCTGCTATTGTACAATAATATACCGAAGAGGCATCATCCCCTCCACGATAGAAACGTACCAGCCTCCTGACCCCAGATACTTAAATAGCATAAGAATTTCCATTTGACTATTCCTGGCTGTCCAAGAATTTTATTACAGACAAAAATTCCCAAGCCATAATACATCAAACAGACACATACCAGTTTTACAATCCACCTGATCGGAAAGATGGCTTTGCAAATATCAGAGATAACCAACAAAGCCGACTTTGCGGAACTGGTAAAGGTCGAGCATAGAGCTTATGCATCACCATTCAACACTGTCTGGGAACTTCTCAAAGGTCCCAACGTTGAAGAGTGTGCTGAACGACAATGGGCTTGGCATATGGGCACTCCAAATAGCCACTGGCTCACGGTGAAGGATGGTGACAAGGCAATCAGTGGTGCTGAGTGGATTGTTCATGAAACAAATCCATTCCTGAAGCCGCAGCCTCCTGTGACTGCCACTTGGTGGCCAGAAGGTATAATCCATTCTTCCTTGATGAATCTCAAGAATTTCACGGATGCTGACCAGATATGTGAATGCAAATAGGCCCACTAAAGACAATTGCCGACCGCATACTCGGGGAATTCTTCAAGGGCCGCCCTCCGGTCATGAACCGACCACACTTGCGTAAGAAAACCTGCTGATCCGCCTCATTTATATAATATTCCCCCATGCGGACCGAGCTATTGCTAATTTGGTCCACCAACTCCGGTCCTAAACTACTGCTTTGTAGATCCCGAACATCGTCGTAGAGGAGCAGGTAGTTCGATGATGCAATGGGGTTGCAAGCTCGCCGATGAAATGGGACTCGAGGCATTTGTCGAATCAACCGATGATGGACGTGAGTTGTACAAAGCTCATGGGTTCGTCATTGTTCGTCCTTTCTTCCTTGATCTACCACTAGCCATAAAGGGAGACGAAGAGGAGTTCGCGAAGTTGAAGGAAGTCATTGCGCCCGAGCCATATCGCGTTTGGCTTATGTGGCGACCCAAGGGTGGTAAGTTTGAAGAGGGGAAGACTGTGTATTCGTGGGAGATGTAATGGTTAGCACATGCCAAAGACGTAGGGAGATAGTAGTAGTGGTGTAGTCCTATTTGACCATCTATTGACTAGACCAGTCGCAAGAAGTTACAAATATCAAGCAGTTGCCGTCGATATGTCTCTCGTGTTTGAATTAAATTGTGCAAATGTGCTGTTATGGCTAAACCGCGGATTTTAACACAGTCACGTGCAGCCATCAAGAGAGTTTTATATGAGCTCTCTGGTATTACAACCGCCAATAATTATCGAGATTCAGTCTGATCAAATTATTCCCCAAATCGAAGATGTTTTCAACCAGTTCCGCCTTTCAATGGCTTCACAGTGAGACAAAGCCAAAATACATGGCACCACCCTACCACACGCCTTTCCAAAAGTATGCATACCCATCCCCCGTTGTGTCATCTGAAGGAAACAACTCTTCACTCTACAATCTATTGACGCCTTCATTCTTTTCCATTTCCTCTTCATTCCCCTTCATTCAATGCTCGAGTCCAAGTCCGGCATCTTCTTCAATCACAGAAGATACAACTAAGTCTCAAGATAACTCAAGCAAGAATTGCTTTTTTGATATTACTGTTGATTCTGGTATTTTTTTTGCTCTCCTCAATGATTTTTAATCTTTGCTAACACAATTCCAAGCTCCCGCTGGCCGCATCACATTCAAACTCCATGATGATATCACTCCGCGCACAGCTCGCAATTTCCGGGAACTATGTACCGGTCAACATGGTTTTGGATATGCGGGAAGTCATTTTCATCGTATCATTCCACAATTCATGTTGCAAGGTGGAGACTTTACTCGAGGAAATGTAGTTACATATCTTACATAATGTATGGTCGGTGAGAAAATGCTGATACTGAACTAGGGAACGGGTGGAAAATCTATCTATGGTAATAAATTCCAGGACGAGAATTTTGTGCTCAAACATACCAAGCCTGGTCAATTGAGCATGGCGAATGCTGGAAGGAATACGTGAGTTCTTTTAGCCAAAATGTTTTGATGACCATGAGATGAGCGGTCATAATTGACATTTTTTATAGCAATGGTTCTCAATTCTTCATCACCACAATTTCCACTCCCTGGTTAGATGGTAAACATGTAGTTTTTGGCGAGGTGGTCGAGGGCATGGATCTTGTGAAGAAAATCGAGGGGCTTGGTACTCGTTCTGGTACACCCAAAGCTCGAGTTGCTATTGCTAAGTCGGGTGTTGTCGAGTAAGGAAGTGAAGACTCTGGACGCTTCATGTTTGTATGTTTAGTGGCTGCTCTGGAACATCGATCTATATGATCAAAAAATAATACTCTAGAAAAGAGATTCTAGATTTTCGACCACAAGGTAAATGAAACGAGAAATTTTGGAAACTCCAAATAATAAAAGGAAAAGGAATAGCATATCACTTCCGATAAATATATAACCAAAAACCTTAGCATTAGAGACAATATAAAAGGGTTCTAGATATCGTGTAAGAAGTCGAGATATTCAAGCTTTTTAGATTTGGATTTGATTATTTTAACAATATAAGGAGATTATCTATTCGATATAGTACACGAAGTGTAGTAGCGGAGTAGAAAAGGAAAGTGTAGGAATAATAAAAATCTCTTGGAAGACTGCGATATATGGTTTTTGAAGTATTCTAGATACTTCCTATCCATTTCTCAAATCTTTTAATATACAACACCTCCCAATTCCTCATTTCATACCATACAAGAACCTCTAACCCTCTACCTCGCTCTGTACAATAAATAGCTTCCAATTCTTCATTCCATAGGTACTGAACAATGAATACCCATCCTCCCAAACTCCCCACCCAATCATTAATACCTAATCATTCTCTAACTCTATCTTACACATGTAAGATCTTACAACTCACCCCCACTCCCCAAGTAATCCCGCACAATAAACACTCAATGCATCTCCAGACCCAACCCATCCAACATCCCACTCTGATCCTCCCACCCGGACGGACCCTGTCACATGCCCACACAACGAAATAATACACATGTAAGACCTATCTTACCAATTTAAATATATGTATACATAATATTGAAAAGAAAGATGTAACGAGAAGTTAAATTCAAAAAATACTAAAAGTGGGTATCATATATATAGGTTCCGAGTTAACGGTCACCCTCTTTCGTCATCTTCCGTGATATGTTCTTCCCTTTCATCTATATGTACAGAGGAAATTCCTCGCTTTACTACCTATGTATATTCATCTCTCACCCGCGCACAGCAACCTATCGACCAGCAATAGGCCCCCCATAAGCCCCACTAGCACTATTCATAAACCTAAATTCCCGCACTACCCTAATCGTGCCCTCTTCCACGTCTCCCTCCTCCCCATTTTCTCTCTCCTCCCCATTCCAATTCCAGCGATTATGATTCCCAGCCCCATAACCCGCCTGAACCGTCGTCCTCATATTACCTTTTTCTTTTTTCGGTACTAGATCCAAGCCATTCAATCCCTCTAGATGTAATACAGACAACGAGTTATTTTCCTTGAAACTTCCCCGCATATGCATATGCGTAGACGCATCTTCAATCCTCGCATCCTCACTTGGCGCTGGACTTCTCGTCCTTGTGCCAAATCTTCCTCGTGTAGGTTTGGGAACCATAATTGCTTCATCGTCATCCCATTCCCTAGGTCCTACTTCCTTGATTCGTGGAATGAGAGATTGTTTTCTTCCTCGCGATCTGGATCTGTCGTGATGAGCTTTCAGGTCATTAAATTCCAAATCTGCGCTATCGTTGAACGGCGAGGTCCCTCTATAAGAAGAGATTTTGGTAGATTGACTGCGAACTTGTTGGCTAAAGCGTTTGATGATGGGCGCGATAATGGGAAGGTTGGTGACGAGGACTGCGAGGAAGGATTCTCGGAGGGACCATTCGCCTGCGGGGGTGGTCGTGCCTAGGGCCTAGATGGGCTGGGTTAGTTCTTTGGACTGGTTTTAGATGTTCGACGTCATGGGAAGGGAAGATGGACAATTGGAATGGATTCTGAAGGGAATTGCGGGATGGAAATGGGCAATGGAAATGACATCATTACAAAGGAACCGGAACTTACAGTAAAGAGAGAAACACAGCGCAGAATTCCGAAGATGGTGACAAGAAATCCTCCACTGTAAAGTACTAGAAGGAAGATTTTCTGAAATGGTAGCATACCCTTTGTGCTAAGAATTGTCTGGATTCTGTTAGCCACGGTTTAGGATAAATGATTAGAGCGTTGGTTTTCTAAACGTACAGGAAGAGGTATGGCCATGATATAAATGTGTGTTACTGTATTAATAGACATAATGAAGGCCATTTGAAATGTAGAATCTCCAGGATAACAGAGATCTGTAATCTGGTATTAGAGTGGTTTCCAAATCGACTTGGCGTAGGTTACTCACTTCCTGGGTCTGGATAAATTTGCCATTGCTTTTTTAACGGCAGACATTTACACAATACTACTAGAATAGCTGATAGATAAGTAAATCCCAACACCACGTATCCTACTGTGATACGTCGCAATGATCTTTTCTCAGCAGCTGCACTACAGCTCGGTGTTAGTCATTATCCAATTTAAACATCAAGAACCAATCTTACATCAAACGAGCGTAATAGGTAATCCAACAAGCCTTCAATAACCACATCAATGAAACATAGGTTATCCAATCCCAAACGTGAGTTTTGGCTCCGTTAACTCGATAAAGCCATTCTAGAGAATTGGGGTCCAGAGTCTGGCGTTCTTTGTCGGTCATTCCACTATTCGAATAATTTAACCAGCGGGCTACGAGATAATATGATGAGGTTGCTTCAGCTGTGTATGCGAACTATCAATATAAATCAGAACCATATTCCAACATACTGCATCAAAGGGTGACGAACCAAAGCGCAGAACATTAGACCATCATCCAACTTTAGTTCTCTCCATCCTAATTTCAAAAGTCTTGCAGAAATTCGTATTGCGATAAAAATGACGGCTATGGCCCAACATGTCCATGCCTCGACGACGAGTTTTGAATTGCTCATATCATTCGGGCAGTCTCAGATCCAATGACCAGGTTTTCGCAAGCCTTCAATTTCGTAACACCAATACATTGAGAGTGGCACTGCCAAATTTTACCACGGATGAAGCATAAGGCAGTAATATATGTAACGAGAGAAAGGTATGTATGCTCGAAAGGTAAAAGAGTGTGGAGAGATGATCAAGAACGAGTGGAGAATAGGGTCAATGAAGTAAATGTAAATTCATGAAGACGCTAATTTTCCCATCCTTAAAGCAATATCAAAGGTAGATAATTGAAGGCTTCATGGTTTCCTGCAATTCCTTTTAAGAATTGCCACCATTTGACATGGCCATCGCTGGTTAATCTGAAAATTGCCCAACCTTGTATCTCCACGGATCGATAGATTTGGCGCCGATCAAGTCTGAGAATGGATCGCATAAATCAATTGGATTCGCTACAGATAGCCATAAGCAAACATCGTCTCATCGCCTCCCTTAGAACATTTAGGTGTCACTGGGTGTGTTTTGAATGTATCTTGGCTCGTGCTGACAAGATATGCCACATCCAGGGTATAATTTGTGGAGAGCTGTCATTTGTAGAAGCCCACTTAGATTTTTACATCTACCCATGAAATGGGAATAGCTTCAGATGAAATCATGAGCGCCCCACTTGTCATCGTCCGAAACCCGAGGCAATTCTCCCTGCCTAGCCTTTCGATGAAGATCAGATGGATGATTGGATCTACTTTGAGCCCTGGATGATGAGTTAAGACCAATCAACGAGCGGCAACACATGGAAGTTTTGAGAAACAGGTCAGAATCATAGAAGAACTGACTTTCACATCCTAACTTGGGACATTATGATTGCAGCTGAACAAAATGAATGACGATGTGTGAGAAAACAAGGGGCGTACCTTGAATTGAATTACTCCGTAGTATTCCAATTATTTGTCGATACGAATCATCTCTTGTCGTCCAACGCATCCAGTAACTGCCCTTGAAAGATACCATTGACAAATAATGGTGGATGTCAATTTATAATCATGGATTGTGAGGCCTCTGATATGTTGATAAGCCGATGGCCTGTCATGATCACATAACGAAGAACTACTTTCATAGGGCTCATAGAACCCATAGAGAGGATACCATCCCAGGGGATCCATCGTTCTTCGCAATACTAGCCTTATTCAGACAAATCCGATAAGCTGGAATCGACTTTGTTGCAACTCCTTTAATTCTGAGGGGCGTTGAAGACGAATTACTCAACGAATCAACCATCAGCGTCACTAGTGATTTTTGAGGATTTTATATTAAAGGTTGCTCATATGGTTAAGAGCTTGTGAAGTGAGGATCAATCAAAATCCAAAAGTAGACTTGTCCCGCAACTTTCATGGTTCAAACGGGTGTGCCGAGCCGCCCAAGAACCAACACACTGGGTTTGCCTTGTTCAATTTCTGTGCCGTGGTGGGTCTCTGAGGTATTCGGTATCCGCTTGATCCGATCATTAGAACTTAACATATTGATGGGAGAGTCAAAACCTCAAATAACTTCTCGTCAGGTCATTGATGAAACATGTAAAGATTTTTTCCATCTTTGACCACTAAGTTCCCAGCACGTGACCAGCACATGACCAACACATGACTTCAAACACTAAAATTTCTGTTGCATATCTGATTTGGTTAAGAACCACTTGGCTGAAAACCTCTTGGCCAAACAACACTTACGTCGACATGTCTCAGTCGCTGAACTACCTATGTAGTATTCGATGATTCACCAACACGAAGTAAAAGGAAGTCAAAACACCTCGTTGCCCGTCGCGCAAGAACGCAAAAGAACCATGAGGGTTTGGATCAGTATTATCATAGAGGATCAAAACCCAAAACACCAGCATGTTTTCCGCTCGGAACCTTATTCCTCAAGTGTGAGGGAATGCGCGGTGAGGAGCGAACCTTGACCTATCTATATACTCGGCCGCAAAGCACAGCGGTGA
The DNA here is from genome assembly GCA_014898415.1 of Stromatinia cepivora. NCBI lineage: Eukaryota > Fungi > Ascomycota > Leotiomycetes > Helotiales > Sclerotiniaceae > Stromatinia > Stromatinia cepivora. The sequence goes on along the minus strand of RCTD01000015.1, from coordinate 214,955 downwards.
AGATACAATCCATCTTATGTATACTTCGCCTCAATCATTTATCCATCTCAAACTTCATTTCTCGTCAAGAACTTCTTCATTTCTGTATTCAACGTCGCGCCGAGGTTTACCATTCCTTCAAAGTCCATAGATTTAACTTCGGTTTCTGTTTCATCATAAGCCTGGAAACGCTAGAAACCCTAGAAACCCTAGAATTTTCTAGCTTTGGCCTTGTGCCCCGTTCCGAAAAGACATCAGAAAAGAGCTTCATGACTCGAGTTTAGACACACGACTTTTGAGATAATTTTGCAGATGAAATTTTTTGTTTATACAGTTTTTTAAAAGGGGGTTTTTTTTTCTTGGGTGTAATTATTTTGGTGGTGTTGTTGTTTTTAATCTTTTTGAAATTATACTTTGAACCTACTTTGGATGTCTTTCGACTTGCAGGAATAGAAAGTTGCGTATATACGAGGAACATTTCCTATACGAATCATATCAACAAACAAAAAAATCCAGTCACAATGTCAGTCGCTACCTCAGAAACTCAGTCCTCATCCTCGCCTCCAGTCTCAGCCACCCCTCCCTTCCAATTTCATCAATTCTCGCTCCTCCCCCTCGAACTCCAGCGTAAAATCTGGCGTGCCCTATTCCCTCCTTCCCGCACCATATCCCTCTCCTACAATATCACCTCCTCGGAAGCCCTCTCTTCACCACCACCCATAACGCTCAGTATTTGCGCCGAATCACGTGCCGAAACCCTTCTCCTCTACACCCTAATATATCGATGCGAATTCTCCGGATCGCGTGGGAAAACAGGTGGGAATTGTGGTATTCTTCTCAGTAAAGCGATGAGACAACCAATTTGTATTGATCCCACCATCGATATCGTTGGGTTTTCCGCCAAGGATTTATGTGGGACGGAAAATGTAAAGGCGAGAAGGAGGTTTGTGGAGTGGATGCGATTTTTGGACGGAGTTGATGGGAGAATTTTAAGGAGGACGAGGGGAATAGAGTTAATGGGGCTGGATTGGGAAAATACTATGTATGTGCATCTCAAGTATCAGGAGGAGTTGAGATGTAAGCAGATGGGGGAGGAATATGAGGGACAGGGGGGAGTGGAGTGTTGGGAGGAGCTGAATTATGGGGCGTTGCTTCGGTTTGCAGCGTTGAAGGAAGTGAGGTGTAGATATAAGCATATGGAATATATGGGGAGTTTTGAGGAGCAGTTGAAGAAATTCTTGGGGTTTCATAGGGAGGTTTGGGGTGGGACGGTCCCGGCTGTTAAGCGTGTGATGTGAATGGCATTGGTGTAAGATGGAAGATGGGGTCTGATATAATTTATTGGAGTATAGCTGGATTTGGTTGGCAGGAAAATGAGGCGTTTCGGTTTGTTTCGTTTTGTTTTGCTTTACTTTGTGTTAGTCTCACGGTTTGGGAAATAGATATCATATTATTAGATGTAGAATATAGATTAGAATAATTAGATAGGCGATGTACAGATACATGTATCAATACATACTTCTCCCTTACAGAACTTTAGGAAATATTCATGAGCATTAACTTTATTGGCACGTCAAATACTTTAGTGTCATTTTCTTTGTACGAGATTTTGATATCGCGTACGTTGCACGAAATGGTTTCCTGTTTGTAAGTAATGCAACTAGATAAACTTCACTGTTACACATTGGTTACGCAGAGAATATTCTGGTTGTTGAGAAGCAATGGTGTTACAAGGCCAAAAAAGAAGAAGGGTTTGAGTAGCAAAACGTGCATTATCATTATTCATTTGCCTAAGTTCTCGTTATTCATCGACTCCATTACCCGCCATCATCCATCTCCATCATCCAATCATTCGTTATTCCATTCTCACATCGTCGTTCCCATGCATTGCCTTCATCATCGCCCTTCCCCTGCTGACCACCTCATCCCAATCTACAACCCACAAGCACTTGGATTAAGCTGAACATAAGAAGCATCGATTCTCCCCAACGCAACCGACTGACCACCAGTCAAAAGATCCATAGCCTTCTGACCAATATTGAATCCGGCCCCCGCATGATCAATCGCAAGCACATTGATACTTCTTCCTGCATAACTCAACTGATAACAACTTCCACAGCTGGCACTGTTCCATCCGCCAATAGTGGATGCACCACCAATGTTGGGGAAATTTCTCAAGGATCCTTGGGTGGTGTAGCCCTTGGTGAGGAGTCCGTTGCTGCCGTCCGAACAGGAGACAACGGCTAAGGAGCGGGATGCGTCGTCGTATCCGGTGTCGTAGGATACGGTGATGGCGAGGGCGCTGGTGGCCATGGTGAGGAGGGTGGTGATGGTCGGGAATTGCATTTTGATTGTTGTTTGGGTTTGGGTTTGGTAGTTGGTTGGTTTGTTTGTGAGGTATGAAGTTCTTGTAGATATCTGATGATACTTTGAAGTAGTGATGATACTATTCCTTCTCAGCACACATCAACCCTTATATACATTCTACCCCTCCTTCCGGCCCCATCTCTACCTACATCTTTGTCTCTCAATACTCGTGATAGCGGAGTCCACCAGCAGCTGCACAGTCAATTACGAGAAAACATCTAAAAACATCTCATCGCATATAAATCATCTGATGCAATGCGTAGTAAAAGTGCGGAGAAATAAGCATAAGGTTGAATCATGTACGGAGTAGAGATACTGCGCGCGATGCCAAGATACGAAGTACCCGCTTTGCTTGGTAGACACCGCTTTTATTCTCGTATTTACTCCATCGTCTGTGAGGGGAGCAGCATGTTATCGTCAATGAACTCAAACTCATCAAATCAATAGACTTACTTACATAAAGTAAGGTTAGGTCTGATTTGTTGTTACGACGAGACGAGTACGAGAAATAAGAAACCAGTACGGGATGTAACTATACGAGCTTGCTCAGCAACGTCGGATACGTCAGATGCATCAGATGCATCAAACGCATCATCATCTAAATATAGATCATAAATACCATGCACTAATAATCCAAATGCCGATCTCCTCGTATTCCAATAATCATTCCACAACTCCATAGATTCTTACACTCTTCCCAATGCTCACCAAGCTTAATTGCCTTTGATACCCGTCACACGGAGAATGATTTGATTCCGCTTTTTACGATGCCGAGTAACGACAGTGGTGTTATACTCCGTGTTGTGTGAGGAGTGGTGTGTTGTCAGATAAAGTGGTGAAGTGATGAACTGATTAAGTGGATAGATATGTAGTGGCACGAATGGCGTTGACGGTTACATTTGGTGGCTGGGGATTGAATTTCCCCGCAATTTTTGTGAGATGGAGTTGTTGGCGACAACAACAACACTATGGCAGTGAAAGAAAGCTACATTTAACATTTAAGTTAGTATTGGATATCGGGACTTCGATATCTGACCAGGATTTCGAGATCGAGTTTCAATGATCGGTTTGAGTCTTTCTTCAAGGCGATATTCGCAAATTTTGCTGTGCTTCACGATATCCGCTGCCAATACAAAATAGTCTGTATTTGGTATCTATATTTGGTTATCATTCAAGCTTTTCCTTCCTCTTGCTCCGCGGATTGATACGCACTTTTTCTCTTACCCGTATGGATTTCAATCACCAACGATTTCAATCATCAACAATAGGCTATTGACGGAATAACCGGTTATGCGATAGCTGGAATAACGGTGTACATGTAATCTCGGCATTATTAAGCAGATCAATGATGGATCTCTCTTAAATCATTTTTTCAACACAAGAAAGGGTTAGGGTTAACCCTAACCCGCACGACAAGGAATAGGTAGTGCATACAACCGCGTTTCAGGTCCTAACAACACGTTCTGCCCGCAATATATGTACAAAATTCATTGCTTCCAAGTTTGTTACGATACTCCAAGACTTGGGATGTATAGACAAGACCTTCGTTGTATAATTTTCGCAAGAATCCCCAGCAGATTGGAATTTGGAGTATATCGACCATGAAAAAAAAAGATGCTAGAGAGCTATCCTTGATATCTCCTCCGAACTCTTTCGAAAGGGTGTCATTCACATCATCCTAAGTATGAAGTATGGTGAATGAGGAGATGCGTGGTAATTAAACAAACACATGACAAGACATGGGTTGCGGAATGGCAAGACCGCAATTGCCAGGGCGACTGACCTGCTCTCGAATTGAATGTCCTTATTGAGCCTTCCAGGACAAGAACGTTGGCTTTCAATGCCGTGCTGTATGATTGTCCAAAAAAGTGCAGGCTGGAATCATAGCGCTCTCGAGACGTTTGCTAAAACCCGGTACCCCGTTAGAGCCTTCTCCTTTGCGAATAGGAGAACATGAGTCGTAAGCATAGCCGCGAGACATGCATCAGATTGAGTCGGCCATGATTTTAGCTGACTTTCAAAAAGAGAAGCGAGCCGGAAAAGCTACCCCACGGCTTCCATAACGATCGAAATGTGTCTCAAGAATTGTGACTTAGCAATTAAACTACTTTTCTGCGAGGATGGCAAGCGTCATGCTTGCTAAAGCTTGATTTCCTGTCATTTATTGGTCTTTCTAAGGTGTCGTGCCTTCTTCTTTCTCAATGTTCTTTGACGAATCTTGCGGAGCTTCCTCCTGCCTCGGACTAAAGGTCACAGAATCGCGAGATATCTCGCACTCGGAACATGTTTCTTTTGACTGAAAGGTGATTTCCTAACAATAGAAATTTGAAATTTCATTAGAATTTGCTTTCCAACAGATCTTGGTTCTAGAATTGCACCCAAGATTTCTTAGCTCAAGAATAAGCTTCATCCATATCAACTTTTGGTGAAGGCTCATTTTTAAGGAAGAGGAAAATAGCTAGGAATTCGCTTCTGACCCAAAAAGGACAATGCGGAAACTCGGTTTCTTGCTCCAGATAGTACGATATATTGAAATCTAACGTCGAAGCTTTGAGTGTCGTCATGAGAATGATTCTTAACCCCCTTTTACTCCTGCCTAATTAAGGTTCCCGTTATGATTCTAGGTGGACGAAAAGGTGCAAGGTGATGAGATGTCAGCCGAAAATTGAATCGAGGCCTTCGACATGAATCCGGGAACGGTACTGGATCCCCGTAGTAGAACCTGCATATGCTCATACATACCTCGAATCCACTTTCGGTGCCGTGGAATATCTTACGAATTCTCTCATTGATGTCAGATTCGGTGTAAAATTGACGAGAGAAATGAACCCCGCCACCCTTTGAAGCTTTTCTTCGGTGCCGTTGGCTACTACGATGTTCCCGCTCTGCTACGCTACCGCATAACCCTTCAATTTGGATAGGCTGGATTGAGATATTATGGATCTCTGGGCGTTAATGTTGAGCAGAGTTGAATTAACTACAGACGGGTATTGGGAAGAATTTCCGATGGAGTACATGACTTGTCCAACAGCATCATGTTTCTTCATAAGACCAATCTCAGTGGATTTACAAAACATTCAAGAAGCCCGCATAAACTTTGTAAGATGTAATTCCTTGTTAAAGGTCGACAAGACTTTGGATAAACATCCAATTCCTCCGTTCATAAACTTTTTCCCTTGGCTAGATTTATCAGCAGCTTTCTTGATAGCACTTGCATCAGAGACCTCCTTTTTGACCTTTCGATTAGCTCTACCGCCGTTCTTTCAACTACCACCCGACTCTTACTTCTTTACCCGTGGTTCCCCCTCCTCATAATAATTGACGAATGGAACCCTGGAAGCTAGATTTATACGTCCTATGCTCATCACGAGCGATGATCTTTGGTTTAAAAGCGTGCCACTCAATATTCTTTGTTTTCGGGAATAGCTGCTTCATTAACTCTTCTTGGAGGACAACTTAACTTCAACGTGGCGTCGATTTCAGCCTCGGGGTGGTGACGCTTCTGAGTACTATTGCTAGTACTTCAATGAGGCGGCTTCTGTAGTCCGATGGCTTCTGCAGGTAAGAGATAGCCGTATACCCTTCTTCCTCTTTTCTGGCTACCATAAACACGGTTACAAAACAGTCGGAATTTTGACATTGACTATGATTGAAAGCCGGAAGAGGTCAATCTTGAGCGTAAAGATGGAATGGATGGAAGACAATGGGTCGAAACATTAGATGGTGTCACAACAGATTTCAAACATGGACTTGATGGCTGACAATCGAGAGAAGAAGTTTGTGGTGTGGATGCGAAGTTTGATGGATGATGCTTCCACCATCCCCGGACTCCATCATCGTACTTTCGTAATAATTGATACCCTTTGTGACTCCAAGTGTCTGTGGAGGTTAGGCTGCGTATAAATTACCTGCAACCTATGAATACCCGCGAATAATCCGCTTTATAGATTATTCATTGAATAGTCTATCTATTCTACAAATTATTTGTTGAAGTTTTAAATAATCTGGTTTGCAAATAGATATTTATGAATTATTTATGGATTATTTGTAAATTAATAGATTATTTATAGATTTATAGATTATTTATATTTTATATATATTTATTATATAGAATTAATATAAAGATTAATATAAAACCTCTTATATAATAAATCATTATTTTTAATAATTATTTTTATTGAATTCTATTTTTGATTATTTTTTTTATGAATCATTTTATTATTTATATAATTTTTTTAAATTTTGTTATCTTTATTTAATTTATTTAGTATTTCGAAATTGGATTGAAAGTTTATAATCCTTTTTTTTAAAAAAAACAAATCATTTTCTATTGAAAAATATTGAAATATAAAGAATAAAGTTTTTAATATAATTGATGTTTAAAATATTTGAGATATAATTATATTAGATAAAGATTTAAAATATTATAAAATAGATGATGATTTAAAATGATAATATAATAATGATTGAGATTGTTAATGTTTTTTAATATATTTTTTGTTTTGTTTTGTTCTTTTTGGGATTCTTAATAAATTAAAATTTGTATTTGATAAATATTTAAAGTTTAATTTTAATTTTATTATTTTATTTCGATTTGTTTATTTTATTTTAATTTTTTATTTGAAAGTTTATTTGTTGTTAATATATCAATAAATTTCTCAATCAAAAGATGCTTTTTATCTATCTTATATTCTAAATTATATAAAAATAATATTAAATTATAAATTATATTATAATTCAAATATCTTTAATAAAAGTATCACGGGATAGTATGACTACAGAGCACTTTCAGGGATCGAGGAATAGGTGGTACACGTGATTGGTAGAGTAAAAGAATTGAATGATTTGCCCTTGATTATATGAATCAAGAGCTGTATATATAGAACAAATAAATGGTTATCTAGCCGATATACATCTTAATTAGACTAGATCTTTATTTATTAGTATATCAGGATCACTTTATCAAATTGGTAGATTGGTAAGGGCTAGTAGATCCTTCATTCCGATTGGAAAGCATACGCTTTGATCCTTCATAAGATACAGGGGATCACAGGGCTTTCCTTAACAATTATATTTAATATAATCAAATAATATAAATTCTATATCAATTCGAGATATACTTTGTAATATTATATTCAAAATTTCTATTATAAAATGATCTAAAATAGTTTAAGTAAAAAATAAAAAAGTAAAAAAATATTGTTAGAGATCTGGTAGTATATTTTTGATTAATATATCTTTTAATATAATTTTTAATTGATAAAAATCAATTGTTATATTATAAGAAATTTGTCGATATTAATAAATTATAAATCTTTTGATATTGAAATTATTATTTAATCGATTAGTAAAGAAGATATTGTATATTAAAAATAATGATTTCTGTATTCAAAGATCAGTTTTAAAGATTTTACAAAAGTTCGTTGAAATGGTTTTGATAATAGAATTTGAAAATTAATTTGTTCGTTTTTTATTTTTTTATTAATCTTTATATTAATTATTATCAAAAATGATAAATTTATATATTATATATATGAAACAAGTAATTATTCAATAAAAGAATATATTATTAATACAAAGATTATACAAATATATATTGGATTATTTATATATTGGGTAAATGAAATAATAATATATAAATATATAATATATAAATATTATATCAATTCAATTTAATGAATAAATGAAAATGTATAATTATTTATAAAATCTAATAGTGTAACGAACCCAACGAACGTTTAGAGATCAACCTTAAAATTAAAAGCTACAGAGCTAAAGAGAGAATACTACAAAGCTATATATATGATTGGCTTGAAGCTTAATATTATATTAATTTGATCAGATGTGATCATATATATCTCGTAATACTACCCCCCCTTTCTGAAGAGTTCACCTCGAATTCATTTAAAATGAATAATTTAAATACAAAATGATTATTAATCTTCTTTTGATAAAAATATTTAATATATAGATTACATTACAATCAATGAATACATATCCATTATACCATATACCTCCTCCAAACGATCTTCAAAATATCGGCTATTAATTATCTCTCCTAAATCCTCATCATCATTACTCTCAGATTTAGTAATCAATATAATAACCAAAATAGATTCTTATCGATCTCGGATTTTTTGATATAGATCTAATAGATAGATTTATATTCAATAAAAAATACTTCTATATTATATACATTTATTTTATTTACACAAAAGAATTCTTTCAGAAAAGGAAAATTCGAATATTTATATATAAAGTAAAATCAAAATATAATCGGGTTTGTCCGATTGGATATCAAAAAGGTTAAGGGTATTAATGATATTAAGATTGTTAACATTCATTGAATCATAATTCCGAAAATAGGATAGATTCTATAATATATATAGAGCTTTAGGTTTATTAAAGTAGAATAATATAAGGAATCTATTCGCTATACAAACAACTAATTGTTATATAATCTAAACAAAATCAGAATAGAAATAAAGAAAAGAAAGTTATTAAGAAAAACGATTTCTAAAAGTAATATTGAATTCATTACAAAAAATTGAGATCTTATTCGAATCAAGTTAATTCTGATCTTTAGCTTTATAAAGAGTTCTTTCGAATTTTATAATATAGGTATATAAAGAATCGGTTCTTTATTTGAAAATGAATAACTTGTTTTCAGCTTCTTGAACTTTATTCGGATTGTTGTAAATGTATATAAATTGATTTAGGATCGTTATATGATTTAAAGGAATATTTTGATTAAAAAAAGAAAGCTAAGGTAGTATTATAGTTTATATATAAAATTCGAGATTGAGATAAATATAATAAAATTAAATTGTAAAATCGTTGATCGTAACGCTGTCTATTTATAATTTCGTTCGAATCGAGGGAAACCAGATATCGAACTTTTGAGAACTACCATTGAATTTTTCAGGATCAGGAAGAAAGGGTTTCGGACGAGAAAGAGTATGAACAATAGAAATATATTCGAGAATCAAAGAATGTAAAAACGAGATTTCATTCCATTGATAAATCACTTCGTTATGAAATTCTGTAATCATAAAATTTATCGAATTATAATCCATAATTTAGAAATTAAAGATAAAAAAAAAGACAATACCTTTGAATAATATCAAGAAGATCTATATATAAACGAAAAAACAAAAGCGATATACTTAAACAAGAGTAAACGGAGTATACATAAACATATACAGATATTATTCCATTTTTTATCTAAAAGAACTTTTAATAATATAACAAACCCAACAAGCATTTAAAAATCAACCTTAGAATTAAAAGCTACAGAACTAAAAAAAGAATACTACAAAGCTATATATATGATCGGCTCGAAGCTTAGTACCGTACTAGCCCGATCGGACGCGATCACGTGTATCTCGTGACAAATAGATTATTTGTAGATTCTTTACAAATAATTTATAAATTATTTATCTATTTATGGATAATCTGTTAATCTATAGGTAAACGGATAATCTGTAAATTATTTGCAAATTATTTGCAGATAATCTGTTTATTCATAGATAAATAAATAATCTATAAATTATTTATTAGAATTAAGATTACTTATTATAAAACCATTTTAATTATCTTGACCATCCTGATTATCCTGATTATCCTAACCATTCTAATTATCCTAATTATTCTAATCATCCTGATCATCCTAATTATTCTGACTATTCTGATTATCTTAATCATTGATAAGAATAATAGGAGTAATAAAGAAAAACTAAATTTGATTTAGAATAAGGTTATATAATGAATATAAATTTATTTAATTATATCAAATCTATTATATTAGAATAAATTGATCCTTGATTAAAACTTATATAATCAATATTATTGTTATTTTTATATATTATTTATTAATATTATTTATATTTTATATATATTTATTATATAAAATTAATATAAAGATTAGTATAAAAATTATTTATATAAATAATCTGCAAATAATCTACAAATAATTTATAGATAATTTATAAATAACCTATAAATTATTTATCTATTTATGAATAATTTACTAATTCATGAATAGATAGATAATTTGTAAGTAAATGAATAATTTATAAATAATCCATAAATAATTTATAGATAATTCGTTGATATATATAAATAATCCGATCTATAAACAAATACTCAACAGATAATCTGTTAAAGTTATTATCCGCCCCGCGGGTACCCGTTGCGCAGCCTAATGGAGGTCGGGGAGAGATGTGTTCAAGTACTTCACTGATATCAGCTTGAGGAGCTGAGCTCAGCAATGAGTAAGTGGCTGTTGGTTATCTCTTGGAGGTTTGTTGGCATTACAATCGATACCAGCCGAATATTTGGGGTCCGTCTTTTTGGCAGAACCGATTATCTCACCATGGCTGTTGCAAATTTTTGCTGTGTGCTATTTCTCAGAGGAGAGGTAATTGCTGGGAAATCGTTGAAGCTCACTTGGGATCAGGCGGGCAAGGTATCCAAGCCATCGTATACCCTTCTGAGCTGAGTATCTGGCAGCAAGGTGGTCGTTAGGCAAACAAAATGGACCGAAACCGGGGTGGACGTCCGGGTTGTGGTTTGTGTGGAGCTTGACTCTCGTCGCGGGCTGGGCAACAGGAATATCGAGAGCCATAGTTTGGAGTGAACTTGTTACCGGCAGCTTGCAGGCAAATCCGGAGCGACGCGGAGTATCGTGTCTCAACTGCTTATTGTTGTTGTTGGAGTGAACGTGGTTTATACTTTGAGTCTAGCGATCGCCGGACGAAGCTTCTTATCTTTTGCCTCGGAGGCATCAAACTAGATGACGTCACAGTTTCGCGGTATGCATCCAAAAGAGCGAGTGCTCCCTCATGCTGTCCTTCGAATGTGAGTGCCTACTCCAAAGCTACCTCTAGACCTCTCTCAAAAAACTTTCTTCCTTACTTCGATCTTTTTGTCGCGTCTCGTGAGTTTCCTTGATAAGTGTATGAGTTTCGAAACGTGTGCAGCACAAACAAGATCTGCTTCCTCGTTAATTATCAGTCAGATAAAATCTCAAAAATAGGATTAACTCACGGCAGGCAATCACGGGTCTGCTGAAGAAGGCTCTGACGCTTCATTTCACCATCATGAAGATACGAACTGCATGCCGGGGCGGTTGGTGAAAGTTGCCTTTTATTGGTACTAATCTAACATACGAAAACTCATAAACTCTTCGCGGCTTCAGTGCTGAATGTCTAAACTCAATTGAGTGCTAGTATAGCACCAGTAGTACCACCAATTGTAGTCTCCTCCCATTGACACACCAGCCACCAGGTTCTATTCAGGTGTCCGAGGACGCCGGACAAACATATTCATTTGCAGCGGAATGACGGCGACCTATCTCCCACCTGGAGAAGTGTACTAGATTGGATGATAACCTCACAACTTGCAGTGTCTGTGGTCGACGAGGCTCTTACCGAGTAACCACTGTGGTCCTCCCTTGCAAGAGGGGAAGCGGGGTCGGAAATAGCGATTCCAAGACATATTCGTTGACCTCTGGGCCGAGACCGTCAACAAAGGTAGAAAGCCGTGATGCCGCCATGCATCACCTGAAACAAATGTTAGAAATGCTAAGGCTTGCAGGTATGAATACGGACTTACAGTTGTTCTGACATTGAGGCCAACATCAATATTGTTGATGTCGACATGATTATGGTGGCTAGCAGCAGGACTAGACGCCCGTTGGAGTCATCGGAAACTCCTTAAGCTTGGTTCTTTGACTCTCTGAGCTGCGAGCATATTTTGTCGACCACACCTAGGTGTCTACCCCACCGCCGCTAAAGTACGTAACATAGAGGTAATTTTAAAGCTCGCAGAAAATCGCATCGAGTTTTAAGACGCTTCGAAAGTCTGATTCGTAGTCGGTAGTAGAATACCGGAATATCAATGGCGATACGCTTGAAGGCGTATTCGAGGCGTTGAATATAGATATTCATAATCTTGGGAAGGAGATCGACGGCTGAGATGGTTTTGTTAGGATTTATTCTTGGACGTTCAATCAGATGGGACTTACCTCGCTTCGTGGAATCGGAGGTCTTCAACCTCTTGGGTTCCGATCTGAATGGTTGTTGCCATGCTAGATCGTTGGTTTGCTTTGGATTATCGAGTTGCTCTGCTCAGCAGCGGAGGGATCAGAGCGGGTGACGAGGACTGTCGCTCAGAGCTCTGTAGTCAACATTGTGCTGATAGAAATGCCACGATTTTACGTCAGAAGAAGCACATGATTGTAGTTGCCATATGTACTGATGTTATCGAGGCATCGAATTTGAACTTGAATTTGTTGGTGATGAAGATACCGTACTGCACAATGAATTAGTGGGCAGTAATAATATAGGGATCCAGAAAATAAGCCGGCAGCCATCAATTGAACCATTCCAAAGAAAGGGAAGGTAGCCATGTACTTACATTTGAGTTCTTGGCTACACAATGAGATGAGCTGAGGAACTTGGCTAGATCTCTCGATCTGCAAAATCAGGTGAGGAACTGGTTCCTTATTTTGATTTCTGCATTTTCACCAAATTTCACCTCAGAAAACACGAAGTAAAAACAAAATATGATTATGCAAAAGAAATTGTAAGTTGAAGCTTTTGATCAAGATTGTGGTGAAAATTTATCATCAAAGAATTATAGATATCTTTCAAAAATCTGAAACAAGAGAGGAGTTCTTTTCAAGGGATTACTTCGGATCTCGGATTTGATCCTATCAAATTTGAATTTTTAAATTATATCTTTAGAGTAGTTGTGTGACTTCTAACTTTGTCATTCATTATCTATGGAAGCGAGGGTTTCAATCTTTGTGGACCTAGATTCACTGTACCAGGTTTCAAGGCTCACTTATTATAGATGCTGATTACTCTCATTACCGTCAATGAATATGAGGACTGTATTACTGTATGAATTATACACAAAAGATATAATTATCTTCATTACAGTCAATGAACTTTTAGAAGCAGTCATTATCATATAGAGACAAAAAGAGACAAGGTTATGACTTTGGTTGTTCTTGTTTTACATATACAGATACATGGACTGAGCCTTGATCAAAACAAAAACATGGAGCTAGCATCATATTATCTATCTGTCTTAAGTAATCTAATACACATACTTCCCATAATGAAGAAATCAGTTATTGAAGATAGTCTGGGGGTCATTAGACTGTTCGAAAGATGTTTTCCTGTTTCCTGTGGAGCTAGTTATTAGCAAAGAAAGTAAAGATAGGTAGGTATAAGAAATATGCCAAGATGCCTTGAACACTAAACTGATGAGGAAGAAGAAACAAAGTTGAGCTAGAGTTAGATAAAGCAAGTCTAGAGGCTGGGGTGAAAATAACCTGATTCTATTGATTTAGGGTTAGACAAGGCTATGAATCCTTGATACTGACTTTGTAAGATCTTTTCTGGGAGTGTAAAATTAACGTTAATTGTGTTTGGTCTTAACTTGAATTCCTTTATGAAAATTCATCTCGGCTCCTCGGCATCTTGTGCTCATTATATTAAGACTTGATTTAGGTAATAAAAGGCAGAATGGCTTCGGATGATCGGTGAATTAATAATCTTGCTCTTTTTTGGAAGTTTGAAGATTATATTGACCTGAATATGGTGAATCTATATTCTCTTTCCCAGCTTCAATGCATCAGGTATTTTTGAGATTATCGCTGTGAACTGAGGTTTCTTGACAATGTGATCTAGATATTGGTTATGGCATTGTGTCCTTGAAGTGCAAAATTAGGTGTATATGGAAGACTCTGTTGATTTGATGCCATACACTCTGGATATGTACCTACATCAGGTATAGCTGGTGCAGATCAATGAAACCTCTCCACCTTATGCATCAATTACATCACAACTTCATGCACATGTTTGGTATTGCCATAGTCATTGAGGATATGAAGGTCACCAATCATGCCAGTCGATTACCAGGACACGAAGGTAATGAACAAATACTGAATCTTGCCAGTATAGATATCAAATAAAGTACATAAGGTCTGAAATATCCAGCAAAGTGTCGTACACATAGCCAACAAATTTTGAATGTGAACATGATGAAAAGAGTCTCAGTCAATAGTTTTTACACAAGATTCGAAACATAAAAGCATTCTTATATTATGATTCAGAGTTAGAATGAAATTTTTAACAAGCTATAAGGAGTTATATATAATGAGAAAATTTAATAAAATTTCTAATGATTAGAACCCTACCAAAACAATTGGGGTTATTAGCGGAGCGAAACAGATTACTATTATTCGTAAGAAACTATGAATCTTTTTATAATTGGTATACTTTATCAAGAAGCCAGAACTAGTATTTCTATTTCTATTTCTATTTCTATTTCTATTTCTATTTCTATTTCTATTTCTATTTCTATTTCTATTTCTATTTCTATTTCTATTTCTATTTCTATTTCTACGTGTACTTTTAAACTTATTGTATAATTAGAAGCTTTCAATTTGAGTCTAGAATGATATTCAAATTCAAAGATTTAAGATTCTCAAACTTCCAAATATTATAAAATTCTGGAATCTAAAAATGAAAAATAATTTTTGGAATCTTAAATATTGTCTAAGTTGTAGAATTTTAATTAAGAAGTTCAGAATAACATCTTAAAAATCCAAAAATCTTCTTTATAATTAGTGTTATTCTATAGAAAACTAGGAATAGTTTCTCCAAATATATATATTAGCTTTATGACATCTACTAGTAGGTTATTATGTGAGATATCTTAACACAATACCTACTTATAGTTCCTTGTATGATCTAATTCAATATATCTGAAGTTCCTACAATATCTAGTATATCCCATCTAATGTTTGTACAATTTGTCATTTCATTGGTTGCCCTCGGTATAATGGATAGTACAACACTTCAAGAGAATTAAACAGGTGAATAAACACTTCCCCGCACAACAACTTAAGAGTTCCTCTTTGATGAGATTTCTTTTAGATTTAAATTTATTCATCCCTATATCCAATGTCAAATGGGTTGTGGGAATCTTTTGACTTCTTCTCGACACCTCTCGACACAATTCAACCCTTTTTGTGCTCTTTCTCACACGTCCTGTCCCATTTTGATACATTTGGTGCTCTTTCCAATAACTTTTTATATCTTCTGGACTTTTTTCAAACCTTTTCTCCTTTTTGACCTTTTGTGTGTCTTTCTTACCGCATCACTTTGACACAATGAAGGCTTTTGCTAGTACCAAGGCAAAGAAGCCCAAGGCGCCTCAAACCGCAAAATATATTGTGCCAAAGTTTCCAGAAGAGGTCTTCTATCCTGAACACCTTCCTGCCCCTGGAGGAGTAGCACCACAGTTCCTCACTACCATGAACCCCTACCAACAATGGCCCGAGATATATGGCAAAGATGTTCCTCTGCCCATAGATGAGAGGAATTATTCTTCTTATCCTCCTGATAAGTTGAAGCTGGAGGATGGCAGATATGCACCTATTCATCGCTATTGTAGCAGAGAGAGAATGTGGAAACCGAGAGCCGAGTTTCCTCAACGACTAGGCCCAAATCCTCATGGTTTGTTAATTTGTAACGAAAACACCCGTCAAGAGACAACCTCTTGCCTCAAATGCTACATGCATGGGCAGAGAGCGTATGTTGCCAAATCTGCAAGAGCTCAAGAAGCCGCAGGGAAAGAGAGGGGTGACGCAGAGCAAGAAAGTAACGAGAAGGAGACGAGCTGCACGGACGAGGAAGAAAAATTTCCAATTTTCTCATTGAATAAGAAGATCCCGGAGTTCGAGAAACTAGAAGAGGAGGCAGCGAGGCTCAAACTGAGGATTTCCATACATGGAGAACTAAAGAACGAATGCAAGATTAAATTGAGGCAGGTTAGGGAGGAGATGACTCGTATCAAGGCAGCTGATGATGTGGACGACAGGAATGGTTTTAATGACCAGGAACGTGGGGACCACCAATACAGAGACTTTGAGAACGATGAGAAGGAGTACGAGCAGGCTTTACGAGCTGTAGTGGCGCAGAATCAACATGTGCTTCCCACCATTGAGAAGGATGAAAACGCACCACCCTCTGCCGACGCCGAATTCTACGATGACATCAACAGAGCGAGCAACCAGATGGTGAATGTCAGGGCATCATTCGATGATATGTATGATGCATCACCACCGCCACTCGATCATCCCATATTAGATGCAGATGGTGATGTAGCAAGTATGAATGATCAATTCGTGGAAAATCATAACGCAAATGGTATGAGTGACTGTTCCATGCAAGATCACAACGTAGATGACAATGGAAGTAGCACGGTCAACCATGCCTTCGAAATGGATAACGACAAGTCATCACCTAATATCGAAAACAGCAACCACGTCTCACCACTTGCTCCTCGAGCGAATATAAGAGCAGCCGTTACTCGCATCAATACCTTTCCCAAGAAGGACCGAACTGCAAGAACCCGAGCCGTTCGTTCTCAACACTACTATCCAGAAGTGAACTATCCTCCAATTCGCGCAAAGTCACCTCCCAAGCCGACAGCGCCTCTTGAAATTTATCAATTTTCTGCTCTCGCATCACAAGCCACCAGGCAATTCGACCCAAACCATCCTTATCGAAGTCCCCAAAATGACCAGACTGTCGCATCAACCGAACCTCTCCAATTTTGCCAAGATGGCCGCACCATAGAAATAGCCCTCCAATCTTTCATCGCAAGCCATCCTATTATCTCTGAAGGTTCCACTGCATCTACACAATTTGTACAATCCCCAATCCGTTCTTTGGATGAAGGAGGCGGCCGTATCGAAAATGGTGTTTTTTCTGCCTTGGAATCTTCACAGGCACGAGATTCTGCGCAAGTACAGGCACAGACACAGACACAGGCACAGGCACAGGCACAGGCACTTACACAAGCAGCTCTATTACTGACCAATACAAGAACTGGGGATCTGGAAGATGCACGCAGGATGTCAAAGTACTGAGGACAGGTTTGGTATGGAGTTAGAGCGGCTTTACAATGGGATACTATGGAGGCCCTCATTCCTTGACTCTTTTACGAATCTTGTTGATGATATTTTGGAATGGGGAGATCCAAAATCAAAAGATCTGAACATATAATACAAAGATAGCATAATCTTTTAATTATTTTCGATGATGTTTTTTCGCCAGAGATACAAAAATTGCAATAATCTTTACTTTGATTGAAATTGTAAAATACTCTTTGAATACTATCCATGATAAACTTTTAGGATGGATAACAAAATAGTAATAGATTCATGTATAATAGAATAATGGAATATCCTTTAAGTGTTTTTATAGTTTTGTAATGAAAATAAACTGAGATGAATTTTGAGCATAAGAGATTGCTTTTAATGTATAAGCGCTTTAATATCTACAGACAAATACTGTATGATAGCAAAGTTGATAAAGATTACAATGATTACGATGATATCATTCTGGAATAACGAAGGAAAGAACTCTTCATTCTATTCGAAACAGACTTGAAGGAAAATGAACTCGGTGGTAAAGTACGATACAATGAATAATATAATGAATAAAAGAATAAATGATACAAACAATAGATTTAATATTCAAAATTTACGAATCTCATTTTGCAATTATAGTATTCAAATAATATTAGCAAAAATCATTATATTCTTGTATGTTAACAAGTCATATTGAATGGGTGGAAAAGCCTTATTATTCTAAGGTTATCTAGTTAGAAGCTATTATATAGATTGTGTGATTTGGTAGAATTATGTACAGGCTAATCCCATTATAGTATAGTCCTATACTTAGATATACGGTATAATTCAAAATCCAATATTCCTTTAGGAGTGTAATGTATATAAAAGCAGAGAGGGTTAAACTATAAATATCATAATTGGTTTAAACCGAGCTGAGCAATGTTAGTCTGAAAATAGAAAGCTAATGGTGTTGAGTGATTATTCTTTTATTAAATCTTTTAAAACCCAAGATCTAACAAGATTTGAATAGAATAATTGTTTTATAATAGTATAATAATCTTTAAAAGATAATTAGTATTCTTTTTTTCATAATAAAAATTAAAGGAAATCTATCTCTTCTGCTTTCAATCCTCCAATTGTATTGGGTTAGAACTTTCAACCCTACATTGTAGTACAGATGCCTCTTTTTAATAGGACAATACATTCTATAGAGTTATATTTATAACTTTTTTTTTCATAACAAGAATATAATTAGCTATTAATCAAGATAATTGATAAATTATTAATTAGTAGTTTTTGCTTTAGGGAATTATTGTATTTATCGACCTTTAGTATTATATTTGTTTAGATATTAATGATCTTTATATATTAATTAATAAGCTGTTATCGGTTTCAGAAAGCTATGGTATCTGTCGATTTCTAGTATTACATTTGGCTAGGTATTTAGTGGTTTCTATATATTAGTTGGTAAGCTGCTACCGGTTTCAGAAAGTTATGGTATCTGTCGATCTTTAGTATTATATTTGGCTAGGTATCTAGTAGTCTTTATATATTATATAATGGAGTTTAATATTCCTTTTATTTGGATATGTGTTTTTCTATTATTAATATAGTCGTTTGCTTTTTTTAGTATATCGTTTTGTATATCTTCCGGTATACAGTCTCTTCCTCTGGTTCTATTTCCGGTTCTTTCTGTAATCGCCTCCGGTTCTATTTTCGGTTCCTTTATTAGGGATACTTTCCTTCTTCTTTACGATTGTTAGTGTAGTTATTGTTGTAAGCGTTGAATATGAAGATACAACAAAATAATACTGATTTGGGGATAAGAACAAAGTGGTATTGAGGTGATATGTAATAAGTAATATGTCAAAAGATGGTGAAGCTGGTGGCTGTAACTACAAAAAGAAGAACAAAAAGATATCGAAGATATTAACAATAATATAAAAGGGTGGTGGTCGGGGAAAGGGTTGGATGCTAATAGAGAATCCTTAAAAGGAATATAAAAAATATTCCTTCAAAATGGAAGCATTATTCCTCAAAATAAAAAATAGTAATATTTCCTTAATACAAATGTAATAAATTCCAAGGATATTATAGATATCGAATTCATTATTCTAAAGGTTCTAATTCAAGAATCAATTTCTGCAGACCCTAAATTTGTATTAGGAGCAAAATTTAAGACCATTTTAAATTTTGCTGATAAGTTTATTTCAATAAGATCAAAAAGCGAAGTAAATCTATAATCATTTAAGGTTGAATAAAAGGATACAATGGATCTTGAAGATGAATCTTCAAAGTATTTAAAACGAAAACAAATATGGGTTTCATAGTTCCTTCAAAAACTATACCAGAAATATAATCTCCAATATTTCTATTAGATTTTTTATAGGGAATTTATCAATTGTGTAAGGATCGAAGGTATTCGAGAAACGGGAATATTCGAGTTTTGTTTTGGAGAGGTTTCGAAAGGTTTATTTTGCTTTGTAGAGTGCTTATTTCTTATTGTTGTTATCGATATAAGGCAAAAAGATTTTTGAAAGAGAAAGGAGATATCGAGGGAATCGATTGATTCTCGAATTGTCGGAAGAAAAGGGTGTAAAAAGGTGGTATCTTTTGTCTAAGTAATTTCTAAAGCGGGCTTTTCTGTACTAACTGTGTTGTTGGGATTCAATTCTGTTAATATATTTAGTATAGCAGGTTTCCCTATTTGTCTACTGAGTAGTTTATGATCCTACTCGATTTTATTTTGTAAATATATTTAATATAGCAAGTTTCTCCGTTTGTTTGCTGTGCAAACTATTCTTTGTTTTGCTGGTTGTATTTAGTATAGCGGGCTTTCCCGTTTAGTTGTATCGATTTTGTTTGTTTATTTTGCTGGATCTGTCGAGGATTTGATTTTTCACTCTAGAAGATTAACCCTAAATTATATAATGATATGCAGAGCCCGGACTTATAATCTGTTAACAAGTTATATTGAGTAAATGGAAAAGCTTTATTATTCTAAGGTTATCTGACTAGAAGCTATTATACAGGTTGTGTGATTCAGTAGAATCATGTGCAGGTTAATCCCATTATAGTATAGTCCCATGCTTAGATATACGGTATGATCCAAAATCCAACATTGTATATTATTATATTTTCTTAATTTTTAATCCTTCAAGATTCAATAGATTATAACAATAATGTTTTTTATAAATCTTTTTTTTAAAGTTTTAGATCTTGTAAGAAAATTAGAATATCAAAGTCAATTCTAATATATAATTAATTCATAATTATATAATTATATAACTATATAACTATACAATCCCTCACAATTAAACACAAAAAAAAGAATTCTGTTTTTTCTTTTTAAATAATCAATCTTTTTTCATTAATCTTTTTATATATCAATTAAATATAATTTAAATTATTATTTATTTTATTAATTCTATTATTTAAAATTTCTATAATATAATCCAATCAATTCTTATTCCCATTTTTTCTTATAATATATTATTGAAATATGTTAACTTTTGGTGCAGGAAATAGTAGTATTGTTGACTATATAGATTGAACTAAGGATCTATAATTCTAATAGAAATAGAATTAAGATTATCCTTAAATATAATCTATATACCATTATAATCACATAACCTTAATTCTAATCCTATAATGACCTCATTTCCAATACTCCTTTATTAAGGATATTCTATTCGATTCTCCTAGATTATTAATCCTAACATTTTCTTGAATTTTTCGAAAGTAATCTTTATACAAAGCTTCATCATTTTATTAACAATTATATTGTATATATTGATATAACTAATAACAATTTTCTTTTTTTCTATCAAATCTTTAATAAAGTAATAATTAATATCTATATATTTAAATCATTTATACAAATATAGATTCTTGATTAAAGTTAAAGTGCCTTAATTATCATTAAGCATTTAAACCATATCTCTATTCTTTCCAATATAATTTGATTTGAATAGATCTTTGAGTATTTATATAATCCATTTTCTTTATTTGATAAACATTACCATTACAATATATTCTGATTCCATATTAAAGATAACTATAAACATTTATTTCTTACTAATCCATAATATAGAATCTCCATAGAATATTATAATTCCCTTTGAAACACTTTTCCGATCATATTTGTTATTAATCCAATCTGCATTTATATATACCTTTATTGTATTATCAAATATATTATATTCTTTACAAATATCAGATTATATTCCCTTTAACCCAAACCATAACTTTTGTTTGATTATTGATTGTAGATATTACATCAGATTCTTCAAAGCTATAATATAATATTTTACTGGTTTTGCTATAAATTATAAAAATCTTCCAATTGAGAATACTATATCTAATCGAATATATACTATTGAATGAATTATATTTCCTATTTATTATTGATATTAATTTATATCTATCAATTCATTATTATTAATTGTTAATCGAAAATAGGTATAATCCATTATTGATAATTTCTTGGCTTGATATTGTTTATATGTAATATTATATTTGATTAATATAACATCGAGATATTCTTTTTGATTTATAATTAATATATATTGGAAATGAGGCCATCATAGGATTAGAATTGAGGTCACGAGATCACAATGATGTACAGACTATATTTGGGGATAACCTTAATTCTACTTCTACTAGAATTATAGATCTTTAGTTTAATCTACATAGTTAACAATACTATTAGTTTCTATACTAAAAATTAATAAATTATGAGATCCGATTGTATAGTAGTGATTAAAAAGTAAAGCAAATCGAGAAAGGATTAGTATAATTAATAAAGATGAAATAAAATGAAAATTAAAGTTTTTATATAGTATTATTAAAATAGAATTAAAATATAATAATATAGTTTATAATTCATAACATTATAGATTAAAGTAGAGAGCAATCTGTATAATATCGATATAGAATTATAATAGAAGTGAAAAACAAGTTCGTATAGTTATCAAAAAATATATTATAATATGATTTTATGAATTTTCTTATTGTTTTATTTTTATATTTTTTTATTATTTTGAATCTATTTGTTGTATATTTTTTAAAATCGTTTTAAAAACCTAAAGATTATTTTTGATATTTATCAAACAACAAAATTTTTTTATAATATTGGAATCAAACAATCCTTCAAAATTCGATCAAAATAATTATAAATGATAGTTTAGATAAACGAAGATACAATTGAAAGGGAAAAGATAGTTTTATATAATTGATTAAATATTAGATGAATATATATAGATTGTAGGATTCAATATAGTATCTATTTACGAGATCAATGATTATATATATTATAATATCGAATTGAAATCGGAATATTTAAAGGATAAAGCGAATATATTATTATATATTTGTATAATATTTAATAATAATAATAAAATCTTTATTGATGAATATTCAATAGTATATATATTCTGAAGATACTTTAAATCGAAATATATCAGAATCAATATAATTATAATTAATATATATATAACGATAATCCAGAACTTCAAATTCCAATCCGATATCTATCCCGATATAATTATTATTGAAGTTTAAAATAAATTGAAAAAATATAAAAGGAAATTAAAGATTACAAACGAAAATTATCAATCAATATATCAAAATACTATCTTGCTTTTGATTTTAATATATAATCTTTCAATCGATTATCAAAAAGTAATAGATATATTGAATATTTAAATTAGTTTTAATATTGATAATAAAATCAAGTATTTATAAATTAAGGAATTTTGTTTTAAAGATGAATTAAAACAAATACAAATTGCAAAAAGATTTAGATATATTTTTCGATATCAAGAATCAGATTTCGAAATCCCAAACAATATTTATGATTTATATCAAAAAGAAAATCATTATATACAAAATTGTTTATATTTAATACAAATTAATAAACTCTTTTATAATTACTTTTATTATTAAAAAAAAAAGGGATCCCCAAATCCAAAAAAGATTTATTTCAACAAAAAAGATCAAATATACTCTATTAATAATATCTCTGAATCAAATTCCGATATTAAGGATATAATAAAGAAAGATTGCAATTTGATAAAGGAAATTATTAATAAGATTTTTTTTAATAAATAGTATATCGATATAAGTATTTTCTTATATATATTTGATTAATCTTTATTATTTAGATTAATATATTTTATTATTAAATAAAGGATAAAGATTAATAAAAGAATAATATATTATTGTTATTGGGGTTTAATGGATATAATATACAAAAACGATTTTAAGATATTATTTTCAAATATATTATATATATCAGGATTAGGAATAAATTTGTTATCAAGAAAAAGGATCTGTGAAATAAAACTATAAAAGGAATTCAATTCTCATTATATATATTTCAAAAAAAACAATAAGAAAGTTATTTATATTAAAATATAAAATAGAATATATATAGTTTTATATATAATCAAAGAATACAAAAATATAGTTTTCTATTTGAGTATATATCAAAATGATCAGGAAAAAGGCTTTTTTTTAAAGATAATCAATAATATCAAAAGTATCAATAATGAATTAACATTTTTAAAAAAAAAGAGATATCTATTATAATATCGAAGATTCAATTATTTAAATCCAGATAAAATCAAGAATTTATACAAGGTATCCAATATAACCAAGCCAATAAAGATCCCAATTGAATTAAATATCTACGAAGTATATATATTCAGCAAAATGACCAATCGTATTCCAAAACAATTGAATCTGTATAAATCAAAGAGATTCAAATTTATACATTTCGATATTACAGAATCATTCCCAAAATCGATTCAAAGGAATCGTTATTTTATATTAATTATCGATAATTATATAAAAGTAAATTGGATTATATTATTTAAATAAAAAGACAATATAATTCAAATATTAAAAACTTGGAAAAAGGAGATAGAATTGATTATTGAAGAAAAGATTATTATAATCAGAATTGATAATATACCGGAATTCTTACAAACTATTCATAAATAATTATTAAATATATAATCCGAAATTACGATAATTACTTTTTTATATCAAAACAGATCTACAAAACAAAATATAAAGATTACAAAAACAAATATAAAAACAATATTAAAAAAAACTAAATTATCATTAAAATTTTGAAACGAAATTATAAAGTATAATACTTATATTAAAAATCATATTAATATTGATCCTAATATAAATAAAATAAATCAATCTTTTATAAAAACTTTTACAAATATAATATTAAATATAAAGATATACAAAATCTAAAGAAACAAATATTATATTTATATCAATCCCAAAATTATTCCAAAAAAGCAAAAATATAACAAATTGCGGAATATTTCGAAAATTGATATATTCCTAAGATACTCAAAAATTACAAACAAATATATCAAAATGTATTCTTCAAAACTAGATTATATATTTCGATTAAACAAAATAATTATAAATGAATTTTATCAAAAAAAAGATTTGAATCTTAAATTAAGAAATTGTAAATCAAATCTATAAAGAACAAAGAATATAAAACTAAATCAAAGATCTTATAATAAATTAACAATAAACAAAGTATTTTCTTCATTTTCAATATTAAATACAATATCTATATTATCTTTATTCCAAATATTCTTTCCAACAAATATTATATCGAATTCAATAATTATATTAAATATCTCAATTATCGAATTGAAATTAAATAAATTAAATATATCAATATCAATATATAATGAAAATGAAAATAACAATATTCAAAAAACAAATTAAGCATCTTCTTCCAAAAATACTTCAAATATCGAATCCATCATTTCAAAAGTTCTAACCCAAAAATCAACTTCTGCAAACCCTGAATCTATATCAGAAACAAAATTTAAAATCATCTTAAATTTTATTAACAAACCTATTTCAATAAAATCAAAAAGCAAAATAAATCTATAATTATTTAAAACCAAACAAAAAAATACAATGAATTTTGAAAACGAATCTTCAAAATATTTAATACAAAAACAAAAAAAAGATATAGAATAAAATCCTGAAAAAAAATAGAAAAGTAAAATTATAAAGGTATTAATTACAATATCTATATAAATCAAAATTTAAGAAAATATAGAATATATTATAATTACAATCCCAATTATTTACAAAATAAATCTTTATATCAAAAACAAAATCATTTCAGATTTCATAATTTCATTAATAAATATAAACAATATAAAAGGTATAATATATCTAACCAAAGAAATTCTGAGAATCAAAATACCAAGAATTTATAAAAAAGCAATATCGGATCAAAAATACTTTGAAAAATAAAAGGAAATTATTTAAAAGGAAATCATATTTTTGATTCAAAATAATACTTGGAAAGAATATATATTCCCTAAAGGAAATAATCTGGTTTCAATGAAATAAGTATTTATAATTAAAATAAAGGATAACAAAATAGAATGATTCAAAATAAGATTAGTAATTCGAAGATTCAATCAAATACAAAGAAAAGATTACAATGAAATATTCATATTAATAATAAAATTAGATATATTCAGACTATTCCTAACTATTATTACAAAGGAAAATTTGAAATACTTATATTTCGATATCAAAAATACCTTTACTGAATTATATTTGAAGGAAAAGATTTATCTTGAATCACCTCAAAATATCAAAATCGAAAAAGGATATATATTACAAGCTCTATAAAGTTTATATAATTTAAAACAAATTAAAAAGGATTAAAGTTTATTATTAAAGAAAAAGCTTTTAGATATAGACTTTATACAAAATTTGATAGATCTATATTTATATATATTCAAAGACTATAATATAATATTATTAATATATATCGATGATATCTGTGACGCACAAGAGCCGTAGTAGAGCTGAATAAACAGGGTCAATTATGTTCTTTAGAATCTACAATTAAAGAACTATAGCTCATAAAGAACGACTAGATATATATATACAAATACCTATTTGTAAACTGCGAGATTGTGCATATACATTATTAGGGTTATTATTTTACTATATTAAATTATATGATTCGTAATGTATATATTATGAGAAAGTTGGGATATCAAGGCCTAACACATAGCTAGTTCGTAGTTATATAATCATATGACTCTTCGTAGTTAAATATAAAAAAGGGCTCTGCTCCTCTTTTCTTGAAAGAAATCAATCGTTTTTTCATTAGTCTTTTTGTATCCCATTTATATATAATTCAAATCATTATTTAAATCTATTAGTTTTACTATTTGAAGTCTTTACAATATAATCTGATCAATTTCAATTCCCATTTCCCTTTACAATATACTATCGGGACATATGTATCTCGATTTATCTTTTTCATAATAATGATCTATGCTGGATCGAATTGTACGATTTACATTGTACAAATATATTTGCAAGGAAATTATGATTGAAAAGAAAATAGAATTAACAATTTGTAGATAAAGGGATAGGATTGACCCTGAAAAGATAATTCTTTCAAAAATATAGGATTGTTAAATTTTGAATAAAAAAGTTTTGATTATCGAAGCTCCCTTACTCGTACTTATCCATTATATCGAAAACAAATCATTTTTCAGCAGAACTATTATTCTATTTTCTATTTTGAAAAAAACATATCGACGAAAATCCTATTCAGAGATACAATTAATAACGCTAAAAGTATATTAGAATTCTAAATATAATAAAATCTTTACTTGTAAACGAATTATTTATTTTTGCGAATAAGAAAACTCCAATTCCGAAGACGACCTTGATTGAATACAATCAATTATATTGAAGGACCTTGAATATTTTATATACTTTTAGAACTATTTGAATATTTAAATGTATATTGAAGTAATAGAAAGAATTGAATATAATATACTAAATTACTATCCTTGATATTGATAATCAAAAATTTAAGATATATTTTAAAAAACTTTTAGTTAAAGGGTTTGAGATTTATATGTTTTTTTGGAAGAAGGAAAACTTTGAAAAGGATTATATATATCTTTTCCTTTCTTTTGGAGATTTATCAAAAGAAAATTATAAATATTGAAAGCTATCGAGAATCAAATATTGAATTAGATTTTAATAAATCGGATACTTTTTAATCAAATCATAATAATATAATAAATAACTTTGATCTATTTACAAAATTGAGTTTTCTACAAAATATTTTTCAAGGATTAAAAAATAAAATTATTATTTCAATTATCAATTCTCTTAAATCTATTAAAGAATTTTTTATTAATAGTAATAAAAATCCTATTAAAAAAGAAAAAAAAACAAAGAAAATCAAGAAAGGAAAAGAAGTAAATTAATAATAACAAAATCTATCAAAAATTCCATTTGTTATTTATATTAAAGATTATATATATATATTCCTTATTATATTATATATTAGGAATATTACTACCCCTATTTTTAATGGGATCGATATATCTGACTTCCTTATAATTTGGAATACCTTATAAGTTGATTGTAGTATATCCGATAAGGAAATACGAATTTGATTTCCTTGGTACTGCAATTATACTATTACTATTCAAATCAAATTTATACTGGAATATAATTCTATTAAATATAATTGGAAAGGAAAATTGAGATCAATATTATTCCGATGTTTTTGTGATTATGATATCCAGCAAATAACAGATACCCGAGATTTTTTTAATTAATTTGTTGATAATTAATATAACAAGAATGAAGGAAATTATAATATAAATTCAACAATGATAAAGGATTATATTATTAAGTTCGTATTTTCAGCTATTCAATTTATTGATAATCATATAATTATCAAATTCGAAACTAGAAGGATATTCCTATATGGCCTGTATACCCAAATAAGAAAAAAGATTACTAAATAATTTAAAGTTGATTTTGATAATCCTGTTTTTATAAACTTCAAGAGAATAATGAACAAAATCTATAAATAATACTTTTCTAAAGATTCTATCGCCCGAATTTACAAAAAACCTAAATTTCATCAGATTATTGTTTCTCAGATTGTATATGAATATATGAAAACCCTATTTGTCTCCAATACCAATATAAAGTCTTATTCTTAAGGATAGAAAATAAAAGATATTATAAATGAAATCATTAACCTTTTGGATAAACTTAATATAAATCATCTAAAAGCAAAAATCAAAGATACAAAGGATTCGAAGTTATCCTTTTCGTTATTACAATATCAAATTATTTATTAAGAAAGTAATACAAGATATAATAATTATTCTATTCAAAATAAACAAAAGGGAATTCTTTTTGATATAAATGAAATTTATAAAAAGGATTATCTTTATTATTATTGTTTTAGAAGATTTCCTTATAATGATAATTATATTATAAAACAAAATTGCTTTAAAAAGATCGATAATATTAATACTGAATTATATCATTATAATGAATACAGAATCTTTATATTTGATCCCAAAAAACATTTTAATTTTTCTTTAATCTTCAGGCAAAAGGATTCTTTAAAAAGTTATCAGATTAAAATGCATATAAAAACTTATAGATTTAATTAATAAAAGAAATGACTAAAGAAATTTAATATTAAGGATAACTCATCAAATCTCGGAATCTCTAATATCGAAATCGTAAAAGATACATTTGTAAATAATGTTAATTATTGAAGAGGGGAAATTATCAATATTAATATAGTTATTCAGCTTAAAGAAACCTTAAGATTACAAAGCCGATCATTTAAAAAGTCCAAATCGATAGGATAAAATAGAATTGATAAATCCCAAAAATCGTTAAGTATTTTTCGAAAGATATTGCTTAGAATAATGGATCAAATTGAAAAAGAGAGATTAAAGAAAGAATTCTTCAATAAAGATGAAATTATAGATATTAACGAAAGCGAAGAAGATAAAGCAAAAGAATCTCAAGAAAAAAAGAACCTTCTTGAATCTGATAAGAATGGTATAATACAAAAGGATAGAACATCTAATTTTTATATTAGATTTTCAAGAATAAAAAAGCAAGTATTAATCATTACTTATATTATAGAATCCTTAATAGAAATCTTGGAATGGATTTATAGAATCGAAATCCCGATAATAATTGGGATTGTTCTTATATATATACCAAATCTTCTTAAACAAACTTTTAAGAAAGTATCAATTGTAGATATCGAAAAACAAAAAGAGCTTTTTAGAAATTCAGAAATTCCTATCGAAAAAGCTATAATAATCTTAATAACTATTAATTATTTAAACACTTCCTTTAATTATTAATCAAAAGAAATATATAATATATCTATTATTATTGTAACTCTTATAGATAAGAATATCAAGGTTAATGGTATTATCGATTCGGGATCGATAATCAATATAATGAACCTGAAAGTTGTAAGAGAATTGGGACTTACAATATATAAATATAAGGCGATAATGATCACCCCTAATGGGAATGCCATCATTTTGTATAAATTGATTAAAGATATGGAAATCAATTTTGAAGGAATTAAGAATATTATTGATATCTTTATCTTGAATAATATTAAGGATTTATTATTATTGGGGATATTATATCTATTTATAAAAAAGATCGATTTTGAATATAAAGGAGATAAATAGATTGTATAGATTATTGATGATAATAATATTAATAGAATTGATTGTTGAGTGATTAGATCAAAATGCAAAGCAAATATTATAAAGATTGGTCTTGAAAAGTTAGGAAAAGAATAGATGATACAAATCCTAGGAATTATATCGATGATCTTTTAAAAGTTTTAAATACTATTAAAAGTGAAAAGAAATTTGAAGAATTCGTTAAAAATCATTTTCTAGAACTTCTGATTGGTATTCTAAATTTTAAAACGGTTTTAAATTTTGTAGAGCTTAATATAAATACCATTCGAATTAATCTTGATTTTAATATCGAAGATATATTTGATAATATTGAAGATTCAGAATTAAAAGGATTTCAAGAATACTTTGTTGTTAATAATATTTATTTCGATTTGGAAGAATTTAAGATAGAAAACGATATCTGAAAAAAACTAATTAATATCAAATCCGAAATTCTCATTTTGATTAATAATATATATAAGAAAAAGAAGAACAAAATAAAACCCTTAAACGAAATAGAATATATCGATAAAAAGATCCCAAAAGGTAATCCTAATTGATTAGAATTGGAATATATAAAACATTTTAAATATCAATTATCAAATCCCTTTTCGAAGTATTTGATATCGCACTTCGATATTAGACTTGAAGGTTTTCGATTGATACAAGAACATTTAATATTATTAAATATTGAAGATATATTTTGAAAATATAAAAAGGAACTTTTCCTTATATTATTATAAAATCAAAAAGTAGTATTAGCTTTTGATTAAACGAAAGCCAGCAATATTAAATCTTTAATTGCTTTGCTATAGATTATCAAGATAATACTATATAAAGCCTAATAAATTCTTGGTTTCGTACCCCCTAAAGCTTTCTTATCAATAACTATCGAAATGATAAGAGACTATATCAAGCGAAATGTATTAAAGGAAGGAGAAGGATTGTATTGAAACCTTTGGTACTTAATTAAGAAGAGTGAGACTGATAAATATTGTATTATTGTTATAATAATAAAAGCAAATATTGTAACTTTACGAAATACAAATATACCTTCAAATTTAAAGGAATTTGTAGAATAAATAATTGAATATTCATTAATATTCTTGATTAATTTCTTTTTTAAATATGATCAAATATTTTTAAATAAGAAGAGTAAAGATATCATTATTATTATAACCCTTTTTGGTTTAATAAGATTCATTATTCTATTATAAAAAACTACTAATTCGATTGTTCAATTTGTAAGGATTATATTAAGGATACTATAAGATATCATGTTTAATATTACCATGCCTTACTTGGATGATATTGAAATTAAGGGTCCCAGAACTCGATACAATGAAACTAAAGTTGAATCTGGATTGAGGAAGTTCGTTATCGAGTACCTGAAAAACCTGAACATTACAATAGAACACATTGAATATACAGGATACACTATCGATATCAAATCCAAATGATATTATGATGGAATCCGAATTGTAGATTATTATACCAATTCTAAAAGAAGAAATCCCGATACAGCCAAAATCATCAAGATACTTGAATAACCATTTTACTCGAACAACCATAAAGTTAGAATATTCCTTAAAGTATATATCTTCTATCGATTTTGAATAAAAAATTTCGCCATTATTATAAAGCCTCTCTATATATTATTAAAGAAAAACATAGAATTCATTTGAACTATTAATTATGATACTATAATGATTTTGTTAAAAAACAAATTAATTTCGATCCCAATCCTTTTTCTATTGATTTATTTATTTGGAACCGGAACCATTATATTCATTATTGATATTAACTTAATAGAATAGGAAACTGTTTTAAATCAAATATACAATAATAAGCTTTGTATTATTACTAAATATAAGAATAATATATAAAATCATATTAAACAGAATTATAATATTATTAAAAAAGAATACAAAGGAATATTCAAAGCTCTACAAAAATACAAAAGAAATCTTTATAATGTTTATTTCCTTCTAAAAACTGATACAAATATATTTATAATTTAACTAAATAAAGTAAATACAAATCTATCTAATATTTTAATTATAAAATAGATTATTTGAATCAAACTTTTCGACTTTAATATCAAATATATTCCTGGAAACAAAAACACTATTGCAAATACCTTATCATAATGATCACGAATTGTCTTGGATAATATTGATAAGGAATATAAAGAAGATATTAATGATTCGATTATTGTAGATCTGAATTCATTATGAATAAATCTAATGATGAATATAAATGGTTCCAAAATTTTAAGATCGTTTCAAATTTTGAAAAACGGAAATGAAAGGATACAAATAATTGTTTAGTATATTATTATATTACAAAAACCTAAAAATATATTAATAAAGGATTAATAAGTTTTCAAAAAAAAACTCTTAATTTTTATATAAAGGATCACTATTTATTCAGAATCCAGGGAGATGGATTATTTTCTGTTTATATAATAATAGATGATAATCTAATCGAAAAGACAAAAATTATAGTTTGAATATATAAAGAATTGGGTTATAAAGGTTTAAAATCATTATATACTAAAATATATAATTATTATTGATGGAATAGGATATATAAGGATATAAAAAATTAAATGATTTCTTATTCTATTTGTTAATTTAGATTATTCAAACAAACAAATGAATCAATAATTGTTATTTAAATCTTAAATATTTAATATAAAGTTGATATAGATATTACAAAAATGCTTGACGATTATAGATTCAAATTTTTCGTTGTTCTATAAAAAAATCTGAATAATTGGGTAAAAGCTAAAACCTTATAGAATACTATTTCGGAAATGATTATTAAGTTCCTTTATAAAGTAATTTATCATTATAATCTTTTTGGAAAAGTTATTATGAATGAAGGGTTTGAAAATAAAGATATTATATTTGTTTATTGCGAAAAATATAGAATCGATAAAATCAAGATATTAGTTTATCATTTATAAATCAATGGAATAATAGAAAAAGGTTATTATTCTATCGCGGAAATACTTTCCTATTTGTTATAAAGAAGGTGTAAATGATCTGAATAATTGGAAATAATATTATTCGTTGATTGTATTTCAATTTATAAATTGATAAACAAAATATTATTTGAATTGATTTACAGGCGGAAAGCTATATTATCTTTTGAAATTATGTATATAATTTAAAGAATCTTTGATTAAGAAAGTATATAAATTCAGGAAGATTTATTAATTATTAAAATACAATAATTAAAAATGCTAGATGAAAATATTGAAGAAATAATCCTTTGTAAATAATATTATAAAGAAGATGGTAAACTTTGATATAATTTCGATTACAAAATATTGAATAAGAATATTCGAATTGGAGATATAATTCTATATTATAATCTCTAATCAAAAATCGATATATTTTGTAATACAAAATTTGTTTTCAAATGGTATAGATTTTATAAAATAACAAAGAAGTTGAAGGGTCTTTTTATATATACTTTTGAAGAAATAAATAATACTCCGTTTGATGAAATTTATATAGATATTTATTTTAAGAAATATATCTTATACTCAGATCTTTTTGTAAATAATAATTCTAAGGATTTGTATAAATAAATAAATCAAAAGAATTGAATTTTTAAATATCTATAGTTTTCCAAACAAAAGATAACAAACAATTAAGGATTATTCTTTGTCCAATTATAAAACGATATAGAATTAGAAGAAAAAGAATAAATATAATAAATATAATAAATCAAAAAAGAATTATTATTACAAGCTTTTGATCATCAATTAAAAAGTTCGACAAAAAAAGCTTTATAATCTTTAGGAGGAAAAAAGTATTTGAATCTTCTTTGAAAAAACTTATTTTACTATCAACCTCATTTTTGAATAACTTGTGAACAATTCCTAAACAATATTTGAATAATTCAATATTTTCTTTTTAAATCTATTTTCTCTAATAATTTAATTTGAAATTATCAATTCTTTATTTATATTTATTTTATTATTTACACAAACTTTTATTTAAGTTTTGATATAATATCTAAAGAAGAATCTAGTCAGGTTATAATTTCCTGCTTTATTGGTAATAATATCCCTTTTCTTATCCAATACAAGAATTATTCCTTTAATAGCGAAATCGAAGTATTTATATTCATTGAAACTCTTGAAATTAAAGAAAAATATAATACTTTTAAATAATGGTTTAATTACTCTATAAATATTACTGATTTTGTTAAAGATTTTGTAAATGAAATAAAAAATCGAATCGAAGATCAAAAGCTTTATAAAACAATTGATTTCTTTAAGATCGGTTATTTTGCTAAAAATAATAATACAATTAAATTTGTTGAATAACACTATAATAAAACCAGAGAAAATCTTAAAAATCTCGAAAGAATTTGGATAATTATCTAAGAAAAAACTTTTGTTTATTTTTAATCAGAAAATATAAGTTTAAATAATATTTTAATAAGAATGGATATAATTTATTGTATCTTTTGTTTTAATCTTCAAATCTTTATAAAGTTTCTGAACAGATATATAGCTGAATACCTTATACAAAAAAAAGACAAAGAAGCCAAAAAGTATGGTTTTATAGATTTCTATATTATATATAAATTTATTATAAAAGTTAATATAAAGAACAAAAAAGATTAAATATCTTTCTTTTACAATTTTGTATAGAATCCTGTCCTTAAAATTTGTAAATTTATTTTTGATAATTTCGGATTTCTGAAAGAATATTATGAAAGCAAAAACCCTTTTAAAATTCAACAAAGGGATAAGTCTATCCGCGAAATAATTATTACAGAAATTGCCCCGGTATCCTTCAATAATAATAATAATAAAAAGGAATCTAATATTAAAGAACAATTGAAAGTAGTTATTATATCAGATACCCCTTATATACACCGACTTCTTTATTTTCAAGTGATTGTACCAATTTCGGAATTTGCAATTGCAAATATCGACAAATAGGAAAAGAAAGATTATCATTTTGACCTTTCGAAAAAAGCCTCTTCTTATCTATCCATTCTGAACAGATTTATATTTTATTATTGTATAATTGATTACAATATTGAATTTGTTTCAAACAATGACGATTCAGTTTTCGACAATTTTAAAATAATCTTAAATTCTTTATAAAAGCTGAAAAACTGCTTTTGTGATTTAGATTATCAATTTAAAAAGGGATAATATTTTTTGATAGATAATAAATATATTACTGATCAAATAGGATGGAGAATTATTATATTATTGGGAAAACAAATCATTATGGATATTCTATATATATATTATTTGTATATTTTAATAAAACTCTTCGATCTAAAATCGAAGTATATTTCGGTTAAGGAATTATAAAACAAATTAATTATTATTATTAAAAACTGAAAACATATTAATGAAATGAAATTGATAAAGGTATTCTACTTTTGGTTCTATTTGTATCAATCCTTAACTCTAAAATGATCAAAACAAATCTTCAATTCTAATTGATTCGGTTCAATAAAAAACTTCTATTTCCTTGATTTTAATAAAGCTTTCAAAAATAATCTTCTTTTATTAGGATTATCAAACAAAGAATCCTTTAAAAACCAATTTACCTTGTATATCCCTTTATTTCAATATATTTTCGAATAAAAAAATAAATTCGATTTACAAAATATTTACAAAGATATTCTCGCTATTTATAAATAATATTTCTGTAGAGTTTTTAAAAAAAATTTATTCCCGAATTATTACTTTTTGATTATTCAATTTCTTTTAAGATACAATCCTACTTTGTAGTATACCGTTATCTATATTCAGGAAAATAAAGAGTTCCGTTTTATATTAATACCTTTACCTATATTACATTTTCCTGATTATAATAAAAAGTTTAACTTTTGTTATTCCTTTTCTGACTTTTTCCATTTAATTTTCAAGGGTAAACAAGAAAAAGCTTCAAAAAGAATGATTATTATGATCAACTTTTCTAAACTAAAAGAATCAATTAAAAGCTCCTATAAAAAGCATCAAATCCTTATTCCTTATAAATTAAATAACAACGACAATTTAATTCGGGAATTCCTAAAAAAGCATTCTTTCATTCGTCAATTATAGTATAATCTTGATTAAACAATAAAAAGAAAAGCTTTCCAGAAAATCGAATAAAAGAATCAGTTTCATTGAAGGATTCTAGTTAGATCTGAATCCCGAGTAATTGTAATTCGACTAAATACCATTTTGAGATATACCGGCTCTTCTGGATCCTATAAATCGACTTTGGTATTGATCTCCTATTTAATTATAACTTTGAACAAAAAAAATATAGAGAATAATAACTCCTACAAAAACCTTCAAAGATTTCTCTAAAATCAGATTGTCCCTTTTAAATTAAACAAATTTAATAAAGAAAATCTTTATATCCCCTAATTCTTTTCTTTTAATATCAATTTTGTTCTATAAGATCATCTTTTTATAATCCTTTTAAAATACTTATCTTGGAATTCTAATATTGTAAAAAGAATAATAAACAGATTGCTCGAAATCAATGATAATGAATTCGAATTCTAATATAAACAATAATATAATCTTGCAATAACGGATCTAATTATCCAATTTGAAATATTCCAAAATAAAGAAAAATAATGAAAAGATCGATCATTATTTATAGATTATAATATACCTTTATAAAAGTAAAAAGCTCTTTATAATAAGGATCTCGAAGATAATGAATTCCTTGACAAAGAAAATACTAGCAATTGAAAGATCGTGAATCTAATTGATAAAGAATCTCTTATTGAGAAATCTCAATCTATATTAAAGAAGTTTATTGAAAAGGAAAAAGAAATCGCAAAGCGAAAACCAATTTAGAATCAATCTGTAATACTATCCAATCCATCCCCAATTGAACCTTCTGGAATACAAGATACTATTTTAATCCCTGATTCAGATTATAAATTAAATAAAGAATAGATGAATTATTCTTCAATAAAGAAATCTTCTATAAAATCTAATAATAAAAGAAAGGATTACCCCTTCAATACTGAACAAAAATCTATAATACCAAAAGTCCCTATTTGTTATTCAAATTGTATTCAAGAATTATCAAAAAATCTGATTATAAGTACAAAGTCTATTACAAAACGTTCGATTAAATATTCAAGAAAAACCGGAAATGAAAAGAACAATAAGAATATTTCTCAGGAATTTGAAATTCTTATCGAATTTGGTAAAGAAATAATAGAAGCAAATTTGAATCAATAAGAATCTAAAGTATATTGTTTTTTTAAAACAATCTTAAAAATTACTCATTGCTTTAATTTACTAATACTCTAATTAGCTTTCTTTAATCTAATTATCTTTTAATCTTTTTGATTTTTATCTTTTGTAATTGTTCTAAGGTTAAATAGAATATATATTCCGGGAAGGAAAAGGATATAAGAAAATTGAAATATCAAAATCTAATATATAATTAGTTCGTAGTTATATAATCATATAACTCTTCGTAATTAAATATAAGAGAAAGCTCTACTCCCTTCTCCTTGAAAGAAATCAATCGTTTTTCTATTAGTCTTTTTGTACCTTATTTGTGTACAACCCAAACCATTATCTAAACCTATTAGTTTTACTACTTGAAACCTTTACAATATAATCTGATCAATTCCAATTCCTATTTCCCCTTGTAGCGTGCTATTGGGATGCACGTATCTCGACCTACCTCTTTCACAATATATAGATAATTAGTTTATAAATTGATATAGGAGATAAAAGGTATTATATAATTAATCTCCTATAATTCACAATTCGTAATACTACCCTCCCCTTTGGAAAAACTTGCCCTCAAGTATTTCACTCTTTTGTTCTATTACTATTTCATCGGAAATTAGGTTTTGTAAAGGTTTATGAACTCTAAATCAATTAGATTGATCATTTTGGTTGATTTAGTCAATTTACTGGAAATTGATCAAATTAACCAAAATTATCGATCAAATTGACCAAAATAACGAATGAATTGATCAAATCGATCAAATCGTTCATCAATTGATTAAATTAACATTGATTTGTATTCTTCTTGATTTGGGGAACCTCTGAAAGGAAAAAGTTTCAATAAAAAAGAGAAGGAGGTTGAATTATGGTATAATAATAATGAATGGTTAATATGGTCAATTCCGAAATCGACCAAATTAATCGACCAAATTGACCAAAATTATCGACCAAATTGAACGAAATCGACAAAGGTGACATTACATTTCATTCTTACCATATTCAAGCTTCCCTTTGCATGATTTTTGAAATGATCATAGGCATAAGTTTTTTGAAATATATTACCTTCGTATTTTCTTGGTGGTGATAGTTTGTCTATTATATGGAGCTCAGGTTATATATGTATATAATCAAATTCCCTCGAATTTATATAAGTTTTTGATCCTTTCATAATCGTATATGTATATACCATTATAAAATCATAACATCTAATCTGTTGAATTGAAGAACACTTTTCTTTCCCTTAATTTTATAGGTAAATCATCATCTATATAATTATAATTATCCTTTCCGTTTTTATAAAGTTTTATTCAATCAATTAATCGATTGGAAGGATTAGGCAATATTAGATTGGCCAGATGAAAATCGTGCAAAAGGTATAATGATGTTTTAAAATTGGAAACAGGATACCAGATAAAATCGATATCATTATTAAACCATAAGATTCTATATAATAAGGTTTTTTATATTTTCTTTATTATTAGGATCTTCTTCACTTTTTATTCCGAATTATCAGTTATATTAATAAATAAAAGTAATTCGAGTATTTAATTAGGAAGAAGATCGTTATATACCTTGTATAATCGATTTGAAGAGAAAATAGAATAAATTTTTATTATAATCAGAAGTTCAAATTTAAAAGAGTTTCTAGATCGATTAATGATCTTGAATCTTTCTTGAATTAGGAAGTCCAGTTTTTTGAATGATTTTTAGATAAGATAACTTTTCATATTGAATTATATATAATCCCCAATATCGAAATCAATTTTACGCCGATAAGTATTCATGGATTTCAATATTTTAGTTTGAATATATAATAGACCTTCTTTTGTTTATACAAAAACTAATCTATTATGTTTTATATATATATAAGTATTACATATATTTATATTGTCTATTGGCTTACTAACATCTTCCTTTCATTCCCATATATATTTCGGTGTATACCTGTATAGGGTTTTGTAGGGTATAAACCCTTTTAAGGAATTGTATAGAAAAGTAAGTTGCACGTAATCCATCATAAGTAGGAATTCTGATTAATCATCTTGATAATAATTAACAAACGATTTTAATCACTACTGAAGATATTGATTATAGATCTCAATTTAATTATCGGTTTGAGAATAATAAACAATAAATAGTTTGAGATCGGTTTCTAGGATTTAACTGAATTCCTTCCAGAACTATAATATAAATTAGAAATTACAATTCGATATTATAATATCAAAGGGATTATAATATCAATATATATAGTAGAGATATAATTATACTTGAATTTGAATATTGATTGATTTGTGATAAAATATAGAGATAACTTGCTTTGTTAATTGATCAATAATGATTAAAATATTATCATATCTGTATTTATTCTTATTAAAACTGTAATAATCTATAATGATATATTGCTATATTCGATTAGGAATCGGAAATGGATACAATAAACCGGGGATACAATCGTATAAAACGGAGCTGTATTTACAAGTATAATAATTGTATATATATTTGGTTACAATATCGTATATTCTGGATCAATAGTATTATTGAAATAATAAAAAATAGGTTTTACTTGTACCAAAATTAGTAATAGAAATGGAATTATAGATTTCACGAATCAAATAAATTCGAAGGTTATCAACATCAGGTATTACCAAATGATCATTGTAAAATAAAAGATCATTTTGAAATGATATATATTTGTAACCTTGGATAGTTTGTATTCTAAATGCTAATAAACTATCTATAGTTTTATTTGCTTCGATAATACAATTAACTAGATTAAATCGAAAAACGATTTCATTTAAATCGATACTAATAATTGTTGTTTCATTTGAATAATATTTTTATAAAGCTTTTCTTATGATTTCGATATCAATTTAATTATCTTTAATAAATTATTGAAGGCGATTCTTCTTTTTGATATAATTTTAAAGATCCAATTTGTTAATCTAATGGGTTAAGGTATCAACGAAAGGATTATCTTTTCCAGGGCAATATATAATGATGAAATTATAATCGATTAGAACCTTTGTTTAACAAGTTTATCAGGTATTAAAAGTTTTAATAATCATGAAATATTTAAGGACCTTATAATCAATATAAACTTTGATTTTATATGATAAACTAGTAAATTCCGCTTTTCAATAATTAAAAGATCAAATGATTAATAGTATTTCCTTATCATAAATTTTGTAATTCAATTCAATGATAACCATAATTTTAAAGAAATAAATTATAGAAAACTAATCTTCATTATATTATTGTAATAATATATTAGCAATTATTCTATCAAATGTATTTATTTCGAATATATAAAAAAATCGATGATTATAATATTATAAGAGCGAAACGGAAATAAGCTTTTTCTTCAAGATATTGAATACGTTTTGGTATACTTCGTTGAATACAAATTTAACATTTGCTTTAATAAATTCATTAAAAGATTTTATTATTATACTGTAATCCTTAATGAATCATCAATAAAAGTTACAAAAATTGAAGAATGATTAAATCCCTTTCATTATTATTAGAAAAATCCAATTCTCAATTATTTTAATCTTTTCAGGGTTTATTTCCATTCCTTTAGTAAAAATGATAAAGTCTAAATATTTGGTATATATAATATTGAATTTGTATTTCTTGAGATTTGTTTGTAAGCCAACGGTTTTTAATTGTTTGAGAATTA
The DNA here is from genome assembly GCA_014898415.1 of Stromatinia cepivora. Lineage (NCBI taxonomy): Eukaryota > Fungi > Ascomycota > Leotiomycetes > Helotiales > Sclerotiniaceae > Stromatinia > Stromatinia cepivora. The sequence continues at coordinate 174,177 of RCTD01000015.1, read as the reverse complement.
GTTTAATATAAGTTTGATACTTTTCTTTGTTTTCGGAATAGATTAGAATATTGTCGAAATATACTATACAAAAAATGTTTAGATAATCGAATAAAACATTATTCATATAATACTAATAGGTTATAGAATTATTCGTTAATCTAAATAATACAATCTTATATTTATATAATTCATATCGGATTCGAAAAATAGTATACTTTTCCAAAATAGGATCCATTTTTATATAATAGAAAGTTTGATGAATATTAAATTTGATAAAGATCTTAATATCGAAAAACCGAAAAAGCGTTTCGTTAATTAAAGAGAAAAAATACCGATCCTTATATATCAAAGAATTCAATAATCTAAAATCTATACAAAATCTCAAACTACCATTAGATTTTTTAACAAATAAAATGAATACAATATAAAGAACTTAATTGAATTCAATAAAACCTTTATTGAAATTATCTATAATATATTCTTTAACGATTTCCAATTATTCCAAAGATATCTTGTAAAACGGACTGTAATACAAAACTTGTTCTCCTTTGCTTTTCAATATAATTTTATAATTATAAGATTGATTAAAAGGTAAGATATTTGATTCATATTTGGAAAAGATTTAATGATATTATCGATATTCAAATGATATTTCAGATTCTGAATCGATTTCGATTAATACTCAATTAAATTTCCTTTAAACTTTTGTATTCTTGAATTTGATCAAAATAATCAATACTCTCTTTTCTATATATCATTTGTTTCATCAGGAATCTATTATATCATCGAATTCTTTTAGAATAATAATAAAAAGTTCAATTTGTTCATCTCTTTTGTATTTTAATTGGAATTTATCAGATTTGAGTATATATAAATCGAGGACTTTAGGCGATATATAGAGAAGGCATTTATAGATCTGTAATAATAATATAATTAATTAAAAAGGAAATGAATTGAATTTGAAAGGAATCGGGACTTTTTTCTTTTCAACAAGAATCTATATTATATTTATATTTGAAGGTTTTTATTGTATATCACCAATTACGATTAATCTATTCAATTGTGAATCTTTTCGATTCCAATATTCTTCGAATTGATTATCTCATTGATCAATATCTTATTGAGTTAATCGATTGATCTTCTGTTTGCAAAAAGATAATTAAATAACAAGGAGATTATTCGAATAAAAAATAGTACAGAGTCTTTTTTTAAATCATTCAAAATATCGATTGAAATAATCGAACTTTATTTGAATCTTTGATAATTAAAATCTATCTAAAATAATATTATAATTCCTTAATTCAATAATAAGGAAAGGGATAAAAAATTGTTTACAATTATCAACTATTAAATTAAGGAATATGAAATAGGTAATAATATAATCTTGTGTTAACAAGTCATATTGAGTGGGTGGAAAAGCCTTATTATTCTAAGGTTATCTGACTAGAAGCTATTATACAGGTTATGTGATTCGGTAGAATCATATGCAGATTAATCCCATTATAGTATAATCCCATGCTTAGATATACAATATGATCCAAAATCCAACACTCCCCCAGAAGCGTAATATATATAAAAGCAAAAAGAGCTAAACTATAAATACTACAATTGGTTTAAACTGAACTGAGCAATGTTAACCTGAAAATAGAAAATCAATAATATTGAATAATCATTCCTTTACTAGATCTTTTAAGATCCAAGATTTAACAAAATTCGAATAGAATAATCATTCTACAATAATATAATAATCTTTAAAGAATAATCAGCATCTCTCTTTTCATAATAAAAATTAAAGGAAATCCATTTCTTCTATTCCTAATCTTCCAATTGTATTGGGTTAGAGTCTTTAATCTTACACTGCAATACAAACGCCTCTTTTTAATAAAACAGTATATCCTATAGAATTATATTTATAACTCTTCTTTTTATAACAAAAGTATAACTAATTACCAATTAGAATAATTGATAGACTACTAACTAGTAACTCTTGCTTCAGGGAACTATTATATCTATCAACCTTTAATACTATACTTATCTAGGTATTAATGATCTTTATATACTAATTGATAAACTATTACCAACTCCAGGAAGCTATAGTATCTATCGATTTCTAGTACTACATTTGACTAGGTATTTAATGATCTTTATATACTAGTTGGTAAACTGCTACCGGCTTTAAAAAGTTATAATATCTGTCGATCTCTAGTATTATACTTGATTAAATATCTAATGGTTTCCATATACTATATAGCAGAATCTAATACTCCTCTTATTTGGATATATATCCTTTTATTATTAATATAATTATTCGCTTCTTTTAGTATATCGTTTTGTATATCTTTTGGTATACAATCTTTTTCTTTAATTCCATTTCCGGCTCCTCCTATAATCACCTTCAATTCCACCTTCAACTCCCTTACCAAAAATACTCTCCTTTTCCTTTATAACCATCAATATAATTATCATTGTAAATATTGAATATAAAAATATAATAAAATAATATTAATCTAAAAATAAAAATAAAGTAATATTGAAATAATATGTAATAGATAATATATCAAAAGATAACGAAGCTAATAATCGTAATTACAAAAAGAAGAACAAAAAGATATTGAAGATATTAACAATAATATAAAGGAATAATGATTAGGGAAAGGATTGGATATTAACAAAGAATTCCTAAAAGGAATATAAAAAACATTCTTTTAGAATAAAAGTATTATTTTTCAAAATAAAAAATAGTAATATCTCCTTAATACAAATATAATAAATTCCAAGGATATTATAGATATCGAATTCATCATTCCAAAAGTTCTAATCCAAAAATCAACTTTTGCAGACCCTGAATCTATACTAGAAGCAAAATTTAAGATCATTTTAAATTTTGCTGATAAATCCATTTCAGTAGAATCAAAAAGCAAAGTAAATCTATAATTATTTGAGATTGAATAAAAGGATATAATAGATCTTAAAAACGAACCCTTAAAGTATTTAAAACAAAAACAAATATAGATTTTATAGTTCTTTCAAAAACTATATCAAAAATATAATCTCCAATATTCTTATTAAGTTTTCTATAAAGAACCTATCAATTGTATAAGGATCGAAAATATTCAAAGAATAGGAATATTCGAATCTTATTTTGGAAAGGTTTTGAAAGGTTTATTTTACTTTATAGAATACTTATTTCTTATTATTGCCATCAATATAAAGCAAAAAGGCTTCCGAAAGAGAAAAGAAATATCAAGGGAATCGATTGATTCTTAAATTATCGAAAGAAAAAAATATAAAAAGATAATATCTTTTATCTAAGTAATTTCTAAAACAGACTTTCCTATACTAGCTATATTATTGGGATTCAATTTTATTAATATATTTAGTATAATAGGCTTTTTTGTTTATCCATTGAATAATCTATAATCCTATTTGATCCTATTCTGCAAATATATTTAATATAGCGGACTCCTCTACTTATTTACTATACAAATTATTCTTCACTCTACCGGCTGTATTTAATATAACAGATTTCCCTGTTCAATTATATCGACCTTGCTTATTTACTCTACCAAATCTATCGAGGACTTAATCTTTTACCCCGGAAGATTAACCCTAAACTACATAATGATATACAAAGCCCGGATTCATAATCTATTAACAAATCATATTGAATGGGTGGAAAAGCCTTATTATTCTAAGGTTATCTGGTTAGAAGTTATTATACAGGTTGTATAATTCAGTAGAATCATGTGCAGACTAATCCCATTATAGTATAGTCCTATGCTTAGATATACGGTATGATCCAAAATCCAACATCTTGTATATTATTATACCTTTTAACTTCAATTGAAACTTCAAATAGTATAATTCTTGATTTAAATATAGGAAATAAATAAATAAGGAATATAATATTAATAAAAGCAAATCCATTTATTTCAAAATCAATAAATACTCTTGATCAATAAATATAATCATTTTTTGAAAGATTATAGGGAAGAATGAATACTTCTCCTTTTATAAGCTTAATTAGATTAAGAAATCTTATATTCTATATAATACTTAAAATGGAAATAGAGTTTAAATATTTAGTTTTAAACACTTTTTTTTTTTAAATAGATATTCTGTATGGTTTCAATTATAGCTTTTAAATTGAAGTCTTCTTCGGTATTCCGATATTCTTCGAATTCTTCTGTTTTTTTTTGTATCATCTCGATTTTATTGAGGTTATCGATATAAAGCATTGATATATATACTGCTTTAGGAGAGGGAAAGAATAACGAATATTTGAAATTCGAATAATTATTGAATATAATAGAGCTGATATATCCAGAAAGGGTATTCCAGGGTAAAAACGATTTCAGAAATATAAAGATTCCAAAATTGAAGTTATTAGAATTCCGAAAAAATTGTAAAGGATTTATAATAATTATTGATTTGTAAGTAATTATAAAAACTTCTCGATCAATACAATATCGATTTTGTTTTTATAATAAAATTTCATTTTGATTTATTCTAATAAATATATTTGCAAGTTCTTCTATAATCTTATAATCTTTGATAGATATTATTATTATTCGTAAAAGAAAATCGGAAATCTTTTGTTCAAGATCTTTGAATAGAATCTTATCATCAATAATCTCTGTTTGAATAGTAAATAATCTGAATTTCCTATACTATTCTAAGAAGTTGTTATATCGAATTATATTAAATATAACCTACATCTTATATTAAAAACGAGCATCATCGATTTTGACCGGGTTCCAATAAATCACTGCAAATTATTCGATCAATTCGAATACTATAAATCAGGGCATTCGTATGTAAAGAGTATGACAATATACTTATACTTCCGATTCGATTTAGTTGATTATATATATACAATATTATATTTCACTTTTGAATAATATAGTATATAATTTGAATCATTTTATAATCAATAATTATCACAAACTAATTTTAGGTTTAATACTATCGTTAAATTTAGTAGTAAGATTTGTAGATTTTGGTATATATATATTTTATTGCGAGTTATAATTGGTGTAGGAATATGATTTTAACCGGTTAGATCGGTTTCTTGAATAAAAGAACCCTTGATTATTAAATAAATCATTATTTCCTAAAAAAGAAGGAGACTCCTCGAAGAGCTTTGGATGATCAGGTTATTTGATCAAAGTTTTCTTCCTCTAACTTTGGGATCTTCAAGTTTGCTTAAATAAAGATCCTTAGATTTCGATTAAAGGAATAAAGGGAATCCCAAATACTATTGTTAACCTAAATGCCTATATAAACATCATTTGGGATTCAAAAGAAAATTGTACTATTGCAAAACTTATCATTATCATAATTTTCAATTATCGATTCTTCTTTTTCAAACTTATAATTATTGTATAAAGATCTTATAATTATAATAATGATTTGAAAGAAGCAATTGAATTGTTGAGAACATTGGTTTCATATATTAGAATCTTCTTTTTACTAATCTTCTTTTTTTCAATAATAATGTTATCCAATCCTATATTTATATTTTCTTCGAAGAATTGTTGAAATAATTAAGGAAAAGGAGAGGGTTCTTCAGAATATACTTTCGAAGATTCGGAATATACAGAAGAAAGAGTTCATTATATTATAAAAGTGATAGTATACTTCTAAAAAGATTTATCTTCATCGATTAGATCAAAATAGATTTTTTTCCTCTGAATATAATATTCGTAAAAATTCATTTAAGAAGGTATTATTAAAATGAGGTATTATTTGGGAGATTATTAGATGATCGGATGTTTATAAATAAGTTATAAATAATATAATACATAAAAGCTGTAGTAGAACTGAATAAACAGGATCAATTATATTCTTTAGAATCTACAATTGAAGAATTATGGCTTGTAAGGAGCGATTAGATATATATACACAAATACCCATTTATAGATTATGAGGTTGTATATATATATTATTAAGGTTATTATTTTATTATATTAAATTGTATGATTTGTAATGTATATATATGAATGATCAGCTCATAAATTGATATGGGAGATAAGAGGTATCATGTGGTTAGCCTCCTGTGGTTCACGATTCGTGACAATATCGTTATTATATTATATATATCATTGTAAATCATTTGATTCGATGAAAAGTTATCAATTTGTTTTAATACCAAGAATCTAGGGGAGATTAATAAGATCCTAAATGTTAGAATTATTCACAATAGAAAAGTGTATATATTAATTATAAATCAAAAAGAATATTTCGATATTATATTAATCAAATACAGTATTATATATAGATAATATTAAGCCAAGAAACTGTTAATAATGGATTATACTTATCTTCAGCCAACAATTGATAATAATGAATTAGCAAATATAAATAAATATCAATAACAAATAGAAAATATGATTTATTTAATAATATATATTCGATCAAATATAATATTCTCAATCGAAAGACTTTCACAATTTATAACAAAACTAATAAAACATTATACTGTTACGGGAGCTGCCTCTAGGGTCACGTAGAAATGGCTAGAGATCTCTCGAGGTAGTTTAGACTAGACTTCAAGTAGGAATTCAATAAGGTTGATAATTGGTTGCAATTCTCATAACTATAGTAATGAAATTAATAATTATTCTTGAATACAAAACTCTACATTATAATAAAAACCATTCCCTTATATAAACCTTCGTTCTTTATTGTCCTATTGATCCCATTATATCCTATTAAATAAAAGCAATAGAATCCAATGGGAATTTCTAATCCTGTAACTTCCTGATTATATAATTCGGTATATTAAATACCATCGTAATATTATCCCCTTCCTAGTTTAATGCTTATCCTAAGTATTTATAAAGTGAATTTTCCTTATTTGATTAATTCTGTAGTGCTTTCTTTTTTGTTTATTATAATATCCATTATTCATTCTTCAAAATCTATTATTAATTATAAAAATATTTATTTTCATTTTAAAGATAAAAGTATTATTATATTTTACAAATATAGTTGTTGTTTGGAGAAGGACCTTGAGTATCGGATACTTTCAAATGCTATGTATTATAATGAATATATAAAGAGTATAAACAATGATCATTGTGATATATATAACCACTCTATAGATAATTGGTCTTGTATCAATTCTGAAAAAAAGCACTTTGAACTCAAGAAAAAGAAGGTTATGAATATTATAACTAAAACAATTACTCAATTGACTCGCTTGTAAAGGTAAAAGTATGTTTTACAAAAAAAAACCAGTAAAATGCTTTAATATAATTTTCGCATTATCGAAACTCTCGAAAAGTTTGAGATTAAGGAATAGCGATTGGAAAATGAATATATTGAAAAAGAAAAGAAAATAATATTTGTTTTTGTTACTATCCCTAATAATAATTCCTTTATTTTCGATTCTTTTTCTTTGAATCCTTTGATCCTGGTTTTAATAGATTCTCTTTTTTTCTAGATAGATCCGGGTATTGCTAATGAAATGCCTTCAATTTTTTAGAGCAATTGAGATTTGTTTTTAGTTTTTATGAATTTTCGATATATAGATAATCTAATTATTTGATTAAATATTTGATTATACTTTTGATATATTTACAATTTAGTATTGTTTCGATATCGTATATAGTATTCGAATTGATTAATTCGATTTTTGTTAATAATATATTCGGTGCTTTTGGTGGTACTGGTTCAAATAAGGATATATGAAATACTGGGTGGATATTTATTATATCTGATAATTTTAATTGATAATTGATGGTTTCTATTATTTTATCAATCTTGAATAATTCTAGTTTCCTGTAATCGAGTTATTACTTGATTTTTTGATTTCGATATTTTATTATAATAAATAAACTTTATCTTCCTTTTTAAATGTAAATTCTATACTACATTTCGTATTATAATATACTATTATTCTAGAAAATATAAATCTTAAATCAAAAATTAATTACTTTTAAAGATCTTTTAATTATTCGATTTATATTATTATTGATTCAGCATTAACTTTTTATAATATTGGGATTTTATAAGTTTATAGATTAAACCCAAAATTAGCTTATACTAAAGTGATTTTCGTAGTTTCTGTTTTCGATATATTATATACAAATTGTATTATAAATAATAGTTCTATTTAATTGTTTTATCGATAATTTATATAATATTTAAGATATACTTTTATTATCTAATTGATTCTTTTTATTTGATTATTTGTTTGTAAATAAAAAGATATCGATAATTTTCTTTTGATATTTATAAATGCTAATAAGGTAATTCAGAATTTCGAGGTAAAAAACTTGTTTCGATCTGAGATTATTTTATCTAGTACTTTGTATATACTTATTATAATTCTAAGGAATATACATATTAATTGTTCAATATCCTATATTTCTTTGAATAGTATTATATATATAAATTTCGTTAGTTTGTCTATTATATTGAATATCGTGTTGTATTCAATTTCTATAATAGAATCTTTTGAGAATAATAGTTTAATTATAAAATCCTATATAATGGATTTCTATAATTAAGAAGGTATATTTGGGGTTTGGAGTTAATTATACGGAGTATATTTAAAGGATTTATTCTATATATAAATATCACAATTTCCAATAACTTCTTCAATTATCGTTTTTATTTATAGGAAGTAACTGATTTTCTGTATTCTTGCAAATATCCTTGTAATTTTTTGATATCCGTATATCGACAATCTATATTGTTTTATTACAAACTCCTTAATCATTTGATTCGGAATATATACTTTCCTATAAAAGTATATAATATCATTTTCTATCATGAATCTTGATTCTAATATTTTGTATATATATATAGCTATAATATCCTTATTATAATATAATTAGATTTAATTTCTAAGATAGTAATCTTCCAATAAATGAATAACTGCAAATTGTAATATATTGTAAACCAATGATTCATTTTCTTTCTTGAATATAATATATAATTCGTATAACTTATTCTCTTGATATTCTGGTTTTTAACTAAAAGTATCCATTTTAGTGTTTTCTGATCCTTTGATATATGAAATCTTAAAATTGTAATTGATCATGGTTTCCGATTATCTGATCTATTGTTTGTTCAATTGTTTCGTTATAATTGTGACGCACAAGAGCCGTAGTAGAGCTGAATAAACAGGGTCAATTATATTCTTTAGAATCTACAATTGAAGAACTATGGCTCGTAAGGAGCGACTAGATATATATATACAAATACTCATTTGTGGGTTACAGGATTGTATGTAAACGTTATTAGGGTTATTATTTTACTATATTAAATTGTATGATTCGTAATGTATATACATAGATGATCAGTTCATAAATTGATATAGGAGATAAGAGGTATTATGTGGTTAGCCTCCTGTGGTTCACGATTCGTGACACTACCCCCCCCCTTCGGAAAAGCTCGCCCTTTCTTTCCCTTGGTTTCATGGGTGAATCGTCATCCATATGATTATAATTATCCTCTCCGCTCTCATAGAGCTTTATCCAATCAATTAGTCGATTAGGAGGATCAGGCAATGTTGGATTGGTCAGGTGAAAATCGCGTAGGAGATGCGGTAATGTTTTAAGATCGGAAATAGGATACCAGATAAGATCGATATTGTTATTAAGTTATGAAACTTTGTATAATAGGTTTTTTTGTGTTTTCTTTATTATTAGAATTTTCTTTATTTCTTATTTTGAATTATTAATTATATTAATAGATGAAGGTGGTTCGAGTATTTGATTAGGAAAAGGATTGTTATATATCTTATATAATCGATCTGGAGGGAAAACAGAATGAATTTTCATTGTAATTAGAAGTTTGAGTTTAAAAGAGTTTCTAGATCGATCAATAATCTTGAATCTTCTTTGAATTGGAAAGTCCAGTTTTTTGGATGATCTTTGGATAGGGTAATTCTTTATATTGAGTTATATATAATCTTTGATATTGAAATCGATTTTATATTGGTAAGTATTTGTGGATTTCGATATCTTGGTTTGGATATGCAATAGGCCTTTTTTCGTTTGTGTAAAAGTTAATTTATTGTGTTTTGTGTATATATGGGTATTATGTATATTTATATTATTTATTGGTTTATTAGTATCTTTTTTTTATTTTTATATATGTTTCGATGTATATTTGTATAGGGTTTTGTAGGATATAAATCCTTTTAAGGAGTTATATAGAAGAGTAAGTTGTGTATAATCTATTATAAATAAGAATTTTAATTAATTGTTTTGATAATAGTTAATAAATAGCTTTAATTGTTATTGAAAGTATTGATTATAGATTTTAGTTTGATTATTGGTTTGGGGATGATGAATAATGGATAGTTTGAAATTGGTTTCTAGGATTTAGCTGAATTTCTTTTAGAATTGTAATATGAATTGGGGGTTGTGATTTGATATTATAGTGTTAGGGGGATTATAATATTGATATATATGGTAGAGATATAATTGTATTTGAATTTGAATATTGATTGATTTGTAATAAGGTATAGAGATAATTTGCTTTGTTAATCGATCAATAATGATTAAAATGTTGTTATATCTGTATTTATTTTTATTAAAGTTGTAGTAATTTATAGTGATATGTTGTTATATTTGATTAAGAATTGGAAATGGATGTAATAAATTGGGGGTACAATTGTATAAAACGGAATTGTGTTTCTAGGTATAACAATTATGTATATATTTGATTACGGTATTGTATATTCTGGGTCAATAGTATTATTGAGATAATAAAAGGTAGGTTTTGCTTGTATCAGAATAAATAATGGAAACGGAATTATAGGTTTTATAAATCAGGTAAGTTCGAAGGTTATCGATATTAGGTATCATCAGGTGGTTATTGTAGAGCAAAAGGTCATTTTGGAGTGATATATATTTGTGATTTTGGGTAATTTGTATTCTGAATGTTAATAAATTATTTATAGTTTTATTTGCTTTGATGATATGGTTAATTAGGTTGAATTAAAAAGCGATTTATTCAAATCGATATTAGTAATCGCTGTTTTATTTAGATGATACTTTTGTAAAGCTTTTCTTATGATTTCGATATCAATTTGATTGTTTTTAATAAGTTGCTGAAAATAATTCTTTTTTTTAGTATAATTCTGAAGGTCTAATTCGTTGGTTTAATAGATTAAAGTGTTAGCGAAAAGGTTATTTTTTTTAGGGCGATATATAATAATGAAGTTATAATTGATTAGAATTTCTATTCAATAAGTTTATCAGATATTGAGAATCTTGGTAATTATGAAATATTCGAGGGCTTTATAATCAGTATAAATCTTGATTTTATATAATAAACCAATGAATTCCGTTTTCCAATAATTGAAAGATCGAATGATTGATAGTATTTCCTTATTATAAATTTTATAATTCAGTTTAGCAGTAATTATAATTTTGAAGAAATAAATTATGGGAAATTAATCTTCGTTATATTGTTATAATAATATATTAGCAATTATTCTATCGGATATATTTATTTCGAATATATAGAGGAGTTGGTGATTATAATATTGTAGAAGTAGAGTGGAGATAAGCTTTTTCTTCAAGATATTGAATGCGTTTTGGTATACTTTATCGAATACGAATTTAATATTTGTTTTAATGAATTCGTTGAAAGGTTTTATTATTATATTATAGTTCTTAATGAATTGTCGATAAAAATTGCAAAAACCGAGGAATGATTGGATCTCTTTTATTGTTATCGGAAAGGTTCAGTTTTCAATTATCTCAATCTTTTTAGGGTTTATTTTTATTCCTTTAATAGAGATAATAAAGCCTAAGTATTTGATATATATAATGTTGAATTTGTATTTCTTAAGATCCGTTTGTAGATTAATAGTTTCTAATCGTTTAAGAATTAATTTGATATAAGTTTGATATTCTTTTTCGTTTTCGGAATAGATTAGAATATTGTTGAAGTATATTGTATAGAAAATGTTTAAATAATCGAATAGAATATCATTTATATAATGCTAGTAGGTTATAGGATCATTCGTTAATCCGAATGGTACAATCTTGCATTTGTATGATCTATATCGGGTTCGAAAAATAGTATACTCTTTCAAAACAGGATTTATTTTTATATAATGGAAAGTTTAACGAATATTGAGTTTGATAAAGATCTTAGTATTGGAAAGCCGAGAAAGTGTTTTATCGATCAAAGGGAGGGGATATCGATCTTTATGTGTCAAGGAATTCAATAATCTGAAATCTATATAGAATTTCAAATTACTATTGGGTTTTTTGACGAATAGGATGGGTGTAGTATAAAGGGTTTGATTGGGTTCAATGAAATCTTTGTTGAGGTTATTTATAATATATTCTTTAATGATTTCTAATTATTTTAGGGATATCTTGTAAAATAGATTGTAGTATAAGGTTTGTTCTTTTTTGTTTTTTAATATAATTTTATAATTATAAAATCGGTTAGGAGATAAGATATTTGATTTATATTTGGAAAAAATTCGATGATATTATCGATATTCAGATGGTATTTCAGATTCTGAATCGATTTTGGTTAGTATTTGATTGAGTTTCTTTTGAACTTTTGTATTTTTAAATTCGGTTAGGGTAACCAGTATTTTCTTTTTGTATATTATTCGTTCTGTTGAAAGTTTATTATATTATCGAGTTTTTTTAGAGTAAAGGTAAAGAGTTTAGTTTGTTTATCTTTTTTGTATTCTAATTAGAATTTATTAGATTTGAGTGTATATAGATCGAGGATTTTGAGCGATATATAGGGGAGGTATTTATAGATTTATAATAATGGTATAATTGATTGGGAAGGAGGTGGATTGAATTTGAAAGAAATCAGGATTTCTTTTTTTTCAACAAAAATTAGTATTGTATTTATATTTGAAGGTTTTTGTTATATATCATCAATTGTAATTGATCTACTCAATTATAAATCTTTTCGATTTCAATATTCTTCGAGTTGATTATTTTGTCGATCAATATCTTGTTGAATTAATCGATCGATTTTCTATTTGCAAAGGGATAATTGAGTAATAAAAAGATTATTCGAATAAGAGATAGTATAGGATCTCTTTTTAAATTATTCGAAATGTTGATTAAAGTAATCGAACTTTGTTCGAATCTTTGATAATTAAAGTTTATTTAAAATAATATTATAACTCCTTAATTCAATAATAAGGAAAAGGATAAAAGATTGTTTATAATTATCAATTATTAAATTAAAGAATATAAAATGGATAATAATATAATTTTATATATTATTATATTCTTTAACTTTAATTGAAATTTCAAGTGATATAATTCTTGATTTAAATATAGGAAATAAATAAGTAAGGAATATAGTATTAATAAAAGCGAATCTATTTGTTTTAAAGTTAATGAATACTTTTGATTGATAGGTGTAATTATTTTTCGAAAGATTATAGGGAAAAATAAATGCTTTTTTTTTTATAAGTTTGATTAGATCAAGAAATTTTATATCCTGTATAACGTTTAGAATGAAAATAGAATTTAAATATTTGGTTTTAAATGCTTTTCTTTTTTTAAATGGATATTCTGTATAGCTTTAATTGTAATTTCTGGGCTGAAGTCTTTTTTGGTATTTTGATATTCTTCGAATTCTTTTGTTTCTTTTTGTATTATTTTGATTTTATTAAGATTATCGATATAAGGTATTGATGTATATATTATTTCAGGAAAGGGAGAAAGCGATGAATGTTTGAAGTTCGAATAATTATTGGATATACAGAGTCGGTATATCTGGGAGGGGTATTTCGAAATGGAAATGGTTTCGGGAATATGGAAATTTCAAAATTAAAGTTTTTAGAGTTCTAAAAGGGGTGTAAAGGATTTGTAATAGTTATTAGTTTGTAAGTAATTATAAAGGTTTTTCGATTAATATAATATCGATTTTGTTTTTGTAATAAAATTTCATTTTGATTTATTTTAATGAATATATTTATAAATTCTTTTGTAGTTTTGCAATTTTTAATAGATATTGTTCTTGTTTGTAAAAGAAAATCGGAAATCTTTTATTTGGGATCTTTGAATAGAATTTTATTGTTGGTAATCTTTGTTTGGATAATAAATAGTTTGAACTTTCTATATTATTTTAGGAAGTTGTTATATCGAATTGTATTAAGTATAATCTATATTTTGTATTGAGAATGAGTATTATCGATTTCGGCTGGGTTCCGATAGATCGCTATAAATTGTTCAATTAATTCGAATGTTGTGAATCGGGGTATTTGTATATAAAGAGTATAATAATGTATTTATACTTTCGATTTGGTTTGATCGATTATGTATGTGTAGTGTTGTATTTCATTTTTAAGTGATATAGTATATAGCTCGAATTGTTTTATAATTAATAATTACTACAAATTAGTTTTAGGTTTAATATTATCGTTAAGTTTAGTAATAAGATTTGTAGGTTTTGATATATATATATTTTGCTATAAATTGTGATTGGTGTAGGAATACAATCTTGATTGATTAGATTGGTTTTTTGAGTAAGGGGATCTTTGATTATTAAATGGATTGTTATTTCCTGAAAGGGAAGGAGAATCCTCAAAGAGTTTTTGATAATCAGATCGTTTGATCGAAGTTTTCTTTCTCTAATTTTAAAATCTTTGGGTTTGTTTGAATAAAGATTTTTGGATTTCGATTAAAGGAATAAAGGGAGTTCTAGATATTATTGTTGATTTGGATATCTATGTAGGTATCATTTGAAATTCAAAAGAAGATTATATTGTTGTAGAGTTTGTTATTATTATAATTTTTAATTGTCGATTTTCCTTTTTCAAATTCATAATTATTATATAGAGATTTTGTAATTGTAATAGTGATTCGGAAGAAGTAATTGAATTATTAGGAATATTGGCTTCATATATTGGAATTTTCTTTTTATTAGTTTTCTTTTTTTCAATAGTAATATTATTCAATCCTAGATTTATATTTTCTTCGAAAGATTATTAAAATAATTGAAGAGAAGGAAAGGGTTTCTTAAAATATACTTTCGAAGGTTCGGAGTGTATAGAAAGAGGAGTTTGTTGTATTATAAAAGTAATAATATACTTCTAAAAGTATTTATATCTTCATCGATTAGATTGAAATAGATTTTCTTTTTTTGAGTATAATATTTGTAAAAGTTTATCTAAGAAGGTATTATTAAAGTAAAATATTATTTAGAAAGCTATTAGATGGCCGGATACTTGTAAATGAATTGTAGATAATATGATATATAAAAGCTATAGTAAAACTGAATAAACAAGATTAATTATATTCTTTAGAATTTATAATTGAAGAATTATGATTTATAAGGAGCGATTAGATATATATATATAAATATCCATTTGTAAGCTATAGGGTTATATATAAGCGTTATTAAGGTTACCATTTTATTATACTAAATCGTATGATTTGTAACGCATGTGTACAGATGATCAACTCATAAATTGATATGGGAGATAAGAGGTATCACGTGGTTAGCCTCCTGTGGTTCACGATTCGTGACAATAATAAAGTAAACTAAATTTTTATAATCTATATATATCTATATTGTATATTTTGATCCTTTCAAATAAACTCGTTATTCTCTAAATACATCGATTATCACTAGTAATTCTTTATCGTATATTTCGTAATTTAATTCAGTTAATAATAATTTTCGAAAATAGAATATAATTGATTGCTATTTTTCATTTTGATCTAATTGGTTCAAAATTATTCCTATAATAAAATCTAAGGAATCTGTTTTTATTATAATTTGCTTTTCTAGATCAAATGTTAACAGTATTAATTCTCCGGTTACTGCCTATTTAAGTATATCAAATGATTCCTATATTTTGTCGTTCCATTCGAATATTCCTTTTTTTTTTTGGTTAAATTGATTAAGGATATTATAATCCCTAAATAATTTTTAATAAATCTTCAATAGAAATTAACAAATCCTAAAAACAATTATACTTTTTTAATTATAATAGATTGTTTTTATTCGAATATTATCTTGATTTTATCCTTGCTTATTTTGAGCCTTTGGTTTGATACAATGAATCCTAGGAATTTTGTTTCTATAATGTAGAATTTATATTTACTTAATTTGTATATCAAATCGACCCTAATCAAACTTTTGAGGATATTATTGATGTCTTTGATATATTGAATTTCGTTGTTCGAATATACTAGGATATTGTCCAAATAGTATATATAATAAGTGTTTAAATATTGTAATAATATATTATTCATAAATTTTATAAATATTATTGATACATTGATTAGCCTAAATGGTATAACCTGATATTCGTATAGCCTATATCTGGTTTTGAAAACGGTTTTCCATTCTTCGCCTTCTTTCATTCTAATCAAATAGTATCCATTATATAGATCTATCTTGATAAATATCGTTGTTCTGCTTAATCGATCTTTTAATTCTATAACTAATAGAAATAGATATCGATCCTTTTTGGTAAATATATTGAGCTTTCTATAATCCATAATTAATCTTTTTGTATTGTTCTTTTTGGGTATTTATATAATTGGATTTGTTATTTGGGATATAAATTCTTTGATCCATTTTTTGGCCAAATTATTGTCGATATATTCTTTAAGTGTTTTTAGTTTATCAATTGATATTGAATAAATTAAAATATACATAAATATCTTATCATCCTTTAATATGATTTTATAATCTTATAGTTTGTATTTTGATAAAGTTTTATAATTCTTTGGTTCTCTAAAAATATATTTATATTTCTTATATTATTTTGATATCATAGGCTCCTTTACCTCGATTGCGATTTTGTATTATATTATTGACTTTTGTATTTATAAAAAAGGTATACTATTCTTCGTTTTTAATAAAGGATCCTGAACTGAATATTCTATATCGTCGATGTTATTTATGTTCAACCCTTTTTAATGTATATTATATCTTACAAATGTTTTGAATATATTATCATAACCATTCTTGTATTGATCAAATATTATTGTTTCTTATAATTAATCTATTCTAGAATTATATACCTTTAATTATAATATCCCTAAGATAATCTATTATTAATCCAATAATACAATATCAAACTATATAACCTTCGAATATTGGATTATACTTATTTGTATTAATCATATCTCTTAAAAAACAATCCTGTCAGATTCTACTAATTATTCATTAACTAATTGCAATTGATAAAATTCTTATTTCTTTTGAAATAGAATTCCCAAGTACTTTGCAGCTTCTAATACAATAAAATTTCCTATAGTCTTTGAATCTATTATAATTGATTGTATTTGTTCATTTATTTTGACTCTATAATATATCTGTTCTATTTATCCTATAATATTCAATTATAATATAATTTACTTATTTTTGTGATCCTAGATGATTTTATTAACAAATGTTATATATCGTAATTTTTCTTTTTCTAGATAAACTATATTCGTTTTTGATTTAATTTTGTTATCGAATAAATCTCTTTATAAAATATATCAATAGTTTCTTTAGATTACTCTTATCACTATATCCATAATTGATAATAATAAAATAATTTGAATTTAAATACAATATTTTTTTCTGATTTTTTTATATAGAAACAAATTCTGGTTTTTGTTCTGTTCGAATATATATTAATAGAATATTTCTTATAGCTTTTTTTATTCTGATTATTGGAGATACTCTCTATTAATTCTTTTTATAAATGAAATATTGATGGTAACTCCAAATTATAGAATTCGGTATTGGTCGATATACCGAACTTTATAAGATTCTCTTTCCTCGGTGTTTGTTATATTGAGATCTTTATTGATGGTTTTTTTATCAGTATCTTCAAATCCCTAGATACAACAGTTCTATTGATCAATTTCTCGAATAGATTATAATTCTTCTAATTATAAGTTTTTATTTATTTATAAGAGATTCTTTACCTTTTCTTCTTCTAACTTTTCTTTGTAAATTGATGATAATGTAATTAGTCTTGTAATATTGATTATATATAATTGTAATATAACAATAACATTAAATTAACCCTTGTCGAATTTATTTTTAAAGTTGTTTTTCCTTCTATCTATCTTTTTGTTTCGGTAATCTGCTGTTCGATATTTTGTTTTTCTATATTCAAAGTATAAATTGTTATCTTATTTATATTTCTTTTCTTGATCATTATTCTGATTGGTATAATATATAATATCTAATTTTATAAAGTCTTTATATCTTTATAGATTATAATATAATCTATTTTTATTCTTATAATAACACTTTTGCTTTTGATTCCTTTAAGATTTGTATAATCTTTGGTTTTATCAGTATTAATAAAGATGATCATTTGATTCAATAGAATTTTGGATTAAATTATTCAAATCTTTATTTGTTACAATTCTTTTTAATTTCAGTTTAACTTTTGGTTTGAATCCTTTACAATAATAATTCATGATAGCAGTTTCGTTCTAATTGGTTATTCCTGCATATCTCCGAAACTTTGTAATATATTTTAATATTGAATTGATTTGTTTGAAATTAAAGATCTTTTCTTTTGCTACTTTTAATTTGTTGGAGTTTCCAAAGATTCTGCGGATTTCTGTTTTAAATCCTTCGAAACTATTGAAAATTATTTGTGTGGATTGTATACGATCTTGATCGATATACTCGAAATAGTTGTATAAATATAGTTGGATCCATTTGGCTATTTCTTTTCGAAAATATAATGTAGTTTATATACTTTTAGATTCTGTAATAGTAAATTTATCTTTATTGAATCTAAAGTAAATCTCTAATTGCAATAGGAAGGTATCGAGTTTTTATCGGTTATTTTGGTATTTATCTGGTAAAGCGATCTTGAATGTTTCGTTGATGGTGATTTCCTTAGGTGTATTGGTCATTTCGATATTGTTGGTGTTTGCTGTTTGTACAGGTTGATCAATGATAGTATCCCTGGATGCTATAATAGTGATTGGTATTGAATCAATACTTGAAACAGAAATGATATTCAAAATGTTATAGGAGTTATCTTTAGAGTTATATAGAAATGGTTAAAAATCTCTCGAAATGATTTAAATTAGATTTCAAATAGGAATTCAATAAGGTTGATAATTGGTTACAATTCTTATAATTATAGTAATGAAACTAATGATTGTTTTTGAATACAAAACTCTATATTATAATGAAAATTATTCTTTTATATAGATCTTCGTTCTCTATTGTCCTATTGATCTTATTGTATTTTATTAGGTGGGAGCAATGGAATCCAATGGGAATCTCTAATCCTGTGACTTCCTGATCATATGATTCGGTATGTTGGATGCCGTCGTAACATATACTATAATTTTGAAAAATCTAATACGATATCTATAATCAATAATCAAACAGAAATTATAATTCGGATCAAAAAGAATATAATCTGATATCTACAAAGAATATAATATATTCGATAATATAATAAAGGTATATATAAATATAGATTGGATTAATGATAAATATAACCGGAAAAGTGTTTTAAAGGGAATTATAATATTCTATGAAAATCTTATATTATAGATTAACAAAAAACAAGTATTTGTAATTATTTTTAATGCAGAATCAGAATATTTTGTAATAGTAATATTTATCAAATAAAGGAGATAGATTATATAAATACTTAAAGATTTATTCAAATCAAATTATATTAGAAAGAACAAAAATACAATTCAAATATTTGATAATAATCAAAGCACTTTAGCTTTAATCAAGAATCTATATTTATATAAACAATCCAAATATATAAATATCAATTATTACTTCATTAAAGATTTAACAGAAAAGAAGAAAATCGTTATTAGTTATATCAATATATATAATATAATTATCGATGAAATGATGAAACTTTATATAAGAATTGCTTTCGAAAGATTTAAGAAAATATTAGGATTAGTAATCTAAAAGGATCGAATAGGATATCCTTAATAGAGGAGTATTGGAAATGAGGCTATTATAGGATTAGAATTGAGGTTATGTGATCATAATGGTGTACAGACTATATTTGGGGATAACCTCAATTCTACTTTTATTAGAATAATAGATTCTTAATTCAATCTATATAGTCAACAATACTACTACTTCCTGCACCAAAAGTTAATATCTAGATCTATTAGATTATATTATCTACAATACTGAGAAAAATTTCATAAATAAAGAATTCAAACAATATATCGAAATAATAACAATTATTATGAAAAGTATATTTATCGAAATATATTGATCAATCAGGATAATCGAATATTATTATTAAATTATTCGATATATATACAATATCATCAAAAAAGAATTCAAAAGTATTAGAATAATAAAAGAATTAGTATTACAAATGACAATAAAGATAATCAATAATACTATTGATCTCAATAGAATTATACCTACCCTTCTAATATTCAGAATATATCTACAAATAAACGAATTCGATTTATTGATATTTAATATTTAATAACAATCCAATATAATCAAAAAAGCAAATAATAAAATCAAAAAGCTTTGAACTAAAAGATAAATAATAGATATATTGAATTAATATAATAATCCAAATATAATTTCAATTCACAAATTATCAATTAATTCAAAAATATAAATATAAAAAGAAAAAAACAATCGAATTACTAAATAAATAGAATTATTTATATTATTATGAATCGAAAGCGAAATCTATACAATTCAATTATCAAATGGATCTACAATCTTTCGATTTATAATAATGAAACTTTATACAATTGAAATAACAATATTAATAAAATCTATTGTATAAATAGAATCTATTATAATAGAATAAATCCTTTAGGAAATAACCGATTTCCCTATATCGTGCACGACCCCACATCTTGCACGCCCCTTATATTCCTACTACGATCACTTCAAAATTCGATATTAATTATAAATTATAAGATATAAAATTACAATTCTTTTTGAGCAATAAAGAGATATAATATTATTCTATAAAATTAAAAAACCTTTATATTTTCAATTTCGATGAAACCTTGATACATCGCCCAATCTTTGAATACAATACCCCCCTCCCTTTTTCTATTATTAATTTATTAATCTTTATAACATTATAATCTTTTACAATTTCTTGGGATACTAGATTTATAATAAGAAAACGTTTTTAAATCATTTAGATTCTTTTAAAAAAAGATATTAATGATTTCCGAACTTTTTTCACTCCCTTTTTAATATTATATATAATTTGACGATCAACCTTCTTCTATACTATCCTCTTTTTAATTATTCTATTTTTTCATTTCTTTTCAACTTTCTTTTTGGTTTTCTTTTGCTTTTTAATTTCTTTCTTCTGTTTAATAATTAATACTTTTATCGATTGATAAATTCTAGCTTTTTCGATTTGCAAAAGGAAATATAAAAAAGTATTTCTGTTTTTCTCTTTTATTAGATTTAAACATTTAAAACAGATTCTTTTCTTTCTTTCGATCTTCAAAATTTCTTCTAGATCTTTTGCTTTATATAATTGGATATTAGCATTAATTATATATATAAATACAGCCTTAAAAAACTTCTGAATAATATCGGGATCCTATTTGAAACGAAATTCTAATTTGAAATAACAAAAAGTTTTAATTATATATAGCATCTTTATTTTATTCCCTATAAATTGTATCGATATAAATAATATAGAAGCTTATTCTGATTCGATATTACAAATAATAATATTCTTATTTATAGAATAAATACCGGCTTTTTCAAAAGATTTCAGGATATTATAAATAATAGCAGATTGAGTTCAAACAACCTTAAATATTATCCAAAAGTTATATTTCGATATTCTAACGATATCTCCGCTTTTATATATTAAATTATTAAATTTTATATTATAATTTATTGAAAAAAGAAGAAAATAGTTTATATCAAGAGATTGAAGTCGATATATAGAATAAGAAAGGAGAATCAATAAAATGATCTTCAATTCGTTATATTTTGATATAAATTCTATATTTATATGGTTAGAATGATTATCTACAATCAATAGACGATATCCTTTTCCTGTTTTTGAACGAGTATAGCGTTGAAAGATCTTATTAAGCCAGATGAGGCCGAATACATTCGATGATCATTCATTGCTTGAAATTCCGAAATAAATCTGATCCTTCATTTCTATCTCATCAACCTATGTATCCTGTAGATCTCTAGATTCCTTTTTATAAATTAGAGTAGATGGAATAATTGTATTATCGATATATATATATACTAAAAGGATAATAAACTTTCTCGATTCATCCTGTCTAGCTTTTGTAGATTTATTATGATTATATGCATTAGCATTTATTATTCTCTTTATAATCCTTCCTAAACCAATCATAAAGCCTTTTTCATCCCAATTATATATATTCTTGAATAATATATTATATTTTGTAGTTATTTTTATCAATTAAATAAAAAAAAAGGAATATTAGTATAATTCTTTTAAATAATAAAATTCAATAATAATACAAAATAATTCAAATCAGATCATAAAAATGCTCAAATACAACAATATTATTAGCTTTTATATACAAATTATCAATATATCGGAGATATCGATTTTGAAGATATGTTTTATGCCTTTTTACGAAATTTGCTGTCCAATTCTTTTCTAAAGAGCGGTCTATAATCTCTTCTGCAAGGTTTTTGATTATATAATTTGTAAAAGATATAGATCTTTATATCAATTTGTTAATTTGATCGATTAAAGTCTTTTCTTGCTTTTTTGAAAAAGATTGATGAATTTCAATATATACAATACTACAGGAAATAATTTTGTCTTTATAACGCCGAAAGAATATTGAATGATTGATTTTGAAGAAATTTGTTATTTGAGTATATTTAAAGTACTCTTCCCCTTTAATTTGAATTAATGCAAATTCTATACAGATCTTTGAAGGTATATCATCGTTATATCTATCCATAGTGATTGATATTTTATAAAATTAAAAATGCGTGCAAAATGTGGGGTCGTGTACGATATAGGGAAATCGGTTATTCTTGAAGAATTTCGAAACTGTTTTTCAAAAGAAATTTAAGATTGTCTTAAAAAATATAGTAAAAATGAATTTTGGTATTCTTCAAATAGTTGTTTTATCAATGAGAATATTATATAATACAACAAATACGATACTGATCGACATTATAGCAATATACTTTATTAAAAATATAATGGAAATACTAGATATAGTTATTTATCTTCAAAACAATGAAGAAGAAAATATTATCGATATCTTTGACGAAAATCTATTGATATTTGATATACTTCAAAACTTATTGATTTATAAAGAATTAAAAAAGAAAAAGATTAATAGTTTGATAGAAAATGATATATTCGAAATCGTATAACAAATAGATATACTAGAAGGTATATAAATATTCAAATCAAGATTCATTAATAAGATCAAAAACGAAAATATTGAAAAAGTATTCCCAAAATCAAGATTTGTAATTCAGATATAGAATAATATAGAAAAAGGAACAATATTAATATAATCATTTATGATTTAATAAATAAACTAATATTTGATATTAAATATTATGATTATTTTGTAATCAATTGTATAAACAATTCTATATATTAAGGATATTATTTAAATCTATATATAAATAATATCCAATCTGGTATGATTATTTTATATTTAATTATTTAAAGAAATGGAATTCCCGAAAGGAATATTATTATGAATGATCAAATTATTATATAGTATATTAAAAATTGGAAATCATTGATTCAGTATTTATTATAATCATTATTTTATTACATTCTAAATAATTCAATCAATCTATAATCTTTATCTAATATATATTAAATAAGAAAACGAAGTATTTGGATTAATAGGATTTTAAATAGATAATATAATCATTATAATCAATAAAGTATTTGTAAATAAAGAACAAAAAGAATTCAAAAATACGAAGTTTTTTGTAAAGGATTGAAAAATCTTATTATCCGAGAATCTCTTCAAATTTAATGGAATTGTTATTATTTAAACAAATGATGGTTCTATTTATATTAATCAAGAAAAGCAATATATAAATTTATAATTTGTTAAAATACAATTAATTGATATTTATAGTATAAAGGGCAAAATTTAAAAAAATATAATTTTAAAGGATCAATATATTGTTTAATATACAAAAGGAGTTTATATTTCGATAATATATTAATCAAAAGTATTATTTGTTTTTTCTTTTATTGTTCAAATTATCAATTCCAAAGAAAAAGATATAAAATTGATAAATAAAACAATTTAATGGTAAATGGATAATTCAATTAAAGGATTGAAATTTATATTATTCGATTTTGATTTGTTAAAATTAGTAGTATTTATAGATATATCATTTATTAATAATCGAGATTTGTCTTTATAAATCGGATATATTATTATATTAATGGATAAGAATAATAGAGCGAATCTAATTTATTAATTATTTATTAAATACAAAAGAATTATTAGGAGTATACTAATATCGGAATTTTATAATATGATTTTAGGATTTGATATTAGTATAATATTTAAAAGTATTATTGGAGGTATATTATCAAAGTAGAAAGTATTATTAGTTATATATATAGATTCGAAATCATTTTATGATTGTTTTACGAAATTAGATTCAATTCAAAAGAAAAGATTGATAATCGATTTAATGGTTTTGTAATAATTATATAAATAAAGGGAGATAATGGAAATTAAATGAATTGATAAAGAATCTAATTTTGTTGATGTAATAATAAAGGCAAAATTATATTAGGTTTTTAAAGATCTTGTAAAGAGTAATATAATCAAGATTAAGATTATAGAATGGGTAAAGAGATTAAAGTATAATAAAAAGAAAATGGTATAAATATAAAAATCGAAAAATGAATACAAAATAAGAGTTAATATGGGTATATATTTAATTCGTTGAATATATGATCATTTTATATATAAATTGATTCGAATAAAGAAATAAAACAAAAGTTAGAATTGAAAAGAATACTTATTTGTTAGGTATATATATTCCTAGAGTATACGATATTTCGATTTTAAAAGAAATTATTAGTATCGGAATATAAATTATATATATAATAAGGATTCTAAAAATGATAAGGATAATAAGGATAATAAGGATTATATATATACTAATATTTGTATTAATGTTTCGGTATATATTATTACATAGTTCTTTATCTTTTATAGATTTTAACTCTTTAGGCAAATCAAAATGTATTAATAATCAAAGAGTTCTATATGTTCGTTGATAAGCTTCACTTCCCTGTATACAGTTATCCCGATAATATTATTTAATAAAATTTGAATCATAAATTCTTTATATAATTATAAATAAATTCTGAAAATTTCAGATTTTTCGCGATTTTATTGATCGAGATCTTGAAAGTTGAAATTTCGATTTTCAATTTATATACGATTTATATATAAATTTGAAAATTATTAAAACTTGAAATAACTTTTCAATAAAAATTACTAAAAATAAACTATAATTTTTTTTGGAATATTTAAATCGTAATTGATCAAATAGATTAAGATTTCGAATTTTAAAATATATAAGAAAATTTTTATTAAAGTTTTTAGATTTTACAGGGATTAAAAATCATGATATTTTAATTAAAAGAATTTCTGTTAAAAAAAAATTTATTTGATTTGATCTATTTGATAGATTTTGATTCAAAAATCCTAAAAAAATTTATAACTTATTTTTAATTATTTTTGTTGAAAAGTTATTTTAAGTTTTAATAATTTTTTAAATTTATATATAAATCCTATACAAATTGAAAATTGAAAAGTTTAAACTTATAAATTTCAATGAAATCAATTATTAAAAATCTAAAATTTTCAGAATTCATTTATAATTATATAAAGAATCTATAATTCAAATTTTATTAAATAATATTCATTAATTGTTGAATTATTAATAGATGAAAATCATGATTTTTGGTGTAAAAGGGTGGCCGGAAAGTAGGGTACTAGACTTATCGTCTCCCATCTGACGTTTCTTGCGGAGCCATCTGGGCCAAAAAGTCTGCCTGTCCACTTTTATTCTATTCCGGTTTTTAACAACAGCTCAAAGGGAATTGCTGTCAATAGTCTCTTTCCTATATAGAAATAGATAAAGCCTAGTAATCTTTATTTACAAAAGATAGAGCATTAAGAAATGGAGGTTATAGAAGTAATCAAAGATGGTATATAAACTATTAGAAAAGATATTATATTACTTATAAAAGGGATTGATAAAGAAAGATTTGAATATTTGAAAACTTATAGGATTAGTTTCTTAGATTGAAATTAATAGAATACTATTTTATTTTGAAATTCAATTCCAAAATTTCTAAATAATGAATAACATTTTCTATAAAATATTCTAAAAAATCATAAATTCTTTATATAAAAATCATTGAATAATATAAAATTACTAGGTATACCTAAACCTATATAACAAAAAATCAAAGTATAAAAACTTGATTAGATTAGGAAAAGATCTTCAATTTGGGGGTTTAAAATGAAGGCATCCTATTCCTCTAACATTGTTCAACAATGACTTTCAAGCAAATAGATTCGAAATCATCAGTAGATCTGCATACACTATTATTAAATAATATCGCGTATATAGCAGAGTTTTGTCTTAAATCACTGGATAAGTCTAATACCCCACTTTCGGGCCACCCCCTATTTTGGGCTATCTCGAAAATATTATTATATAAATTTTAAACTTTAATAATTCAATAATTACTTTATTTCAATAAAATCTTTTGTAGTATTTGTTTTATAATTATTATTAGAATCATTTTCTCCAATTTCATAATCCCTAATCTCAATTTGTATTCCCCGAATAACTTTAATCCCTGCAAACCTCGAATTCGGAATAATTTTTATTATTTGTCTTTTTTTTAGATATAATCTATTCTAATTTATATTTCAATTGTTTTATTCAATATTTTGATTGTATAAATTTATAATCCTTAATATCAAAACCTTTTATGATTTTACAAAATAATAATTGATGAATTGGAAAATCGGTTTTTTTTTTTGAGTTATTATATATATATATTTTCGAAGATTTGATACTTTTTAAAGGGTTTTTTATAGAATAAAAGATAATTTTATATTTTATTAATATTGAAGATTATTATTTGAAATAAGATTTTGATTTAGAATTTTGTTATTGTTATTTTCAAGCAATAAACGATTTATAAGAGATTTAGTATAGTTTTGAGATTATAAATCAAAAGTCTTTTATTTAGATTTGATATTATAAATTGTCAAATTTTTTATTTTAGTTTTCTGATAACAAATAAGAAAGTTATGTTTTTTAATTATTGAAGAATCTAATAAAGAATTCAATTTGTTGAAGTGATATTTATAAATATTTTTGAAAGATGAGAATATTAACAAATCTAATAGTTGTAGTATATATAATAATAGAAATAGAAAATGAATATTGTTCTTGAAGTATTTAAGTATAAATTTAATGATTTTATGATTTCTATAATCATTTAATATAAATAATCTAGCTTTTTTAAATCAGGAAAAGATAATTTGAGAAATAAAGATTGTTTTCAATTATTCAAACTTTGTAATATTTATTGTTTATTTATTATTTGTAATAATAAATTTTTATTTCTTATATAGAATAAGATCTATAAGAAATCATTATTATTATATATATTTTCCTTTGAAAATAACGAATGGTTTGAATATCTATTCTATTATCGAAATGTATTCAATAAAAGATATTCAAACTTTTAAATTAAATTGTTTTTTTTGAATAAAACGATATTCTGAATTTCCTATTATTACATTATTTAAATCTTGATCTTTTATAATATCAGTTTTATCTATATTTTATTGGTTTTCGGGTTTAATATACTTAATCGAGAATAAATTAAGCTTTTCAAATTATTTATTAATAATTTTCTCAATAATATTTGAAATATATATAGAATCGATTCGATATTATCTTTTGATTTTAATTTCAGGGTTCTTTTTCAAAAAATTCTATATTCATCGTTTTTTAAATGAAGAATTATCTTTTCTTATTTCGAAAAGATTTTCATTTATTTCCTTTATTTATTAATGAATAGGATTAGTATTTAATGATTCTTATATTAATATTTAATCTACTAATACTTTCTTTTGAATTAAAGTCATCTTTTGTATATTTTGTATACCATTTCTATAAGATAGATAATTATCTATTCGATTTTGAAATATAATATAAAGAACATTATATTCCGAGTTGATTTAATGTATAGCTAGTCTATTTGTAATTGCATTAAGGATTATAACAATATTATCTTCGATATAAGTATTCGTTATATTATAAATAATAATATATTCAAATTTCAACTCGATTGATTGAATAATTGTTGAATTATTAAAAATTTAATAAAGGAGATTGCTTAAAATGAAGTGGTTTTTTAAGGTGGTCCAAAAGAGGGGGTGGTCCGAAAGTGGGGGTATTAGACTTATGGTATAAATTCACAATTTACCCTATAGATTTCTTTTTGTACAGCGCCATTTTGGGATCATTTATTTAATTGGCTAGAAATTCCTTAGATACAATCAATGAATCATCTTTGATTCAATCTAAAAGTTTAATAATCATCTATATTCATCAATAGATGACTTAACATTCAAATTTCTTGATGAGTAATGAGTATATACACACTAATCCACAATCCACCAACTTTCTCTATTTAAATAATATCTATCATCAATAAAAAGAATATCTTTTTTATCCTTTTCCCTAATTCTATCAAGTTTAAATATTAGTCAAATTTGCACTCCATACTATTCAATACCTTGCCTAATGAAATTCTGCAGAGAATTCATTTATCAAAGGATTGAAAAAATACGCCTTTAAATCAACTACCCTATATATAAGCCATCTCTTTTATAAACCATCCTTTTATATCAAAAATCATGATTTTCATTTATTAATAATTTTACAACAAATCAATATAATTAATCGAAATTTAAAATATAGATTTTTTATATAGATATCAATTAATTCTAAAAAATTTATAATTTTAAATTTTGTTTTTGTTGAAATTTTGAAGATTTAAATTTCGATTTCAATTTATATATAATTTTATATACAAATTAAAAAACATTAAAATTTTGAGTAATTTTTCAATAAAAATAATTAAAAATAAATTATTAATTTTTAAAAGATATTTAAAGATTTAGAAATCTAAAAAATCTTCATAGATTTGCTTTCTTCTCTTTTATAAGGAAAAATGATCAATTCAAATTTGCGTTCATCCTGCTCTATAAAGTTCAATAGTTCAAATATGTCAGTTCTTCTAAATCCTATCAATTGACCTTTTTTACATCCTCTACTGCTTATCAATATCCGCGATTCGATGATTGCTTCTTACTGCATATTGGCTTTACACTTTATTGCAAGTCGGTATTTGTTGATCGTACGAATGGAAGCTGCCGAATGCAGATTAACGTAATTTCCTTTCTCCAAGGCCTTATCATATCGACTTTCCCGGTCCTTGCTATCAACTTTACATAGACTCTAGCTTCTCAAAAGTATACATTTTTCAATACTTCCAATAATTGCTGCTATATAACAACGATTCTACTTCTTCGAGACTCATATTCAATAGTCTTTTTGTAACATCTGGACTTTCTATTGTTCTCAAGGATATTTATAGAGCTTGACAGTACT
Source organism: Stromatinia cepivora (assembly GCA_014898415.1). Lineage (NCBI taxonomy): Eukaryota > Fungi > Ascomycota > Leotiomycetes > Helotiales > Sclerotiniaceae > Stromatinia > Stromatinia cepivora. The sequence goes on along the minus strand of RCTD01000015.1, from coordinate 144,549 downwards.
TCAACAATCTGACTTTTTTGGTAATTGAATAGCTTTGATAGCTAAATTGATCTGAAAAGGGGCATCATTTGATTTCTCCTGCAGCATCAATGCCCCAAACTGCCTTCATAACTTAAAATCCTTGTCCAATTCCTCCTATGTTCTCAAACCCTGACCACAGCTCCCACCGTTCTCTCCTTCCTTTTTCTGTCTTTTTATTCGATCCCGAAATCCTGACCCTCAATCTCTTCTGTCCACATTCACGCTCCATTACTATCCCTTATAATATAATACGATTAATCTGAGATCGAATGGACCGGATAATTGTACAGAAGTTGACGAAAAAAGTCAATTGCAAACTGATAATTCAAAAACCTCCTCAACTTTGTAATACAAATTCATCGAGCTTCCCTATCCCCAATAAAGAAGCTGGAAATATTTCCTATTGTGAAAGAGGTAGATCGAGATACGTGCGTCCCGATAGCACGCTGCAAGGAGAAATGGGAATTGGAACTAATCAGATTACATTGTAGAGGCTTCAAGTAGTAAAACTAGTAAGTTTAGATAATGATTTGGATTATACACAAATAAAATACAAAAAGACTAAATGGAAAAACGATTGATTTCCTATCAAGAAGAGGAGAACAGAGCCCTCTCTTATATCTAACTACGAAGAATCATATAACCATATGACTACGAACTAGCTACGCATTAGGCCTTGATATCCCAACTTTCTCACACTATATATATTTTTCATAATTTTTCATAAAAATAAAGAATATATTGATCTTATTGAAAGGATAAATAGATTCAAAATTAATTAATGAACATCCTTTAAAATTAAATTATAAGCTTTCAATTAATATATCTTTTGATTTCTTGAATTTTAATTTTTCGTTAAGTTATTTTAAATTGAAGTTCAAAAAATATCAAAATCATTATTTTTTGAACAACTAATTCGCTTATTTTCAAGATTTCAGATTATTAAAATTCGAACTTTTTATGATTTTTTTGATTCCAATTTAAATAACATTTTGTTAAGATTTGATGGATTAATAAATGATTTAGTTTTATTTATATATCTTTAAAAATTTTATCAAGTAATCAGGTTTTATTTCTATTTCTTTTTGTAATATACTATCAGAATATATATATCTCGATCTATCTATTTTACAATAGTTGATAGATATAATATATAAGATCGATTCCTTATATTATCATTAATCTCAAATTCTCTAATAGTATGATGCACAAAAGCCGTAATAGAACTGAATAAACAGGGTCAATTATATTCCTTAGAATCTACAATTGAAGAATTATGATTCATAAAAAACAACTAGATATATATATACAAATACTTATTCATGAATTACAAAGCTATATATATACATTATTAGAATTATTATTTTATTATACTAAATCATATAAATCGTAATATATATATATAAATAATCAATTTATTAATTGATATAAAAGATAAAAAGTATTATATAATTAATTTTCTATAATTCATAATTCGTAACATTATTCTCCCCTTTAAAAAAGCTTGCCCTTAAGTATTTTACTCCTTTGTTTCATTATTATTTCATCGGAAATCAGATTTTGTAAAGATTTATAAGCCTTAAATCAATTAGATTGATTATTTTGATTGATTTGATCAATTTATTGAAAATTGATCAAATTGATCAAAATAACGAATGAATTGATCAAATTGATCAAATCGTTCATCAATTGAATAAATTAATATTGATTCGCATTCTTCTTGATTTAGGGAATCTTTGAAAAGAAAAAGTTTCAATAGAGAAAAGAAGAGGATTGAATTATAGTATAATAATAATAGATAATTAATATGATCAATTTCGAAATCAATTAAATTAATCAACTAAATTGATTAAATTGATCAATTAATTGATCGAATCAATCAAATTGAATGAAATCGATAGGAGTAATATTATATTTCGTTTTTATTATATTCAAATTTTCTTTTTGTATAATTTTTGAAATAATAATAGATATGAATTTTTAAATATATTATCTTTGTATTATTTTAATGATAATAATTTATTTATTATATAAAGTTCGGGTTATATATATATATAATCAAATTCCTTTGAATTTGTATGGGTTTTCGATCTTTTCGCGATTATATATATATGTATTATTATGAAATCATAATATTTAATTTATTGAATTGAAGAATACTTTTCTTTTTTTTGATTTCATAAATGAATTATTATTTATATAATTATAATTATCCTTTTTATTTTTATAGAACTTTATTTAATCAAATAATTGATTAAAGGGATCGGATAATATTGAATTTGTTAAATGAAAATTGTATAAAAAGTATAATAATGTTTTAAGATCGAAAACAGAATATTAAATAAGGTTAATATCGTTATTAAATTATAAGATTCTATATTATAAGGTTTTTTATATTTTCTTTATTGTTAAAATCTTTTTTATTTTTTATTCTGAATTATTAATTATATTAATAAATGGAGATAATTTGAATATTTAATCGAGAAAAGGATTATTGTGTATTTTGTGTAATCGATTTAGAAGGAAAATAAGATGAATTTTCATTGTAATCAGAAATTCGAATTTGAAAAAGTTTCTAGAATAATTAATGATCTTGAATTTTCCTTGAATTAGGAAATCCAGTTTTTTTAAGGGTTTTTGAATAAAATAATTCTTTATATTGAATTATATATAATCTTTGATATCGAAATCGATCTTATATTAGTAAATATTTATAGATTTCGATATTTTGATTTGAATATATAATAAATCTTTTTTCGTTTATATAAAAATCAATTTGTTGTATTTTATATATATATAAATATTATATATATTTACCTTGTTTATTAATTTATTAATATCTTCTTTTTATTTTTGTATATATTTTGGTATATATTTATATAAGGTTTTATAGAATATAAATCTTTTTAAAAAGTTATATAAAAGAGTAAATTGTATATAATCTATTATAAATAGGAATTCTAATTAATTGTTTTGATAATAATTAATAAATAATTTTAATTGTTTTTGAAGATATCGATTATAGATTTCAATTTGATTATTGATTTGAAGATAATGAATAATAGATAGTTTAAGATTGGTTTTTAGAATTTAATTGAATTCCTTTTAGAATTGTAATATAAATTGAAGGTTGTAATTCGATATTATAATTTCAAAGAGATTATAATATCAATATAATTATATTTGAATTTAAATATTGATTGATTTATAATAAGATATAGAGATAATTTGTTTTATTAATTGATTAATAATAATTAAGATATTATTATATCTGTATTTATTTTTATTAAAATTGTAATAATTTATAATAATATATTGTTATATTTAAATAGGAATCAGAAATGAATATAATACATCAGGAGTATAATTATATAGAATGGAATTCTATTTGTAGATATAATAATTGTATATATATTTGGTTATAATATTGTATATTTTAAATTAATAATATTATTGAAATAATAAAAGATAGATTTTGTTTATATTAGAATAAATAATGAAAATAGAATTATGGATTTTATGAATCAGATAAATTCGAAAATTATTGATATTGGATATTATCAAATAATTATTATAAAGTAAAAGATCATTTTGAAATAATATATATTTATAATTTTTGGTAATTTGAATTTTAAATATTAATAAATTATTTATAGTTTTATTTATTTCGATAATACAATTAATTAAATCAAATCGAAGAATGATTTTATTCAAATTGATATTAATAATTATTGTTTTGTTTAGATAATCCTTTTATAAAGTTTTTTTTATAATTTTAATATCAATTTGATTATTTTTAATAAACTATTAGAAACAATTCTTCTTCTTGATATAATTCTAAAAATCCAATTTATTGATTCAACGGATTAAAATATCGATGAGAAAATTATCTTTTCCAAAATGATATATAATAATGAAATTGTAATCAATTAATATTTCTATTTAACGAATTTATTGAATATTAAGGGTTTTAATAATTATAAAATATTTGAGGATTTTATAATCGATATAAACCTTGATTTTATATAAAGAATTAATGAATTCTGTTTTCTAATAATTAAAAGATCGAATGATTGATAATATTTCCTTATTATGAATTTCATAATTCAATTCAACGATAATTATAATTTTGGAGAAATAAATTATAGGTAATTAATCTTTATTATACTATTGTAATGATATATTAGCAATTATTTTATCAAAAATATCTATTTCAAATATACAGAAAAGTCAATATTCATAATATTATAAAAATAGAATAAAGATAAGTTTTTTTTTCAAGATATTGAATATATTTTGGTATATTTCATTGAATACAAATTTAATATTTGCTTTGATAAATTCGTTGAAAGATTTCGTTATTATATTGTAATCCTTAATAAATCATCAATAAAAATTACAAAAACCAAAAAATGATTAAATCCTTTTTATTATTATCGGAAAAGTTCAATTTTTAATTATTTCAATCTTTTTAAGATTTATCTTTACTTTTTTAATAGAAATAATAAAATCTAAATATTTGATATATATAATATTGAATTTATATTTCTTAAAGTTCGTTTATAAATCAATAACTTTTAATCGTTCGAGAATTAATTTAATATAAATTTAATATTCTTCTTCGTTTTCAAAATAGATCAGAATATTATTGAAGTATATAATATAAAAGATATCTAGATAATCAAATAGAATATTATTTATATAATACTAATAGATTATAGGATTATTTATTAATTTAAATAATATAATCTTGTATTTATATAATTTATATTAAATTCAAAAAATAGTATACTCTTTCGAAATAGAATTCATTTTTATATAATAAAAGATTTAATGAATATCAAGTTTAATAAAAACTTTGGTATTGAAAAACCGAAAAAATATTTTATCGATTAAAAAAAAGGATATTGATTTTTATATATTAAGGAATTCAATAATCTAAAGTTTATATAGAATCTTAAATTATTATTAAGTTTCCTGATAAATAAAATGAATATAATATAAGAAACTTGATTAAATTCAATAAAACCTTTATTGAGATTATTTATAATATATTTTTTGATGATTTTCAATTATTCTAGGGATATTTTATAAAACAGATTATATTATAAGATTTTTTCTTCTTTGTTTTTTAATATGATTTTATAATTATAAAATTAATTAAAAGGTAAGATATTTGATTTATATTTGGAAAAAACTCGATAATATTATTAATATTTAAATAGTATTTCGGATTCTGAATTGATTTTAATTAGTATTTGATCGAATTTCTTTTGAATTTTTGTATTCTTGAATTTGATTAAAACAATTAATATTCTTTTTTTTATATATTATTTGTTTTATTAGAAATCTATTATATTATTAAGTTCTTTTAAAATAATAATAAAGAATTCAGTTTATTCATTTTTTTTATATTCTAATTGGAACTTATCGAATTTGAATATATATAAATCGAGGATTTCGGATAATATATAAAGAAGGTATTTATAGATTTGCAATAATGGTATAATTAATAAAAAAAAAGATTGAATTTGAAGAGAATCGAGATTTTTTCTTTTTCGATAAGAATTTATATTATATTTATATTGAAAAATTCTTATTGTATATTGTTAATTGTAATTGATTTATTCAATTATAAATCTTTTTGATTTTAATATTCTTCGAATTGATTATTTCATCGATCAATATTTTGTTGGATTAATCGATCAATTTTTTATTTGCAAAAGAATAATTAAATAATAAAAAGATTATTTGAATAAAAAATAATATAAAGTTTTTCTTTAAATTATTCAAAATATCGATTAAACAATCAAATTTTACTTGAATTTTTGATAATCAAAATTTATTTAAAATAATATTATAATTCTTTAATTCGATAATAAGAAAAAGAACAAAAGATTGTTTACAATTATTAATCATTAAATTAAAGAATATAAAACAAACAATAATATAGCTTTATATATTATTGTATTTTTTGATTTCAATTGAAATTTTAAATAATATAATTCTTGATTTAAATATAGGAAATAAATAAATAAAAAATATAGTATTAATAAAAACGAATCCATTTGCTTTAGAATCAATAAATGCTTTTGATCTATAAATATAATTATTTTTCGAAAAATTGTAAAGAAAAGTAAATGCTTTTTCTTTTATAAATTGTATTAAATCAAGAAATTTTATATCCTATATAATACTTAAAATTCTTGGAGGAGGTTGATTGGTTAATAATAATGAATAATATAATAATAATACTATTCACTATTATTATAGTGGAAGACTTAGTTATATAGCTTAAAAGAGTGATCGAATATATAATGGTTGAAGTCAAAATATAAGTGTATTGAATATTGAATTTATTTTGCTTGTTTTTTTCAGAAGAATTCTTTGAAGAAAATCTTCTTATTTATAGTATTTGATAATATTCTATGATTATAAATAAGATCGATTTAAATCGAATCTTATAGAATCATTTTATATAATGAAATGAAATAGTAACCAGTAATATTTAACCTTAGAAATAAGAAAGTTCTACATGCTTCCATCATATTCTATTCCATTATAAATCATTCTAATATGATATATGATCAAGATTTTGTATAATAATAAAATTAAATAATATTAAATTATATTATTAATATATCACGTGATCATATAATCATCGGTTCGGTTAATATTATTAAGTGATTTAATAAACTTATTAGAAATTCTTATAAAAATAGAAACGGAATCTAAATATTTAATCATTGATTAATTAAATTCAATTCATTATATTTGTTATATTGATTTAAAAGCTTTTTCATCAATTGATTATATGTCACGGGAAATGATTACTATATCAACCCAATTAACCATTCGTCAAGAGTGGCGTCACTTTTGGTGTGACATTATACTTATTTAGAATAGTATTTATATTATTATTATTAGAATCCTTCAAAAAATTGAGATCTTTAATTTAAATTATTAATTTCTTTATTATAAGTATTATTGATTTTATTAAAATTATCAATGCTTTTTAATAATCGATCGATAATATTATATTTGCCTTAGAAATTGGATTTAATTTATCAGAATTTACAGAAAATAAAAACGATATATTAATCATCAAGATCTTTTCCTTTTTAAATCTTTTAAAATTCAATAATTTAATATTAAATTATTATAAATCTTTATTATTATTATCAAAAAATTCAATCGATTTTAATACTTTTCTTTTAATAGAAATCGATTTGAAAGTTTTTCTAATAGATTTCGTTTTAATTATTCAAAATACAACAATCTATAATTTTTTTATTACCATTTTACCAATATTTTTAATACTTTTAATTTTACCTTTAATTATCTTTTGATATACCAACTTCATTAATAAAATATAAACAGATTTTAATAATTTGAATTAAATCAAAGAAACCTTAAAGATTTTTTCTTTATTCTCTTCATTAATAATATCCTTCAATTTATCTTCACTTACTGATTTATCTATCAATTATTAATATAACTATATAATTATTAATAAAAAAAACAATAAATTATATTCAATATATCAACAAAATATCATTATAAATCCATACATATTTCCATCAATTTTATTAACTTTTCTATCTACATATTTAATACCAATTTAACTTTCTTTATATCATAAAATAATTATATCAACTTATATTTCTTTTATTTATAAAGGAAAATCTTTACTCTTTATAAAAATTTAATTTATCAACCCTTTAATTTCCTTAACAATATAACCTTTTCAAACAAACCTATTTTGACCACCTATCATTCATAATAAAACTATAACAAATGATTTATTACAAAATTAATGTTTTCTGATAATATTATATAAAGTTTCTTTTTTCGGATATATTCCATATATACCAGATCAGATCCTTTTGGAAAAAAATGTTCCTCGTTTATTATTTTTTTTTAAACAAAAATTTTGTATTATTATAATAAATGATACATTTAATATAACAAAAATATATTGAATATATAAATTACAAAGATACATAAACCAAACACATTATTAATTCAAGAAAAAACTGAAATATAATAAAGAGAATAACAAAAGTTTTAAAATATAATACTACAATTATAACAAAGAAATATAAAAATTTGAAAATAGAATTCTAATAGATTTATATAATCTTCAAAAAACAAACTATATATATTTTTATTATTATTATTGTTATTATTTATCTTTTTATTTGTTATACAAAAATCATTATATATTATAACCACCTTATTAATCGATAGCTTTCTACAATTATAAACAAATCAACAATTTATTGGTTTTTCAAGAACAAAACTTTAAAAAGAAAGCTCTATTACAATTATTAAAAGAATATTACTAATAAAATTAGTAATCTTTATAAAAAACTAATTTTATTATTAAAAATAAACATACAATCAATGATCTATCATCAATTGATTAGAAAACTTTACAAAATCTTTATATTTACTAAACTCTAATATATAATCGACAATTTGTTATTATTCCGATATCATTCTTTATTAGATTTAAAAGAAAAAGGTTCTTTTAATTAGAAAAAGAATAATAAAAAGTTTTATAACTGTTTTAGGACTAATTGATTCTTTCCATTTGTGACTCTGACATCTTCTTTTTATTAGTTTTCTTTTTTTTAATAATAATATTATAAAAATCTATATCTATATTTTCTTCGAAGAGTTATTGAAATTATTTAAAAGAAAAAGAAAACTTTCTAGAATAGATTTTCAAAAGTTCGGGATATATAGAAAATAGAATTTATTGTATTATAAAAATGATAATATACTTTTAAAGGGATTTATATTTTTGTCGATTAGATTGAAATAGATCTTTTTTTTCTAGATATAATATTTATAAAAGTTCATCTAAAAAGGTATTATTAAAATAAAGTATTATTTGAAAGATTATTAGATAACTGAACATTTATAATAAATTGTAAATAATATAATATATAAAAGTCATAATAGAATAATAAATAAAATCAATTATATTCTTTAGAATTTACAATTGAAGAATTATAACTTATAAAGAACAATTAGATATCTATATACAAATATTTATTCGTAAATTATAAAGCTATATATATATATATATATATATTATTAGGATCATCATTTTACTATATTAAATCATATGAATCATAATGCATATACACAGACGATCAGCTCATCAATTGATATGAGAGATAAGAGGTACCACGTGATTAGCCTCCTGTGGTTCACGATTCGTGACAAACGGCACTCTAATATATTACCTATCATCCTCACAATAAATTTCCAGAATCGAAATCCGAATAAAGTAGATAATTATGTATCTATTCCTTGAAGATTAATCTACCAACCAAATCCCATAAATTCCAAACACCAAATAAATGCTACGTACGTACATATCCGGAGTTTCATGCCGGTACTGCTCGCTCGCTCGGCTAATAAATACCCCCAATATGTACTCCGTATATAATGCCCGGATCTTTTTGAAACATTCAATCGTTAACAAGTGGATCTTATAACCTTGTCCCAATATTTTACACTTTCCAGATCCTGACATTTATCTGAATATTTTGATGTTGTAGAACCTACGGTCCGGACTCTGTACCGTATAAACTCACTAACAACAGAACACACTAAGCCTATTTCAACCCCTAGCTTTTCTGGGGCCGAAGCAAAAGTGGATTAAAAAATATCCATTTCAATTGATTTCTTCCAATCAAATTGATCGAAAATAGGAAATAAGAAAAAACCTTATTTGAAATAGGCTTAGTGTGTCCTGTTGTAGGTGAGTTTATACGGTATTGATATTGATAATGATATTGACATATATGGTGTCTTTTTAGAACAATTCTTGACAAATTGATAAGATGAAGAATGAGCTTACCGAAGTGGGCTATTTTTCCTTTCAAGTTTTTACAGAGTACGTGAAATCTTATTTGATTCATTGTTCGTTCATTGAATTTCATCCCATCTTTGTAATTCTTCAAACTCTACTTCGTACTCATATCTTCACTGCTATAACTATGATAGCTATAGCTATCACCAAACTTTTACCACTAATCAATCCCCTACCATCCATCCCCTTCCCATCCCCAATTCAGTAACCATCCCCGAAATTACATCTATTTCCCGCCTCTTAATCCACGATGCGGGGTAGTATCCCAGTATCCTAGTATCCCGGACACAGTGGATATACTTAGCACCTCCCTTCTGCATTATCGGAGATATATTGTGGATGCTGTCAGGGATATATACCTAGTAGTATCAAGGATATAGATTACAAGTATGTACACCTATTTCTGCACGGAAAATAAAGACGTTTGATATATAAAGAAGGTGTGGAGTCTCGAGTCTCGAGTCTCGATTCTCGATTTTAATATATATAGTATCGGACCGGATAGGTACACCTATTTGTTTAAATTTGCGGAGAATATATATTGGAGGAATCAAGTCTGAAAAAAGTTAACTTGGATGAAACGGGTGCGAGTATAGTACAAAGTACCCAAGTGAACAGAGATCAAGGATTTTTGTTTCGTCAAGAGCTAAGAGCTACTCTGTATAGAGTATGTGGGTTCAATAATAGATAGATGCATGTGTTTTTAAGTTTCACTTGGTGCTCAGTATATTACCAATTGAGATAATGAGCTACTCGTGCGGCCAGAAAGTACAGCACACTCCACTAATAAGAAGCTGCTATACCTTTTGTAGTTTATCATCTTGTGGTATAGGCTCAAAGTGGAGTGTGTTATACTTTCTGGCCGCACGAGTAGATGAACAGGAGGCGGATGGCTAATGAACGGGTGATGAACGGGTGATGAGCTGAACGGGGATACAAGGTAAAGAAAGGCAAGGTAAAGCAAAATAAGCAATCTTGGTCTAATGTACATACATACAATGATATATATATAAAACCCACCCACCTCTCTGCTCAAATCCCATCCATCTATCAAAGCATCACCCTCCATCCTCATTCATTCCCCCAACCCCCTCCCAAACATCCAAAATGGTCTCAACCAAAACCCTCCTCCTAGCCGCCACAACCATCGCCTCCGTATTTTCCGCTCCCGCCGCCGCCCCCCTGAGCGAAAACCTCAACATCCTCGAACGAAGATTAACATCCTCCGCCACCGGCACAAGTGGAGGCTACTACTATTCCTTCTGGACCGACGGAAGTGGCGGCGTCACATATGCCAATGGAGTGAAAGGACAATATGCCGTGAGTTGGACGGGGAATAAGGGGAATTTTGTGGGTGGGAAGGGATGGGCTATTGGGTCTGCACGGTAAGATATTTTCCCTTTTTAGAATCATCAATCATACATGCAAACCTTCTATGGATACCCCCCTCCCCCCCAAACCAAATAACAAAACCTAACAAAAAAAACCACCCAGCCCAATAACCTACACCGCGTCCTACAACCCGACCGGAAACTCGTACCTCTCCATCTACGGCTGGACAACCTCCCCCCTAATAGAATACTACATCGTCGAAGACTACGGAACCTACGACCCCTCCTCCGCCGCCACGGAAATCGGCAGCATAACCAGCGACGGCTCAACCTACAAGATCCTGGAAACGACCCGCACGAATCAGCCGTCGGTGCAGGGAACCGCGACCTTTAAACAGTATTGGTCGGTGCGGGTTGATAAGAGGACGAGTGGGACGGTGACGACGGCGAATCATTTTGCGGCCTGGAAGAAGTTGGGGTTGGTGTTGGGGGGGTTTAATTATCAGATTGTCGCCGTCGAGGGGTACCAGAGTAGTGGGTCGGCGAATGTGACGGTTTCTTAGGTGAGAGAGTAGAGAGTGTGGTTCGCGGTGTGCAGTAGAGAAGAGGAGAGGATAGGAGACTTTCGTCTTGTACATATTTTAAAGATTCCAATCTTCGCCGGATCGGATATAGTAAATTACGTGGACATATACTTAATACGGTTGTATATACTATACTGATCAACCAATGTCCCGATATAAACTGTGTGACGATGATATCTATTTGTTTATTTCATTATTTCATACAATTACATTTCTATTCATCCATCCCCCCCAAGCCACCCATCTCATCAAGCCATCCATCCATTCATCCATTCATTCCCCATCAATCTATTCCTCTCACGCTCAATTCCTCAATCCCTGGGTATATTATCCCTCATCCATTTCATGCCATGTCATCTCATCCAACTCGAATCGCCCCCAGCATCCCCATCCCCATCCCCAACACGTCCTTTCATCTAAAGCAAAATTCGCATGCCATGCCACCAGGGTATAAAGAAGCCCCTTCCTCTTCAAGCTCCAAAAACAAACGCCACGCCAAATCATCATCAATCTCTCATTCCCCCATGTTATTACGAGTCCTGAATCGCAATGCCTATTTACAATGTTTCCATAACGCCCCCAAATGCAACTTTTTCCCTCATACGAATTCGTTCTCGTTTTTTCATAGTCCCGTAGTCCCATCCAAATGCTTCATTTCATCTCAGAATCACTGTTCATTCCACCTCAATCCTTTTGATTCGCTCTCCAATTCTCCAACATCTTTCTTACCTCCTTCATAGCCACCGGCTTCGTCATGAAAAGATCAATACCACAAGTCCTCGCCTTCTCCACATCATCTTTACCAGCCAATCCTGTAAGCGCAACCACAAGTGCTTCATTTTTTTTCTTACCCACCTCAACCTCACCATTTGCCATTGCTCGCTCTTTTCTTGATTTCTCCAATTTTCTTATCTCCTTTGTTGCATCAAATCCATCCAGTACCGGCATACTTATATCCATAAAAATGATATCATACCCTTCTGGCCTCTCCCCAAATTTCTTAACAGCTTCAAGTCCATTTTCCGCCTCGTGAACTGTCGTATAGCCTAACCTTGTTATGAAATGGCGTAGGAGTTTAAGATTTATCATGTTGTCGTCAACTAGAAGTAAATTAGGTGCGAATGGGTCAGGAGTTGCGGTGGCTATTGAGAATTGATGTGTGCCTGTTGCTGCACCGGAAGAACCATCTGGTTGGCTAATTTCAATTCCAACTGCTGAGTGAGGTTGAGAAGTGTAACCAAAAGCCGCAGCTGTGGGAGTAGCGAGGGTCTCATCTGAGGTAGGTTCTCTTCGTGGAGGAGAGGTGTTACCCCCAGGAGGTAGAGGAAAGGGAAATTCTTTTCCTTTTTCAACAAGCGCGTTTGGAGTTGGTGATTCAATAGCTTTCCGAGCATTCTCGCTATCAGCCGCCATTCGACTATTATCCAGTACTTCACCTCCATGAGGAGAAATAAGTAGATCCTCGAAGACGTTACTAAGGTCATTAGTGCTCGCTTGCCCTGTAGTAGATGGATCCGGCGTAACAGCGTTACCACTTGTAGTTGACGCTCCATCAAGACAAGATCGAAGCGCTCTTGCGAGTTTTAGTGGACCCACCGGCTTTGCTACCACAGTGACATTGCCTCTGATGCCAGCTTCCGCGAATGAGTGGTTGAACCGTGAGGAATGTGGAGACAATACCAGTATCGATGGTTTATGTTGGCGAGGAAGCATCTTGCAAAGATTCACGAGAACAGATAAATCTGGAGCATTCGCAAGGATAATATCTGGGTTTGCTGATAATGGCACGATCCTTAAACCATACCAATTCGTGAGAAAGTTCCTGACAGACGCATGGAGAAACCTTCCCTTCTTTGCAATTACGGGATCCATCGTGGGAGGGTTGAAATTAAAGAGTCCTATTTCACGACCACCTATTTGACTTCGCAATAGTGATATCGATTCATCTGTCTCACGCAACAACGAGGTTACAGCTTTGGGTGTCACGGGTAGTGATGTATCTTTTGGTATTTCGCGAAGAAGTGGTAAGGATACTCTGACCTCTGAAGCAAAAATAGATTAGCACTGTATCAACATGATATATTTGTGCGGCTGGAATATTCAGGGTTACTCACCAGTACCACGTCCAACCTCACTATCGATGGTGATGTCTCCTTCAAGTAGATTGATAATACTCCTCACAATGGACAGTCCTAACCCAGTTCCACTGGAAAGGGTATTTTCCTGGGCAAAGGGGGTGAAGAGCTTTGATCTAAGGAACTCGCTAGATATACCCTTTCCAGTGTCCGTTACGGTCAAGATTATCATAGATCTCGGGGTCTTCTCGCCTCCAGAAGTGGTTAGATCCTCTAATTGGGTTGTCTCCAACTTCACTCTCACGTAACCGTGAGAGGTATACTTCAACGCGTTGCCGAGCAAGTTCATGATAATTCTTCGGAATGCTCCAGGTTGTGTAGTAAAGTTGTAGTCATCTCGGGTAATATCTAAAATGACTGATACTTGTGGAGACTGGCTTGCTGGAGGTGATATGGCAAGAGATGAAGCTGAATGCCTTTTCGAGTCGGAGCTTTTATCGTGTATGTCATGAACCATATCAAAAGTTTTCGCCGTAACATTCTGAAACACGTAACCGGCAAAAACACTCTCAACTACCTCTTCGCAGAGTACTGCTACATCCACAGGTGCAAACAAATTTATCATGGGCAAATCAGATTGTTGTAAAGCCAGGGGACCAGAATTACTCGATTGCGATATTCGTTTTGCCGTACCTCGATGATTTCTACGCCAATTCTTCTCAAGACTGCTAACTTTAGAAAAGTCTAGAATATGATTCTGAGAGAAGTGGTCAGCTCTTCTGAAACATCTGAACCGAAGAGAACTGGGGAGTAGAGATAGTTTGTTAGGCGCAGGGGGAGAGGACTCACAATGGTATCTAAAAGTGTGCGGCCACAACTGTCAATTGTCTCAACAAGTTCTTGTGCTAGATTTGGTAAAGAAAGATCATCCAATATCTCAGCAGATGCAAGTATTCCATGAAGTGGACTCCTCAATTCATCTTAGGGTTGGGGTTAGGGTCAGTCGACTTTATGGGTAGGTTTAGGCAATGCTTACGAGAAATGCTTCCAATAAAGTCACTTTTCTTCTGATCAGCAACTTCGGTACTTATGCGAGAACATTCAGCCATGACGCTATTGCCAAACGCACTGAGAAACGATAATTCATTCTGCTTAGATAGAATACGAGTGGGTTCTGTTGACCAAACACAGCATGCACTAAGCCAGCGGGAGCGACCAGCATCCCAAAGTGGAACAAACAACAATTGGCGAACACCAGGAAAATGAGTAGATAAGAATCTTCCATCCGCTTCCGCCCTCGCAATTTTGCTTTTTCCTCGTGTCTGGTTCCTGCTTTCTCTTGCAGAGCAACGATAGCCTTTAAGAATTTCATCATCTGAGGCTGAAGACATAGATCCATCCGAGTCAAAAGTCCATAGCTTTCCGCGTGGATACCGGCGCAAAAATTGGTGTAATGATTTTTCCTCAAACGGTAGGAAAGAGTGAGTTCCAGGGTATGCGTCGCCATTAATTGAAGATGCCTCGGGGGTGGAGAATCCCAAAATTTCTATTTCTCGTGTTGGTGACATTGTCGACGACCGAGTGAAGGATCTTTCTCCACCACCCGGGTGTCGTGAAATCGAGGATCGAGAATTAAGTCCGGTTTGAAGATCATCGTCACCACTCGTCTGGCTATCAGTAACAGATGATTCTTGATTAGTGGGTTGCGCCGCATCACTGCCGAATCCTTTTTGTGCATCGTAGAATACTGCTCCACCATCCACCTCAAATGCCTCTCTGATGAGATTGGAAGCGCGGGAGAATAGCAGCTCTAGAGCCGATGCCTCGGTAAACTCCTCATCGGGGGTATCGGTTTTGCACATATCATAGGGTGATTGCTCAGTTGTAGTAGTTTCTCCGAAGGATGAATGCTGCGTCATGGACTCAATCTCTGGTCGTCCACCGCGCAATAGATCGGATCGAATAGATGTCAAGGTGGTACCCTCTGGTTTCGTGGGTCCAAGCGAAGTGGAGCTTATATACCCCTTTTCCTTACCATTGCTAAGAGTAAGTGAAGCAGTACTTGATATTGCAGAACCTTTGGTTGATGATGATTTTGACTTTTGTCGTCTGATACCGGTATCTATCTCAAACTGGCCAACAATCTTTGTACCTTCCCCATCTTCTGCCTCCATGTCTGCCTCTTCCAGTTCCGCACGACCTTCTACAAATGATGCAAGACCTCGGCTCATTTTCATGCCACGTCGATGTTCTTCCACCTCTCGAGTCAACTCTAGATGTTTCATGACAGTAGTCGCCATTGTGCCCATGAAAGAGATTTCGTCCTTGGACAATCCCGATCGAGCATGACTATCAACAATGAATAAACTTCCGATCGGTATACCTCGCTTGGTAATGAGTGGAACTCCGGCATAAAATCTGAGGTATGGAGGTTCGGTCACAAAAGAAAGTTGATTGAACCGATCATCTAATGTTAAATCATTGACAATGAATGAAGGATACTCTTCTCCCAATACTGTCGGGGCAGCTTCAATGGTCCTGTAGCAAAGATTAAACACAATTGACGATTTAACCGCAAATTCAAACTCTGATTTGCCATACCTCTCGCACAATCTACCAGCCTTTGTCACAGAAGTACAGCCTAGCCACAGCTCATCACCTGGTTTGTGTTTTGTGGCATCCACAAGATCCAAGGATTTGGTGCTTTCTGCAATGAAGTACTGTGTGCCATCATCGATAAGACTGGTGGAATCTGTCAGCTGCGAAGTGAGCATAAAACAAGCTTCAAAGTTACCTGATCATTGTTCTTTGTGCTTCCAACCTCCAAGATACAAGCTGGCAGAATGCAGTTAATGATGTATCGGGGGAAGAAATTTTGGTTGAGGTAATGTCAGATTGAACTCCTAGCTCTTGATTGCTGCCCTCGGTAGGTATTTGAGGGTTTGGAAAACATGATTCGGTATTAATGGAAGAAGTAGGTTGGTAGTACCTGAAAGGAATTAAAAATCAGTAACACCCTCTTGAGTATGGATTTGTAGTACAAAATAAATCAGTAATAAGCCCCTCCCTCGACGCTGGTCTATGAGAGAAACAAGTGCCGTTTGTTAATTTCCGTGCAACTTGTAAATCTTTGTGTCTCCTTCCCACAGTTCTTGATATGTTTGTGCGACATACTTCTAGAGTAATCATGGACATACTTGTATAGTTCTCTAGCTCTGGCAGCATCGGATATACCCTCAACATGCGAAAGCGCAACTGTTGCCTCTACTGGTGCCATCTGCATCTGCCCTTCCTTTTACCAGAATGAATGGGCAGCCCGAGTCAATGTTAAGAGTCCGACAGGATGGGGAGAGAGGAGGTTGATGGTTGGTCTCCAGGTAAAGGTTATCGAGGGAAGGAATATCCGTTTACTAACTGCAATGATATGATTAGTTTTGGAGTAATTGAGCATTCATGCATTCAAGCATTCAAAGCATTTGATAGTTTTTGATATGATGTAGATAATAGATTGGATGGAAAAGTTTATATAGAAAAGACAAGGAGGAGGAGTATTTACTGACATGGTTCTAATTGTTTGCATGCATTGGTCAAATCAAACCCCCTCCATTTGATGATTTTGACCAGGTATGGCATATAACCCGATGGCTTGAATTAAAGTTAAAACAGTTATTGAGAAGGCCTAGGCAGGATCTTGTATTTGATGGAGCAGTAGAATGATTGATTTGTGGCTGGCAATACTTATAATGGAGATGATACTTGAATCTTGTGCATGAAGTATATACCTAGTAAGTACGGGTCTGCAAGTCTGCGGATAATGTGCAGATAATGCAAATGAGAAGTCTGAAGTCCTGAGTCCTAAGGCTAGCCCTAATAATTTGTATTGTATTGTATAAATTGTTAAATGATGCATAGAAATAAAAGTTGTATATATCTAGAAGGTAGTAAAAGTTGTGCTAACGTAGTGGTAACGTAGTGGTAATGTAATGTGGGATAGAGTCTGGGTTAAAGGGACTCAAAACGTTTAACTGGACACAGACATTAGACCCCCCCCCCAAAAAAGGGATCGACATTTGCGTCATAATGCATTTAATTCTACCAGTATGAGTATCATTTAAAAATATGAACTAAAATAACTGAATTCTAATCACATCAACCCCATCAATGTATTATACCTGATATCATCAAAATATAAATCCCCTCCCTCTCTATCTACCCACACCCATTACCCCCCGCCCCCCTCACAGGAGTATATATACACATATACATCATCAAAATATAAACTCCCTATATTTACTTAATACTCATTACGTCTGTTAAATCAAATGCTTTTAACAGAAGTAACAGATATCATGACCCCTTCCTGCAGCATGAAAAAAAGACTAAATGAAAAAGAAAAAAAGAAAAAAAGTTAAGGGTCTATCCTAGAATTTGCAGGTCACGCACGACTCATGATGTTATCCCTTGAATCTTAGCAATTTACCGATGGGTGGTATTATTGTTAGTCTTGCATACGTACCGACCGGACCATTGTGTGGCTGGGCTACATACCGATACGTACCCATTCATCTCTTCCTATTTCATCCCCACCCATCGCCAAGTTAGAAATCCGATCTAGTAGGTACCTTCTACTTTCTTTCCCCATGGCGGTAACATCCTTTGCTTGTTAATGTACAATGTACTTTGGTGGTATATCCAAAACCTGGAATCATGCGTAAGTGCTATGTATTTAGCTCCGGAGACGTCCGATCTTACTCGACCTCTCCGTCGCATGGCAATCCTACTCTGGGTATATACCGAAACTATAAATGACTCAGGACTCAAGTTTCAGGATTCCAGACTCTCCCATCTTCCCACGTTGAAAATACACGTGGAACGGATACTCCCAAGGTTCACGACCAAGTAGGAAAGGTACCTAGATACATATTTGAATACTCTGGAAAGAATTAAGGTTATTGATGAATTTAGTATTAAAGTTATAATCTTTACAATTAGAAGCATCTGTTTATATCTATATATATCTCTGTATATACATATATATATATATATATACACATTTGAAAGCATACATAATTTAATGTCAACATTCTTTATTCTCTAATAAATCAGATCATCAACTTCTTATTAGTCAGCCTTGTAGGTGGTTGGTTGGTTGATCTTGATTTTGGCCAACCATCACCCCGCTGCTCCCGCTGATATACTTTTATCAGTTTTGGCCTAAGGCAATTATCCAGCATATACTACCTAAGGTGAGATAACATCTTTTACGGCGTTTGCATCAACAAGAATAGATTTCTTAAGTCCGAAAAGATTCTTGTATTGGCATCATCGAGTGAAGGGCACATACTAACATACTACGTACATACAGTGCGACGACCAAAGCCTTTTAGATACTACGAAGAAGTCAATATCAGCTGTTTGCCAGTGTCAAATATCATCATTACAGTCTCTTGCGACACAAGTCGATCCTCGTCCCATCTCAACACTTTATCCCTTACACAAATACCTACTCGTGAGGAAGTAAGTGGGCGTATTTAGCTACTCCTCAAGTCAAAGTTAACGTGGGCTATCGATCACATATCAATTGATCTTACGAGTGGCGTGAAGAACATTCTCCAAGACCATTTCTCAAACGTCCACCATGCAAACGGATGGGGCTTTAGACAACATGAGGCCTGATTCTAAACAAAAAGTCGCATGCGATGAGTTTTACAACAGCCTCAATCTCGAAATTTTATCTCCAAACCACAATCTACAAGCGGCTGCAGTTAGGAACAATATTACTTCGGAGCAAGAATCTACAAAGACAGAGGTTTCACAGAAAGCTCCAAAGAAGAGGAAGAGAGTGGTGATCTCATGTACTGAGTGCCATAGGCGCAAACAAAAGGTTCATTCTCCACTCTCACTATCTTTCAAAGATTAATAGTCTGATGCCAACTCTAGTGCGACCGTCAATTTCCATGCTCGAATTGTCTTAATCGCAATAAACAAGATGTTTGTCAATATGAGAATGAGTCCGCCAGGAAACAACAACTACTAGATGACCTAAGGTCGTCAGAGAACGGAGAATATGGAAAAGGCGCACAGCTCGAATCGGATTCCGTGGCAAAAGTTAGTGCGCTTGGATATGCAAAGTCAAATGGAAACCATTCAAATACCACCCTGGGGATCTTTAAGAAGATAGAGGCCGAGGTCAACGATGGAGCGGCTGTGTCATCTCATTCCGTAGCAACAACAGAGAATACTGGTCTTCGGGAAAAATACAAGAGCTTAATACGACAATTACCGTCTCGCCCTTACATCGATATGCTTCTAAAGACGTTTTTTCGAGAGGTCAACTTTCAATACTATGCTTTAGACGAGGGAACGTTTCGAGATCATCTCAGGAATTGGAACAATTTATCTTTTGCAACTTTGAATAAAGGACCACAGGAACTCCCTGCAGATTTACAGTTCTTTCCCGCTCTTCTATTCCAATGTATTGCTATGGCCTTATTATTTCAACCACCAGAATATGATCCAAGTCTGGAATCACTCAAGTATGCAGCAGGAATGTCATTTGATGATCTTGCAGCCGATTACAGCGACTCAGGAGTAAGCATCTTGACATTGCTAGGGAAACGCAATACTACTCTTGTGACTGTTCAAGCTGGATTCACCAGAGCATCATATTTGAAGTATAGCGGCATGGTTCCCGAGAGCTGGCATTCTTTATCCCAAACGATTAAAGACGCTCAAGAGATTGAATTACATAAGGATAATTACCAACCTCAACGTAATAAGCCTGAAGATGGATACGAGCATCTATGGCATCAACAACTTCGAAGGAGAATTTGGCTTGTCCTTGCTCTTTGGGATGTACACATGGCATTGGTTCTCGGCCGACCCACAACCATTGATATGCGTGATCCAAGACCACCTTTTCCTATCGATGCTCCCATACCCGCTACCCTTGAAGATCGACGCAAGACCCCTCCTAAAGAGCGTTCACCTACAGATATGCCAACACCTTTGACAATGCTTTTATGGTATGTCGAAGTTATGGCACCTCTTTGGGATATATATTACCTTGAAAAGGATGGACCACAAGCCAGTGACGCACTCAAAGTGCAGAAGATGCACAATAATATCAAGCAAATTCATGGGCTATGCCCACCCTATTTCAGAGCTGAAAATCCTGACACAACTTGGGACTCCCATCCTGATTGTTATTGGCTTCCTCCTTGTAGATTAATTTTTCAGAATGGTGGTGCATTTACAACAATGGCTCTCCATAGACCATATATTTGTATGTCGGTTTCGAGTCGTCGCTCTGCTCTTGAAGCTGGTTTGGACATTCTACGTGTGCAGCGTGAGTATTTTGGTTTGTTGCAGACAAAACATTACAAAATGTTCAACCTCGTCCTCAATACTTTTGACGCCATCATCCTCTCAGCCGCCATTTATATCCTACATCCATTCGAAAATAGGGATCTTCTTGACTGCACCCTACAACATTATGATTGGGCTATGGAGAGGTTCCATACTATGATTGGTCGCAATCCAATTGCAAACACAGCGGCCGGTGTACTCAAAGCAATAAACGTTCGTTTGAAGAAAGCATTAGGAACAACTAAACCTCAGCCATCAACTCCATCAGATATTGGATCCAACCCATCATCAACGGTTGGTAGCTCACAGGCCGCAAGATCTGGTACTTCTACATCCGCATCACAATCTTACAACTCCCCCGCATCATCCACAGATCCTTCCACCATATCCTCTGCAAATTCTGTCAATGGAAATCATTACAACCTTCCGACCATACAAAACTTGACTTCACCAAATTCAAACTCCACGGCTGCTTGGGAATTCACAGGATCTAATAATTTGATGCCTCACAATTTTGATCTATCATCAATCGCACCTATACAACCGATGCATGATCTGATATTCAACGATTTAAGCACGAATCTTGGCACCAACTATGACCTACATTATCAAGGATTTCCAGAAGCAAACATGTATGCGCAACCTGAACCTTGGCAATTTGGAGGAGATTTGGGTCAAGATAGTTTCTGGGCCGTTATGAATAATTATAATCCTTGAGTAAAGTTTTAGGTGGTAGGGTTGGGTAGTGTAGGGTAGGGTAGAGGTGGAAGATGCATCTGCAGGTACATACGGATACGGATATTAGGTGAATACATAATGTATCATACGGAGTTAGTTATCTCATGAAATATCGTTGGCTATTTATCAATAAAAGCCTTTTTACTTTTTCTTGTCAGCTGTTGCGCCTCATTGGAATTACTTTGATGTTACTTTTATCAAGGGACGGCTTGCTTTTGTCCCGGCATTGGTCGATGGAGATTCGGGATATACGGAGTGAATGATGGGAATGATAGATCGAGATTCTTTCATTGTATGCACGTAGGTATTCCAAGCACGTATTCCATTCCATGTACAACACGTGCTGAATCCGGTCCGATATTGTGCGACGGAAAAGTAATTAATAAATTGAACTTGGTGGGACAAGTAGGTTTGAGGTCTGAGGTCTGAGGTCTGAGGTCTGAAAGATTATTGTAACGACCACTTTTAAGCCTCGATAATGTATGTTTAAGCCACGAAGTCCATTTTTGGCTTGTGATGGTTTTTTGGTGGGTGTTGTTGTTGTTGTTTAACTGTATTGAGGGATTTGGGGAGGAGGAGGATAGGGGGATAGGAGAAGAGTGGAAAGAGGTGGAACGGCATGTAAATGAGATAAGTGAGGTACCTGAAGATTTGAAAAGATCCAATATCCCCCCAATCTGTTGATCTGTTGATCTGTTGATCAGTTAATCTCAATATAAAAAGCTCCGACCGATCTCAAAAAGAACTGGTATGTATGTTCTAACCCCCATATAATTAGTGAACCAGTGAAGTAACCAATAGGTATGTATTGGTATTGAATTCGCCAACCAATGCACCAATGTAACTGCAAATCAATCCTATTCTATTTATTTATATTTATCCAAATAGATAAATATATACCTATATATATATGTATGTTTCAGACCCCCATATCCGTTCTGACATTCAATTCGACCGAGTAGACCGAGTAATGAAATAATATGAGGATTGCATCAGCAACGCAATTCCAGCTTCCACTTATCGAATTCGCATACTAATATTATTTATCTATCGATCTATCTATCGACTTTACTTGATCAACACAAGCGAGCATACTACCAAAGTGACGGAAATATTCCAAGGATTGATACGAACTCCCAACCAGACGGCACGATACCGAGATGGAATAAGTAATACGGCTTTCGTATCCTCCAACCTCCAACCCCGCATAACCGAATGTATTGATGAAGATCCTCGGGACAACGCCAAGAGAGGTAAGCCAAGATAGGTAAGCCAAGAGAGGTAAGCCAAGGTGGTAGGTTACCGATGGGGCGGAAAAAATTATATTGTGTGACGACGCTTTGCCGAGATGGGTGATTTGGATTGGGATCTCATAGTCAGGCTGAGAAGGGCGGAAGAGGAATAGGGAGGAAAGAGGAAAGAGGACAAGACCAAAAAAATACAATGAAAGTTTTTATGTTGGTGGGTGCACTGATTTCCTATTCCAACCCACTCGTGCTGAATATTGTGGCTGATGGCCCGAAAGGGATAGGATAGTAGGTATGTGGTTCTACAAACACGATACTGAACCCTTCATGGTTTGTGAGGTATGTGTGTTTTGTATGTATGTTTTAGGTGCATTGAGTAAGTCTCGGTCTTTCTTATACATATTAGCTTAGCCCTATCTGGCTGATTGAGATTTGAGAATTGAGATTTTTATGTTTGACATTTGCTTTGGTTTTATTCTATTCTTTTTGCTTATTTATATTGTTGGGGTCTCGATATTTGTGACAATATTATTTCGTATTATATTCCGTATTATATTATATTCATTCATTCTAAAGATCGGGAATATCATTTTTATCGAGGGCTGGCTGTAATGATATATATATAATATACTATGGACGACGATTTTATTCGAATTGGATCATCTAATTTACAAAATCCATCTTGATCTTCTTTCTTATGAATTAAATTGATTAATTGATTAATGATAGATAAATATAAGAGTTCTGGAATCTACTTACCATACACAATTCGAATTTATAACAGAATCTCTACAAAAACCATATTTTCTCATATAAAATTAAATATCAAATAACTTTCTTAATATTAAATAAAAATAATTGAAATTTTGAAGTATAATAATTAATTATAATCAAATTTTAAAATATAATATATTTTATTTTTTTGTAATTTTTATTCAAAGATTATACTAATTTAAAAAATTTAAAATCTCGAATATATAATATTTTTTCTATATAAAATAAACGATTTTTTTGATTTTTTTTTTACTTTTAAATATATATAACTTCGAAACAAAATTATATTAAAAATATTTTATTTAATATTTAATGAATTTTAAATAATTATCTTTATACAAATACAGATTTTAATAAATTATTTTAAGTTTTTATATAAATAATAAAGATTTGAAAAATTAAAAAATTATCAATTTTGATATGATTTCGCTTAGTGTACAATGAGTCCGAACCAGAACTCTTAGTTCATTTATTACTCTCACTTATTCACTGTTTAGTGAACTTTTGGAACGAAAAAAGCAAACGATTCAGCTCATGAAATTTCGAAATTTGCTGGCCTGAAAACAGATTCGTGAGCAGGTATGAAATTTGATTAAAATTATGCTAAAAAAGCTAATTTGATCAGTGGCTCATAAAGGGTGAAGGTGATTTTGAAGGTTTTTTGAAGGTATTGTGGAGAAAATGAAGCTTATTCGTTTATTCATCACAAATGAAGGGTTTTTATAAGTTCAAAACTCTAATCTTCAATAAAATTATGAATTTTTAATATTATTAAATGAAAATTATACCATTTGAAAGCTGAATATCAGAAGTATTCAAGTATCAAAATTTTCAAAATAATATTAATTAATTATTAAGATATTGTTAAGTGATTCTAAATTTTATTTGATGAGGTTCATCTAGCTTCAAAATTCAAATAGATCTAGCCTAAATGGGCGTTTCCTTACGGTCAAAACAACCTCTCGAGCTGAATCTTGCTGAATCTTCGTGAGCTTGATTTTGTATGGGGGTAATTTGCGTGCCTGCTCACGAGTCAGATGTCTGAATAGAATCACATTTTGGGGTCTGGGTGATTTCGAAAGTGGAGCTCAAATCGAAGCTAAAAGTGCTCCATATTTCAAACTATAATTTCGTGAGCTGGCCACCGAACGGGCTCTTACTTTCTCGAATTGCTTTTACCTCCCAATGCGAGCCTCGGCCTCCTTCTTGTCTTTTATAGATTAGATTCACTGACGGTGATGGCGATGGCGGGGTTGTATTGCATCAATATGACTGAAACCCTTTTCGCGCGCTGTATGGATTTCTTTTCTACTTTGATGAATGATTTGGTTTATATGATTTACTCGGTTCATTATTCATCATCAGGATCTCTAAATACAATAACATCCTCATCCTCATCCTCAATATCCCCACTAACTCCCTACAACCCAAACCCAAATCAATACATATCCATCCCATATCCCCAAATCATGAAACTCCTAGACTTACTAATAAATCGTTGGATTGAGTGTCTTGTGACGATGTTTCTGGTGTATCAGGTTGGATTGCTGGTTTATCGTCTTTGGATTTGTCCTTTGGCGAGGTTTCCGGGCCCGAGGTTGGCGGCGGGGAGTCTTTGGTATGTTTTTTCTTTTTTTTAGGGGTGGGGGATGTTGGGTTGGGTTGAGAAGTGGGAGAGGGAGGGGGAAGGGAAAGGAGAAGAGGGAAGAAGGGGAAGAAGGGGAAGAGAGAAGAAGGGAAGGATATCTGGGATTTATCTATGCCGCTAATTCATATGCTGATTGATGGATGGACGGATGCAGGTATGAATTTTATTATGATGTTTGGTTGGAGGGACAGTATACTTTTAAGATTAGGGAGTTGCATGAGGTTTATGGTATGTGATTTTTCTGTTTGTTAAGACTTTGTTTATGTTGGATGAGGAGGAGAGGTTTTACTGCGTTCTTTTTGTCTCCTCAAGGCTTCGTATTTGGGGGTCTTGTTTTTATTTTACACGGTCTCCCATTTCCCGGGACTTTGTTTATGTTAGATGAGGACTATTGCTATTCTCCTGCCTCCTCAGAGCTTCGTATCTGGGGTCTCGCTTTATTTTATAACTCTTGGGCCTTTGATGTCATGATCTTTGATTCTCTTTTCATCCATTCATCCTTCTTGCTCCTTCCTTGTCCTATCTTTCTCTTCCAATTCCTATCTCCACAATCCTTCCAACCTCTTCCTCCCACTATCTACTCTCCTCTCCTCCCCTCCCCTTCAACCCCAAACTAACCCCCCTCACCCCCTAGGCCCCATAATCCGCATTTCCCCTTACCAACTCCACGTCAACGACCCCACCTTCTACGAAGAACTCTACTCCCAACACAAAATCCGTCATAAATACTCCTACTTCCTGGACCGTTTCCAACTCCCCGGTTCCGCATTCGGAACCGTAGATCATAAACTTCATCGAGAGCGTCGAGCCGCTCTTAATAAATATTTATCCAAAAAGACTGTTGGTAAATTGGAACCTATGTTATTGGATATGTCGGATAAATTGTGTGGGAGGATTGAGGAATTTAGGGAGAAAAGGGAAGTGCTCGATATGAGGATTGTTTATCAGTGTTTTATTACGGATGTTATTACTTTGGTTTGTTTTGACTTCTTAGTTTCCTATCTTCTACTATCTCTATTTTTCATTTGCGCATTTCTCACTCAAAATACCTTTAATTACAATACTAATCAAACACCCTTCTACGAAAACTGACCATCACAAAAATAACAGTACGCACTCAATCGCTCTTGGAACCATCTAGATTCCCCAAACTTCTCACCCCTATGGGTAGAAACGATAGCCGAAACTGTCAAGTTGGGACATCTTCTCACTCAATTTCCTATCCTCTTACCTATCGCTTTGAATCTTCCAAGATGGTTTTTAAAGCTGACGAAACCGGGGTTTGCTTTACTTATGGATTTTCGTAGGGTTGGTTTTGGATCTTTTGCTTTCCCATTCTCCTTTTCTTAATACCATCACAAGTCCTCATCCCAAGTCCAATCAAAATAAAATTTCCTCCTCTTTCCGGCGCCTCGGGCGAAGGAAAAGAGAATCCAAACACCTCACCTAACCTAACACAACCTAGGCAATCGAAATAGACATCAAAAACATCCTCGAAGGAAACTATAAATTCAATCCCGACAAAGGTAATGGACTCGATCAAACGATCGTCCATGCAATCCTTGAATCGGATGAAATACCTCCTTCAGAAAAGGAATTTAAAAGATTATTTGAAGAGGCTTTTGTGCTTATTGGGGCTGGATCGGATACTGTGGCGAATATGTTGACTGTAGGTTTTGTTGTTTTTTAATTTTCCATTTCTTCTGATCGGTCTTGGTGTTGTTGGTTATGGAGAGGATGGAAGGGATTTCGTGATGGGAAGGGGATGAAGGAAAAGAAACAATGGACTAATTGCTAACACTTGCAAATTAGAACACACATTTCCACCTCCTCGATAATCCACAACATTTAAAAACATTAAGAGAGGAATTAAAAACCGTTATGCCGGATCAATATGCACGAGCTTGCTTGAAAGATCTGGAGGGTTTACCGTTCTTAAATGCAGTTGCCAATGAAGGGTTGAGGTATACTATCTCTTTTCTTTTTCCATCTTTTCGAATTATTTTTGTGTACCATTTTACTTTGATGGAATTCTAATGAAGCGAAATGAAAATGGTAGACTTTCCTACGGAATTTCAACTCGGCTCCCCCGTATCTCGCCGTATGAAGTTATGATGTATAAAGATTGGGAGATTCCTGCTGGTGTAAGTCATCCTACCTTTTTTAACTCTAGTATTCTTTTAGTAAAGGGGATGGGAGTTCCACGTCGTCTTTTTTGAATGACTGAATGGATGGATGAATAAATAAAAAGCTAATTCTGTGTGCAATATAGACCCCTGTCTCGATGACATCAATCCATATGCATCAAAATCCCTCTATCTTTCCTGATCCGCTGACTTTTAATCCGTATCGCTGGCTTACTTCTTCCCCCTCCTCCTCCGCCAGTAGTCCCTCTCCCTCCTCTCCCCCCTCCCTCAAAATCGACAACACCCACGAAAAATACCTCGTAGCCTTCAGCAAAGGTTCGCGTAGCTGCGCCGGTATAAATCTAGCCAAAGCAGAGATTCTCCTAACGATAGCTACGATTTTTAGAAGGTATGAGGTGCAGGAACTTGTGGAGACGGATAGGAGAGATGTGGATGTGAAGAGGGATTTGTTTTTGCCGTTTCCGGAACAGGGGAGAGGGGGGGTTAGGGTGCGGTATTGGTGAGGTGTTGGTGAGTGGTTGGGGAAGGGGAGAAGGGGAGAAGGGGAGAAGGGGAGAAGGGGAGAAGGGGAGAAGGGGAGAAGGGGAGGAAGAAATAATCATTCTAGGGGATGCAGAATCGGAGAAGGATATTGGAAGGGAAAGGAGCGATAGAGAAAAACATACTCAATATTCATTCATGACGGGTAGATGGTATTTAAAAATTTAAGCGAGATTTAGGGAGTTGGAGTTTTTGAAAGGAACTATATTATTCAAGATATTAGTTAGGATAGAAGATTGAATGAGTAGTTCTATCTGGAATCGATACTCTAAATGAAAGTAAGGAATGGGAATGAGAAATAAATTAGAAATAAATCAAATCAACTATAATCTCACAAACTTCAAAAATAAATCACGAATCTTCCAACACAAACTCTGCAAATCAATACTCATACTAAATTCCAATCTAGATATGGAAATATTCTATTCCATTCTATTCTACTATAAATTCTTAATCCTCTATCCCGACATTGAATAAAATATTCGAATAATAAATTTCTAATATTCTAATATAAATAAAATATAAATAAAGAAATATAAAACACCTATACTCGCTTATAAGGAAATAGAATTTATAATTAAAAGATATAATCTATAATATAAATAAATTCTAAATGATATAAAAAAAAACTATCTTTAATTTTTATAATATAAGAATAATTTACTATAGAATATAATAAATATATTTCTAACGATCTATATTATATCTTTTATATCAATAATGAATATTAAGAATTAATATAAAAGAAATTTCATAATACTTTTATTTATTATATAATATAACTTAATTATTTCGAGGTATTTCATTGTTCCATCACCTTAAATACAAGCCCTTAAGAGCAATATAATCAAGAACCTCAATATATGTATAATATAGTATTTAAAATTTCATATACTTTCTTTCTTTCTTCTCAAGCCATCATACAAAAGCAAATCTAGATGCAAATCCCGAATAACATGTATTCATCCTCATCTAATCCTAGTAATCCTAATCTACAATTCACCATGTTTAATATCTTCCTTCTTTCCCTTCTCCGAATTCTCCTTTGACTTTCTAATTGCCTCCAAAATCTGTTCTTCACTAGGCATTTCATCATTTTCGCCTACTTTAAACATAGGAGTTCCTTCTCCCTCCGCTCCCCCTCCAGCCTTTCCATCTGCACCTCCGAAACCAAGATCAATAGTTGCATCTGCTTCTTCCGCAGTCGCGGTACCTGTCTTCTTCGATTTCTTAGTCTTCGACTTTGATTTTGTGGCCTTCTTTGGTTTATCGGATTTGGGAGTTGGCTTCCGACTAGATTTGTAGGGTTGTTTCATGCTCTTCATGATAAGTTCTACGCCGGCATCTTGCAGTTGTTTTGTCTTTTCTGTAAGATCTTTGATGAGAAGAACGGGGTCAGCTGTAGCTGCAAGTTTTTCTTGTTGTTCCAAGAGCTCGGCGAGCCATTTGGAAATGCTGTCGTAGAGTTCTTGAGGACCGACGAGATCGGCTTCAGTGTAGATGGGTGGGTTCATGGTTTCTTCTTCAGGAGGGGCAGTTACTGTGGATGAAGCAGACCCCGCAATTTCATCGTCTTCAAGATCGGCGAAATCGTCGACGGTGACCGTAGATGTTGTTTTGGGGCTCGCCGAGGCGCTAGATTTAGATGCACTGAAAGAAGATTGGGCCTCTGTTTCATTTTTGATTTGCTCTTTAACACCTGCAATGAACGATTTTGTTTGTTCGAGAGCTTCCTTGAGAGACTTCAAATGTTCAGGTCGACCAGCGGTTTCTTCTCTTCGCTTTTGAATTGGTGTGACGATGTCTTTCATTTCCTTAAGTTTAGCTTTGAGTTCATCACGGGAAGCATCGGCACCACCAGAATAGATCCATTCACTTGCGGCCTTAGATTTGTTCTCTAGTTCTGAACGTTCGGTTTCGGTAGATGCGGCGATGAATTCTTTATTGTCAAGGAAGTCCCTTACTTTATACGTGAATCCTTCCAATTGGTTCAAAGCTTCTTCACGTAGACGACGAGATCTGTCGGAGTCATCGAATGCCGCGATACGATCTTTCATTCTAGTGATCTCAGAAGCTGGAACTTCTGGAATACCTTTGAGTTCTGTTTCATATTTCAATGGAATGACGATCAAATTCTTCTTGCTCTTAGGAGCCTCGTTGTCTTTGGCTGATGCGGAGGCGGATTTGGAAGAACTACCAGATGAAGTGGTACTGGTGGATGTAGTAGAACTTTCAGTAGTGCTAGAGTTCTCAACAGATTCTGTACCAGCCTCTGATAATGGTGCCTGGTCTTTCTTCCCGAATCCAAAAAGTCCCTTGACGCTATCGACCATACTCTCTTTCTCTACCTCCTCGGCCTCACAATCAACGACAAACTTCATGATATCCATCTCACCATTAATAGGACTGACACGAGTGCTTAATTTAACCCTGATATCTTTGTTGTCGCAATTGTGTTTCTCTTTCAAAAGAGCCACAGACTCATTCAAGTTTTGTGTAGTGATGGCTTTCAATTGTTTCTCTGCGGATCCTCCTGATACTTTTTCTGATGATGCAACATGTTGATAAAAATCAATGGTAAAATCTTCATGATTTTCGAAAGTAAATTGCTTCTCGGCATTGAGGTTAGTGGTTGGTTCATACAATCTTTGATGCCTAGGCTTCTTGTGGATATCGATATACTTAATACCAGCCGCAAAAGAAGCACCATCATAGCTTCGAATTTCCTTGACCCTGAATGAAGGGCTGAGTCCGGCACCTCTGAATCCAGCACCAAAAACAGCGGCTTCATCAGCATTGACATTGGTGCGGATCTTATCGGAACCTCCAACAATCTTCTCAAGCTCTTTCTGAACAAAAGGAGTTCTGATGGCACCTCCGTGAAGGATAATAGAATCAAGATCCTTAACCTCAAGGTTGACAAGATCCAAAGCTTTCCCAATCACTACACCAACTCGAGCAGCATGAGCTTCAGCGAGTTTTTCGAACTCTGCTCGGCTGATCTTGTATTTGAAGTCAACATCTTCGTAAAGTCCTTCAAAGCCAGCTTGGGTATTGGCATTGGCACTCAAAATTTGTCGTAGACGTTCGGCTTCCTTCCACAATTTCGCAGCAGCTCTTCCATGGGCTTGGACCTTCTCCGCAGTTGCTGATACCTTTTGTGCTTTGGGAGACTCGACAAATTTCGCAATCATATCATCGACGATGACAGCGTTGAGAGCATCACCTCCAAGGGTTCTATCCCATGAGCTGCCAAGGACCTTTACTTCTTGGATAATCTTATTGAATTTCCCAACATCCTTCACGGTTCGTCCTTGAAACTTCAAAACTGTAGCCTTTGTAGATCCAGCACCCATATCAAAAACCATGTGGTATTCCGGCTTTCCCCCTTCACTAATACTTGGGAATGTTCGAGATGTAGCGTAGTTAAGACCAACCGCCAATCCATCACTGATCAATTCCAAAACTCGAAGGCCTGCCAAATCTGCTGCCAAAAGAACAGCTCTTTTCTCTTCGGTGGTATAAAATGTTGGAATAGTAAGGACCAAGTCCTTCACTTTGCTACCTGCTAGAGCCTCTGCGTTCTTTTGGATGCTCTGCAATTCCATGGCTAATATTTCCTCGACGGTCCATGGCTGCTCATCTGCAGCAAAGGCACCACTTCGGAAAGCTGCTGTACCTCGTGTCTTGTCCGCCTCCAATTGTAAAGCCGGATGCCGGACTCCATACTCCTTAACAAGATCATTTTCAGTCCTCAATCCCAGGAGAGGTTTGAGGTTAGGGTAAACATCTCCCGGAAATCGTGCAGCCAAAGCTACCGCATCTGAACCGTAAACTCTTTCTGGATATGATCCGCTCGTTGGGTTTTTCGAAGGCTTAAAAGCTACGGCGGATGTTTCTTTTCGTCGAGAGTCTTTCGTAAGAACAATTTCGAGTGGAATACCAGGTTTTACGAGGGCTGCCTTGATGTATTCTGTCCCAAGATCAACGCCCAAAACTGCCGATGCAGCCAATGCTGTTGAAGTAAAAATATAAAATAAACATAATATGGCAAAGATAGGAGAAGAGAACATCTTTCCAGAAGAGCTCCTCGAAAGAGCCATTATATGTTGTGGTGTAGCAAGCTTAATTGCCAAATGAATAAAGCGGAGAAATATATTTGAGGAGGGGAGGATGAAGGATAAGGACAAAGATATATAATCTCTGAAACTATCTAGTACAGCTCAAATATATGACATAGAATCTGTCCACAACGGATTCCAAATCAAAGTTTAGAGACAACAATTTAATTGTAAATAGAAGAAATAAGACCTCATCTATTTTTCTTTAATTAAGTTTCTTTTCTTTCTTATTGACAAGTATTCTTTTCTCTTTTTTTTTTTTCCCTCAAGATTGATGTTGTTAATCCTTGTAAGTATCCTTGGTACCAAAAGAGGACAGCTTTACAATTGAGAACTGATGAACGATAAGATGTGTTATCTGATTGATTGATAAGATAAGAGAGAAGGAGATATATTCGAACCTCCGACTTTCCGACATTTGGAAATTCATACAATTGAAGGAAGCCCCCCCACCCCCTCCATCATCGCTTCCTGTGGCAAACAACCAATTTTAAATACTCTACAACCAATTGTCATCTCGAGAAGAAGAAGAAGAAGAACTACTACTCATTCTGAAATCTAGGTTTGTTACCCATTGACACATCTAAATACAGTGAATCACTCAGCTCTTCTACAGCTTTTCTACAGCTTTCAAGTACCACAACTACCCCTCCATTTGGGAACAACAACCCCTACTCATTTGACCGGTGACTTACTCACAATTCTGACAAAGTTATTACTGTCTCTGCCCTCATTTTTTGTCTCT
Source organism: Stromatinia cepivora (assembly GCA_014898415.1). Lineage (NCBI taxonomy): Eukaryota > Fungi > Ascomycota > Leotiomycetes > Helotiales > Sclerotiniaceae > Stromatinia > Stromatinia cepivora. Next base: position 111,321 of record RCTD01000015.1, on the reverse strand, counting down.
TTGACTCTCCACCAATCCACTAGTCAATCATCCATATGTCTCGTCTCATCTTCTCAAGCTTTATGACAACTATATAAAGCCACCAGTCATCATTGTGCATATCCTTAGGCTATTATTCAAATTGCGTATTACAGCCACAGAATCGAATTTGATCGACAACCACTCATCTTCTTCTTCTGTCAGTATTTCATATCAGTTGCAACTCATTCCTACTTCAACTTCTATATCTACATCTACCAAAGAGGTCAAATAATTTACATCACAATGTCTGCGACTCCATTCATTCAATTCCTAGGTCCAACAAACCTTGATGGATATGATTGCAAACTTCCCGCACCAGAGCAACCCAATAATATACCCAAAACATTCCTAGATGCTATGGAAGTTCGAGAAGCTGTCTTCGTTAATGAGCAAGGTGTTCCCCTCGAAAATGAATTCGATTCAGATGATACTCGAGCTTGCCACTGGGTCATTTATGCTTCAGTGAACGAAATGACTGAACCAGAAGTTAAAGATGATGATGGAAATATACTGCGGAGAAAGAGAAGCAGAACCACATCTCAGCCCATTGGTACAATTCGTCTCGTACCATTTCCTCATCCACCACATCCCGAACCAGGCTCGAGTTACCAAGCCGATGCGCTCGAAACCGCTCCGAAATCTGACAGTACAAACCCGCCACCATATATTGTCGATCGAGCAACTACATACCATGATGGAGTCGAGCCATATATAAAGTTGGGTAGACTAGCAGTTATCAAAGAATGCAGAGGTGCCGGGATATCCAAGCTATTGGCAGGTGCCGCGATGTCATGGGCCCAACAAAACCCCTCATACTTCAATCCATCTATTACCACAGTCGGGATGGAAAATGTCGGAGCTTCAAGTACAGAAGAAATACCAGTGTGGAAAGGTTTGATGTGTGTTCATGCACAAGAACAGGTTGCGCCACTTTGGGCCAAATGGGGGTTCAAGATGGATGAAGGAATGGGAACGTGGAATGAGGAAGGGATCAAACATGTGGGAATGTTCCAAAGGGTAAAAACGGTGAATGATATTGCACCTACGACGATATGATAGGAAGATTTGATATACAAGAGATACCCGGTTGATATTTTGAGAAACAATGAAATTAATGGTTTTAATGATGGAGTTACGGCGATGAATATAATACCCTCCCTCAAATGGCAAATGTGCGTGCTTCCTAGGGGGAAATATCCCAAGACTTACGCTCTCCTGTTGTGTCGTTTTTATGTGAAGTTCGGTGCGTTCTCGTAAGTTATCTCCTCCACAGTTCCAAACGCAACTACTAAGTAGTACATTTCCGCCTCACGAAAGTCTGAGAATCAAATATTGAGCAGCACAAACAACTCTGTTCTTCATACATCCTTCTATCCCGCCATTTCACTAATTCTCTCCTTCGCTTTCATTCCTTCACTCTTGTCTCTTTTGTTGCGGGGGTTGATTGCATAGGCTCGAAGCGAAACCCTCACGTGGTATGACCTGGATCCGACATCTCAGGAAGTTGGTTTTCGAATTTTACGGTATTCGACCACGATATTTACACATTTTATTTATCTGCTTTTTCTGGGAAAAAAAATTTAATGGGTGTGATTCTGAGGTGCTAAAAGGAAGATTAAGCGGTAGGAAAGTGGTTTAGTTTGACTTGTCTTCCTGCCCTTGGTGTTTTGTATTCTGCATCGTCCAGTTTGTCTTTCTATAACTATAACGCTTTCGACTTTTCAGCATATATATGATCTTCCAAGATGATCATAAGTCGCCTTAATGGCTTCAAAGCTGCGAGGATGTTTTCAACTCTCATTGGTCGCTCTGGTCGTGAGTATGTGCGGCAGCAGATTATCTATGAAAACCCATCTAAGAAATCGGAGCTTAACATTCACCTTGCCCGGTAGGTTCAACGATTATCAATTGTTTTAAATCATAATGATCAAGACTGACCAACTAAAACTTCATAGCTGTGATGGCAAGCTGTACGTTTTGAAGCCTGTTTCCCCTTCAATTTTCGACTTCCTTCAGAGCTTTAAAGAAGAATTCAAGAACAATCATCGCCTAAGGCATCATTTAGATAATGACACCCAGAAGGTACTCGTTTACGAGTACTTCAAGTCCAATCTGCTTGAACTGGTAGACGTTTATGCGCCTCTTCCATTATTGGCAAGAAAGACAATTCTTAAAGAGGTTGGGTTAGCATTGAAAGATATTCATGGCAAACATTGGATACATTTAGGTATGATACCATTATGTTCAACTCTTTGAATCATATGAATTGCTGTCAAATCCACAAGAAACTTTGCTGAATTTCTATTTCTGTAGACATAAAGCCTGACAATGTCTTTCTCAATTGGTATGTAGATAATGATGATAAGTTCCATATGGGTAAGGTGCAACTTGGTGATATGGATTGTGCTTTGAAATTAGAAAGGCAAAAGCTTCTCAACCACAAGATAGGGAATGTCATATGGCAAAGTCCAGAAGGACAAATGGGAAGGGGTATCGGAAAACCTTCGGAGGTGTTCTCATTTGGATTTCTACTAAGTTAACCTTCTGTTTCGATTTGTATGATTTGCTAATTATAGCGTCTAGTGTCTATATGTCATTACGGGTGTAACATACTTTCATCCCGATTTTGAAAATCTAAAGGTGGATCCTGAGCCAGTAATTCTGTTCAAGCTTCTTTCGAATTTTGGTCCACTACCAGATGCGCTTGTAAAGCATGTTCACGATGAGAAAGGAGGAGCACTCTTGACGGATCTATAGGAAATGGTTGTAGCGGAGGAAAGAAGGGAAGGCTATGAGCCTTTTGAACAATGGAGCGAGGAAAATTATCTTAACCTGGATAATGAGGCTAAGAGGTTGATATCGAGGATGACGAACTTGGACCCCGCGAAAAGGGCATCGACGGAGGATATTATGACGGACCCTTATTGGGATGGAGTTGACTCACACGGTGTTTTTGAAATCACATACGAAGATTAAATTACTCGTGCAGATCGATCGGCGAGCAGTCGAAAATGAAACTAATGTAAGATTAAATACCTGGGACGGATGCGAGAAACAAAGGTTATTTCCTCATCACTCAATTCAAAATTTGATGTACCGCCCATCCACATTCGTATCGAATCTGTTACTAATTGTGAACCTACTTTCTACGGCATGCACCACTGTTGAGAGATATATCGATACCAGTCCAGTGGTGCCTGATTCCCAAATTACTTTTTCGGTGGTCGGTGAGCGCAATTCGTACATGAGGCTCATATTAACATCGCTGCCTTTGATATAGTGTTACGCAAAGTCTGTAGCCAGGCGATATGCAAGCATCTCATTGGTCACTGGATGCGATGATTATGGAAAGATGACACGCGTGACGCGACAATCCATACATCATCAGATTCTCCAATACGGTGAGGAAACCCGCAGATATTATTCGCAAGGTCATGGTGGAATGCGTGTCAAGTTGACAGCCTTGCTTGAGCTTGGGCAAATTGATCCTTGGTTTCTGAGGGCGTTTGCTAAGTGCTGCCCTAAGTGAGGCAAATTGATGTAAACGCCGGCACTGCCTTGTGCGACAAATTTGGGGAAGAGGGGTATATAAGCTCGCATGTTTCCCTCCTTCTATTGTTCACTGATCTGAGTTTGAACAATTGCAAGTCACTTCGTACCATTCAAACCAAACAATCTTTGAAAATGTCTATCGCAACGGTCGAGGCAGGATGGGTTAATTCACGAAGGCACCAGATCGGTAATCATGGAGCAGCTTTCGAGGGCTGGAAAGAACAAAACAATGCCCCGGCTATGTCCGTCCCTCTCATCTTCTTCGACTATCTCAAGAAATGTTATCCGACATACCATGTCGTCCAAAGCAGTCCCGATGCATGTGATCTCATCGGTTACGCCAATGCCGGCTTTGCAGTCGCTATTCGCGACGATGAAGATGCTTACTGGACACTCCGAACATACAAAGCACCAGGATCTCGTCTTGCCAACAAGCCGAAGACGGTCGTTGATCGTGTTTTCTTCGGCAAGTGGGCTTATACATGGGAAGAGAAAGATTATATTGTTTATCGAGCGCAGCACGAGCTTTCAATGGGCAGAACTACAACCTTGCAATTTATTCTTACTCCCTTAAAAGGGCGTGCTTTGGGGGAGGGTCCTCTTGAAGCAATAGACTCTTTGATCCTCGCTGTCGGTGCCTGGACCAGTGAACTCCACGAGGAGATATACGTCTTCGATAACCAAAGATGGGGAAAAGATAAGGATCTTTACGAATCGGTCAAGGATTCCTCTTGGGATGAAGTCATACTTGATCCAACGATGAAGAAAAACCTTATTGCTGATGTTCAGGGATTCTTCGACAACCAGGCTTTATACAAGAAGCTAGCCGTGCCATGGAAACGTGGAATTATTTTACATGGTGTGCCAGGTGAGCTACCAGTTTCTTTCTTTTGAATTATCATTATACATATCCACAGGACTAGCACCAATCTCTCCTGCCTACTCCATAATATCTTTCTTTATTCTAATTATCTTCCTTTGCAACTCTTTATCTACTTCCTCCAACGTTCTCTCCCATCATGACTCCAAGCTAACATCCCACCCCAGGAAACGGCAAAACAATCTCCATCAAAGCCCTCATGTCCAGCCTCTCCCAACGCCCCATCCCCATCCCTAGCCTCTACATCAAATCCTTCGACGGCGAATGCCACAGCCAAAAATGGTCCATCGCGGGTATTTTCCAGCACGCCCGAAAAATGGCTCCATGTCTCCTCATCTTCGAAGATCTCGATTCGCTCGTCACGGATAAAACGCGTTCATACTTCCTAAACGAGGTCGATGGTTTGGAATCAAATGATGGCATTCTGATGATCGGGAGTACGAATCATCTTGGACGTTTGGATCCCGCGATTAGTAGGAGGCCGAGTAGGTTTGATCGGAAGTATATGTTTAGGGTGCCGGATGAGGGGGAGAGGAAGCTTTATGTGGAATTTTGGAGGCGGAAGTTGGCGGGGAGCGGGAGTGGGATGGTGGAGTTTGGGGAGGAGGTGTGTGGTGTTGTGGCGAAGGTGACGGAGGGGTTTAGTTTTGCTTATTTGAAGGAGCTTTTTGTTATTACTTTGCTGGGTATTGCTAGGGGTGCTAGTGGTGCGGGGGATGATGTTGAGGATGTGAGTGAGAGTGGTACAGCTACATCTACTTCTACATCTACAGATGATGGAATTGTGGTAGAGAAGGAAGATAGCATGGAAGGTATCATCAGCGAACCCCAATCTGCCCAAACCAGTCAGGAAACAACCGGAGCTGAACCAGCCACGCAGTCTAATACACAGAGGACTCTCCCCAAAATCGATATACCCGAGCATTTAAAAAACAATATCTTTCTCAATGCGCTTATTACTCAAGCGAAGATTCTCCTAGAAGATATGGATAATACGGATGAGATGGTCGTAGCTGAGAAGGTTCCGGGCCCGCATAGGGTGGGAGGTCCTCCTCCTCCTCCTCCTCCTCCTCATCCTATTCAAATGGCGCGGATGATGAAGGAGATGGATGTGCATGGTGCTGTGGGAGCTCAGTGAGTAAATGGATTGATGTGGTTTGTGGGGTGGAGTCATTATTCGTTTAGTTGTCGCTCATAAAACACACAGGAGCGAGTGTCTTGTTGGTTACTGGCTTTTTAGTGCTAGGGTGTTAGCTACGAATCAAAAAATGGAAGTTCACAATGAAGTTGGATATTTGAATGTATCATTTTCCTATTGTATATTTGTTTGCAGTTTCATCGATCAAATGAAATGTTTACCTGCATCGAGATACTCGGAGTAGTCACGTCAATAGGTAGTCTAAGGTGAAAACAAGTGGACCGATCTACTTAATCCTTAAGGTTGTCCTTGTCAAATACATCAGGATATTTCATTCATTTGAAGAAAAAAGAAGCAACATTTTTTTTTTCATTTCATTTTATTTCATTCTATTTCTATTGGTGGTGAGGAAGCCCTTACACATGATCGAAATCTTAGATTCATCTCCAGTCCCTATCTTCTCCCAATATACCGCCTCATCGCAGCGAAATAAACTTTTACAAGAAAACTATCCACCTACACCCATACTCTCGCTCCTATATCATCTCGTCGCTGCGAATAAACTCGTGCGAGAAAACATTCCATACACATACCCACAGCTTCTCTCCTCCGAGAATATCGCCTCATCGCAGCAAAACAGTCGAAATGAAAAAGCAACTCACCTGGTAACCCTCTTAAACAAGCAAGTGACTCCGTGAAATAAAAGACCTCTTCAGCAACTAATAATCCTCACTTCGCCGACTTCTGCCCATTTTTCTTCCTATCTCTCGAACGACCTGCTCGTAAGAATTTAAAATTGATATTCAAGTGTAGTGGCACGACCACAAGATTCGTCTGCAATGCAGTGATGAGTCGAACGGCTTGGTTCCGAGCATGTAGTGAGCCTTGGATGAATAGCAATGCAGTGTCAGAAATTTTCCCATCTTGAGCACGGGATGGATTGAAGATCAGAATGCGAGCTTTGGATTGATCCTCAAGACTTGATAATTTGCAATAGTTGTTTTTCAGGAGTTTTTGGATTTAGGGGGAGATTTGAAGTTTAGTTATTTCGAAGCCTACGAGACCAATGTCAGGATCGGGGAGTAAGTCGATATCTCCTAGGTTTTTGGCAGCACGATATATTGTACGTATTAATGGCTTGCGTATGTTGAAATCTGGCTCGTCCAATGCATAGCGTATTGCATCAGACAGTGGTTCCTGATCTACTTGGCCAGAAGACTCGTGCGACGAGGTACATCCCCACAGCCTAAATCGGTAAGATTGATAGATGCAATTGAAACCCCTCATGACAAAGTCTTCTGCATGTGGGTGGACCCTACGAGCGACAGCTTCTGCAATTTCATCACGATCGTGGAGGGTTGGTACCAAAGGAGATTCCCTGCCCCAATCCTCATAAAGGTAATGCCAGGCCATCTTAAGTTCTTGTGCTACCAGTGAAAAATCGTGTAAGGCGTCGGTCGACAAGACGGCAAGAAGTTCTTCAGACGAGAAAATTTGGCAGTCTGAAGCGAGGATGAAGGTGATATTGAGGATGGTATTTGAGGTGGTAAGATTAGAATCGAAGTGGAACAAGTCTCAGACGATGTATGAGAAGAGTAGGTATTGACAGAAAGGATATTCGAAGGAATTATGGAAGATCAAATAAAAATCAAGATCGAAGTTGTGCTTGAGGAAGGGTTTGGTTTTGAGGTATTAAAGCACGTGCCTAAATACTTGAAGATGAGTATTTGACAACTTTCGTAGCACGACTCTCAAAAATCACGACAATACCCTTCACCAATTTCACTGCCGATACCTTCACAAACATCAACTATCCTCGAAACTTTTGAGGATAATGTCGGTATCCGTAGTCATACCGAGGATTTAGAGCTGCATCGTACACATTGGACGGTATGGAGTTCGACCACAACTGCCGTTTGTTTGACTCCTCTAATATTGACAATTTATAGAGGCATATATCCCCAATGTATTCAGATGTGCCCTCTCTCTTTCTCTTCATTTGTGGCTCTCACTCTCGCCTCGACGATGTCCATGTCATTCTCTTAATGTATATCATTTAGATGGACAAAACCGAAGAGACAACTGTATGCAGCTATTCCTCGTGCAGTCAAGGGATCTGCCTTATCTGCAAAGCTAATGGTTCAAGTGATCCTAATCAATCATTGGTCTTACATGCTTGGCCTTATTGCATGGGCCTTGCATGGTGGCAGTGCTCGGGCTAGCCATTATAGATTTCGTCGCTTCTCGTCTCATTTGTTTCTCTCAACAACTACCTCACAATGCCATATTTTGTACTGGAAAAGAACTCGGTTGGAGAAACCTTGAAGTTTCCAATTTGCGCAGATTGCGAGAACACCATAAATATCACGATACCAAAATCACAGCATTTCCCCGGATTTATGCGATTAAACAGCTCCGAGTCTTATAGCGCCACGGAATACTATGCTAGGCAAGGCTGTGCACTGCGCCCTGTGTAGACTTATACTTGCCATATTTCGAAGTCAAGCCATTTGCCACCCAATTACATCGACCTAGGACGCGTGGTGGCTTCGAGTACACAGCAGACATTACCGTCGTTGGAGAATTACAAGCATGCAGAAATTGTCATTCTCAGGCCCGAACCAGGTGCGCTAAATTCTCTTTATTATGAGATAAACCATGTGGAGGGAAGTAGTCGAGAAGGGCCTCAAGGACTAGTCCGACTTTCATCGTTCACAGAGGAGTATTACCTATCATTTCACTGATAATGAAGAAGCCGGTATACATGGGTTTAATATACCGGTTCAAAGTCATAAGATCAACAGGTCGTCTGGATCTACTGCCAGTGTTACTCTGGCAAATAAATGGCTTCAAAATTGCATCGAAAACCATGAAAGGTGTAAAACGATAACAGAATCAACTTCAAGATTACCATCACGATTGCTCCAAATCAGCTTTTCCAACGGACATCGTTACCATGTTCGCCTCTGTACTTCAACCATGCCTCTTCATGCCAAATACGCAACGCTCAGTCATGTATGGGGAAGCCTCGATTTTGTCAAACTACTCAATAGCAACCTCTCATGTTTCCAGGAAGATATATCATTGTCTAGCCTGACCAAAACATTCCAGGATGCAGTGAAGTTGGCTTTAAGATTCGGATTTCATTACCTTTGGATAGACTCTCTGTGTATCATTCAAGACGATGCTAATGATTGGCTGAAAGAGTCTGCTCTTATGGCCAATGTCTACGGCGGTTCTAGCCTCAACATAGCCGCAACTGGAGCACGGGATGGTAACGATGGACTGTTCTTTGACAGGGACACGAATCTTGTCCGGACGATTAATTTGATGACGCCCAGAGAGGAACAGGATGGCTTTGGAGTCAATGATTGCAACAGAGACAATTCAAACCTTGCCTGGGTTTGTGTCGATGGATCGATGTATAGGCGAGCCTGTCGAGATTCACCATTATATCAAAGAGCATGGTCTTTCCAAGAACGTTTCTTAAGTCCTGGAACCATACACTTCGGAAGACCCCAGATCATATTTGAATGTCATACTCGCGTACACTTTGGGACATTCAAGGAAACCATACCAGCCAATTTTGAGGATTGGAGCACTGTACAGTCTCGAAAACATAACTTTCGTCGTTTGTCGAAAACTATTCAAAAAGTTAGTTGACAATAAGCAGTGACAAGCTGGTGGCATTGTCAGGTATTGCTAAACATTCTGCCGACGAATATAACTTCGAATATCTTGCAGGAATATGGAAGGAACATTTACTCCACGCGCTGGTATGGTCTGCGAATGATGAGCATGGAACTGGACCACTTCCACTGCGGGGACCAAGCTGGTCATGGGCGAGTAGGAATGGATCTATAAGATACGGCAGGGTCTACTCTTTTGTTACAACGCCATATGATGACCGTCCGAGCCCTTGGACTGCGAGTGATTTCAAAATTCTTGATGTTCAGGTTCGGACAACTACACCTGGTTCATACGGTCATTGCCTAGGTGGTGCGATGCGAATCGAATGTGTCAAACTGCTCGATAGTACTGGTGTTTCTAATGGGGTGTACCCAGAAAGAACTAGCACAGCCCTTCATATCGGAGACGGGTCTTTCAGTATTAATTATTATTTTGACGACTGGAGGGATCATTTTAAAATATATCTGCTCAAGATTTTCACAAGGATTGTACAAAGGACGGCTCGGAGCCTTCTTCTCAAGGGACTCCACGGATTCAATGGATACCTTCAACTCCTTCAAGTCATGCCACTGGAACACACGACTGTGAAGAGGGACTTATAATAGCTCCTGTCGTCGGTAGAAAGGGGATTTTTACACGTATAGGAATATATCAAATTCCCGGGTATGGTGGTACTTTGCAAGCTTTTGAGAACGCGAGAAGTAAGGCTGAGTCTTTACAAGAGAATGAGTCGTCGTTGTACCAACAAGTATCTGGGGTCAATGAGGCAGGAAAACAAACTTACATTATCACCCTCATCTAACAAAGGTTGGTTGGCTCCATATATAATGACTCTTCTTACCACATATCTTTCCATCTGTTCCAAAATCTTCAAAATTCGTGAGCAGAATCGCACATTCTTGTCTTCACAGAGTAAGCCAGGAGTCAATAATCAGATGTTCATCTGAACGCCAAGGCCAATGCCATTACAAGACCACAAAGATGAGATGAGAATTTTCTCCTAGTTCCAGATCACACTGTGCGAAAAACATCAATGCCAAGTTCCACGCATAGGTTCAAAACTCCAAGATCAGGTGAAACGTTCAAACCGAAGAAACCTTAATCCATCTCGAGCTTTAAGTGGGCCAAATGAATTTTGTTCCCACCATCGCCATCGGAATATATACCAACCAAGCTCCAAGCACTCACTGAAACCCCAAGAGAATATATATATGAACAGCAAAATCTTCCACTGGGAAGCAACGCGATGGCTTGTATGAAATATACGAAGGGCAACATAAGTTTTCCTCGGATCCCCACCGCGCACAAAATATCAGCGCCAAGTCCCAAGGCCTCACTCGAAACACCAGGTCCAGATGAACACTCAAACAAAAACAAAATATATCGGCTTCAACAACGCCAGACCCATCTTGGAAACCCCTAACACCAAACATCCGTGCATACCCCTTCATCTCCCACTTCGATGGTCCAAATTTGGAAGTTTTGATTGGATCCATATTTATACTCTTTATGCTCAAAGAACAAATATTGTTTCGATGCTTTTTATTAGATAAGAAGGATATACGTTCTTATTATCGGAAAGACTAGACGGATAGGGGCAGGTTGGGCGGTTTGCCATGCTTTTGCGGGGCTTTTTGTTGCCGCGTTTACGAGATTGCTTTTGTGCAGAGTTTCTTGGGTCGGTTATGCAATGGGAAAGTCCAGAGTTGATATGACGAGATATATATCTTGGCGGCCCGCCATGGTTTCTGTCTGCCGGCGCTATTCGTTTCTTGATACCCCGATTCATCTCTCACTATTAGATATTTCTTCTCGTTAGTTGTCCTCATATTTGCAACTTTAATAATCACTCCGTTGATCGTCTTCTAAAAAAGAGACACCATCCATTCAAAATGCATCTCACAACCCCCCTCACCCTATTGACCCTTCTCACACCCATCCTCGCCCTCGACTACACAAGCACCTACAACCTCGAATCCGCCCGCTGGGACGCAAACCTCATCGATACCCCCAACAACGTTTCGTGCACCATTACATACAACGATACTTCCTCTTTGCTCATCGCCGATTTGGATGGATATCTGAGTAGTCAGGTTGCGATCGTTATACCATGTAATAATGTGAATTATATTGCTACGACTGTTGTGGGGAAGGATACTTCGACGATAAGTTATACGGTGCCTGGGAAGGAGAAGGTTACTTTTGTAACGGGGAGTAGTAGTGTGTTGGAGGATAAAGAGGTTATTCAGATGGTTTATGGGGCGTGATGGACGAATCAGGGGAATTGGTTTAGAATGTGGAAGGAGAAGGGGAAATGTCGGAAGCGGAGGAGAGGGGAGTAATCCAGAGTTGCCTAAGACACGCAGGAGGCAGAGGATTGGGTTGGAAAATAAGGAGGTTGTAATGGCAGATATAGAACGAAGGGTATGCACGAGGTCACGATCCAGAAATATCTTAATATGGCTCACGCAAACCGCGGAATGAAGCAGGAAGGAGAGCAAGCAAATACCCAATCAAACCTGGCGGGATTAGAATTTATGAACGTACAATTTTTTATAGCAGTATATCTCTTGCACAATGAATGCATACTCAAAGCACGCTTTTTATATCCATTTTTCTTTTTAAGTACATATCGATATTCCCGGGGATATCCATCATTCTTCGAAAACGCCTTCCAAGTTCCCACCCTCCCAGTACCGCTGCGCTCCATGAATTTGTTTCAAACCCGACACCACAGAACAAGCGCTGATCTGTGCAAACCCAGCTGTACCTTGCTGGCGGTTAGCTTATCCGATGGGATCCACCTGGTGAATCGGTGGAAGTCCCATTCTGGAAAGGATATTCGTTTCTGTTGGGTTGTGCTTGGCGGACGATTTGAAGCTTACGAGGTTTGGTTTTTCGAGTGGTTTTAAAGGTTGATATCATTTTCTTGGGAATTCCAAAAAGGAGAAATTGTAGATTGGGTGTCTGGTGGTTGTGCATGGCTGTTTTCTCGTATGATATGATTTTGATTTGGAATTCTTGAATATTCGTGGCCCATCCAATCCCGACTCTTTGCGTCCTACTATATCTACCCAAATAATTTTGTTCCTTGAGAGACTTTCTTGATTATTGATCGATCATTGCCAAACTCGATATTAGACATTAGTATCCCCTTTCAGATTATTTCCGCCTAGGTTTGAGCGGTCTCAACGCGACTTGTATATGTAGCCGTGTACAACATTATTTCCACTCAAGTAATCCAACTATTCCTTTGGCACACCTCTTAAATATCTCACTGCCGGTAACTCTCTACCTAACCAATCCTCTCCCTTCCTAATTTCACCACCACTTCTTCCAGGCCCATCGCCACAAACCCACGCACCCTTCACACCACCTTCTTGCCATCCAAAACAACTCGCGACCTGATGTTTGCGCAAACTTCCTTTATCTTCTGCTAGTAATGTGTAACCAGGTACAACATCTCGGCGTCCAGCTGCCTCTTCGAGTTTTTCGCGTGCATAGGAAGCTGTGATGTGAGGATGCAGTGGAGGCTCAAAATCTGGCGTGAATCTCATGAGTTGTTTATACCAAACCCTGGCTTCTATCTCCAATTCCGCATGACTCGGCAATGCGATGTATAACGTCTTGATATTTCCGAAATGTCTCAACTCTGGAATTGGGCAGAGGAAGGAATCACGTGCCCGATGTGTGAGGTATGATTGTGTGAACATTATGTGCTGGATAAGATGGGTTGGAAGCTTCGGGTCCAGGAATGATGTTATGGCAAGCGAGCAAAAGTTTTTGTGGGCGGACAGCTGGCAAGAGGGATAATAGTATAAAATGTCGACGGTGGGATGGAAGTATATGGCGCCCAGTTTCTTTGCCGCAGACGGATTGAGGACTGAATAGTTTTTAAGAGCAACTTCACGAGAGGCTCGACATGTTCGGGTGAGTGGTGGAGGCTGAGATTTATATTTGTGTGGGAAGTTATTCGAATCGTAGTCGGCTTCGATGATGCGTGGAATAATGCGATGTGAATCCAGGGAGAAAGACCAGACTCTGAGTTGAAGTTCGATCGGGAGTTTACCAAATTGTGAGAATGATGACATCTTGACGTGGTTTCAAGGGTTGTAGAACGAGAATTTGGGATGAATCGGGGGGCTCCCTGACGTACGTATATCAGCATATAATGAGATAGAGCTGAAAGGTGGTTGTGCGCTGATGTCTAATATCTCCCAGTTCGTGAATCGTTGGGCAAGTATCACGTTGTACTGACAACAACAAATTCACGTATAAAGCGTACAAGAAATACTTATATAGGTAGTTATACACGGAATTTCAGCCACAGACCGATGTTTCGAGCTTCCAGATTTTCTATGGCTGTGGCAGCAGTGAATTCGAAAGTCTGACCGACTTTATTGCTAATATTGCGCGTTGGCAAAAGTGGGACAGAAACTGATTGACAGCACTGTATTTTGTGGTCTAGGGAACTCCATTTAGTAAAAGCATCATTATATTGCCGACGAATATATATAAAAATTGGACAGATTGAATTGGCATTGATTGAAATTTTCTGTCTGAGGCCCAAAGTTGGCAATGAAGCACTTCAATTGCAAACCAAAAATTACACGTAACAAGCCCTCCAATACCTAAAACTTCAGGCTTTGGAACCCGACGGCAATATATGGTGGATTTTCACACAATTTGACATGCAAACATTGACAATTAAGATCTTGAATGGGGCGGAGGTTATTTTGGTGCTACTCGTCCTCCTAACGGGTCTTGACTTAAGAAAATGTGATGCAGTTGCATGAACCAAGCAAGAACGACCAGCTGATGATCCTTCCAGCTTCACTCGGCGTCGCATAGCCACACAACTTTACATGGCCGTGAAGCTGTTATTGAAGGAATGCGACCTCACATACAGGCTCTAAGTACATATTGACCTAAAGCTGCAGCCGAATGGTACTGCAACACAGAGAGGCTGCAGATATGTGCCCAAAATTGGATAGCGGGGTAAGATGCGCAGTTTTGAGTTTAAGCCTACTTTCGGGATAAAAGCCAATCTGGAAATGCAAGAAGAAAATGGTAACTCACTAGTTAGTTGATCTTTCCATGAAATGGAGATATCATTGTCGTCTTTATTATTGAAATAAAGAGAAAAGGATGATTTGAGGTCCAATAATCATTATATAGGAGTGAAAAGGAGGCCAAATAAAAAAGTCCAGTACTGCATAGACCAACAATAAACCTTAAAGCAGACATTAGTGGAGTTTATAGTGGAGAAATCACTAAAATATAGACTATTAACGCCCTATAACCAGAGATGGCATAGCAAAGGCAATGGCATAGGAGTAGCTCCTCCTTCATCTGTGTAATGCAAACAGAGCAAGGTGGCATGGCCAATAATGGCTGATGTAAATGACCACAATGCAATCTTACCATCATATGATTATCCAAATTGAATCCTATTCAATAGCCTTCTTTTACTTGCAGAACACATGATGTGAATGGAGATGGCCTCCGTAATATGTAAATTCGATTGATCGAATGAAGGGGCGAAAGGATGAAGAAATTGGAGTACCGGTACAATGGGTTGCGCCCGCAAACCTGACCGCCCCCCCCCCCCCCCCCCCCCGGTTGCATAAACCCCAAAGCAACATCGGGAACGAATTTGGAGGAAGCACACCAATCATTTTTTCGATCCAGTCGGTGATATCTTACCTGGGTCCCGGCCGGAAGGATGGCAAAGGATACCGCAGTCAGGTTTCTAGTCTCATGACAGTAGACTAAAAGCTCTGGCATACGCCATGATGCTTCGGGTACCACGACAACTTCCTGGTCGGCGCTTAAATGCTAAGATGACAGTGGTCTTTATTGCCGTATTTGATACGGCTGACTGTAATCTGGCCATCCATGAGAATAAATGACTTTAGATAGGGTGGATTCATTGAACGTGAAGATCCTACTTGAACCGTAACTGATCGTGGTTGAGATCTAATATAAAGAAAGGTGGGGAGAGACTTCATTTATATACTCTATCAAAAATTTCTTCTTTTTCTATATTTTTGACTGAAGACCTTCGGATTAGCTAATATTTATATCAAATCCAAGATGGGATATAAAATCTTGTCGAATTTAGGCGAAAGCCTACCACAGTATTCACGGTTACCACAACAAGAGCAAGACGATATCAAACTACTTCCGGCATCTAGAAAGACATTGCATCCATCGAATATCTTTCAATACATTCGATTCATCATCTATTCACTAACAGGCATCGCATTTATCACATCTTTTCTTTGGGCAGGGCCCGCCGCGCTTCGTTCATACCTCAATGCTCCATCTTCCTCCTCCTCTACTTCATCTACCATTACAAATACCTCTTCCCTAGCTATTAGCCTCATAATTGCCTCCTCCACACCAAACCGCGATTCAACGTCATGGACAAAAGAACTAAAGAAAGACAACTTAGCAATCATCGAATACAATCCCCCGGCCTTCGCACCCAAAGGCTTAGAAGCCCTTATCTACCTAAAGTATATATACGAAGCGTACGATAACCTCTCACCCGTCTCTATCTTCGTCAACAAGTGGGAACCGGCCGAGTATACCTTCCCATTATCCGAAACAGACCTGATCAATCGTCTCGACCTCGCTACCGTACAATCCCGCGGCTTCCTCCCCTTCTGCTTCCAGGATGCATCAAGCTCAGGGATAAACGATTCTATCATCTCATTATTTCATCAACACTTTCCAAACGATCAAATGATAGATAGATTTACAGCCCCGTGTGATAGATTCGCGGTTTCAAGAGATGCAATTCGTTCTGTGCCTAGAGAACAATATCTGCACCATGCTAATCTACTAAGACGAACATGTGCGACTTCTGACGCGGGGAAAGAGTGGAATGTCATGTGGAAGTATCTCTTTCTTTATGGTGATACGACAGGACTGGCTGCTTCCGAATCCTTGTGTCAAGGCTGGGGAATGTGTTTTGATGAAGGAGAATGGGAGAATCTCAATGGATTGTGGGATGAGATGGGAAGAGCAAGAGAGAAGCTGGAGAAAATGAAGCAATTGGGAAAAACGTTTGATCTGAGTGAGGAAATTCAAGCATTGGAGCATGAGTTGAAGGAGTTGAGGTCTGTGGTTGAGAGTGCGAGGGGCCTCAATGTTCGAGGTTAGCTCAACTATTACCGGTGGAATATACATGAGTCGAGTCACCATCAACACATCAAGCAAAATGATCTATCTATATTCCATCTTGATAGGAATAGGTGTAGGAATGTCATTTCAGATAGCCTACGATATTGGCATGAGTAAAGTATTATCAACAGAAGCACAAAATCCGACGACATACAATGTCGCGGTTGAAGAATCGTTAGGAGAAGAACAAAAACTCATTGCATATATAAACGTTGCACAAGTTGGTTGCGCAGGTATTGCACTTAGTATCGCCGGTTGCATATATCAAAATCTGGGAGTCCATAAACTACAAAAAGTGTTTGGAGATGATGTTCCGGTGGATATCATTAGAGATGCTTTGGGTGAGTTGAAAGGAAAGGGTCTTGAGGGTCTAGAGGCCGTAGATAGGGATGTGATTAAAAGTGCATTGGATGCGGTGGTGGCGTTGGTTGGTGGTTGTGGCGGGAGTTATCTGTGCGGTTTCTGGGCTGGGCATGAAGTGGGAAAGGGTTATTTTGGAGCCAGAATTGGAGGGAAGTAGGAGATACAGTGTTAAATATGAGGCTATTGCTTGAGATTGATGGGGAGTCATATTTAATGTTGTACTCTCGTTGAGCCTGACGGGGACGAGCTGGATGTTGATTACCGGCAATTACAGTTGCTTTGTACCTCAATGATTGAAACTAATCTGGAGCATCTCAGGACCCGGATGTTAGGGATAACATCATTTATTTCAATTGTATGGATTCTATTGAAATAAATATAAAATTTCAACCAGATTTTCCATTTCTCAACTATTTTTCTGATGATTTTTCAGCAAACAATTTTCTAAATTCACCTGAAATGGCATTTTGTAATGCTCCCATCTCATCAATAATCTCCATCCTTCTCGAATCCCTCTGGCCACCAAATCATATGTCCCCCTCCAGACCCATTTTCCTCACCACCAATCCTCGTATGAAAGTCGCCCAACCATGCAAGCCCCAACTTCCTATACAATCTCTCTCCTTCCGGACTAGCACTCAATCCCACAGGAACGCCTTCCTTCCCTGCTCTTTCCAAAGTATACTCCATCAACAACCTCCCAATTCCTTTCCCCTGATATTCTGGAAGCACAACTATAGTATTAACATGCCAGCGACATTGTCTCCTTGGAAACGTAATCGGAGACCAATAACGTTCATTATCCTGTTTGACCGAATGCAAAAACACAGCATTGTGTGCTTTTGACGTAGCGCGGTCTGGCCGGATAAAATTATAGACTCTGAATAGAACCGCTAAGATGGGTCTTGATATATATCTTCCCAGTCTTTGTATCCAAGATCTCTCCTTCAGAAAGTGCTCAGACCCGGTGTCGTTCCCTATACGAGTGTACATCCCATACGCGAAAATGAAATCAGGAGACTCCGTTGAACAAGCTACTAGTGTTAAAACCCTAGGATTTAAATACGATGTAGTGATAGCTTGTAAGGCGGACATTTTTTGGTCTTGTGGATATTCTGCAGCGTGGGGATTTAGATATTTGTTCACGGGGTTGGAGCTGTAGGCTGCGATGTTGATGAGGGTCATTTGATTTATGTCGGAGAGGGTCCCTGGGCGGAGGATAAAGGGGGGAAGGACATTTTGCATGCGCCGATTGGGATGTAGCGTTTGGATGGGGGTGCTTGAGTTCATGTTCATAGTAGTGAAGTTAATGGAATGTTTAAAAGGAGATAGAAGGTGATGAATGGTCATATTAGTGAATATTTGAATGCTCCATCGTTTGTTGGCTGTCACTCGCTTCTCAAGTCCAGACACATATGATGCATCACGCCGGATGACTGGCTATGACCAAAAGCAGGGGACTTCAGGGGTGTCATGAGTATTGATTGGATGACGAAATCAGGGTAATTGATGAAGATGTAAGCACTAAGCGATATGTGCATATTGACGAAGAACTTCAAACTAACACAAAATAGAACCCTCCTCTTCCTCGGATTCTAGTAAAATGCTATTTCTCGTCTCGCAGCCTGCTCGTGGATAATCTTCCCTACAACTCTGTGAAAGCTCCTTTGTTATTTCAGAAAAAAATGGTTGATCTGACTGGAAAGTCACGGAATCTTCGGATATGATGAATGTTGGAGAACTTTGAATACAATATTAGCACATCGTGGGAGTATACATGAGTCCAGATACGTTCGTGCGATTGCCTAAATGATGGTGGTAGCATTTCTATGGGAACTTCTTGTAGAGGGAACAATTGGACGATGATAAAGACGAGGAATTTAATTTTAATCAAGGTTTGTCCCACAACAGTTCACTTTCATGTTGTGGCAAAACACTTCAGTCGAGTCCAAACAGAAAATATTGGGTCATTTTGTTACATTGATATTGAAATTCGGATTTATAGCGCATTGGAAAGAGGATGATTCTAGATATTGCTATGTGATAAGCTAACATCTTGGTGAATGTTAGGATTTTGGAGTTTCCGAGTATAAATAGAGAGAATCTGACACGACTTGAGGCAATTGCTGGGCTGTGATTGTTTGTGATACAAATGAGATATAGTAAGATCACTTGGTACAGCGACGGATTTATAACAAACTTGATTATGATAATGATAATGATGCTGAAATGAATTTTACAAATCTATATACAAGGGAATCTCAAAACAACTAGTAAAATCATTCTCGTGCCGATCCCGCCCAACTTCGTTGTCACATTACCGCAAATCTCATCTAAAAAGACTCTTTCGCACTAGGAAACTGTGAGAACTGAGAAGTATCAATCGATGTCGATTGAGGACAGCCCAAAGGAGCCAACGCTTTAGAAACCGCCTAGTTTAGCTTACTCAAAGCAGAAAAAAAGTTTTAGAATATCCGGTGCAGCCTGTTGAGCAAACTAGAATGCAAAACAAATAGCATTATTTCCTTGCGTCAAAGTGGAAAGGCCATATACACCACCTGTCAGATTCTTGATGTCAACGCCAGTAAAGGAATTGACTGTGCGGGCGTTTCCTCCAATGAAGATAAACTCGTAGTGTTGTAAACCTGCGGCAACCATACCGGCTACGAAAGGCACAAGGCCACACTCGCCGCCGACAGATCGTTTATACCAGTTATCAGGGATCTTCTCGTGCCCTTCTGTCCATACAGAGCTACCCGGTTCTCCAGTAACGGAATAGAATGACTTCAAGACATCACCATTGAGGTAACCCTCGGGATATTCGGAAGATTTGTTGGCCATGTATCGATAGACGAGGGTATACGCTGCAGGTTGTACGGCGATTCCAGAGAATGGCCCGTTGAAGAAATATTGATTGTTGTCAATGGATTGTTGAAAACGGGTTGCGCGGAAAGGGGTTAGGACTGATAAATCGTAGCCGTTCGGACCCAGCGGCAAAGCGTACATTTCTTCGAATTGAGACATGACTAATTTGTAATCATTGCCACTGGTACTTGTTAATCACTCCCCCTCCGAATTTATGATATGGTGTAACTTACTATTGATAAAGATCTCCGCGTGCAGGTGAGACATCACACTCATATTTATTATGTGGACCAGAGATTTTTTGTGGCTTACCGAGAAGTCCAACCGAGCTCAGCAGGCTTGCAGATGGAGATCCTCCAATAGACCAACTCGTCAAATCGCCGTCAAAGACCGCGCCATATATAGAAAGGAAGGCTCCGAGATCAACTCCCATACCGAAGACTGTTACTTTTGTTAGTATAAGATATCATTTGTCATGACAACATAGCGACTTACCATCATAGGTTCCTTGAACGAATTGTGAAATAGTCGCTACTCCATTATGCGAGATGTAGTTATGATTAGCCATGGCATTTAAACCAGGACAGGGTCACCTATTCGACCACAGTGTGTAATCACTGCAATACTCAATTCACGCAGGTGATGGTTTTTGTGATTCTTGCCTTGATGAATCCGACCTTGCAAGTGCCAAAGCTACACATGATGAGATGATGGTTTTTTGGTTGTTCAATCATCAGAGTGCCGTTTCAAACTCAAGAATTCAGGATATTAACTGCCATGATTTGTGGCGCTATAAGTCATCCCAAGAAGAGCGCGCGCGAAGAGCATCCGGACGATGTGAGGGATAGTGTCTTGACAAACGGAATCTCAGCATAGCTTTAATCTAGTCTGTAATCTTAGTGGCACCGAATCGGATATTCGTGACGCCAGAAAGTAAAACTCCAAACTCTATGCACATACCACAAACTGGTAAGCTACAAGAGGAATGGATAGCCTGGTTACTTAGCTTTCGGAGTTTTATACTTTCTCGCAGCAAGACTTGGAATTTGTGGCGTGTTACCAGTACCGATATGCCACTGGCGTGGTTGAGATGTACCGGTAGTTACTTCAATGAAACCACCTCCCAAAATCTTCGAGGATTGAATCCGATTGATACAGAACGATGCTATGGAATGGTATTTACACGTCCCCAATCACTCCTAGACACGATCGTAACATGGAGCGCCACCTTGGCACGAGGTGGCGTTGTTCCATTTCGTTGAGAAATATTGCTAGTCGTGTAGATCTCAGGTAGATCTTTGGCGCGGCCAGTAGTAACTCGCTGAAAATCGTAACCGAGTTTCCGATATGTGCCTCGACGTTCCTGATGTCAGAAGGATCGAAGATATGCTGTGGTATAAAGCAGATATGAAGTTGAAAAGAGAAATCCTGAGTCTGAGGACTTAAGGGATATAGTTGGGATCTCAATGCGATCTCATTGGGAGTGAGAGAATATACATACTGTTGGGTGTGAGCGTGAGGAACCTGCCCACTTCTCAAATATGTCTGGGGATGGAGAGAAAATTGCACAGCCGGGAACAAGAATTATTGTAGGCGTATCCTCGAAGCTGCATGTCATATTCTTTGGTGGGGTGCAGGATCAACGTAAAGTTCACATATATTGCATTATAACGTCAAGAGCCCCGCCTGGGCAGGAAACAATGCTTCTACCCCTGCAGTACATATCTATATACCCCGCTTAATGCTCACCTCTACGAAGGATCTTCTAAGCACCTGACCACCCAAGAACCAAACATCTAGCATTGTGGATGCGCCTCATGCCTACTCACTACTTGTATTCCAAATTGTTAATTTGAACACCATCCATGTTGGGACATTCTGGCCATTAACTACCATCAGTCGATCGTATACACCAACGTCTTGCCATTGGCACTTCAAAAACCCTAGCGGCTGGCCTCATTAGCACCTCAAGTGATGTGTGACAAAGGGCTGATATCAGTGATCACATCGCACATCGGGTCAAGAAAGTATAAGCAGTTGATAGGATGAATGAATCTCGGTTGTTGGAGACGCACACCCCGCGAAAAATATTTGTCTTTGCGCGCCTTCGAAACCGCTCTTGCTTGGCCCAAACATCAGAAACCACTTCAGCTCACCGCTTCGTCTGGACTGTTATTAAAAAAAATCCTTACCAACTCACACTTAAGCCTCCTAATTAATCTCGATGTTTGTCTCAAATCAAAAAGCACTGTAGAGCTTTGATATCTATATTGATCTTGGACACTAGATGCCAATCTCTGGATTCACCTTGGACATGGGCTCCCAATACCACATTTATATCTGATGTCATATCCTCTGCACGCAACCCCCGGGTCAACAACAGGTACATCTCAGCGCCAGAGTAAATGCTGGTGATGTAATGGATTTTGCGTTCGTGGACAAGGTGATCAGAAAGACTTCGCGCCTATACTCATAGTAGGGTAGAGCAGCAGAGATAGCCGCCGTTTCTGCAATAAAACCCATCGCGACGATTGAATGGAAGCTATTATTGACGGGTGCTTTTTAATGCACCCGAGCTGGCTTTCATCTGGATTCATCGAAAGCGATAGTCTTTTCATGGTCCGTAGAAACTGTACGCAAGGTTCCACAATGGACAAAACAATACTATCCGAAATCCCTCCTAGTTTCACGATCTCTCCTTGAAGAATCTTGGGGAATCTTCTTTGGCCAGCTTCTAGAAATGTCGATTCTATCTCTCGGGGCCAGAATTTCGAGTAGCAAAAATAACAGGTAATCAATGATCACACAAAGGCAAAACAGTTTGCCTGCCCATATTCCACAACCATAGTATCTCTTGAGACGATCAATCAAAGCGAAGCTCTGTACACCGGCTCTTCCTCTAGTAGCGCTCCAGCTAGCTGCGTCAGCTGCATCATATCCATAGAACTCTGCCTCGCTTAGAACGCCAAATATGCCATCATATATCCTTTCTGTTCTCTCCGCCACATCCGTCCAGGAATACATCATTTTGACTTGATCATGAAACTTTTCGGTGCGAACTTTGTTGGCTCTTAGAGACGCAATTGCTCGACCCGTGGCAGCAACTAGATCATCTTCATCAGGCTTGGCGAAAACAGTCATGTGTGCTGGAAGCACTTCTGGTATCCCTCCCACTTGTGTGCATACAACATATAAACCACAACTAGCAGCTTCAACTATAACAGTTCCAAAAGCTTCAGTCAAACTTGGATGCAAATATATGTGCCCTCTAACCATAACATCTCGAACCTCCTCATGTCTGACCGGCCCTAGCATCTCAACTTTATCTTGTAACACATTCTTCTCCAGCATCTGTTCCAGATCAATGGCTTTTGGGCCCGATCCTGCAATTATAAAATGTACATTGGGATGGCTGGCAAGAATTCGAGGAATTGCTGCGATTAACAGGTCGGTTCCTTTATTATAGAAAAGTCTCGAAACCACAACAATTGTTATTACATCATGCGGCCCGAGTGGATATGGAGCTGGAGGCGGGTGCTTTCCTGGAGGATCAGATGGATATGAAGGGTGTGATAGAGGTCGAAAATTCTCCGCCACGACTGCATTTGGAATAACAGAGACCATGAGGGGGTCAAGGGAAGCGCGTAAAACCGTGTTTTCTTTGCTAGAACTGGTCAGAGAACTCTTTATTCGTTAATAGCAATCGGGCAACTCTACCAAGTATGGCTAACACAAACTACATGATCAACGTCGCTCAAGGTGAACTTGAGTAGCTTATTGATCAATATATTGCCTGCATCTGCGAACCCAAACAATGAATGATCTGTAAACACAGTTCTCAGCCCCATCGTCCTCGCATGTAATATAGCTTCATGGCACATGCTACTCATGCTTGCATGACCATGAACGATCTCAATTTGTTCCCGTATAACGATATTGCGGAAGATTGGGAAGAATGAGAAAACCGTAGGAAAGGTACAAGAGCGAAACATAACGAAGAATGGGACATGATAAACTTTGAGACCATTTGTAAGATATCTGACACCAGTCCTGTCCTCATACGCGTGTGTAATTATTATAACTTTGTGTCCGCGGTCGATGAGCTTCGTAGAAAGTTGGTAGATATGACTTTCGACTCCTCCTGGTTGTGGGAAGAAGAAGTCGCTGACCATAGCAATATTATACGGCATTTTGACAATGAATAGAAGACTACTGGTGGAACAACCGTTCTGAGAAAGGAAGTACTTTGAAGTTCAAGGAGGAACCAGAACCATTTGTAGTTGTCATCGCAAATCCATAATTAAAATGATGTAAATCACCCAGTGAAGTCAGAAAGTTAAGGTCAAACTCAGTACCGTGTTGCGGTAAAATGCCATTTTGACAGCTAAAGGTCTCCGTAAATTTTTTATTTTCTGTTTCCCAAATTCTTCTCAGTTAAGTAAGAGAAGTTTTGTAAATCGCCAATTGGTATTGCCCTTTTTAAAATTATCATTCAATATATTACCAGATGTATTCAAGATATGTTCCTCCTTCTAAAAAGAAGATAATCGTGGGAGATCAACTAAATCAAGCTCCTCTATCTCCCCTCAAATCATCCTCTCCTCCTCCTCCTCCACCACCCCCACCTGCGATCCGACCAGATGCCTCGTCATCTTATGCGCGATATATACCACCTTCTAAATCCAATTTAAAACCTGATGCACAATTGCATGCCCCCATACTGGGCCCCAAATCGCCTTCCCCTGCCTCGAAACGAAAACGCGAAGATGCTCTAGAGCCCGGTCCGGAACCTGTTTTAAAGAAGGCCAAAAAGGATAAGAAGGAGAAATCTGTGAAAGTGCATGTTTCGCCCATTCTCGATGACCCGCATGCAGATAATGCTCCATCGGAAGAAGCGCAAGAAGTGACAAAGAAGGACAAGAAACCAAAGAAAAAGAAGTCGAACGACGAAAGCGTACTATCTGAAGAGGCTATAGAAAATCGGGAGGATAAAGACGACAAAAGGCATAAAAAGGTATTGGAAAAGCGCGAGAAGTCCATCAAGAAGGCGGAGAGACGTGCGCGCAAAGCTGCCGAAGAGGGTCGAGATGTTGAGGATGCCCAAGAACCAGAAGAACCAGCGGAAATTCATGATTTAGTTCCACTGCCACAACCAGAACCCATTCCCGAACTTCCACCTCCATCGCTTGAATCTACTCTCCCGTCATGGCTCGCGTCCCCTATTCTGGTCTCACCTACGACTAGTGCGCCGTTTTCTGAAGTAGGGGTCGAGGCTGAACCAGCCAATGTTCTTCGGTCCAAAGGCTTTAATGAAGCATTCGCCGTTCAAGCCGCAGTACTTCCTCTCCTTCTCCGCAGCTCCCAGCAAAAACCTAGTGATGTGTTAGTGTCAGCGGCCACCGGGTCCGGAAAGACCCTGTCGTACGTCTTGCCCATGACCCAAGATATTAGCCGCAACATTGTCACTCGTTTACGAGGATTGATCGTTATGCCAACAAGAGAACTTGTATCTCAAGCGCGTGAGGTGTGTGAGGTTTGTTCTAGTGCGTTCTCCGCCGGTAGCAGAAAACGTGTAAAGATAGGCACGGCCGTAGGAAATGAAGCTTTCAAAGTCGAACAAGCAAATCTTATGGAAAACACATATCAATATGACCCAATACGATACCACGAGCAAGAAAGGCGAAATAATTCGAGATGGGAAATGTCTGATGCTGGAACAGATGATGAAGGCGAACCTTTATTAGACGATGAGACCGTTTCCCCATTGCCTGATCATGTCATCGAACCGGTATCAAAAGTTGATATTTTGATCTGCACACCGGGAAGATTGGTCGAGCACTTGAAATCTACTCCTGGATTCACTTTACAGTATGTCAAATGGCTTGTTATAGACGAAGCAGATAAACTACTTGATCAAAGTTTTCAGCAATGGTTGAATATTGTAATGAGCTCCTTAGCAACAGGGCAGAATTCCTCTCCAAATAACAGGGATAGAGTGAGAAAAATCGTTCTTAGTGCCACGATGACCAGAGATATTGGTCAATTGACCAGCCTGAAACTCTATCGACCAAAGTTGGTAGTTTTAGCAGGTTCATCTGCAGGTGATGATGGAAAGTCTTCACACGCACATACCCTACCGTCTGGACTTGTTGAATTTGCTGTCAAGGTGGATGATGAAAATTTGAAGCCATTGTATTTGATGGAAATACTGAAAGGAAGTGATATGATAGATGACAGCAAGATTAAATCGGACTCTGACACCGAATCTGACCCAGATTCTGATTCTGACTCTGATTCATCTTCTGACTCTAGTTCAGATGATGACTCTTCAGAAGACAGTTCTTCCTCGGATGACAGCTCAATATCAGGGTCTGATTCAGAGTCGAAACCAGATAAAGTATCGCCAAAGTCGAAACCAAAACTCAAGACTGATCCACTGCCCATCAGTCACGAACCTCACGGTGTCCTTATTTTCACCAAATCTAATGAATCCGCCATCCGTCTTGGACGTTTACTTTCTTTAATCCACCCATCCTACACCAATATAATTGGCACTCTTACCTCCAGCACCCGTTCTTCCGAACGCAAAGCCTCCCTCGCCTCTTTCTCTCGTGGCAAACTCCAGATTCTCGTCGCCTCTGATCTCGTATCTCGTGGTCTTGATCTTCCCGATCTTGCCCATGTCATCAATTATGATGTCCCCACGAGTATTACAAATTATGTGCATAGAGTAGGTAGGACGGCGAGAGCGGGGAGACAAGGTCATGCCTGGACATTAGTTGGGAATACTGAGGCGAGATGGTTCTTTAATGAGGTTGCAAAGAGTGAGGAAATTAGGAGGAGAGAGGGTGGGAAGGTTAAGAGGGTGGTCGTTGATGCAAGGAAATTTGGAGAGTATAAGAAGGAAACTTACGAGGAGGCTTTGGAGGAGTTGGGTCAGGAAGCTATGGCTATTAGGATCAAGTAGTAGGGCCAGAGTGTGGATTTAAATATATATGAAGTGCAAACAACAAATCCCTAAAGTTAATGAAATTGTATTGTAGAGTATCCGTGATTCCCCTCACAACTCCGAACGTTCTGAGACATTTGAATCATGCTTCAAAGTGATATACTACTGAAGAAAACATCTGGTTTCACGTGAGGTTTTGAATGACACGAAACTCCTCGAGGACACTGGTAGAACACTTCAACGATGTGTTACATATCTGTAGAAGAGAATGATTCAATGTTGCCATGCTTCGGACGGCTTATCACAATTGTAGAAAAATTAAAGTTTTCAATAGTCTTTGCATAATTGACCAGTCCCTCATTTTCAGTGTCTATACTGTTTACCAATATCCGTTCATCTCCCTGTCTCCTCATCATACTCAAAAATTCTTTCCAGTATACGGACTCTGCACACTGGCAAATCCCTGCGGGCATGCCCGTCCAATCGGCGCACTACCACTCCTTATATAACACACCTTAGCCTGCGCACACGCATCACTGGTACAATTAGGACTTTTGACCGAACTCTTTCCCTGATACGTATTGAAGACCTCCACCAACGTCCTATTAACCTCCATAGCTTCTGTAACCTGGTGCCAAAACGTCGCGTTCAGTGGTGCGTCTTCAGGCCAAGAAATAGAAGGCCCGTACGTAGCTCGGGTAGAGTATTCGAATTGGTAGGTAGGACCAGTCCCATTGAGACTAGAATAGGAATTCACGTCTGAGTAGAAGGTATATGCATCCATGACGTCGAAGGTTCCGGTGTCGATCTCGTACATTCGGAAACCTGAATTGAGATTGGTTAATGGGGTTACGCTAGGACCGATCCAGCCGGACATTAAAGCGGTTGAGGAGGTTTGGACAGTTCCGTTGTTTGAATAGTAGATCATGACTTGATCTTCATGTGTGTGTCCAAAGAAGACGTTGGCAATAACGTGTGGCGAAAAGCGGTCGATTATCTGATAGAAGAGATTTGTTGGATTAGGCAGTGGATTAGTTCCATCCCATCCAGACAATACGTGGCCAATGATCCATACCCTCTCCCCTGCGTCTTCCGCCGCCTGAAGCTCCTTTATCATAAACTTAAACGTGCCCGAAACGTCAGGATCTGTTGTATTAATGAAATTGAGGTAATTAGATCGGTACCAAAAATCGGTATTCATTGTAATTATCCGAAGTCCGAGATGAGTTTTCACTGAATAGGCAGCGTAGTGGATAGCAGCTTCCTCCGCATCTGCCTTACTCAACCACCCCTCATGCTGCCACAACGAGGAGACGTGATCATAATTCCAGCTAAATTGTTTGCCCAGAGGACCAGGTAAGCTGTGGGGACCATCAATGTTCTCGGGGGTTGAATCATGATTTCCCAGCACTGGGAAGATTGGATTCTTTATGTATGATTTCAGCATTGAGAAGATGCTAGTCTCCGTATACTCAACATAAGCACGTGACATCTGGTTTTGAGCATCGTGGGAAACGAGGTCACCTATCGAACCGGTCAATCAGAATGTCAGGAATAGGTCTGGGGCAAATACCAGTATAGATTGTGAATGCAGGTTCAGATCCAGAGCCACCAGTACCAGTCAAAGCTCCAATGGATTGGAGAGCTGCGAGCGCAAGGAAATATGGAGTATCGCATCTGCAAGCCAGTTATTTGGTTGTTCCAATGAATCTTGGCAATTAAACTTACTTGTAAGACCCGTACAATGGCGCAGGAAAGACTGCTTGAGATGTAGGAGCATTTGTGTATCTACAACACATGCCGGAAGAACAATTGGCCTCTGAAGCAACTTGATATCTGGGATCAAGGTGGAAATCTGAAAGATGGAGGACCTTCTTTCGTTTTCCACTTGGTTTTGGGGCTTTTGTCTTGATTGGCTTTGGTTTCCACAAGCCAGTAGTATTCAGCATTGTCGCACTGGGAGTCGGACAATAAGAAGTGCTTAGAGAGCTACAAATATATTGCCCGTCCGAGCCAGTAACGTTGGCCAATGCTAGTACTTGAGTCCATATTGCACCCCAGCTCCCGGGTGCATAATTGTTCTTACAGGTCGTGTTTTTTGCAAAGCCTGTGGCTTGACACAACGAAACTAAAGCATCAGGTACATACGATGGTGCTTGTTGTGCGAGGGCTTTTCCTACGCTCAAAGCAGCAATGCATTTCGTACAATTGCTAGAGAACTCGGTATCATTAAAGATGATATCCTTGATCTCATTTAGCGCATTCTGAACCAGGGTTTCGGGAGCTGTATTACTCAGATCGCCGACAGCTTCTGGGTAGTAAACTGGATCGTCGGCTGCAGTCGGTATAGTCGTAGGATCGGTAAGATTCAGGGGATAAGTAATGTTCAATATCGGATCGTAAAGAGCAGGTTGAGGCTCAGAAGTTGCAGCGGGCTTGAGGTAATAACTCGAGAATACTGAGGTAGGGAAAGCGGATGGAACAACAAAAGATGGTGCGCCTGGCAATTGAGCTCCTGCTGGCAATCCAGCTTGAGCTTGGGTTGGATCAAAGAGGTATCCAGTCGATATCAAGGCTGCAAGGAAATTTTTGGCCATCTCTCTCGGAGGGCAGATTTAAGAATGTGAATGATCCCGCGAATTCCAGTACATAAAACAATGTTTGGCAAAATGGTCAAACAAATCGAAGTGATAGGAATTCGACAGAGTACTGGCTTCCTCACTTGGGGAGTAAAAGAATTGAGGGACTTTTATAGAGATAACAACCAACCTCCGAAGCTGCCAGCCACGCAATATGAACTTTGAGAAATGGTAATCATGCACAGATCGACTAAAGATAATGCAGGAGACTAAGTAGTGAAATATACCGGTACCGGTATCTAACGGTGCGGAGTAAACGTGGGCTAATCGATTGGCAACCGGGGAGGTTACGTGCAGAATCTTACCCACGGTTTCCTATCAGATAGGTTGAAGGTGGGACGTAGCCCATCGCAACCCAATATGTTGATCCGGAGAAGCCTTCAGGAAGTAACCTACATTTTCTGTATCGGAAAAGTGTATTAACATATTAACACAGTTGAATTGATTTAAGAGCTGCTATGTGGATCGCAAGAGATTTCTGGATATTGACAGTTTCCGCATAGGTTACCGTTGCTAGGGTCAATTCTACGGCAGCCTCATGAAAACACCGAACGCGGGGGGAAAGAACTTCAAATTCTAATACTAATCTACTTTATCACTTCTGTTTCGAAAATCGCTGGTTATAGCACACGTGTATTAATATGAGTGGTGTGCGGGTTACCTCGAAAGTCTTTATGTCTAGAAAGGAAATCCACTCTTTAATCTGCATCGCATTTCTTTTCCAACTCCGCAACAACCAACCGATCCACCAGCACACAGTTCCAGTCGTCAGGTCGAAGAGTTTATGGTAAATTGAGACGCGGAGAATATTTTACAGTATTATGTGCTAAAAGCCAGCTGGAGCCTCCACCTGCCAATGCTATTTCATCCTTCTCGTCTCATCAAAAAAATGAGTCCTTCCAATATCTGAAGTTACGTTACTGTACAGGACTTCGCCGATAGTCATGCCCTGTCGAGTCTTGAAGAAACTGTAGGTCCATTTCTATAGCTTCGAATCGGCTTCAAATTTTCTCAATCTACGCTCCGCCCACAAGAATCAATTTGCATGTTGTTCAGTAATGTCCGTGGTTACTTGTGTCATATCGCGACCGTCATAGTGCCACCAAAAGCCGGATATAGCCATAACAGCATGGTCTTTGGCATAATAGCCATACACGGGCTATTGTTTTCGGACCATCAAATAGATTTAGACTGCGTTAGATGGCTGCTTTTCTAGTTCCAATAGCATTGCATTGTCCCGAGCTTCCTGGGAAGGACCGGACCATTGGGCGAGTGCCATATTGTACCACTCGCCAATGAGACTTGTTACTTTGAATGTGCTTTGGGTACGGTATTCGAGCTCTCTCATACAATTTGACGGCCTCTTGAGCGACAGATGCTTCTGGACAACTTGTTGAATACAGCGACTAAGAATTGCGTCATCTTCCATCGATGTGGCTGCACCTAGAGCCATTTATTGACTACATTGTTCAGTCCCTGGGGCCAATAATCAAATGAATTCCTGCTTCACTTACCAATAGCGTGCACAGCACCACTCATGAGAGCTAGGTTCCTTTTCGGGAACGACCAGGATCTCGATGGCCCAACTGCTACCAATGGCCATCGCTGGGCGTCAGAAGTCATATCCACGATGTGTTAGATTCTTGGGGCATATCTTGCGTATTGTTGACGCAACTCCTTCATATTTATACGCTCAAATGTATCGCAACATAATCTACATGATGAAATAGTACAACACAATATCTGCCAGCGCTGATAAAATACGGGATGATACATATGATTTATCCGATATCCAAACCTCCATTGTTAGATTTTTGGTCAATTTGGCTTTGATTTGCCTATACATATCCCTTTTCCCATCTCTTTTCCTCGTGTTTAATTGCAACCTCAATCAAATCTGCTCAAATGGTATCGGCCACGCCTCATTTAATCAGAAGTCTTGAGGCATTTGGGATTATCTGCATTCTAGCTTCAATTTCTCCATGAGAATGTGCAGCTTTAAGGACTGTGAATTGTGCAGCCGATGTGTAAAGGACGTGTCTCGAACGGCGTTAGCATGACCTTTTCCAGTAATCATGCCGAACAAAAATATCGATGATGCATGATGTATTGTTCAAATTGAATTAAGTCACTGATGGTCTATTGCTCAAATGGATTGAAATATTGATGACCTCGTGTTCGAGTCTAAAGTATTGATATTGTATTGTTTAAATCTAACTAAAAATTGGTGAATTGCTCAAATCAAAGAGAAACATTGATATACCAATCCCAGCTCTGGCCACCCCTTCATTTTTCGCTTACGTGGAGGATTTCGCTTCATAGGAGAGATTTGTGCTGAACATGAGTACTGACCCGGAGTTGACACAATTTAACTTGAAATTGAAACGTAGTTTTGAGGTGCACGAGGTATAATGCCGACTCATAGGAAATGTTCTGACCTAGTAAATTTGAAAGGAGTGACCGCCAAAATATACAGTGACGGCCAGGAATGATAGGCTTCTCACGACAGGAAGATGATCGGCTGATGTCACTAAAAAGTTTATTCCTATATATAATGTTTCTCCATTTTCATCTGATTGCATACAGTTTTACGTGAAAGTGTTCTCGTTCCCATGGATCCCACCACCAAATACCCTCTGTCAATTGTGAATCTTACCGAACGATACAATATATTGGAAACAAAAGTCGTTCGCTAACCGTCTTCCATCGACGACCATATACGCAATAGACATCGCATATTTTTAATCCATTTCTTGTATAGCTGCGGTAGGTCTCTATAGAATCCATCAATTAATTTGGCTATATTAGAATCCAAACAGTATGTAATCTAACGCAATTTTCGTTACAAACTGTGATCGAGGTAGACTATGGGTTTTGAGCTTCTGCCAATTACATCAAAGCAGGATTCAGGAAAACGACAATAGCCTCTGTATATGAAACTATTGATATGGCCATTGACTCTGATATAATTTCTCGATAACCTTTTGCTCTACCGAGTAATCACAATGATATTCAACCCAATCAATTATATTACAGAGCCCTGTGAATTTGCATTCTACATCGTTTCAATATATCACCATTGATTATCAACAAGCATCTTTAGACAAATCCTACCTTGGAGACCCAGAAAACACACACTAGACAAATCCAACGGCATTCGAGCCTTAAGATTCTACTAAGCTCGCTCGTCCAAGGCAGTTAAGGCATAAAGACCGACTTCAGGTTATTAAATGTGCAATCGCAGTGTGCCGAGCAGTCCTGACCGCAGGGTGTACTAAATGTTTTTGAGGTAAACATTCAATTTTAAGTCCGGAGGAAAAGCAGATTCATGCAATATGAACTTCAGGATCAGATGATCTGCACTTTTCTTCTCAAAATGAATACATCCTCACTTTCTCTATATTTTTTTTTAATTTAATTCACTCTAATAGTCTTTGTGGTCCAACAAATCACGGACTAGTCGCGTAGACCGCAATCCGGACCTCGGACGGCGCGACTGATGGAAACACCGATAAGCAAATCTTGCTTGACATCTTTCATGTTGAAGAACTTCGGATACCCTGTATCTATTTGGAAGTTTTGATAGTTTCATGTAGTAGGTCATACTAGACCTTATCCAAAGGCGTATTTGTTCGAAGCTTTGCCCCTTTGACGTACTCGTCAAGCACGGGGGGTCCGAGTGCCAGGCGAAATCTGGGAATAACCAATACAGTAGAACCCCGCTATACCGGACATAAAAAATCAGGCCTATTTAGTCCGGCATAAAGGGATTTCCAGTATAAAAATGTCCGGTATAGCGTGTTTCTACTGTACAACAAAACCTTATTCGCAAACCTAAGCTGGTTTCGTCAATAAGCTCCCTGGACGTAGGCTCGCAGCTTTTGGGTTTTTGGCCAAGAGCCGCTAGATCTCTCGCAATCCCCAGATTTACTGAGTTGCCGACTTCGGGCCGTACGCGGGTCATTAGTATCACCTTGGCGGGCAGAAGGACAACCGAATTATCAGTTCCCAATTCCATCTTTGGCGGCATAGCTACGGGTAATCGAATTCATATGTCGACCGCAGGTGATTGACAACTGATATTCCGGGTGCCCGTGAATATAGTATCAATTTCGATCGATTAAACTTCAACAAGGGGAGGAATGCTATTGATGCCTACGACGTATACTTCCGTGCTCGTATATGGATCAGGTCACTTGCATCGTACGTTGTTCATCTGTGGGGAGATTTTGAGCCACCCTCTTATCTTGGCCTATGCGCATAATCAACTGAAGCCACCGAACAGTTTATTTCGAGGCTGAGATCATTTCCGGTGCTTTTTAGTACCTATACCAAATCTGTTTGAACACCCTCAAGATCAGACATCATCTGCGACTGAGTACTATCGCTCCTATGTTAGTGGCAGAAGTCTCGGATTAACAGAGAAAAATAAAACCACCACAAGTTTAATCCCCAAAGAGGGAAACTCTTAGGGCTGTTTCGGTAATCACAATTTGTCGAATAATCCCCCCTTTTTTTTTCGAATAATTCTTCCTTTTTTGTGAAATATATTTAATAGTAAAAAAAACAGATTTTGTATAATATTTCATAATTCAATAGATTATTTTATGGAATTTGGAAATATACTAAATTATTTGTTTTTCAGTTTGTCAAATAATGAAATTTGTATAGAAAAAATAAAATACAGATTAAAAATAATAAATGTCAAAAAGATTTTTTTTTTAAATCTTGTGACGCACAAGAGCCGTAGTAGAGCTGAATAAACAGGGTCAATTATGTTCTTTAGAATCTATAATTGAAGAATTATGGTTCATAAGGAGCGATTAGATATATATATATAAATATTTATTTGTAAGCTGTAGGGCTATATGTATACATTATTAGGGTTATTATTTTATTATACTAAATCGTATAAATCGTAATATATATATACAGATGATTAATTCATTAATTGATATAGGAGATAAGAGGTATTATATAATTAGCCTTTTGTGATTTACGATTCGTAATATTATCCCTTTTTTCGGAAAAGCTTGCCCTTGAATATTTCATTTCTCTGTTTTATTGTTATTTTATCGGAAATTAGATTTTGTAAAGATTTATAAGCTTTAAATCAATTAAATTAATCATTTTGGTTGATTTAATCAATTTACTGGAAATTGATTAAATTGATTAAATTAATCGATCAAATTGATCAAAATGATGAATGAATTGATCAAATCGATTAAATCGTTTATCAATTGGTTAAATTAATATTGATTTGTATTCTCCTTGATTTAAGGAATCTTTGAAAGGAAAAAGTTTCAATAGAAAAGGAAAGGAAATTGAATTATAATATAATAATGATGGATGATTAATATAATCAATTCCGAAATCGATCAAATTAATCGATCAAATTGATCAAATCAATTAAATTGAACAAAATCGATAAGGATGATATTATATTTCGTTTTTACTATATTCAAGTTTCTCTTTATATGATTTTTGAAATGATTATAAACATAAGTTTTTTGAAATATATTATCTTTGTATTATCTTGGTGGTAACAGTTCATCTATTATATAAAGCTCGAACCATATATATATACGATCAAATTCCCTCGAATTTGTATAAATTTTTGATTCTTTCATGACCATATATATATATATCATTATAAAATCATAATATCTAGTTTACTGAATTAAAGAATACTTTTCTTTCCCTTGATTTTATAAATGAATTGTTATTTATATAATTATAATTATTCTCTTTGTTTTTATAAAGCTTTATTTAATCAATTAATCGATTGAAAGAACCAGGTAATGTTGAATTGGTTAGATGAAAATCGTATAGAAGGTATAATGATGTTTTAAGATCGGAAATAGGATACCAGATAAGATCGGTATTGTTATTAAGTTACGAGATTCTATATAATAGGGTTTTTCGTGTTTTCTTTATTATTAGAATTTTTTCTATTTTTTATTCTGAATCATTAGTTATATTAATAAGCGGAGGTGATTTGAATATTTAATCAGGAAGAGGATCGTTATATACCTTGTATAATCGATCTGGAAGAAAAACAGAATGAATTTTCATTGTAATCAAGAATTCGAGTTTAAAAGAGTTCTTAGATCGATTAATGATCTTGAATCTTTTTTGAATTAGGAAATCTAATTTCTTAGATGATTTTTGGATAGAGTAATTCTTTATATTGAATTATATATAATTTCCGATATCGAAATCAACTTTATATTGATGAGTATTTGTAGATTTCGATATTTTGGTTTGAGTATATAATAGATTTTCTTTTGTTTATATAAAAATTAATCTATTGTATTCTATATATATACAGATATTATATATATTTATATTGTTTGTTAGTTTATTAGTATTTTCTTTTTATTTCTATATATATTTCAATATATATCTGTATAGGGTTTTATAGGGTATAAGCCTTTCTAAAAAGTTGTATAGAAGAGTAAGTTGTATATAATTTATCATAAATAGGAATTCTGATCAATCGTTTTGATAATAGCTAATAAATGGTTTTAACTATTATTGAAGGTATTGATTATAGATCTCAATTTGATCATCGGTTTGGGGATAGTGAATAATGGATAGTTTGAAATCGGTTTTTAGGATTTGATTGAATTCCTTTTAGAATTATAATATGAATTAAGGGTTGCGATCCGATATTATAATGTCAAGGGGATTATAATATCAATATATATAATAGAAATATAATTATATTTGAATTCGAGTATTGATTGATTTGTGATAAGATATAGAGATAATTTGTTTTATCAATCGATCAATAATAACTAAAATATTGTTATATTTGTATTTATCTTTATTAAAGTTATAATAATCTATAATAATATATTATTATATTCGATTAAGAATCGGAAATGGATGTAATAAACTGAGGGTATGATTGTATAGAATGGAATTGTATTTGTAAATGTAATAATTGTATATATATCTAACTACGATATCGTATATTCTGGATCAATAATATTGTTGAAATAATAAAAGGTAGGTTTTGCTTGTACCAAGATAAATAATAGAAACGGAATTATAGATTTCACGAATCAAATAAGTTCGAAGGTTGTTGATATCGGGCATTATTAGACGATTATTGTAGAATAAGAAATCATTTTGAAGTAATATATATTTATAATCTTGAATAGTTTATATTCTGAATATTAACAAATTATCTATAGTTTTATTTGCTTCGATAATATAATTAATTAGATCGAATCGAGAAGCGATTTTATTTAAATCGATATTAATAATCGCTGTTTCGTCTGGATAGTGCTTTTGTAAGGTTTCTTTTATGATTTCGATATCAATTTGGTTATCTTTAATAAATTACTAAAAATGATTCTTCTTCTTAGTATAATTCTGAAAATCCAATTTGTCGGTTCGATAAATTAAGATATCGACGAAAGGGTTATCTTTTCTAGAGCGATATATAATAATGAAGTTATAATCGATTAGAATTTCTGTTTAATGAATTTGTCGAATATTGAGAGTTTTGATAATCATGAAATATTCGAGGGTTTTATAATCGATATAAATCTTGATTTTATATAATAAACCAATGAATTCCGTTTTTTAATAATTGAGAAATCGAATGATTGATAGCATTTCCTTATTATGAATTTTGTAATTCAATTCAATAATAATTATGGTTTTGAAGAAATAAATTATAGGAAATCAATCTTCGTTATACTATTGTAATAATATATTAGCAATTATTTTATCGGATGTATTTGTTTCGAGTATATAAAGGAATCGGTAATTATAATATTGTAGGAATGAAACAGAGATAAACTTTTTCTTCAAGATATTAAATATATTTTGATATACTTTATCGAATATGAATTTAATATTTGCTTTAATGAATTCATTGAGAGGTTTCATTATTATACTATAATCCTTAATGAATTATCGATAAAAATTGCAAAAATTAAGGAATGATTAGATTCCTTTCATTGTTATCGAAAAGATCCAATTCTCAACTATTTCAATCTTTTCAGGGTTCATCTTTATTCCTTTAATAGAGATAATAAAACCCAAGTATTTGGTATATATAATATTGAATTCGTATTTCTTGAGATCTGTTTGTAGATTAACAGTTTCTAATTGTTCGAGAATTAGTTTAACGTGAATTTGATGCTTTTCTTTGTTTTCAGAATAGATTAAAATATTGTCGAGATATACTATACAAAAAACGTTTAGATAATCGAATAGAACATTATTTATATAATATTAGTAAATTACAGGATCATTCGTTAATCCGAATAGTACGATCTTACATTTGTATGATCTGTATTGGGTTCGAAAGGTAGTATATTTTTCCGAAGCAGGATCTATTTTTATATAATAGAAAGTTTGACGAATATCGAATTTGGTAAAGATTTTAATATCGGAAAACTGAGAAAGCGTTTTGTTGATCAAAGGAAAGGGATATCGATCTTTATATATCAAGGAATTCAATAATCTAAAGTTTATATAGAATTTCAAATTATTATTGAGTTTTTTGATAAATAGAATGGATATAGTATAAAAGATTTGATTGAATTCAATGAAACTTTTGTTAAGATTATTTATAATATATTTTTTAACGATTTCCAATTGTTCTAAGGATATTTTATAAAGCGAATTGTAATATAAAATTTATTCTTCTGTTAACTTTTGGTGTAGGAAGTAGTAGTATTGTTGACTATATAGGTTGAACTAAGGATTTATAATTCTAATAGGAGTAGAATTGAGGTTATCCCTAAATATGGTTTGTGCATCATTATAGTCTTGTAATCTTAATTCTAATTCTATGATAATCTCATTTCCAATACTCCTTTATTGAGGATATCCTATTTGATCCTTTTAAACTACTAATCCCAATATTTTCTTGAATCTTTCGAAAACAATCTTTGTATAAAGCTTTGTTATTTTATCAATAACTATATTATATATATTGATATAATTAGTAACGATTTTCTCCTTTTCTATCAAATCCCTGATAAAATGATAACTGATATCTATATATTTGAATTGTTTATATAAATATAGATTCTTGATTAAAACTAAAGTATCTTGATTATTATTAAACATTTGAATTATATCTCTGTTTTTTTCAATATAACTTGATCTAAATAGATCTTTAAGCATTTATATAATTCATCTTTTTTGTTTAATGAATATTGCTATTACAATATATTCTGATTCCGTATTAGAGGTAATTACAAACATTTATTTCTTATTAACCCATAATATAGGGTTTTCGTAAAATATTACAACTTTTTCTGAAACATTTTTCCGATTATATTTGTTATTAGTCCAATCTGCATTTGTATATACCTTTATTATATTGTTAAGTATATTATATTCTTTATAAATATCAGATTGTATTCCCTTTGACCCGAATTATAGCTTCTGTTTGATTATTGATTATAGATATCGCATCAGATTCTTCAAAGCTATAATATAATGTTTTGTTGGTTTTATTATAAATTGTAAAAGTCTTCTAATTAAAAACGTTATATCTAATCGAATATATATTATTAAATGAATTATACTTCCTATTCATTATTGATATTCATTTATATCTACTAGTTCATTATTATCGGTTGTTGGCCGGAAATGGATATAATCTATTATTAATAGTTTCTTGGCTTGATATTATCTATATATAATATTATATTTGATTAATATAGTATCAAGATATTCTTTTTGATTTATAATTAATATATATATTTTTTTATTACAAATGATTCTAATATTTAGGATCTTATTAATCTCTTTTAAATTCTTGATATTAAAACAAATCGATAGCTTTTCATCGAACCAAATGATTTATAATGATATACATAATATAATAACAATATTATCGATATATATTAATAATATTATATCACAATCTTTAAATATATATAGATATAAGTCTATCAAATTTTATATAAAACCTATATCTAAAAGTTCTTTTTTTAATAATAAACTTTAATCCTTTTCAGTTTACTTCAAATCATATAGACTTTATAGAGTTTGTAATATATATCCCTTTTTGACTTTAATATCTTGAAATAGTTTGAAATAGATCTCTTCCTTCAAATACGATTCGATAAAGGCGTTTTTGATATCGAAATATAAATATTCCAAATTTTCCTTTACAACAATAATTAGGAATAATTTAAATATATTTAGCTTCATTATTGATATAAACATTTTGTTATAATCCTTTCCTAATATTTAATTGAATCTTTGAATTACTAATTTTACTTTGAATTGTTCTATTTTATTATCCTTAATCTTAATTATAAATACTTATTTCATTGAAATCAGATTATTTCTTTTAGGGAGTATATATTCTTTTTAAATATTATTTTGAACCAAAAATATAATTTCCTTTTGAATAGTTTCCTTCCATTTTTTAGAATATTCTCGATTCGATATTGCTTTCTTATAAATTCTTAGTATTTTGATTCCTAGAATTTCTTCAATTAAATATATTATACCTTCTGTATTATTTATATTTATCAATGAAATTATAAAATCTGAAACAATTTTGTCTTTGATATAAAGATCTATCTTATAAATAATTGGAATTGTAATTATAATATATTCTATACTTTCTTAAGTTTTGGCTTACATAAATATCACAATCAATACCCTTATAATCTTACTTTTCCATTCTTCTTCAAAATCTTATTCCATATCTCTTTTCTGTTTTTGTATTAAATATTTTAGGGATTCGTCTTCAAGATCTATTTCATCCTCTTACTCGATTTCAGATAATTATAGATTTATTTCACTTTTTGATCCTATTGAAATAAATTTATCAACAAAATTTAAAATAATCTTAAATTTTATTTTTGATACAGATTTAGGATTTGCAAAAGTTGATTCTTAGATTAAACCCTTTGAAATAATAAATTCGATATCTGAAATATCCTTAAAAAAAGATTTTTGATTTATTTTCTGAATATTATCATCTTCATCTTTATTATATATTAATATTGATATATCTAATTTATTTGATTTCAATTCGATAATTAAAATGCTTAATACAATCACTGAACTCGATATAATATTTATTGAAAAGAACGTTTAAAACAAAGATAATATAAATATTGCATTTGATATTGAAGATAAAAAAAATGCTTTATTTGTTACTAATCTACCACAAAATTTTCGATCTGGCTTTATATTCTTTATTCCTTATAAATTTGATTCACAATTTCTTAATTTAAAATCTAAATCTCCTTTTCGATAAGATTCATTTATGATTACTTTATTTGATTAAAATATATAACTTAATTCTAAAGAATATATTTTGATATATTTATTCGTAACTTTTGAATATCCTAAAAATACACCAATTTTCGAAGTGTCCTGCAACTTATTGTATTTTTGCCCTTTCGGAATAATCTTAAGATTGATATAAATATAATATTTGTTCCTCCAGATTTTGTATATTTCTATATCTAATATTATACTTATAAAAGCTTCTGTAAAGAATCAATCTATTCCGTTTATATCAAAATCAATATTAATGCGATTTCTGATATAAATATTATATTTTACAATTTCGTTTCAAAATTCTAATAGTAATCCAGTTTCTTTTAGTATTGCTTTTATATTTATCTTTATAATCCTTATATTCTATTCTATAGATCCGTTTTGATATAAAGAAGCAATTATTATAACTTCGAATTATATACCTAATGATTATTCATAAATAGTTTGTAAAAGTTCCAATATATTATCAATCCTGATTACAATGATCTTTTCTTCAATAACTAATTCCATCTCCTTTTTCCAAGTTTTCAATATTTGAATTGTATTGTCTTTTTATTTAAATAATATAATCTAATTTACTTTTATATAACTATCAATGATCAATATAAAATAACAATTCCTTTAAATCGATTTTGGGAATAATCCTACAATATCGAAATATATAAATTCGAGTCTCTTTGATTTATATAAACTCAATTGCTTCGGAATACGATTGATCATTTTGATGAGTATATACATTTTATAGATATCTAATTCAATTGAAACCTTTATCGGCTTAATTATATTGGATACTTTATATAGATTCTTAATCTTATCTGAACCTAGATGATTGAATCTTCGATATTATAATAAATATCTCTCTTTCTCCTTGAATATTAATTCATTATCGATATCTTTGATACCATCGATTATCTCTAAAGAAAAGCCTTTTTCCTAATCATTTTGGTATACACTAGAACAGAAAACTATATCCTTATATCTTTTGATTATATATAAAACTATATATATTTCATCTTGTATTCTAATATAGATAACTTTTTTATTGTCCTTCTTGAAATATATATAATGAAAGTTGAATTCCCTTTACAATTTTATTTCGTAGATCCTTTTTCCTAACAGCAAGTTTACTTCTAGCCTTGATATATATAATATATTTGAAAATAATATCTTAAAATTATTTTTGTATATTATATCTATTAAACCCCAATAACAACAATATATTACTCCCCTACCAATTTTTATTTTTTGTTTAACAATAGATTCTATTAATCTGAATAATGAAGATTGATCAGATATATATAAAGAAATGCCTATATCGGCATACTATTTACTAAAGAAAGCCTTACTAATAATTTCCTTTGTCAAATTGCAATCTTCCTTTATCATATCCTCAATATCAAAATCTGATTTAGAGATATTGTTAGCAAGGTATATTTGATCTTTCTTATTGAAATAAATCTTCTTCGGATTCGATGATCCCCTTTTCCTTTAATAACGAAAATAATTACAAAGGAGTTTACTGGTTTGTATTAAATATAGGCAGTCTCGTATATAATGATTTTCCCTTTGATATAGATCGCAAACATTATTTGGGATCTCGAAATCTGATTCTTAATATTGAAAAGTGTATTTAGATTCTTTTGTAATTTGTACTAATTTTGATCTATTTTTAAAACAAAATTCCTTAATTTATAAATACTTGATCTTATTGTCGATATTAAAACTGATTTAGATATTCAATATATTTATTACTTTTTGATAATCGATTGAAAGATTATATATTAAAATCAAAAACAAAATAGTATTTTAATATATTAATTAATAACTTTCGTTTACAGCTTCTAATTTCCTTTTATACTCTTTCAGTTTATCCTAAACTTCGATAATAATTATATCAGAATAGATATTGGATTGGAATTTGAAGTTCTGAATCATTATCATATATATATTGATTATAATTGTATTGATTTTAGTATATTTTGATTTAAAATATCTCCAAAATATATATATTATTGAATATTTATTGATAAAGATTTCATCATCATTATTAAATATTATACAAATATATAATAACATATTCGCTTCATCCTTTAAATATTCCGATTTCAACTCGATATTGTAATATATATGACCATTGATCTTATAAGCAGATATTATATTGGATCCTATAATCTATATATATTCATTTAATATTTGATCAATTGTATAAAACTATCCTTTCTCTTTCAATTGTATCTTTATTTATCTGAACCATCACTGATAATTGTTTTGATCGAATTTCGAAGAATTGTTTAATTCCGATATTATAAAGATTTTTTATTATTTGATAAATATTGAAAATAATCTTTAGATTTTTAAAACAATCTTAAAAAAAAAAGATATACAACAAATAAATTCAAAATAATAAAGAAATATAAAAATAAAATAATAAAAAAATTCGTAAAATTGTATTGTAATATATTTTCTTGTAGCTATACGAACTTGTTCTTCGCCTTTACTATAATTCTGTATCGATATTATACAAATTGCTTTCCATTCTGATCTATGATATTATAAATTATAAATTATATTATTATATTTCAATTTTGCTTTAATAATATTATATAAAAACTCTGATTTTTATTCTATTCCATTTTTATTAATTATATTAATCCTTTCTCGATTTGCTTTGTTTTCTAATCATTATTATACAACCAGATCTCATAATTTATTAACTTTTGATATAGGAAATAATAGTATTATTGATTATATAGATTGAATTAAAGATCTATAATTCTAATAGGAATAGAATTGAGGTTATCCCCAAATATGGTCTGTGCATCATTGTGGTCTCGTGACCTCAATTCTAATCCTATGATGGCCTCATTTCCAACATCTTCTTTGTTTTCTAATATGATTTTATGATTATAAGATCGATTAGAAGATAAAATGTTTGATTTATACTTCGAAAAGATTTGATAATATTATCGATATTTAAATAGTATTTCAGATTCTGAATCGATTTCGATTAATACTCGATCAAGTTTCTTTCGAATTTTTGTATTCTTGAATTCGATTAAAGCAATTAGTACTCTCTTTTCTGTATATTGTTTATTCTATTGAGAATCTATTATATTATCGAATTCTTTCAAAATAATAATAAAGAATTCAGTTTGTTCGTCTCTTTTGCATTTTAATTGGAATTTATCGGATTTGAATATATATAGATCGAGGATTTCAGGCGATATACAGAAAAGGCATTTGTAGATCTATAATAGTGATATAATTAATTAAAAAAAAAGTGGATTGAATTTGAAAGGAATCAGGATTTCTTCTTTTTCAACAAGAATCTGTATTGCATTAATATTTGAAGGTTCTTATTGTATATCATCAATTACAATTAATTTATTTAATTATAAATCTCTTCGATTCCAATATTCTTCAAACTGATCATCTTGTTGATCAGCATTTTGTTGGATTAATCGATTGATTTTTCATTTGCAAAGGAATGATTGAATAATAAGGAGATTATTCGAATAGAAGATAATACAAGATCTTTTTTTAAACTATTCGAAACATCGATTAAAGCAATCGAATTTCGTTCGAGTTTTTGATAACCAAAATCTATTTAAAATAACATTATAACTCCCTAATTCAATAATAAGAAAAAGGATAAAAGATTATTCATAATTATCGATTATTAAATTAAAGAATATGAAATAAATAATAATATAACTTTATATATTATTATATTTTTTAATTTCAATTGAAATTTCAAATAATATAATTCTTGGTTTAAATATAGGAAATAAACAAATAAGGAATATAATATTAATAAAAACGAATCTATTTACTTCAAAATCAATAAATACTCTTGATCGATAAATATAATCATTTTTCGAAAAATTACAAAAAAGGATGAATACTTCTCCTTTTATAAACTTAATTAGATTAAGAAATCTTATATCCTATATAATACTTAGAATAGAAACAGAATCTAAATGTTTGATTTTAAATACTTTTCTTTTTCTAAATAAGTATTCTATATAACTTCAATTATAGCTTCTAGATTGAAATCTTCTTCGGTATCCCGATATTCTTCGAATTCTTTTGC
This sequence comes from Stromatinia cepivora, assembly GCA_014898415.1. Lineage (NCBI taxonomy): Eukaryota > Fungi > Ascomycota > Leotiomycetes > Helotiales > Sclerotiniaceae > Stromatinia > Stromatinia cepivora. The sequence goes on along the minus strand of RCTD01000015.1, from coordinate 66,660 downwards.
TTCTTTTTATACTATCTCGATTTTATTAAGATTATCAATACAAAGCGTTGATATATATACTATTTCAAAAGAGAAAGAGAGCGATAAGTATTTGAAGTTCGAATAATTATTGAATATAATAGGGCTGATATATCTAGAAAGGGTATTCTAGGATAAAAACGATTTCAGAAATATAGAGATTCCAAAATTGAAGTTATTAAAGTTTTGAAAGGATTGTAAGGGGTTCGTAGTAATTGTTGATTTGTAAATAATTACAAAAACTTTTTGTTCAATATAATATCGATTTCGTTTTTATAATGAAATTTTATTTTGATTTACTTTAATGAATATATTCACAAGTTCTTTTATAATTTTATAATCCTTGATAGATATTACTATTGTTTGCAAAAGAAAATCGAAAATCTTTTGTTCGAGATTCTTGAATAGGATTTTATCATTGATAATTTCTATTTGGATAATAAATAATCTGAATTTTTTATATTATTCTAGGAAGTTGTTATATCGAATTATATTAAGTATAATTTATATTTCGTATTGAAAATAAGCATCATCGATTTCGATTAGATTCTAATAAATCATTATGAATTGTTCGATTAATTCGAATATTATAAATCAGGGTATTTATATATAAAGAGTATAACAATATACTTATACTTCCAATTCGGTTTGATCGATTATATATATATAGTATTGTATTTTATTCTTAAATAATATAATATACAATTCGAATTGTTCTATAATCAATAATTACTACAAATTAATTTTAGATTCAATATTATCGTTAAGTTTAATAATAAGATTTATAGGTTTTGATATATATATATCTTGCTATAAGTTGTAATTGATACAGAAATGCGATTTTAATTAATTAAATCGGTTTCTTGAATAAAGGGATTCTTGATTATTAAATAGATTATCATTTCCTAAAAAGAAAGAAGATTTATCGAAGGACCCCGAATGATCAAATCGTTTGATCAAAATTTTCTTCCTTTGATTTCGGGATCTTCAGGTTTGTTTGGATGAAGATTCTTGGATTTCAATTGAGGGAATAAAAAGAGTCCCAGATACTATTATTGATCTGGATACCTATATAAATATCATTTGAGATTCAGAAAAAGATTGCATTATTGCAAAGCTCGTTGTCATTATAGTTTTCAATTATCGATTCTCCTTTTTCAAATTTATAATTATTGTATAAAGATCTTGTAATTGTAATAGTAATTCGGAAGAAATAATTGAACCATTAGAAGTATCGATTTCATATACTGGAATCTTCTTTTTATTAATCTTCTTTCTTTCAATAATAACATTATTCAATCCTATATTCATATTTTCTTCGAAAGATTATTGAAATAATTAAGGAGAAGGAAAGGATTCTTTAGAATATGTTTTCAAAGATTCGGATTATACAGAAAAAGGAATTCATTGCATTATAAAAATGATAATACACTTCTAAAGATATTTATATCTTTGTTGATTAAATCGGAATAGATCTTCTTTCTTTGAATATAACGTTTATAAAAGTTCATCTAAAAAGATATTATTAAAATAAAGTATTATTTGAGAAACCACCAAATAGTCGGACACTTATAAATGAATTGTAAATAATATAATGTACAAAAGTTATAATAAAGCTAAATAAACAAAATCAATTATATTCCTTAGAATCTACAATTGAAGAACTATAGCTTATAAAGAACAACTAGATATATATACACAAATACCCATTCATGAACTACAAAACTATATATATATATTATTAAAGTTATCATTCTACTATATTAAATCATATGAATCGTAATGTATATACATAGACGATCAGCTCATTAATTGATATAGAAGATAAAAGGTATCACGTGGTTAGCCTTCTGTGGTTCACGATTCGTGACAAATCTATTCTTTTTGTAAATTATTATAAACTTTAAAGCTTAAAATATTAATAATATTAATAAATATATTTTGAAATTATAAAATATAAAAAATTCAAAAATAAAATAAAATTCTAAAAATATATAATTCTAAATTGAAACTATTTTCATTTTCATTTGATCAATTATTCAAATAATAACAATGAATTTGAATTTTTATATTTTATCATTTAATAATCTATATACTATTTATGTATTTCATTTCCTTTTCAAATTTGATAAATTCGATAAATTTTATAACAAATTATATTATCAAAGGATATACAAAACAAATTAAGATCTATTAATATTTTGAAGAATTCTTGAAAGAACAGAATCCATTATACAAAAAGAGAACAGAATATTTGATAGAAAACAATAAATTGTGATTACCGAAACAGTCTTTACGTTATTTATACATCCTAATCTGATCTTTTATCCAAGAAGAATTTCTATAGTTCTTATACATTGACCCAAATATATAGTACTGTATATAGTTCCACCAGCTATTTCATTCGATGTATCTGAGTCGCTAAACGTCCCTGATGAATATCTTCTGAGGGGAGTTTGTTTATTATCCTGTACTATTATAAATGAGGGAGGTATATTAGTACCTATTTCACATAGTTACCCATCTGCGAGATTAGCTATAGCTATTGTAGTCCTACTCATGAGTCGTGCTGTCAGAAAGTATAAAAATCCGATGCTAAAGCAACCAGGCGGTATGTGTGCAGAGAGTTTTCCAAGTTTGTATACTTTCTAAATCAATCATATGACTAACTGGCCCGTCTCCTAAGGCACTATTTGGTATAACCCACTCTTCGCAAGACTCATCTACCGCCCGAACTTGACAGACCCAATTTCTAAACAATTAGATTTCAACAATAATATATGGTACATATATCTGATAAATGTAATCAATCACAGGAGAAAAAAAATTGGATTGTCAGTGTGTCCACAGCATAGTACTTGACTATTAGTTAGAGGTACAACTTGTATTCAATAAAATTAAAGTCCCAGTGAAAATCAGTTCATGGATCGGCTTCTCGGGACTGTAGTGGATAAGGAGTCGAAGATATCACTGGTTAACCACATCCGCAAAACTTTATGTGATTGTAACTTGAAACGGGCCAAGGGGCCCTACTCAAGTACATACGACAAGAAAAAGAAAAACATATTTTAGCTATTGTTATTTCCCTTTCCCGCTGCCCAGAACTTTAGCAATGTGGACGTCGGATAAAAGTATTGCTAAATTTCTTGCTACCCAGAGGATTACGTCTAATGACTGTGTCTATTGCTACCGGCAATTATCCGTATGGTACTTGCGAAGTTTTCCTGGTACTATATTTCTCGAAAACATTCGCGACATGGTAAAATCCACAGTCCTATCGAGAAGATTGTGTCCCCACGGTGTCGTCGCTAGTTGAGCATGAGATTCCTATTTTAGATCAAGAGAACCCACCTCAATTAAGATGATTGATAGCGCGTGGGATCAGGGATAGAAAATGGAGATTGCATCCCAATTCATCGATATCAATATATTTTCCAAATTTTAAGGATGTTCTTTGGATCTTTTCGTATAGGATTATTTGCCAAAAGCTTGAGGAGGCCCTTGCAATTGCAGGAAGCATATGCTAATGCAAAGGCAGATATAGTTCCCCCACCTCGGAAATGGGAAATATAGAGGTAAAGACCTCTCTATACAATGAATTGACTAGTCTTGTGCCTAACCCTCGTTGAACATCTGCATAAGGTTAGGTAAGTTAGAAAACGTCCACCAAGATTGCTTTCTTTTTCTCAATCTAGTTCGATACATATACTTAACAATGAAGTGTGTCATGCTTTCTGGCCGCACGAGTAATCTTATTTGAGCTTTCAAGTAAGAGGCGGCAACAACCATTTCATAGTTAATTTGAAGATTCTAAACTGCACCCATACCTTGTTTGTCCATGGATAATGGATTGTGTAACAATCCCACCGCTCAAAGAAGTAGCTAAGAAAGAAGTTCTTTCATTCCAACTTTTCAAGAACTGGTGGATACTTCGGGATCTTTTTAACGTAGTTTACCTTAGTGAAGGCCGGTATAATCGAATCCTTTTAGGTCCATCAAATTCCCACCGTAACTTCTTGGCCTACTATATTTTCTAATTTAGGGAGCCAAATAACAATTGTTAGCATATTGAATGGTAATTTGCCAAAAATTATTTAAACAGCATGCAAGTTCTGTCTTAAGTTTGCTTTTCCTTCATTCCAACCATCTCTCTTCACTTCTCAATACATATTACAAATTCTTTGACTTCACTATGAAGTCGTTCACTCTATTTAGCGCTGTGCTTGCTGCATGCGCACAAACTGTCTCTGCCGCCGCTGCAGTTCATGGAGCTGCCGAGGGGTTCGCAAAGGGTGTTACTGGTGGTGGATCAGCTACTCCAGTCTACCCAAACACCAGAGCTGAACTCGTTTCCTACTTAGGAGATTCCTCCCCTCGTGTCATCGTCCTCAACAAGACCTTCAACTTCAGAGGAACTGGGGGTACCACAAAAGCAACTGGATGTGCTCCATGGGGAACTGCAGCAAACTGCCAACTCGCCATTAACGCGAATGGATGGTGTGGGAAAAATCCACCTGCAACCGTCAATTACGACAACGCTGGTATCCTCGGTATCACAGTCACTTCCCACAAGACTTTGATCGGTGAGGGCTCGGCGGGTATCATCCAAGGGAAGGGTCTTCGTGTGGTTTCTGGTGCTAGCAACGTCATCATTCAGTGAGTACTCGATCAGACTGTCTCGGTAGATCTGTACTAACATTGGACTTTTAGAAACATCAAGATCGAAGAGATCAACCCTAAGTACGTCTGGGGAGGCGACGCAATAACCATTGACGACGCTGATATGGTCTGGATTGATCGCGTCACTACTTACCATATCGGTCGTCAACACATCGTTCTTGGTAACCACGCTTCCAACCGTGTTACTCTCTCCAACAACTACATCAACGGTGTCTCCGATTACTCTGCCAGCTGTAACGGATACCATTACTGGGGTATCTACCTTACTGGTTCTAACGACATGGTCACCATGAAGGGCAACTACATTTACCACACCTCTGGACGTGCTCCCAAGGTTCAAGGAAACACCCTCCTCCACGCCGTCAACAACTACTGGTACGACAACTCTGACCACGCGTTCGAGATCGGTACCGGTGCTTATGTCGTCGCTGAGGGCAACGTTTTCCAGAACATCCCAACTGTTTCTCAGCCTCCAATGGATGGTCAACTCTTTACTGCCCCATCTACCATCGCCAATACCGCCTGCACCACCTACCTCGGACACGCTTGCCAGCTCAACGGTTTCGGTTCTTCAGGTCCTTTCAGCTCTTCCACCACCGGTTTCTTCTCCGATTTCTCCGGAAAGAACGTGGCCTCTGCAGCCGCCTACTCTACTGTCGTCTCTAGCGTTAACGCCAACGCTGGTTTTGGAAAGATTTAAATTATTTAATAAGAAGTTCATTACCAGGATGCGGTGGACAGAAGATAGGGGATGGGCGGGGGCGGGGGGTCATTCGTCGACTTTTGACGGATGATTTCTTGGGCTTGAGTTCTTCAAGATGTATATAATTTTTTGATTATTTGCAAATATCCAATTCAAGTCTTTTTGCGCGCAACAACGTCCTATTGCTCTGTCATTCTATGCGTCTTTTGTGAGAACTCCACAAACAGGGTGTCCAAAAGTTCTGACTAGCAGACTAGATATAAAATTTCAATATTTGAGTATGATTTATTGTTCTAAATGATTCGAACATTCTAATCAGATTCAATATTTTAGAATTTATAAATATCCGAACATGATTCGTCGTTTGGGGTGATTGGATGTTTGGAATAGTATGAATGTTTGAAATGAATTCAAGAACTCAACTGGACTGTAGTCGTCCGAACTCTTGGTTGCATTGTCTGTGAAGAGGTATTTTCAATGCTAAATTCAACATACCCATTTGTAATCACCCATATAAATTGTGACTTTTGTCTTTGCCACTAAGTCTTTCATTCTTCTTGAATCCATCATTGAATAAATATTTTGGTATTGTGAAGCCTAGGAATATCTGCAGTATCTATTGAGAAAACAAATAGCTGAGAACATTACATGAATGGTAAAGTACAGCTCGGAATATCCCAATTGTAGTTCAATAATGGAACCTTGGGTATTCCTGAGGACCTTTATAATTTCAAGTAATTTTGTCTTTGGATGTCCGCCTTACTTTGAGTACCCAAGTGATTTGGTATTAGACAAAGAGTTTGTTTTTTGTTCACTGATATTATTAGCACCACGTTGGAAGCAACTTGATGTTTTGGTATGCTATCATCCCAAATACCTGAATATAGATCCCACCACCTCTCTCACCACCATTTCTCTTTTCCATATCCTTCTCATCTGAAGTCCGGACTCACATCTCAAAATCAGCTTGTCGTTCTTCAAATACACCGCCTTTACAACCTCCAAGTCCCTGCCTCAGTACCCCCTCCCCTTCCGTTTCATCCCACACACTGTCACCAACAAATTCCAAGCACCAAATCCAATCCCCTCCCCACCACGAACGCAACAAAAACGACATACCCCAACACCCCAAATCCAATAAATTCATCACTAGCGACGACCTTCTTCACCCATTTCGAACAAAGGCCATCCAAATCGTTGACCATCATCGACAAACTTGATTTCATGGCGATAAGCGCATATGCAACTCCACACATAAATATACACACAGCAAAAGAGAGGGTGAATGTGAGCAGAATTGGTCGTATGAGGTGCGGAATTGCGAGGAGCAGCTCATGCGTGCCTGGAAGCTTATCAACCAAATGATCACAATGGGAGGGAAATAATGGGCATAGGCATACCATGCAGTATATGGTCTATCCCGACGATTGCTAAAGTCATGGTTGCTATGTCGTTACGTCGTTGCTGACTCGTACCTTTCCCAGGGACTGCTTGAGATTTCTCCACTTACTGACTACAATGACCGATATGTTGAGGTAATTTTGTTGAGGTTCGTTGTAAAGTAAGCTTCGGCTATTGTGGTCGGCGAAGTCGGCTGCAGTGAGGTTTCACCAGGGCTAGAGACATACCCGTCCACACGTGGAAGATAGTCAAGTAAATACTTTAGTTTACTTGGAAGATTGCACAGATAATCCTTATATCTGGAACTTTTCACTTGCAGATTGTTGCTGCTTATGGGAAAATAATCTAATGTTCAAGTTTTATCTATTCAACAAACACAACTCATACTCACAGACTATAAAAATATCTCCATATACACCTTCATAATTAGCCTCCTATAATCCAACTGTAACCATACTGTTGATTAAGGATCAGGATCAGAAATGATATCAATTGGCCACAAGACTTGAAGAGAGCTGCCCGTCCTTCCCATCTAAAACACCTTGAAGTAGGAATACTAGCTGACTGTGAATACCATGTTATACGTTGTTAGACAAAAAGCGCGACATTCAATCCAAACTTCGGCCTCGGCATATGCACCCGTTTTCCCGTTTTACCTGTACAGATAAGCCGCATAATCCATTCCATTTTTCTGGTGCCAGCTTTCTCAATTATTCCAGTCCGGCTCTTCGCACTCATTGTTCTCAACCCACTCATTGATCCTATCCACAAGCCATCCACTCTTCCATCCAACCTGTTCAGGCCTCCCATCTTCTCCCTTATCCTTCCCATTCGTAGGAGCCTGATAATTCCCCAGTCGAATAGAAGTAGATAACCTACAGGTCCTGTCGTAGTATACCCATTGAAAACACTCTTTCTGGTCTTCACATGCACGACCACAGTTCTTAAAAGATTTATAGGCTTCTTTCTCACTATTAAATAGCTTTGAGCGTTTGTGTTTGGTTGTTCTCTCATTCTCCTTGAACACAGAGGCTTTTGATGATGGGAAAGCTGCGCGGGAATCTTTCATATTTCTATATGGATCCATTTTCTCCTCATCATCGCTTGAAAACGAATGGGCTACCGTCGTTTCTGGTTCTTCCCTAGCCTTTGCTTCCTTCTCCTTATCCCTATCCGCGTTCGTTCTTTGCGCTTGACCAAGTGCCTTCTCAATTTTGTCCAATGTTTTCTTGTCATTTTCGATTTCCTCGGTCTCTCCCTTTTTGTCAGCTTGCTGTTTTTGTGCATCTTCTTGAATCTCGGCGATCGATTTCTTCTGCTCATTTTTCCTCGCTTTTCTAATTTCGCCTGGCTCCATATAAGTTGGACCATCACTCAAGTTATTCCAATTATTTTTTGACGGCATGATATGTGGCTCGACAAAGTGAGAGTAAAGTTCGGAAAATGTTGTTGCGTTAGATTTTCGCGACATATCTCTCTGTCTTTCAAATCTCCAAACACTACTGATCTCATGCGGCATGAGATGATGCATGGTGATAGCTGGCTGACACCAATGTTGCTTTGGACCATAAGGTAATGTAGAGGGTTTGTCACCGTTAATAAAGGGTGAGATCCGGTCAGATTGATGCCTCGTTCGTATAACGCCTTTGCCAAGGCGACATCCCCGCAGCCTGGACTGTGTCAGTTTCGTTGGTTGATTGATATATAGGTCAGTCTTGAATTTGTTGATAAGAACGAAGAGGGGTGCGGTGTGAGCGTGGCAGGAGGAAAAAGCTCACATTCGCGATCCATCTTAACATCCCAGCTCGCTGCTAGCCCTTTTGGTAGTTCTGGTCCTAGCAACATATTCATGGCGGAATTTGAAAGAATATACCCACTGCCCCCATGGGCAAAATAAGTTTCTTCATGCATTAATCCTGCACCAAGGTAAAGAGGTTTTGTGAAGTCCAATTTCTTCAGCCACTGTAGTAGTATCTGTCAGGCCATCCATTGAAACGATGAGTGAAGGGACAAAATTTCAGTAACTGACAGTGATTAAATTTGGCCAAATGACATAAGTATCTGTCTCAATGAAAACATACCAATTTGCACTCGATTTCTTGAAGTACGCCTCTTCCGCCATATGAATGAACTTATACTTGTCTAATCTCCATCCCCATCTCCCCTCCCCTTTTCTCTTTTCCTCTTTTAGCTCCGCAATATCTTGTCCAGTAATTTGGTAGCGATAAATATCGCGATAGATTTTGAAGTCTACGTGGGTCTCCCGAATTTTCTGATCAACTGATTTTAATGCGTCGTGAATTATAAATGGTCCGATGGTTCCTTGCGAGTCGGAAAAGAACAATATATCCCTTTCTTGGAAATATCGTAGCATGGTTCCTAAATGTATGGCCAACTGCTGAACTTCCTGCGTACCCGTCCCCAGTAACACTATGATTCCTTGTTCTCGTAGATCATTCATGGACTTTTGCTTAAGGGAGTTAGGGCCGCTGATAAGAGGAATATCTTCCACAGTAGGATCTGGACATTCAAGCTGTAGTGACTCGACGTTTGGACAGGCAATCGGCTTTTGTTCTCGACACAATAATCCTAACAGTTTTTGGAAGCGCTGTGTGGAATCGTTTGCAGTTGGGGATTCGTTCCTCACATACCCAGCTAACTCGGATGGGTAGTCGATTGGTGGCAATATTGTAGTAGCTCGCTGGTGGAAGAAGATGAAGAGGATGAATGATACAAGAACGATCAGATTGAGAGGCACTCCTCGGAGCAACGACATGATGACGACGAGCAAGAACAGAATCCATTTGGGGAGTAGGCAAGAACTAGGTGTAGAAAAATAACCATGCAATGCATGAGACACAATCTAGGCCACATTGCACGTTGAAACATTGATAAGTGAAACATTTGCGAAGTAAGGGGCATGTCGTTATGGTAAAGATACGCCAAGGAATGAACTCCCGCATTCATGTTATGTAGGTTACTTGGGCAGGAGATTCTATGGCAGGGTATCCGGTATGGGCAAAACTTCTTTTCTTTCAAACAAGTTAGATTGCACTTTGACAAAATTATCTTTTCGGAATATTTTAACTTGTCTGAAAGATTAATCCTTTAAAGTCATGAACTTTCGAGGGTTTTCATGGGATTGGTGGCAAAGTCCCAAGACTGCCATTCCCCTTGAGGTAGATTGCCCCTTAAAGGTAATCTTCCACCTTCCAAATTCCCCATACCTAACGTTCGATAAACTCCTTCTTTGATCCCTATAATTCCCCATTTCACAACAAATTCTTCTGCACGGCTGACAGAAAATTGAAGCGATAGCAACTCCTGCAATTCTGCAGGTTCAACAGGATGCTTTTTAGCAAGTTCGAACAAACGTGCAACGGTCCGAGGATAAATTGCGGCGAGCCCATCAATCACACCAGCCGCACCAAAATGCACAATAGGGCCAAGTTGTTGACCAAACCCACTGAATACACGAAAGCTTGCGTGATCAATATCTGGCGTCAATGAGACTTGCAGATGGTGTGAAACATTCCCATGAGACATCTTGCATCCGACAATATTGGGATGTGCAGCGAGCTTCGTGTATGTATCGAGACTTATTGTGATATTGTTTGTAACTCCAGGATAATGATAGCTGCAGAGGTAACAAATTAGCTTTGGATGATTTTATAAGAGTGAGATAGACATTACATTAGAATTGGAATAGGACTAGCATCTGCTACGATCTTGTACCATTCTTGAATGTTCTCTTGGTTCGCAGCAGGACCAAAATACCCAGGCGCAAGAACAAGCCCCCATTGTGCACCGGCCTCTTTCGCATCTGCCAACCATTCCAATGCCTCGTTCAGAGAGTTTGTCAACACGCCTGCCATAATTGGGTAGTCCGAGAAGCCTGCGGAAGCAAGTCCATTTCGAACACCAGCTATCAATTCGGATCGTTCAGTGCGTGAAAGATGAATAGCTTCTCCTGTACTACCAAGAAGTACAAGTCCACGGATCCCATTTTTGGCAAGATGAATACTGTGTTGAACTTGAGTTGTAACATCAACTGCTGCTTGGTTTGTGGAAAGTGGTGTTGTTGAAGGCTTGAAGAAGGTTGGAACAGGAACAAAAACTCCCTCGGGAGGTATTTGACGTTGCTTAGTCATCACTGCTTGATTTGCTCGTCTTGAGGATTCGAACTCCAATATACATACTCAGAACATATGAGGAATACTCCTCATTCTTATTAAATATTTACCATCAACAACATCATCATGCATTCATTTCATCATTCGGATCATTTGACCACTTGCAGTAACGGAACTCCACCAATGCAAACGGAAAAGCATAAAGCATACCCGGTCTGCCAGCTACGGATAAATCGAAAAGACATCATTGAGGCGTTATTGTTGTACCCACATTAGCTCTAATTTGTCCTTAAAATCTCGAGTATCTGCCACCATGTCACCTAAACAGGACAGATAGACAGTCTACCAATTTCATTCCACCATGGCTCTTAATCGCTCCTTTAAGTTGAACTCAGGATATAGTATCCCGGCGGTTGGCTTAGGAACATGGCAGTCAAAACCAAACGAAGTCAAGGAAGCTGTCGCATTTGCCTTGAAAGCAGGATATCGCCATATTGATGCAGCCGCGGTATACGGGAATGAAACGGAAGTCGGAGAAGGAATCAAAGCATCAGGGATAGACAGAAAAGACATATTTGTGAGCACTGAGACTTTAACGCTTCGCTTATCAGGGGCTGATTTAGATGTGTAGATCACTGGTAAATTATGGAATACAGACCACAAGCCCGAAGATGTGGAAGCCGCGCTCGATACAACATTACGAGACCTCCAGACGGATTATCTTGACCTTTATCTCATCCACTGGCCGGTTGCTTTCCCAAAGTCTAAAGAGAGCTTTCCCGTTGATCCCAAAACCGAGGAAATCATTGTAATCGATGTTCCAATCAAAGACACATGGGCAGCAATGGAAGGTCTCGTGAAAAAGGGAAAGATCAGAAGTATTGGGGTTAGCAATTTCACCAGACAGAAGGTCGAAACTCTGTTAGAAACTGCAACCATTCCACCAGCTGTCAATCAAATTGAGGCACACCCTTATTTGCAACAACCGGAACTGTTGGAGTGGCATAAATCTCAAAATATTGCGGTAGCGGCTTACAGTCCACTTGGCAACAATATCTACAACTTGCCAAAAGGCGTAGATGATCCTACCGTGCTTGCCGTGGGGAAAAGTCTTGGAAAGCAGCCTGCTCAACTTCTTATTAGCTGGGCTGTTCAGAGAGGCACTATAGTTCTCCCAAAATCCGTTACACCGGAGCGTATAAAGGATAACTTTCAAGGTTGGTTGTGCCCAGACGCTCAGACTTCAAAGGTGGCTAAGCTAATTGTTTTTAGACTTTGAACTGCCAGAAGATGCATTTCAGAAAATATGCTCTCTGGACCGGAACCATCGATATAACTTCCCTGCACGGCTCGGAGTAGATATCTTCGGTGAGGCCAGCCCGGAGAGTTTGAGGAAGAGTGTCGAAGATTGGAAAGAGGCCCAGAGGAAGTTGCGTGCCGCATGAATAGAATACCGGTTCTCGTTGAATAGTAAAATAGAAGTTCTTAATTGGCCAATTCATTGAAATAAAATTTCCTGATCATGACCGGATCCCAAATTTGTGGATGCAACACTTACCCGGGCGTCATCAGCTCTACTGCGTTTCTACCCCACCATACTTCCGGACTTCGGCAAAGATTAGCTTCCATTTAAGATCGCATATAGTTCTTCATTGCTCATCTACAGTTACACAATCATCACGAAATTCATTATGCCGAAGATATCATCCATCGAATACTTTCGTGTACCACCTCGCTGGCTCTTTGTTAAAATCACCGACGATGTTGGCAATGTAGGCTGGGGCGAAGCATCCCTTGAGGGTCATACACAAGCTGTTGAAGGCTGTTTGGATGCTTATATCGCCAGGTACACTGGCATGGAAGCTGAGTATGGATATATTCAATGGTAGATTATAAGTGGTAAATATAGGGACTGACTATTGTAGTGATATTGAACATATATGGCAAATGTCTTGGAGGAGTGGTTTTTATCGTGGAGGTCCAGTTCTTATGAGCGCATTGTCTGGAATCGATATCGCTTTATGGGATCTAAAAGGTATGCCTCATCTATTCGCGTTAAGTACTCGAACTGATTTTATTGCCAGCCAGAAGATTAAATGTTCCCATCTATCAGTTGCTCGGTGGAAAGGTCAGGGACAAGATAAAAGTGTACGCGTGGATTGGTGGGGATAGACCTTCTGATATTGCTGGCCAAGCGTAAGTTTACCTTAAACCCATCCCGACACAGACTAATTGGAGTAGTCAAGCCAGAAAAGACCAAGGGTTCACAGCAGTCAAAATGAATGGTACAGAGGATCTTGGATGGTTTGATTCGCCATCTGCCTTGGATAGCTGTATTGAACGAGTCAAAGCTGTTAAGGAACTTGGCATGGACGTAGGAGTTGATTTTCATGGTAGAGTTCACAAACCAATGGCAAAGCAGCTAGCAAAGGCTTTGGAACCACATCGACCGATGTTCTTGGAAGAACCGCTACTTTCAGAACATATTAATGGCATCAAGGACTTGTCACAACTGACAAGCACGCCAATCGCACTGGGCGAACGCCTTCATAGTCGATGGGACATTCGACCATTTCTCGAGGCTGGTGCTATAGATATTTTGCAGCCAGATATTAGTCATTGTGGTGGCATCAGTGAGATGAAACGAATTGCTGCTATGGCTGAGGCCTATGATGTCGCTCTTGCACCACATTGCCCTCTAGGACCTATTGCTCTAGCAGCAAATGTTCAGATCGCCGCGGCTTCTCCAAACCACGTTATTCAGGAAATGAGCTTGGGTATTCACTACAACGTTGGTGGGCAAGATCTTACGAGCTATACAACTAATCCGGAGGTTTGGAAGGTAACTCAGGGTTATATCAATTTGATGACGGGTCCAGGACTTGGCATAGAGATTGATGAGAAGCAAGTACGCGAACTTTCGCAAGGAGCAGTGCCTTGGGTAAGCCCTGGATTCATTGGACCAGGTGGTGAGATTCGAGAATGGTAGAATCATGTATGTTAGGGTAGAGGGTCTTCAGATTGCCAAAAAAAAAAAACAAAAAAAACATCTCGATTCGTCAAACCAATTAAATTGTTTCATTATTCTGCGGGACATAGAATTGATACGTTCTGTAAAAGCGCAAGATCAAGAGCTAGAGCAAATGCAAGAATCCAGCATGGTTTACTCACGAGAATCAACCAAATATAACTAGAATCATGGGGTTGTTCCGGATTATGTGCCACAGACTAACTTCGGAAATGCAGCTGTGGGTTTAATAAGTGGGAGATCCGAAACCCCTGCCACATTGTATTATTAGCCGGCTCAAGGTTGGTAGGCTAACTTCCCCGCACTATCCTCCACATATCCGAACCACCAACAACCAACAGTTACATCATACATGAACTATTATCCTGTGGATGACTTCGGAAGTATTCTTTTTTCTCTCGGATCTGAGAAACCTATACTGCGCGGATCGTAATGGCGGAAGCTCGACAACCACACACTTTGGTGAATTCACCGCCAACTATTGAAAACGCTCATCGAAGGGACCAGAGCGCAGAGTCTCAGCCGGTACCCACAGCCAAAAGACGGAAAAGAGACGAGAGTGAAAGAATACGCGTAAGTCGAGCGTGTGATCGTTGCAAAAGGTAAGAGAATAGCTCGATTTTGCGGAAAACCATCTGACGACGAATGCGTTGTAGGAAAAAGACAAGATGCAGCGGAAATCAACCTTGCAATCTCTGTACCTCTGCTGGATTGATCTGTGAGTTCACGGCAGCCTACCGGCGTGGGAAGATACCTCCTATCGCGACAGAGAAGGAAAATCCCGGCCACCATGGAGATATTCCTGAAAATGCCCAAAGCTCTACCATCATTGAACATGAACACGTGATTGAAGTACCCAAAAGGGGTCCCTGTCAAACTTATCACAATACCTTTCATAGCCCATTTGCTGGAGAGTTTGCCACTATACCACACGATGTAGCTGTAGCTGCATCAACGCTGTCCCGGCTTCAGCCTACCATTGTCGAAAACTTTGACGCAAATTCGAGAATGCAATCCTCTCGAAACTCACCAGAGCCTCCCCAAACAGACCTCCAAGGACACTACGTGGGGCCTTCTTCCGGTGCCTCGTTTCTTCTACGAGTGCAGAAAAAGTTACACCGAGAAATTACTCTTTCCCAGAATTCATCAATATTCACATTTGGGGATGCTCCCCTGCCGGAATATGACCCTTCTTTTTTTGTTCTTCCTCCAAAATCAGATGCCGAGAACCTTGTTGCAAGGTATTTCGATTTTGCGGTGCCGACACATCGCTTTTTGCATCGCCCAACTATTGAGGCCTGGGTGCATGAGTTTTACGATAACTTGGGAGCCTTTCAACGGAAAGGTGGTGCAAAAGGTCGAACTGCTCTTTTGTTTATGGTTTTTGCTCAAGCGAAAGATTATATGCCTGGCACTGATAGATCGAATGATGTTGATACGAGGTAATTATTGCGGGTCCTCCATCAATCTGAACTATAGTCTGATAATGCAAGATTCTCGGTTCTTTACTCGACTTGCATTGGAAGATTGAACTTTTCGAATGTCAAGTGGTATTCAATCATTGAAAGCTTTCACGCTTAATCTGCTAATCGGGACTATTGAACACCTAGAACTAATATACGATTATTTTATGTAGCTTAAGCTAACAACGCTGTAGTTCGCGATATTTCCACGCTGCGGATCGTCAACTGACATCAGAAACTGGAGGAGTGCTTTTAACTAGTGTTCAAGCTCGTCTTTGTCAATGCTTCTATCTATTGTCGCAATCGAGGGTCAATCATTGTTGGAGTTTGTTTGGAACCACGGCTCATTTAATCCTTGCTCTTGGTATCCATCGTAGGAGACGTGTGGAGTCTCAAATTAATGTGGATATGATTGAGCTAGAATGCAGAAAACGAGTCTTTTGGTGTGCATACACACTCGACAACTACTTAAGTGCAGCCCTGGGAAGGCCTCGGACTTTTCACGAGGATGATATAGACCAAGTGAGTTATCTTTTCCTGGATCCTTGGTATAAATCTAAGACCAAATTCTAGGAACTTCCGAGCTGTCTCAACGACTCAGATCTGACTTCAAGACATATAAATGTTGACAAGTCTAAGGCCCAGTCAATCATGATGGCACCCATCGCTCATGGGATGTAAGTTTGAGAAGATCGATAACATACTACTATACTCATCCCTCCTTAGGTTAGCGCAGATAATCAGCCATATTCTTCGCGATCTCTACTCCATCCGCCCACCGTCGTCCACTGTGCGTCTTTCTCTCGCAGACAAGTATTGCAAAGATCTCGATGAGTGGCGTACAAAATTCGGCGGATTTCTAGATGCTAAGGGTGTAGATACGTCTCTACTGATACCCCTGTTTCAACGCCAACTAAATGTTTTAAACCTCTCATATTGGCATGCACTGATCTTGATTCACCGACCCTTCTTATTGCGAGATTTCGCCAGTCTTTATAAAAGGAGTTCACATCCTTCAACCGGCAATGATATAAACAAAAATGTCATCAGTTGTTTACAGGCTGCAATGGAAATTACCAACATTGTTCATCATTTAACGGAGACAGGGCAAATGTACCAGGCATTTTGGGTAAGTCCCCTTCCGATTGCTCAACGGAAAACTTGCTGAATTGGTTAGTTCACTCATTACTTCGCATTCTGTGCAGTGGTGGTACTTTATGTGTACACAATCCAACACCGATATCTCCCTCGAGAAGAATATGTCAAGTATTTCGAAGCTGCTGCTCGCTGTCATTCACAGATTTCGTCTAGGGCCAAAAATGAATCCTTGGCGCAAAGATACAGCGTAGTTCTTGAGGAACTGAGACTCGAGGCTATTACAGACCGTCAGGAGCAGCGGAAGACTTGCGGATCTCAGACCATCCAGACATCAGGTAGCTCTCACCCGGATCGGGAAGATCGCGTTGCTTTACCCAGCGCGGTTTCTGGTTTCGTGAACGGTGGTGTTGCCACTGCAGGGTCAATCGACGGCGCTGATGGCGAGTATGTCGAGTCAAGTCCTTCTGTAACTGTGGATCCTCTCACCAGCTGGGGTGAATTTGATTCTTTGGTAAGTCATTGTAAGGAGTTTCAATGGGAAATATACTTATGTTATACAGGTTACTGGTGGAGTGGGTGGCTTCGATTTTCTCTTCACAGGAGAACAAAATGGACAATGGGAAATGGGAATGAACAACAACTCCGGATATTAGTTCATTACCACGCTTCCTGGGTCGGTTGCTACTCCAAATCCGTAATTCGTCGTTTTCCTAGTTCCGGATCTCGGATATACAAGGGGGGCACGGATGCTTGTGCAGGTCAATACAATCCAAGAAGAAATGTTTCCGCCAGTCATATATAGCGCATTGAATGTGATCCATTTGGTCAGCAAAGCCTCATTAAACCAACAATCAATTTGACTCTCGTACCTATTATCTCTCTACAATTCAAAACCATGTCGACAATAGTCGAGACTAGAACATTTACAGCACCATATGAGCTGTTGGAGAATTCGTCCCAGACCGCAGAGGTTATGCTAAACCGTCCCCTATATACTGTCGACGACTTAATCTACAATAGAAGTCAGACAATTCCAGATGTTCCTCTACTGGCATACCCCGGTAGCTTGAGAGGAAGATCAGATTATGTTCATTACACAGCGAGGGATCTGGACCGATTTGCTGACCATGGTGCAAATATGTACTCATCAATCGGACTCGTTCCAAATGTAACTATAGACGTCAAACATTAGGAATCATGCTAATGGTTATACAGTCAAATAAGGGTGCGGATGCAGAAGTTGTTGCCCTTTTAGCGCCGTCAAATCTGGATTATGTCGCTACTATCTTCGCCTTGACGCGTGTGGGATTTGCAGTTTTGTTGCTTTCTAATAGGTTAGCACTGGAAGCATACATTTCTCTTCTCAAGAAGACAAAATGTAAACGTATTGTCGCTTCAGATAATCACCACGAAGTCATCAAATCAATCCAAGCTGAGCTTGTAATGTCCCAATATCCCTTGTTGAAGCAATCCCAATATGACATTAAAACTCCATTAACTCCCCGATTTCCTCGATCATTGGGAACTGTTGCAGATTCAACGCGCAATTCATTTATTATCCATTCATCTGGTTCAACAGGACTTCCAAAACCGATTTTCCAAACACACGCGGCGTGTCTTTCCAACTACTCAAGTAGCTTTGGCTATCGGGCATTTTTGACATTGCCTTTGTATCATAACCATGGACTTTCATCATTTTTCAGAGCGATTTACTCGGGAAAGGAGATCTCTATGTTCAATGCCAATTTGCCGTTGACGGGGAATAATCTGATTGAAGGAATGAATGCAGTGAACCCGGAAAGTTTCCATGGTGTGCCTTATGCGTTGAAGCTACTTGCGGAGTCTGACAGTGGAATCGAAGCTTTGCGAAAATGCAAGTTAGTCTTATTTGGGGGAAGTAGCTGTCCCGACGATCTTGGAGATCGTCTAACACAAGCCGGTGTTTACTTGGTTGGTCATTATGGCGCGTAAGTTTTTGTTCATGATATCATGAAATGTGTTATTAATATCAAGCGAAAATCTGACTGAGTTTGTAGTACTGAGATAGGCCAGCTCATGACCTCTTTTCGCTCACGAGAAGATACAGCATGGAACTACGTTCGACCTTTACCATCATGTATCCCGTACATTCAAATGGTGCCACGAGCAGCCAACACATTCGAATGCGTGGTATTGGATGGCTTACCGTCAAAAGTCACCTCAAATTCTCAAGATCCACCAAATTCTTTCAAAACGAGTGATTTATTCACCCCTCATCCTTCAATTCCAAATGCTTGGAAATATCTTGGACGGCTAGATGATCGCGTTACGCTCGTGAATGGAGAAAAGGTTCTTCCAATCACATACGAACATCAGGTCAGAGAGCACGAACTCATAAAAGAGGCCTGTGTGTTTGGTGTTGGTCGGGCATTTCCTGGCCTAATCATTGTTCCAAGTGAGAAAGCTATTGATTTAAGCAAAGAAACCTTGCTGGAAATGCTCTGGCCAGTAGTAGTTGCGGCAAATTCGAGAGTTGAAGGGTTCAGCCAGATCTCTGAAGAGATGGTACATATTTTGGATGTCGGTGTTGATTATCCCTGCACGGACAAAGGAACCATGATCCGACCTGCCTTCTACAAGAAATTTGAAGACCTGATAGATTCTATGTATCAAAGCTTCGAGAAACCACTAGATGTTTCGAGCGGTGCCCTCCAATTGAATCGAGAAAAATTAGAAGAGTTTCTGCTGGCCGTTTTCAAAGAACGAATTGGGATTCAGAATCTCGAGAAAGACACCGATTTCTTCGAGGCAGGAGTTGATAGCTTACAAGCAATCGCAGCACGTGGCATTATATTGCGAGAACTGGATCTAGCTTCAAGGGTACCAAGTCAGAATGTAGTTTTCGAATTTCCGAATGTGCAGGCATTGGCTGAACACTTGGATGTTCTTCGAGGAGGCAAAATATCGGAGCAGAAGGACGAGATCAAGGTCATGGAGGAACTGATTAAAAAATACTCCCATTTCGACCAACATGTTCCTGGTTCCCGAGTCGTGGATGGGGAGACAATTGTGAGGTTTTTTTTTGTTCAATGATGCATCTGTTGTTTGCTAACCAATGCGTAAGATTTTGACTGGTGCTACCGGCTCACTTGGCGCGCATGTTCTCTCTCAACTGGTCCAGAAAGAATCCGTCAAAGCGGTCTACTGTCTTGTTCGAGCTAGCGACATCGAACAAGCAGAGGAAAGAGTCCGAAAGACTCTTTCAAGCAAGAAATTATCACCCACGACGTTCTCGAAAGTGCATTGTCTTCCATCAGATCTTAGTGGCACAAATCTTGGCCTCGAGTCCTCCGTAATTCAAACATTGCGAGACAATCTTACAACGGTCATTCATTGTGCATGGGCTGTAAATTTCAATCTGGGTGTCCAAAGTTTCGAATCTCATCACATCAAAGGAACTGTGAACCTGCTAAATTTGTGCCTTACTGTTCGCACTCCCTCTCCCGCTAAGTTGTTCTTTTGTTCTTCAATATCAGCGGCTGCGGGCACTCCTTTGCCGGCTACAATCGAAGAAACTTACATCACGAATTTGAATCATGCTCAAAATATGGGATATGCCCGATCAAAATTGGTTACAGAAACTTTAATAGGAGAAGCTGCGAAACAAACTGGAATGCAAGCGAAGGTTTTGAGAGTAGGGCAAATTGTTGGGGATACGACTGAGGGGATATGGAATAGCACAGAGGCTATCTCTCTGATGATAAGAAGTGCAACGACGCTTGGTGCTTTACCAGCACTAGAAGAGGTGAAACTATCCATCTTTACACTTTGATACCAATACTAACAGCACATAGACACCTTCCTGGTTACCCGTCGATATTGTTGCACAAGCAGTTTTGGAACTTGCTGGCCTGCAGGAGTCTTCTTCAACGGCCTCTACACAAGACTCGGATCCAAAAGACATCGTCTACCACGTACAAAACTCCCACACATTCTCCTGGACCAATGACCTACTGCCTGCATTGAAGGCAGCAGGATTGGAATTTAGTATTGTCAGCCAGAGAGAATGGGTTAAGCTACTAAGGGAGGGGGAGCAAGATCCGGATAAGAACCCAACGATAAAACTTTTGGATTTCTTCACGGAAAAGTATGATAATGATAGACCTGGCCGACAGGGACTTGTGTTCCAAACAGAGAAAACGGGACAAAGATCAGTGGCTATTAAGAATGGATATGATATTGTGGGTAGTGGTTTAGTCAAGAAAATTGTTGATAGTTGGAGGAAGGAATGGTGATTCCTCTGATGTACCGTTGTCGTATTCGTCATTCTTGAAGATATTTCGGTTTAGCTTAAGATTTTCAATCTATGAATTAGTAAAGGACATTGAAATGTGGCACACAGTATTTCGTGTAATTCGTCATCATACATCTGCATGCAAAGCTGTTATCTTTCACGTAACCCCTCTGATGTTCCCGTGCTCTGACTTAACCACTGAAAAACTTGGCAGTTATCAACGTGGTCGATGATCTGCTCGATTTTCCGGAGTTGTACCGGGTCAATGGACGAATTAAGCAGTGTGTGTCAGGGTAGCTTTGCATTGTTCATGTTACCATAAGATTACCAACAGTTGGGCCCCGGAAATTCTAACCCATAGTAGATCTATGCCTCTCCGGCATTGAGGCATTTAACATTTCCGGCCACGCAGAATTCTCAATCCCAGCTTGGTCCGTTTAAATGGATGAATCTATGATACCCATCATGACAATAGCCGATCGGATATGCGAGTTTCATGCTAAAACCTCTGGACGACCGGATGTGGATCTTTAGGAGTGAACTTATTCGAATATACTCATATTCAGCTTTCAAATGTTTATGGTGGATGCTAAGGTTACCATGTGCTTTTCCGTGAGCCGTGGGGTAATGAGGGGGAAGTGCGGGGCCCCGCACATTGAGCTGCATGTCCCCATATATTCTCTCTTTATAGCTACGACAGCTTTGATTTTGAGAAGCTCCGAAGCTACATTGTATCTAGCGCTGACCTCGACATATTTGTTAAAAGGTGGGTGCTCACAAACCCCTAATATGATCATAGAAGCTGAAGTTAATTTTCTAGACCGACGATATCACTTCATCTCAAGAGCAGTTGATACCATACGAACTACATTTTACGAGCTATGGCTACCTCTGTCGCTGCCACTCCCACAGCTGATACCAAAATCGACTCTAACGAAGTCGAGCTCGTAGAAGATGTCTCCTCAACACCCGCTAAATCCAGTCAAGTTCCAGAATACGTTCGCAACCTTACTCCAGAAGATCGCAAGAGGATCGAAACTTCATTAAGACGAAAAGTCGATATGAGATTACTCCCTATGGTGGTTCTTATTTATATTATGAATTATCTAGATCGCAACAATATTGCTGCTGCAAAATTAGCTGGACTGGAGACTGATCTGAACTTGAAAGGGGATCAGTTTCAGACTGCCGTTAGCATTTTGTTCGTGGGATATTTGCTGATGCAAGGTAATTCCTCTTCTCTGGTAGCGAGCAAACCTTGGAGTGTTGCTAACTCGAATATAACCAGTACCATCCAATCTCCTTCTGAACAAACTTGGAAAACCGTCGCTGTATCTTCCTGGATGCATGGTAATTTGGGGAGTTCTCTCAGGAGCAACAGCCGCGTGTCAAACATATGGTGGTCTACTCGCCTGTAGATTTATTCTCGGCTTCGTTGAGGCTGCTTATTTTGTAAGTCATTGTCCTGCCACGGCTTCTTCTTGGCTACTACTACCCTTTCATCATTTTAATCATGCATTTAGCCGGGGTGTTTGTACTATCTCTCAGCTTGGTATACGCGCAAGGAACTAGTTAAACGAACAGCTTTCCTATACTCGGGATCTCTACTTTCAGGTGCATTCTCAGGATTGATCACCGCGGGTATTACCCATGGTTTGGATGGTGTCAAAGGACTCCGTGCTTGGAGGTGGCTTTTTATCATCGAGGGTGCAATTACAGTACGTATTACTTTCTGTCTCAGTGAACGATACCTTTCCTCAAAGACCTTTTAAAACTTAAGTCACTAACAAAAACCAGGTCGTCATAGCCTTTTTTGCCTTCTTTATCCTCCCCGATCTTCCACGAACAACAAGTTGGCTATCCGAAGACGAAAAAGAGCTCGCAGCTTGGAGGCTAGAAGAAGATATCGGACAAGATGACTGGGTTGATACTAAGCAACAGACATTCTTACATGGCGCCAAGCTTGCCGTGAAAGATCCCAAGGCATGGCTTTTACTCGCCACAATCTACGGATTTACGTCCGCAGGCACCGTTACAACTCTCTTCCCATCAGTTGTGAAAGGTTTGGGTCGGAGTAATATAGAAACACTTCTCTTGACAACACCGCCGTATCTTATTGCAGTTGTTGCCATTCTCTGTAATGCATGGCATGCAGATGCAACAGGCGAAAGATATTTGCATATTGCTGTACCTCCAGTCGTGGCATTCATCGCTTTTGCAATTGCAGCAGGCACGACTAAGTTTGCACCGAGATATCTTGCAATGTGTCTTATGGTTGGAGCGATCTATTCGGGATATGTAGTTGCGCTTAGTTGGATTTCGAATGGTAGGTTAAATCAGGAGTCCTGGACAAAAGCTTCGAGAACTAACGATACATAGTACTTCCTCGACCTCCATCTAAACGTGCAGCTGCTCTGGCAGGTATCAACGCGCTGAGTAATGTTGCCCAGATTTATTCACCATACCTTTATCCCAGTAAGTCATTTACCATTCGTTGGCTGCTGAAAGCTAGCAAATTTATCAAGTCCTAACTTTTGCCCACAGGTAGCGATGCACCTCGTTACGCCAAAGCAATGTATGTCAACCTTGCGATGTCGGTGTTGTCGATTATATTTGCAACGGTATTGCGATTCCATTTGGTGAAATTGAATAAGAAGTTGGATAGAGGAGAAATCGTAGAGGGAGTCAATAGCCGAGCCGCTCCGGGAAGAAGTGTTGAAGAAGGCGAGGGTGAGGAAGTCGCTGTTGATAGAGGATTTAGATTCTTGTACTGAAATACCTTTTGAGGTACTATAGAAGGAATAGATTTAGAATTTTCTTGTCCCATCATTTGGAATATGTTATCTTTACCAAATTCATGGTCGGTCAGTCAAATCGACATCATGGAAAATCGCTCCTTCCAAAAATGCAATATACTCAACCAACTCGGGCATTCTCCATAACAGCTCACTTCAATTCACTTTCCCCTTTCTAAGTCTTCCTCTTTATAATTAAATATTTAAATGACTATATAAAACCTATCAAACATGCCAAACATGCCAAACATGCCCAAAAAATAAAAACCCCGGTGACGCGTAAGTTCACCTCACCCAACTCTTCCAAAAGAAGTTCATACTAACGATAATATATATAATATATAGAATGATTAGCGTGTCGATCTTATATTATTCTGTGATAACTCAGAACATTATGACCGTCGAAAGTTGTGGGTTCAAGTCCCACTCGGAGTATTGTATTTTGTTGTTTTTTCGAATGATTTTTGACAGTTGCTGATTCAGAAGTTCCAAAGAACTGAAGGGTTTGGTGGGTAGTAAGTAACACTTGCCATATCAAGTTCACTGAGATAACAGAGTAGCTGAAAATATTAAGAAATATACGCGACCAAGAATGTAAATGATACTCTTCGGAAATACATTTTGACAGTCAGATCGTGTCTAGTGTTGGCTCAGATTCAAGGAGAAGTGATGAACCAATTTCGAGGCAGTCAGTACATGGATTTGTGCTGCAAAAAGAGGTGTCCTTGATTCTTCCCGTAATATCACGGAAACTTGCTCTGACTTATAGTGCAAAGGACAGAAATCAGTGAGTGAAATTTTGTGTTATGGCAAGACTGGTTAATAAGAATTGCGAAATGGTTGAAAAATTTATCCACACCTACTTCCATCACAAAGAAGCCTATCTTTCTTCAGATTTTCCTCAGCGCCCCGACGTTGAAAGTATTATCAAGAGAACTTCACATTGAACCACCAGGAAAAATGATTGAAATACTAGCAACCCAAACTTTCCATAAGATACCCCAAAAATTGTAAAGTGTGACCCCTCGCGCTGTAATCTCAAAACTACATTACTTCCCATTCTCTAACCTCAAACTCAAGGGAAGAGGATGAACACGTTTGGAATCAGTCATCGCAAAGTGACCCACTGCTGTCAGAGTCATACTTTGTCCTCGTGTACCATTAGTCGACGTCTTGATTAAAGTAATTTTCCCAGAATTACTGCTTCGTAAAAATCCCTTTCATCTTTTGCCAGAGTCCACGAATTCCTTTCTCTGGGACAATTGAATCACTGGAATAGCTAGGTGGATAATGCGAACGGAAGCACGCAGGCGGTGGGGGTGGTGGGCAAGGTAATCTATCAACAATGACATGTACCGGTGCATTGGGTGGTCCATTTGGTAATGCTGGTGGTGGTGGATATCTTGGTTTAGGAGGGCCCGGCATTGGCCACATTGACATGGAAATCTCCCATCCGGGCTGCACATGGTCTTCCCAGAGTTGAGGGAGGATGACTTCTCCAGCAGGATTCATGATATCGTAATGCCCTTCATTTACATGTGGACCGATAATATCAACGTGTAAGAAGGCGGATTTGATAAGTTCCTCGATTCCCTGGAAATGTTAATTTGCTTTGATAGGGACAAATAGTGGGCAGTGGAAATTTTACTTACTGTCCAAGTTTCACATCGGTGATAAGGAAAGCTGAATCGTCTACCAACTGCGTCTTTAAGCTTGATTGGTTTTTTGGTGTCTTTCTTCACACCTGACGAATTTGCGTTTGCCTCTGCCTGTCGAGATAGGACAGTTTCAAGTCGAGTGATAAGTCGATCTTCCTGGGACGACTCTAGACGCTGAATTGCATGCTCGAGTTTGGAGAGCAATTTGTCAGGATCAGTATTGAAATTCTCTGTCGAATTCGAACATAATATAGGTACAGGAGGGATACAATCTTGTTTGTTGAGTGGCTGAGCTGGCGGAACTTGGTTTTCTGCTATGTCCTGACCAATTGAGACAGTATCCGGGCTTGTAGGCGCAGTTGAGCTTCTTTCAGAATCTATCTGGGGTATTTCAATATCTGTCGCAGCAACATCATCGTGATTAATGTAGGCAGGTGGGGGCGAAGATGGTTGTTGTGACTTCGGCATTATGGATCGTCTAAAACTCGTGATACAGATAGTTCTTGATTTGAAGGGACGAATGGACTGTTTGCGTCTTTACAATGTTTGATTCAACTACCTACTTATACATAAATATCTTGACAGGAATATGAAATTATTTCAAAATCTGGAATGGGAGAATGGGGCATTTGGGGCATTTGTACTCGGCGGACCCCACGTTAAAGCCTTGCTTACTTGGGGACTCATTCTGAAAAGTTGTCTGCATGTAAGATTGTACAAGGCTTCGGGCAAGCATCTCGTGATTGTTTTGATTCGACCATGGTAGCTGATGGCTGGGCTCACAACATATGTGCTCATTTGCAGTTGCCCTATTTGCCTTTCAGCACAGATTCCAGTCAACCGAAACGATAATTGCGGTTATATATGGTCTGTAGGTATATCTTTTGTATGCAGGGCATTCCTGCCCGAGTATGACAACCACCACATCCTATGATACGAATAATCACGGTATAACTATGCAGAGATGTAGCCTCGAATTCTGTAAAACAAAGGAAGGCTACACACATTAATTTGCTGCTCACATATATGCGATTAGCACCAGAATTAAATTGTGTATAAGTATGGTTGCGGCGAAAAGGACACAATGGCATTGATGATCAAGAAAAAGAAGGTGAGAACTGGAAATTCATCTGCTACTCAGATTGGCATTGGTCAGCCGACTGGAGGGAGGGGAAATGCAGCACCGACGCGCTACATTGAAAGGGATACGGCTCTAAATTTATTGGTTTTATGTGGCTTCCAATACTCGCAAAACCCCAGTGATATCTTGAACATATATTTGTGATGATCTACCACCGTTGCATGACTTTTCGTTCTATTTAGTAACATTCTCATCACCATAAGCTTCATGATTGAAAATTCCCATTAGACGGTCATTGACCTACTTTCAGTTACACGGGAAGTCCATATAGTAAGTCTAAACCCACCACAATGATAGAATTACCAGAGCAATGCAGGGAAACCGGGGGGTCTTGTCTTTCCATCAATTCGCGATTTCCCGGTTCAAGTTGCAATAGCCGGACTGCAATCCAACACAGAAGTTTTTTGATTCTTGAATCTAATCAAAATATTCAGATCATTTGAATCATGTTCAAAACGTTCAAACCATTTAAACAAGACACAGACTTGAATGGTAGTCGACTAAAAAATCTCATTCAGAAGCTTGATAAGAGGAACCGAAGAAGTCATACTTGAAAATAAAAGTATATAGAACAGAAAAAAAACCATGACGATCGACAAATATGATAAATCCAGAGATGATAGCCACATCGAGCACATGCCGGGCGTTACAAATAATCATATGCAAAACAAATCTTGCCACTTCCAAATCGTAAGCACACGATTCTACCAAGTATAAAAATGCTTTCTAGATCCAACCGCGGTCCCTTGAATCTCTGATGCCAGGTGGTGTAGATACTAAGATGAAGAGCCACAATGCAGGTGCAGAAAGAGAAACTACCGGGCGCGGGCGATCGATATGTTTTACCCGCCAACGTCAATGACTAGGAATCAGAGAGCCGCAATTTCCCCAAAGCTGAGCTTGATAGGAGGTGCATAGGCCTTGCATTTGGCCCCAACGCCACGATGAACATCCCATTATCGCTGCATAACCGTGAGACATGCGATACTTGAAAGCCGAAAGTGGCCTTGCAAAATGACTGTGTGGAACACAATCGGCTTTTATACCAGAAAGAAGCATGGCCGCGCCGCACTTGCTATGTGTCCATTTTCGATGTCCAAACTATTTTGAACAATCCAAAGGCACGAAAGAGCCAAGAGCCTTTCAAACCTTGAGTGTTGATATGACCCAACCTTACCCAAAAAACGCCTCGACAATCAAAGCCACGTCGATGTCTGGCAATAAAGCTATGCATTAGTAGTACAACCATGGCAAGAGAAAGAAGCTCCAAGATGACGAATGGAAAATTACAATTGAAACCAAATAAAAAAGTAGGACGATAATTGATAAACAAAATGCCCTCCACCAAAAATACCCAACTCCTGTCGCTGTCTCAATTATATTTGCCATTTGGTATCAGACATCGCCGTCCCTATAAATATGAGTTTCTCTCTTTGCCTCTTCACAGCCCCTTGTATCATGACCGAAGCTCTTGTGTCATACTGCCGCATAACCACCTCTACTTCCATCCCCCTGCACAGTACTCAAAACCCTTCTAGACCAGTCCTTTAATAAGTATGGAACGTCGCGGATTGTATCGCCGTGGGGAAGAAGGTCCCAGCCTCGTGCACCATATCTGTTGTAATTGAGCCAAGAACCAAAAATTAAATATGCGGCCGTAGAAAGGAATGCACTGGAAAATAACATTAGTCTCCAATCACTAGCTTTGAACTGGACGTGAAAAATTGAAGAAGAGAGGGGAGTGAAAACATACACAATAATAAACCAAGTGAAGAAACCCCAATGTGAACTTTTCTTGTCTTCACCATCACCACTATCCTTCGGTCCATTTTCACAAGCATACTTTGTGCGCCAGGTCAATCTCAGGATATCTGCATCGCCCTTATCCTTATCTAACCTAAAGAATTGGAGACTCGAATCGTTACTTGGCGTTCCGATCACTTCATCACCACCATCTTCTTCTCTCTCGTTGAGATTCTCCTTCGACTTGTTTTTTGGCTCTGGCGGCACCCACAAATTTTCCAATCCAGTTCGGTTCGCATCGCAAATGAATTCCACAATAGCCTTTTGGGGTCTCTTATTCTTCCCTCGTCCGATGAATCCACCACCTAGCTCTACACGTAATCCGTCCTTGTCCGCGTCTGAATGTGACTTCGAGTTACTGAGTCGTTCCAATTTAGCATCGAGAGGACCTCCGCCATAATTTTCTAATTCCCCAGCAAAGGGAACGATTTGTTGTGTTGCGTCTGATCCTTCTTCTTCGTTGATAACATGTGTTATTCCACAAACTATTCCATCATAGATATTAATAAACCAAGACTTTCTAGGTATTACACACGAGGCTCGTGGCCAATGTTCAACGAGACATGAAATAAGGAGAGACATTACCTCTTGTCCCACCTGGACACTCATAAAACCCCTTCTTGACTATGGCTTGACAAATGTCGATTGTGTATGTTGTATTCGTCCATCCTCTTGCTTCACCAACATAATCTTCAACGCTATGTAATGCCGACCGTGGTCCGCCTAATGCCCCCAAATCAAAGTGCTTTCCATCGACAACTATATTTTTGCAGTCTAGATTTCCAAGGGCGGAAGAGAGAAGTGGAAATAGGAGGGTTGAAAGAACTGCAGCTTCGGTTGGGAGGTAATGAAGACGCATGATTGATGTTGAATTAGAATAGGAAGAATACCGAAGTCCAAATAGACAGACAATGGCGGTTTCAAGAGTTTATCAAACGCGCCGGAATCGAATTATATGAAGCTATTCTTTATGGTGGGATATTCTGGAGAGAAGAGGAGAGGAGAGGTCAATAAATAAAGTCGATAATCTTGAATGGGAAAAATAGTGAGAATGATTGTTTGTAGCTTTATTGTATTGTGTTTTGTGATTTTATGATGGATTGATGGCTGAAGCATGGGAACTGTAAAATGACGGTGATTACCTAAGCCAGTATAGCATTAAATTTGATCAATCATGTGATATGAATATGTTTGCGGCAGCGATTTGATAAGATTACTTTTGATACATTTTGATACATTGATTGTTTTCAACTCAACTTTTTTATATTTTATATAATTCATTTATTTATTGATTCATACATCTGCTTCATTCCCAAAATAAGACTCCAACTTCAAAGTTCATGATCTTGATATTAGACTTGATTAGCATTCATTTGTTCTAAATTACGTACCGATAACCTTACACATCTAGTATCTCCTCGTATTTGAATTGAAGATTTATCTCCTTTTCAATGGTCTGCCTCCACGGCAGTGGCCTTTGCAGAGCCAGCTGGGTGTCATTTACTTAGGTATTATTATTCGGCTCTGTACTCTATGATGTTGAAAGGTCGTTGTTGGAGCAAAAGTATCTTGCGTGTCTTGTTTTCCAAAATATCGCATCTTAGAAGGTTCGGACCATATGTTTGTTGTGCGGACGATGAGATTGTCAGTGATTATCGAAGGGCATTGATCCTTGAACTCCAGCCTCTCCTTGGACAGAATCGTGAGTCACAATATTCAATCGGGATCTCGAAGGCCCAATGTGGCGACGTTGGTAGTTTTCTTCCCTTGACCAATTCAGATATTCATACAATGCGGACCAAGCTGGCCACGTTACATAGGATTCAATCCTCCACAAGTTTCTGCCTACAGGCCAGTAGAAACGTCGTTGGTGAAAATCCGAAATGTCAGCACAACTTTTCGAGGTTTCTCACGCTTGTTATATATGGCGAAAAGCTTCTTGTGACATGCTCAAGTATGAAAAAATATGTGGCAAATCAATTATCTATCAAATCAGTCTGCTTGGGCACGATAAGGTTCAAAATATTACTTAGTCCCTTTACAAAACTATTTTACTGGGTTGCTTGATAAGGCAAATTATTCTAAGCCGACAAGAAAGCGGATTATCAATCGAAGATCACGGTAGTCTACTGTCTAGAACTCTGCCACAATTTTATGGTTGATGGGAGATGAAAAGACATGACTCTGCCTATTTGCGTGGAGCAAGCTGCGACTTCGGTCGATTTATGGATCATATCTTTTCAAACCTGATCCCGCTGAGAACCGCCCACAAAAACCGCCCAGAGCTAGAGTGGAGCCAAAGAACAATGTTGGTTTTCTACTACTCGTGCTGCCAGAAAGTATAAAACTCCGAACGCTGGGGAGTAACTGTTCTTATTGGTCAAACAGCCCCATTTTCAAGGTTTCCCTTTCTTTCTTAACACCGATTCAGCGTTCGGAGTTTTATAGTTTCCGGCAGCACGAGTAGGTTGGACCTACCGGATGTGCTGTGACTAGTGTCAGCCCTTTTTTTCCACTATGTTTTGTGCTTGCTGGACCGTGGTGAAATTGTTCTCCTTTCTCCACTGCACAATTGCTGTGTTGCTGAAATTACGTCTAGGTTGAATCTCGGTAGGGCAGATTGAATCTGTGGAGTAGATGGCCAGTAGTGACCTATGGAGATGTATCGTGTGGTCCTAAACTTCCAAATCTTTTGTTTCTTTTGTATCTCCAAATTTCATAACTCCATTCCCAATTCGATTGTTGGCAGGAACCACTCACTCATCCGGAGCTCGCTGTGCTGTCTTGCTTTGCCTATCCCGATCCATTCATATCCTTTTCACACATCGAATTAAGTACCCTCTCACTCATTACCACACGAAAGCAATTATGGTTGTGAATCCTTTCACTCCCCAAATCGCAAAGCTCGCCAGGTTCTCACTTGGGAGGTTCACAAATCATTGGGCCAACGAGGAAGAACTGAAGTTAGTTTCACACTTTCCAATGCCCCTCTCCTTTCCACTTGCTTCTAGATGGGTTCAACTGAAGTGGAAAGGGACACAGAAATTCGGGATGAGAGTAAAGAAGAGGACTAGACTAATCAAGCATCTATGCAGCAAGCCCGCAATTTTGAAAGACAAAAAATTCCCAAGAACGTACCAGCACAGTGGAATGTTTTGAGATGGCAATATCAAAGCGAGTTATTGATGGAGATTAAGAGTAGAGATATGGAAAGGGTAAGGCAGCAGCAAGTGCAGGATGGGGTGATGTTGGGAATGGTGGAGAAAGCGGAGATGAAGGGCGTGATGAGCGAGAATCACCTTTGGATGTGTGCTGTTTGAAGTGCTGCATTTGTCACATGGGAAGGTCGATTGGGGTGTGATCGGTAATGCCATGGAGAAGAAAGGGTCTTATTTGGAGACCAATGATTAAAATGCGTTGTGTGGCGTTATATATCAGATGGGAATCTTTGCACAATGCCGATGGCTTGAGGAAATATCAAGTACTCGCCGGATACCAAGTGCATCATTAGAAGCAAAGAAAAGGACATAGACATAGCTGCTGGCAGCTTACTTCTGTCTATCATGCTGCTCAGCAATAAATATAATATGGAGTATAAACGCGACTACTCTACACGCTTGGGTTTAACACTTGTAGACTAGGAAAGTGATCGCTCATCTCATATAAATTGCAAAGTCGGCCCCCTCCATTCACTTGGGCCCCAATGTGTCCAATAGTCCAGACTGCAGTCCAACAATAAAAGAATCTTGCACATTGAGATCATTTCGATAATTAATCAATTAATTGAAATAATTAAAGCATTTTCAAAGATTCAAAGCTTGAAAGATCACAATCGGACTGCGGTCCGAACCATTGGACACAGCATGACATATCCTCTTCACTCAACCACATTCGAAAAGATAATTCTTGAAGAACAATAGTGATATAAACCCATTCCCAATATACAGATGCAGCGATTGTATGCTATGCTCCGAGATATGCTCCAGAAACCTATCGCTGCAACGACAATAAACTCCAAACCTAATGCTGAGGGAGCACAATGCTGTCTATATGTCCATTGTATGACCTCTATAGAACGTAACCATAAATCTGACTTGACTCCTTCTCACATGGACTGACTGTCCCGACAATCCGCGATAGAATCAACATTCGACATTGTTGAACTCTTAGTTTTCAATCCATGAAGTTGAATGGCCGTCCTCCTCCTCCCTTCTCTAGCCAATCCTATATTCAATAAATCAACCTCGGATGGCCATGACCACATTGCAATCCCAATTTCTCAACGAAGTATCTTAAAAATCACCCGGCCGTCTAATTACCACAGCCTGTGGTGTCGAAGCTCCCAATTCTCGTGTCTTGTCGGCATATGTGTTTTGTTCTGTATGGGTGCGGTATGTCTGGCTTTGGGTGTTTTTAAACAGCTCGTCTACGGCTTTCATATTTCGATAGGATATTTTTAATTCATCTTCTCGCATACGGAGTTCTTTGGCATGGGCTCGACGGGCTTTGAATCTGAGGGTGGCGTTAGTATGGTATATGGAGAGAGAATGCGAGTGCTATTGTAAGAGATAGAGGTATGAAAGAGCGGAGGGATATAATGAAAGATGTTTGATTTTGACTACCTACTTTTTTAGACACGGTACTATGTTATGCATATCATCAATTGAGTCTCGATGCAATTACTCAAAATAGGAAACAATGGTTTTCTGTATATTACAGAATAAAGTCCTCACCACGGTGTGGGGTTTTGTGGATATGGGGATGAGGGGTAATATTGATGAAAGGAGAATGAATAAGTAAATGAAATGAATTTTTTTTTTTGTAAATAGCACGTAGAAGAAGGACTTACCGGTACATATACATACCAACTACTAGATGACATTACTCAAATGCATTGACAAACATCAATAATCTATTTCTTTAATTTTTTTTTTCATCTGAACTTCAATGTCATTTCAAAAGATCCGATCCCTAACCCCCCCCCCCCCCCCGACTTCACCGGTAGTTGAAAGTTTACTTGGTATATTTCCACTTCTCCAACCAATTAACAATCGGTTAAAGGGAGTACCTAGCGGGATTTGTTCGGATACTATGATCGCTGCCTCTTTGGTCTGTTAATAAAACCTGGTCAAATCGAACTGTACGATGTAAGTTCTTTCTATACTGATTAAGGACGTGATCAATATATAGTGAGGTTATGAACGTTGTTTACCGGAATCGATGGAGGCAACACAGCGTTCTTGGCTCCGGCATTTGAGTGGAGATGAATATATCTCCGGATGCATCGAAGTTATGTAAATACTCGTACTGGATCATGAGCTTTGAAGATATAGATCTTTGAAGGTATAATGGTGTCTCAAGTCGCTCTAATGTGGTGGCAGCTCAAAGTGCTTAGATGTAAGTAGGATGTGATAGGAGAAAGTATGACCATTAACCAGTGTTGGTGACACAAGAGATGTCCACCGCAATCCCATCGTACTTAACAAAAGCCACAGAAGTCGTGTGAATGCAGAGTTAGATATTGAGGCTGTACTGAGTGAGGTCAATATGAATTTCTTGGTCGGTATTGTGCATATCGACCTTTTGCAGAAACAAGAGTTACAGTGCTCCTGATTCTGGAGCTTAATGCAATTCGAAGGTCTTGATGAAATGCAGCGGAACTAGGAATGTGATGATATTCTCAATACTGAGCTCAATACTGAGAAGGTAAATCGGGTATTCCGCTTTCCGTGGAGGCAGTGGAAGGCTGGTGGATGCAGGTTTTAAATGTTCTTATAAGATTGCCAAAACCCCCAAGAGCTATTGAACTGAACCTACTAGTGAATGGAGAGATGGATGAATGGTTAGATGGAGAGATAGAGTGATAGAATGCAACCTGGACTGGACTGGACTGGACTCGGGCTGTTGGTGATGTTTGAATTGGATGGTTGGATGGAGAGCAACTCGAATTGGAGGGTTGATTGATGCCCCAAGGTGATGAATGTTGGGTGTCCTTCGATGGAGGGGTAGAATAGACACGTGACAGACTCAATTACCCAGTTATGAAGATGGTGAAGGCGGTGTCCAAAATGTCCAAAAATGGTAGGCGGTATAGAAATAAAATATGCAAAATATATTAATTCATAACTGGTAACCTTGGTTAAGGGAGGTCAAAAATCAATAAACATAACCATAAATTAATATTAATAGCTCACTCCACCAAACTCATAATAATGCCTCCATCACATACTCCTACTGTCAACTATCAAGAACACTTTGGAATCGATAATACCAGCAGGCGGCGGGGTATTCGTCCAATTGATCAAAATAATGTTACTCCAGTCCCAGGACCTCTTTCATTAGGTGGAGATGCACAAGATGAATTTGATTCGACCGGCGCAGGAGTTTTAAGTGAGGCAGAAGAGGAAGGGGAAGAGGAAGAGGAAGAGGGGGAGGAATGGGAAGGGGAAGGGGAAGGGGAAGGGGAAGATGAATCCGAAGGTGATGATGTGCTTGGAGAAATGGAGAATGTGAATGAGGATGAGGGTGAGGATATGGGCTTGGAAGAAGTCCCAGTTGAAGGTTTGTTTCAATATTTATTTATCGCTCCTACTCTCAATCTTTTCACACATCACCAACACAAGTACATAAAGAAAGGACGACCACAATCACAACCAATATCACAGTCACAATCTTCATCTTCCCTTCAAAAATGTCTGCTCGAACTTCTTTCACTCCAATTGGTCAACTCGTGCCTGGTGAACTACCAGTACACGTTACAGCACCGCAGCTTGATTGTATTTGATTTCCTATTCCAAGATACATGTACTTCGCCATCCACTTTATATCATCCCTCTAACTTTCTTCTCATCTAGTCGCTATGGACAATACGCAACCATTCGACCCTGCCGCGCTCGGTTTGAAGGAGATTGGGAATTTGGCCAGCTGGACTGTTTCTAGTAGTAAACCCGGTTGCGGTGTTCTTGCGCTCAGGGACGACGATACCAATCTGTTTTGGCAGTAAGGAATTTATCATCTTCTTAACCTCACCATCTCTTCTCTATTGCGCACGAAGTTATGGCACACCCACTAACATGTTCTGCTGGCAGATCTGATGGACCTCAGCCCCACTATCTGAATATCCACTTTGCCAAATTCGCAAAGATCCGTGCCATTCGTATCTTTCTGGATTTCGAAGCCGATGAGTCTTATACCCCGACACGTATTCAATTGCTTGGAGGCACAGGCTACCATGACCTGATTCCATTCTCTGAACTTTCATTCGTTCAACCCAAGGGCTGGATCGATGTTAATCTTGATCATGTAGGAGGAGGTTCGGATGGCAAGACACTTCGCGCATTCATTATACAAGTCAAGGTGTTGGAGAACCATCAGAATGGAAAGGATACACATGTTCGTGGACTCAAAATTTATTCTCACGACGAACGACATGAATCTCCCCCTCCATCACATTTCGATGAAAAGGATGAGGACTCTTGCTCTTCAATCGATCCAAACGACTTCAGAGGACCCGACGATGATCTCAAGCGCGGAGATGCAAGTGGTGATGATGATCAGTTCTGGAAGGATTTTACACATGCTAGAGTGGGTGGACTTAAAATGCCAGACTTAAGTGGTTTGAGTGAACCTGGATTCATGTCCGAGCCGGAATTGCGGTAAATATGTTACGATCACCTAGTGATATTAGATTGGGAGTTGTCGGGAGTTCTTAAGATACCCTGGGTTTATATAACGGCACTGAATAAATGACTTTATGACAAGAAGAGCAACTTTCCCGACTTTGGAGTATTGTGCTCTATTTGAGGAACATCCTTCGAAAGTTCGAGGGGCTCGAAGTTGATCAGTGGCAAAGGATTTCTACACGGCTGCAGCATGTGCCTTCAAGAGTGTATGCATATCTGTTCTGATAGTTACTTGTGGCTTTTGAGCGAGGTTCCGTTGGACTACATTCATGCTGGTGGAGAACAACTATCTACTATATCTTTCCTGTCAACTTCTCATCGCTCTGGCTCACTCATTTCTTTATTCGACTCCACATCCATCTCGCTGTACCACACGTACCCAAGTACATTCCAGACTTTTCACTGCCCAGTTCAATATGGCGCCGCTAAAGTTGCGTCCCATAACGAGCATTGATAGTATAGACGCCCAATTGACTGTGGTGGTTCCGCAATATTAGCAAGAAAAGCAAGAAGATACATTTCCGTTTCCTGATTATGATCAACAACCCTCTCGGGGTTTGTCTCGGGCTTTAGTAACTTCCAATGCGTGCCATCATCTATCGAGAATCATTGGAGCGGTAAGATCCCTGTGGATGAACAGCTTCAAAGCCACGGGGGTCATCCACACCTAGCTCCACCTTGGCGTCTAAATTACCCTGCCTATAGCGTGTCTTCAAAAAACAAAGCTTAGGAAATCCTTTTATTATTCCTACATCTGGGTCTCTGTTCTTGATAACAGTTGAATGATGTTCTTAATTAACATTCCAGGAAATTTGAATAGCTTAGTTGCTTTTGTAACCTCGACAAGTTGTACAAGCTTTGTTTCCGTTGGCTTATACATCTTTTGTGTGTGCGACTAACCCGTCATGTCACAAATGTAAAAAGCAATGTGATTCCTCGGGATCCATCCGATTGGGCCAGCCACAGAAATTAGTCAGTATTAGTGAAAGACCATTGATTGTGAAAGAGATTCGGGAATTAAAGAATTTCAACGATCAATAATATTCTTCAGTAGAAGACGCGTAGAATGTATGGAAAGGTTGTACCTGATGTTTTATCACGTAGTTAGACCTACCCAGATTCAGAAAAGTGGTCTGCGACCTGAGTTATGCCCTTTTATGGTGCCTAATATCTGCTGTGAGAGGGACTTGAGAAGAATAGTCTCGGGAAAAGATTCACCATGAAAGAGGCTTGGCTGGGTTATGAAAGGGACCCCGGGTTGAAAGAGACCTAGATCAGAAAGCCTGTCAAGCAAGCGCTACTACCACCAAAGGCTGATTTCGTCAAACACTGATTCATGGCTGAATATCCAAGAGTTATATCGTTGGATAGCCACGATGTAGAAATCGAGAATAAGTATTGTGGACTTCATCCCTCACAGTACCACTGAAAGAAACTGCATCTCCTTTATTATCTGAGGAAGATTCAATAAAACCAAACCCTATATAAATTGAGCTATATCACGCAAATCTACCTTCCCCTACTCGGAAAACTTAACTAAGAAATACAAACTTCAAAGAGTGCCATTATCACATATAATGTGTCATTTGAGTCACTGTGTCACATTTTTCGGCCTGTGTTCAATTCGATTGTAACGTCAATCGTCCCAAAATGCCTACCCCTGCCTACTTTTCTAAATGCCCACCTTTTCCCTCCGATATCCCAGTCGCAAAGGTTCCTGTTTTCTCCTTCGCCAAACTTACAGCCAACGATGAATATGAGTCTCACGCTCTTTTCGAAGCGAGTCGTCACATAGGCTTGTGAGCAACCACAACCCTTTCCTTCTATAACTTTTCCAATCTCGTCTCCGCGTGTGAATACTTCAGAGTGATGCAATGTTCGATACGGGTTTAGCATATAAAATGAATCAATATGCCATATGAATTATTATCATATTGCACTCTCAGCTACCGCAATGCTGTGCACGCAAAAATTATTTATCTTTCATCACATTCTCCCCATTCAACGAAAATCTGTGATTTTTCCTCCGAACATTCCTTCACAGAAGATTGCTGACTGCCAACACTTTAGCTTTCAGCTTGACTTTACCGAATGCCTTTTCGGCGAGAAATTTCTTAAGTGCACTGAAGAAATGTTTGATTTAAATGCAGAATTATATGCGCTCCCCAAGGAAGAGCTCACCCAATACGCTTACAATCCTCCCATCTCACTATTCCGGTAGCAGAACTTTTCATATTTAATCTTTTCGCATTCTTAAAGTTTCACGCTGCCCAAAAAGAGCTTTGATTAACCGCTGTCGTCGCTAAATCTAGCTACAAACCCTTGGGTTACCACAAAATTGGCAAAGCAGGAGACCGAGTCGAGCTCTATGGAATTAGTCGTGATGATATAACTGGAGCTTCTGAGCCCTTTCCTAACCCCAGGTGCATCGAACGTTCTCGTCCGCAGTTGCGAAACTACATCGAACAGGCCAATGGAGTTGTAAACATCATTCTTGGGCATTTGGAAAAGCATTTGAAATTGCCCGGGGGAACATTTTCAAAGCTGCAACCAATGACAGAACCAAGTGGAAGTGTTTTGAGGATGTTGAAGTATGAGCCGCAAGTGAGTTAGACGTTTTGTTACAATGCTCGTCCATGGCCACTGCTTGATAGGCTGTCAGGCATAGACTCTTAATTAACTTGTTCTGGCGAAGAGTAGCCGGAGCTATGGCCCATCTGCCTTTATTGCTAATTTTATTCTGTGCTACATACTTGTACCTCAAAGTGTGCTGACTATCATCAGCCGCCTGATGATCGTCGTACTGCCATGATGGGACACACCGATATCACCGCACTCACCCTTCTTTTCAGTACAACCGGAGGTCTTCAAATCCTTAACGACGACGCAGGTATGAACAAAAGCTCACACTATCTTCATTTCTCTTTGATTATGTAACCGAGTAATAACTAGTTAAACTCGATCATTTAGACCCTCATCTTGAGTCGTCTTGGACTCACATTAAACCCCGGCCATCCACTTGTATCATCAACCTCGGCGATGCAATGGTCGAGTGGACTGGTGGGATTCTTCGCTCCGCTATGCATCGTGTTACCTCTGCTCCAGGCGAGCAAGCATTCACGACTCGATATGTAGTTGGTTATTTTGCCCGCCCTGCTGGCCATTCTCTCATGAAACGTCTCGCGCCTCCTGAATACCCCTCTTCCCTCATATCACCAATCGAGGACGGAGAAGACTCTGGCAATGACATGAATGCTAGAGATTGGGAGTGGCATAAACTCTCGTCGGTTAAGGCAGGTAATCTTGGAGGAAGCTTAGGCGGTAAACCATTTGAGCCGAAGAGAGATTTGAAAGAGTTGTTCCCAGTATCTATTGATGCTGCTTGACGATTATGTTATTGAATTTAAGATTTGAGTGAGGACATTGTTGTGGCAGAGGACCTTAAGAATTTGCTCAGTTCTACTGTTCAATTTCCCGTTTGTTTACCGGTCGACAGTGAAAGAGCTATAGCATTTATTTTCCACCTTTCATTTCAGCTACCTAATGCAGCCAGACGATCGTTACTATCATGGCTTTCGCTACCTACCTGAAGTCTGAATTTAGTCTCAGCAAATCGCCACATGGCGTTGGATATGAATATTTACTTTGGGAATATAAAAGTTGGTGTGTGTGCTTAACTTGGATACTTCCTAAAAATAAATTTATCTCATTTATCACTACACGGATTTCATCTTGGCCTTCTCTTTAGGTCTGAGGCCTTCCCAAAATAATTGTTAAGACACAAGCAATATACTGCGTATAGGTGAAAAGAAATGAGTGGATGAAAGTGTTTTTTGTGGAAATAAAATACTGCAGTTCGCCCTGAATATTGGATTATTGTGTAATTCCACTTAGATAATCGACATTTGTGATAAATCTAATATCAAATGCACCATTAAAGTAACTTGGAAAAAGAGAGTATGAAAAATATTGCTCAAGATATCGCAAATTCTAGGTGTCGAATCTGTCTTTCAAGATTTTTGAAACTCCCAGGCCGCAAACCTAGCTTCAGGATTGGACAATATCTTACTTCCCTCCAGCCACAACATCAAAACTCAAAACCTATGTAAATCCTTATTCCTTCCAATTTCCTCATCAAGCTTAACAGGCTGCTTTGCTTAACACTTCAAAGCTATTTTAGCCTCCTGTCTTCGGAGCTCTCACTTCTCTTGCCCAATACGCCTGGCCTGATTTTAGGTCTAGTACATTCGTCAAATTTCTGGCCTTTTTCGCTTTTGTCATCCATCGACTAGAATCAACATGGGGCGAGGGCCTCCAATCCGGATCGCGCTTCCACTTTGTCCTTCCTCTCTTTCCATTTATCCCTTTTGTGTTGAGCCTCCCATCTGCTTCTTCTTTCCATGGCGTATTTCAACACTTTCGCATATTCTGTTTTTAACGGTCCCATTCTCACACCTCCTAAATGGTTGAGAGGACTACTATTGAAGTTCTGAATCTAGATTACTACATCACCTCATTGTCCCAGTTAAAATATTTCTTTCTGGTATATGCTAAAATAATCTGAGAAGAGACTGTATACCAGCAAGGTTCCCATGAAATAAACAATGGTGCTGGCTAATACAGAACCAGATTCTTGTCGAGTCTGGAATTTGTATACGACGTCCTTGTCCCGGCTAGGGTTGTGAATAATATTAAGATGCTATATCAATACACTCCTTCAAGTCACTTGCAGATGCCGAATATACTGACACGATAATATCACTCAACCGCCAATTTCAACATAACTGTAAGTGAATTTAGGGCCGAGATGGCACACTCATATCTGCCTGCCATGGGTATTCATAAAACCACACTTTGAATCCTTGAGGATGATATCCATGATTCTAAAAAAAACAATAATCACGGATATTGAAGTTAAACATATTAAAAAAGAGTCTAAAAATGATATCTAAATTGAAAAGCAGCGCAGTAATTCCTCACGTTATTTCAATGCTACCATGAATACCTTAAAGTGCCGATAGCTCATGGAGTTGTCCGTACATTCGGTGCGCCTAGTTGAAATGTATGAGTGGTAATAACTACAGTGGATACCTTTAAAGGTCCAGACATCAGGTCAAACTGAATTCCCATTTCCCACGCTCACCAGCGACAACTCCTCTTTCTGAACCCATGAGTCAGGCGCAGTAAACGTGCTTTGATGCTTATACGCTTCTATTTAATTATTCTGGGTCAAATTGCCTGCATAACATTGGGAAAGCAACTAAGGGAACTTACTGTTGAGGATATCAAGTAAATCTAAACATATCAGAGCGAGTAACCCAAGCGGTAGAATCTGCCCGAACCCCCATGTTGACTCATCTCCAATTACCAAACTTTTATTGGATAACTTTGTGTCGATAACATCAAAAGTATTCCATGCTGCCAATCCAATATATCCAACAACTATTAGTACTGATCCGTTGTCACCCCATGCCCATAGTGCGAGAATTTGCCAAAATACATGCCAGACCATGTAAAATATGGTTCTTAAAGCATGTAATATAACTTGCAAGGCAATTGGCCAATGGCTGGTATAAAACTCCACCGCTGTCCAGAATTCCAATGCGCGCTGCTGACTTTCATTGGACAAGTCATTCGAGGTATTTGAGATGAAGTCCAAAAAGCCCTTCAACCATCGCCATTTGTGAGATAGCGACTGCGCAATCTGTCGCATAGAATAAAATAACATATACACAACTTCGAAAGAAATACCCACAATCCAAAAGTATTGCGAATTCGTTGGTGACGGTTCGTGTGAGAGATGACAATGACCACTTTTTTCGGAGTCCCAATGGTTTGCGGCTTCGAGAGTAGTGACGACTTGATAGTAAATGGACAATAGATCACTGATTAGTATAAAGACCCAACGTGTCCAGAAATAAAAGCTCCTGTCATGCCCGTAGTGTTCCGAGTTAAGGTATCCCGCTCGAGCAGCCCAAAATGCGTTGAGTGTAAGAAGCCAATAACTGGTAACAAGAGACTGGTGATAGAATGACATATGATGAAACTCAGCTATTCCTGCAATGATTATGGCGGTTCCTGTAACAAGCTGGAGGTCGCACAATCGATCCAATGCCATCTGAGAGAATAATTGAAGTCGTGGTTGGGCATTGCGAAAGAGACTTAGAAACATAGCAAGCAAACATCGGATGGCATAAAGGCTGAGATGAAAGCCCCTGATGAATTTTGGAAATCTGCGTTCAACAGATGATGATATGTAGACTCTTGTGAGCTTGACTGTATATTTGCCAACGTGCTCGGCCGTGGTTCCAGATACAGAAGAAAGAAGTTCAAGACGGAATCTTGATGACATAACGCAATATAATTGAATACATGCCACAAAACAAGTGACCCAGGCTGTGACTAGAAAACTTGTCATAACCTTCAAAATCTGTTAGAAAAGATGTGATGGAATATCATTGACTTACTCCAGGTCCAGCAATATCTGGATCCGCATCAAAAGGCGCGAAACACTCCCACTGATCACGAATGTTTTCCGCCATCAGTATTAGATTGACATGATACAGAGGAGGGAATTCTGGTGTTTGTTCGAATGGAGAATTGAGGCTGGTGACTTTTCCCTGGAATGTATCAAGCCACACGACGGATTAAGATGAAAGCAAAGCAAATGATAAAAGAACTTTACTGTGCATCATGAACTTATCCATTCACATAAAATAAAAATTGATCAATATTAGTGTTATTTGCATTACAATGCATTGATGCTTTGTGTAAGTCGGAAGTATTGTCCTGAAAATGCTGTGGGAACACTACTTCATCCTATAAC
This sequence comes from Stromatinia cepivora, assembly GCA_014898415.1. NCBI lineage: Eukaryota > Fungi > Ascomycota > Leotiomycetes > Helotiales > Sclerotiniaceae > Stromatinia > Stromatinia cepivora. Next base: position 23,958 of record RCTD01000015.1, on the reverse strand, counting down.
AAAGCTGGAGGAAAGAATCCCATACTCTAATGGCTCCTAGATATCCGCTAATTCTTTCCGGGAGGCACGTGTTTTCTCGATTAGCTTTTGGTGGCCATGTCGCTGTTGAGATATTCAAAGCTTCTGCTGTTTAGTTCCACAATGTTTAAGCAGAAGGAAGGATGTCCTCACACCTGCGGGGTATTTCAGTCTGTCTATTGTTATTTGATGTCAAAACATTTCGACAAGTATACCTGTTGACATTGATTCTGGTTAAAAAAGAATTGGGCAGCCTGGACGTGGGATATAAGTTGACATGTGATAACTCAGAAAATCCCAATAGGAAGGTCGCGTTGCATCATCTAGCAGAAAATTCTACCTTAGGGATAGATAAATCTGTCACTGTGACGATCAAAACACCCATATGCTAGCTGTGAGAGATCATTAAGACTTAAGAGGTTTTAGTAAATAACTTAAAAAGCGCCTAACGATGGTACCTAATTAGATGTCAAACCACATGCATGCTATATATTTTGCCTATATCTAACCAAAATGTTCATATCCGACATGCATGTGTATCAAGATGAATCAATAAACCAGTTCTCATACCAAGGGCACCCCCTTCAATACGCTCCTTTGTGGAATCAGACTTTCTCGGTAACCCTAGTCCCTCGACCAGTTCCTCTCGCCAATCTCTCCTTTTCCAAGTTCTCTAATTGTTCGGTCTTTCGTTCTTTGAGCTCCTGACAAAACACACTTCCTTCCCTAATACGATCACCCTTCCATATAAACAACAATGGTATCCCGCACATAAACAGACTCAAAAAGGCAAGCAGACTACTTGCCCATGGCACTCCCAGTCTGGAGTACATAGGCTTGGCAGCAAATGGCAATACCGCGCCAGCTAAAATTCTACAGCAGCTCGATGCAGCCATAGCACTCGCAGCGAAAACTTCATAGGCATCTGTCAGATAGTTGAGTAATGCGACGAAGATTAATATATACCCCATTCCGAATGGGATACCGGCCAACATTGGAACATAGAAGGGAATTGAGGCACGGGATGTCCAGCCCAACCAGAGAAGCGAAATCACGTAAAGTGGTCCACCGAAAAGGGCTAGCGGTAGTCGTCGGAATTCTTCTTTTTGTGTCCAATGTTTATTGGCTGCTTGAGCTTTGCGGAAAAATGTATCCCACCAGAGGAACACAATGATAGCTAGAAAGGCACCACCGGTGATGGGAAGGAACATAAGACCAGACACACCAGACGATTCGCCATAAATTCCTTCAAAGATAATGGGAAAAGCCTCAAAGTACATGTAGAATATCCCATACGCCAGGGCGAGGTAGGAGCAAGCGGCCAAAACAATAAGTTCGAAAAATAGCATGCGAACAGGTCGCGTGAGTGTCACGGTTATCATTTGTTTTAAGTCTTGCTTTTCCAGTTCGATGGGCGCGAATATTTCTGGATTGCCCGTTTCTTTGCGCAACTTCTTCGCGCGTTTAAGGAGTAGAACAGGACCATAGGTTTCTGGAAGAAATACAAGAGGAATCCAAGATGCACCAGCGACAATCAAAACAATCCAGAAAGTCCAACGCCAGCCAAGGGCAGGAGATATAAATCCCGATATGATTGGAGCCACTACAGGACCTGCGCAAGTGCCTCCACTGAAGATCGCCATGGCTCGCCCTCTTGTGACTGGATCCTTGTATATATCTGCATAGATACCTCCACTGACAGAAATAGGGCTACTTGCATTGATACCGGCAAGAATTTGAAATGCTAATAACCCTCCCCACGTTGGTGTTAAGGCGCAACCTAGTGTGAAGACGGTTGTAGCCAAAAAAGCTTGCCAACATGATCATTCTTCGCCCATATTGTTCTGATAATGGGCAAAATACCAAAGGTCCAAGCACATATCCAAAGAGGTACATTGATATTGGTAGAATTTGCGCAGACTCCGATGTTATGTGAAAGTGTGGAGCAATATATGGGATTGCATTTGAAGGCAACGAAGAACCCATGGTACTATTGATTACCACAAGAATTCCTACGAGAACGATGTAACACTTCCATGCCTATGCATTAAAATCAGCCGATGACTTCAATTTCTTTTTCCTGAATATTCTCTTAAATATCCCCCAATACAAGATATTGACGCACCGAAGACCAATTGTATGGATTTTCCGGATCATCCTCCTCCCAATGTATTACTTTCTTGCGGGAGCCCAAGATGCTGGATGCGGATGAATCCGGTAGAGATATGTGGTTGCATTTAGCCTCAATGTCGTATCGTATCTCCGCATCGTCATGGTCAATTCGGGAGACTATTCGAGAAAGGCCACCCCCACGTCGTCCTGCATCCTCACTAGCACACGTCTGCATTCCCGAGTACTGAAGGATGCAGTTACCAATTGGTGCACGATCTGTTTGTAAATGATTTGCAGGCATCTCATTCCTACAAAGCCCCGTCACGCCAATTGTATTTTCCCGGTCTGCGCTGGACATTGTTGGTTTCTCGGCTGCCCTCGTCAAGCCAGACAGAGGAACGTTCTGTTATTTCTCTTTTGTATGTCCTAGGTTACCTTGATCAAGTTTGAAGTCATGAATAGGGTCAAGTTCTATACTGTGTACAGGAAGGAGTAAAATGAATTGTAGCAAAATGTAAAAGAGAGCCACCTAACTTGTGATATACTTAACTGGAAACAAAACCTTTGCAGGGCCTTAAAATTGATATGTGCCCATAATTTATGTGCCCGTGGTTACACAGGATCTTTGACAAAGGAAGAATTAACTTTTCAAGCGTGGAGCTCTCTCCACTGTCGAATGTTTGGTGGGGGTCCACTGCATGCTATGGGAGTCTTAAATGTTGGTTGAAAGGAAAGATGGTGCCGTCACAAGCGTAAGGATTGCTGTTAACCAGATTTGATGAGCGGCAGATCTCTAAGGGAATTCGTCAAGCTAGTGGATGTGATGGAAATTTCTTGAGCCTTATGTAAAGTCTTGATGCTTCAAAGGCGGGTGGAACCAACCTCGGCAGCTGTTACTAACAGATGGACCTGGATGATGCGGTGGATTGAAAACGGATTGCGGTGAGCGAGAAAAATGTGTAAGCAGCTTCTGATCGGTGAATGTTTTCGAATACGCAAGGATATACTTCGTACTGTAACCCTATATCTTATAACTGTTTCGAGCTAACTGTTGTTGCGTTTGGGTCACTTCGTGTCTATGTTGTGGAGCTTTGATGGATCCTTTGCGTGTTCGTATGAAAATTCTTTCGGCAGTCTATGTTTCCAGATTGATACTTCGACCAAATCTAGCATATAATTCCACCTTCAATTGTGTCATTTCCTCCCTGATTGTACCAAGCTTTTCTTCGACCAGCGTAACCTCCTCCTCGATGTTCTCTGTCGATTTCGTGAGCAATTCCTGGACTTCTGGTAGTGGTAGTGAAATAAATGAATCCCCGATTTTGTAACTTCAAAATGTCAGCCTGATTCGACGCATGGTTGTTGAACTGTGAAGGAGGATGTTGGCTTGTCGTACGGTATCGGTTCGTCTTCGTCTGCCAACTCAAGTTCACCCGAAACATCGTCGAGGTCTTCCTTTTCTTTCTATACAGGAATATAATCAGCAATGTAATCAACAATACGATCTGCAATATTTGTTGCAGACTATTAAGCTCATTGATTGATCGCGGATATCTTGATTGTACTGACATGTTTTGACTTCAGCTCCTCCTCCAGTCCAATTTCTCTTTGATGTAGACGACTAAATCGATTGATTTTGTCTTGATCCTCTCTTCGTACCTCGACCTCATCTGCGCCGACTGCTGCCTCATCTTCTTTTGATAACTGGATAGATTGTTAGGATATGATATGTGCTATCTGGGAGGGTAAATATATGAAGTGGGCATATTACCATACGACGTTGCATGTTTGCAGTTGTAATGTTGTGGAAGTGGAAGTGGAAAATATTCTGGAGATGATGTATGAATTGCAATGGATGGATGGATGGATGGATGGATGGATGGATGGATGAATGGATGGATGAATGAAGGTTACCTACTACCTACCTAGGTATCTATGATTTTGTTTAAGCATGGGGAAAGCTTTAATGTTTGAACCTTAGGCTGTTATTATTTATTTACCCCCCACTAACCCTCTGCATCTAAGCAGGGTTCAACTGAACGGCCTAACCTAATGAGGTCACCGCCTTAATACATTCAGGGCTCAATAGCCTATATCAATTTTTGAAAATACCCTAACAATGGAATTCTGCTGATATATCGCCTACTTAGGGTTAGGCGTTCAGTTGGCTTCCACAACCTATAGTTTCTCTTACTGAGCTTAAATATCTACACCTATAGCTATTTTTTTTGCACCTTTCTATATAATCTACATAGTTTTTCATCCAACTATATAATAGATTGATTATATATTGAATTTATTATTTAAAATACTTACATCTATTCTTTTATAAGATCTTACCTCTCTCTCTATAGTCATATGGTTTTTCTTATTGAACTTAGATAATATCTATACCTCTTCTCTTCTATCTTTCTATATAGTCTACAGTTTTTCATCCAGCTACATAATAGATTATGTACTGAATTCATTATTTGAGATATCTACATCTGTTTTTTTGTTCTATCTTTCTATATCTAATCTATAGTTTTTTATCGAATTGCTATTATATACTGAATTTATTATCCAAAGTATCTACCCCTATTCTTTTGCATTTTTCTACACTATACGGAGTACAGATACCATACCAAGTGGTGATGGCAGATTTGATATTGATTCGTGTCTTGATTAACGATTAACCCAAGTAATTCATGCAATACCCGTGAAGACGATCTATATGTGTAACCATCTGCATAGAATTAGCCGCATCTCCAGTGGTGCAAAAGTTCCTTGACATTAGCGTGATTCAGAGGTTCATCAACCTTGATATTATTCAGCCAGTCAGCTTAAAGCAATGTGCTTTCTTGCTCTTGTACATACGCATTGTTTTCGACATCATACTCCTGGACAAGTTGATGACTTTCGAGCCCTGGCCTGATGCGTACCTGCTGAAGCAAGTGGTAGGAGGTAGGCTTCTTCATCTCAATGTATGCAACCAGATGACGAAGCGAAGAGATAATTAGGCATATCTTTGAGGCCGTTCCATTTATATCGGACAATAACGGACATTGTCGAAAGATGGTGAACAGATCAGACTGTACACTTTCCTGACCCCATGCCTCTTGAGAGACGAGAAGAAAATCTTTTGCGCGTGAGTTCACCAGTCTTTTCATCGTCAGCTGGTGAAGGAATTGGGTCTTCTTTTGCTTCTTGTTATCTAATCTTTCATGTGTATAGTGGATGGAAGCTCAAATTGCCAACAATAAGATTCCAATATACCGAGAGTGCCGGGGCTCGTGGAGACCGGGCTTTCTTGTTGAGGATGCACTTGATGAGAATGGTACGACTTTCGGAAATTACCGCATTACCGAGATTAATGCCCGTTTCCCTTTCAACGCCTTCATTTACGGAACTGTTGCATATGAGGGTCTTCAAGATATGGGAGTTGGAATGAATGGACTGAAATGTGCAGCAGATCTAGTAAAGGTAAAAATTTCTGCTATTATTTTACAAGGCTGGTTGAAACGCCAAGCGAACTCCCTCTTGACACTTAGCAGTTACTTGATGGAACCATCAGCCTTTTCCGGCCAGGAATTCCACTGCACCTTCTCAAGGGCAAAGAAGCAGGTATGGACATCCATATGCTTCTTCACATTGTTCAATAGCGGTTTGGCCTTATACCCAGATTGATCACCAGTATAATCGATAGATGGTTAACCGTACTCTTTTTTGAAAAACCAACCCAAATCATAAATAATAAATTAAAGAAATTATAATCTAATAATCGTTTATTGATAATTCGAGAAAATACTTATCAAAAACTATAAATATCTATAATTAACTATAAATTTTTTTGGGAATAGTTTTATATTCTGAAATTTGAAAATTGTCACGAATCGTGAACCACAGGAGGCTAACCACGTGATACCTCTTATCTCCCATATCAATTTATGAGCTGATCATCCGTACGCATACATTATGAATCATACGATTTAGTATGGTAAAATGGTAACCCTAATAACGCATACACATAACCCTGCAGTCCACAAATGGGTATTTGTGTATATATATCTAATCGCTCTTTACGAGTTATAGTTCTTCAATTGTAGATTCTAAAGAACATAATTGACCCTATTTATTCAATTTTATTATGGCTTTTATACATTATATTATTTATAATTCATTTATAAGCATCCGGCTATTTAATGGTCTCCTAAATAATACCTCACTTTAATAATACCTTTTTAGGTGAACTTTTATAACATTATATTCAAAAGAAGAAAATCTATTCTGATTTAATCAATAAAGATATAAATATTTTTAAAAGTATATTATCATTTTTATAATATAACGAACTTTTTTTCCTGTATACTCCGAATTTTCGAAAATATATTTTGAGGAATCCTTTTCTTTCCCTTAATTATTTCAACAACCCTTCGAAGAAAATATAAATATAGGATTGGATAATATTATTATTGGAAAAAAAAAGACTGGTAAAGAGAAGATTCCAATATATAAAGCCGATGCTCCCAATGGTTCAATTGTTTCTTTCGAATTATTATTATAATTATAAGATTTCTATATAATGGTTATAAATTTGAAAAAGGAGAATCGATAATTGAAAGTTATAGTGATAATGAGTTTTGTAATAATGTAATCTCCTTTTGAACCCCAAGTAATGCTTATATAAGCATTTAGATCAATAATAGTATCTGGAACTTCTTTTATTCCTTTAATCGAAATCTAAGGATCTTTATTTAAGCAAATTCGAAGATTTTGAAGTCAAAGGAAAAAAACTTTGATCAAATGATTTGATTATTCGGGGTTCTTTGAGGATTCTTTTTTTTTTTAGGAAGTGATGATCTATTTAATAATTAGGGGTTCTTTTATTCAAAAAGTTGATCTAATTGGTCAAGATCGTATTCCTGTGTTAATTACAATTTGCAGTAAGATATATATATACCAAAATCTATAAATCTTATTATTAAATTTAACGATAATATTAAATCTAAAACTAATTTGTGGTAATTATTGATTATAGAACGATTCGAATTATATGTTATATTATTTAAGAGTGAAATGCAATGTTATATATATATAATCGATCAAATCGAATCGAAAATATAAATATATTATTATACTCTTTATATACAAATACCCTGATTTATGGTATTCGAATTGATCGAACAGTTTATAACGATTTATCGGAATCCGGTTGAAGTTGATAATGTTCGTTTTCAATATGAAATGTAGATTATATCTAATACAATTTGATATAACAATTTCCTAGAATGGTATAGAAAGTTCAGATTATTTATTATCTAAATAGAAATTACCAATAATAAAATTTTATTCAAGGATTTTGAATAGAAGATTTCCGATTTTCTTTTACAAATAATAATAATATTTATTAAGGATTATAAAATTATAAAAGAACTTATAAATATATTTACTAAAATAAATCAAAACGAAGTTTTATTACGAAAACGAAACCGATATTATATTAATCAAAAAGTTTTTATAATTACTTGTAAATCAATAATTACTACAAATCCCTTATAATTCTTTTGGAATTCTAATAACTTCAATTTTGGAATCTCTATATTCCCAAAATCATTTCTATTTTAGAATACTTTTTTTGGATACACCAATCCTATTATATTCAATAATTATTCGAACTTCAAATGCTCATTACTTTTTCCCTTTTCTAAAATAATATATATATTGATACTTTATATCAATAACCTTAATGAAATCGAGATGGTATAAGAAAAAGCAAAAGAATTCGAAGAATATCGGGATACTAAAAAAGATTTTAGTTTAGAAGTTATAATTGAAATTATATAGAATATTTATTTAGAAGAAGAAAAGTGTTTAAAACCAAATGTTTAGATTTTATTTTTATTCTAAATGTTATATAAAATATAAGATTTCTTGATTTAATCAAGCTTATAGGAGGAAAAGTATTTATCTTCCCTTATAATTTTTCGAAAAATAGTTATATTTATTGATCAAAAGTATTTATTGATTCTAAAACAAATGAATTCGTTTTTATTAATATTATACTTTTTATTTGTTTATTTTTTATATTTAAATCTAGAATTATATTGTTTGAAGTTTCAATTGAAGTTAAAGAGTATAATGATATACAAGGTTATATTATTATTTATTTCATATTCTTTAATTTAATAGTTAATAATTGTGAACAATCTTTTGTTCTTTTCTTTATTATTGAATTAGGGAATTATAATGTTATTTTAAGTAGACTTTGGTTATCAAAGATTTGAGCAAAGTTTGATTGCTTTAATTGATATTTCAAATAGTTTAAAGAAAGATTCTATATTATCTTTTATTCAAATAATCTTTTTGTTACCCAATTATCCTTTTGCAAATAGAAGATCGATCAATTAATTCAATAAGATACTGATCGACAAAATGATCAATTCGAAGAATATTGGAATCGAAGAGATTTGCAATTAAGTAGATCAATTATAATTGATGATATACAATAAGAATCTTCAAATATAAATACAATATAGATTCTTATTGAAAAGGAAGAAATCCCGATTCCCTTCAAATTCAATTCATCTTCTTTCCAACCAATTATATTATTATTGCAGATTTACGAATGCCTTCTTTATTTATCGTCTGAAGTTCTTGATCTATATATATTCAAACCCGATAAATTCTAATTAGAATATAAGAGAAATGAACAAATTGAACTCTTTACCATTACTCTGAAAGAATTCGATGATATAATAAACTTCTGATAGAACGAACGATATACAGAAGAGAGAGTATTGGTTGCCTTGATCGAATTCAAGAATATAAAAATTCGAAAAAAACTCAATCGAGTATTGGCCGAAATCAATTTAGAATCTAAAATACCATTTGAATATCGATAATATTATCGAATCTTTTTCAAGTATGAATCAAACATCTTGTTTTTTAACCGATTTTATAATTATAAAATTATATTGGAAGGTGAAGGAGAACAAATCTTATATTATAGTTCATTTTATAAGATATCCTTGGAATAATTAGAAATCGTTAAAGAATATATTATAAATAATTTCAGTAAAGGTTTTATTGAATCTAATCAAGTTTTTTATATTGTATTTATCCTATTCGTTAAGAAACCTAATGGTAATTTGAAATTCTGTATAAACTTCAAATTATTGAATTCTTTAATGTATAAGGATCGATATCCCCTTTTTTTGATTGATGAAATGCTTTTTTGGTTTTTCGGTGTTAAGATCTTTATCAAATTCGATATTCGTTAAGCTTTTTATTATATAAAAATGAATCCTATTTCGGAAAAGTATATTATTTTTCGAATCCGATACGGATTATATAAATGCAAGATTGTATTATTCGGATTAACGAATGGTTCTGTAATCTATTAGTGTTATATAAATGATATTCTATTTGATTATTTAGATATTTTTTGTATAGTATATCTCAACGATATTCTAATCTATTCTGAAAACGAAGAAGAATATCAAATTTATATCAAACTAATTCTCAAATGATTAGAAACCGCTGATCTACAAATAGATCTCAAAAAATGCGAATTCAATATTATATATATCAAATATTTGGGTTTTATTATTTTTATTAAAGGAATAGAGGTAGACCCTGAAAAGATTGAGATAGTTAAGAACTGGATCTTTTCGATAATAATGAAAGGGATTCAATTATTCTTTGGTTTTTGTAATTTTTATTAATGGTTTATTAAGGATTACGGTATAATAATGAAATCTTTTAATGAACTTATTAAAGTAAATGTTAAATTCGTATTTGACGAAGTATACCAAAATGTATTCAATATCTTGAAGAAAAAACTTATCTTTATTCTGTTCCTGCAATACTATAATCATTGATTTCCTTGTATATTCGAAACAGATATATTTGATGGGATAATTATTAGTATATTATTATAATAGTATGGCGAAGATTGATTTTCTATAATTTATTTCTCCAAAATTATAATTGTTGTTGAACTGAATTATAAAGTTTATTGTGACGCACAAGAGCCGTAGTAGAGCTGAATAAACAGGGTCAATTATGTTCTTTAGAATCTACAACTGAAGAACTATAGCTCGTAAGGAGCGATTAGATATATATATACAAATACCTATTTGTAAACTGTAGGGTTGTGCGTATATATTATTAAGGTTACCATTTTACTATACTAAATTGTATAAATCATAATATATGTACACGAATGATCAGTTTATTAATGAATATAAAAGATAAGAGGTATTATATAATTAGCCTCCTATAATTCACGATTTATGATACTACTCCCCCTTTCGGAAAAACTCGCCTTTAAATATTTCACTTCTCTATTCCATTACTATTTCATTGGAAACCAGGTTTTGTGAAGGTTTATGAGCTTTAAATCAATTAGATTAATCATTTTGGTTGATTTAATTAATTTACTGGAAATTGACCAAATTAACCAAATTAATCGATCAAATTGATCATCAATTGATTAAATTAATATTGATTTATATTCTCTTTGATTTAAGGAATCTCTAAAAGGAAAAAGTTTCAATAAAAAAGAGAAGAAGGTTGAATTATAATATGGTGATGATGGATGGTTAATATAATCAATTCCGAAATCGATTAAGTTAATCGACCAAATTGATTAAATCAATCAAATTGAACGAAATCGATAGGGGTAATATTATATTTCGTTTTTATTATATTCAAGTTTCTTTTTGTATGATTTTTGAAATAATTATAAATATGAGTTTTTGAAATATATTGCCTTTGTATTATCTTGATAGTGGCAGCTCGTCTATTATATAGAGCTCGGGCTATATGTGTATATAATCAAATTCTCTTTAATTTGTATGGGTTTTCGATCCTTTCACAATCGTATACATATGTATTATTATAAAATCATAATATCTAATCTGCTATATTAAAGAACATTTTTCTTTCTTTTAATTTCATAAATGAATTGTTATCTATATGATTATAATTATCCTCTCTACTTTTATAAAACTTTATCTAATCAATTAATCAATTAAAAGGATCAAACAACATTGGATTGGTCAGATAAAAATCGCATAAGAGATACAATGATGTTTTAAGATCGGAAACAAAATACCAGATAAGATCGATATCGCTATTAAACCACAAGATTCTATATAATAAGGTTTTTTATGCTTTTTTTATTATTAAAACCTTTTCCATTTCTTATTCCGAATTACTAATTATATTAATAAACAAAAATAATTCGAATATCTAATCAAAAAAAGGATTGTTATATACCTTATATAATCGATCTAAAAGAAAAACAGAATGAATTTTTATTATAATCAGGAATTCGAGTTTGAAAGAGTTTCCAGATCGATCAATAATCTTGAATCTTCTTTGAATTAGGAAGTCCAATTTCTTAGATGATCTCTGAATAAAGTAATTCTTTATATTAAATTATACATAATCTTTGATATCGAAATCGATCTTATACTAATAAGTATTCATGGATTTTAATATTTTAGCTTGGATATACAATAGGCCTTTTTTCGCTTGCACAAAAGTTAATCTATTGTGTTCTATATATATATAGGCATCACATATATTCATATCGTTTGTTGGTTTATTAATATCTTCCTTTTATTCCTATGTATGTTTCGGTATATGTCTGTATAGGGTTTCGTAGAGTGTAAGCCCTTCTAAGGAGTCGTGTGGAAAAGTAAGTTACGCGTAATCCATTATAAATAGGAATTCTAATCAATCGTTTTGATAATAATTAATAAACAATCTTAACCATTACTAAAGGTACTGATTATAGATCTCAATTTGATCATCAGTTTGGGGATAATGAACAATAGATAATTTGAGATCGATTCCTAGGATTTGACTGAATTCCTTCCAGAACTATAATATGAATTGGAGGCCACAATCTGATACTATAGTATTAGAAAGACTATAATATCGATATACATAATAAAGATATAATTATATTTGAGCTTGAATATCGATTGATTTATAACAAGGTATAGAGATAGCTTGCTTTGTTAATCGATCAATAATAACTAAAACGTTATCATATCCGTATTTATCCTTATTAAAACTACAGTAATCCATAGTGACATGTTGCCATACTCGATTAGGAATCGGAAGTAGATATAATAAATCAGGGATATAATCATATAAAACGGAATTACATTTGCAAGTATAATAATTGTATATATATCTAGTTACAATATTGTGTATTCTAGGCCAATAGTATTGTTGAGATAATAAGAGGTAGATTTTGTTTGTATCAGAATGAATAATGGAAATGGAATTATAGGCTTTATGAATCAAATAAATTCGAAGATTGTCAATATCAGATATTATTAAATAATCATTGTAAAACAAAAGATTATTTTGGAGTGATATATATTTATAATCTTGGATAGCTTGTATTTTAAATGTTAATAAATTATCTATAGTTTTATTTGTTTCGATAATACAATTAATTAGATCGAATCGAGGAGCGATTTTATTTAAATCGATACTAATAATCGTTATTTCGTTTGGGTAATGTTTTTGTAAGGTTTTTTTTATGATTTCGGTATCAATTTGGTTATCTTTAATAAATTATTGAAGGCGATTTTTTTTTTTGGTATAATTCTAAAGGTTCAATTTGTTGATCCGATAGATTAAAATGTTGGCGAAAGGGTTATCTTTTTTAGGGCGATATATAATAATGAAATTATAATTGATTAGAACTTCTGTTCAACAAGTTTATCGGATGTTAAGAGTCTTAATAATTATGAAATATTCGAGGGCTTTATAATCAGTATAAATCTTGATTTTATATAGTAAACTAATGAGTTCTGTTTTCCAATAGTTAAAAGATCGAATGATTAACAGTATTTCCTTGTCATGAACTTCGTAATTCAGTTCAATAACAATCATAATCTTGGAGAAATAAACTATAGGAAATCAATTTTCACCATATTATTATAATAATATATTAACAATTACTCTATCAAATATATTTGTTTCGAGTATACAGGGGAATCGATGATTATAATATTGCAGGAGCGAAATAGAGATAAACTTTTTCTTCAAAATATTGAATATATTTTGGTATACTTCATTGAATACGAATTTAATATTTGCTTTAATAAATTCATTAAAAGGTTTCGTTATTATATTATAGTCCTTAATAAATTATCGATAAAAATTGCAAAAACTAAGGAATGATTGAATCCTTTTTATTGTTGTTGGAAAGGTCCAATTTTCAACTACCTCAATTTTTTCAGGATCCACCTTTACTCCTTTAATAAAGATAATAAAGCCTAAATACTTGGTATATATAATATTGAATTTGCATTTCTTGAGATCCATTTATAAGCTAATAGTTTCTAATTATTCGAGAATTAGTTTAATATAAATTTAATACTCTTTTTTATTCTTGAAATAGATTAAAATATTATCGAGATATATTATACAAAAGATATCTAGGTAATCGAATAAAACATTATTTATATAATACTGGTAGATTACAGGATTATTCGTTAATCCGAATAGTATAACCTTATATTTGTATAATCTATATCGGATTCGGAAGGTAGTATACTCTTCCAAAACAGGATCCATTCTTATATAATAAAAAACTTAATGAATATCGAATTTGATAAAGATCTTAGCACCAGAAAACCAAAAAAGTGTTTCGTTGATCAAAGGGAGGGGATATTGATCTTTATATATCAAAAAATTCAATAATTTGAAGTCTATACAGAACCTCAAATTATTATTAGGTTTCTTGATGAATAGGATGGGTATAGTATAAAGGACTTGATTGGATTCAATGAAACCTTTGCTGAAATTATTCATAATATATTCTTTAACGATTTCTAATTGTTCCAAGAATATTTTGTAAAGCAGACTGTAATGCAAGGTTTGTTCTCCTTTATCTTCCAATATGATTTTATAATTATAAGATTGATTAAAAGACAAGATATTTGATTTATACTTAGAAAAAGCTCAATGATATTATTGATATTCAGATGGTATTTCAGATTCTAAATCGATTTCGGTTAATACTCGATCGAGTTTTTTTCGAACTTTTGTATTTTTGAATTTGGTCAAAGTAATCAATATTTTTTCTTCTGTATATTGTTTGTTTCGTTAAAAGTCTATTATATTATCGAGTTCTTTCAGAGTAATAATAAAGAGTTCAATTTATTTATCTCTTTTATATTTTAATTGGAATTTATTGGGTTTGAGTATATATAGATCGAGGACTTCGAGCGATATACAGGGGAGGTATTTGTAGATCTGCAATAATGATATAATTGATTAAGAAAGAGATAAATTGAATTTGAAAGGAATCAAGATCTCTTCCTTTTCAACAAAAATCTATATTATATTTATACTTGAAGATTCTTATTGTATATCATCAATTATAATTGATTTATTCAATTGTGAATCTCTTCGATTTTAATATTCTTCGAATTGATTATCTTATTGATCAATATCTTATTAAACTAATCGATCGATCTTCTATTTGCGAAAGGATAATTGAATAACAAGGAGATTATTCGAATAGAAGATAATACAGAATCTCTCTTTAAATTATTCAAAACATTTATTGAAGCAATCGAACTTTGCTCGAATCTTTGATAACCAAAATTTATCTAAAATAATACTATAACTCCCTAATTCAGTAATAAAGAAAAAGATAAAAGATTGTTCACAATTATCGACCGTTAAATTAAAGAATATGAAATAAGTAATAATATAATCTTATATACCATTATACTCTTTAATTTCAATTAAAGTTTCAAATAATATAATTCTTGATTTAAATATAGAAAATAAATAAATAAAGAGTATAATATTAATAAAAACGAATTTATTTGTTTCAAAGTTAATAAATACTCTTAATCGATAAATGTAATTATTTTTCGAAAGATTGTAGGGGAAGATGAATATTTCTTCTTTTATAAGTTTGATTAGATCAAGAAATCTTATATCCCATATAATACTTAAAATGGAAACAGAGTTTAAATGTTTGGTTTTAAACGCTTTTCTTCTTTTAAACAAGCATTTTATATAATTTCAATTATAGCTTCTAAATTGAAGTCTTTTTTAATATCCTAATATTCTTCGAATTCTTCTGCTTCTTCTTATACCATCTCGATTTCATTGAGGTTATCAATATAAGGCATCGATGTATATATTGCTCCAGAAAAGGGAGAAGGCAACGAATATTTGAAGTTCGAATAGTTATTGAATATAATAAGACCGGTATATCCAGAAAGGGTATTTCAGAGTAGAAATAGTTTTAGGAATATAGAAATTCCAAAATTGGAATTATTAAAGTTTCAAAAAAGTTACAAAGGTTTTGTAATAATTATTGATTTGTAAATAGTTATAAAGGCTTTTTGATCAATATAATATTAGTTTTGTTCTTGTAATGAAACTTTGTTTTGATTTATTTTAATAAATATATTTATAAGTTTTTTTGTAATTTTATAATCTTTAATAAATATTATTATTGTTTGCAAAAGAAAATCGGAAATTTTCTATTCGAGATCCCTGAATAGGATTTTATTATTGATAATCTCTATTTGGGTAATAAATAATCTGAACTTCCTATATTATTCTAGGAAGTTGCTATATCGAATTGTATTAGGCATAATCCATATCTTATATTAAGAACGAGTATCATCGACTTCGGCCGGATTCCGATAGATCATTATAAATTATTCAATCAATTCGAATACTATAAATCGGGGTATTCGTATATAAAAAGTATAATAATATACTTGTACTTTTGATTCGGTTTGATTGATTATATATACGCGATATTATATTTCACTTTTAAATGATATAATATATTAACTTTTGGTGCAGGAAATAATAGTATTGTTGATTATGTAGATTGAACTAAGGATCTATAATTCTAGTAGGAATAGAATTGAGGTTATCCCCAAATATGGTCTGTGTATTATTGTAGTCTTGTGACCTCAATTCTAATCTTATGATGGCTTCATTTCCAATACTCCTTTATTGAGGATATCCTATTCGATTCTTTTAAACTATTAATCCTAATATTTTCTTGAATCTTTTGAAAGCAATCCTTGTACAAAGCTTTATCATTCCATTAGTAATTATATTATATATATTGATATAATTAATAGCGATTTTTTCTTTTTCTGTTAAGTCCCTGATGAAATGATAACTGATATTTATATATTTGGATCGTTTATACAAATATAGGTTCTTAGTTAAAACTAAAGCACTTTGATTATCATTAAACATTTAAACTGTATTTCTGTTTTTTCCAATATAATTTGATCTGAATAGATCTTTGAGTATTTATATAACCTATCTTCTTTGTTTAATGAATATTGTTATTACAATATATTCCGATTCTATATTAGAGGTAATTACAAATACTTATTTTTTGTTAGTCTACGATATAGGGCCTTTGTAGAATATCACAATTCTCTTTAAAATACTTTTCTGATTATATTTATCATTAACCTAATTTGTATCTGTATATATTTTTATTGTATTGTTAGGTATATTATATTTTTTGCAGATATCAGATTGTATTTTTTTTGGCCCGAATTATAGCTTCTGTTTGATTGTTGATTGTAGATATCGCATCAGATTCTTTAAAGCTATAGTATAATGTTTTATTGGTTTTATTATAAATTATAAAAATCTTTCAATTGAGAATGCTATATCTGGTCGGGTATATATTATTGGATGAATTACATTTCCTATTCGTTGTTGATATTTGTTTACATCTACTAGTTCATCGTCATTAATTGTTGATTGGAGATAGGTATAATCTATTATTGATAGTTTCTTGATTTGATATTGTTTATATATAATATTATATTTGGTTAATATAGTATCGAAATATTCTTTTTGATTTATAGTTAATATATATACTTTTTTATTGCAAATGATTTTAATATTTAGGATCTTATTAATCTCCTTTAGATTTTTGATGTTAAAACAAATCGATAGCTTTTCATCAAATCAAGTGATTTGTGATGATATACGTAATGCAATAACGATATCGTTGATATATACCAATAATATTATATCACGGTCTTTGGATATATATAGATATGGGTCTATCAAACTTTGTACAAAATCTATATCTAAAAGCTCTTTCTTCAATAGTAAATTCTAGTTCTTTTCAGTTTATTTCAATCTATATAGGCTTCGTAGAGTTTATAATATATATCCCTTTTTGATTTTGATATTTTGGGGTGGTTCGAGATAGATCTTTTCCTTCAAGTGTGATTTGGTAAAGACGTTTTTGATATCGAAATATGAATATTCTAAGTTTTCTTTTGCAATAATAGTTAGGAATAGTTTGAGTATATTTAATTTTATTGTTGGTGTAAACGTTTCGTTGTAATTTTTTTTTAATATTTAATTGAATCCTTGAGTCATTAATCTTGTTTTGAATCGTTCTACTTTGTTATCCTTGATTTTAATTGTAAATACTTATTTTGTCGAAATTAGATTACTTTCTTTAGGGAATATATATTCTTCCTAAATATCATTTTGAATTAAAGATATAATTTCCTTTTGGATAGTTTCCTTCTATTTTTCAGAATATTCTCGATTCGATATTACTTTCTTATAAATTCTTGATATTTTGATTCCTAGAACTTCTTTGATCGGATATATTATATTTTTTGTATTATCTATATCTATTAACGAAATTGTAAAATCTAAAACGATTTTGTTTTTGATATAAAAGTTTATTTTGTAAATAATTGGAATTGTAATTATAATATATTTTATATTTTCTTGAATTTTGATTTATATAAATATTACAATCAATATCCTTATAATTTTGCTTTTCTGTTTTTTTTCAGGATTTTGTTTTATATCTCTTTTTCGTTTTCGTATTAGATATTTTGGGGATTCGTTTTTAAGGTTTATTTCATCTTTTTATTCGATCTCAAATGATTATGGATTTATTTTGTTTTTTGATTTTGTTGAAATAAATTTATCAGCAAAATTTAAGATGGTCTTAAATTTTGTTTTTAATATAGATTCAAAGTTTGCAAAAGTTGACTTTTGAATTGGATTTTCTGAAATAATGGATTCGATAATTGAAGTATTCTTAGAAAAAGATTCTTAATTTGTTTTCTGGATATTGTTATCTTTATTTTCATTGTATATTGGTATTGATATATCTAATTTATTTGGTTTCAATTTGATAATTGAGGTGCTTAATATAATTACTGAACTCAGTATAATATCTATTAAAGAAAATGTTTAGAACAAAAATAATATAGGTATTACGTTTGGTATTGAAGATAGAGAAGATACTTTGTTTGTTGTTGGTCTATTACAAGATTTTCGATTTGATTTTACATTCTTTGTTTTTTATAAGCCTGATTCACAATTTCTTAATTTAAGATTCAAATCTTCTTTTTGGTGAAATTCATTTATGATTATTCTATTTGATCGAAATATATAATTTAATTCTGGAGAATACATTTTGATATATTTGTTTGTAACTTTTGAATACTTTAGGAATATACCGATTCTCAAAATATCCTGCAATTTGTTATATCTTTGCTTTTTCGAAATAGTCTTGAGATTGATATAAATATAATATTTGCTCCTCTAGACTTTGTATATCTCTATATTTGATATTGTATCTATAAAAACTTTTATAAGGGATCGATCTATTCCATTCATATCAGGATCAATATTAATACGATTCCTGATATAAATATCATGTTCTATAGTTTCATCCCAAAATTCTAATGGTAATCTAGTTTCTTTTAGTATTACTTTTATATTTGTTTCTGTAATCCTTATATTCCGTTTTGCAGGTTTGTTTTGATATGAAAAAATAATTATTATAACTTCGGATTATATGCCCGATAACCATTCATGAATAGCTTGTAGGAGTTCTGGTATATTGTTAATCCTGATTATAATGATTTTTTCTCTAGTAGTTAATTCTATTTCCTTTTTCCAAGTTTTCAATGTTTGAATTGTATTGTCTTTTTGTTTAAATAATATGATTCAATTTACTTTTGTATAACTATCAATGATTAATATAAAATAACGATTCCCTTAGATCGATTTTGGGAATGGTTCTGTAATATCGAAATATATAAGTTCGAGTCTCTTTGATTTATACAGATTCAATTGCTTCGGAATGCGATTGATCATTTTGATAAGTATATATATTTCATAAATATCTAATTCAATTGGGACCTTTATCAGTTTAATTATATTAAATACTTTATATAGATTCTTAATCTTATCTGGATTTAGATAATTGAATCTTTGATGTTATAATAAATATCTCTTTTTCTTTTTGAATATTAATTCGTTATCAATACCTTTGATATTATCGATTATCTCTAAAGAGAAGCCTTTTTCTTGATCATTTTGATATATACTAGAATAAAGAGTTATATTCTTATATTCTTTGGTTATATATAAAATCATATATATTTCGTTTTATATTTTAATATAGATGATTTTCTTATTATCCTTCTTGAAATATATATAATAAAAATTGAATTCCCCTTGCAATTCTGTTTCATAAATCCTTTTTCCTGACAACAAATTTACTCCTAACCCTAATATATATAATACATTTGAAAATAACATCTTAGAATCATCTTTGTATATTATATCCACTAAACCCCAATAACAACAATATATTACTTTCTTATCAACCTTTATTCTTTATTTGATAATAGATTCTATTGATCTAAATAATAAAGATTAATTAGATATATATAAAGAAATATTTGTATTGATATATTATTTACTAAAGGAAACTTTATTAATAATTTCCTTTGTCAAATTATAATCTTCCTTTATTATATCCTTAATATCGAAATCTGATTCAAAGATATTGTTAATAGAATGTATTTGGTCTTTTTTGTTGAAATAAATCTTCTTCGAATTCAATAATCCCTTTCTTTTTTGATAACGAAAATAATTACAAAATAGTTTACTAGTTCATACTAAATATAAATAGTCTCATATATAATAATCTTCCCTTTGATATAAATCGCAAACATTATTTAGGATCTCGAAATCTGATTCTTGATGTCGAAAAGTATATCTAAATCGTTTTGCAATTTATATTAATTCTGATTTATTTTTAAAATGAAGTTCTTTAATCTATAAATACTTGATTTTATCATCGATACTAAAACTAATTTGAATATTCAATATATTTATTATTTTTTGATAATCGATTAAAAGATTATATATTAAAACCAAGAACAGGGCAATATCTTGATATACTGATCAATAGTTTTCGTTTGTAACTCCTAGTTTCCTTTTGTATTCTTTCAGTTTGTTTCAAATTTCGATAATGATTATATCGGGATGAATATTGGATTGAAATTTGAAGTTCTGGATTATCGTTATATATATATTAATTGTAATTGCACTGATTCTGGTATATTTTGATTTAAGGTATTTCTAGAATGTATATATTGTTGAATATTCATCGATAAAGGCTTTATTATTATCATTGAATATTATACAAATATATGATAACGTATTCGCTTCGTTCTTTAAATATTCCGATTTCAATTCGATATTGTAATATATACGACCATTAATCTTATAAGCAGATGTTATATTGGGTTTTGCAATCTATATATATTCGTTTAATATTTGATCAATTATATAAAACCATTCTTTTCCTTTCAATTGTATCTTTATTTATCTAAATCATCGCTTATAGTTATTTTGATCGAATTTCGAAAAGTTGTTTGATTTCGATATTGTAAAGGTTTCTTATTGTTTAATAGATATCAAAGATAATCTTTAGATTTTTAAGACAATCTTAAAAAAAAGGATATATAACAAATAAATTCAAAATAATAAAGAAATATAAAAATAAAACAATAAAAGAATTCATAAAATTATATTATAATATGTTTTCTTATAGCTATACGAACTTATTCTTTGTCTTTGTTATAATTCTGTATCGGTATTGTACAGACTGTTCTCCGTTTTGATCTATAATATTATAAATTATAAATTGTATTGTTGTATTTCAATTTTGTTTCGGTAGTATTATATAAAAACTCTGATTTTCATTTTATTCTATCCTTATTAACTATATTAATTCTTTCTCGATTTGCTTTGTTTTTTAATTATTATTATACAATTAGATCTTATAATCTATTAACTTTTGATACAGGAAATAATAATATTATTGATTATATAGATTGAATTAAAGATCTATAATTCTAATAAAAATAGAATTAAGGTTATCCCCAAATATGGTCTGTACACTATTGTAGTCTTGTAACCTCAATTCTAATCCTATGATGGCCTCATTTCCAACATAATATATAATTCAAATCGTTCTATAATTAATAATTACTACAAATTAATTTTAGATTTAATATTATCATTAAATTTAATAATAAAATTTATGGGTTTTGATATATATATATCTTATTGCGAATTGTAATTAATATAGGAATACAATCTTGACTAATTAAATCGGCTTTTTGAATAAAAGGACCCCTAATTATTAAATGGATCATTACTTTCTGAAAAGAAAAAAGAATCCTTAAAGAACCCTTAATGATCAGATTATCTGATCGAAGTTTTCTTCCTCTGATTTCGGGATCTTTGGGTTTACTTGGATAAAGATCCTTGAATTTCGATTGAAAAAATAAAAAAAGTCCCAGGTACTATTGTTGACCTGAATATCTGTATAAACATCATTTAGAATTCAGAAGGAAATTACATTATTACAGAACTCGTTGTTATTATAACTTTCAATTATCGATTCTCCTTTTTCAAATTTATAATCATTGTATAGAGATCTTATAATTATAATAATAATTCGAAAAGAGCAATTGAACCATTGGGAACATCGATTTTATATATTAGAATCTTCTTTTTATCAATCTTCTTTTTTTCAATAATAATATTATTCAATCCTGTATTTATATTTTCTTCGAAGGGTTGTTGAAATAATTGAGGAGAAGGAGAAAGTTCCTTAGAATATACTTTCGAAGGTTCAGAGCGTATAGGAGAAGGAGTTTGTTGTATTATGAAAGTGATAGTATACTTCTAAAGATATTTATATCTTTATCGATTAGATCGGAATAGATCTTCTTCCTTTGGATATAACGTTTGTAAAAGTTCATTTAAGAAGGTATTATTAAAGTAAGATATTATTTAAAAGACCATCAGATAATCGGATATTTGTAAATAAATTGTAGATAATATAACGTATAAAAGCTATAATAGAGTTGAATAAACAGGATCAATTATATTCTTTAAAATCTATAATTGAAGAATTATGGTTTGTAAAAAGCGATTAGATATATATATACAAATACTCATTTGTAAACTGCAAGGTTATATATATGTATTATTAGGATCATTATTTTACCATACTAAATCGCATGAATCGTAACGTATGTGCACGGACGATCAGCTCATCAATGGATGTGGGAGATAAAAGGTATCACATGGTTAGCCTCCTGTGGTTCACGATTCGTGACATTTATAATAAGGAAATATTATCAATCATTCAATTTTTTAATTATTGAAAAACAGAATTCGTTAACTTATTATATAAAATCAAGGTTTATATTGATTATAAGATCCTCGAATATTTTATGATTATTAAAACTCTTAATGCCCAATAAGTTCACTGAACAGAAGTTCTAATCGATTATAATTTCATTATTATATATTGTTCTGGAAAAGATAACTCTTTTGTTAATACCTTAATCTATCGGATTGACGAATTGGATTTTCAGAACTATATTAAAAAGAAAAATCACTTTCAATAGTTTATTAAAGATAATTAAGTTGATATTGAAATTATAAGAAAAATTTTACAAAAGTATCATTTAGATGAAATAGCGATTATTGATATCGATTTGAATGAAATTGTTCCTCGATTCGATTTAATTAATTGTATTATTGAAGCAAATAAAACTATAGATAGTTTGTTAGTATTCAGAATACAAGTTATCCAAGATTATAAGTATATATCACTTCAAAATGATCTTTTGCTTTATAATGATTGCCTGGTGATACCTGATGTCGACAATCTTCGAACTTATTTGATTCGTGAAATCTATAATTCTATTTCCATTGTTCATTTTGGTACGAGTAAAATCTATCTTTTATTATTTCAACAATACTATTGGCCCAGAATATATGATACTGTAGTCAGATATATACGCAATTGTTACGCCTGTAAACGCAGTTCCGTTCCACACGATTGTACCTCTGGCTTATTGTATGTCCAAGCCAAGATATCGAAATCCACAAATGCTTATCGGCGTAAGGTCGATTTCGATATCGGAGATTATATATAGCTCAATATAAAGAGTTACTCTATTTAGAGATCATTTAAAAAACTGGATTTCCCAATTCAAGGAAGATTCAAGATCATTGATCGATCTGGAAGCTTTTTCAAGCTCGAATTCCCGATTACAATAAAAATTCATCCTGTTTTCCCTCTAGATCGATTATATAAAATATATAACGATCCTTTTCCTGATCAGATATTTGAATCATCTCTGTTTATTAATATAATTAATGATTCGGAATAGGAAATGGAGAAAAT
The DNA here is from genome assembly GCA_014898415.1 of Stromatinia cepivora. NCBI lineage: Eukaryota > Fungi > Ascomycota > Leotiomycetes > Helotiales > Sclerotiniaceae > Stromatinia > Stromatinia cepivora. The sequence continues at coordinate 260 of RCTD01000015.1, read as the reverse complement.
CTTAACAATAAAGAAAATACGAAAAACCCTATTATACAGAGTCTTATAGTTTAATAGCAATATCGATCTTACTTAGTATTTTGTTTTCGATTTTAAAATATCATTGTATCTCCTACACGATTTTCATTTGACCAATCCAATATTGTCTAGTCCTCTTAATCGATTAATTGATTGGATAAAGTTTTATGAGAGTAGAGAGGATAATTATAATTATATGAATGATGATTCATTTATGAAATTAAGGGAAAGAAAAGTGTTTT